>CM024247.1:27835558-29254997 GCA_013421045.1 Propylea japonica
AGGACATCGGGAGAATCATTTTTGCCTTATACAATATATCCCGTTTTCGAAGCATAAGCGAGATACAGGGTGTCAACGTCATTTTTGAGCAAGATTCTTATGAGTGTGGTCAGTTATGTATAAACTTAAAGTAACGGTTTTTAGTGAAATCTCAGTATTTTTGGGTCCTCTATTCAGAAAAGTTGACGAACTCCGAAAAAAAAAAATTACAAAATGGCGGAAGACCCGCATGTTCCAAATTTTTTTTTGCGGTTGTCAAATTGACTTTATTTCTGAATGAACACAATTTTCTAAGAATTTCTGTGAAAAAATTTTTTCAAAAATCGAACACAAATTTTTTTTTACATGTCTACAGCGATGAAAAAATTTCACTCGAAATGGATGAAATTTGTACGATTGTACTTCTTGAAATCAATCACGAATATTAAAACAGAATTGTGAAATATCGAACGGTTTCGTTTCTACAGTCATTCAAATGTTTCGTTCAGACCTCTGAAATTATGAAAAAGAATTTGTTTTGAGTTCTAGAATAAAAATAAATGAATTATTGGAATTTCCAAACATTCAAGATGAATTTATACAAAAAAAATCAGTGAAACTTAGTGGGACACGAACCGACGAAGGTATTAAATAGGGAAATGCACTGTTCTAAGGTTATTAATATTCGTTGCCAGGCAATGGTAGTTCGTAGTTCAGGAGTTTGACTACTGGCAAAAATTATATTCACTGAAATTCAAATGCCAGTCCAACTCTATGAACTACGAAATACCGTTGCCTGGCAACGAATATTATTATCCTTAGAACAGTGCCATTTCCTTATTTAATACCTACGTCGGTTCGTGTCCCACTAAGTTTCACTGATTTTTTTTGTATAAATTCATCTTGAATGTTTGGACATTCCAATAATTCATTTATTTTTATTCTAGAACTCAAAAACAATTTTTTTTTTCATTATTTCAGAGGTCTGAACGAAACATTGAATGACTGTAGAAACGAAACCGTTCGATATTTCACAATTCTGTTTTCATATTCGTGGATTGATAATCATGAAGTACAATCGTACAAAATTTCATCCATTTCGAGTGAAATTTTTTCATCGCTGTAGACATGTAAAAAAAATTTGTGTTCGATTTTGAAAAAAATTTTTCACAGAAATTCTTAGAAAATTGTGTTCATTCAGAAAATAAAAGTCAATTTGACAACCGCAAAAAAAAATTGGAACATTGCAGGTCTTCCGCCATTTTGTAAAATTGTTTTCAAAGTTCGTCAACTTTTCTGAATAGAGGACCCAAAAATATTGAGATTTGACCAAAAACAAGATAAGAATCTTGCTCAAAAATGACGTTTGACACCCTGTATCTCGCTTATGCTTCGAAAACGGGATATATTGTATAAGGCAAAAATGATTCTCCCGATGTCCTCTACACGGAAATATATGTTTGTCCAGTTTATGATGAAACACCCTGTATATGATGGCACAATTATTAATTCAATTTGCAATTCAGAATGATCGAATTTTCAGAAATAAGTAACTTGATAGTCTCCGAAAATCATCAATGGTACCCATGGATCGGATTCAATTCGTTTATGTCGTGGCCTACGATTCTCCATAGCAACTGGGTTGCTGAGTAAGTTGATTCGTAAAAACGGATATCTAATGGGCCGATTAAATTGAATTACTTTACAAGCTGCTACTGAGCGAATTTAGTAGCTGATTGTAAATTCGCTCAGTGTAATCGTGTTCACAAGCCAACAATCTGATTGTAAAAAAACTGCGACTAAGTTGAAAGCTGGATTATTTACACGCTAAATCGCTGACGTTTTGGCTTGTTGGTATGTAAGCAAGATGTGGTAAATCACTACCAAACAATATGTGAGTTCTCATCTACTAGGTGGTTCCTAGTTTTTAAATTTGGAAACGTATTTGACACTTATCTTAGATTCTCGACAACGATACAGATATAACCTCACGTGGATCGATAGATTGTTGGTTACTAAGCGAGTAAACAATTTTGTTTGTAATCATCACATTTTCACAAGCTAATTCTCTCGCTCAGTAGCAGCTTTTTAATTATCTCAATGTAATCGACCCATAAGAATAAATGCTGGGATATTCATTCATTTTATAATACGGCTACCTACAGAAAAAAATATTATTTCTTTATCTTCCCCGCGGAAAGAGTCTTTCCCACACGAGATTGCTGGATGTGGAAGAGTACAATTTTCTGCTCTAGAATGGATAATGACTATTTCAGCCTCGAATCATTCATCACTGAGTCCGGGCGAGTCATTTGAGACCACGTTCGGCTCAATCTTCGAAATAGTCTATTTCGAAAATAAAAATTTTCTTAGGCATTCGGAAAAAATGTATCTTGGAGTGGCATTCTCCATTACAAATAATTTTCATTTCCCCTTTGCACTGTATCACTTGGAAACGAAATTTTAATACTTTGCCCGCTATAGATTCAGTCAAGTCCCAAGGGTATCTAACACGCCCCTGAATCGCCGTGATATTTTCACGTTCAGTCCTTCAGGAATTCCCACTTCTTCCGAGCAAGACAAAAATACCTTCCATATTATTGGATATTCCTGTGAAAACCTTCCTGCGAACGATTTGTTACACTCGAGCGCACTCCTACGCTTAACCCCGCTAAAAAACTGCACGGCTTTAATTTTTAGCGCTAGCAGTTTTAGTTTCATGAATTGATTTATGAAAAAGAGCACCCGTTGAAAACTACCCTCCACTGCCGGAAACTGAGTGAGTAGAAGAGTCAATTTATTTTGGAACAACGCCTTTGGGGTGTTCGCAGCTAGCTCTGCAGTCTAGGCCTGGTGAATGATGCTATTAATCTATTGTATTCGAACTTTCGAATGTTGGTTTTATTCCAGGAACGCAGGGGTTTGTATTGTTTTATTTTCGTTCAGAGGGTTAGAATCAGTGAAAAAGTTGAGTTTGCTGAAGTTTAGATTCGCTAATGGGCTGCTCATCAACTGAAATGTTCATGGTTTTTGGAGTGTGGATGGGGAAAATTAATTATAGAACAGTGCGTTTCATTTGGTACCTATCTTAAATAGTTCGAATGAAGAATATGTAAGGTTTCATCGAATGAAACACGTCTAAGAAAACATTGAATTTGACTGTTTTCAAATTTGTTCTGAGAGAATCTACAAGGTGTTTCGTCATAAACTGGACAAACATGTATATGGGACTTGTTTGGGTTCAAGAGTCATAATAATTAAATTATTGGTATGTTCAAACATTCTAGATGAATTTATTAAAAAAATTCAGTGAAACTTAGCTGGGACTCAAACCGACGTAGGTATTAGGATTCTTAGGATATTAGTATTCGTTGCCAGGCAAGGGTAGTTCGTAGTTCATAGAGTTTGACTGGTATCTGAATTTCACTGAATATAATTTAGCTAGTAGTCAAACTCAATGAACCATGAAGAACCGTGGCCTGGCAACGAATATTGATATCCTTAGAACAGTCTCATTTCCCTATTTAATACCTACGTCGGTTCGAGTTCCAACTAAGTTTCACTGAATTTTTTTTATTCATCTAGAATGTTTGAACATACCAATATTTAAATTATTTTGAGTCTAGACTCTAGAACCCAAAAAAATTTTTTTATTATTTCAGAGATCTGAACGAAATATCCGAATGGCTGTAGTAAAGAAACCGTTCGATATTTTTCGATTCTGTTTTTATATTCGTGATTGATATTCAAAGAAGTACAATCTTCCATTTCGGGTGATTTTTTTTATCTTTGTGGCAATGTAAAAAAAATTTTCACAGAAATCCTCAGAAAATTGTATCTATTCAGAAAATCAAATTCAATTTGACAATCAGAAGAAAAAAATCAGGAACATTGCAGGTTTACCGCTATTTTGTAATTTTTTTTCGGAGTTCGCAAACTTTTCTGAATAAAGGACCCAAAAATACTGATATTTGACCAAATCCCGTTACTCTAAGTGTTATACATAACTGACTACACGCATTAGTATCTTGCTCGAAAATGACATTTAACACCCTGTATCTCGCTTATGCTTCGAAAACGGGATATATTGTAAATTGTTTATTAAGCAAAAATGATTTTCCTGGTGTCCTCTATACGAATATATTTGTCCAGTGTATTATGAAACACCTCTTTTTCTCAAATGATTTCTAAATAGACTGACCAGAATAACGAGAAAGAAATATACGCTATCACTCAACGTTTCAATTCCGCACCGAATTATTTCCCAGGCATAGCACAAAGATTTGCAGCTGCTATACATGCCACCCCACATGATAAGAATGAATCGCGTGTTAGCAAGCCTTAATTACAAGGCATTTTCTATTAGAGAAGCGACGAAGTTTGCGGAGTGTTGGGAATAACTTCAAACAGGTCTACGACACCTGAACTCGTCTGAATGTACCCTATTCTTGATTGTGCTCCTAGTAGGAGAGCTGGCACCAATTTTAGGGTAGGTATTTGAGGCAAGCTGAAAACTTGTCAGATACCTCTCCTATTATATCCCAACTCGGGATTGCAGACCTGGCTGGTGAGTAGCGGGGCTAAATCAACCCCTACATTTTTAATGGCCTGGCAGGTCGAAAGCCCTACCGAAATGATCTGTCTTTTTGGGAATCTTATTTTTGAGTTATAAATAACACTTCATAAAAATTTCAAGCTGCCTCAAAAACATTTTTTATAATTTTTTAATTTTATATTTTTGCACTCGTCTGGCAATGTTAAAACCCCGATTAAATTATCTGGCTTATTCTTTTAGGTTTTATAAAGCATTACACTGCAACATATATAAATTGCGTATTGCCTCAAATATATTTTTGGGAAAAAAAAATTAAAAAAAATGTAGGGGTTGATTTAGTCCCGCTACTCACCAGCCAGGTCTGCAATCCCGAGTTGGGATATAATAGGAGAGGTATCTGACAAGTTTTCAGCTTGCCTCAAATACCTACCCTAAAATTCGTGCCAGCTCTCGGACTATCCCTGTAATACAGTTTTCAAATAAACAGTCATATAATTGGCGAATTGTCAAAAATTCATTTTTATGTAGGGAGTTTAGATAATGTCAGATTGAGAACCTCTTTCCACTGTTTTCATTAATTGCCATATTTTTTCTCTTTGGACATTTTTGTGAATGAGGTGATACGTGTTATTATCACACCTTTATGAAACTTTCTATTGAGGAAATTTCAAAGTACATAATGTGATGAAGGTGGATAAAACGATCAATTCATGTCTTAATTCTTTTCAAATTGTTTCGTCGTGAATTGAACAGAATAATGAAAGATGGTAAATATCGTATTTCAGTGACCAGCAGGTATCGACCAGATTTTAGTGTCATTCTATTCATTAACCCTTAACCACAGACATGAATTTGATTAACATTGTAACAGACAGGAGTCAAATTGACTCTTTGTGTTTTAAATGATCTGATTAAGGTTTTTTTTGTGAATAATGTAAAAAACCTGTAGGTTTATTCAATTAAATGTCATTTTCAAGTTTAAAACCGTTTATTAAAAAATCAGAATGATAAAAAAAACATATAAACAACACATTCTTAGAAAACGAGTAAATAAAAATTTTCAAATTTAACAACGTTTAAATAAAACTTCTTAATGCAAGTAACAAATACAAAACACATTCATTCTAAAAAAAAAGTGAAAAAATGTTTTTAAATGCATGTTGAACATACAGCAGAAGAACTTTGTAGGCAAACTGGACTCCTGCATTCAGAGCATAATGTAGATGTTTTTCGTTTTAGTTTCTTGGGGCAAATTGAACAGTATTTTCTAATGGCGAGTTTACCTACTGTTTCTTTTGGTTGCTCTTCTCTTCTTCCCAAAATGTTTCTAATTACTACTTTCATTTCCAGTCTTACACGGAATTATTTCGTCTTCTCTCTAATTCTTCAGTGATAAGTTGCTTTCCAAGATTTTTCTGGATGGTCCGGGACTAGAATCCATATTTCTATAAAAAATGATAAAATATAGAATCCCTAAACAATAATTTTTCATAAATATTTAAAATATTTTATTATTTTTCTTGTAAACTCACTGGTTTTATAATATTAATTATTTAGCACGTAATAACAGACGGCAGTCAATTAGACTCCAAAGATGCGCGCAAAACTTTGAAACCAAATAGCGTAAACAAAACAACGATTTTGATCACTTCAAGCCTCTAGGCGTACTGAAGGATATTAGATTCGAGGGTAACTCGAAGCTTATGAGCAGATTCTTGCGCAAACGAAAGATATTTTGATTATAAATTCCACACGGAGTCAATTTGACTCCCGACTGTGGTTAAGGGTTAAGTCTTCTTGAACAACATTTATGAAACCAACAGGTGGCGGTCTGTCTTGTCTAGAAAATATGCGCTCCATGGTTCCAAAAATGTTTCATCTTCACGTAGCTTTTTTCACTATAAAACCACAAATTGACTGCTCCAATTTGGACGTAAATCACCTTTGAACATTCAAATAACTATTTCAATAGTTTCATTCCAGGTATATTCAATATTTAATGCAAAAACATCGACATTCTGGAGGTATCACATATCCACAAATTCTAAGGAAAGCCCGCCGTTTTTCATGGTTGGTTTGGCACCAATACTCCGTCCTTCAGCGAGTGACATATCAAATGCTGGCAGGAATTTGTGGAAATCTGGGCTTCTAGAATTTCGATATTTCTGCATTAATTATTGAAGATACCTGAAATTAAACAATTTGAATAGTAATTTGAATCTACGAAGGTGATTTTTGGACCAAATAGGAGCAGTAAATTTGTGTTTTCATGGTGAAAAAAGTGACGTGAAGATGGAATATTTTTTAACTTTGCGGGTCCATATTTTCTAAACTAAGACACACCGCCACCTGTTGGTTTCACTAATGTTGTTCAAGATGACTCCAAGAAATACAATGACAACAAAATCTCGAATATCTGCTGTTCACCGAAATTCAAATATTCACCCGAGAGCGAAATATACCCTATAATTCCTTAACTTTTCAATTCCAAACCGAAAGGCTTCACAGGCATATAGATGTAGAATTTTCTGATGTACATGCCACCCCACTAGATTAAAATGAATCGCGTGTTTGGTACCCGAGTACCTTTAGCAATAAATATCAGCAATATTGTGTTTCTTCCTCCTGTGAACTCCAGGATTCAAATAATTATTTTTTATGCATAATATAGGAAATTGTGGAACTTGGGAACAGCACTTCGGCCGTGGTAGGCGTTGTGGGTGGCGTTGGGGGCGGCAGGGGCGAATGTATTCCAAAAATATTTTTATCAGGAATCCTGCCACCTTGAAATTTTGAGAATTGGTTACTTATGGGTAGAGAATGAAAATTTAATACTCGGTTTCAAATATCCGGCCGTCAGAGAGGCGGCCGGCGGGGGCAAAGGTGTTAAAGCAATATTTTTACCAGGAATCCTGCCATCTTGAAATTTTGGAATTTCGTTACTTATGGGTAGAGAATGATAATGTAATACTCGGTTTCAAATATCCGGCCGTCAGAGGGGCGGTGGAGGCGGGGGTGTTTCAGCAATATTTTTACTAGGAATCCTGCCACCTTGAAATTTTGGAATTTCGTTACTTATGGGTAGAGAATGATAATGTTATACTCGGTTTCAAATATCCGGCCGTCAGAGGGGCAGTGGAGGCAGGGGTGTTCCAGCAATATTTTTACTAGGAATCCTGCCACCTTGAAATTTTGGAATTTCGTTACTTATGGGTAGAGAATGATAATGTAATACTCGGTTTCAAATATTCGGCCGTCAGAGGGGCGGTGGAGGCGGAGGTGTTTCAGCGATATTTTTACTAGGAATCCTGCCACCTTGAAATCTTGGAATTTCGTTACTTATGGGTAGAGAATGATAATGTAATACTCGGTTTCAAATATCCGGCTGTCAGAGGGGCGGTGGAGGCGGGCGTGTTTCAGCAATATTTTTACTAGGAATCCTGCCACCTTGAAATTTTGGAATTTCGTTACTTATGGGTAGAGAATGATAATGTAATACTCGGTTTCAAATATCCGGCCGTCAGAGAGGCGGTGGAGGCGGGGGTGTTCCAGCAATATTTTTACTAGGAATCCTGCCACCTTGAAATTTTGGGAATTGGTTACTTATGGGTAGAGAATGATAGTGTAATACTCGGTTTCGAATATCCGGCCGTCAGAGAGGCGGTGGAGGCGGGGGCGTCTCAGCAATATTTTTACTAGGAATCCTGCCACCTGGAGATTTTGGGAAATGGTTACTTATGGGTGGAGAACGATAGTGTAATACTCGGTTTCAAATATCCGGCCGTCAGAGAGGCGGTGGAGGCGGAGGCGTCTCAGCAATATTTTTACTAGGAATCCTGCCACCTTGAAATTTTGGGAATTGGTTACTTATGGGTAGGGAATGATAATGTAATACTCGGTTTCAAATATCCGGCCGTCAGAGAGGCAATGAAGTCGGGGGTGTTCCAGCAATATTTTTACTAGGAATCCTGCCACCTTGAAATTTTGGGAATTGGTCACTTATGGGTAGAGAACGATAATGTAATACTCGTTCCCAAAATTTCAAGGTGGACGGATTCCTAGTAAATATATTGCTGGAATACCCCCGCCTCCACCGCCTTTCTGACGGCCGGATATTTGAAACCGAGTATAACATTATCGTTCTCCTCCCATAAGTGACCAATTCCCAAAATTTCAAAGTGGCAGGATTTCTAGTAAAAATATTGCTGAAACAACCCCGCCTCCACCGCCTCTCTGACGGCCGGATATTTGAAACCGAGTATTACATTATCATTCTATACCCATAAGTAACCAATTTCCAAAATTTCAAGGTGGCAGGATTCCTAGTGAAAATATTGCTGGAACACCCCCGCCTCCACCGCCTCTCTGACGGCCGGATATTTGAAACCGAGTATAACATTATCATTCTCTACCCATAAGTAACGAAATTCCAAAATTTCAAGGTGGCAGGATTCCTAGTAAGAATATTGCTGGAACACCCCCGCCTCCACCGCCTCTCTGACGGCCGGATATTTGACACCGAGTATTACATTATCATTCTCTACCCATAAGTAACGAAATTCCAAAATTTCAAGGTGGCAGGATTCCTAGTAAAAATATTGCTGGAACACCCCCGCCTCCACCGCCTCTCTGACGGCCGGATATTTGAAACCGAGTATTACATTATCATTCTCTACCCATAAGTAACGAAATTCCAAAATTTCAAGGTGGCAGGATTCCTAGTAAAAATATTGCTGGAACACTCCCGCCTCCACCGCCTCTCGGACGGCCGGATATTTGAAACCGAGTATTACATTATCATTCTATACCCATAAGTAACCAATTCCCAAAATTTCAAGGTGGCAGGATTTCTAGTAAAAATATTGCTGGAACACCCCCGCCTCCACCGCCTCTCTGACGGCCGGATATTTGAAACCGAGTATTACATTATCATTCTATACCCATAAGTAACCAATTCCCAAAATTTCAAGGTGGCAGGATTTCTAGTAAAAATATTGCTGGAACACCCCTGCCTCCACCGCCTCTCTGACGGCCGGATATTTGAAACCGAGTATTACATTATTATTCTATACCCATAAGTAACCAATTCCCAAAATTTCAAGGTGGCAGGATTTCTAGTAAAAATATTGCTGGAACACCCCCGCCTCCACCGCCCCTCTGACGGCCGGATATTTGAAACCGAGTATTACATTATCAATCTATACCCATAAGTAACCAATTCCCAAAATTTCAAGGTGGCAGGATTCCTAGTAAAAATATTGCTGGAACACCCCCGCCCCCACCGCCTCTCTGACGGCCGGATATTTGAAACCGAGTATTACATTATCATTCTAAACCCATAAGTAACCAATTCCCAAAATTTCAAGGTGGCAGGATTTCTAGTAAAAATATTGCTGGAACACCCCCGCCTCCACCGCCCCTCTGACGGCCGGATATTTGAAACCGAGTATTACATTATCATTCTCTACCCATAAGTACCGAAATTCCAAAATTTCAAGGTGGCAGGATTCCTAGTAAAAATATTGCTGGAACACCCCCGCCTCCACCGCCTCTCTGACGGCCGGATATTTGAAACCGAGTATTACATTATCATTCTATACCTATAAGTAACCAATTTCCAAAATTTCAAGGTGGCAGGATTCCTAGTGAAAATATTGCTAGAACTACCCCGCCTCCACCGCCTCTCTGACGGCCGGATATTTGAAACCGAGTATAACATTATCATTCTCTACCCATAAGTAACGAAATTCCAAAATTTCAAGGTGGCAGGATTCCTAGTAAGAATATTGCTGGAACACCCCCGCCTCCACCGCCTCTCTGACGGCCGGATATTTGAAACCGAGTATACAACATTATCATTCTCTACCCATAAGTAACGAAATTCCAAATTTCAAGGTGGCAGGATTCCTAGTAAGAATATTGCTGGAACACCCCCGCCTCCACCGCCTCTCTGACGGCCGGATATTTGACACCGAGTATTACATTATCATTCTCTACCCATAAGTAACGAAATTCCAAAATTTCAAGGTGGCAGGATTCCTAGTAAAAATATTGCTGGAACACCCCCGCCTCCACCGCCTCTCTGACGGCCGGATATTTGAAACCGAGTATTACATTATCATTCTCTACCCATAAGTAACGAAATTCCAAAATTTCAAGGTGGCAGGATTCCTAGTAAAAATATTGCTGAACACCCCCGCCTCCACCGCCTCTCTGACGGCCGGATATTTGAAACCGAGTATTACATTATCATTCTATACCTATAAGTAACCAATTTCCAAATTTCAAGGTGGCAGGATTCCTAGTGAAAATATTGCTGAAACAACCCCGCCTCCACCGCCTCTCTGACGGCCGGATATTTGAAACCGAGTATTACATTATCATTCTATACCCATAAGTAACCAATTCCCAAAATTTCAAGGTGGCAGGATTTCTAGTAAAAATATTGCTGGAACACCCCCGCCTCCACCGCCCCTCTGACGGCCGGATATTTGAAACCGAGTATTACATTATCATTCTCTACCCATAAGTACCGAAATTCCAAAATTTCAAGGTGGCAGGATTCCTAGTAAAAATATTGCTGGAACACCCCCGCCTCCACCGCCTCTCTGACGGACGGATATTTGAAACCGAGTATTACATTATCATTCTATACCTATAAGTAACCAATTTCCAAAATTTCAATTTCCAAGGTGGCAGGATTCCTAGTGAAAATATTGCTAGAACTACCCCGCCTCCACCGCCTCTCTGACGGCCGGATATTTGAAACCGAGTATAACATTATCATTCTCTACCCATAAGTAACGAAATTCCAAAATTTCAAGGTGGCAGGATTCCTAGTAAAAATATTGCTGGAACACCCCCGCCTCCACCGCCTCTCTGACGGCCGGATATTTGAAACCGAGTATTACATTATCAATCTATACCCATAAGTAACCAATTCCCAAAATTTCAAGGTGGCAGGATTCCTAGTAAAAATATTGCTGGAACACCCCCGCCTCCACCGCCTCTCTGACGGCCGGATATTTGAAACCGAGTATTACATTATCATTCTCTACCCATAAGTACCAAAATTCCAAAATTTCAAGGTGGCAGGATTCCTAGTAAAAATATTGCTGGAACACCCCCGCCTCCACCGCCTCTCTGACGGCCGGATATTTGAAACAGAGTATTTCATTATCATTCTATACCCATAAGTAACCAATTACCAAAATTTCAAGGTGGCAGGATTTCTAGTAAAAATATTGCTGGAACACCCCCGCCTCCACCGCCTCTCTGACGGCCGGATATTTGAAACCGAGTATTACATTATCATTCTATACCCATAAGTAACCAATTTCCAAAATTTCAAGGTGGCAGGATTCCTAGTAAAAATATTACTGGAACACCCCCGCCTCCACCGACCCTCTGACGGCCGGATATTTGAAACCGAGTATTACATTATCATTCTCTACCCATAAGTACCGAAATTCCAAAATTTCAAGGTGGCAGGATTCCTAGTAAAAATATTGCTGGAGCACCCCCGCCTCCACCGCCTCTCTAACGGCCGGATATTTGAAACCGAGTATTACATTATCATTCTATACCCATAAGTAACCAATTTCCAAAATTTCAAGGTGGCAGGATTCTCTAAAAATATTGCTGGAACACCCCCGCCTCCACCGCCCCTCTGACGGCCGGATATTTGAAACCGAGTATTACATTATCATTCTATACCCATAAGTAACCAATTCCCAAAATTTCAAGGTGGCAGGATTCCTAGTAAAAATATTGCTGGAACACCCCGCCCCCACCGCCTCTCTGACGGCCGGATATTTGAAACCGAGTATTACATTATCATTCTATACCCATAAGTAACCAATTCCCAAAATTTCAAGGTGGCAGGATTCCTATTAAAAATATTGCTGGAACACCCCCGCCTCCACCGCCCCTCTGACGGCCGGATATTTGAAACCGAGTATTACATTAGCATTCTCTACCCATAAGTAACGAAATTCCAAAATTTCAAGGTGGCAGGATTCCTAGTAAAAATATTGCTGGAACACACCCGCCTCCACCGCCTCTCTGACGGCCGGATATTTGAAACCGAGTATTACATTGTCGTTCTCTACCCATAAGTGACCATTTCCCAAATCTCCAGGTGGCAGGATTCCTAGTAAAAATATTGCTGAGACGCCCCCGCCTCCGCCGCCTTTCTGACGGCCGGATATTTGAACCCGAGTATTACATTATCATTCTCTACCCATAAAGTAACCAATTCCCAAAATTTCAAGGTGGCAGGATTCCTAGTAAAAATATTGCTGGAACACCCCCGCCTCCACCGCCCCTCTGACGGCCGGATATTTGAAACCGAGTATTACATTATCATTCTCTACCCATAAGTAACGAAATTCAAAAATTTCAAGATGGCAGGATTCCTGGTAAAAATATTGCTTTAACACCTTTGCCCCCGCCGGCCGCCTCTCTGACGGCCGGATATTTGAAACCGAGTATTACATTTTCATTCTCTACCCATAAGTAACCAATTCTCAAAATTTCAATGTGGCAGGATTCCTGATAAAAATATTTTTGGAATACATTCGCCCCTGCCGCCCCCAACGCCACCCACAACACCTACCACGGCCGAAGTGCTGTTCCCAAGTTCCACAATTTCCTATATTATGCATAAAAAATAATTATTTGAATCCTGGAGTTCACAAAAGGAAGAAACAGAATATTGCTGATATTTATTGCTAAAGGTACTCGGATGTGTTTGGTTAAGTTAAGTTAGGTTTAAAATCCGTATGCCTCGTTTCAATTCATCACCCTATTTTTTCCTCTTGTGCATTTCTGTATATGAGGTGATACTTGTGTTATATGAAAATAGTTTCGAAATAAATATTTCAAAATATATAATGAGGGTGGGAGTGAATAAAATGATTCGTTCATGTCTTCATTTTTCTCAAATGATTTCTAAATAGACTGCACAGAATAACGAGAAAAAATATACGCAATCGCCCCTTAAGGTTTCAATTCCGCACCGAATTGCTTCCCAGGCATAGCACAAAGATTTTCAGCTGCTATACATGCCACCCCACGTGATTAAAATGAATCGCGTGTTAGCAAGCCTTAATTACGAGGCATTTTCTATTAGAGAAGCGACGAAGGTTGCGGAGTGTTGAGAATAACTTCAAACAGGGCTCCGACACCTGAACACGTCTGAATATACCGTAATTGTTACCATCTCGCTAATGAATCCGGTTCCGTCATTTCCTGGTGGAAATTGTAGAAACTCCAGCTTATGGAGATGAGCGAAATAACAGAACGGGAGACTTCAAGAAGTCTGGTGTCAAATAACGCTCCGGATGCAGGATCCAATGGGGACGACATATGAATGGTGGAATGTGGAGTGAAATGGAAATTCTGCGGAAATAGATGTGTTGAAGTTCGTTGAGTGGCGAACGTTTGTAGCATAATATTTCGATGAATATACGTGGCGTGTCTGTTTGGGGTTTAAAATAGAATGTTTGTTGAAATACTATATTTTGTTTCGATCTATCTTTTCAGAAGTACCAGTCTTCATAAGGAAGAACTGCGTCAGAAAGGAGCCTAGTGGCATTTTATGTTCACAAATGCAAACTACATTCAAGAAAAAAGTCAAAAAAGCCATGGCGTAATATCAGAAGCTCTTGTGTGCTCGTTCGTGTTGTTTATCCAAACTAGAAAATCTTGAGAGCTATTGATTTCATTAAATTAACTTATGAATACGACAATTCCTCTCAACTCCCAAACTAAGTTTTGAGTTTCAAAGTCGTTCCTTTCGAAAATGAAAGATTTGAGAAGAAGAGTTGAATACATATATTATCATTTCCGCAATATTGAAAATTATGACTGTAATTTCATCCAATTCAAAAAAATATAATGATAAGATCAGAAATACCTAGAAATACAGAAAATATAATTCTGCATCATGAAAGGAGAACTTATTAATGAATAAAAATAATTGAAGAATTTCTTGAGGGCGTTTCTAGCTTTATTTTAACTGTGTTCGATTATTTTGGAACTCTGCTTGATCGTATAATGAAAACTTCTATCAATTTTAAATATCCGGCTTCTCAACTCACCTGTGGAATCCATGAATCTCCTCCGAATAT
This sequence comes from Propylea japonica, assembly GCA_013421045.1. Classification (NCBI taxonomy): domain Eukaryota; kingdom Metazoa; phylum Arthropoda; class Insecta; order Coleoptera; family Coccinellidae; genus Propylea; species Propylea japonica. Next base: position 27,850,226 of record CM024247.1, read on the forward strand.
TAAATTTTTTTTAAAATATATTTTCCTGTAGAAAGATTTTAACTAAAATTTCTCCTTATTTTCATTCTATGAAAATTATGGTTTGAAAGTTGATCCAAACGTATGAACGCTAAATAAATTATTCTGCTTGATAATGAACGAACAGTTTCTAAAAAAATACGTTAGATTGTAAAATTTTTCGATGATGTTTCTTTCTTAATTTTAACCGCTATCTGATTATTTGGATCTCTGCTTGACCATATTGAAAAACTTATTCTCAATGTTGAATATCTTATCTTTCAACTTACCGGTGTAATCTACGAAATTAGCTGAAATGTTTCATGTTTTTGACTTTCACTTTTTGGGTTGTTGTCTAAAAATGAGAACTATACGGAGCGCGTCAAAATTGCGAAACGATTCATTTTCCCAAAAGAAAAATATTTGGCAACAAACTCCTATAACAGGTCAATTTTTGTTGCACCCTATGCAATCCCTATCAACCCTCTAAATTGTCTGAATGGGGAAAGTGGGTGATGTGGTACTTTTTTGACAAGGTTTTTGTGTCTTCCTTACAGGCGAAAAAAAAAATTCCAAGAAAAATTTTTCTTTTAAATGAGTTAGTTCAAAGAGGTTACCAGTATGTGTACCTTGTCATGGCTCATTAAGGTAATTTGAGACGATGGTATCTAATGAAATTTGTCACCGAATGAAAGTCGACCATCACAGTTGTGCACAATTTTCAACCCCGACGAATCCTTAAATGGAAAAAATGGAATGGCATAGGAAATTTATTTCGGCATTGAAGTACCACCCGAAGAATCATTGTGCATTTCAACTTCAGTAGATACTAACAACATACCTACTTAAGATCATGACTGAAGCGCTGAAAAGGGGTGAAAGTTGTGCATGAACAAAACTGTAATAGTCAACTTTCATTCGGTGATAAATCAGGTACCATCGTCTCAAAGTGCATATACTGAAAACCTCTTTGAACTAAATAATTTTTTTCTTGAAAATTTTTGCAAGCATGTAAAGAAGATACAAAAACCTTTTCAAATAAGTTCCGCATGACCCATTTTCCCCATCCAAAAAATTCAGGAGGTTGATGAGGATGGCACAGGGTGCAACAAAAGTCACAACAAAAGAAACAAAAATTGACCTGTTTCAGGATTTTGTAGCCGAATATTTTTCTTCTGAGATCATGAATTTGTTCCATCATTTTGATGCGCATTGTATAAAGAATTCGAAACCTGAACCCCCATGATTTGTCCGTTTTGCATGAGAAAAGAACAAATTCAATAATGTCAGATACAACGTCCACGACACTAGCAAATTGCAAATTGGTTGATCAACAATGGGTTTCACGAAGCTTGATCGGCAATAAAATCGCACTGATTTGGATTTCAGTCGATAGTTTATAGCATTAATAAACTGAAATCACGCAGAAATAATGACGCTCCATCAATGAACGGAAATGCAATAAGCCCAAGTAAACCCAACGACGAAACTATAAATCAAAATGGCGAATGTGCAGGTTCGTTCCAAGCAAAATCAAGTGTTCAAAATCGGGTGTTCAGATTTTGTAATTCACAATTGTGAAATCAATTAATGAGGGTGTTTCCAGATAGTTGATATGGAAAGACATAAAACCTCACATTATTCATTACAACATAAGAATCAGGAGATTATGTAACAATATTGACTAACAAGAGCATTCTAATGAGATGACAATTTTATGAAATAAATTCATGAGCTGTATTCTGTAACATATAACATACAGAGAAGTCAAATTAAAGAAAACTGTTTAATAAACGCAATTCAATAACAGTGGACTGTATAATATTCAAAAGTTACTAACTAGTGTATAACTGATGGACAAAATTCAGGTCAAAATAGAAATTGATTCATCTTTGAAAACATGTTTGAAAAAGAGTTGACGAACCTACTAAAATTACACTAAGTAACTACCGATGACGAAATAAAAGAAGGCAATTCAGATCAACTTATGACAAGTATCTATCGAGGACTAAATAAACGCAGTCAATTCAAATCTACTTATACCGAGCTGTTCAGAAATATAGTTCAAACAAATTTACTGCGTTATGACAAACGAAGGGCTAAGGAGTAAATACGGGTGATCATTGAATTTCTTCATGATGTTTCTAAATTCACTATATTCTGAGCTTTCTTTTAAATGTTTGGTTCATTTTGAGCTCAGCTCGACCATACGTGATTGGAGTTTGATGAATTCAATTAGCCAAAATGATCTATACCTAACGAAATGGCGAATGCTCTGGTTCGTTCCAAGCTAAATTAAGCTTCTATCTAAAACTCTGTAGATAGAAACAATTGAAAACGTCATTGAAATATTAAATATATTGATGAAATAAACCAAGTTTTAGTGATTAATAATAATAATAAAGTCCAGATTCACATTAGGAATACAAAGATATTGCAACCTTAAAATATCATTCGGTTTTGTTCAGTATGGTTGTGAAAAACCAAAATGAACAAAGAGGGTGTGCGAGAACACGAAAGATTATTGAATTTCTGGATGATGTCTTAAGCTTTATTTTAATCGTGTCTGTTTCTTTTGGATATCGACTCAACCATATTCAAAAATTCAATTACAAATCTTTAATACAGGGTTTTCCTTTAAAGTTGGCCTATTAGACGTTTTAGGAGAACTAGTGAATATTTCGCTCTGAAATTTTAGGAGGAGCCTTGAGGCTGAAGGAACTCTTCGCCTAAAATATTTTCAAGTCGACAGTGTTGCCACGTCTATCTCAAACGCATATCTACTTTCTTATTTCAAATAAAACTACCTATATTTTCATTTATGTATTCTATACCAAATTCGCAGTATAACCCACTAAAAAAAATTTCTCTGCTATGCACTGTTGCCAAGTTATTCACAAATTCCTGAAATTTTTGGCATTTGCATTGCCAGTTTGGAAATGCAATATTTCGATTATTTTTTATGCGAACGGAACCAAACTCAGCAGTCTCATAAGTAAAGAGTAAAGACTCCTTGCATTCATGTGGTATATTCAGTATTTTGATACATCGTAAGGTTTTTCGAAGATATTGCTCCGAAAATGTGAAATTCATAATTGGAATATTTCGAGATTTTCAAATGGCAACCCCATATTTATTTTACAGCATTCGATTCGAAATAAAAACTGAATGGCAGTCTCCTCTTACACTATTTATTTTGGATAGTTTTCGAATGAGATGAAAATACTGAAAATTTTCAGTATTTATAGTTCATGATCTATGGTTCTGTTTACGATGAAATGGTTCTATGATTATGGCGTGAATTGTTGGAGTAGATTCTATGGTTCAAATCATAAAAAGTATTCGATGATCATGGATGTCATAAAAAAAGTTTACCCATATTATTCAAACACGATTCGGGTTGTTTCACAATTCACGGAAAATGCCTTTAAAAATCGTTATTCACATTTAGCAAGAATGACTTGAAAGAAATTCCGAAAATTGTTTAGGCTTTCTGTAATCCTGGCCTTATGTTCACTAATTATTTATTTTGGACAGTTTTCAAATGAGATGAAAAATACTGAAATTTTTCAGTTTTTATAGTCATGTTCAATGGAAATAATGCTGTGTGATTATGAAGTGAATCGGAATGAATCCTATTGTTGAGGTCATGAACATAGGGCCAGGATTACAGAAAGTCTAAACAATTTTTGGAATTTCTTTCCGATCATTCGTGCTAAATGTGAATAGCGATTGTTAAAGGTCCTACAGGTCCTTTCAATAATTTTTTTGCATTCCCCGTGAATTGTGAAACAACCCGAATCGTGTTTCTTCTATGACATCCATGATCATCGAATACTTCTTATGATTTCAACCATAGAATCTACTTCAACAATTCACGCCATAATCACAGAACCATTTCATCGTAAACAGAACCATAGATCATGAACTATAAATACTGAAAAATTTCAGTATTTTTCATCTCATGCGAAAACTATTCAAGATAAATAATTAGTGTAAAAGAGGACCGCCATTCATTTTTTATTTCGAATCGATTGCTGTAAAAGAAATATGGGGTTGCCATTTAAAAATCTCGAAATATTTCAATTTTGAGTTTCACATTTTCGCAGCAATATCTTCGAAAGACCTTACGATGTTTCAAAATACTGAATAGAGCACATGAATGCATGGAGTCTTTACTATGAGACTGCTGAATTTGGTTCCGTTCGCATGAAAAATAATTGAGATACTGCATTTCCAAACTGGCAATGGAAATGCCAAAAGTTTCAGGAATTTGTGAATAACTTGGCAACAGTGCATAGCAGAGAATTTTTTTTAGTGGGTTATACTGCAAATTTGGTATTGAATCGATACATGAATGAAAATATAGGTAGTTCCATTTGAAATAAGAAAGTAGATATGCGTTTGAGATAGACGTGGCAACACTGTCGACTTGAAAATATTTTAGGCGAAGAGTTCCTTCACCCTCAGGGCTGCATCAAAATTTCAGAACGAAATATTCACTAGTTCTCCTAAAACGTCTAATAGGCCAACTTAAAAGGAAAACCCTGTATACTAACTTTCAACTCGCTGGTGCAATCCTTGAATCTAATCTAAATATTTCAGGTTTTGAGGTACTTCTTTAGGATGTTGTCGTTGCCATGTAGGTTTACATTGGACAATGCTAAAAACCTTAACACATCTTCTGTTTCTGTCCACTATGGTTCTGAAAAATCAAATTTTCAAATTGGTTTATTAACCATGTGTTTCACCAAGGTTGATCGTGCATCGATTTGGATTTCAGTCAATTGTTCATGTCAACGGGATTGGAATTTGTTGAATCCAATTAGCAAAAGTGAATTTACAACGAAATGGCGAATGCGCTGGTTCGTTCAAAGCAAAATCGAGCTTCCGTCTAAAACCGTGTCGAAATATTTCATCTCAAAAATAAAAAAATCATCGTTCGTAGGTGTAAATGGAGCGTAAATATGAAATAAGTCATGCCGTTATTGGCTCAGGCAGTAGATTGTTTTCGTTCAGGAACTCGTAGTCGTTTTCTACGCTCTAAAATCGGAAGCGTTCAGCACCCAATCGATTCTTGTTCATGCTTCAGGATAGATATTCGAAGTGTACTACTTAAACTTAAACAAAATGTAATAATAATAAACAAAATAAACTTCACAAGAATTATCCTCATTTTCATTCTATCAAAGTTAGGGTTTAATAGTTGATACGAAAGACGTAAAATACAAAAAAAATTGCTACGTTATGACAAACGAGTGGTTTGTGAGAGAATATGGGAGGTCAGTGAATTTCTTAACGATGGTTTTAAGTACAATTTATCCTGAGCTCTCTTTCAAATGGTTGGTTCATTTTGGTCTCATCTCGACCATATCGAATTAAATCGAAATCAAATCCTACTAATCTTAGATATTCTTTCTGTTAGGTTACCTGGGCAATCTTTGAATCTTACCATAACATTTGTTCTTTTGAGGATACTTTTTTCGTGTATTGTTTTATTCATGTTGATATACTGAAACTTCAATTCATCTAACGTTTATGTCCACTATGTGGTACCAGTTTAATATTGTCAGGCGCAGCGTTTTCAAAAATTGTAGTTTTCAAATTGGTTGATTTGGATTTCAGTCAATGGTTAATATCAAGAATGAATCAAAATCATACATAAATCAAAAATTTTATCAATCAATAAGGTAATTCCGGGTTAGATGCCCCACCGGTACAGATGCCCCGATAAGCATAACTTCGGACCTAATCGTTAGTTGACGCCACGTGCATGGTCGTTGTTTACTTGTTCTTCGTTTTGCGAAAGTCATAGGAAATAATACCACAAAATATTTTTAATCCCGAAATATTCAAGAAAAACAGGAAACTGTTGGTGACTTGCTCCTATGATCTAATTTAGGTGTGAACATATCACAGTGGAAAATATATATCTTTCAACGTTTAATGCAATACTATTGCATTTTCGTATGAAAGGGTCCATTGGTTCATTGTAGGTTAGAAAAAAGTAGAGGAATTCTTTTTGGGTCAATTTTGATACTGGGGCGTCTCTCCCGTAAAAAAGGATAGATGGCCTGAAATAATACGGGATAGACGCCCTAGATTCATTTGTATATTTTGCAAATGTTGATGATATATCTGATGAGTCTCGCCCTTGCTGTTTAATTGAGGGAATATTTTTTAATGAGTGAATAATAAAATTTCGGATAATATGTCCCAACTTAAAAACTCAGATGAAGTCAGCGCCGAACTGGTTCCTTGTACGAAAAGGTACAATAGTACTCCACCAAAAAAAAAAACTCCTTCAAAATAGCTGAAAGTTATAAGCCTGGTACAAATTCTCCTAAAATTGATCAGGAAATGAAACTTTGACAAAGCGAAACCCAAAATAAAAAAAAATATAGAAGAACATTTTTCGTTCTCGGAAGATGGAATCCCATTCATATAAAAAGGTACCTAAAAATTCACCATCTACAAGTTGTGCTAAAGGATCAGAATCAGCTGGGAAAATTGATATCACAACGAACAAGGCAGATTGGTCAAAATGTTTGGGTTGTGACTAGTGGTTCCACGAGACGTTTACAATGGTTATAACTGCGTCACTTGTGGACGTGAAAAATTAAGGGCTGTAAATCTTGACCGCCGTAAAAAAAAAATTCTCATGATCTGAGGTTTGGCTAATCCTTCTTCTTAAGATTAAGATAAAAAAACTAATGAAAGTTTCTGCTCTTCTTTTATAAAGCGCTTTCCTTGAGTGGGGCGGCTCACCCAAACTACAGGGGCAACTCTCCCTTACTCTCGAGTCTCGGGAGAGATGGCCAAAAAAGTTGTTTTTATTTTTACCTTTTTTTTAGAAGGAACATGAGAATTTTAAGTTTTTGAACAAACAATATTGTGTCTAAATAAATATCTCATGTTTTCAGCATCTGTTTGATCATTTTAAATTATAATTGCATTTTTGATCACAGTTTTTCGTTAGGTTGGGCATCTAACCCGGATTTAGTGATTGCAGTTTGTTAAATTCAATTAGCGAGTTAGCCCAGAATCGAAATATTTCCACTCTTATTTTTCTGTCATACTTCTCGGAAGTTGTATTCATGTAGGTACACTTATTGGAGATATTGAAACCTTAACATATTTTATGGTTTTTAGGGTTTGTGAGAGAACACGAAAGATTATTGAATTTCTGGATTATGTTTTCAGCTTTATTTTAAAAGTGTTTGTTTCATTTAGATATCTACTCTACCATATTGAAAAAATCAATTACAAATCTCAAATATACTCTCTTCCAACTCGGTAGTGCAATCCTTGAACCTAACCTAAATATTTCAAGTTTTGGGGTACTCCTTTCGGACGTAGTCGTTGCCATGTAAGTAGGTACACATTGGAGAATTTTAAAAACCTTAACACATCTTCTGTTTCTGTCTACTATGGTTGCGAAAAAGCAAAATTTCAAATTGGTTCATTAATATTATGTTTTACCAGGTTTGATCAGGCAATCGTTTTGGATTTCAGTCAATTGTTCATGTCAACGTGATTGGAGTTAGTGAATCCAATCAGCCAAAATAAATCTACAACGAATTGGCGAATGCGCTGGTTTTCTTCGCTTCAAAATCGGAAGTGTTCAGCACCCAAACGAAGCTGGTTCATACTTCAAGTAAAGGTTTATGAACTTTACTACTTGAACTTGAACAAAATATTATATTAGTCACCATAATAAACAGGAATTATCCTCATTTTCATTCAACGTTGGGGTTTGATAGGCGATCCGAAAGACGTAAAATGCAAAACAAATTTACTGCGTTATGATGAACGAAGGGCTCGGGAGAGAATACAGGTAATCATTGATTTACTTTATGATGTAAGTACACTATATTCTTTTAAATGTTTTGTTTTGGGCTCAGCTCGACCATATCGAATTAAATCGAAATCAAATCTTAGATATTCTTTCTTTTAAGTTACCTGGCTAATCTTTAAATCTAAACCGAAGATTTGTTGTTTTCAAGATACTCTCTTCGTTTGTTGTCTTATCCATGTAGATTCACTTTGAAGTAAATCTGAAACTTTAACTCATCTGATGTTTATGTTTTATCTAAATCGTATTTGTTTCATTTGGATATCTACTCGACCATATTGTTTATCAAATACAAATCTTAAATATACTCACTTTCAACTCTCCGGCTCTTCGAATCTAACCTAAATATTTCAGGTTTTGAAGTAGGTACTCCTTTCGGATGTTGTCGTTGCCATGTAGATACACAATGAAGAATTAAAATCCTTAACACATCTTCTATTTCTGTCCACTATGAAAAAGCAAAATTTCGAATTGGTTCAACAATATGTTTCACCAAGTTTGATGAGGCAATCGATTTGGATTTCAGTCGATTGTTTTTGTTAACGTGATTGGAGTTTAGTTTAGTCACAGTAAATCTACAACGAAATTGCGAATGCGCCGGTTCCAAGCAAAATCACGCTTCTGTCTAAAACCGTGTCGAAATATTTCCTCTCAAAAATAAATAATCCGTCGTTCATAGGTGTAAATGGAGCGTGAATATGAGATGGGTCGTGCCGTTACGGACTCAGGAAGTTGATTGTTTTCGTTCAGGAACTCGCAGTCGTTTTCTTCGCTCTAAAATCGGAAGCGTTCAGCCCCTAATCGACGCTGGTTCATGCTTCCGGATAGGTATATGAACTCTACTACTTGAATTTGAACAAAATATCATATTAATCATCATAATAATATTCATAAGAATTATCCTCATTTTCATTCTATCAAAGTTAGGGTTTATAGTTGATCCGAAGGACGTTAAATGCAAACAAATTTACTGCGTTATGACAAACGAAGGGTTTGTGAGAGGAAACGGAAGATCATTAATTTTTTTTATGATTAATTTATCGAATTGAATTGATATCAAATCTAAGATACTCTTTTTCGAAGGTGAGGATGATGTTTTAAGATTTATTTTATTTATTTACGAAAATAGGAATACAAACAGCTATTACTTACAAAAGTTTTCACAGATCAAAAGTTAGAAATGCATCTCACTAAGAAAAAAATATCCCTTCAATACAATGAAAATAAAAAAACAAAATTCTTACGAAAAATGCACAAAAAAACAACTATAAAACTCGCATAATCTCATGTTTGTGTTTACCTTTCAAAGTAGGGAAGGAGGTGTTGAACATATCAACCTCACTGGAGAGGAATTCATCAGTAGTGGACATCATTCTACATAGTCCAATATTTTTACACATATTTGTTCTCCTGAATGGTACCTATATAAAACATGCTTTGTGATCTTAGCCTTACATTACATTACATTGAATTTTGGCTAACAAATCTAGAACCTGCACATAATTATTGATCTCAAATATACTCACCTTTAACTAGCCAGTGCAATCCTTGAATCTAACCTAAAAATTTTAGGTTTTGAGGTAGGTACTCCTCAACTGGAGTTAAGTGAATCCAATTATCCAAAGTAAATCTAAAGCGAAATGGCAAATGAGCTTGTTCGTTCAAAGCAAAATCAAGCTTCCGTCTAAAACCGTGTCGAAATATTTCCTCCCAAAAATAAATAATCCGCCGTTCATAGGTGTAAATGGAGCGTGAATATGAGATGGGTCGTGCCGTTACGAACTCAGGAAGTAGATTGTTTTCGTTCAGGAACTCGCAGTCGTTTTCTTCGCTTCAAAATCGGAAGCGTTCAGCACCCAATCGACGGTTCATGGCTCTGGATTGGTATGTAAACGTCGTAGCTACTTGTGATTTTAGTCATTCATTTTCAGTCGTTCTCAGGCCCTTCAACGCTTCAATTTGCAGGAGTCGATCGTTACTATCGGTATACGTACAAAATGCAGGAGAACGTAATACATGTGAAGTAGGATGAGTTCGATTGGATTCAAATTCGCATTCAGTAGGACGGAATGGGTATTCGAATTCCAGGTTAGATCGAATTATTCTTTATTTTTGTGAGGTAGGACAAGGATTATCTGGTGATTTGAATGTATGTTTTGTTCCGATACTGAAAGTGGGTTTTGATATAGAAATCCGGGTTTTTTGCTCGCTTGTTTAAAAAGGAACATCGTGTTATTTTCGCCCAAATGTCTGTAAATTTTGAACTGGGATGTTTCTCAAAACGACACGGTTGTACTCACTGTTGAAGCATCCTTGGTTAGAAATTAAGAATTAGATTTTGTCTGGCCGTGAACACGATAAGTCTTAAACGGATGAAGTAGGGGTTCTAGAATTTAAAATTTTTAGTATTTTTTATAATTTTCCCAATATTTTTATACAGGGTGTTTGTGACGCGCTCCCGTGTGCGGTATCGGTAATTGGCGATTCAATTCGCTGTACCGGGTTTTTCACTATAATTTGACTTCCCCCTTTAACTTTGTTACTAAAATAGATACAGAAAAATGTTTCGTATAAAAGTTTCACGAAATCAACTGAGGTTTTTTGATATGAGTCCACAAACTGAAATATATACATGGTGGCCAACATATTGATGGTAACTTCATTTTTTCAACTGGAATACCCTGTATATTTTTCCATGTTTGGCTAGCTCTTTTTCCCCTGATTTGAATATGTAACATATGTTGGTCTATCTCTTTTATTCTGAGAACCACAGAGTTTCAAATTTTAAGAACCACCTGCCAAGACCTGTAATCATTTTACAAGTTGCAGAGTGCGTTTACTGAAAATGCTCATTTTTGGAGTTATAATAACGTCAATGGGAAGATATACAGAGTGAAGAACATTGAATGCAACTATATTTTTTCAAATGGGACACCCTGTCCTGTATATTCTTCCTTTTTTGGTAGTTTTGAAATGATGACACCGAATAAAAAAATATGTAAAATACCTACGAAATTCTTTATATCCAAACAATCTACTTAAAAGTATTATTTTAGAATGAAGACTTAACGATTGCTTAACCAATAAAAAATGATAAACTATGGTAGTATGGTAATAATAATAACATCAACTAAAGAAATTGCTCAAAATGACCACCTTCATTCAATACACATAGTTCATATAGTTGTCTCAAGTTGTTTAGACTATTTTTGATAGCATTATTATGGCTCTGATTCGAGTCAGAAATTAAAGCTTCAAAATTTTTTGGCTCTGTTTACGAGCCCCCCTCGAGTACTCGTGAAAATCTGGATAAAGTTGAAAACATCTATAGTAGCGATTATTTGGCCGAGATTTCACTCTCTAGAGCGAGTATTGAAGAAGCTTTGCAAACATTGAATCCCAGCAAGGGTCCGGGTCCAGATGAGATCCCGCCAATATTTTTGAAAAATTGTCATAAGTCTCTAGCATATCCATTATTTATCATTTTCAATCGAGAGCTCAAAAGTGGTGTTTTTCCTCAACGCTGGAGGTTGTCAAAGATCATTCCAGTGTACAAGGAAGGCCGAAAGGACTTTGTTCAGAACTACAGACCGATATCTATTATTTCAACCATTCCCAAAATCTTCGAATCGTTGATTTACAATTTCTTAGCTTATCATGTAAAAAATTAGTGATAGAAAATCAACACGGTTTCGTTAAGGGTCGAAGTCTAGAAACGAATTTAATTAGTTTGGTGGAATACGTTTATGAAGGGTTTGAGTCACAAGATCAGACTGATGTAATCTATACTGATCTCAAAAAGGCATTCGATAAAATCAATCATTCTGTATTATTACGTCGACTTGCAGAGGTTGGAGTTTGCGGTGATTTACTCAGATGGATAAAATCTTATATTTCGAATAGATCACAATTTGTATATGTCAATGGTCATAGGTCAAGTAAATTCACGAGTACTTCGGGAGTGCCACAGGGTTCTCACCTCGGGCCTCTTTTTTTCATCATTTATTTGAACAACATATCCTCTTGTTTCCATTTTTCTAGATTCTTGCTATATGCTGACGGTTTAAAAATTTTTTTGAGGTTAAAAAGCATGCTGGACTGTTCTCTATTGCAACAGGATCTGAACAGATTTCAGGATTATTGCAGGGGGAATTTTCTCTTCCTGAATCTTGATAAATGTTTAAAAATTTCGTTCACAAGAAATATCAATATGCTCAATTTTCACTATTCCATAGACCAGATTCAGCTGCGGCAGGTGGGTAGTGTTCGCGATTTAGGGGTGATTCTTGATGCAAAACTGAATTTTATTGAACATATTGAAGGTTTCATCCTTAGACATGGTAAACAACTTAAGAGAAATGAGACCATGATGACAATGTACTATTCTTTCGTCTTCAGCAAGCTGAGTTTTTCGTCGTCGGTTTGGAATCCTCATTATGAATGTCATATCAAACGGTTAGAAAGTGTACAGCATAAGTTTCTGAGATGTTTGTCATATCGAAATAATTTCCAAATTGTCAATCATGATTACTCTGACGCACAACTAAGATTCGGTATGCTCACTTTAGAAGACCGGAGAAAAATTAGCGATTTCAGTTTGCTATATAAAATACTGAATGGAGTCCTTTCGATCCCTTCTCTTCTCCAGTCTATACATTTTAAGGTTCCAGGAAGAAAATTGAGATCTAAGGAGATGTTTGTTGTACCCTTTCGAAGATTAAATGTCACCCAAAATTCACCAATATGCAGAATCACGAAATCATTCAATTCAAGCCCTTTAGATCCCTTCAATGTCTCCTTCGCACAATTTAAAAAAAAATTAAAGCTTAATTTTTCATTGTAATATTGTAACATCCCTTCAATATCATTTTATTTTATGTTAGCTCTTGATTTCAAGAGAATATATATATATATAATATCATTTCATTGTTTTTTCTATACTTTGTTTGTAATTAATTCTTTTTTTTATGTAACTACACTATTCTTAAGTTTAGCCTACAGGACTGTATGTTTTAATTGTCAATTTATGAGTACTGTGTTGGGTTGAAATACCTGTTTGTATTCTTATTCCTAAATAAATAAATAAATAAATGACCCATATTATGAGAATGTATGAGTGAGAGAAAGCAGGATACTATCATAACCAAAATTGATGCAAAAGTGAGATGAAATTATTTCAATGACTATCATACTGGGTGTCAATTACTAGCAAAGTATGTAAATGACTATCGAATATGTAATTTCGACGAAATTGTTGTCTCCTCGACAACTCAATCGATATTCATTGAAAGTTTGAAGATAATACCAAAAGCAACATTGAACTATAGTTCCGCAATAATAACAATGGTGTTACAGCAAAATAAGGAACCGAATTCGCCTACTGAAAGTATTCATGCCCTTATGGTGTCAATTACTATATAAAGCTTTCACCCTATGTACAGTCTAAATTTCAACTTTGGCGATATATGATGGGTGGTCCTGCACAAATGTTGGTACCGGCATTGAGCAGCTGAATATAAGATTTTGACTGAATCGGATTTCTAGTCATAAAAATATTATAAGGAATAAAATATCAATCAATTATAACTCTAGAACTATTCAACTAATTTGGCTTATTGACGGAGATATTTGAACCCATCACGTACCCTGAGAAGACGTTTGCCCATTCCGTTCGAAAGTAGGTTTAATTAGAAACGGCCAGACAGAATTACTTTTGCCTCAAATTGTAAGATAAATTAGTACAATCGTTCAAGACCATTATCAGCACTCAACTTGAAACAGAGATTCGGGCAAATCTATGACACTCTATTTCCGTACAAATAATGTACGTATTTTAAATGACTTGTTTGAAAAAACTGAAATATTGTTATCGAGAGGCTTCTTTCTTCAGTTAACTATCTCGAAAATAAATTAAAAAACAAGACAAAGACGAAAATAAGGAAAAGCAATAAACATATACAAGATATAAGTAAAAATTTAAATTAATTGTGATAAATACTGATTATGTTGAATTATTTTATCCTCAAAATTTCCCTTAAAATTCAAAGTAGTTGGTTTTTCCAACCGGGAGTGGATTAGTCGAACATGGTTTACTTCCTTATACGATGATTTTTTAGAATATCAGAATTGGTGAAGGTATTCTCTATGAAACCTATTGAGTATTCATCTCCTATTGTGTTCATGTATGCGATTCGTGACGAATGAATGTCTGTCATTCAATCCTATTCAAAACGATGTTTAATTAATTAAATGCTGATCCTTCGCCATTTTGAGGCTTGCATAGTGAATGCAATTTCGTTACCGAGTGTATTTAACATGTTACATAATTAATTAGTAGCTTTGTCGGCTATGTAAACATATCTATAAATCTAGTTGTCAAACAGTAGTCTAGTTGGCACTACGTTGATGTCACGAATTACCCAAATATGTAGATTCACATGTAGCAGCACTTGAATTCGAATATCTCTTGTTCGAGGCTTGATAACAGCGTTTTAATGGAGATGTGAATATAAAGCCACAACTGAAGGAATTCAGTTTTGTAATCTATTGAGTGTTTTTTGAGAGATATACAAATTCAAAACGAAATAAGTAACTTCAGAATAAATTTCATAATCATGTTTTAAGTGCCATATAAAATACTTTACATTTCTTACTTCGAGAGTTCGATGTGGTTTTGTGCGATTCTTTATATTGCAAGATACCACACGAAAGGGAGAGTTGTCGGAATCATCTTCGGTCAAAGCTATAAAGAATATAGTGAATGGAATTCATAAATTAGGAAAACGAAATCAAGAACTATCAAAATATTCGAATTTGAATATATCAATAAACGTGACACAATTTCTGACTGCTATGATGATTACCTAAAACTGATATCTGTAGGCCTTTTCGGATACTTACTCGGATTAACTTGATCCCTAACCTTCGCATTCGTTTACCTAACCCGAACATCTAACCCGTGTTCGGAAAGTACGGTGCTATTAACTCGATCACTGACTCAGGTTGATCTATCATAACCCTACCCGAGAGCAGGGTCGTGAGTCACCGCATGCGCACTGCAGTTCAATTTTGTAGTACTCAAAAATAACATTAAACATGAAAGGGCAAGCCAGTAGTAACCCTGAGTAAGTTTCCGAATACGCCTTATATAGACATGTCAACTATATTAGGGGCGTTCGGCATCGACATCGGACTGGTCAGATCGATCTGAACCGTTCGTTTATTACATCCGGATTGAGGGGAGTACACATCTGGACCGTTCGGCATAAAAATCTGAGCAATCGGATGTCGATCTTTTCGCTCGGACTATTTTGACGGATCAAAGCGATTTTATCCATAAGGTTTTATGTTTTTTATATATTTTTTGTTTTATGTTGAGTTTCCTGTTTTCCGACAACCGATAGATAAAAAAATTCTAATACCTATCAACACTTTTATTTTTCTGTTTTAATTTATTCTTTGAAAACCTAATTAATTCATTAAAATTTTTTGTTATAGCTAGTAGCTATGAATGGGCAGGAGGAGACGTTGCTTTCTCGTTTCTTTTTCGTGTAATGAATTAATCAATTATGTCGGAGACAAGATCACTTGTGAAAAAATCAACTTTCAAGAAGGCGACAAGACAGATGAGCCAGTTGACATTGAGAGAGTTCATATGTCAGATTTTGTAAAAACGTAAAAGTGTATCTGTAGAATCTGTAGGAATATATTCATGAACTCATCTTCTCCATTATTTTATTAAAGAACCTTCGTAAACCGGAAGAAGCGGGTAGCTTCTTTTTTGGGTACGAGCGAAACAAATTAGGATCTTTCGGTGCAACTATCGCCGTAGAAGGGGAAATTTCATTCCTCGTTTTCTTTGCATTCAGTGCCTATGCACCTAATCATTTAATTGACAGCATATTTCCCAGAATAGTGATCTTTGAAATCTCATAATCTATTAAAGTAGAACAGAGCAGTATGTTCTGTGGCAGATGCTTTCTACCGTTCGTTTATTCGCGAATATTACAGATGAATCTGTACGATCTGTGGTCACGTGACTAAAAAATCATAGAACATTCTCACAGACTTAAAAACTGGTTCCATGATCCGAAAAGATCCGTCACGTGACCCAATGGATCTTCTCCAAACCAGCTTTTTTTTCAATATTTTGATGGTGCGATTCTGATGATATCCAGCTCAACTATGCACGTTGCTGTCCTAATTCTGAATATCACAATTGATATTGATCGGATACAGACGAGTAACCCTTGGTTTCGCAAAGCTTGATCAGGCAACCAAATCGTTGATTTTCAATTGAGTCTATGGTTTATGTCAGAAATGAACCAAAAATGCCACAGAAATGATGATATTTCAATAATCAAGCTGATTGGAGTTTTGTGAAACCCGCTATTAATGTCCGAAATCTACCTCGAAAATTTCAAGACCGTTAGAACGTAGAAAATATTATCGGTTCACCACACACAGACAAAATATTTTGTTCGATTTCTAATGACACGTCCCTCTCAAAAAATTGAAAACCCCTAACTCAATTCATATTAATCGGGCGTAAGGTGATCAGTGTCCTTGGGGATCTGATGCAGAATGCTCTGCGACGCCGACGGGTTGAACGATGGTGCTTGAAAAACGAGCTCTCGGTTAATCCTAGTAAGACAGAGATGGTTCTCTTTACTAGAAAGAGGGTGCCTAGGAACTTACGACTTCCCAGTCTGTTTGGAGTTGGGCTCACTCTATCCGAACAAGTTCGTTATCTCGGGGTGATATTGGACCGCAAACTTTTGTGGAACAAACACGTTGAGACTCAAACGAATAAAGCCAATGTTATATTCTGGTCTACTCGGAGGGTGCTGGGTAATGGATGGAGCTTCAAACCGCACGTTATGCACTGGTTGTATACTGCCGTGGTGAGGCCTATCCTGACCTATGCCTCTGTGTTGTGGTGGCCTTCTATGGAGAGGGCCGTCAACCAGAACATTATGACTAAATGCCAGAGGAAAGCTTGTTTAAGTATTACAGGCGCTCTGAGGTCTACCCCTACAGCAGCGATGGAATGTCTGCTGGGTCTCCCTCCTTTGCACCTAGTTGTGAAGGAGGTGGCTATGAAGACAGCTCTGGGAATCTGGGAACGGGGACAATGGCGCGATGGAGGACTCTTCACTGGGCACGCAAGGGCCCTCAAAATGGTTAAGGATGCTCACGCTCCCCTTCTCCAAAGAGGTGACCGCGCGGGCACTAGGTTCTACTTCGACGAACCCTACAGGGTAATTGTTCCCGACAGAGACCAACCAAACATGCTTCTTAGTCCAGAGGGTCCCACCTGGTTCACTGATGGCTCTGTCACAGCAACAGGGTCTGGGGCCGGAATCGTGGGTCCTCACTTCAATCAGGCTATCCCTCTGGGGAAGGACTGTTCCATTGTGCAGGCTCAGCTATTTGCGGTTCTTGCATGCGCACTGGAAAATATTCGCAGGGGATACTCTGGCCAGCACATTTATATATGTATGTTGCGACAGCCAGGGAACTCTGAAATCTCTATCCGATGTTAGAGTTGATTCTCTTTTGGTAGAAGAATGCAGGAAAGCTCTGCGTGGGCTGGGCTCTGATAACTTTTTGAAAGTAATCTGGTGTCCGGCTCATGCGGATATACCTGGTAACGTCAAGGCAGATGAACTGGCTAGGCGGGGAGCCGGATTAGCATTTGTTGGTCCGAAGCCTTCACTGCCAATCTGTCGCACATCTGTCAGAAGTTTCTTCAGGAACTGGCTGAACAGGGAATTTTCCTCGGAATGGAGCGCTGGGGTGGGCCTGAGGTGGTCGAGGATTCTCATTGAGAGACCGTCCTCGCGATCTGAGGTCAATAGGCTTCTGTTGCTGGAGAGGAAACAACTCGGTCTGGTGACTGGTGCATTGACTGGTCACCTGTTTAAAAAGCATTTGAAGAGAATGGGATTGACGAGCTGCTCCCTATGCCGGTGGTGCAGGAGTACTGATGAAACGGTTGAGCATATTTTGTTCAACTGTGGAAACCTTACTGAGTTAAGGTCAACACACCTAGGAAATCCAACACCTTCTATTCCTATGGTGAGAGGGACCACTCCTGGCAGGCTCGCGACGTTTCTGTCTTCGTGTCTGAGGAGCTGAGTCTCTATGGAACGATGCGGGTGAACAATGGGCCACTAGGCCTCAGTTCGGCCGGTAAGGCACCGCACAGAGAAGAAGAAGAAGAACTCAATTCGTTCGAGAGTTATCGTGTTCACGGCCGGAAAAAATTTTCATTGACCACGGATTCTACATCAGTAAGTCCAACCAAATCGTTTGAGGCCACTCTCAGCCCAAAATTTGAAAAATAAACACTTTTGAGCCAAATTATAGGACGCTATTCTCCTAGAAACAAGCAACATTGAATAGATTTTGAATATTATTATTTGTTTTTGTTTTCTTATACTGAAATAATAAGCAAGCCTCGTAATAAAGGATTATTTATTATTTATTTTCGAGAGAGGGTGATTCACTTATCTTGATAACCTAATTTTTCTCGAAAGGGGATGAATATTTTTCTATTCTGTTGACGGTAATTGGTACATGTCAATGTTGACTTGAGATGTACGTCAAATTCGGAGAAAATAATTAAGACGCCAGGCGTCGCGGCGCAGTCAAAATTTTTTTCCTCCAGGAACATAAATTTTTAATTGTGTCATTGGAAAGATAATTTAATTCTGAATGTTTCTTCTGGAAACATTCTCTATTTCTTACCATCATCGGCCTGCAGCGTGTTTTATGTTAATTCCATTTATTTTTTCTGTATTGCGACAGTATGCCTTGATTTAGAGACATAGGGAGCACTTCCTGAGTAATAGAGTTTTTCATCTATGGAATTCACTGCCTAATAACATCGTGAGTGCCGCGTCAGTGAACTCTTTCAAGAACCTGCTGGATGTGTTTCTTGCTTCTGGTTGATTTTCATTTGGACTTTTCCTTATTTTGTTCAGTTTTTTTTTATGTTACATACTTTCGAATTTGTAAATGAGGGTCATAGGTGTTTACCTCCCCTCTTCTCATTTATATAATAATAATAATAATAATAGATATGATTGTCTTCTTCTTCTTCTTCACACTTCAAAAATAGGCATAATTGCCTGTTTCTTCTTCGTCACCATGCCTAGTCCGGTCTCAAGTTGTCACTCCATCGCTTCCTCGGTCGTCCGACACTTCTGCGACCCAAAGGTGATTTGTCGCGGGCAATTTTTACAATTCGGGTGTCGTCCATTCGATTGATATGTTGATTCCATTCGACCTTCCTATCCAGTATCCAGCTGTTAACATCCTTTATCCTACATGTTTCCCTGATAGCTTCACTGCGTTCTCGGTCTAGCAGTGTCTTTCCAACAATTCTTCTGAGTACCCTCATTTCTGCCGTTTCCAGTAATCGTTTTGTCTTCGATGTGTCCGGTCGAGTTTCAGCAGTATAAGTCATTATTGGTCTTATTGTTGCCTTATATATTCTTGATTTCGTTTCTGTTGAAATATGTTTATTACGCCAGATTGAGTTATTGAGGCAAGCTGCTATTCTAGAGGCTTTGTTGGTTTGCTCTTGGACCTCGGCTTCAACGTCTCCATATCCTGATATTTCTATACCGAGATACTTGTTCAATTATTTTATCATCAACAACCAGCTTACAACGTGTTGGAATTTTTGCCGTTGTCATGCATTTTGTTTTGGATATTGATATCACCATATTCAAAGTTTTAGCCGTCTGATTGAACACATGAAGAAGCCGCTGTAGATCATCTTCGCTCTCTGCGACCAGGACCGCATCATCGGCATAACATAAGATTTTGATCTCTTTATCGCTCATTTTGTATCCCCTCAGTTTACGTATTTTCTGTATTATCACGTCCATGATGATGTTGAAAAGAAGTGGGCTTAGAGAGTCCCCCTGTCTAATTCCTTTTCCAACTGGTATTGCCTGGGTTAGCTCGTTATTTATTCTGACATGGATTTTGTTTGCCTCATATATATTCTCAATGGTTTTTATCAAGTTGTGAGGGATCTGTCTGGCATGGAGAAGATGTATGATGTCCTCAAGTTTAACCCGATCGAACGCTTTTTCCAGATCTACGAAACATAAATATGCTGGTTTATTATATTCGATGGACTTTTCCATTATCTGCCTGATGATGAAGACCGCATCGGTGCATGATCTCCCTGATCGAAACCCCTGTTGCTCATCTGATAGCCTAATCAGGCGGTTGATCTGATTGGTTATGATCTTCGTTGTTAGTTTCAATGTAGTGCAGAGAAGGTTAATGCATCTGTAGTTAGTTGGAAGTTTTTTGTCACCCTTCTTAAACATTGGGATTGTGATACTCGTCCGCCATTCACCCGGGATTTTATGACTGGAGATGACCTTCCGGATCAAACAGGTTAGTTGACGTGTGAGGCTTGGTCCGCCATATTTGAGTAATTCGTTCGTTATACCATCTATTCCCGGACTCTTCCTATTCTTCATTTTTCTGATAGCATCTTCCACGTCAGATTCATTTATTTCAATGTCCTCATTCGTTGTTATTTCTGGTATTCTATTTTCAGTCCTAGGACTGTCTGCTTTATACATTTCGGTGAGGTATTGGATCCATGTTTCTTGTTTGATCTTACTTGATTCATTCAATTCTCTGATTGTGTTCTTGAAATCAAAGAGACTTTGTAGCAAACTATTTTCCAATCATTATATTCATCAAATATTATACAGAAATACGATTTGAACAATAATATTGTAAAAAGGAATACGAAGAAGAACTAAATTGAATTCATATCAGTAACAATAAATTCTTTTAAAAACAAATTAAACATGTCATATATTATGTTCTATATACCGGCCATTATGATCCATATGATTCATTATACCTTAGTTACTTCAGCCAAAATATCAGGATTTACTCGGACAAAGTAACTTATAATGAATTAAAGAAAAGATATAATTTATGTATGGATCATAATGGCTGGTATATAGAACCTATAAAACCAAATCAAGGCGTACTGTCATAATACAGAAAGAAATAAATGGAAAAGAATGAATATAAAACACGCTGCAGGCCGCTGACGGTAAGAAATAGGAAAAGATGTTATTCAGCAGAAATATTCAGAATGAAATTATATTTTAAATGACACAATATAAATGGTATGTTATGTATGTATCTCAAGTCAATATTGACTTGTACCAATTACCGTCAACAGAATAAAAAATATTCATCCCTTTTCGAGAAAAATTAGGTTACCAAGATAAGTGAATCACCCTGTACACATTGCATTGAATTTATTAGGTTGAGTTCATTTTATGCTGCGAGTAACGGAACAGTTATTCATTTTCCCGGATTTTCCTGAAGGAAAGTGGGATTTCTCCCGCGCAAAGTACCTATTAAGATGTATTTCTTCTTTATCTCCTCTTCTAGCGGATAGCTCACAGAAATTATTTATGTACGAGATTCTTAGTCTGGATGTTGCTACATAATTAATGGATCGTTTCTGTGCTCTGAAGATTTCTTATGATGAAGTAGATGCTACGGGATATGCATAATGGAAATAAGAATCATGAACAGCGTGCTATCGTGAATGGTCTCGAAAGAATGGGTAAAATCATTTAAAGTAATTCCGAACTGAACAGGAATATTAAATATGAAATATTTAGGGTCCGAATATTATTCTCTGAACAAAAGAATTGTGTGGGAAAGGTTTGAAATTTCTTGAGAATCATTTCATCTGAAAAATCTCAAAAAATTCATTTATCCTCCATACGGTGCTTAGGTACGGTATACACTCTAAAAAAACCACGGTGTAAATGCTAATAATAAACTATCAAGCATATTTTTCCCTTTTTATGTCACAATTTTATCATTTTAATCGAAATTATGAGAATATAGTGTTAAGTGGTGTGATTCATGAAACACATTATCATAAACAGAAACAAAATCAAGAATTGATAGAAAAATATTTGAAAACACACTGTGTTTATCAAGCTATAACACCAATCTAACAAACAAATTGCTCCATAAATCAGAAAATCATCTCTTGGGTGAAAATATACACTGCATGTTTGAAGTTTCAAATAATAATTTCACAGAAATGATCAGGTGTTACTTCTGAAGCTTGTGGAAACAAAAAAAGCCCCTGGAAGTGTTTTTCTGCCAAATCATGTTTCAAAATTTACACCAACTGAATCAAAATACACACCAAAAATATGAAAAACCCATACGTTTACTTTAGTTTGTCTTCAGTATCTTTACATGGTTGCCAGATATTGCCAAATTATGAGCGGTCACACAGTTAGAATCATGGTGTCTGATGAACTGATTATTCCAGTCGAATAACTTTGGCAACAATATTAATAGCAATAGTTCCAATTCTTGGCGGCTCTACAAAGAGTCCTCAGCAAAGTCAAAACAGGACTTGCAAATGATTGTACATACTTTCTTATCTATCTCTGTTTCTTGTATGTGCCTTTGTGATGATGAATCGAAAGTGTGAAATTGATTGAGGTGAAGAAAGTGAAATGCGTGAAAATTTGTTTTGGATACAGAAAAAAGTTCATTTGGCTGATGATTCGAGGAGAAAATCAATACTGTTTGAAAGTAAGTACTACGAATTTGAACTTAAAACTGATTCAAGTAACTTCCTTCAGTTTTCACAATCGTTGAAACTTTTTTTTTGTATAATATACCTGATAAGGTTTTACGGTGAAATATTTATTGTGACTTCTGTTGAGATTATTTACCCATATATTTTCAATTGACGGAAACAGATATTGCTGTATCACTTCAATGCATATGTGAGAAGATACGAGGTACAAATTTACATCCATTTATATAAATAAATGCTTATATCTGATCTTTATTAAGCTAGTTGAAGAACCTCCCCTTTGGGTGTTTTTGGAAGATACCTCTACTGTCAACCCCTCACTTGGTCTACCATCGGGTACATATCTATCTGTTCATTATGTATTCATCAGTGTAAAGAAAATATATTTCATCAAGAGGAAAATGTTTTTTGATTTGGCAACAAATATTGTTGTAATCTTTGATTGTGAATGAATTTAAATGAATTGAATTGTTTTAAAAACCTGCACAGCAAACGAATACACTAAAAAACTTTTAAGGAATAAAAATTGCAAAACAAAAGATTGACATAGGGAGTAAGTACCTAGCTAAATAGTAATTAATAATTTATGGTTCATGATGCATTATTTTAGCTTCGAAAGAACCTATTTATCAAATATCTGATATTCAAATCGCTGAATTGCATTTTTTAATTTCAGATATAAATTTTGTCAACTCAGTCAGTGCTAAATAACACCGTACAGGTTATTGCAACCTCACTAAGCTAGTGCAAATTAAGACTGAAACGGTGCGATTTCACACCGAAACCGATCTAACTCGTATAGTATTTTACACTAATTAATTGTAAAAAAATAACTGAGTCAGTGTCAAAACACACTGGATGATCATTTGAGATCACACCGCTTTAGTGTGATTTAACACCAACCAAGTGCAAAGTCGTAAAGAACCGAATGAAAATCACACTCGCTTCAGTGTCAAAGTTGATTTATTTATATGAAAAAAGCAACTCTTTTTAAATCATGAAACACAGCAGAAAATTTTTGAACGTCGGTGTTATTTTAGAAGGTGCTAAATAACACCAAAAAATCAGGACCTCTGAGAAAATACGGCTGGTGTTAGCGGGTGTTGGCTGGTGTTCAAAAATTTCTTAGAGTGTAGATGAACTGTTCTAATATCCTTCTGATTTATTCCGACGGTGCTTCAGTGAAGGAACTATCTCTAAAGAATGCAGAGCTCCATACATATTCCCTCATTCGTGCCAGGCGCACACCGGAGTCAACAGAAAGCACAAGGGGAACAACCCGAGTAACATCTGCCTGCAAGGGATGAAAATTAGTGGGAATATGTCGTGGGTGAAACATATTGACGTACTGTGTGAAAAACTATCTTCGGCAATATTCGCAATTAGAAGAATCCGAAAAATATTAACTGAAAAGGAAGCTCTACTCACATACCATGTCCAATTTCATAGTAAAATGACCTACGGCATATCTTATGGGCTGCATCAACAGAGGCTGGGAAAGTGCTAGTAAAATAGAAGAAAGCACTACGGGCATTAGCGGAAGTCGGTCAGTTAACCAGCTGCAGGTCACTGTTCAAAAAATAAGACATATTGACGGCACCAAGTTGTTATATTTTAGAATGTCTTGTGGATATACACAATAATAAGAACAGTTTCCAAAAACACTCAGAACTTCAAGGTCACAACACCAGATTCAAAACAAGTACATAACCCCAAAACATAGACTACAAATTACTCAAAATACTCACGTATTTGATGGGATGAGAATTTAGAACAAGCTACCTCAGCTAATCACTCTGTATGTCAGCTGAACCGAATTATGTAAAAACGAAGGACTAAAAATGGAAAAATATTTTAACTACAGCAAGTATTTATATTTAGCTTTTTTTCATTATTTTTATCCAACCGACCTGTCTTCTGTCTATTATCAAATAGTCATCACTCAAACTTCAAAATTATAAATTTCAATAAGTAGACATGTATGATCCCAAAAACTCCTTTCTAGGTCAGCTCATCTAATAATGTTTAACTCTCTCTCTCTCTGTAAAGATATTGACAGAAGAGACATGGAAAATTACCTTCACTAAATCCGCTTGTATAGGCCACCCTATACATATCACCGCTCATTGCGCATAATTTTGTGTGACCATATGTATTGTGTGGAACGAGAGTCCACACATTCATTGTAAAATAAAACATTATTGAATAAACAACTCGACAAGTAATTTTGAATCTAATTGCAATACAAATTGCGAACAACTTTTCTTTATGTGTACCACAAAACATTATAGTGGTTTACACATAAAATTGGTCCTTACGAGCCTACAAATTAATATTATAATAATAATAATATTGTACTACGGTACAACAACGATTTCGACGACTTCTACAATTTTGGGTCATCGGCGTCAACCATTAGTGAGAAGAATTCTCGTCCGTACAATTGGAGCTGATTCTTCACCAATACGAGGAGGCGATTTTTCAAGAAAATCCAGCATTTTCCAAGAATAATATTCCACTCAAGAGTATATCGACGATTTTCCACTGCAGCGGAGACAAATTTCATACGCAACATCTGCCAGATAACATCGGAATACGAGATAAGTAAAATTCATATTCATAAATACTCTGTTTTCGAAACTTTTTATGATTGATAATTGTATTGGTTTTGATCTCATTATGCCTCTCCAAAAATTAAAATTACAAAGAACTTATTATAAAGGAACAATAACAAAAATCGAAAATTATATTTCAGAATTATTAGATTCTGAAGTCGATTTAGATACAATTAAGGAGGATTTGGAAGTAAGAAAGACAAGATTAAATAATGCCTTTCAACAATATGAACATATTCAATTAGAAATTCTCAATTTGGATTCCACGGATAACGAAGATATGTTTGAAGTGGAAACAAAGTTTTTGCGAATTTCTTCAAATATGAAAAGAATTTTGAAAAATTGTGAAAATTCAAATAATACTCAATTATCAACTACAATTAATAATGTTGCACAAAGTTCATCATTACCTTCTATTGATATTCCATATTTCAGTGGAAAAATTTGAGTGATTTCAAACCATTCATGGATTTATTTCGTGCAGTTGTCAATGATAATTCAAATTTAACAGATGTAGAGAAACTTTTTTATTTAAAAAAATTTTTAACAGATGAAGCTCTTTCAATAATAAATAATTTGCCTTTGGTGAATGAATCTTATGCTGAAGCATTAAGTCTTTTGAACAAAAGATATGATAATCCATTGATATTAATAAGCAATCATGTAAATTCATTACTGGATATGAGACCTCTTCAAAAGGGTACAGCTGCCAATTTGAGAGAGTTCATTTCGTTTGTTAAGCAGGAAATCGGTTCATTGAAAAATTTAAAACAACCGGTGGGTCAATGGGATATGTTACTGATTTGCATTTTGTCGAAAAAACTCGATCTGTATACAAATAGGGCTTATCAAGTTGCCAGGAATTCAAAAAACCTTCCCAATTTGACAGAATTCATTGATTTTTTGGAATCTAGAGCAACTGCTTTGGAATGTTCATCAATTCAACCGAATAAATTGAGTAAAACAAAGGCTCCAGTCAATCTATTGAATATTTCTAAAAATGTTGAAAACGTTAAAAAAACTGGGAGGAATCCTTCGAATAGAAATAATTACAAATGTATGTATTGCAAGAGCTTCGATCATAAAATACAATATTGCTCTGAATTCAAGCTCATAACTTCATCTGATCGTCTCAAATTTGTCAGTTCAAATGGTATATGCAAAATGTGCATGAATAAACATAATTCCATCTGCAAGTATCCTATACAGTGTGGTAAATGCAATCGAAATCATAATACGTTGCTACATTTGAATAATGAACCTGAACCAAATTCTCTTGCCGTTTGTGAGGGAAGATCTGTTTTGTCCAATGTCTTGTTACCATCAGCTAGAGTAAAGGTGTTGTCCAATTCTGGGGAATATATTTCAGTGAAAATTCTTCTGGATTCTGGAAGTCAGTTATCGCTCATTAAAAAAGATTTAGCAGATAATATAAAATGCGAAAGCTCTGAAACTGACATGAAGTTATTGGTGTCAATGTAAAAGAATCCGTAGTTGAACAATTGGTTTCTTTCAAAATATTTTCTTGTATGAACAATTTCAGCATCAATGTAACCTGCGCAGTTGTTGATAGAATAACTTCAAAATTGCCTCAACTTCATTTTGATATAGAACACCTCGCAATTCCTAAGAATATATACCTAGCCGATCCAAATTTCAACACGCCCGATGAGATTTCTATATTGTTGGGCGCAGATGTTTTCTTTTCAATATT
The DNA here is from genome assembly GCA_013421045.1 of Propylea japonica. NCBI lineage: Eukaryota > Metazoa > Arthropoda > Insecta > Coleoptera > Coccinellidae > Propylea > Propylea japonica. Next base: position 27,877,039 of record CM024247.1, read on the forward strand.
ATTGTCAGATACTATAAAATTAGGACCTCAGAGACCTGTCCTGCACAACACACTGTTAGGATATATTGTAGGTGGATTATTAAAGACAAACTATTCTGAGAAAGATACTAATGTTCTTTATTCTCATCATTGTTCTCTAGATATCAGAAAACTGGATAGCTTGATGGAAAGATTCTGGCAAGCCGAGAGCATTCCCGAAGTTCAGGAAGAGTTTAGTAACGAGCAGGAAGCCTGCGAAAATATATTCAGAGAGAACGTAGAAAAAATTGGAAATAAATTTCAGGTGAAATTGCCATTCAAAATCCCATTATCAGATATATATTTGGGAGATTCATACAATTTTGCTCTTAAACGATTTCATAATTTAGAAAAACGTTTTAATCATAAAAAATTATTTGAAGACTATTCTCATTTTATTGATGAATATTTAAATTTGAATCATGCTGAACTTTTGAACCCTAACGAAATTAGACATAGTGATACTTCAACATACTTTCTTGCTCATCATCCTATAATACGAAATGATAAATTAACCACAAAGTTGAGGGTTGTATTTGATGGGAGTATGAAAACTAACAACAAACTTTGTTTGAATGATTTTCTTCACAATGGGAAATTGGTCCAAAGGGATATTTATGATATTTTGATTTTATTTCGTACTTACAATTACATTCTCATAACCGATATCAGACATATGTACAGAAGTATATTGCTGCACCCGGGTCATCGAAATTTTCAGCTAATTATTTGGAGGAAGGATCCATCGTTGCCTTTGACTTTTATTCGTTTGAACACTGTTACGTATGGTTTGAAGAGTTCACCTTTTTTGGCAACAAGGTGTTTATCTGAGTTAGCCAACACTCATAAGAATGAATATCCCCTTGCCTCGAAAATTCTTTCAAATAATACTTACATTGATGATATTATTTGCGGTGCTGATTCTATTGAAGAAGTCACTAGAATTAAATCTGAATTGGTTGAATTGTTGAGTTTGGGAGATTTTTCACTCCATAAATGGGCATCTAATTCCCCAAATATTATGTCGGATATTCCAGCAGAACTTTGTCAATTCAATGAAATCAATTTGAATCAAGGCCCAGAACACGATCTCATGTTAAAAACTTTGGGATTAATTTATGATGCTAAATCAGATTGCCTCAAAATAAATTTTCCAAAAATTCATATCGAGCATAAGTTGACTAAACGAACATTTTTAAGCTACATATCTAGACTGTACGATCCTTTAGGATTAATCGGTCCCATAGTTATTGTATCCAAGCTACTTATGCAGAAGCTATGGATCGCAAAAATATCTTGGGATGAGGAATTACCTCAAGAATTATATGAAAGTTGTTATAAGTTTCTCGAAGAAATTTCAATTATTCCATCTGCCATTGTTCCCAGAAATATTAAAAATTGTACAAAAACCACTAAGGTTGATCTTATCGGATTCTGTGATGCTTCAATGAACGCTTATGGTTGTTGCATTTATGCCAAAACTATAAGTGATGAGGGAAATATTTCAATTAATTTATTGACTTCGAAATCTAGGGTGGCACCATTGAATAAAAAATTAACAGTTCCGAAACTGGAGCTCAATGGTGCAGTTTTATTGAGTAAGCTGATACACAAAATAACAAAGATTTTTGAGTTGGAATATCAAGTACCAAATGTTTCATTATTTTCTGATTCAGAAATTGTGTTGGCTTGGCTTAAATCCATACCTATAAAGTTAAATGTTTATGTTTCAAACAGGGTGAACCTCATAAGAAAGTTAACTTCAGTTTCCTCATGGCATTATGTGAATAGCCGAAACAACCCCGCTGATATTTTGACAAAGGATGCTCAGAATTTTCAGTGTTTTAACGATAACACACTTTGGTGGCGTGGTCCTGAAATTATTCTCAACTCACAATATGATCAAGATAACTCATTCAATATGGAAAAAATTAATGAATTCGAAGAATCATTTTCATCTGAACCGTGTGAATATGTTTGTGGTTTGAATGTTGTGAATCAGGATAGCATTGCTTATTTTGAACGGTTTTCATCTATGAGTAAGGTACAAAGAATTATCGCGTATTGTCTTAGGTTTATTCACAATTGTAAGGTCACAAAAAATGAAAGGGTTTTGGAAAATCTCACAAGTTCGGAATTGAATCATTCATTGGAAACCATTATTGTATCACTACAAGCAACTTATTTCAAGAATGAAATTCAAAGCTTGAAAAATAATGGTAAGATTTGCTGTAAAAAGTCAAGTTTGTATTCTTTATTTCCATTTATTGATCAGGAAGGATTACTTAGAGTAGGGGGAAGATTACATAATGCTCCAATTTCCTATTCTGAAAAACATCCCATTATTTTGCCTAAAAACTGCCATATTACGAACTTGATTATAATAAGAGAACATTTGAATTTATTTCATGCTGGTACTAGACTAGTGCTCGCAAATTTAAATAAGAAATTTTGGGTAATTAACGGGGTTCGAGAAATCAAAAAAGTATTGCATAAATGTGTTAGGTGTTTTAGATTGAAGGCGAAATTTTCAGAGCAATTGATGGGAAGTTTTCCAGCACCCCGCGTTACAGAATCTAGGCCATTTGAAAATGTTGGCATAGATTTTTGTGGCCCATTTAAAATAAAACAATCGAGATTAAGGAAGGTTTTAATTTCTAAGGGATATATTGCGGTATTTGTTTGCTTCTCTACTAAGGCCCTTCATTTGGAGCTTGTGTCAGATTTGAGCACGGATACATTCATTGCTGCATTCAAAAGGTTCTCTTCAAGGAGAAATTTGCCTTCACAGATATTTTGTGATAATGGAACTACCTTCAAGGGAGCTCAAAGAAAATTCGAAGAACTTTATAAATTGTTGATATCCAAACATCATAAGGATAAGGTCGAAGATTATGCTGCTAGTGTGGGAATAAAATTCAATTTTATTCCTAGTTATTCACCTGTTTTTGGCGGGCTCTGGGAAGCTGGAGTAAAAAGTGTCAAATTTCATCTGAAAAGGGTAGTCGGAGATTGCGCTTTGACTTATGAAGAACTCAACACTTTTCTGGTTCAAATTGAGGCCATATTGAATTCAAGACCTCTTTGTCAAATTTCTCGAGATCCATCGGATTTCAATTATCTCACTCCTTCTCATTTTCTCACCGGAGCAGCATTGAGTGCATTACCTGAACAGGACTTATCTGGAGTACCGCAAAATAAGTTAAAATTTTGGAGACTGTGTTCCAAGATGCGTCAGAATTTTTGGGATCATTGGCGTACACAGTATCTTCTGCAATTGCAAAATAGACCTAAATGGAAGGAAGCACTTCCAAATATTGAAACGGGTATGCTGGTTCTATTGAAAGAAGATAATGTTCCTCCCCTTCATTGGCCCATGGGGCGCATTTCAAAGGTTATACCGGGTAAGGATGATCGAGTAAGGGTTGTTGAAGTTATCCTGAACAATAAAACTTATAAGAGATCTATTTCCAAGATTGCCATACTTCCTATCTACAACTGACTCTTTCTTGCCGGGATCTTTCATGTTACTGTGCTTTGGGTTTTTGATAAAATAACTTGGATTCAGTTTATTTTTGGGATTGAAGTTGCATTATATAAGTGTTATTATTTCATTCCTGTTTTGCCAGTTATATTTAAAATGATAGTTATGTACTTTCTTCATCAGTTGTGAATCATAAAAATAGTTAAAATCATTATTTCTCTTCCTGTTTTGCTAGCTATGCCTAAATTGTTAATCATGTAGTTTTTTAGTTTTATAGCATAAGAGAAATTGTTAAAACCATTATTGTTATTCCTGTTTTGCCAGTTATGTATAGGCCACCCTATACATATCACCGCTCATTGCGCATAATTTTGTGTGACCATATGTATTGTGTGGAACGAGAGTCCACACATTCATTGTAAAATAAAACATTATTGAATAAACAACTCGACAAGTAATTTTGAATCTAATTGCAATACAAATTGCGAACAACTTTTCTTTATGTGTACCACAAAACATTATAGTGGTTTACACACCGCTTTTGTCTAGCTGAAACCGAAAAATCATCCTCCGTATTTTAGTGAGCTGAATCGAAGTATTCTGATACTTCTTTCTATTGGTGCTTGGTCTGTACTCGTCAGTTTCTTCGATCTTTCTACCAAAGGATCCTATGGGGAGGTGAAGCCTGCTCTTGCTAAACTTTAGCATGACTCGTGATCTTATAGAAAGATAGAACCTGAATGTTCAATGAACCTCGATTTAAATATCTGCCTCGTAAAACTCCACTGATTAATTTCATAAGCCACTCAATATTCCTGAATCAACCCTCGTAAGTTACGTCATCGACAAATAAATAAATTTTCCTCCTGAGCCTCTCTACCCCATTTTCTCAATGAAAGGAACTCATCGTGTCAGGATCTTTTATTTATCTACCTGTTACGCGATTTCTCCTGGTTGTGGAAAATAAACCTGTCCATAAAGTGTATATTGTTATCGCTTTTTGCGGCCTTTACTGCTGCTCCGCATAAATGAATTTGCTCTCGTCTTGTTTAAGGCTTGATTAATGACAGGATTATTGAAAGTAGATTCAGCGATGTTGGGGCTTGAAAATATGGGTTTCGTGTGCTGGTTTCGAGAAAGGAGGGGTTTTATTGCCACAGTATTTTACGAATTTATGCATAAACAATGAGAAATATTAACTGAGTTTTTGAAGTTGCAGTTTGCAGTAATTGATTATTCAGGGAATATTCAAAGTAATTATGTAGATTGTAGATTGTTTAGGGCAAGGATTAAGGAGAGAAATATAGGAAACTGAGCGACTACGATATTTTTAGCGACATCTATGTGTCAGGATTAAGTACTAAAACTCAGGAGAATCGGTTAAATCAAAGATTGTAGAGGTCATTTCGAGCAAAACAAGGACATTTGATTGCCATGATTGCACGTGGGTAACCTATTTGTGGCTCCATTTTAGTTGCGTATTATTTGTGTTTATCTATTTTCTGCGTGCATCTTTTGAAATTCAAAATGTTTTTCGTATGTATGAGGAAGAAGTGAAAAAATCTCTGTTCTCATTGCTTTTTAATTTTAGTGCTCTCAAATGGATAAAGTTTTCTGGGCGAAGAGATATTAATCTCAGCAGCTGTAATAGTATACGCAGTGAACATTTTTCTACAGATCAAATAAAAACAAATGGAGAAGCACTATCCAATTTCTATTTTTCTCAATTCCATGTGGTTTATTTTTGTTATGATAATCCGGTAACTGATATGTAAGAAAATTATCGATTTGTATTCTATTTCATGAAAACATTCAATGTAATACGAAATGAAAATTATCGCGTTAATCGCAGGTATAATATAAACAATAAAAGCAGAGAATAATACCAATTGATTAAAATCAACCAATATTAAACCCATACTTCGGAACTAATCCCGTCAACGCACAAAGAACATGCATGGTGGTAATATCAAACGGAGCATCCATAGATAGCTATTTCGCCCTATTTGGGGCTCATCAGTATGGAGGAGCTCAGTCTGAAGGCATTCTGGGTTCCCTTACTTGAAGAAATGTCGCCCAGCTCTGAGTATTAACAGAAACAAGACGCCATCTCTTGGGATCCTTACGAACGCCTACCTCCAAGTTCCGAAGTATGGGTTTTAATATTGGTTGATTTTAATCAATTGTATTATTCTCTGCTTTTATTGTTTATTTATACCTGCGATTAACGCGATAATTTTCATTTCGTACTATTATCACCACGTCTGGTTTATGACGAATAACGAGCGTTTCCACTTCATCGACTGAAGGTAAAAATCCACAAAGTTGGACTGCCACCAGTTTGATGAAAAACGGATAAACATCCCGCAACTTCGTTCAACGTTCATGCATTGGAGGTAGGTGTTCGTAAGGATCCCAAGAGATGGCGTCTTGTTTCTGTTAATACTCAGAGCTGGGCGACATTTCTTCAAGTAAGGGAACCCAGAATGCCTTTCAGACTGAGCTCCTCCATACTGATGAGCCCCAATAGGGCGAAATAGCTATCTATGGATGCTCCTTTTGATATTACCACCATGCATGTTCTTTGTGCGTTGACAGGATTAGTTCCGAAGTATGGGTTTAATATTGGTTGATTTTAATCAATTGGTATTATTCTCTGCTTTTATTGTTTATTCAATGTAATGATTTCGGATAAAACTATAGCATTACAATTTCGCATATCAATTCAATCAAAATAATTATGAGATAAAAAACAACATCCTGATCACGAAGCAAAGCAAAAGCTTTGTTTTATCGATCAGGAATCAAAAAACCGAGTCGGATTTTAGTACTAGAGTTGTACAGTTTTCCTACTGTTTTGAAGGTTTCAAGGAATATTCAATATATGTTAGTAAACCCTTCAATGATATATATATCGAGGTTGAACCCTATGTCAATCACTGTTCACAGTTATTGGCATATTATTCAACCTTAATATATCAAATTATTGAAGGGTTTACTCACATCAATAGAATATTCAGAATCAAAAAATATATGCAACTATATGCACTGGCTATCCTTAAGTAAACTCTAACGTACACATCTATTGACACTACTGCGAAATCCCACGCCAAATATCTAATGATGGCGTTTTCAGGAAGACCATCTGAGGAAATTGAACTTAACCCAAATATAACTAAAACATTCTGAAATAGATGAAGACAGATGAACAAACCTTAGAAAGCACCAATAGTTTATTACATTGGTATATAATTATGTACACAGTGTCAATCACTATCAGGTTGTCAACAACTGAACCTCTCAACCTATCTCCAACAAAATAGTCCTTGAATCATTTTTTTTGGCGTGGTCATGGATTGGGGGATATCGATTGATTAGTTATTTTTGGTTACTTTCTTGTATTGTTCTAGATCAAACAATATATCTTGCACGTGATGAAGAAATTTCTATGAAATATCTAATTAACTTTCATAAACTGGACTGCAACCGGAAGAACAGAAATGCAATGTAAACTTATTCGGAATAAAAACTTTCTCGACCTGCTTTTAACATGTTGGAATTGGGGTATATCTATTTTTATTTCAAACTAGCAGACCCAACAGACGTTGTTCTGTATACACAAAAATTCATTCAATTCGATCGAGCCGTTTAGTTGCAGAGTAGATGAATAACCTGAATAACGACTTCAGCGCCATCTGTTGATCTGATTTGTGGTCATAAACATACGGGCATAGGTAATCCAAAATACATTCATATACAAAACATCCCTCACACTTCGGTACCTTCTCCTACCCGCCTAGTGCCTACCTCGGAGATATTTTGGTGCGATTCATCTTCAACCTGCCAAATCTTTTGATGTATTGATCATAATTGAATGATGTAAGAGGCAATTTCGTTCTGAATTAAATACTGGGTATGAACGACGTATTAATTGGATAAGGATCAATAGCGTATCCATAAAAAATACTCCAAATAATGCATAATTTTGAGAAACCTTTCAAAGGTAATACCGAGTAAACCTTGAAAGATAGATATATGCTATCGCGGACTTTTTTGTAGAACTATTGAAGAGGTACATTTTCGTCATACATTGTTTCCATGTACGTCTACGGTTTTTGCAGCGCACCTGAAAATAGCTGATTATGGCTGATTTTGGTACTCATATTTATTATCATTGAAGTTATAGTAGGTTTCCTCAATTTTTCTCGGGTGAAAAGTATAGCCTATGTTACACAGGATATGTAGCATTCTAAGGGTGAAATAATTATTGAAATCTCTATAGCTTATGAGTTAACTCGTATCAAACCCTCCAACCCACAAACATACAAATCTTTCCTCTTTATAATATAAGTATAAGTAATATTAGTAGATATAGATCAATTCTCTACAAACGCCCTATTGACCACTTTTTTCTATAACCTATCGTTTTGAAAAATCTCGAATAAACTTTGGAGGAGATGGAAAATAACATTTTTTCATCTTCTAATGAAAATAAATCGGTCTGTGCTCATTCGATCAGGACGATTGATACCTCATTTAATGGTTAATAATTATCTCTACAAACGCCCTATTGACCACTTTTTTCTAAAACCTACCGTTTTGAGCAGAATCCATACCAACTTAAGACACCGGGATCTGAATAAGAAGATCAGTTTTCAGAATATGAAGAAAAAATGGATAAAAAACTTTCCAAATTCACGAATTATAAATGACATTCATAGAATTTCCTAAAACATGATAAACATATTTTCATTTATTCGAAGTTTTTAAATGAAACTTGAATAATTTATTCTCTATTAACAAATACTCGTTAAATACTTAGCACTAACATCCATATTTATACAACTTCATGATATATTCCAGGATCAACAAAAAAAACCATCGAAGATATTTCATTTGAAATAGTAAGTTGATTGCATTTCAATGAAACTTGCGATTAATTGCATTATTCCAATTTCCAATCATTCCCTCGAGTTCTAACACTTCCATTCCGCAAATGCAATGGAAATTCTCCGCAGTGACATCACATCTCGATGCTCCTCGGCATACCGGTGTGTATCGTGCTGGGAGACGCAATTCGATAATGGTGCGATTCATCTTCAACCTGCCATATCTTTTGATGTATCATCATAATTGAATGATGTAAAAGGCAATTTCGTTCTATATTAAATACTGGGTATGAAGGACGTATTTAATTGGATAAAGATCAATAGCGTATTCATAAAAAAATACTCCCAAATAATGCATATTTTGAGAAACTTTCGGAAAACTTTAAAGGTGATACCGAGTAAACCTTGAAAGATAGATATATGCTATCGCGGACTTTTTTGTAGAACTATTGAAGAGGTACATTTCCGTCATACATTATTTCCACGTACGTCTTACGGTTTTCGCAGCGCACCTGAAAATAGCTGATTTTGGTACTCATATTTATTATCATTGAAGTTATAGTAGGTTTCCCGAATTTTCTCGGATGAAAAGTATAGCCTATGTTACTCAAGAATAATGTAGCTTTCTAAGGGTGAAAGAATTATTGAAATCGGTCCAGTAGCTTATGAGTGATGTCATATCAACGCCACAAACACACAAACACACAAACACACAAACACACAAACACACAAACACACAAACACACAAACACACAAACATACAAATCTTTCCTCTTTATAATAGTGATGATCAAAGTTCGCAGCTCGATTTTTTCGGATTATGTCGAGTTCGTTGAATTGAAACTGAATGTTCCGAAAGTAAATATTGTTCTTTTCTGGTTGAGGTTGTATAGTCTCTTGTATGTTTCGATCCGGAGCAAGTTTTCAACTTCATTTGGCGAAACCCAAGGTGATTAAAATGCATTCTAAAAAATCGTAAAAAAGTATACAGCTCTTTCGGGGAATTCAACTATATTGCTTCAAACGGTTATGTTTTCAAAATTAAAATCTCAACTTTAGGCACAGCTGCTTCGCCATGGTTGCCACTCCGTAACCCAGCAACTGATTAAATTCCTCGCATATTGGAGTGCATAATTGATTATTACGTTACTGCCATATATACCTTCCATGAGTGTATCTCTCATGAACGAATGCTTTAACAAACTCCTTTGCTCAAAATCAAAATCAAATCAGTAAAATTCCCATACGCTAACCCAATCAAAATTTACCGTCTCGCTCCACTCATTTCAGGAAATTCATATTGTTCAATCCCAATAGTTTTAATTTCCGAATCTTTCATTGGGATCGATAATTAAGTGATTGAGATAAATCAATTAGTCATATTGATCACTTTATATCATGGAACCCAAGATAATTGAGAGTCTTTTTCGAAAACCTTAAAAAGTAGTACGGCTATTTGAGAGATATCAACTCTCGCTCCTCACTGCACGTCAATGTTTTCAGAATTAATACTTCAACTTCGAGCATAGTTGCTTTTCCATGGTTGCCACGTCGTGGTCCAGAGACTGATTAAAGTCCTCGCATATCAGAGGGAATAATTGGTTATTACATTATTTTTCAATATGCCTGTCATAAGTGTATCCTTCGTAAACTACTACTTATTCCTTTGCTCAAAATCACAATTCAAATAGGAAAATTTCCACATGCCAACCCAAACAAAATTTACTCTTCCTCTCCACTCACTAGAGGAGTTACATATTTTTCTATCCCAAAGTTTTGATTTACAAATCTTCCAGTAGGACTGACAATTAAGAGATTCAATCCCAGCAAGCCCAATTTCTTCATGAATACAAACCTAATTGAAATGAAATTTTAGCTATAATCTAGTGCCTGATGCATTGTTCGTCGTGTCATATTGATAACTGATTTTATAAATCTCAAGATAAATAAAACTCTTTCTCCTAAAGCTGAAAGTGTACAACAGTTTGAAAGCTACAAAAATCGCTTCTGAATGGATGTCAATGTTCTCAAAAATTAATACTTCAACTTCGAGCACAGCTGCTTTTCCATGATTGCGACTTCGTAGTCCTGCGACTGATTAAATTCCTTGCATATTGGAATGTATAATTGGTTATGACGTTACTTTCCAATATGCCTGTCATAAGTGTATTTTTCCCTGAAACGATTGCTTTAACTAACTCCTTCGCTCAAAACCATAATCCAATTAGCAAAACTCCCATCCTCCAACCCAATCAAAATTTACCCTTCCATTCCAAAAGTTTTAATTCACAAATCTTTCGTTAAGACTGATAATTAGGAGATTAAGATAAGTCAATTGTCATATTGATTACATATCATAAAACCAAAGATGAATGAAAGTCTTTTCCTGAAAGCTTAAAAAGTTATACGGCAATTTCAGAGATATCAATAAATTGCTCCTTACTGCACGTCAATGTTTTCAAAATTAATACTTCAACTTCGAGCACAGCTGCTTTTCCATGGTTGGCAACTTCGTAGTCCCTCGACTGATTAAATTCCTCGCATATTCGAACGTATAATTGAATATTGCGTTACTTTTCAATATGCCTGTCACGAGTGTATCTTTGCCTGAAACGAACGAATGCTTAAACTAACTCCTTTGCTCAAAAACAAAATCCAATAAGCAACATTCCCTTACGCCAAACCAATCGAAATTTACCCTTCCACTCCATTCAGTACAGGAAATTCATATTTTTCCATCCCAATAGTTTTAATTTCCAAATCTTTCATTAGGACAGATAATTAGGAGATTAGGATAAGTCAATTGTTATATTGATTACATATCATAAAACCAAAGATGAATTAAACTCTTTTCCTAAAAGTTCGAAAAGTTGATCGGCAGTTTGGGAGATATCAACAATTGCCCCTGACTGCCTTACTGACAATGTTTTAAAAATTACCAAATACTTCAACTTCGAGTATAGCTGCTTTCTCATGGTTGTTACTTCATAGTCCAGCGACTGATTAAAATACTCGGATATTGGAATGTATAATTGATTATTACGTAGTTTTCCAATATGCCCTTCATAAGTGTATCCTTTCCTGAAACGAACGAATGCTTTAACTAATTCCTCTGCTCAAAACCAAAATCCAAATTAGCAAAATCCCCTACACCAACCAATCAAAATTTACCCTTCCGCTCTACTCACTACGGAAAATTAATATTTTTCCATACCAATAGTTTTCATTTCCAAATCTTTCATTAAGAACAAAAATTAAGATATTAAGTTAAGTCAATTATCATATCGATTAATTCATGTCATAAAACTCAAGACGAATGGAATTCTTTTCCTAAAAGCTCGAAAAGTTATACGACAATTTGAGATATAATAACTATCACTCATAGCTGCATGTGTGTGTTTTCAGAATTAATATTTCAAACACAGCTGCTTCGCCATAAATGCCACTTCGTAGTCCAGCGACCGATTGAATTCCTCGCATATTGGAATGTATAACTGGTAATTACGTTACTTTCCAATATGCCTGTGATAAGTGTACCCTTTCCTGAAACGAACGAATGCTTTAACTAACTGCTTTGCTCAAAACCAAAATCCAATTAGCAAAATTCCCTTACGCCAACCCAATCAAAACTTACTCTTCCGCTCCACTGACTACAGGAAATTCATATTTTTCCATCCCAATAGTTTAAATTCTACAACTTTCATCAAGACCAATAATTGAGAGATTAAGATAAGTTAATTGTCATAATTGATTACTCGATATCATAAAATCCAAGATGAATGAAACTCTTTCCGTGAGAGCTTGAAAAATTATAAGGCAATTAGAAAGATATCATTAATTGCACTTAGCTTAGCTGCACGTGTATGTTCTCGAACTTAATATTTCAAACACGGCTGCTTTTCCATAAATGCCACTCCGTAGTCCAGATACCGATTAAATTCCTCGCATACTGGAATGTATAATTGGTGATTACGTTACTTTCCAATATGCCTGTCATAAGTGTATCCTTTCCTGAAACGAACGTATGCTTTAACTCCTTTGCTCAAAACCAAAATCCAATTAGCAAAATTCCCTTACGCCAACCCAATCGAAATTTACCCTTCCGTTCCACTCACTACAGGAAATTCATATTTTTCCATCTCAATAGTTTTAATTCCAAATCTTTCATTACGACCGATAATTAAGAGATTTTATCCCAGCAAGCTCAATTTCTTCATGAATACAAACCTAATTAAAATGAAATTTTATATTTCACTGAAAGATAATCTTGTGTCTGATGCATTGTTCGTCGTATCATATTGATCACTGATTTTATAGAACTCAAGATAAATAAAACTCTTTCTCTTAGAGCTGAAAGGTTAAACAAAAGTTTGAAAGCTAACAACAATCGCTTCTAACTGGACGTCAATGTTCCCGAAATTAATACTTGAACTTCGAACACAGCTGCTTTTTCATGGTTGCCACTTCGTAATCCAGCGACTGATTAAATTCCTCGCATACTGAAATGTTTAATTGTCATAGCTGTTTACTTTCCTGAAACGAACGTATGCTTTTACTAACTCCATCGTTCAAAATCAAAATCAAATTATCAAAATTTCCTTACGCCAACCCTATCAAAATTTACCCTTCCGCTCCACTCACTACAGGAAATTCAAATGTTTCCATCCCAATAGTTTTGATTTCTAACTCTTTCATTAAGACCGATAATTAAGAGATAAGCATATGTCAATTGTCATAATTGATTACTCGATATCACAAAATCCAAGATGAATGAAACTCCTTTCCTGAGAGCTTGAAAAGTTATAAGGCAATTTGAAAGATATCAACAATTGCTCTTAGCTGCATGTGTATGTTCTCAAAATTAATATTTCAAACACATCTGCTTTGCCATGAATGCTACTTCATAATCCAGAGAGCGATTAAATTCCTCGCTTATTGGAATGTATAATTGGTGATAAAGTTACTTTCCAATATGCCTGTCATAAGTGTATCTTTTTCTGGAACGAACGAATGCTTCAACTAACTTCTTTGCTCGAAACCAAAATCCAATTAGCAAAATTCGCATACCCCAACCCAAACAAAATTTACCCTTCCGCTCCACTCACTACGGGAAATTCATATTTTTCCATCCCAATAGTTTAATTTCCAAATATTCCATTACGACCGATAATTAAGAGATTTTATCCCAGCAAGCTCAATTTCTTCATGAATATAAACCTAATTGAAATGAAATTTTATATTTTACTGAGGAATAATCTTGTGCTGATGCATTATTCGTCGTGTCATATTGATCACTGATTTTATAATACTCAAGATAAATAAAACTCCTGCTCTTAAATATGAAAGGTTTTTCGACAGTTTGAAAGCTACCAACAATCGCTTCTAACTGGACGTCAACGTTCTCAAAATTAATACTTCAACTTCGAGCACAGCTGCTTTTCTATGGTTGCTACTTCGTAGTCCAGCGATTGATTAAATTACTCGCATATTGGAATGTATAATTGGTGATTACGTTACTTTTTAATATGCTTGTCATAAGCGTATCCTTTCCTGAAATGAACGAATGCTTTAACTTACTCCTTGCTCAAAACCAAATCCAATTAACGAAATTCCCTTACGCCAACCCAATCAAAATTTACCCTTCCGTTCCACTCACTACAGGAAATTCGTATTTTTCCACCCTAATAGTTTGAATTTCCAAATCTTTCATTAAGACCAATGATTAAGAGATTAGGATAAGTCAATTGTCATATTGATTGTTTCATGTCATAAAACCCAAGATGAATGAAATTCTTCCCCAAGAAGCTCGAAAAGTTGTACGACAATTTGAGAGATATCAACTATCGCTCTTAGATGCGCGTGTATGTTTTCAAAATTAATATTTCAAACAAAGCTGCTTTGCCATAAATGCCACTTCGTAGTCCAGAGACCGGCATTTATACTTTACGTACTCACGTTTGGCACCAGCGCGAATAGCGCTATGCCATTGGCCCGACGCACTCGAACTGAGAAACCAATCACACTTCGAATGCGAAACGGCGTATAACAGCGTAATTCAATTAATGTTTGGTATTATTTATCATTTTATTCATCTAATTGAAAGTGGGATTATTCCAATATCAGTTCCAAGTGATGAATGAATCTGGTAATATGGGTACCTAATTTCTATTCTGTAGCATCCAAATGGAATAGGTACCTACTTTTGAGATGAAGAGTTATAAAGGAAGACTCTTCAATTTTGCAGCAATGAAATGAAAACGTCTAGTTTGAATGTGGTACAATCATTTCGTACATTTTCTAAACATAAAGATTCGACAAATTCAATCACTTTCCATAAAAATCCAAGATACAATCTTAAGTAGTATGGTGGGTTGGTTGGGTTGCAGTTCAGACTAAAAACATCTCTTCCTAATTGAAAAATGAAATAGAGATGAGAATAGGTAATCATAATGAAGTAATTTAATCAACTAATATATCACCCCAAAAAACTCGAAAAGTTATACAACAATTTGACAGCTCTTAGCTGCACGTGTATGTTTTCGAAATTAAAATTTCAAACACAGCTGCTTTGCCATAAATGCCACTTCGTTGTCTAGAGACCGATTAAATTCCTCGCATATTGGAATGTATAATTGGTTATTACGTAACTTTAGAATATGCCTGTCATAAGTGTATCCTTTCCGGAAACGAACCAATGCTTGAACTAAGTCCTTGCTTAAAACCAAAATCCAATTAGCAAAATTCCCTTACGCCAACCCAATCGAAATTTACCTTTCCACTCCACTCAGTACAGGAAATTCACATTTTTCCATCCCAATAGTTTTAATTTCCAAATCTTTCATTGAGACCGATAATTAAGAGATTAAGATGAGTCGATTGTCTTATTGGTTACTTTATGTCATAAACCCCAAGAGGAATGAAATTCTTCCCCAAAAAGCTGGAAAAGTTATACGACAATTTGGGAGATATCAACTATCACTTTGAGCTGCACGTGTATGTTTTCAAAATAAATAGTTCAAACACCTGTTTTGCCATAAGTGCCACTTCGTACTCCAGAGACCGATTAAATTCCTCGCATATTGGAATGTATAATTGGTGATTACGCTACTTTCCAATATGCCTGTCATAAGTGTACGAACGAATGCTTTAACCAACTCCTTCGCTCAAAACCAAAATCCAATTAGCAAAATTCCCTTACGCCAACCCAATCAAAATTTACCCTTCCGCTTAACTCACTACAGGAAATTCAGATTTTTCCATCCCAATAGTTTTAATTTCCAAATCTTTCATTACGACCGATAATTAAGAGATTCAATCCCAGCAAGCCCAGGACGCATCCGCGTAGAGTTTGGAAGCGCTCTGCAGCGAGGAGAGATGAAATTAATGAAGCGTGTTTTTGTAACGCCGTCATCGATTTTTCCCCTAATGACTTCAAAATAGGAGTTACGCGATTAGCATATCGGTGTGGGAGAATACTAATGTTTTCTGCGATTGTTGGCAGGGATGGCAATGCCGGGGGAATGGTGGTCGATTAAACAAATATAACGGAACCGAACCGAAATAATATAGGCGACGTGTTGGGAAACTGGAGCGGTCGTAATATTACTTTATTCATCCGTTTTCATGCTGATTGAGTTCGATCTTTGTTATTCACATCTGAAATTAAGATAGCAGCGCTATGCTGTGTAGTTTGAGAACTCACTGTGAATCCATACTGAGGAAATGATTTCGAATACGCGTGTTTGTTTGTTATTACTTTATAGTTAAACGGCTTTGTGGGTTATGAGGCACTTTTGCCCAAGAAATCTGAGTTAGTTTGCAAATAATATCCAATTCAAGAATGATAATATATTTTATTTGCATGTCGTCGAGAACAATACAATTAAGTACAAAGGAATCACTGTCATTGGTACCTTCTAATGTAGATAACATTATGGTCGAAAATGTTGACGGTTATTTTTTAATTTAACATTTCTTGATTTCACGAAATATTTGGAGTTTTTTCTCTAACATGATCACTATTCAGTTTTCTTTATACTTTCATTAAATTTGATAACATATTCGAAAAAGGCAATCAATTTTCTACAAGATAAGATAGTCTGTGTGACGGAAAAACTCTTATTGCGAGCTTGGTAAGGAAATGAATATCACGATTCTGAAGTTCTGAAGAACTAAATAAGTCCTATTTTTCCAATGGTTTTTTAGATGAAATATTAATGATTATGTACACATTTTCTTTTCAATAGAAATAACTCAATTAGTGTACTTTCGAATGACATATCAACTTTTGTGCTAGCTGCTCATCCTCCGCCATAATATCATGGCTAACATGATGAAAACAAAACAGTCTAAAAATTCCGAACCTAAATTCGCTTACAGTGAAGCCTTCGTGATTGAATCTTGATCTAATTTTATAGAAATCATCAATTCATCTCTTATCTGTAGATGCTGAGACCAGAGTCACATTTTTTTTAAGTGGTACCAGAATAATTTGGGAGAGTGGGGCCATAGGATATTATGGAGTGATGAGGCCACTTTCACGAAATCAGATTTGATTAATTCAACCAAGTATGGCAGAGAAAAAACCTTTTTGCGATTATTGTTTCTTATTTCCAATATTAGCTAAGTATCAACGTGAGGTTGGCAGTCATAAAAAGAGAACTTTTCGGATCTGTTATACTTACTGATCACTTTAATGCTTAAGAATTCATTAGATTAATCCAAAGCAACTTGACAGACATATTGGATAAAATGCACCCCTCTAACAGATAAAATGTCTGGTTTCGAATGAATGGCTGCCCAGTACCTAAGAGTCGTAATGTCAAGATCTATTGAATGGATATATTGGGATATAACGGATTGGAAGATACGGTCAGATGGCCACAGAAGAACCCCGACCTAACGCCTTTGGATCTTTATGTCTAGAATACTTTGAAGAGAAAGTATATCTAATTCGCTTTCAGACTCGGAAGATTCTCATCGACAAAATAAAATTGTATTTTACAGAACAGCGTCAAAAACACTATGAACTCTGCACAGTTTTACGTTCAGTACGAAAACGATGTATCAAAAGTATTGAAGAAGAAGGTTCCGTTTTTCGTTATCATTTTGATTCAAAATGAATTGATGTCATTCGAGAGTACACAAAATGAGGTTTTTTTAATGAAAAAAAAACTTGTACATAAAAAATTATATTTCATCGAAAAAACCATTGGAAAAAAACGACTTATTTTGTTAATCGTGATATTTATCTCTTTACCACGCCCGCAATAAGGGTTTTCCCTGCAAACAGACTCTCTTGTCTTGTGAACAATTAATTGCCGAAAATGTGGTCAAATTTAATGAGACTACAAGGAAAACTGAATAATGATGATTTCAGAAAAAAACTCGAAATATTTCTTGAAATCAAAAAATGTTTCCTTGACGAAAAGCCATCAACATTTTGACCATGTGTTATATGACATTTTTGTTGCAAATCACTCGTATTATTTTTCCCTGGAAGTTCGGCCATTTTAAAAGTACACATCCTGTACAGAAAACTAACGATATCAACATCCTAAATTGAAAATGAAAGTCTTGGTTCATCATTTATTCAGAACCATTTGGATTTTTTGTCAACAATGGCTATCAAAAATCACATAACTTCTTTAGGGTCCTCTTCAATACCATCCTCTACAGTATTAACTAATGACTTCTACTGTGCACACATTCTTTGGGATGAGAATTATCAGATATATGCGTTGTACGAAAAAGATTCTTGTTTCTGAATAACTTACTCGGATATACGACTGTAAAAGGGACGTAAGGCACAATAAATAACGGAACCATGATTTTCAAAACAAATTTGCCCAATTTGTAAGCGTGGTTCTGAAGTACGTGTTTTCATTGTAAAATTGCACAATGTAAAGACCACAAATATACCACCAACATTCAATTGAACCTCTGGAAAAACACCCATTATATTGAAAGACAATGCTAGTATACAGAAAAAGTAAACAAGATGCGTACAGCTACAACTTCTGTAAACTCGATTGAAACGTAGACTTTGGGGAAAGCCGGTCTCAAGGCAATGAAAGGCTCGCGGCTACACTCAGTGAAAAAGGGAGTGAGTTATATCTGATGGAATGTAATGGGCGCCAGGTAGAGTAATGCCTGCCTACTCAAGGTGAATGAACTGCTTACTCCTCTACCAGAGTAACAGTTAACAAAAATCCCTCAAAATTCAAGTCACAATAATTTATTACCAAAACAAAAATATATGTGCAGTGGTTGATACAATACCGAGTACAATACCAATAAAGATCATCCCCAAGGGTAGTCAAAAGGAAAATACTTATTACACACTAAGTTAGATGGGAACGAATACTCTAAGCCAACAAAATAAACCCACTTAATCGGCTTACATTCAGCTTAATGTTCTGGTTTAGATTGTCAATAACTACGCTAAACTAAACAATGATTCCTGAAGGGAATACCGATCAATTATCCTATAATAAAATCCTGAAGGATACACGAGCACCTTTGTTGGTACCCAACGCAACTTATGAAGTGCACCTCACTATAATTGCTCACAATTATATATAAAATTACCTTACAGAATAATATCACAAATTATCAAAATAAAAAGCCAATAATTCACAATGTTCAAGCCAGTGCTATGCACTGGTTACCTTCACAAACTACTCCAGAACGTAGATAGCTCCAACTAATAACGCCAGGTACGTAGATACCTCCAATATGACAGGCAAGTGGATGCCAATTGATACCCCTCACTGACAGGTTCGTGAGTTCCTCTAACTGATAGGTACATAGATAACTCAGGCAAGTAGACATGCCAGGCACGTGGACCCTAACAAAATACTATAAGAAACGATTCAAAATCTATTAAGGATATTTTAGTTACCTCTGTTGTTCGAGGGAGATAGGTTCAACCTACAATTCAGTCGAAAACTTCCTTCAAATACAATATTCGCTATACAACAACCTAATAAAAGAAAATGGTCAGACTACTGGTTCCAGATAGAAAATGTATGCATACCTAGAGGTGCAAGATAGATTCCGTACGGACCCCATGTGGAAAAGTCTATATTTCCCAAAATATTCCAAAATACTTCTCAGGGAAGAATGACACTCAAAGATATAATACCTCACAACGAGGATGAATCTAGATTCAAAATTCTCTTCGAAAATGGCTAAACCCTCCACACGACCTCCGCACAACAAAATGCCGGCCTGACAGTCGCATAGAAATTTTCCGGATGTTCAAGGTTCACAGAGTCTATCAGTTGTCACAGCGAAGAAAAAGAAAAACACATCAAAACCAAAATAATATAAAGGAATCATTACGGTACTGATAATCTACACAGTTTACACCAGAGGAGGGTTTCTGTAAATCCATTTCTATAATTCTTCCACGACTTTCCGAAGTAATGACTCCAATATAGACTCTGTTCACTTCCCTAATTTCTCTTTAGTGTCTAGTTACTGTAGATCTAATTCTAGGGGTGGTGGTGTTGCCATTTGGTGCAACACCACCGTTCAGGCTAAACCTTTGAATCTTAAGAGTTTCTGTACTGAAAAAGAACTCGAAATCTGCGGCATTTCTGTGAAGAAAAATGGTGGTAAATTGAACTGCTATAGGTCTCCTAATAATACTTGCTTTCAGTCCTTTTGTGATGGAATTTACCGTGTATTAGAGAAAATATATGAACCAAATGTGAAAGTAATTCTTTGTGGTGATTTTAATATTGATCCAATAAGGGATAGAGATAAATTTTTCAAATTATCTAATGCTATGAAAAATTTCGGATTAGATAATAACATTCATGTTAATACTAGGGTTCACCATACTCTTGACTATGTTTTCACTAATTTTGTGTCATGTTCAAGTACTGTATCTGATGTTTGCTACTCTGATCATAAGGCAATACTGTTTTCAGCAGAGGATAAGACTTTTCCCTGTAATTCAGTTGAGTATAGGAGAGATTTCTGTCAGCGTAACATCGATAACTTTCTTGCTGATATTTCTAAAGAAGCCTGGAATGAAGTTTACGAAAAATCTGACCTCAATGATTCCTTCAACGCTTTCTATGAAATTTACTGTTCGTACTTCAATTTTCATTTCCCTTTGAAGAAGTTTTATAAAAGAGACAGAAAACAGTGGGTCAACGAGGAGATAGTGCGGTCTGGCGAAAATCTGAAGAACCTTTTCTCCTTATCAAAGGTTTTTCCCGAACTTAAGGATAAATATGTGAAATTAAAACGTCAACTAATTTCTCAATTGACAAATAAAACCAAAAAGTGCTGTAAAATTTCAGCGATCAAACATGAAAATAGTACGATTTCCAACCCAGAAGAAATAGTTGAGCTGTTTAATAAGTTTTTCATTGAAAGTGTTTCTAATCTAAAAATCCGACAAATATCACTGACAATATTCAGAGGATTCCTTATGAAGATAAAATAAGAATTAATGACAACTCAATGTTTCTCTAATTATTGTCATTATTAAGTAATAAATTGAAATCCAAAAACTCTAGTGGTATGGATGACATACCAGGCTTTCTAAAAAAGGAGACCACGAAGAAATCAGCAATTACAGACCAATTGCGCTGTCGCCTGTGTTTTCCAAAATATTTGAATATTGTTTCTTGGATAGACTCCTTAGGTTCTTAGATAAATATAAAATTCTGAACAAGAATCAGTTTGGATTTCGTCCTAATCGTTCAGCTTCTGATGCTGTTTGTGCTTTCTTGGAGAGTGTGGTGGCCCACGTTGAGTCGGGAGTATGTCCAGCAGGAATATTCTGCGACTTAAGCAGGGCTTTTGATTGTGTGGATCACCGCATTCTCCTGGAGAAAATAAATAAATATGGAATCAGAGGTAATCCTCAAAAATGGATTGCCAGCTTTTTGTCTGATAGAAGGCAATATGTGACCACGAAAATTCCGGAGTAACATACAACTCTAGACTTAAAAATAATGATTTAGGTGTTCCACAGGGCTCTATTATGGGCCCTGTTCTGTTCCTTCTTTACATTAATGATATAATTGAGGAAGTTGGAGACGATATATACCTCTACGCTGATGACGCCTCTATAATAGTATCGGCGGACAATGTGCATAGCTTGCAAGATAAAACGCAGAGGAATCTTGATGCATTGCATAAATGGTTCAGCAGAAATCGGCTATATTTGAATGATTCAAAGACTACGTTTAGCATATTCCATAATTTCAACAAGAATATAAATATTAACCTCACGTTAGATGGAACCGATCTGAAGAGAAAGGAGGTGTTAGGTTTCTTGGAATTGAACTCGATGAATGCCTCACTTGGAAAAAGCATTGTGAGAGTGTTACTACGAGTTTGAATAAAGTATGCTATTTGATAAGAAACTTGAGGAATCTTCTGACCCACGGACAGCTGATGTCTCTTTACTATGCCCAGGCTCATTCCAGGCTTCTTTACGGAATTTTATTTTGGGGATCATCTTCTTGGTCGAGCGATGTATTTCTTTGTCAGAAGAAGATTGTGAGGTGTTTGGTCGGCGTTCCCAACAATACGTCTTGTAGGCAATATTTTAGATCTCTTGAGATTCTTACATTACCATCATTATTAATTCTTGAATTGGCTGTTTTTATTCATAAAAATCAAGATAAATTTGTGAGGTGCGGAGACCGACACCAATATGCAACAAGAACTAAAAGTATTTTTGTACTCCCAAATTATAGATATAGAATTGGAAGAAGATCACCTCTTTATTTAGGATTAGATATCATCATCATCATCATCATCACTATTATAAAGAGGAAAGATTTGTATGTTTGTGTGTTTGTGTGTTTGTGTGTTTGTGTGTTTGTGTGTTTGTGTGTTTGTGGCGTTGATATGACATCACTCATAAGCTACTGGACCGATTTCAATAATTCTTTCACCCTTAGAAAGCTACATTATTCTTGAGTAACATAGGCTATACTTTTCATCCGAGAAAATTCGGGAAACCTACTATAACTTCAATGATAATAAATATGAGTACCAAAATCAGCTATTTTCAGGTGCGCTGCGAAAACCGTAAGACGTACGTGGAAATAATGTATGACGGAAATGTACCTCTTCAATAGTTCTACAAAAAAGTCCGCGATAGCATATATCTATCTTTCAAGGTTTACTCGGTATCACCTTTTAAAGTTTTCCGAAAGTTTCTCAAAATTATGCATTATTTGGGAGTATTTTTTTATGAATACGCTATTGATCTTTATCCAATTAAATACGTCCTTCATACCCAGTATTTAATATAGAACGAAATTGCCTTTTACATCATTCAATTATGATGAATACATCAAAAGATATGGCAGGTTGAAGATGAAATCGCACCATTATCGAATTGCGTCTCCCAGCACGATACACACCGGTATGCCGAGGAGCATCGAGATGTGATGTCACTGCGGAGAATTTCCATTGCATTTGCGGAATGGAAGTGTTAGAACTCGAGGGAATGATTGGAAATTGGAATAATGCAATTAATCGCAAGTTTCATTGAAAATGCAATCAACTTACTATTTCAAATGAAATATCTTCGATGTTTTTTTTTGTTGATCCTGGAATATATCAATGAAGTTGTATAAATATGGATGTTAGTGCTAAGTATTTACGAGTATTTGTTAATAGAGAATAAATTATTCAAGTTTCATTTAAAAACTTCGAATAAATGAAAATATGTTTATCATGTTTAGGAAATTTCTATGAATGTCATTTATAATTCGTGAATTTGGAAAGTTTTTTATCCATTTTTTTCTTCATATTCTGAAAACTGATCTTCTTATTCAGATCCCGGTGTCTTAAGTTGGTATGGATTCTGCTCAAAACGGTAGGTTTTAGAAAAAAGTGGTCAATAGGGCGTTTGTAGAGAATTAATTAACCCATTAAATGAGGTATCAATCGTCCTGATCGAATGAGCACAGACCGATTTATTTTCATTAGAAGATGAAAAAATGTTATTTTCCATCTCCTCCAAAGTTTATTCGAGATATTTTCAAAACGATAGGTTATAGAAAAAAGTGGTCAATAGGGCGTTTGTAGAGAATTGATCTATATCTACTAATATTACTTATACTTATATTATAAAGAGGAAAGATTTGTATGTTTGTGGGTTGGAGGGTTTGATACGAGTTAACTCATAAGCTAATAGAGATTTCAATAATTATTTCACCCTTAGAATGCTACACTATCCCTGTGTAACATAGGCTATACTTTTCACCCGAGAAAATTGAGGAAACCTACTATAACTTCAATGATAATAAATATGAGTACCAAAATCAGCCATAATCAGCTATTTTCAGGTGCGCTGCAAAAACCGTAAGACGTACATGGAAACAATGTATGACGAAAATGTACCTCTTCAATAGTTCTACAAAAAAGTCCGCGATAGCATATATCTATCTTTCAAGGTTTACTCGGTATTACCTTTGAAAGGTTTCTCAAAATTATGCATTATTTGGGAGTATTTTTTATGGATACGCTATTGATCCTTATCCAATTAAATACGTCGTTCATACCCAGTATTTAATTCAGAACGAAATTGCCTCTTACATCATTCAATTATGATCAATACATCAAAAGATTTGGCAGGTTGAAGATGAAATCGCACCAAAATATCTCCGAGGTAGGCACTAGGCGGGTAGGAGAAGGTACCGAAGTGTGAGGGATGTTTTGTATGTGAATGTATTTTGGATTACCTATGCCCGTATGTTTATGACCACAAATCAGATCAACAGATGGCGCTGAAGTCGTTATTCAGGTTATTCATCTACTCTGCAACTAAACGGCTCGATCGAATTGAATGAATTTTTGTGTATACAGAACAACGTCTGTTGGGTCTGCTAGTTTACAATAAACTCGATGATTCTATCAAGTGTGCAAGATCACTGCTTATATTCAGAAAAAATTGAAAACCTTCTTGTTAAAAGAGAGCTTTTATAGCATCGATGAATTCCTTTCATATGGCAAAGGACATTCCGTGTGACCATATGTTAGATGTTAGTTTTTTTCCCTTTTGTTTTGACTTTTTCCATAATGTATATATGCATTCAAAGGAAATAAAGGTTATTATTATTATTATTATTATTATTACTTTACTGAGGCCAAATAATTCCAACCACTGCTTTTGAACAAAATGACAACTACAAAATGACAACAATCACTAACCTCACACATAGATTTATAATACTAACTAGATAGCGAACATGTCAAAAATTTTGAGGCAAACGGCGGCCATTTGCAGTTTGGAGTGAAATTTACTAATTTGAGAGTTGTCAATTTTTCAACGAACTGAAATATTAGAATTAGCGAGGTTATACCATGTTTGAGGAATCTATTGTGTTTAATCATCATAATGGTACATTATTTTAATAACTAATCACACGAATCGAAAAAAATTATTATTTGATATAGACCGAAATGTCAGTGTTCACAGAACACTAATATACAGAGTTCGTTTTTCATCATTTCTTTCAAAGGAACGTCTATGTTTCAAACAAAATTAGAGCACATATGACATAAAACATCAAAATATTTGTGGTTCACTCCAAACTGCAAATGGCGGCGATTTGCCTCACTTTTGTCTACGTGACAGTTAGGAAGTTCAACGTCCAGTTAGTATTATAGGTCCATGACCTCACAATTTTAAACAATAAACAAACCGTTTTCTGATGGAAAACAATTCATGAAAAAGGTAGGTAAACGAAGTGAACAATTACAACAATAAGGAAATTCAGAAAATGAACCCTCCAAATAAGTTTACTAACTAATAATTTTCGAAAAAGATCTAGTAAATTTGGCAGAACTACATTTTATGACAAATTCAAAATAATAACGTTACACGATTTAAAAAGCCTATATAGTACTTTTCACTCGTTGTGTAACTAATGAATATGAGTTTTTCATGTATCATCAAACCTTCAGCCTTGTTCCGTTTTTTCACTGCCTGTTAGGAACAAATGATAACATTCATTTCCCATAAAACAATTCGATTTTCAAAAAAAAATTTAACAATTTGTAAGTGTGGTTCTGAAGTTAATCTTTTCATTGTAAAATTGCAACATGTACTGACCACAAATATACAACCAACAGTCAATTGAACCTCTGAAAAAACACCCATTACAATGTAAATCAATGCAAGTATACTGATAAAGTAAACATGATCCGTACAGCTCCAGCTTCTGTTATTTCGATTTGAAAAGCCTATATTGTACTTTTCACTCGTTATGTAAGTAATATGAGTTTTTCATGTAGCATCGAACCTTCAACTTTGTTCCTTTCTTTCACTGCCTGTTAGGAACAAATGATAACATTCGTTTCCCATAAAACAATTGAATTCGAAAAAGCCAATTGTTAGAAAACAGAAGGTCCAGAGTAGCAACAACAGAAGTGAATCTAGATTAGAACGGAGCCGTATTGTGCTGCTCATAAAATTTCATTGCTACTTTTTTCGGCCCTTCCATCGACTGGCCATTCTTATCACTTTATGGCGCATAAAATGCCCTTTTTACGTCTCTTTTTAGGTCGATAACACAGGAAATCAGCGGAATGAGCATCGAATGGAGTGGTCCGACGAAACAACGTCAAAGAACAGAATATTGAATAATGATTTCGCGAAATACTGCGCTATATTCTTTTATATATTCCGAATCTCTTTGAATTTATGGGTCGCCCAAAAAGCGGGTCTCATCGGCATGGAATCGGAATTTAAATTACGGCACATCGTAAAAAATTCAATTTCGGGGTTTAGGGTTTTTGAACACACTCTTAAAATCGCGATCGGGAACGAAATATGGAATTATGAGCAGGTTTTGTGGATTCTGAACGGGGTGTGCTGTACATTCTGCACGAATATGGTAGTAAAAAATATAACTTGATCCTGTTTCGGTATATACCACATAATATAACCACAGTAAATTGAGGGGTTATCAAGCAGCTATTGAATAAATAAACTCAACATCAAAACACTTTTTTTTATATGGTTCGCCACATTTTATAGCTTTCGCCTTCGTTTTCATGGAAATTATTTACACCTAGTTTGAAGCTTTTGCGTGCTCTTTTTCATACTTGATAGAAAAAAGTACCCTGTTATAATGAATTTATCACTTTTTTGTTGCAAAAACTACAAATGTGAATATCTTGAGGTATACTGCTCGAAATTCCATTGTTAAATAACAGCACTTCACGTTGGCATTCTATAGCCAACGTAAAGGGCTGTAATTCTACATTCCTACATAGTGAGGTTACACCAGAAGCTAAAATTTTCCATTTAAGAATACATGATTTTTCATGTGGATTTCATAAAATTCACAGAATTTTATGTATTTGTCATCTTATTTTTGCACTAGTATTGTAATATTTCATATAAATCTTACTCAGAAATATCACGATTTATTTTTTATTGCATGATAAAAATGAAACATTTTATTTCAGCTTTTATTTGTTATATACACAACTTTTTCGTAGCCAATTACATTTCGACTACATCACTCACCCAATGAAGTCCAAATGAAATTGACAAACTAACTAATATGTATGAATAAATATAAGCTGAAATAGAGTGTTTTATTTTTATCATACTATAAAAATTATATCGTAATAATTCTGAGTAAAATCTATCTAATCAAATATGATTATTTTGTCAAAAGGCAAGGGATATAGCAAATGATGGCATCAATCGAAAAAGCATCGTACCAAAAAAATTTTACTTCGTTCGAAATCTATGCTGAATACAAAATATGTATAATTCACATTTTTTCATCTTATAGGTTCCTCAACTTGTAATGAGAGTAATGACACTTTTGCTCTACACTTCTTTGTTGACTTTGATCCTGCGTCAGGACGAATCTAGATCGATTATCACTTTTTTGTTTTTGAAGTTTCATTGCAAATTCACATACATAGACTAAAGCTCTTTTTATCTGTTCTTATAGTGATTATTATGAACATTCGCTGAAGTCAAGATACACTTTGACCCCTCTATTTCTGTGTTTTTTGAAAATATAGCTCGTTGAAGTATTTATTTTTAAAAACTTATATAGGTATGAACAATTCGATAAGCTACGGTTTTTCCATTTATTAAATGAATTCTGGCAAGAGGATCATGAATGGTCTTCAGCTCGAAAACTGCAATTTCCAACCTTACAAACATTTTCTGATTTGTATTCATTGAAAAAAACAAATTTGAAATCCCATTCTACAAGTAAATATTCTAAGAACGTCTTAAATTTCTGTGAATGAATTAATGTTCTGCAAATTTGTTAGTAATTCATTATTATCAATAAATAATTACTCACTTACCTTTATTCTCTCCTGTTATAATAAGACACGCACTAAATTCACTTCATTCAATACCTAAACTAGTCGAAATATTAGTTTTCCATAGAAATGTGTGAATTTACGTTTCCTCAGTTATACCTTCGGATAAATACCTCAAATATATTAATTTTACATAAAATCCTATTTAAATATCATGTAACTTACTTATTACATCAAAATAGCTGTAAAACTAATTTTTTTTTTGAATCTTATAATTTATATAAAATTACCTGTATTGTTCGCAGTGTATTCGAAAGTTGTCCTTAGTCCGCTAATTAAGCTCATTCAACTTGAAAATTTCAAAGTATCTTTCTATAAAGCCGGTCCCAGACAATGCGTGTATTTGACGAATGTTAGGCATTGGCGGTGCTTCGCATAGTGTGTGGGCCATAGTGTTCGGGCCGAAGTTGAGCTCCCACACACTATGCGAAGCAGCGCCAATGCCGAACATTCGTCAAATACACGCATTGTCTGGGACCGGCTTTAGCCATCATGGACGTTACCTACCTACGAAACTTGTTTTATTTTTACAACGGTGTTTGGTGAAATTTATTAATAATAATTTCAAATAACTAAAGATGGTCTTGACGAAGAATCAGAAAAAGCCTTTGAGCAATTGTTCATATCGGGAAAGAAATCATTCAAATCTGACTATCTAACAATTAGTCCTCATATACTTTCTTTAATACCACTTTTCTGATATCTGAAATATCTGAAAGATATTCACAGGGAAATTAACGTGTGCAAAACAGTTATTTCATGTTTTATTTTGAGAATATAATCAAATCTTCGGATTACATATTCTTTCGATATATCGTAAGGTCAATGGATCAGTGAGACGATAACTGAAAACCGTAAAAAGTTGGAAAAAGTAACGATCTTGAATAAAAATGTTATATTAGTGTGGCAGAGGAACTTGTTGATTCAGAAATTCAATAAAAAATAATCGATAATTGTTTTTACTTAATCAAGTAGTTACAATATTTAAAGTTCATCTTTGGACAGTTTTGAATATTAAATCTGGACAATTCTGTTGAACATTTAGTTGGGTATGCTGCAGATAGCCAAACGATTGTTATTCTTATATCAACATATCAGTAACCCTTATGAGAAAAAAAACAATTCACATGCGTTGTCAAAAGATAAATTTCAGGAACAGATAACCAAAAACTTCGTCCTAACACTCCAAACGTTCCCACCATTTGGGTCTCAGTTACCACAGCAGGGTTTTATTATTATTCTTGACAAAACCTGTGTCATCAGGCTTTCAACCCATTCCGCTGATCTAAATCAGGTCAACTGTATTCAAGCCAACTCAGCAAACATCAACTGCAATTATCAAGTCATAAATCCCACATGGCTCAACTACGTGCCCAATACTCCCAAAACAATTCGAATTCATCACCCCAAACGGAACAACAGATTACAGCCGACATTCCGTACAAGCAATCGTCTCAAAATCAACACTTCCGGAAATAAATTATGAGCGGAAATGGATCAGTCTAACTGAAGTGAGCAACTATCCGCCACTAGCCTGAGTTTCTGTGCGTCGAAACTATTTGGTTAATGGAAGTCGGAATTAATCATTTCGAGTGTGATTGTTTCGGCCTGTCTCTGTTAGGATATTGATGGCGCAAAGAGAGGTCAAATACGTGTTAAAAGGGTTTTGGAGCATTATTTAAAACCACTTATGGTGTCGAGAAAGCTACAAGACTTCAAAAGGAATACTTAAAAAAACCATCGAGTGAGGGGATTGAAAGAGGTGGAAAGTAATGCATGATCTTAACTTTAATGGTCGATTTTCATTCGGTTACAAATTTCTCCTTTTCAATCACTCCCTCACATGAGGGGGTTGAAAGGGGTTGAGAGTTGTGAATGAACAAAACTGTAATGGTCGACTTTCATTAAAAACAAATCGACAAATTTGATCAGGTAGGTACCATCGTCTCGAAGTAAATGAGGCATGACAAAGTCCATATACTGAAACCCTCTTTGAACTAACTGATTTAAAAAAAAATCTTGAAAACTGCTGCACGCATGCAAGGAAGATACAAAAACCTTGCCAAAACATTACCAAATGACCCACTTTCCCTATTCGAAAAATTTAGAGGGTTGATGGGGATGGCACAAGGTCAAGGTGCAATAAAAATCTTTCAAAAATGCATAAAAATATGATAAAAGCGAAACAAAATTGTCCTGCTTCAGTAGGTTCCGAGAAAATGAATTTGTTTCATAATTTTGACGCGCACTGTAAGTAGTGTTGAAGAGTACCTATCGTTTATTGGCAATGAAAATATTACTTCAAAATTTTGTATTGGACTTAAGATAGATACCGAATATATAGTCCGTTCACGAAAGTTTGAGCGGATAGTAAGCGTTTGTTTATTTATTTGAAGTTGACAGTATTTGCTGTAAAATGAAGTCAACGTTGTCGAATGTGCCCGGCCTCGTGTGACAAGCTTACGAGTTGCAATATTGACAACATTGCGTATCAGTCTGACAAGAAAATAAACAACATAACCTAAAATTTTAATATACACAGTGGAATATGCCAAATTGTCATGGCTAACCGACGGCTCAAACTTTCGTGAACGGACTATATAAATGCAGAATCTCAGGGCAATCAATTATTCATGAAAATGAAATAATATTTCATATTATGTAAAAACTAAATAATTAGAAAAAATTCAATAATATGGTTCTGATGATGCGTTTCTCTTGAAATATTGTATGAACGTTCAGTATGTGAGTCTTGGTTCACAAAATAAATTTCACTAAAATGGGATATCCTCTTATATGCTTTTATTCTAATTTTCTATGGTTCTGTTTACTATGGCCACAAAATTTTGCATGAACATTCAGTATATCGATATTCACAAAATGAATTTCACTTGAATCGGATATCGTTTCATGAAAATATGAAGTTTCCTCTTTTCAATATACCAATTGAATTTTCTATGGTTCTCTGTGAAGTATGGCCACGAAATCTTTCATGAGGCTTATTATGACCATCTTGCATGTGGCTGCAACATTTCATTTCGATTGGTTTCGTTTTGTTTGAGAAAATGAGGAACCAAAATTATTTATGGCCATATTTAAGGGAACACCCCGTACTATTTTGCTGGTTAACGAATTTAACAAAGCCTTCAGGGACCGAACTCATCATGAAAATTTCAAAGCTCTAGGACAATCCCTTCGAAAGTTATATTGTGTTAACAGACTGACGACCCTACTGACAGAATTAAGTTTTACCACGGATTCTTCATCAGGGAGTCGGACCTTCGAAAATCACAGATATTGGGCAAAACGATATGACAATCGTTGAAGTAGAACGAGCGCTCAAAAACAATTCATGCAGATTCCAATGAAAAGTACAAACAACAAACAGTTTGAAATTTTTGATGTGTGTTTTTTTAAAATTGTTGGATTATATTATCGTAATTCACATGACTTGCAATGTCATTGACAGTATGCCCAAGCTTGTCGAACTCTTACTCAAAAAATCATCTCAAACAACTGTGAACTGAAGAATAGGCATAGGTAGATATATACAGCAACCTGTATACATTGTTGATCAATGCTAGTCCTGTTTCAGTTCTACATAAAATTTGTAAATATACTCCAACATAGAGTAATTATTCTCAGTGTGGATTTAAAACTCTATCCTGAGGTTTTCCCTTGGCATCAACCTTTTGACTCGCTTGCGATTTCTGCTTTCGACATTAGTATTCATTTCAGCACAGATGCTTTTTTAATATTTTGATTTGATTAATTGGAGCTAGGAAATAGAGCTAAACTATGACTGTATGAACAGGCTTAATGTCTAAAACATAAGGCTCCGTTCACTAGATTTCAAACAAAAATCCTGTTCTGACATATATAATAATATATATAATAGCTTATTCGTTTTGAGGAATTTCGTGCTCCTGAGTAACTCAAAAGCTCGAAATACGGCTTGCCATTGGTTGCGCACAAGCACTGGAACAGCTCAGGAGCTCGAAACTCTTCAAAACGAATACTATATAAGAGTGATAGTCCTTCGCAGTCATAGAACCTGATGAGTCATTTTTTGTACAACTGTCAAAAAAACTCGACTTTTCTTCATCACTATGGATGAGTAAATGGAAACTATTTCTCACCGTAAAAAAAGTATTTTTTTTACCGTTAAAAAAAGTTAGTTTCTATAGTGACGACACTGGATCTGGATGTATTGAAATATTAAATTGGAAGCATTATCTTTAATAATTATATTTCAGGCGATGTGAATTTACATTCATAGTTGTACAAAAATTGTTGTTTGTATTTCGTGCGTTTAAAATTCCTGTTTTCATGGCACATTTGAGTGAATTTTAGGCCTCGACCTGCGTTCTCGGCCAAAATTGATACTCTCATGTGCCATGAAAAAACACTCATTTTAGGCACTTAATGCAAAAACAACTATTTTTTGATCTACGGGGTCTTTATAAATGATTGTAACAGCGTAGGTTGCTTTGAAAATGTTTCATCTTATACAAAGTCTACAAATTTATAATTGCAGTCACATCCATAGACATATAAAAGGATGGACAGGGCGTCACGTGATTTTCGCACTAAGTTTCGTGCTCCCAACATAAGAAAGAGAGATACTGTGAAAGATGGAGTAATACTAGTGTGGTGCATAGACTAAACTAATAGGTATTACTCCATCCTTCATAGTATCTCTCTCTCATATTGTTGGAAAACTGACAGAACATAAAAATATCTGATGCGATCCAATGTTTTTATAGTATGTTCTGTGCTTCGCACTAATATTATTCTTTCCTTGTCTGAAGTCAATATTCTCTCTCACACGTCCTGTCCATTCTTTTATAAGTCACATCATTCAATTTCTTTCGGAATGATCAGCCTAACTAAACTCACAGCATACTCGTAGTTTGTTTAAATTGGATTTTACATCAGAATATAAACATTTATTATAGTCCAACGCCAACTGCGCTGTTATAATCATTTATAGAGACCCTGTATTTGTCATTCGTGGGTCTGTATTGGTGCGTGGCCCCAGGCCACGCACCAATACAGACCGTGCACACGTGCACACTACTGCAAATTCTCCTGCTAGAGGCACCTATGCCGCTCAAGAAATGTTCCCCAAACAGAAATGTTCCATTTCCCATTATCCCATTCTAACATCTAACCTAACAGGCCACCGACAAGAACAGTGATCCATTAAATAAAGACCGACGTAATCTTGGTTGAGAAAGAACATATCACAAGTTTTGCGGATTGAAACCGAAAAGATGAGAGAAAAAGGGACATAATAAGTAACGATAAGCTCTCTGGCATCCCAGATGGGAACTACGGATATATTGCAACTCATGATTGTGCAAGACAGAAAATCTCATAAAATCAAAGTTACGATTATTGAAAAGCAGTAGGACGACTATTCGCCTGGAAGATATCCAAGTAAGACGAAGAAGTTAGGAAAACACATTAGCAGAAAAAATTATTTTGTCATCAGTAATCATAGAGTAATCGACATACCTAAGGGGCACTCGTGAAATATTTACACTAATTCTCCCCGTTGAGTCTTCTTCCAGCCAAAGTACATAGAATAATATTTGTCAATAGTAAATTAATCGCTTTTATGGAAACCTCGAACCATAAGTTTTTTATTATGCTATGTGAACACGTCAAAAAGAATAAAATCATATATGACCATTCGATTTTTGATTGATTGATTTATTATATTGTGGTCGATTTGCTTTGTGACTACCTTTCTGCAATGATCAATGGTGTCTTTTGTGAGTTACTATAGCTAGTATAAGTTATAGTTTAAAAAGGGGTTACAGTTCACCGCGACCTCAAGGTCTATTGTGCCCACTTACAGAGCTGTTCGGACCATACCCTTTACAACTGGCCTTCCAGTTCCAGAGATCTGATGAAATCCATTATCTGTGAAGGCTTCAACGAGGCTAGTTCCTCACTCTCATAAGTTTCTCTCCCAAGGCACTCTTTCCGTAGACTTGCAATTGCAACGCATTGCGTGACTAGGTAAATGGGGATTTCTTTCTCCTTCTCACAGAATCTACACTCGTCAGTGTCCTATAATACCATCCTCAACAGGTGCTATCTGAGGCTACAGTGTCCTGTAAGGAAGCCAGCAAGGAGGTGCAATTGTTTCTTACCAAGATCCAGATATCTTTTAGATCTTGTTGTTTCAAAGTTCCGAGGAAATGAGCCATCCCTGGGAGATTCCGCAGAGACACTGTGAGGTACTATACTAGAGCTACATTTTGCCCAGGAATGTAACTTCCTTCGCAATTTTTGATTATTTCACTTGGATATTCGCTTCTATAACTGCTGCCTCAAGGTCCCACTACCCAGTAGAATAAAACCAGCTATAGACATCGTTTTTTTTCATCCGTTCGTATCGCGGCGATAAGAATCGTCCCGGCAAAAGCGCCTAAAACCGGTGTGTGTGACGAAAACCCGTCGGTACGTATCGTCGGTACAAATATCTGCCGATGCTTGACTCTTGGCACGACGGTCTATCAGTTGTCGTGCCATACCGACTGTGTGTGGAGTTTTGTCGAGAATCGGCGGTTATTTGCCATTAGCGTAGTATAAGTCTCGTTTCTTTTTTCTTTTTAACTCAGAACCGAAACTGCGACCGCCACTGCTAAGAGATGTTTCATCTTCATGACGTGCTGATTCGCGAACGACAGCAAAATGACTGATAGGAGTGTGTGGGCAAAACATCGGACTTGCACGACGAGTGCTAACACAAATAATGAAATGTCAGAGTGCTTTCAGATTTAGTTCTGATCAAGAATTACAAATCCTGGTGAACCCATTATACTCGTTGGAAATCATTTCCGGCTTCATATTGCTATATGCATTCGTTTAACAAAAACAAAGTTAAAGCACAGTAAGAATACTAGCTGTGTCCTTAAGTTAAGTTAAGATTACAAAGAATCGTATAAGACATTTTTTTCGGTTTGAGTATTGAGTTTCAATATCTTATTGATTGACTTTTTATTGTCTTATCAGATGTAATCTCAAAATGAGCAAAATGTTTTTTTGAATGCTCACGAAGATTTTTGTTCCAGATTAATCGTATCGACCCATGTGAGTTTTGCCTATGCCTAGATGGGGAAATGTTTTGCTGGTGGCAAGATTGTCCTCCTGCTACGGATGGTCCTTGCAAAGATCAGGGTCCTTTTTCTCAATGTGGTAAGCCTTACATAATACAACCAATTTTTCATTTCGTTTTCGAATCATAATTTCTGTAATCTTACATTCCATGAAATTATACAGAGTGTCTTACGAGGAACTTAAACATCCCCCTGACATATACATATAGGGTCTATCATCAGATTCACGAAATAGCCACTAAAAAATGTCTCTTATTTTTTCTTGCGAATATACAGGGTTATCCATTTTGCGGTTTCAAAAGTAAACGTAAATAAAACACATAAAAAATATTTTTTATCATGATATTTCTTTTTTATTATAAAGTTTGAACGTTGACATTTGTGTGAAACACTACATCATTTAAATGACAACCACCAGAATTGTTGCAAACATCGATTCTTTTGAGGTAATTTTCGACCACCTTTTGACACATATTGGGCGGTATCTCAGCCATAACTTGACGAATATTGGTTTTTAACTACTCAAGAGTTAAAGGTTTATCTGCATTAACACGGTTTTTCGCGTGGCCGCACAAAAAAAGTCAAGCAGTGTCAAATCGCATGATCTTGGTGGCCAGATGATATCGCCGTCCACCGCCGGTTGTTCAAGCACCCATTCGACGTATCCACGATGTTGATGTGAATGGTCGGCTGGCTTCAGTTGTTGTGTGAGCTGGATTTTATATGGGTGTAGGTGTAGATCTTAATGCAAAATACGCCATAATGTGCCGTAAGCCAGTCCTAATTCCTGAGAATGGCGGGGAATCGACAGATTCGGGTCTTCGGCAACACTTTCACTTACAGTAGCGATATTTTCAGTGGTACGAGCAAAACGATGAAGCACAGGGCTTACAATATCTGTAACCAATCCAGTCTCTTCAAATTTCTTCACAATTTTACCAATTGCTTGCGTAGTTGGACGATTATGTAAACGAAAATCTGCTCTTAAAGCACGATATGTGGCTGTGGCAGAATCGCCATTTTTGTATAAGGTTTTTACAATTTTCATGCATTGTGCGATAGTCAAGCGATCCATTTTCGTAAATGTCAGACTTTCAACTGAACAAAAAAAATTTTTTTAAAAAACTTCGTTTGACAGATATCGAATTCCAGCCCTATACTTTTGAAACCGCGAAATGGATAACCCGTTACAAGATGATTTATTCATTCTGATCGAAATGTTATTCGACTTTATTTCTCGTACAGTTAAATTCGATTTTTTCTCGAAAATTTTCTTCATATTTAAAGAAATACAAAAAACAACCAAAATAAAATTCATTAATTCAAATTTTTGTCACCCCTCTGATTGTGTTTTAAAGATCAACTAAATATGAAGGTTTTATATTGTTAAAAATAATCAATTATCATTCCAACCTGAAAAGCTCGAATTCAAGAAATATCCTCATGAATCGTTCTTAAATGATAGAGTTATCAAAACAAATGTTCGGTATTTTTTCATTCAAAATTTTTTCATCATGTTACATTGCGTGAAGGAAATTGACATTAATTCATATATATTTAATATAAATTTAAAATTCTGTAATTTTATGAGAACATTCGAATGACATGATCTGTCAAATTGAAATGAAAGTAATCATTCCATATGTTATAGATTAATTCACTATTTTTTAAGATTTGTTTGATCATTTTGAAACATTCAGGAGTGTGACCAAAATTTTAATGAATGAATTAGTCTCCTGTTTTTAGGCATTTCAAATGAAATTTAAAAAAAAAACAGAGAGTAGCCTATAGGCTGGGCATTGTCACATCAGTAGTTAAAATTATTTTTTCTGAGTACAGCACAGTATAACTCCTTCCACAGATAACATCATAGCAACGAAAGCTCCACAATCTATAAAAGTGAAAATGCCTACACCAAAAAATAGTACCACAAACACACCATCACCGAAAGAAATCAGAGACAAGGCAAATTCCAGCCAAGACAGCAAAATTATTCCAACAAGCCCCAAAATGTCTTCCACGACAAGATCAGAATTATCTACTAAACTGGTTGAGGACAGTTCATCAACAAGCGTACCCAGCACACCGATATTCACTTCAGCGCCGAAGTTCTGTATTGTTATGGGTAAGTTAAAGAATGTCGCAAACGATTGGTATGAAAACGATGACAAAATAGAAGCCGGTAAAGGAAGGTGGGGCCAGACGGTGTAGTGAGGCAAGACTGGGCACCCCCAAAATCTTTTAAGTTGAACATATTTAAACCAAGACTGGACACTGGTACACAGCTACGTGTAAATAACATGCCTCAATCAGTTACCTAAATGTCCCAAGAGTCATAAATCAAATTTTTGCTTGAGTGCATGAAAACTAGGTTTTACTTATATTTCCCCATGGGGTAGGTACCCCGTTAATGGGACAAGATGGGGTAAAAGCCTTTTTTGTGTAAATTCACTTTTTATGTAAACCTTGAAAGTAATCGTTTTATTTTGCTTTTGTTCCATTGTTTTATTAGTAGTAGTTACTTCAATGAATATTCTGTTACTCTTACTATAAAAATCAGTTTAATTCTCAATAAAACCTTAACTACCTTGTCTTGCCGCACCATCCCCTACAACTTGCTTTAAAGGGTAAAGGGAGGAATCACAAATAAAAGTGGCCGGTATGGTGGCCGGGATTTCCCGCACACATACACGGAAAAAAATGATCCTGAACGACGGTCGTACAAACATGTAACATATACCAGTAACATGAATTTCATATATTATCCGTATTATGTTATATTGGCGTAGAAACCCCTTCAGATACGAATCAAAAAATCAATCTTACTGGAAATCGTTCTCCAATGACAGATTTCCAGACTATTCACCGAAAAAAATATCTTATACACATTATATTCTCAGTAGCTCTATACAATTTCGGACCTTCCTCGTATTCCCGTCGTATAAATGGAATATCCTCATCTGATATAAATGATCACCTGTTCTTCAAGAACAGACTTTTTTCCTTCCGCTTTCCTTTATCTCTCCCCGACAATACGCGAAGCGCGGTGACGAGACGAAACGAAGGGGCACGAAACATCGCCATTTGTGATTTTGTGTGAGCATCAGTGAGCACTGTGAAAGAAGTTTAAAAATCGACCTAGAGTGATTTGTTATAAATGGAGGCTTTCCTGAAACAGCTTAATTTAGAAGAAGAATATATTCAAAGATTCCTAGGTAAGTGAACATTAATTGCTTTATTGTTTGTGCATGATATTTGGGGACATAATTTCGTTATTTCTTTGAGATTTGTGAATATGTACGTCATCAGACCATTAGCCGGGCTGCACACCAAAGAAAAATGAAATACCTGCTAAACATATGAAATAAACCTCGAGGTGTTTTTATGAATGAGAATGTTTCTTGTTTCGCGATTCATATTTCTTTGGTGTGCGGCCCCCCGTCTTAGAATGAATTACTTTTGTACATAAATATGATTTCTGGTATGCTAAAAACCGTTAGTTTTGGTTTTTCGCCCTCCTTCAAGTAGGCACAGGGTCCTCGAGTTGGATAAATTGACAGTCATTCCACATCATTCCCGAAGAATCTAAAAGTTCTGATTTTTTTCCAGCAGACTCCACTAATTTTGCTCTGTCTACTGGACTATTAGATTCGGGGAATGTTTCTACAGGGTGTTCCTAGATATCTAGATATAGGTACAATGTTTCATTTCGTTATGCACATGTAACAGACTGTCAAAAGTGTTATTCATTTTTATTGAATATTTTTTTGTTAGAATTTCGGATATGTTTATTCACATTGTTTCAAAAAGATCAATAAATTTTTTCATGACCGTTTTAAATTGTTTTTTTCAATATACCTATCTATTCTGATGGTATTAGATTTCTTGTTCATCTGGCCGACATTGATCTCATTTATATGTATTTGGATGTGCTTACAGAATGATGAAAATGATTTGAAAAAATCATCTGCCAGATGAACGAGAAATCTAGACTCATATGACAAGGTTATTAGTTTTACATTACAAGATTCATAGAACAATATTACCAGCTTCATAAGTCTAAAATGACTGAAATATAAACCATATATGACAATAGTACTGAGTTCGAAAGCGGGACTAACTAGTACTCAAAATCGTGGATATACGGTTAATCTGATTAGAGTCTAATTTTTATATTCTCAGGATCCTACATTGGTATACCATGGTTCTAGTTCAATATGCCAAAATCATCAGATCCTCCAGACCTTACCATTATAGTAATATTGGAAGTAGATTAGTTGCAATATTCGGATGCGCGTTACGAATAGGTGACTGCAGTCAGATAAGATTAGATATGCGTTCTTCTGTCCCGCCGAGTATATGAAATTCAGGAAGTCAATATATGAATCTCGTATATTAGGTACATTATTTTTTTTCCGTGTAGGGTAATACCGGCTATCATTCACAAACAAGAATCGATATAAATGTCTTCACCTTCTTAATACATATATCGGAGCAGGCTTTGAGTGCCCCTTGGCCAGAAAAAACACATCTCAGCCAAACCTCTCCACTGTTTCCAACTTTTCCGCACACAAAACAATTATCTTCATTGTAGTCCTTGTCAGAATCATCGTTTTCCCCCTCTATTCATTCATTTTCTCTTACCTCTTCATAATTCGTAAATAATCGCAAGTGCTGATCTTTTGTTTCTCTTTCAGCAATTGCAATGTTCTCATCAAAAACATTTCTTTTTGCGTTTTAAGTCGATTTTGTAGAAAATTTTATTCATCTGTCAAATTCGACAGACAACAATGTTCCGACTGATTTTTTATTGTTGTTTTAGCCAATGAGCATACAATTAGGCGATAATTTTGCATTGGTGCAAATTATCGATAATTCGCACTTGTGCAAAATTATCAGGTCCTTTAATTTCAAAGGACATTTATTTATTTAAATGCAGACGTAATTATGAACGTTTATTACTTATTAGAGTAACATGAAAACTGACAGCAACTTACAGCGACACAATACGATTTGATGGATTCACAAAATTTTCTTATTAAATTCAACTTTTGCAATGATAATGAATCGATAATTTTTGACAAATCTGCTCTCATGCAAGTTAAACTGTAAAAGGCACTCGAGCGCTCCGCGCACTCGTGCTCTTTTTCAACTTAACTTGCATTCGAGCATATTTCCCAAAAATTTTCGATAATTTTCATTGCACTAGTTAAATTACAACTGAGTATATTCTTTTTCGATTCTTTCAATTCTAATGCTTCTTTTGAAGGCATGGAAGTAAAACTTACAGAATGTTATTCAGAATACTTTCTTCTAGATTTTGCCGAATTACTATTAGAACATGATAGAACAGAAATTATTTCTGTAAAAATAATCAGGTGAATTTTGTAGCCACCTGTCTCTTTGATAATCCATTTGCACTATCATTTAGTGTAGCTTCTGACTGTTCCTTAGTCCTAGCGGCTTCTGTTGTTTTTTTCCGCACAATTGCTTGATATCGGTTTAAAATAATATGAACCTTTCCATTTTATTCTATCCTAAATTCCCTTGATTTTCTTTTAAAATGGGGTAATATCGCCGGCCGGAATTTCCCGTCTAAGACTGGCCGATATTACCCCATATGTGAGCCATTTTTGTTTAGTTTGTCAAAAATTCTTCGTTGTGGTTAGAAGAAGAACAGGAGTGTTGATTCGAAAAAAAATATTTAAATTATAAACTAATCACAAAATTCAAATTCAAGTCAATAAAAACATTAATTTAAATACCTTGGTTTTCATTGGCTTTTAATTGCACACTTAATGGACATATAAGTTTTATGGTTGCCAATACACGAGAAAACGCCCAGCCGGTATTACCCCGCTGGCCGGGATTCCCCGACTTTCCCCTACATCCTTCAAAATTATTTCATGGTTTCTACACTGACTGAATAATATTATCCTGTCATAAATTTGGTTTGTAATATTTTCAGTGACCATATTTATAAAAGTTCACTGAAGTGTTCTTTCGGAAATTCCATAAATTCAAAAGTATGCTAAAAATTTGGGTGATCATGGAAAACGTCGATAGAATTAGGTAAACAAAAATTCATCTCTCCACATTTGAAATAAGAGAGATGACCATTATTCGTAGTAGATGTTTGTGAATTAATTATGATCATTCTGTACATTTCAGAGTTCAATTTTCATTCTCTACAGTTGATGGGGCTAGCTAATATGTCTACTGAAAAATACATTGTCTGTATCGCTTGCGCAACTGGTTTCTTCATGAAATACTATTTGAAATGAATCCATTCTCTAAATTTTTCGCGAATTTCCCTTAAATGGTGCATCAAATGTACAGAGCGATCTGAAAAAACTCGTTATAGTTTGGGCTTGTCTTTCCTTTTTTGGCGTCATATATATAGGGTGTTACATTTAAAAATGTGTATCTTTGGTCTATATATTTGTATTGAAACACCCGGTGTATATGGAAATAATTTTAAATTGTGCTTTTGATTACCCTACACATACAACAAAAAAAGATTTTCAAAATATCATCATTTTCTCCCTCAAAATGAGAAATGGGCCACCCGGTATACTAGATAGAAAAGCAATTTCCTTTCGAAAAAGAAGAATAAACTAATACACATTCAATCAGAAATTCAACTTTTTCATTTAAATCTTAAACTGTGAAATATTTGAGTGACACGTCTATTGTAGGCTATTATGAAGTTCAACGGTTCAGTCCACAATTGTGAAAGAATGAGTGACTGAATATTTTTTGTTTACAGGTGTGGAATACAGAATAGGCAACAAACTACCCCATGATACAGGAAACTGTGTTGAGTGTATATGCGGACAAGGAGCTAAAATAACCTGCTCTCCTCACCAATGTGCACCCTTAGGAGAAGAAATAAACGATTATCGCCCTCCCGAACCTAGACTTGCTGCTTCGGAAACATTTTAATACTTTTCAAATGAAGTTTTAAATAGAATATAGCCAATATGTTCCAAATAACACCCAATTCAACGCTAGCGATTTTTTATATATTTAAATCGGAGAAAACTCATAATTAATTACCCCATATCTTATGATTCAATTTCTAGATGTTCAAGGTGAAATAAACTGAATATTGAAGTTGTATCATCTCTTCTTACTTTTGTTTGGTATTCACTGTTTTCAGTTGCAATTTTATAATAGTAATTTTATGTCGTTTCTTCTTACCCCTCGATCTTTTTTTACTATCTTTCTTTTGAGTTCAATGCAAAAATGAACCTAGTATTGTTTATTCTCTATAAAAATATGGAATTAAGTTCGCCGATTCATCTTTCATTCTTTTTTACTAATTTTTTTTTCTGGAGCATATTGGTAATTCAACGTTAAAATAAAGGGTACCAACATGAGATAGAAAAAAATCGCAAAATAATAGTGAGTTTACATAAAGATTACAGAAAGTTGGAAGTAGCCAAGTACTTCTGAATCAAAGCAAGTTGTTGTATATAGAATAATAAAAAAGATACCAAATTGACTGAAGTAGAGAAAAGTCGAAATATTACCCCTTATTTAAATTTGATATCAACATATCAGTAGTATTTTTAGAGCTTCATGAATGTAGAATTAATATTGTGAATGTACCTTAATGTTAATAAAGATAGATTTGGACAATAATTTATCATTTTCTGGAAACATAACTGGAACCTACATATCCAAAACCTGTCTATCTACTTTTCATATCAATACTCTACTTTTTCGTAGGTATGTTAAGATAATTCCTAGGATAATAGCTTTGTTCCTACAGTAACCAAAGAAAACCGTACATATTGTTTTGAGCGATTGATGAAATATATCTTCATGGGTGTTTTTGTTGTTCATTTTATATATGAACTGATCATCAGATGTTCGATTCTTTTTAACATTTTTATTATTTGGTACATATCCATCTTCGAATTGATTGAAAAATTCATATTAACTAAAATATACAATAATCTTGATGTTGATTCTATAGATTTTCATTTACCTGTAGCTGGAACCTCTAATCAAAATTATTATAAAGCGGAACAAAAATCAAAAATTATTATTGAGTGTCTTTTGTCACGTTTTTGTTCATTCGAATAGTATGAATAAATCCAATCTCGATATGGGTTCATCCCTATGACAGGTAAATACCAGTTAAATATGGTTTCAATAATCGCTTGTACGGTTACCTAATATTGATGCGGAACGAAGTTTATAAGTGGGCAAGACAAACTTAGAAACATGACTCTTTGAACCAACTCTTCAACTCATAAAAGTTATTTGGTTCTTAAGGAAAACCAATGTAAAAATAATTGTGTAGGTGTAATTCGAGAAATTTTGATGAGTGTCATACATTCCATTTGTGGGTATATATTTTTATCAGGAACTCGATGGAACATTTTATAGATCTTTGTAAGAAGTTAGACCAATCCAATTAGAATAGATTGTCCTAATTGATAAATACTGTAACCAATTTCGATAGATGAAGAAAGAGCATGGATATCTTTCGAGAAAACCTTTTATAAGCTACCGTTTTAGTTGTTCTGATAGTATATTCTTAATCGTTATTCTTAAGTACATATGTATCTGTTACTTGAAAAGCAAAATGGAAAAAAGTTGGTACTCTCCAGAAAGATTTTGTAGTTTGATTTAAGGCATAATTTTCGATATTATTTTATGCTTTATAATGTATACTCATTGAGAGACTGTAACGAGCTATAAAAATAAAAAGCATATAAGTTTGTACACAGGGTGTTTGTAAACAAATACAGGAGACTTTGGGAGATGATTTGTCTATGGGAATGAGCATGGTTACTTTATATAAATTTTTGTCGATATAGACCCCCCTTCCAAGATACAGCCTTTGGAATGCGATGACGAGTTGACAGTTTTTTTACGGCTTCTTGAAAACACTGAGTCATAAATTTAGTCATAATATGAAGCACTAAGTAGATGGTACTCACACAATTTTTCAGATCTTTTTACTTTATTATTAGGGGTTGAAAATAACAACCCCCTATGATTTCCGTTCAAAAATTGTTTTCGTGGGATAGATTTTCGAAAAATAAAATTCTCAAAGGTTACCCATTCAATTCTGAAAAAAATTCCCCTGCAAAATTTCGATACAGTCGATACTTTTTTCGGAAAAAATATAAACTATCAAGCAGCAATGATCACTGTTCATTCCATTTCATCGTAAAAGTGTTCCATAGAATGAATATTCTAAGATATTGTATATCTATGAAAGGAGATGAAGATGTTCTAT
Organism: Propylea japonica; assembly: GCA_013421045.1. Classification (NCBI taxonomy): domain Eukaryota; kingdom Metazoa; phylum Arthropoda; class Insecta; order Coleoptera; family Coccinellidae; genus Propylea; species Propylea japonica. The sequence goes on from CM024247.1 coordinate 27,921,169, forward strand.
AAATCTTTCTGAAGGTTAGTTACTAACTTCCGCAAGAAAATTATATCCGTAATATTTTAATTTCACAAATAGAAATGGCTTTCGAATAATAAGCATAATTGACAACAGTAGTTTTTTTTCAGATACAATAACACAAAACTATAGCAATTGTTCAAAATAACTAACTCCAGCTAGAATACACGCAGCAACTCTCTGACTCGTAGACCTTCGTATTCTTTCGAATATCCTGGTAGAATTTCTTATGGTTCCACATGATGCTGCACTTCGACCAAACCGCAGCAAGAGTGAATATCTGTAAAATGCAAATTTGAATAAACTACAATTTTTATAACTGAGTAATTTATTTTATTACTGCAAAGTATTGATTGAAAAAATCGAACTGTTCTGAAACTGAAAAATCTAGAAAGAATAATAGAAAATCTTTTTTCTTCTGTCAAAACCAGTTTTGAGCATTAACAATATCTCAGGATATTCATTCCATGAAACATACGATGGAATGAAATGAACAGTGAACATAACTGCTTGTAACTTTTTATTTCCGAGAAAAGTATTAATATAATAATATTATATTACATATATATATATATATATTATATTATATATTATTATACATTAAATTATATATTATTATATATATATATTATATATAGTAATATCGACTGTAAATTGTAAATGTAAATTCTGCAAGAGACTTTTTTCTCCAGAATTGAATAGGAAACCATAAAAGAATTTCATTTTTCGAAAATCTATTTCACGAAAAAAATTTTTGAACGAAAATCATAAGGGGTTGTTATTTTCAACCCCTAATAATAAAGTTTTGGCATCAAAAAAAAATGTGTGAGTAGTATCTACTTAATGGATCATATTATGTATAGTTTTATGACACGACGTTTCTTAGGACTCTTAAGAAAAATTAAAAACTTTCAACTCGTCATCGCCTTCCAAAGGCTGTATCTTGGAAGGGAGGTCGATTTCGAAAAAAATTTATATGAACTACCCCTGCTTATTTCCATCGAGCAATCATCTGCCTAAGTCCCTCGCATTTGTTCACAGACATCCTGTATACAGTGTGTTTGGTCATGACTTAGCGATAATTTAAGGTCATCAAATATACCTAATATTATCGACAAAAACACCCAAACTTGGAAGTTTACCCCCTTAGTTTTGGAGAAGCCCCCATTTTAAATTTACTTTTTTATTTTCGTTGACCCTTCCAAATAATATCGATTTCTTTGGACATAAAGTCCCTACAGATGTGAAAAAAATGTTTTTTGAAAGATGATACTGCCACCTTTCATTGAAGTAAAACAATATAAAAACATTCAACTTGAGAACGCCATAAAAAAATTCTTTAAAAAAGTTTATAGTGAAAATATGTACTGATTTTCTCAGTAAACCCGCATTAGTTCAAGAACTAGCGCATTGAAGTACAATTTTTTTCCAATTATTTAATACGCAAGGACACAAGCTACAAAACAACACTCACATAATTTCTGTAAGTTACATAATTTGAGAGTTATTGCTGTTCGAACATGACCCTTATGAATATTGATCAAATTAAAAAAACCTCAGTCCTGTACTTTCGATAATTTTCAATGATCAAACAAACAAATTAATCCTAAAAATTGCTCAAAATGGCAGCCTCTGCTCTGTAGACAGGCAGTGGCCTTCATGACGACCTGTCTTGTGTCTTTTGCTCGCGTAGTGATCATGTTCGAGCAGCAATAACTCTCAAATTATGTAACTTACAGATATGATGTGAGTGCTGTTTTGTAGCTAATATCCTTGCGTGTTGAATCATTGAAAAAAAATTATACTTCAATGTACTAGTTCTTGTACTATTGTAGATTTACTAAGAAAATCAGTACACAACTTTTTTAAAAAAAATTTTATGGCGTTTTCAAGTTGAATGTTTCTATAATTATTAGTTATACTTAAACGAAAGGTGGTAGTATCATCTTTCGAAAAACATTTTTTTCGCATCTGTAGGACCTTTATGTCCAAAGAAATCGATATTATTTGGAAGGGTCAACGAAAATAAAAAAGTAAATTTAAATGGGGGCTACTCCAAAACTAAGGGGGTAAACTTCCAAATTTGGGTGTGTTTGTCGATAATATTAGGTATATTAGATGACCTTAAATTATCGCTAAGTCATGACCAAACACACTGTATATGCTTATGACTTGTGTCAGATGGGGAGTACTTACAGAGGCGCAGGCAGCTTTCGGACACCCTAGGACTATCGGTGGTGACGCAAGACAGGAGGTTAAACTAGCGTAAGCTCCGATACCTTTCTAACGTCAGCTCCGATAGTTATAGAGATAGGTGTAGGGAATCCGAATGCTGTCTGCTTCCCTTTTAAGTACTCCCATTTAGCGTAGTTATCCCAGGCAAAAGAACTTATCTAGACCAAAGTACCAAAACTGCAATTATGTATTGCATGTTTTAACTCTCAGTGAGTAAACTCTTAACTCAACTTTTGTATCGAAGGATTAAGAATTCAAAAAATGTAGCGTCTTCTGCAGCTTCGAATAATTGTATAAGTAATACGATATGAAAACGAAGGAATGAATTGATGTAAAAAACGTTTTCAAAAATATGGAATACGGTTATGTTACGATTAATTTCGAAGAATGAATGTAAGAATAATAAATATGGATCTGAATAAGATGAATTTTCATTACTATTATCCTTTTTTTATTCAATCCCCATATATATGTATAAGACGTATCTGTTATCACAAATAACGTATAAAGTGTCAGTGAAAGATTCTTCTTAACTTATTGAAGAGTGAAATAATTATTAACTTCTTGACAAAAAATTGAAGTATTCCTGTTCTGCAGACAACAGTTTCCGCTCTTCAGAACATATTGGAAAAACAATATTTGTAATTCCAATAAATGTTTTCATGTTAAGTCCGGCTTACGACCGACCGTATACCATGGGCGGTCCTGGGGTGAATATCTGGGGGGGTAATGTTTTCCAAAAAACCAACTCGGTGCTGTTGCTAACAAATTTGATGCGAATTATCGATAATTTCATTGAACAACGTTCTAGTGTACTTATTTGATTATTTGAACTTCTGGAGATTCATTCGTGTGATTTACATAAAAATGAAATAAATTTGATGTGTGATGACTTCAACTATAATTTCTTGTAAAACTCTGCAAAGGTGAAAAACTTTGAAGTAATGTTGAATTCTTATGGATTAAACCAAGTTATCTTCAGTCCATCTAGAGTTCAGAATAATGGTGTCTCTTTAATTGATGGTATTTTCAACAATATCCTTTAGCGATGAATGGTTGCGATACTTTGAGTAACACATTATCTGAACTTTCCGTTCAATAGCTTAATTTCAGTTCGAGTTTAGATAAAGCCTTTGATGTTATATCATTAACAAAAAAAATTTAAGAAAATCCATGAGCAGTAGTTTTTGAGCGCTTGTTCTTTGGTAAAGTAATAAGACTACTACCGGAAATTTTATATGTGATTTGAGTTTGATACCAAGTATACAGGGTGTTTCATCAAAAACTGGACAAACATATATTTTCGTGTAGGGGACATCGGAAAAATCATTTTTGCCTTATACAATACAGTGAAATCTCCCAAGAGCGGACACCCTTGGTTCCAGATTTTTTGTCCGCACGTGGGAGGTGTACGCTTGTGGGAAGGTTCGAAATAAATACAAAGGGAAAAGAAAACAAAATTTGTACTGAAATATATGTAAAAACTCGTTAAAGAAAAATAATTCGCAAAATATGAAGCTAATACTGTTAACAATATAAAATGTACATATTTAGAAAAAAATCAGTTATTTTGGGTTGTAGGGGAGAATAGGGTAATGGGAGTCAGCGGGTAATACGGGTCACCCTCATTTTTCCTAAACAGTATGTTCGAGCGACTAGAAGAAAGTTTCCGCATCACCATTCTATTCCCCCGGCGCTACCTTAAACGCCCCGCACCAGTCTGCGATTGCGCCTTTGAGGGACAGTCATATTTCGTTTTCGTGCTCTTTCGAAGTAATTTTACGTCGATACAAATTTGGAGGTTTGTGTTGAATATATTACTGTATACGATCAAGACTTTTACATATACTTAGTCACATATTCTCAATGGAAAAATGCAGTTCAGATTATGTGAATGTGCGAAGGTTTTTTTTTATTTAATTCTTTTCTCATCGGTTCAGCTGTCGGTAATGAGAGTCAGGTGACTTCAATTACCCTAAAGTGACCACTGTTGGCTGCAAGTTTCATTTTGATTAACGTTATTTTCATTTCACTCCAAGATTGCGATGCAGCTACAAGTACATCAACTCTCAATACTTGAAATGAAGTTCAGTCACCAATTCCTTCGAATGATTTGATTCATCAGATCTGAGAACTTACTGCTTCTGATTCTGAACCAGATATCTTAGCACTTGATCCTGGCAAGTGACAAGCAAAACGAAGTAGGTCCTACACTGAATAATTTGAAATTACCAGAGGAAATACTGGTTATGAGTACAAGGGGCGAAAGAAACTACCCGAACTCCGGTTTACGAGAACATTAGGGAAAAAAATAAACAAATCAACAAAAACGTAGTTAGGAAAAAAGGAGAGAGATGAACAGTTCAGGAAAAATTACTATTGTACCAGAGAAGGCAAAGCGCCAAGTACTTCAAGAACCCAATGAAACTTCTCTGTCAGATGTTGTCCTGACGAACTATACCAGAAGCATGAGAATGATGACGTAGAAGATGCTGAAAAACAATGACTTGTATGCCACGTCTTCGGCATCAGTAACGATATGTGATACAGATGCATCTCATTTGGCTCTGGACATACACGAAGTGGGACTTAGATAAGGGTTATCTGTGCAATATATGCTAGGCTGTTTTTGAGTCCGATTGCCCCCCAGAGTGATTCCCATTATCCACATATTGGTGTAATGGGAGTCAAATCTGTTTTTTTTCGTAACACATATAATTTCCAAAATTGATTACCAAAATGAATGAAAATGATCTTAAATGTTAGTTAATTGAGTATATTATGTTTAAAGATTGTTGAAATGAATATATTGCTCATAATTAAAATTTTATTTCAGTTTCCTCTTAAGTGACCCCCATTACCCCCTTTTACCCTATCATTTTTTTTTCTCTTTCGGTCAGTAGAAGTCAGTTTTTGAAAGTGGGACTCCACAATTTTAAGAAGTCGAAAAGCCACAAAATCTTCTTGACCAAATATTTTCAATTCTCCAATCAATTTCAGTACAGTATAATAATAATATTTGATTACAGATTTCATTATTCGATTACAGATTTCATTTCATTCGAATTGTTCTGTAATTTGTCTGTGGTTGGACCCAGCATGGCTGTCTGGGATACTCCCCTTTTTAAAGCCTTACTGAAAGCAACGAACGTATTTATCACGATTACGTCGTTCACAAACCAAATGAAGGGGATTCCCCGAATTTGGTCTTTAAGCGGTTCCGCGCGAACAATTGAGCGTCCGTTTCTGGGAGGTTTTTAGGCATTTCTATGTATATTGTGGTGTCCGCGTCCGTCCGATAGAGGTGTCCGCTCATGAGAATTCGTTTTACAAGAAAATTGTGTCGAATTTCTCGGTTCCAACGAAATTGTCCGTTTGAGGGGAGTGTCCGGTTAAGGGGAGTGTCCGTAAAGAGAGGTTTCACTGTATATCCCGTTTTCGTAGCATGAGCAAGATTCTTATGAGTGTGGTCAGTTTTCTATTACACTTAAAGTGACGGTTTTTAGTCAAATCTCAGTATTTTTGGGTCCTCTATTCAGAAAAGTTGACGAACTCCGAAAAAAAATTTACAAAATGGCGGAATACCAGCAATGTTCAAATTTTTTTTTGCGGTTGTCAAATTGACTTTTATTTTCTGAATGAACACAATTTTCTAAGAATTTCTGTGAAAAAATTTTTTCACAAATCGAACACAATTTTTTTTCACATGTCTAAGGCGATGAAAAAATGTCATTCGAAATGAATAAAATTTTGTACAATTGTACTCCTTGAATTATCAATCACGAATATGAAAACAGAATTGTAAAATATCGAACGGTTTCGTTACTACAGTCATTCAAATGTTTCGTTCAGACCTCTGAAATAATGAAAATAAAATTGTTTTGAGTTCTACAGTCAAAATAATTAAATTGTTGGCATGTCCAAACATTCTAGATGAATTTATATAAAAAATTCAGTAAAACGTAGTTTGGACTCGAACCAACGTAGGTGTATCAAATAGAGAAATGGCACAAATAATATTCGTTGCCAAGCAACGGTAGTTCGTAGTTCTTAGAGTTTGACTGATATTTGAATTTCAGTGAATATAATTTAGCCAGTAGTCAAACTCTATGAGCTAGGAACTACCGTTGCCTGGCAACGAATATTATTATCCTTACACCAGTGCCACTTCCCTATTTTATACCTACGTCGGTTTGAGTCCCAACTAAGTTTTACTGAATTTTTTTTATAAATTCATCTAGAATGTTTGGACATGCAAATTATTTAATTATTTTGACTCTAGAGCTCAGAACGATTTTATTTTCATTATTTCAGAGGTCTGAACGAAACATTTGAATGACTGTAGTAACGAAACCGTTCGATATTTTACAATTCTGTTTTCATATTCGTGATTGATAATTAATTCAAGGAGTACAATTGTACAAAATTCATTCAGAAAATAAAAGTCAATTTGACAACCGCAAAAAAAAAATTTGGAACATTGCAGGTCTTCCGCCATTTTGTAATTTTTTTTCGGAGTTCGTCAACTTTTCTGAAGAGAGGACCCAAAAATACTGAGATTTGACCAAAAACCGCCACTTTAAGTGTAATAGATAACTGACCACACTCATAAGAATCTTGCTCAAAAATGACGCCCTGTATCTCGCTTATGCTTCGAAAACGAGATACATATATTGTATAAGGCAAAAATGATTCTCCCGAAGTCCTCTACACGAAAATATATGTTTGTCCAGTTTATGATGAAACACCCTGTATAAATGCAGAATATCAGCACAATCGGAATAATATTCTAGAAATTATTCAGAAAATTAAATATGTAAAAAATAAATAATGAAAAAATTTAATTCTTTGATTCAGATAATGCAATATTCTTGAAATTTTTCACGAACATTCAGTATTTTAGTCTTAATTCACTAAATAATGGCACAAAATTTTTTTATTCTCTTGATACTGTCGAAACTGGTGTACCGCAAGGCAGTGTTCTCGGTCCCCTACTTTTTATTTTGTTTATAAATGATTCACCTGATGAACTGAAAAGAAGATTAATTGACATAATAATAATTATAATAATAAAGGTCTTTTATTTTCTCGAAATTTTACAGAAAAATTATAACATACTCGTGACAATGTTCGCTGATAATGCAAACACCGTTATTGAGGGAAATGATATTCATGACATTAGTGGCAGAGCTAACGTATGTGTGAAAGAAATGAGGAAATGGTGCAATAGGAAGTGCCTTGTTTTAAATGTGGACAAGACCGATCTTGTTTTTTTCTATACTCAAAGTGAAAGTACTTTTGGCCTACTTCGTCGATCTGAATAAAGTACTCAAACCGAATACATTTTTGGTCATATTATTTCCTTATCAAAATAAATATTAATTGAAAAAAAAAGAAAATGAATACACCTATCCATAAGTTATTAACTATTCTTAACTTTATTATACGATTGTGAAAAAAATTTTTTTTGTCTTGAATGAAGGTTACCTTTTCCGCACTAGATTGGTTTCAATCTAGCTCAGAAAACTGCAATTTTTCAATCTTGATTGCATTTTATTCTTTACTGAATTTCGGCAAGATTTTGATGCGTTTTGACTTCCTTTTATCATGAGGAAATACAAATTTAGAACATTGTTCAACATCTCCACTGTTGAATAATTGATTCCCCATTTTTTCAACTGAAGATATCTAATATCATTAGTAAACTTTTCACATGTCACTTAGGTAGGTACTGAATAAACCTATACTTAATTGAAGATTATAACGGCTAATTCCATACAACCATTCGCGCTCCACTCTATCCATTTTCACGTTAAACGTTCTACTTCACTCAGCCTATTGTGTTGATGTATTGTATATAAAACCTCGTTCCTGCACTTGACACGGAAAAGTCAAATGAAAAGTGAAAAAATGTATACGCCTTCACTTTTTATTGCCTGCTTCCTCATTTTCATAAATGTGGAAACGAAAGTTTTCCATATCGAACAAAATAATCAGCAGTGGAAGATAACATTGGAAGAATTCATCTCTCACAACAATGATTATGAAATAGTGATTTTTTGTCAAGACATTACTTATTTCGAAAATGTTCCATTGATGAAACTTCTTCCACCAGCTCAAATATATACGGATCTTGTTCTTTTCTCGAATATTTTTATTTCTAGTGAAAAATCACTCAATATTCTCCTCATTTCAAATACCGATATGGAGTTTGGGGCTCAAGTGAATATTTTTCAGAAATACAGTCATAACATATTTCTTACATTTGAAACTGATGAAGAATGTTGTACCACTGTTTTCGCACAACTGGTTCCAGCATCTTTTGTTTTAAACTGGGAAAGAAACGAACTGATGGTCCGCTGTAGTTCTTCGCACAATTATGTGGCTTTGCGGGTATTTGTTTTTGGGAATAAAAAGAACAGGCAGAGCAAGTTTTATTCTTTACTCCTAAGAAAAGCGGCTTTTTTGTGTGAGCACCAATAATAATTCCCTGAAAAATCATTGTTTTACTGAAAATCTCGTGTAAAATCTGCTGAACTTACAACTCCTGAAGCAGCGTTGTAACCATGTCCATAACTTCGTTTGGACCACCCTCCATCTACAATAACTGTAATATAGGGTGTTCCATCAGGCATTATGTTTCCCCTTTCAATGGCATTTTTCGCCTCCTCTCTTCCTGCTGACTGCATGTTCATATACATTTGCTTTTCCCAAATCTGAAATATTAGATATTGAAAGGATAAAATGACAAGATATTTCTTTATAATCACACCTGCTTTACATGAGCCGTTTTACGGGTGTAAGTTTTTTGAGTCATAAAAGGAACGTCCATCAGTGCAAATAATTCCTCGAGTTGGCTCTTTCCAATGCCTATGGATAGACTTCCCCATACAACCGCATCAGACAAACTATTTTCCTTATGGTCCGGATCAGTGCATATTACTTTGGACTTTTCACAATTGTCGCAGTAAAAATGAAGATAAGAGTTCATTCCAAACCTAGTTTCTCTTACGAAAGCCATCCTTCCCATGGTACATTTATCACGATGTCTCACAATATGTTCATATTCTTCGAGAACGTAGCCTAAATTCACTATACGACGACCATCTAACAGTTGTCCAATTGACTTATATGTGCTATCTACTTCTATCTCCAGTTCAGGTAAGTTATCTGAATGTTCGCTAAAAAAATATCGTCAGTCTACAAATGTTTTTTCCTTCGTATCGTTCAAAAAACAAAATTACTTACTTTATCGGAATAGTGCTTGAAGGTGCAGGTCCACTTAGTTCCATGTTGTTCACCGCCAAACTGGCTACCCGCCTGAAATATAATATATCATACCGAATTTCAAAGTGATAATTATAATTCGTATGTACAATCTGAGGAAAATATTCATGAAAACAATTTTTCTATTACCTATAGTTATTCATATGATCAATAAATAACAAAAAATTATCCCACTTTCATTATATGGAAAACTAGGTAGGTACTTACTAGTTTTCTGGATGATCGAAACATAAATACAGACAACAAAATACGCATATTTTTTAAAATAGTATTACTGCTTATGAACCTCTTTTTCATACGTACCTTGCTTTGTTCAAATTTTTGATCATAATTGATCGGTTACTCCTTTTTTTCACCCTGGAGGGTGCCATTCGTGTTTTTGGCATTTTCAATACAGTACGTAAATGCTTTTCGTATATGTACCAATACGACCAGTACGTACCTACTTGTCGAGAGAAATGAAGACGTCTAGCTACAGAGATCCGAGAGGGCAAGAACGACCCCCCTACTCACCCCGTCTAGGAACCGAGGGCGTGTCCTGTGGGAGGCGTGTCACTTCACCTTTTATCATTTACCTGGCTGAAACACGCGGTTAAGAAAAAGGAATATTTTTTCAGAGTGTTATTGGAATGATTACCAATGCTTGACGAGTGTTCATTTTTATAAAATATTTATCGAATCAAGATATAGGAACAATAAGAAAATAACGATTTTTCAAATCGAATTTTCTTATTACATATTACTTTTTCGAGTACAATGACATTGGTGAATCATTGCTACGATGCTTCTGATTACTAACAAGAAAATTTATTCTGTTATTACGAGTAGTTTTTGAAATAAACGTGCATAAAAATTGCATTATATCGCATAGGGGAAAAGAAAGTACCGAACACCCTTAAGTTGTTTTAATAGGAAAGAAAATCCGGAATTAACACTTATTCTACTAAACGAAATGGAAGGTTTGAATGATTTTCACAGAAATTTAAAAAAATCTCAGAGGTAGAACATTGAAAATATATCATGCCAATTATTTATCTTTGCGTTGTACGTATGTATTGCATGAAGTATAACAAGTGGTATTGAAACCATATTATTTTCATATAGATGTATGTACAGGGTGTCCGGCGAATAACTGTACATACTCTTACCAGAGATAGAGTTGCACTAGCTGACTACTGATTGACTATAAAAAATTAATTTCTGGATTTCCCTAGAAAACTACAGGGTGTTTTTCCAACTTCATTGAAATACTTAGACCATCCTAAAATCCAAACTTATTGACGGATATTATTGAAACTTGGGGGGTTATTGGCACATGCTAAGGTCGAGTCAGAAATACATCAAATATTTCATTATTTCAGGGCCGTACTCATTAATCTTCATTTTAAAGTGTTCACGGTAAAAAAACACTTTGTTTTTCGAATTACGAATAATTGATTCAATTTTTAGAAAGAAGCTAAATTATGCTTCAATTTGTGGTATCGCTTAAAGTTGTCACATCAACAATTATTTTTTTATGAATTTTGGAATTTGGAAAAAGTTCGAAAAATTGATTATATTTACCTGAACAGGACTTAGTCACCTTGTGGAGGTCGAAAATAAACAATAAATTTTCTTTGAAAAGTCGCTGAAGGTGAGGAAGACTACAATAATTGGTTGATATACTGAGTGGCCACCCTAGACGCGGATCTCACTTCGATGAAGTGAATGAAGGTATATTGCAAAAAACGATTATTATCGACATATAAAGGGTATACATAAACATATTTCGAAATTTTTCGTATGTATACCGGGTGTTCATTGGAAGAAGTGTCACTTTGATCTATATCTTTGTTGTCTAACACCCGGTATACATACGAATAATTTTGAAATATGCTTATGTATACCCTATACATGTCGCCAATAATTTTTTTTTTCGCAATATACCGTTATTCACTTCATCGCAATGATATCCGTGTCTAGGGTGGCCACCTAGTATATCAACAAATTATTATAGTCTTTCTCACTTTCAGTGAGTTTTTAAGGAAAATTTATTATTTATTTTCGACCTCCACAAGATGACTAAGTCCTGTTCAGGTAAATAAATTCAATTATTCGAACTTTTTCCAAATTCAAAAATTCATAAAAAAATAATTGTTGATATGACAACTTTAAGCGATACCACAAATTAATGCATAATTCAGCTTCTTTTTAACAAGTGAATCAATTATTCGTAATTCGAAATACAAAGTGTTTTTTTTACCGTGAACACTATAAATAAAGATCGATGAGTCCGGCCCTGGAATAATGAAACAAATATTCGATGTATTTCTGACTCGACCCTAGCATGTGCCAATAACCCCCCAAGTTTCAATAATATCCGTCAATAAGTTTGGATTTTATGATGGTCTAAGTATTGAAAAAACACCCTGTAATTTTCTAGGGAAACCCAGAAATCAATTTTTTATAGTCAATCAGTAGTCATCTAGTGAAACTCTATCTCTGGTAAGAGTATGTACAGTTATTCCCCGGACACCCTGTATAATATATATTAAATAATCATAATTTATATATTATATATTCGTTCCAAAGATATGGAATGATTCATGTTTTCAAAACACGAATTCACTTATCTGCCTTTTTTTCTCTAATACCAATTGCACAAGCTTGTTACTCTACTGCACATTTTCCGTTAGCTCACACTATTTTTCTTTCGGTTTTTTCAAAATTTCATTCGATTTTTTTCTTCATTTCATACACCAATGCTAGATTTCACCTAAAAAGATATTCAAATTTTCTGAGTACGATGCTAAAATTTTTCTGATTTCTTTGAGCTGATTGAAAATGCCAAAGTATCAAGCCTGTGAAATATCAGCAAGAAATATGTCGTTTTAACGGCTATTTGGGAGTTCATAGGTGAATCATTTCTAATGAATCACCACACATATCTGAAACCAATATCCTGATGGGACAATTAAACCCCTAATCGCATTCAATAATTCAATTTGAGGTCCTCTATCTCCACCAATGAACTCTAAACTGTTTCGAATCCATCACTGGTTATCTCCACTGGGCCGCTGTGTCCTTTCGTCACCAGTAACTCTGTATGTCTGTATATCATTGAAGTCTAGAAAATTATTCCTGAAACCATTACGTCATATCTGCGATTTTGGTCAGTGTTCCGAAATATTTTTTTTTCAATATAACGATTTCCTCGATTTAACGAATTTTTTACTAATCCTCTTGAATTGTCCATAAAAATCACTGTAAAATATACCTGTACAGGGTGGGCATATTTCGATGTTTTAGCACTACAACTTTTAAACCAGAGGAGATAGACAAAATCTGATACCCACTTCTCGATCTCTTTTTCTGAGAAACTAACAATAGTAGTGTTCATTTTTGGCTACCTTCTTTTGTTTTCGAGTTATTAGCGAAAATTGGAAAAGTGGCAATATCGAAAAAAAATCATATCTCCGCTAATACTGATGATAGAGCTCTGAAATTAAAACATTATACAGGCACTTTTCTACGTAGAATCCAGTGGCGTACTCGCCTTTTTTGCACCATTTCTAATTACGGAGCTATGACCCAAAGTTATGTTTTTTAAATGGAAATACTACATTTTTGTGGCATTTTCTGAAAGCTTAATTTTTTCTGATTTCAAAAATATATAACATTGTATGGTTTGTATCAATGTGAGTATAGAAAATGATCAAAAACCTATTTTCATCTGAGTCTCATTATTTTCTATGGTTTTAACTGTTGATGAGCACAAAAAAATTTAGCATCGTATAATTACCACAATATCTTTCCAGTATTCTTTTCATTTCTATGCTCTTTACTCAATTTGTCCAAGATGAACTGCTGTGAAACTTGATCCCTCATTCTAAGTTATAACTAAGATGTCTAAGATAATCTTAGTTATAACCTACTGACCTTTTATTGTAATCACTATTAGGTATTGAAGAATATTTTTCCTTTATTACTTTTCTGATTGAATTGATAACTTCAATCATACCTATCTATGTGCGTTATTTCATATGCGATTTGAAATAGACTACTAAGCTTTTGTGCATATTTATTCTGGAGTGCAATAAAAATATTATCTTGCATTATAACTAACTATATCGATTGAAACGGAGGATCATGTGGATCTTTTTGTTATTTCCAAATCCATTTCAAGATATAAGTTTTTATGAAATATATCCATGTTCCAATTTTTTTGAGAAATTAGTTGAAAGCATAGAAATAATGAGATTGGCGGAAGGAGACTGCTCTTGTTATAGGAAGCTCCATTTTTCTGTGCTCGTCAACCATAGAAAATATTGAGACTCAAATGAAAATAGGTTTTTGACCATTTTCTATACTCATATTGATATAAACCATACAATGTTATATATTGTTGAAATCAGAAAAAAATAAGCTTTAAGAAAATGCCACAAAAATCTAGTATTTCTATTTAAAAAAACATAACTTTGGGTCATAGCTCCGTAATTAGAAATGGTGCAAAAAAGGCGAGTGCGCCACTGGATTCTACGTAAAAAAGTGCCTGTATAATGTTTTAATTTTAGAGCTCTATCATCAGTATTTGCGGAGATATGAATTTTTTTCGATATTGCCACTTTTCCAATTTTCGATAATAATTCGAAAACAAAAGAAGGTAGCCAAAAATGAATACTACTGTTGTTAGTTTCTAAGAAAAAGAGATCGAGAAGTGGGTATCAGATTTTGTCTATCTCCTCTAGTTTAAAAGTTGTAGTGCTAAAACATCGAAATATGCCCACCCTGTACATTACGAAAATTGTTCACGAACGACCTCTTCGTAAAGAATTTACAACAATCAATGAAAAGTGTAATTACCTCTAATTAACGAATTATGTCTACTTTAAACTTCTATTAAATCTCAATACATATCTGTTATCTGGGTTTCAAAATATAAACTCTGTGGTTATATAATTTTCGTTATCGAAAAATTATGTGCTTTGAAAGCGTTGCTATGACATTTGAAAAAAACTGATAGTTGAACGCTAATATGCCAATGTGTTGAATAGTCTCTTTTAATTGGTTCCTCAAAAAAGAGGATCCAATTTGAATATGGAGTGCAGCGCTTGCCCTGCATGCGGGACCATTAGTCGCTAGATTAATAACCGTGTTGATTACAAGATTTTTCCGACGATCTCAACATTAATAGTGTATAAATTCTTTATTGAAATACATTCTCATTTTGCACAAGAAATGCATTTGACATAATGAAATTTCTATGTTTCTATGTTCCAGTAGAGTATTGACATTTCTCGTAGTGCTTTCGAATAATTTGTGTACGGTTGCCATGAGGACTTCACATTAAAATGGCTAGAAATTTAGTATTAAAATGGGTCATTAATGCTCAATTGCGTACACATTAAAACCACCTTTTAGTTCGAGGTCGGCGGAAAAAGATATAATAACGAACGATTTTTTTTTCTAAGGAAAAAGCGATACATAAGCCACATAAGGATTCTGCAAGCGCGCGGCCAACACCCTAGGATCAACCCTGCTGAAGGCAACAATAGTTATAGAAACGAATGTGGATATTAGCAAATGCAGTGAACTTAGGTCCTTTTTGAAATGACGGTTGTCGCCCAAAAATTTCTAAGATATTAGATTCCGAGAACATCAGAGAATTTTTGGTAAATCTCCCAGTAAGTCTGCATTATTGGCTACTCATCGATTTCTTATCAGTACTCAAACCGAATACACTTTTGGTCACATTATTCCATCACCAAATATCAATTGAAAATCAAGAAAAATTAATAAACATAGATTTATTAAGATTCTTCAATTTCATTTTATGATTGTCCTGAATGAAGGTTACCTACTAGATAACAATCTCGTGCAGAAAAATGCATTTTTCCACTCTTGATTTAATTTCATACTTTGATAAACTTTCGGCAGGCTTTTGGGGAGTTTCATATTTCGATTTACTCTTGACTTGTGGAAAACGCAAATCAAAAAAGTCGCCTTGTTGAACATCTCTACTAATGCATAATTGATATCTTATATTTTCAACTGAATATTATATCATTAGTGATCTTTTTACAAGTCACTTAGGTACTGGATAAACCTATACTTAGTGTAAGAATATAACGGCTAATTCTATATAACCATTAGTGCTCCACTTTTTCCATTTTCACCTTGATTCATTCTACATCACTCATATATCGATGATGTATATAAAAACTGGTTCCTGCACTTGACACGGAAAAGAGTAAAAAGTGAAAGCATGAATAAGCCAAGTCTTATTATTCTCTTATTTATCATTTTCATAAATGTGGAAACCAAAGTTTTCCATATTGCACAAAAAAATCAGCAGTGGAAGATTACATTGGAAGAATTCATCTCTCACCACAATGATTATGAAATATTGATATTTTGTCAAGATATCACTTATTTCGAAAATGTATCATTGATTAAACTTCTTCCACCAGCTCGAATATATACGGATCTTGCTCTTTTCTCGAATATTTTTATTTCTAGTGAAAAATCTCTCAATATTTTGCTCATTTCAAATACCGATATTGAGTTTGGGGCACAAGTGAAAATTTTCCAGAGATACAGTCATAACATATTCATAACATTCAAAATTGATGAAGAAATTTGTAATTCTGATTTCGCACAACTTGTTCCAGCATCTTTCGTTTTGGACTTGGGAAGAAACGAACTCTTTAGTTGTTTTGACAGGAAAGAAAATTCGGAATTTACACTGATTCTACCAAACGAAATGGAAGGTTTGGATGATTTTCACAGGAATTTCAAAGATCTCAGAGGTAGAACAATGAAAATATATCATGGCAATTATCTATCATTGCGTTGTAGGTATGTATCTATATGAGGTCATAACAAGTGGTATTACAGTATTTTATGTACAACTGACCCCACCATCTACATATATTAATAAAACAGGATCTATAGTTACCGTCAAAATGCAATATCTTTCAAGCGGCTGCACCAAATTGGATAATTCTTTTTTTGTTGTGTTCATAGTCGCTAGGGCATGGTACCAAACGGAAAATTTCTAAAAAATTGTTCAGAAAAAAATAGAAGGCTGTCTTTTTTCTCACAAACAATCAAGCAGTCATAGAATACATATTTATAGGTTATAATGATTTTGACATTTGGACAAAAAGTGAAGTTACATCGAGTGAATCGAAAATTTAAAATTTCAATCATAAATAAGGTATGACCTAACATATTATATAAAATTTTTTTACTTGTGTCATATTTTACAAATTTCAAACTTGTCAAATCAGATCAACAGATGACGCTCAAGTCGTTATCTAGGTTATTAATCTATTCTGCAACTAAACGGCTGGATCGAATCGAATGAATTTTGGTGTATGCAGAACAACGTCTGTTGGGTCCGCTAGTAGACTATAAAAACGAAATGGTTAAAACTTAATCATTCCTCGGTTTTCATACCACCCACCTTCTTTTCATTTAAATTTTCTTCGAATTGATAGTCACCGTATACCTATACTTTTCATTCTTCGGCAGAAAGGATACTCCACCAGGTGTTTGTTTCTTAGAAGGACCTGATTTGTTGATAATAGAAGCGCTCGGTCAAGTGCTCAATTTCGTCCCAGACATTCAGAGGTACAATTTCAAGAATTACTCCGTAGTTTGGGAAGACCTTCTAAGTGCGGTATGTATACGACTATTAACAGTTATTTAACGAACTAGGTCATTAAAGACAGCGACTAGTGGTTAAAATATTTTAATATCATGTTCGAGACCATTAGTCGCTAGATTAATAACCGAGTTGATTACAAGATTTTTTCTTCGACCTCAATATGAATTGTATATAAATTCTTGATTGAAAAACATTCTCATTGTGCACAAGACACATTTGACATAATAACATTTCTATGTTTCTACGTTACAGTAGAGTTTCGACATTTCTAGTAATGCTTCTGAATACTTTGTGTACGGTTGCCATGAGGATTGCATATTGAAATAGCATTAATTGAACGGACGGCCAGACATATCGAATAATTCGATTCGAGTACTGCAGGTTCCCTACCATACTGTTGGAATCAATCCACTCCTAACGTTGAGAAAGAGACAATACTACATTATTGCAATTGGACAACTGGATTCAGGTAGTTGGGTAGCAAGTAAATCTCTCGAATATACACCTGTTCAACTGTATGGCAAAATTCTTTGTCTGATGAATTCAATATCACCGATGTGAATATTCGAAGCCGTATAATGACTTTTTTTAGTATTGTATATACCCTTTCATATATTATATTGAGTTAGATATAGTAAACTTTTTATGTCAAAATTGTTCATATACCTCAGACCATTTAGGGATTCTGGGGTAGGTTGATGATTATCTAATCTTCTTTGGAGCATATCCCATGCATGTTTCATGCAATTCAAATCTGGTGAGTGCGGTGGTATCGGTAAATTTGGAATACCAAGCGCCCCACGCGCAATCTCAACTATGGCGATCTAGCGTTATCGTCTAGTTTCACCAAAAACAGCGTGAAAATTTGGCACAACATTGTCAATGACATGCTGCCTATAGTGTAAGGCGGTCATATTCCTAGGACAAATGTGTAGATCTGTGTGCCCGTTGAAACATATCCCGGCCCATACAATAACACTAAACCCCCGGAATGGATGGACTTCTTGGACATAGCGACGATTACGGGGTATGCGTGGGATTATCCATACCCTTATTCTTCGAGAATCTGAAAATCGTCCATATGTGGATACATCAGTGAAAAGGACACTACGCCATTGATCTTCCAATTGATATGTTGCTTGCCTATGCCAGTCTTTGAGGCTTATGGTCACGTGTTAATGGAACTCCTCTCTCAAACGTCGTCTGATGATTTCGATGGAAACTTGGACCCCATCCGCATTTTGAAGAGTATTTCGTAGCATTCTACACGTAAATATAGGGTTTCTTCTCTCCGAAACGGTGATGGAACTATCCTGAGCAGGTCCTGTTTTTCGTCGCCCACCAAGCCTTGGTCGTTTGACAATCAAACTATCTCCCTCAACCTATTTCAAAGTCGAGATATCACACTCTAGCTGACTTAGAGCCTTCTCGCTACAACAACCTAAGTAAGGCTACCCTGTAGCATCCCAAGAGCCCTATTATCATCATCGTTTGTTAACTTGACATTTTGAAAAGAACTCGTTTCGAATCGAAGCCGTTGATAAACTAACTTCATTTCAAAATAAAAACATTCATGAAGCATATTATGCAACTTCAGAAAATTGGAGACCAGATTGACGTCACACTGATTTTTATTGGATTGATTCAAGTTGTTTTTGAGTTTTAAATGATTTAACAGCAATTTTCTCGTGAATAACATACTCTTTAAAACGAGGTATCCTTGAAGTTTATGTCTCAATATTCATGGTGATTATTCCGCTCCATTCACTTTTTTAAATTTGTCCGTTTGTTTACCAGTACAGAATATCAGAAGATGGAAAGTAAATATATATTCAATGTCAGAATTATTGTGATTAATGATAATTACTCAATACAATCCCAAGCTATATTCAAAAAATAATCTACCCAAAAATTTTGTTGCTTCTGGAACCAGAATTAAAGCTGCATCTACAATGGTCACCTTCAAAGTCAATCATTTATGGATGGATCATTCAACAAGATTTTTGTGATAGTTATCTCATTTAATTGTCAAAAATCAAATTTATTTGCTTTTCCTATTGAATGCATCACCGAGATTTTCTGAATTCCAAGTATGGGCAATAAGGATAAGTGTCACCAGATTACTGTCTCAAGTTCAAAAAGTATCGAGTTCGATCAAGAACCGAGGAAGAGATTTGTCAGAGGCCAACATCTTCTTAACACTCCATTCGGAAAAAAATTGCGAAGTGGCTGGACCTCCCTGGCCAGGAGTACCTACTCCAAAATATTCAAATTAATACTGAGAATTGAAGGATCCTTCTGGTCCTGAGGGCTAGCAATATCAGGCTACACATTCTTGCGTGGTTTCTCACGGGATATTGTCTCACCGATAAGTGGAGATTCTGTATGAAAGCTTTAAGAAAAGGCCTGAGCAGGAGCTTTCGGGCTTTCGTTCTTTGGTGAAGCAATAAGGTTATTACCTCAGAATTGTATATGGGATTTGAGACTGATACCAAATATAAATGCAGAATCTCAGTACAATCGGAATTATATTCTGGAAATTATTCAAAAAAATAAATAATTACAAAAATTAATGTCCGTGATGATGCGATCTTCTTAAAATTTTGAATGAACAATCAGTATATCAGTTTTGATTCACAAAATAAATTTCACTTGAAGCGGTTACCCTGTTATTAAAGTATAATGATTCTTCTTTTCAATATTCCAATTGAATTTTCTATGGTTCTGTTAACACTATGGCCACAAAATTCCGCATCAACATTCAGTATATCAATCTTTATTCATAAAATAAGTTTCATCAGAGTCGGATATTTTTTATGGAAATATGAAGTTTCTTTTTTTCAATATTCCAATTGAATTTTCAATAGTTCTGTTTACACTATAGCCCATAAATTTTTCACGAAGCTTGTTATGACCATCTTGCATATGGGCGCAAGTTTTCATCTCGATGGGTTTCGTTTTGTCTGAGATATTGAGAAATAAAAATTTTGAGTGGCCATGTTTTATGAAACACCCTGTACGATTCGGCTGGTTAACGGACTTTACCGAGCCATTTGGGAACCGAACTCTCCCTGAAAATTTCAATTCTCGAGGACAATCCCTTCGAAAGTTATTGTGCTAACGGACGGCTGGTGCCACGGACAGAATTGAGTTTGACCCAAGATTCGTCATTAGGGAGCCTAACCCTATCATTTGAGATCATTTTCGGCTCAAAATTCGAAAATTACACACATTTCGGCAAAACGATATAGCACTCGTTTAAGCAGAACGAGCTCTCAGAAGAAGGAAATTCAGGAACACCTATAGTAACAGAGTGTCTCGCCAATGGCCAACGACAGAAAGAGTGTTTGGCTGGGGTAGATGTGAGGTGTTAACCGATTTTATCCTTGAACTCGTCTCATTTGCTTAGGTTCATAAACACTTTACAACTAGATTGCGAGCTGTAGGAAATATCCCAATTCTTAAAAAAATCATATTGATCTCAGTTTGTAAAGATGTATATTTATCTCCTTTCAGTACTGCTAAAAAAGTACGACTCTGCCTTTGATCTGTCAAATTTCAAAACAAAAACAAACATTTGCTTTGTATGTCTGATCATCAAATTCATTCCAGTGGTATCACGCTTGGGTCCTACCCATGTTTTTATTGATCTGAGGTCAAACCTCCCTCCACCGCTGAAGTTCATGATGATTAGTAGTATTTTGAATAATATGTAGTCTGAGTACTCTGCCTTTTTTTATCTTTTCCATTGCAACGCGCCCTCAATAAATTTTTTAAACTTTAGTTTCAAGCATCCGACTATTCATTATTCTATACCAAATTTGCTGGTAAAGTTTCTTTTCTCCAAAATCTAGCTTATTGAAACAAAACAACAAAAAAAGAAGTTTAAATTAATAATAACAAATATCCAAGAAACAGACAAGGCTAAAATTCCATGAAATTTAAGATAAGGCAAGATGAGTGTAACGTCCATTCTAATGTTCAATTAATTTATGTTATCTTCAGGTGCAATTGTCTTGGGCAACCAGACACAAAACATTCAGAAGCATTACGAGTTATATCTAAACCCGACTGGAACATAAAGATAAAAACATATGAAGAATATATTTCTATCAAAAACGGAAAAATTTTGTTATCAACTCGTTTATTAATCTAGCTACTTAGGCCAAGCAATAGAGATATTTCCTTGACAAAAATACTACCTGGAAGCCACCTGTGCCATTCCGAGCAGGACAGTCCGTAGTTTATTCCCACCATGTTTTAAACACGAAAATGCCATTTTTTTATTTGTTATTAACAAAAAACAACAAAAATACGCGTTCTTTTTAGTTTTTTCGTTGCAGAATGGAAACTATTGATGCAGTGATAACGTTGCAATGGGATGAATTGTAGAGAATTACATTGTGAAGAGAATGATGGGTCAAACGATCCGATCGAATAATTAAAACTGGAGAAAAGCGGAAAAAACCGGAAAATTGCGTGTTTTTTCTTTTAACTCATAACTCTGCCATTTTGCAATATTAAGAACTGAAACTTCACACGATAGTAGCTATTGACGTGCAATTCATGTGTGCCAAAATTGGATTCGGTCGGATAAATAGTTTTCACATAATTCCCATTTGAATTTTTTTTGGACATATTTTCGCGGAGAGCTGGATGCGTTCGAGATCGTCCGATTGAATTAAAAAAAATTGATTTGGAAAGAAGACGTGATCAGTAACAAAACATCTATTCTGATTTTTCAATAAAACGCGTTTAAGTGTGTTAAAAACTAGTGAGAACATGAGGGAAAACGACCGACCAAGCGAGAGTGGTCGAGTGGTGAGGGAATGAGCGAATCGAGGGGAAACGCCGCGGAAGCCAACGGTCGCCGAGTTTAAAGGGCCCCACTCACTTCGTTCTTCTGCGCCGTTTTTACCCGACGGTTAAAAACGTCATGAAAATCAGGCCTCGTCTGAAATTTGTAACGTCGGGTAAGTGCGCCGTTTTTAGCCCATACACTTCGTTTTTGAGGCAGTTTTACCCGACCGTTTTTAAACCGTCGGGTAAAAACGGCGTAGAAGAACGAAGTGAGTGGGGCCCATAAGAATTGTTGCGTGGACAGCAGACCAAATTTTGTACACATATACGTTTCCCCTCGATTCGCTTATTTCCTCTCCACTCGACCGCTCTCGCTCGGTCGGCCGTTTTCCCTCATGTTCTCACTAGTTTTTAACACACTTAAACGCGTTTTATTGAAAAATCAGAATAGACGTTTTGTTACTGATCACGTCTTCTTTCCAAATCAATTTTTTTAATTTCAATCGGACGACCTCAAACGCATCCAGCTCTCCGCGAAAATATGTCCAAAAAAAATTCAAATGGAAATTATGTGAAAACTATTTATCCGACCGAATCCAATTTTGGCACACATGAATTGCACGTCAATAGCTACTATCGTGTGAAGTTTCAGTTCTTAATATTGCAAAATGGCAGAGTTATGAGTTAAAAGAAAAAACACGCAATTTTCCGGTTTTTTCCGCTTTTCCCCAGTTTCAATCATTCGATCGGATCATTTGACCTATTATTCTCTTCACAATGTAATTCTCTACAATTCATCCCATTGCAACGTTATCACTGCATGAATAGTTTCCATTCTGCAACGAAAAAACTAAAAAGAACGCGTATTTTTGTTGTTTTTTGTTAATAACAAATTTAAAAATGGCATTTTCGTGTTTAAAACATAGTGGGAATAAACTACGGACTGTCCTGCTCGGAATGGCACAGGTGGCGTCCAGGTAGTATTTTTGTCAAAAAACTAATCATTTGTAGCTCTGTTGCTTGGCGTAACTGATGGTATCGAAATATCAACATAATATTGAAATATCTTGACCATTACTAACCTAGTTTATTGAATAAATACAAATGCGTAAAAATCCTTCTTCTTTTCAACAGGTGAATTCTGGAGAGGCTGATTTCGTAGCAGGTTCTGTTTTGGTTGTGGCAAACAGAACAGCCTACTTCACTAGTTATACTTGGAGTTCACCATTGTTTGGTACTTTATTCGTTGATCCAACAAGAGAAATAGGGCTGTGGATAGTAACTGATACATTCGATTTCTCTTCTTACATGGTTACAACGATCGTGTTTGTCATATTTCTAGTATTGATGGTTATTTTCTCATATCTTCGAAATAATCAATTTGACATATTTCAGAATTCTTTGGTGAGTATTATTTGAATGAACATCAATAAAAAATAAAAACACATTTCCACATCTCCATTCATCTTTGTTGAGTCTGTTGAGAAGTTATTGGCAGTAATTTTGAGCTATCAAAATAAAAGCAAATTTTGGGCATACCTATCGAGTATTTCTATAATTTTTTTCATTTAGCGAATAATATACAATGGTTCAATAGTTTTTACTCGAAAACGGTACGGAAAAAATACGGGAATCGAAAAAGTTTTTGAATTGAACGAAGATCTTGCAAAATTTTAAGAGGAATGCATCAATAGAACTATAGATTTCAATTTTTTTAATTGTTAAGTTTTTACATTTTTCAGTTTCTGAATAATTTCCAGAATATAATTCCGATTGTGCTATGATTCTGCATTCATATATCTGGTATCAATCTCAAGTCCGATATAAAAATTCGAAGTAATAGTCTTATAGCTCCACCAATGAACGAGCGCTCAAAAGCTCTTGCTCAGGGCTCTTCTCAAATTTTTTATCGCAGGTTGCAATCTAATATAAATGAATCAGTTGCGCTAGTACTTATTGTTCTTACATTTGCAGAAAAATTATTGTACGCTACAAGCCGGTTCATGTCGACTCTCAAACTTCGGGGACCTGTATCCGGCTCGTCCTTGAGTTTTGTCTAGTGATCCAGAAAAACTATATCAATTACTATCATTCATTAAAATATACAACTTTCCCGTATAAAAAATATGAATCTCTTCAAGTTTTTAATTCACGTTTTTCCTAATTAGTACAGTCAAATAGGGTTTTTAGCAGGAAAGTTTTGGAGTAGTTTTGATTTTTTCGGTTTTTTATGTTTTTTGGGGTGTTGAATCTGAACCTGAGGTTTGCTAACAAAATTTCGTGAGGGAACATTGAAAAAAATACAAAAAAAGAGAAAAAGTCTCATTCTATGGCAGTTTTCTGCTTATAACTCGGAAACTATCAAATTTTCGTGAAAAACCTTTCTTTACAAAATGAAAGTACGTGAAATTTCCTATAAATTGTATCACCACAGCTTGTTCTGCGACAACCCGTTCTGGCTCAAATTATAGTTGAAAATGAGGTATTTTCTATGACTCAATAAATGAAAATAAATTAAATTCCGTGGTTCCGATAATGCGAACGTCTTGAAATACTGAATGAACATTCAGTATATCAGTTTCGATTCACAAAAAAAAATTTAACTCGAATCGGATATCTTGTTATGGAAATATAAATATTCTTTTCTTCCATATTCCAATTCAATTTTCTATGGTTCTGTTCACACTATGGCTACCAAATTTTGCATGAAGCTTCTTATGAGCATCTTGCATATGGCCGCAACATTTCATTTCGATGGGTTTTGTTTTGTCTGAGATATTGGGGAACAAAAACTTTGAATGGCCATATTCTATGTTTCATAAAACATGGCCATTCAAAATTTCTGTTCCTCAATATCCCAGATAAAACTAAACCAATCGAAATGAAATGGTGCGGCCAAATGCAACATGCTCATAGTAAGCCTTATGCAAAATTGTGTGACGATCGTGTGAAGAGAACCATAGAAAATTGAATTGGAATATTGAAAAGAAGAATCTTTATATTTCCATAACAAGATATCCGATTCGAGTTAATTTTTTTTGTGAATCGAGACTGATATACTGAATGTTCATGCAAAATTTCAAGACGTTCGCATCATCGGAACCACGGAATTTAATTTATTTTCATTTATTGAGTCATAGAGAATACCTCATTTTCAACTATAATTTGAGCCAGAACGGGTTGTCACAGAACAAGCTGTAGTGATACAATTTGTAGGAAATTTCACGTACTTTCATTTTGTATAGAAAGGTTTTTCACGAAAAGTTGATAGTTTCCGAGTTATAAGCAGAAAACTGCCAAAGAATGAGACTTTTTCTCTTTTTTTGAATTTTTTTCAATGTTCCCTCACGAAATTTTGTTAGCAAACCTCAGATTCGGATTCAGCACCCCAAAAAACATAAAAAATCGAAAAAATCAAAACTACCCCAGAACTTTCCTGCTAGGGGTTCTTTTGAGCACAAATTGACTGGACTAAATACCGAACAAATGTTACAGGCACTTCTGAAAGCATTTGTGGAACAAGGAACGGATTTTAATCGTATCTTCAATCCAACCCCAACAAAATACCTTTTCTCGTTATGGCTGATGCTCAACATAATAATTTCAACATCTTTGAAGAGTATATTATCTTCAGCATTAATCAAACCTAACACATATGGCCTCACTACCTCAGAAGATCTTGCCGAAAATCGTTTTTGGTTTGTTGTAAGATCTATAGGTTTTCAATGTAGTGAAATTACAAACAGATAATTTCAGGTTGATGACTGGTTCGTAGATTTCTTCAAAGAGTCTCCTTATTTCAGTAAAATCAATATTCGGGATGTTTATTTCGTGAGTTTTTTTCATACTGAGAACCAATGCACCGATAGTACTATATTTTTCAGAATGAATATTGCTCTGGTTCACACCGACTTCTCCTTGGTATACTTGGTAATATAAGAGGCATTTCTATTGTGCTTCGGGTAATTACGTTGAATTTTTCAGAGTCGGCACTGCGAAAAATATTATCCGATTGATAAAATGCAAAATCTCAGATTTATTAAAGATGATGTCACTGTTTATCATGCCTATCCTATGAGACCCGATTCACCTTACAGAGGAGTGATCTCTAAAACCATTGGACGTTTACACGCTGCTGGATTGATACAATTCTGGTTCGTATAATTGTAATATAACTCATGTGCTTCAACATCATGTTCTTAAACAAATGGAATAAATATCCTACAATTCAATTTAAAACGATACATATACGGTATTGTTAACGTTCGACCCACCTTAACAATATCTGGATATCAAAATAAGATGAATAATTAGTTCGCTATGGTTTCTTACTTTTGTTGAATTTACATTTATCAAGGGTTGATAACAACGTACATTCACAAGTGGAGAATCACATTTTTCGCCTTTTCTTTCTCACCACAATATATAAGGTGTCTTTTTTCAAAGTGGCCAACCTTCAAGGGAGGTTTATACGAGTGATTTGCAACAACAAATTTCATATAACACATGGTCGAAATGTTGACGGTTATTCTTCAATTCAACATTTTTTGATTTCACGAAATATTTCTCTAGAATGATCATTATTCTGTTTTCCTCGTAGTCCCATCAAATTTAACCACATATCAGGAAAGGGCAATAATTTTCTACAAGATGAGTGTACAGAAAAAATTTTATTACGGGTGTGGTAAGGATGTGATTATCACGATTTTAAAGTTAACAAAATTAGTCCTATGCGCCTATGGTTTTTTCGATGAAATATCAATAATTGTGCACACGTTTTCTTTTCAGTGAAAATTACGTCATTTAGTGTACTTTCGAATGACATATTCATCTAAAATTCCGAACCTGAATTTGTTCTATTTCGAAGCTCTTCGTGATTGAATTTTAATGTGTTTTTATAAAATTCATCAATTCATCTTGAATCAAAGACAGCTGCATTTCATTCAATATGTGTGTCAAATTGTTTTGGATCAATCTCATGAGTTCTTCATTATTAAAGTGATCGGCAAGTATAAGTGGTCCGAGAAGTTCTCCTCTCATGACTGCCAACCTCACGTTGATATTTAACTCATGTTGAAAATGAGACACAATAGCCGCATGAGGGTTTTCTCTCTGCCAAACATGGTTATGCTAAGGCTCTAAAAAGGGGAGTATACCAGACAGCCAAGCTGGGTCAAACCATAGACTCGAAAATTACAGGACACTAATTCGAATGAAAAGAAATCTGTAATCGAATAAATGAAATCTGTAATCGAATGTGGTTTTAATCCTGTAATCGGCATGCTTACGTGAAAAACATTGGAAATAGGTTAGGTTCAAAATTAGTTTTCAGTTTTCCAGCCCTTGGGGGTTTTGTGGATTTGTTTAAAAGAAGGATGTATGTGGAAACATCTTTTGGGTTTTTCAAGATGAACTACAATCATTTCTCTAGGGAAAATTAAAAAAAGGGCAAGCTCTAAAATAAGCATGACATGTTTATAATATTTAGAGCGGTCTGGTTTCATCCCTTCTAAATCTAAAGTAATGAGATAAACTTCTAACAATTTTATAATTTTCATTAATATCCATGTATTCTAGCACGACAAAGAGGGAAAAGTGGGTAATTGCATTGCTAGCATTTTATTTTAATGATGAAGGAGATTCATTCACTAAAACAAATGGACCATGCACTTGGAAGGAGTCATATATTGCAAAAATCCAAAGGCATTTATGAAAGGGCAAGGTTTTCTGATTGAAGAAGACCAATATTTGTAGGGACACCTACAATAAATACCTACCTTGTAATACAGAAGATTCAACAATCAATCAGATGAAGCAGAGAAAATTTTGAGTTACAGCGTCAAAAGCCTACCCATTATTCACCTACAAGGTCATCTACTAGAACTAGAGCCTTACTAGAACAAGTCTCAGAAGTATTTTTGAATGTTCCTTTCTCCAGTAAATATACCCAGCATGGAATTAATTGGGAATTCAAGGCTCGATCAGTATATTCAGGGTACTACTATCTATTTTATGTTGGCTAATAAATTTGTTATCATATAGAACTTTCAGAGATAAGAATTGCATGGGTCAAGAAATGGGACTTGTAGTGTGTTTTGTTTTCGTGGCAGGAAGATGGCAATATATATGTAGGATCAGGAATTGGACTGGTGTTTATTATTACATTTCGCAGTTTTTTTTATGAAAAAATAAAGTCCAATTCCTTAAACTTGTTTCCTTACAATCCAAATGAATTTCTTTCTGAAAGAATATATTTCCCCATTTGACAAACTAGATAGTGATATTTTGATCATGATAATTGTTCAAAATTCAAACAATATTATTTATATAATATTATTTTTTTTTTTATACATACATGTAACTAAAATTTCATACCACTAATCTATAGGCACTGTTTAAATGCACACAAAATAATTTTAAAATTCTTGGCTGTAGGACTAATTAATGTCGATGGCCATTTGGCCAATAAATTGCCTTTATTATTATTTTACTTATATACTGAAGGTAGAGCACTAGAAAGATATAGAGCCTTAGTGAAGGAATTCGAAAGTAGGATAGATTCTCTGTGTCCCCGGTTTACATTACATAATTCGTGTTTAGCAGATAAGGGGGATTGAAACATCCCTGCTTGGAAATTTTTCAGTTGACTATCAAAGGAAACGACAATTCTGAAGAATTAGAAATATTGGGATACAGCAGTCTTAGATAAGAATTTATTTCAACTCGAGCTTTTGAGATTTAATCTTATCTCATCTTCAGAACTGAAAAAACATTGGTGTGACAATAAGTTATAGATGAATTTTAATATAATACTTAAAAGTGAGTAAGAATTAACATATTATTATTAGTTATGTATAACACAGGAAAAATTTAAGAAATATGTACGATTTTACGTGTTCAAGATTTTGATTTATTTTACATGGCAGTTATCAAAAAAAAATTTTCATTATTGAAACAGAAATTTTGGATATCCAATAACACAAATACCTACCCTTAAAGAAGGAAACATGACTTTAATTGAAAAAATTATTTCGTAACACAGTTGAAATTAGATTTCCTGATTGCTGTGAACTGAAAAAAATTATTCACCATTTTTTTAATGTTCGATCTTTTTGTTTAAAAAACTCATCATCAGCAAAAAGACATTTTCAAGTTTTCTGCCTTTTTGCTGATGCTGTACCATAAACTGTTCTATGCATTTTGTTATTCTCTGAAAAGTTTTTCAAACAAAAAGATCGAACATTAAAAAAATGGTGTCTAGCTGTCTCGGTGGCTTCTTGACAGAAGCGACATGTACTATCTGGCGCCTTTCCCATGTTTTTTAAGTGATACCTCACGGGACAGTACCCAGTGAGAGCGCCTGTCAGATTCCTCAGTTCCAATTTGCTGAGTGAGAGGACTTTCTTGGTCCAGTTCGGCGAGTGAGAGAGAAGTGACTTAGCTTGCTTCTGACCATTGGTCATACGCCAGGACATAAGCTTCCTCTTTTGTTCCCAGTCCTCATAACATGAAACCATTTCCTACAAATTTTCTCAGTTCATAGGTAATCACACCAAAAATTTATACATTATCATAATTATTATTAATATATATATTATGTACCTACTTTATACATACTAGATAGATCAACTAACGAGGGAAAGAAGAAAGAACCTTTTTCTTGCTTTCCTCATCAAAATGAGTGTAGCATTTTAGTATTCTTGACTCTATTTTCATTGAATAACTTTTATCATGAGATACACACTCCACAGTTTTGCTGCAATTTTCTTCAGGAGAAATGATATACCTACAAAAATCAAATTATTATTAGGATTTTGGAAAGAGAAGTTCGAACATCCAATAAAGTTGTTGAATAGCAGAAATATTAGGTTTTTTAAATTTAAGTACCTACCTACCCACCACATAATTACTGAATTTCGTATTTGCAGCACGTACTCTCGCTGACATTTCCCTTGGTTCAATAAAAAATTGCTAAATATTGATAATAAATTCAGTTCCTGACTGACTTCCATTTGATTTTGAATAAGATGTCTAAAATAATTTTAGACATCTTAATTTTGAATATTTCTCACAGATTCATCATCTCTGTCAAAAACACCCGCTTAATCGAGTGATTGCCGCGGCATCTAATAGTCAATAGTTTATGTTGGTGCATAACCCCGATAGATGGCAGAAAATTTGGTAGTGATCTGTAATTTTCGAGTCTATGGTTTGACCCAGTCAGCCTGTCTGGCATACCTATCTTTATAGTGCTC
The DNA here is from genome assembly GCA_013421045.1 of Propylea japonica. Classification (NCBI taxonomy): domain Eukaryota; kingdom Metazoa; phylum Arthropoda; class Insecta; order Coleoptera; family Coccinellidae; genus Propylea; species Propylea japonica. The sequence continues at coordinate 27,951,409 of CM024247.1, forward strand.
TAGTTATGCTGGATTCACAATGGACGTAACCATAAAACTCCCGAAACGTAAACGAAAAACGCAAAGTTGAACCAATGCAAATCATATGGAACTGTTCACAATAGGCTCTGTAATTTTTACGTTTACGTTGAGCTTATGGTAGTCCGTAATTTTAACGTTAATTATAGAAATTTCTTCACATTCTGTGATTTGTAGGTCTAACTCACCAACTTCGTTTTTTTCTTCTTTTAGAATTTTGCTCTTCAATTTCTTTTTTTTTAAACATCGTCTCAATAAAAACAGACTTAATACTTCATACATTTTTAATTAATGACAACACTTCACAGTAATCAATTGTCAAAAAATTCATAGAACACTTATTATAAAGGTACAGAAACATCTTCTTACTGTACAAAAACGTCTATAATTTGCTACTGCGCCCGAAGTCCATTCTGAACACATTTACGTTCACGGACAAAGTACGTTTACGTGTTCGTTATGGTTACGTCCATTGTGAATCAGCACTTATTCCTCAAATTAATGACACCTGCTTTTGTGAAAGTCTGAAAGTGGCCTCATCAGTACATAATATCTTGTGGCCAACCACTCCCCTAAATTATTCTGGTGCCACCTAAGAAATGTGAGTCTTGTCTCAGAAACTTCATTGATAATTTCCATAAAATTACATTAAAATTCAATTACGAAGAGCTTCAAAATGAAGCAAACTTAGGCTGTGGATTTTAGACTTTTTCGTTGTTATCATGGTAGCCATGATATTATGGCGGAGGATGATCAGCTGGCACATTAGTTGATATGTCTCTAGAAAGAACACTAACAGAACTTTTTTTACAAGAAAGAAAACGTGTGCTTAATTATTAATATTTCATCGAAAAATTAGAAATAATTTTGTAAACTTCAGAATAGTGATATTCCTCTCCTTACCACGCCCGCAATGATTCTGAACACTATTATTTTCTAGCAAATTTATATCTGAATGTGGTCAAATTTGATGAGACTACAAGAAAAACTGAATAATGGTCTTTTCAGAAAATAAAATTGAAATTTTTCGTAAAATTAAGAAATGTTAAATTGAAGAATAACCGTCAACATTTCGACCATGTATTATATGGCATTTTTTGTTGCAAATCACTAGTATAGTCTCCCCTCGAAGTTCCCTTTTGATGTTTGGCCACTTTAAAAGTAGACATTCTGTATAATTGATGACCACAAACGCCTGTATAACGTTGGCTCATTCCATAGATACACCTAATACGGTAGATTAAAGAACTATTAATCTGATTATGTCTAGAGCAGAATTAAAATAAATTTGGCTTATTTTTGAAGACTCAAATCTGCAAAGAGAAATTGAAGTTTCCATCATGATCATTGAACTAATTTACTATTTTTTAATGTTTTTTATGTTGAGGCTACCAATGTGCATTAAAAATAATCACTTCAATGAATACGAATGTGTGCAAATCGAAAAAATCGTTCACAAAATTGAAAATTCACACCAAATGTCTATGATAAGAATAAAATTGAAGATTTGATCATTTCCGATAATATCATATTATTTAATTGAATTTCAGGTATTGGAACATAACTTTGGAATCACTTAGAGTCAAAGACATAGGATACACGTTCATCAAACCTCTCAAAATCAAGCACCTCTTTTCATTTTTCATGATATTTCTAGGTGGACTCATAACTTCTGCAGCAATTTTCACAATGGAAATATTGATGGGGAAAATTTCAAGAAACAAAAACAAAATATCCAATTTCAAATTTTCAGCTGAATTATAGATTTGTTATCTATATCCAGAATTCGTTTGTGTTGGAACTATTAGATATGCATATTTTCTGTAGCTAGAGATTAAAAAGCTGAGAAATTCTTGATCGTTTTCATATCTTCCATTTTTGGGACACAAAAAACGTTACAGTTTGAAATGCCGTAAATAAATTGTAGAATATATTGAAATAAAGTGAAAGTTTATTAGGATCTCTAGGTCAAAGGATTAGTGATACACTTATACAACACTGATGTGTGATTTATTGCCATACCTTTTTCTTTTTCTTATCCAAAACTTTTTTCTGAAGCAAATTTTCAGCATTTTCTATCTTAACTTGGTCAGAAAAATCTTAAAATGGCAAAAAAATTTTTGAGTAAACGTCTAGTTCTTTGATTTTTTCCACCTCGCTGACTTTGAAGGCTAATTCTAGCAAAAGTAGACTGTTAAGTACCATTTTTTATTAATGATTCTGAAAGCTGAGTGTTGAGCGCAGTTTTTAAGCCTACTGAGAAACCATGAAGTAGCTTGTTTCAATTTTATTTTAAATTTGAAAATATAGATCATGATCCAAAATACGTAACTTTTCCACTTGAGACCAACATTTCTATAATTTTTATCAAATTTACGATGCTGGTTATTTTATGTAAGAAAGTACATTTCATGGCGATTTATTTACAAAAAAATATATCAGAAAACTCTTGTACTTTTTGTTTAATATCTTTTTTATTATGGTCAAGTTGAAAATTCTCAAAAGTTCATAAAAAATCATAACTCGAAAACCGTGAAAAATCGCATAACATACATTGGGGTGATTCGAATACCCCATGAGACGAGGGACCTGTTTTTTTCTTTTAGACGTCAATCGTCCGGCCACTCTGTATAATACTGAAATTAACAGATCGACTATGAACTCATGAGAAATTAACTATCTTGATTGACTTATTCGGTACTGATTTAAAACTTTTGAAGCCTGATACATTGAAAAAATGGTTTTCTATTCATGAGAGCTAGTCTCAGCTAAAAGTTTACGAAGGCACCCTATTCTAGCATTGAATAATTCAATTTCAATATAATGGTATATTATGCAACGAGCGAATAACAACCATTATACGCGAGTACCATACTATCCACGACTACCTACTGAATATATTTCTTGAAGATTTTTTACATGTTGCGGTTGTGACAAGATTCTTCTACCACAAGTGTGGAAAAAGTCAAATTAACAAACTGGAAATATTTGCAGGATTTGTCATTGTATATTTTGTTATGAAAATTGCTTCAATTGATGTAAAAAAAATAAGATTGGCCCTTGATTGATAAAGGTTCACCCATATTTGTTAGTTGGAGTACTTCAGAATACTGAAGAAACAATTAAAAGAGTATAGTAGTAGAGCTAAATCTATGAAGCATATGAAAGCAGTAAATAATAACTCATTATTCACTTGTGATTAATGGGTATCATTTTTCCGAGCATACAGATGTTTAATGAGTAGATTATGCAATAGTCGTGAATAAAGATATTTGTTGACTTGTGGTTAAAAATTTTATAGTTGAAAAATTGGTGGAAAAAAGTTGTGTGTGCTGAGATAGTATTTTCACAGTAACCATTGTAGGAATGAAGAAAATCGCTATCCATAAATTATTAATTTTCCGCGAACGATTTTCACCGTAAATTTATATTGTGGATTACAAACATACCTGATTTGCTCTGAACTATATCTTTCGAGAACAAAGTCAGAAAAATAGATTATACTAGAACTGGAATTTCTAGCGTAATAGTAATATTACAGTTAAATATCAAAAACCATTTCCTATGCTCTAACTTTATTACCCCCATGTCGAAGCATTCAATACATTTCAGGAAATTCTATTTTAACAAAATAAGTGTAATCGTCAAACATAACGACGTGTGGGTGACCATATCCCCCTACGATAGGCATACACCTTGGGTCCAAGTCTCTGTTTGTACCTTCACAAGTGAATTTTGTGTCTGGTACTCTGCATTCCCAAACCGTTTGGACATCAGTTGTGTTCAATGTTGGTGTACAGTTATCTGGGCTTTTTTGTATCTTTCTCCTGATTTTAGACGTTTGGCAACACTCGTCATTCCATTTTGCAATTGTTCCGCTGTCGGTCTTCCATGTCAAGCAAATTAATCCAATATTTGATAATGGTAAAGACTTTTTAGTGAATTTCATGTTGGAATAAATGTCAGAGCATAGGACTTTAATGTCATTTTCATTTGAGGTTGAATGAATCTTTCAAAATGAAAATTAGATATTGTGGTTAATTGTAGTGGCATTGTGGAAATCTGTGCATTGAATTTTTAAATTTACCTTTTACATGAATTCAGGAAAAAATTTCAAGGTCACTGAATTTTCACAGTATACACAATTTCAAAATTCATAATGAATCTAAATATAAAACTGATGCTGAAGTTAGATGAAAAGGAAGTATTATTCAGTGTTTCGATATATAACATGTGACATCAAAAGAAAAAAATTAATAATATTGATTATAACCTATCAACATTTTGAATAGTACCTATATTATGCGACGAGCCCATAATGATGGCTATTATTCACGGAGCCTAAATCACTAATAGTCATTATATGCGAGCAGAATACTACACCTCATCCACTACTGTTGAATATTTTTTTATTGCTTAACTGTTGCTCTTAAAATATCCACTTCACCATATCTATAAAGGAAATTCAAAACCCCTTAGTTTGAGGCTTAGGCTTGTATACTCCGTTCGGATATTATTGAGCAGAAAATAGGCCTTTGTTCATTTATCTGAGGTTGGCAGTATTTACTGTTATGGCGTGAAATAAAGTGAACTTTGCCGAATGTACCTGGCCTCGTCCGACGAGATTTCGAGTTAAGACCAGAGAACTATGGTTTGCAGAAAAACAAATTGATATTATACTATTGTTTATATTTTGTATGCCTATCAAATATCCAGCTGCAGCTAGAGTTCAAAAAAATAATATTATTCTCATAACTTAGTTAATTAATATTTTTAAATCGAAATTCTTTTCCATTCGAAGGTATCATTATTGTATAGATGACGTAATTCGTCAAATCCTCGATGAAGTGTAAATCAAAAATCTCTTCAGGGTACATTCGGCAATGTTGACTTTTTTCATCGTTATGACTGCAAATAGGTACTGCCAATCTCAGATAAATAAACAAATGCCTACTTTGCGTTCAATGATATGTGTACGGAATATACAGGGTGATTTTTTTAAGTGTTTCATTAGACGTTTTCGAGGAAGGAATTGTAATACAGATTCAAGATTTTGGATTTTCGTTTTAGAGTACATGAACTTTAATTGTAAAATATTTCCAAGAAGAATCTACTTCCGGTTTCACCGGAAACGAATGTAACTTCGTTATTTCAAATGCAACACCCTGTATATTTATACATATTCGAATTCTTCGTTCAATTCTACACTGATTTGATGTATGATATGTGCAACCACTCAAGCGGTTCTTGAATTATAGCCTGATTATCAAATTTTTGAAAAATAGGTTGTCACAAATTAGTGTCCATATCTTCAAAATCCCTCATTACAAGAATTTCTTTTTGCGAAAGTGGAACAAAAAAAAGTGCGCTGATACTGTTTCTTGTATAACTTATGAGGAAATATTATACAGGGTGTCTGAAAAAGGGCCCCAAAGTGAGCCTCAATAAAACTATGAAATCTCACTTTTTTCAAATGGCAACCCTATAATTTTGTAATTCCAATCGATTGCTCGTCAAAAACCAGTTATGGTATCCCGAACATTTCATGCCTCTAAAATCAGTATTTTTGCCGTTATTCAATAAAATTCGAATTTCACGATTAAAGACAGGTTTCGCACAGTTTGTAAGCATGCATTTTTGAAGTAGGCTATGTTAGGAATTGTCATTCTTACTTTTTCTTACAGCACTAAGCAAAACATGCGATAATAATTTCACTGGAATGATATATCAAGGGTATGCTCTTTATTTGCGGAAAATGTAACAAATTCCTAGAAAAGGTAATTAGGCTCGTATTCATAGTTCGCCCTTGAGGGTGAGTGTGAGTTTTTATCGCCCTCATGAATATTAGCTTTAAAGGTGACATCAACTGTCACTCACCCTCAAGTCCGAACTATGAATACGGCCCTTAGAAATTCAACGAACGAAATTCACATTTACTGACTTTTTTTGTTAAAGGTGGTAAATGTGGATTTCTTTCGTTAAAAGTTCTGACTGCCCTTTCTAATATTTTGTTACATTCACCATAAATGAAGAACATATTCAATACATCACTGTTACTGTAATTCATATTTTGCATAGTGCCCGATTAATCAAAAAAGTATAAATGACAGTTCTCTAAAATGAATTATAAATCAATAGACATAGCCTTCTTGAAAACTTCTATCCTAATAAATCTATGGTTAGACTAAGAAACCTTGATTCAATCCTGAAATTCGAATTTTATTCAATAACGGCAAAACTACTGATTTTAGAGGCATGAAATGTTTGGGACACCCTAACTGGTTTTTGACGAGCCATCGTTTGGAATTACAAAATTATAGGGTTGCCATTTGAAAAAAGTGAGATTTCATAGTTTTATTGAGGCTCACTTTGGGGCCCTTTTTCAGACACCCTGTATAATATTTCCTCCTAATTTATACAAGAAACAGTATCAGCGTACTTTTTTTTGTTCCACTTTCGCAAAAAGAAATTCTTGTAATGAGAGATTTTGAAGATATGGACACTAATTTGTGACAACCTTTTTTTCAAAAAATTTGATAATCAGGCTATAATTCAAGAACCGCTTGAGTGGTTGCACATATCATACATCAAACCAGTGTAGAATTGAACGAAGAATTCGAATATGTATAAATATACAGGGTGTTGCATTTGAAATAACGAAGTTACATTCGTTTCCGGTGAAACCGGAAGTAGATTCTTCTTGAAAATATTTTACAATTAAAGTTCATGTACTCTAAAACGAAAATCCAAAATCTTGAATCTGCATTACAATTCCTTCCTCGAAAACGTCTAATGAAACACTTAAAAAAATCACCCTGTATAGTCCCTTCACGAAAGTTTGAGCGCATAGTGGGCGTCTGTTTACTTATCTGAAGTTGGCAGTTTTTGCTGTCATAACGTAAAATAAAGTCAACGTTGCCAAATGTACCCGGCCTCGTCCGACGAGCTTGCGAGTTATCAGAAAACTCTATGCAATATTGACAACATTGCGTATCAATCAGACAAGAAAATAAACAACATAACATAAAATTTTAATAAACACAGTGGAATATGCCAATTGTCATGGCCAACCGACGGCTCAACCTGCCGGTGGAACATCTTGTACATTATTCCTTGCTCAATTTCAATTGATTTGTACTGCAAGCAGCCTAGTTAAACCGAAACACTACTAATATAAACATTGGTTTTACCCAAAGATTAGACTCCTTAAGTCGGGTTTCACAAAACTCCAATTTCGGTCAGCTTTGGTTGAATTATGGTTGACATATGATTAGTTTACAGTTGACTTGTAGCTATAATTGTCACACGTGTCATTGCAAGACTGCATTTCCTACTAAAAAGCATCGGGGTTGGCTCATGAAGTAGTAATTATAACACTGACATCTGTCAATTACAACTGTTGAACAAACAGCCTAACATATGGGTTCATATATAACAACAATATTTAGCAGAATATTCCATTTTCCGATACAGAGAAAACCAATTTGTTATTTCAGACAAGAGGACTTCTCTTCAACTGGTAATTACCCTACTGAGGAAAAATTTACCCTGAGAAATAATTGGAATTTGTTTCATTAGGCGTGCCCCTGGTGCGTCAGATGACGAAGAAAAGAATGTCAACGAGAAAAGCGGAACTTGACGATTTTCAAATAAAGTTCTATTCGAATCTACTGAGAGAGAGGCGACTTAATAGGGAACAGAAAGGAAGATCCTCGAGCGTAAGACAATCCGTTAGGGATTTCCCAGGGTGGGATGAGACGACATTATCCAATATACACAGCTTGTTTTTATTATTTAATAATAGAGAGAATGGAATGCTCAACTTCATCAACTTGTGAGTAAAATCTGCAGAACTTTATAAGCGTTTTCGGAAACTTACTCAAGGTTATTAACTCGATCCATTAGGTCACGTGACGGATCTACTCGGATCACGAACCCGTGTTCTAAGTTTACGAACACATCAGGTTTAGGATTCAAAGTGTCAGACGTATCAATAACATGACTAAATATTTTATGAATTCATTTTTTCAGTCCCAGTCTATTTAGCTTTGCTTGCATTGATTGGCTTTTGTAAAATCTTCCTTATATTTTCTGGTGTGCCCTCCCATGTTTAATGTTATCTTTGAGTAACTCTGTTAAAGAAGTAAATGAGGCTGTAACTTAAGCTCAGAAATATCTTTATACAAAGTTATGAAGAAGTTGTTTTACATTGTTTTCTTGGCTCATAGAACCACACATTTAACATTGAGCCAAATTCTCTTCTCCTTCCATAATTTTTAGGAATGGAAAATATGAAATTACTATTCCCGCCTTTTTCAAAACAAAATCAAACTGCAGTGCGAATGCGGTGACTCTACGACCGCGCTCTCGAGTAGGATTACGATAAATCAAGCTGGGTTAGTGCTCGAGTTAATAGCACCGTACTTTCAGAACACGGGTTGGATGTTCGGGCTAGCTAAACGAACGCCAAGGTTTGGGATCGAGTTAACCCGAGTAAGTTTCCGAGAAGGCCTTATTTAACCCGTGGTATCAGATAGATTTCGAAATTCGAAATGTTATCGACGAATCTGTTTTGTTTGGTTAACTATAATTTTTTTTTTACTTAAAAGTGAAAGTCCAACAAATCTTAAGTATTGAAAATTACAAGAGTTCTTCCATGGAGAAAAACCTACGTGTATAGGTTCAATACCGATTGGAAAAACTCCTGAAGAATTCTTGTTGTAATCATAAACTAGGTAATATTAGAGGAATATTATGTTCATCCTTATTTCAGTTTGTTTTAACCCGAGCATCTCACGTAAGTCTTTAGAAGCTGAAGCCTCCCTGTCAATTCTGATGATAATCAAAAAGAAATACTCACTACCAATGATAATGTCATCTTCCCAACAGTCTAGGTGCGGAATAATGGATTAGAAACAGTATTGAAATAGTATGACACAGATGCCATACAAAATAAAATGATCAAATTTAACCTTGTCGGAGAATAAAAAAAAATTTCGACTTTGTGGCACACCGGTTTTTTACGGCTCTGCGCGTTTTCTTATTATTTTCCAAGGATTTATCGGTGGTAAGAATGCCGTACAAAAATATGTGACCAAAATGTACCCACTCTACCTGTATTTTTGAAAACTCACTTACACTCAGTTGGACAGCTTACAACTGGCGGCATAGTGCTAAATCTTATTACTTTATGCTCTGATATCGTTCTGGATAGGTCACCTGGTGGTTTAAATGACCCATAATTTTTTCAACATGAGCCTGTAGTCTAGTAAAATGTCATAGTCATAGTAAAATGAAGTCAAATCACAAAATATCGAATAGCATGAAAGAATCGATTTTATAAAAACTATTATCTCCAGAACAGAAGATCTCTTCAATTATGATTTTTTCCATTAGATAAAACACATTCTTCAATTTTTTGTGCTGTTCAGGTTTTGTATTTGAATAAGGACTCGGCATAGGTAATGTGTAATTGAAATTTAAATTCAACATATACTGAGCTTACATTATTTCTCCATCGAGAAAGTTCCTTAAGAAATTTTCGTGAACATGTGAACTTTTCCAAACCAATATAATCTGAAAAATAGGTACCTATAAATTCTTGGAGAGCATATTTTTTGTGAAACTGTTATATTGTTATGGCATTTACTATTTTTTCTGCCGATTTTTTTCAAATACTGAAAAAAACCAACTACCTTCGATTTTACTTCTGATTTAGGGACACCCTGTATACCTTCAAAAGGGATAACATCGAACGGGCATTGTCAGTAGGTACGTTCAATTATAGTGATCTTTTTATATGACAGCATTAGGAGTACCTAGTGTAAAATATACAAGGTGTTTCATCATAAACTGGACAAATATATACAGGGTGTCCCGTAAATACCACGCGAAAGTGACACTGGAGATAGATTGGCATTAGGTCTATCAGATAGCATCAACATGACCTCAGTAAAAGTCCGCTGGTTTTCGAGATATCACCACTTTTGTGTATTTTCTAAAAATCTCCAGTTTTCGGTCTTTTATCGCCTAGCATTACTAGACATTACTTCAAACTCATGTTTTTTTTTACCTAGGCTATCCTGAATAGTTGCTTTAAACAATGAAGTAATATTTTCACCGAGAACTAGAACAAAATCGTTCAAAAAATGTCTAACTTGTTGTATTTTATGCCGAAGTTAAAACGTTTACTTAAGTTTGACTGACTGCTGTGAAAAAAAATTATATCAGACTGAATTGAAAAATAATAGTAAAAACTGGTCCATTTCATGCCCTTTTCAAAATGATACAACACTGTTCAAATTGCCTGCCGCCGGCTTTTATGTATAATCTGCATCGTTTTAAAAACTCTCTTTTCAGTCTTCTTAAACTGGTGGCTGGTATTTCTCGGGCTGCTTGATTTATGCGCTGGCGCAGTTCCTCTTCTGTCCGAATTGGTTTTGCGTAAACCTACCTATCCTGCTGGAAGATGTACCCATTGATTTAAGGAGAAGAATGTGGTATCAAAATGATGGGTGCCCAGCACACTATGCCCGCATAGTGCGAACGCACCTTGACCACGCATACCGTTCAAGGTGGATAGGCCGACGAGGCCCGATTTTGTGGCCACCACGATCACCGGACCTAAACCCATTAGATTTTTTTTACTGGGGATTCTTAAAGGATAAAGTTTACGCAAAACCAATTCGGACAGAAGAGGAACTGCGCCAGCGCATAAATCAAGCAGCCCGAGAAATACCAGCCACCAGTTTAAGAAGACTGAAAAGAGAGTTTTTAAAACGATGCAGATTATGCATAAGAGCCGGCGGCAGGCAATTTGAACACCTATTATGAGACGATTTTACTGTAAATTGATATTAAAATAAATAATTAAAATTTTTTGTGTTAATTTTTTTTACTACCTACTTATCTGCAAACAAAAATTTGGCAACAGGTGATACTTGTGCATTTTTCCTAATTTTTAATTATTTCGGCTTAAACACATCTCTCGCGACAAAATTCGAATTTCTAAGGTTTTGACTTAAAAAAATTGGTAGTGTTGTATCATTTTGAAAAGGGCATGAAATGGACCAGTTTTTACTATTATTTTTCAATTCAGTCTGATATAATTTTTTTTCACAGCAGTCAGTCAAACTTAAGTAAACTTTTTAACTTCGGCCTAAAATACAACAAGTTAGACATTTTTTGAACGATTTTGTTCTAGTTCTCGGTGAAAATATTACTTCATTGTTTAAAGCAACTATTCAGGATAGCCTAGGTAAAAAAAAACATGAGTTTGAAGTAATGTCTAGTAATGCTAGGCGATAAAAGATCGAAAACTGGAGATTTTTAGAAAATACACAAAAGTGGTGATATCTCGAAAACCAGCGGACTTTTACTGAGGTCATGTTGATGCTATCTGATAGACCTAATGCCAATCTATCTCCAGTGTCACTTTCGCGTGGTATTTACGGGACACCCTGTATATTAGTGTAAAAGACACAAGGGCGGCACGTCCAGGGGGCGGCAAATCCAGTGAAATAGAAATTTTTTTTGGAGGAGACAAACAACGTGGTAAGCGGAGGGGATGGAGAAAAAAAAGGGGGGCGGTTGTCCAGGTCCAACTGTTATAGAAACATAGAAATTTTGCCATATGCGATCGAAACTTTGCCAACTGCTTTGAAATTTCTCCAACTCCGTTCAACATTGGGGGCGGCAAGGTATCCCCATCCCCCTTAGAGAGACTTTTTCTCTGAAGGATCAGGAGGACAGGCGACCAACATCGATAATTTCCGTATATTCAAGGAATTCAGTGAATTCACTGCAGTGTTTCTTTCGGGTATATTTCCGGGAGAGGCACTGCCGCCCCCCGAAGTTCCGCAGGTGCCTACACCCTCCCTCCGGCGAAAAACTGAGAGCGCTTAGATCCAGTTATGGCGTAAAACTCCAAAAAGATGATGCTACTAATGAATCAGACAGTGACAGTATTGATTTGTTTAATGAACTTATTGCACTGAAATCGCATTTTGCAGAACACCAATCGAAGGATCCACAATCACTGTAACAATATATTTTTGGCAATGACTTAATTTCTACTTTTCCGAATATAACAATAGCACTTAGAATACTACCCCCCCTCCCGAATTTCTCTCTGGATACGCCCTTGATGTAGCGCCCTATCGGGGGCGGCATAACAGTATTTGCACGCGGGCACTCAGACAGCTAGCGGCGAGCCTGAATATATCTCATTTTTGAAGCATAAGCGAGATACAGAGTTTTAAACGTCATTTTTGAGCAAGACTCCTATGAGAGTGGTCAGTTATGTATGAAACTTAAAGTAATAGTTTTGGTCAATTCTCAGTATTTTTGCTTTCTCTATTCAGAAAAGTTGACGAACTCCGAAAAAAAAATAACAAAATGGAACGTTCCAAACTTTTTTTCGGTTGTCAAATAGAATTTTATTTTCTGAATGAACACAATTTTATAAGAGTTTCTGTGAAAACTTTTTTTCAAAAATCGAACACAAATTTTTTTTTACATGTCTACAGCGATAAAAAAATTTCTCCCGAAATGAATTAAATTTTGTACAATTATTGTACTTCTTCAATTATCAATCACGAACGTGAAAACAGAGTTGTAAAATATGAAAGGAAAAATGAATTACGGTCGATCTGAGTTCGGGAAGTGGGAGGGGTGAGTTTTTAAGGGTGAAATATGGTTTTCCTTGATTTCCTATGGAAAAAAATTAAATGGCAAAGTTGTATGTAATGAAAAGATCTACAACTTTTGTATCGACAATTTTTTCACATAACCTCAAAATTCAGGTGAAAAATTCAAAAAACCAAGTTTTCGGTTTTTTATTTATATCTTTTTCAAAAAAATTTTTTTTTTCACGAAATTTTGTGAAAACTTACCTCATTATGTCCCAAATATACTGTAATTTATTTGATTTAAAATATTTATGTTTTCGTCTTATTTTTACTTATGAAACCCACCATTAGAGTAACTCAGTCCCCACTCCTCTATGAAATAACTTACAATGGGTTAAAAACTAACCAAAAGTCACTCAGGTATATGAATTATCTCAAAACAGCAATAAATAGTCATCTAAAAATATTTTTTAAACAAGATTCTACACCTTTTTCAAAATATTGTAGATGTCTTATTAAATATTAACTTTATTAACTTATTTTTTTGTTAATTATAGAAGTATATTTCAATTTGTAATTTTTTCGTTTTTGAATGAAACAGGAAATCTTACGTTTTTTGAGTAATTAAAGAGTAAATTTTAATGAAAACCTCAGAATTGTACATAATGATTAAAAAAAAATTTCAATTTTTTGCATTTTCTGAGAACATTTCTAGTGATGTATATTTTTTTTACTCCATCAGAAAGTAGATATTTCAATTATGTACAATTTTGAGGTATTTATTGAAATTTACTCTTTAATTACTCAAAAAACGTAAGATTTCCTGTTTCATTCAAAAACGAAAAAATTACAAATTGAAATATACTTCTATAATTAACAAAAAAATAAGTTAATAAAGTTAATATTTAATAAGACATCTACAATATTTTGAAAAAGGTGTAGAATCTTGTTTAAATAATATTTTTAGATGACTATTTATTGCTGTTTTGAGATAATTCATATACCTGAGTGACTTTTGGTTAGTTTTTAGCCCATTGTAAGTTATTTCATAGAGAAGTGGGGACTGAGTTACTCTAATGGTGGGTTTCATAAATCGTTGATTCTGAGAACACTCCTTATAGTAATGTATATTTTTTTCACACCATCAGAAAGTAGATATTTCAATGAAGAAAAGTCCTCTAAACTTTTTGAAAAAAGCTGATATTTTGACGTCAGAATTTTCGATTGAAAATTGGGGTGCTTTTTTGATATTAAGTAAAAATAAGACGAAAACATGAATATTTTAAATCAAATGAATTACAGTGTATTTGGGACATAATGAGGTAAGTTTTCACAAAATTTCGTTTTTTTTGAAAAAGATATAAATAAAAAACCAAAAACTTGGTTTTTTGAATTTTTCACCTGAATTTTGAGGTTATGTGAAAAAATTGTCGATACAAAAGTTGTAGATCTTTTCATTACCTACAACTTTGCCATTTAATTTTTTTCCATAGGACTTGTAGTTTTGCCGGAAATCAAGGAAAACCATTTTTCACCTTTAAAAACACACCCTCTCCCACTTCCCGGACTCGGATCGACCGTAATTTATTTTTCTTTCATTTTGATCATATTCCCCTCCTTTTTCAATGGGTTTCATCCTACTGCAATTTTTTTTTGTTTCAAAAATTATCGACCCTGGTCTATAAGAGAAAAACATAACGTGTTTGCTTCCAGGCGAGAGTAACAGGTGCAATTCGTCTAGACATGCCCTCAATAAGGTTTTGAATCAATTAGAGCAGTGATTCTCAACCTGCGAAATACGATTCATAAAAAAATCAATTTAAATCTTAGCTTTTGAGACCTAAATTAATGGGTCTGCCTATTTTTTTTAACTCAAAACGTTTGTAGTGTTGTGTTGACCAGAACCAGACGACCAAACGCGCCTGAACTAATTTTATTACCTATTATTGGGAAATATTAATAATAATATCTAAGTGGTCCGCCAAGAATTCTGATGAAACAACTGGTCCTCAGTGGTGAAAAGGTTGAGAACCACTGAATTAGAGGATCACTGAGCTGCTCCAAATTTTCAGGAGTTGGTACGCGAGATCGAATTTTCCTTCCAAGATCATCCCAAATATGCCTAATTGGGTTCAAATCTGGTCTTAAAGCAGGCCAATTGAATTCTTGTATCAACCGCTAAATACTCCCTGACAATCCTTGCCACACGTGTCGGGCATTATCACGCATTAGCACGAAATCGCCTGCATAAGGAACAACATGTGGCACTAAAACTTCTCTTGTCTTATGTTTTCACTTAGTTTTCAGTTTATTTTCATTACGTTCGGATTTAAGGTTGAATTTGTAAAAGTACTGTTATTGCCATAGCGAAATTGTAAGATGAAATGTTACACTTAAAACCCTGTGTCTTGAACAAAAATTGAGTTATTGTGATGAATGAAGAATGAAATTGTCATCAGATGATGTGCCTTGCTGATGAAATAAGAAATCACACGGTGGAACCTACCTTCAGTTGAAAACAAAATTCAATTAAATCGGTCTTGAAATGACATATTTATGAATTAACAATAATGTCATCGCTTTTTTGAGTGGATCAATTATTTTACCGGTGAGTTGATTTAATAACTAAATCAACAAGGTCATTAAAGACACTGACTGATGGTCTGATGGTCTGATGGTCAAGATATTTCAACGCATGAGCGGAGCGAACGAGTTAATAGTTCGAGACTATTAGTCGCTAGATTAATGAACGAGTTGATTACAAGATTTTTCGGTCGATATAATTATAAATTGAGAATTTATTTTTAACTGAAATCCATTTTTATTTTGTACAAGACATTCATTTGACATAATAAAATTCTTTTTCCGTCGATCTCAAAATAAAAAGGGATTTTAATGTGTACGGAATTGATCATCAATGACCCTTTTTCAATGCTCAATTTTTTGCTTTTTCAATATGCAATTCTCGTGGCAACCGTTCACAAAGTACACAGAAGCACTACAAGAAATGTCAAAAGTGGAACATAGATACATAGAAATTTCATCATGTCAAATGTAAGTCTTCTGCAAAATAATAATGTATTTCAATCAAGAATTCATGAACAATTCATATTGAGATAGTCGGAAAAAATCTTGTGATCAACTCGGTTATTAATCTAGCGACTAATGGTCTTGAACTATGAACCATTGATCGGAGCGAACGCGTTAAAATATCTTGACCATTAGTCTCTGTCTTTAATAACTTAGTTGATTAAATAACAAATATTTCTATAATCCAGTATATTTTTGACATTACTCTATTGCTTCTGAATACTTTGTGTTCGGTTCCCATCGAAATTGCACATTAAAATGGCGAAAAATTGAACATTAATAGTTATTTAATAAACTAGGTTATTAAAGACAGCGACTAATGGTCAAGATATTTTAATGCGTGAGCGGAGCGAACGCGTTAATAGTTCGAGACCATTAGTCGCTCGATTAATAACCGAGTTTATTACAAGATTTTTCCGACGATCTCAACATGAATAGTGTATAAATTCTTGATTAAAATACATTCTCAATTCGCACAAGACATCCATTTGACGTAAAGGAATTTCTATGTTTCTATGTTCCAGTAGAGTTTTGACATTTCTCGTAGTGCTTCTGAATACTTTGTGTACGGTTGCCATGAGGATTGCACATTAAAATGTCTAAAAAATTGAGCATTAAAATGGGTCATTAATGCTCAATTTCGTACACATTAAAAGCACCTTTTATTTCGAGGTCGGCGGAAAAATGGGTCATTTATGTTCTATTACGTACACATTAAAATCACCATTTATTTTCAGGTCTTTGACTAATTCAATTAATCTTTAATTTAATAATATCAAAACCTATGTCTTATTACTGGTTTGAATATTGTCAAACAAACGACTTAATCGAAAGACGGATTAATACATATCGAGGTGACGTTAACTTCGAAGAATAAAATATCATTGTTTTTTCAAATTGAGTTTCTTTCTTGTTTAGTATTCATGAAGTACCAAGAGTGTAACCTAATTGATTGTTCAATATTGTGGGGTCAATGTTAAAGGAAGTGGAACCAGTGTTGAATAATAAGATACAAACTGTGAATAAAAGTAAGAACTATATATTTCACTTCACAAGACAACAGCTAAATAAACTGAAATAAGCAGAAAACGAAAAAAATACAATTAATATCAGAAATTTTGAAAAACACTAAAGAATTTATAAATATCTGGGAGAAATGAAAATGTCCTAGGAATATTTGTTCACAAGAATTTTTTCACGAAGCTATCCGAACGCTCACATAGAAATATATGCCTTTTCTTCATATTCGTGAAAACTGTTCTCATTCGCTCATCATTTTCCAAGTCATGTCCTTCAGATAAATAGTCAATATATGTCAAGCCATTTGCAATTCCTAGATTTAACCTTTGGCGTTTGGCTTCAATAATTTCTTCGGCTTCACTAGAATCCTCTTCTTCTCTAGTCTGATATGAACTTTCTGAACTCATAGTTCCATTTCCCGATTCAATCGAACATGCTTGACTCTCATCAGAAGAACTTTCCTGCCTCGAATTTTCAAGTGTGAAAACTTCAACGAATTGGTACACTTTGCTGTCATTGACAGTGGTATCTTCAACGTTTCGAGATGAACATTTTGAATTAATTGTTTCGTTTTCTAATCCAACCGGAAGCTCTACATTTTCATCAGAAATATCCTTGTCCAAGTTGTCTGGTGAGGAAGTTTCAAGACAAAATAATTTACTAACTTCAAATTCACAATTAATATTCAATGCTGAATGGCATTTGTCTTCTAGAGGCTCAACCATTTCGTCCGTGGATATTTGGTTGTTATCGGAATTATTCTGTTTTACAGTTTCACTGGTGAATACTTCTTCATACCTGGATGATGCTACACTTAATTGCACTTCTTCCACTGTGATGCACTTTGCCTTGAAGTCTTCAACCCATGGTGTTCTTAAATTCAAAGCGAATTCATTTCTTCCACTGGTCCATTGAGCAATGTCGCCTAATGTTTGCCTCGCAAATTTTAAACCTGAGGGATTCGAAGAATAATCCGGAATTTCTTGACACAGAGATAGCTGATCAATGTTGAATTCTTTTGAGCTTGAGAAAGAAGACGAATATAGACTGGAGGTTGACGATGAATATAGAGTTGAGGTTGATGGCGATGATATAGAATTATGTCTATAGAACCGTAGGGAATTTTGGTATGAGCAAGGACTGTTCGATCGATTCATTCTTTTTAGGATTGTACTTATTGTAGGTCTGGTAAATCCAGCATATTCTATGTCTACTGGAATAACTTTGCGATTACCAATTCTGCATTTTCTGGATAACGTTTCAGTTCCTATGTTCTTCTGAGAGACTCTACGATTATCGAAATATCTAATTGTCGACAAATCTCCATTCGATACAACTGTTCCTGTATTATTCTTTTGATGTTGATTATTGTTGAGTTTTCTGGATACATTCAGATTTTCAGAGGTTTTTGAAGAATTTCTGACGACCTTGGTGTTAGTTTTATTGCTGTGGTCTATGGAAAGATTCGATTTTTCACTCATTCCTCTGGTTTTTATATCACTTTGAAACTTTTTGCTATCACTTCTATCGTGTCCTTTCGACCAATTAAGTTGTTCCATGGAGGATCCATTGCAAGCGATACAATTTTTGCGAATTCTCCTCTCGTGTTGAAAGCTTTTCCGAACTAACCTACTCTTTTTGATTTTCGGAGAATTAGAAAAGTCACTACTCGTAATTTCTTCAGTTGAGCTGTATCGGCTTGATGTACTTCCAGTTGTCGAAGAATTAGAGGAGCCACTACTTTCTTCACATGAACTGATCTTTTCACTCGACACTGGTACACTTTTACGGAAAAAAAATAATTTCAATGCATATAACAATGAAAACAACAAATCACACAGTTGCCACATTTTAAAATATCGATAGTATTTAGTTTTTACTGGTAGAAATATTCGGAATAACGAAACACGAACACAGTACAGAAACTTTGAAGTTCTGGTGAAACAAATCTTCAACTTTTGCTAGCACTTGCTTGGTGGTTGAACGGATGAAATAAAGGTACTGATTTTGTGAGGTACTTACCCTCAGAATTTATATGAAATATACTGACCATGATCTCAGAGAAGGAGAAAAATTTGTACCTAGACTTTTGGGAACAACTCATTATAATTGTCAGGTACCTGCCGTATCAATTCAAAATTTGAGAAGCCCTTTCCATTTTGCTCTTTGCATTGAGATTGTTTCTTACGTTCTTAATGATATTTTAAGAACGGTCAAAAGGGCTCTATAGGCAATAAACGAAGTTCAAAATTTCCGAACATATTCTATTATGAGGATGTAGGTAGGTACCTATTGAGGAAGCAATAAATGTTCACTGATCCTTGCTTGGTGGCTAAATTAGCCATAAATAATTGTTGTGGTATTGTTATCACTGAATATTGAGTAATTTATCACACTTGGTTTTCGAGATACTTTTTTATAGAATAATCTGGTTTTTTCTTTTCTAGGAAATTTTCGAATACTGTTATTACAAAATTTATACTTTCCAAAGCATCACTTTCCTACGATAAATATTGTGGAATGTTTGCATTCAAAATACCCGAAATATTCAAGACCGTATAACAAATTTAATTTAAAAAAGTTTTGATTTTGATTTCTCTAGTTTCCGCTCAAAATTTTTCATAAAGCAGAGTCCTGTTGAAAACTATCGGAATGATATACCTTTTGAAACAAAATCCTGCTATAATATGTCACAGTTTTTATGCTTATATTTCTCAAAGTGCGTTTGAAAAAATTCGTCGTCAAGTGAGCTCTGAAATTTTGAACGTCCATATTAGATAAAACAACCCTTATATATTATTATTATTCAACGTTGAAAATTCCAAAAGTTTGCTTGAAGACTAATTTTTTTAACGCACTTTGTGCTGGGTAACCTTTAGTCGCGAAATGATCTATTATCAAAAGACAAATAAAAGATTTCCACTTACTCCGCCCTTGTTCTATCGAAATGCCCAAAAAAAAATATCTGGTAAAACATAATCGAAACACAACATATCTAATAGCTTTGGAAAATGGATTGTATAAAAACCCCAAAGGACTTTCATAATAAAAGTTTTGCCATTAGAAAAACCCATTCATTCTTCATTTCCTTTTTATCTCGACATGTTTGAGTTCTTTATTTGTTTCGAAATTCGACGTAGGTAATTTGTAATTGCAATTAAAATTTAATATTTTCTGAGCTTAGATTATTTTTTGACCATGAAAAATATCCTTGAGACCTTTCGAGAAAAGAGAACAGTTTTTTCCTGAACATATATAATTTGGAGTTTACAATTTCTTGGAGAGCATAATTTTTTCGTGAAATTTGAAAACTATTCTTATGATATTCACTACTTTTTTAGTTGAATAAAATTCACAAAATGTTTACTTTTCAGATTGGCCATGACATCAAAATTAGCTCCAGTTTCGAGAAAAAATGTCTGTTAAGCTTATGCATGTTTCATCTAATTTTTTTAATATCATTTTCAAACTTTTTCAACTATACCTATCGATAGTTGCGATCGGAAAACAATTTTTAATACGGAATTAACAGTTCATTCCGTCTCATTCATTTGGTTGGAGATTAAACTTTACCATTGCTTAGTTTTCAAAATGTTTAAAAAAAAATTTAACACCAAGTAATGAAAGAAAATTCAAACTTCAATATATTTTTTTTAAACTTAAGTTAAATTATCAGCAAGAAATTAAAAAAAAGCATTTATCTTTTAATCTCTGTATTGAATTGCATTGCAATAATTCATCTTATCGCCATATTTTAGTTTAAACATTCTGACCTTAGCTGTGTTCATTTCATCCAGTGAATAATTTTATTGGTTGGCGATTATAATCTTATATTAGATGCCATTGAAGATTTTTCATCGAAATTATAACGAAGAGTTGAAACAAATCTTTATTCGCGACTATTGCATAATCGACCCATTATTCCTTTGTTTGTTTTGCCATAATAATACCTAACCATAAATGCCATAATAATACCTAACCAGATGCTTCATAGCTTTAAATGTAATATCATATTGTTTAAATTGATATTTCTTTAGTATAATAAAATACTCCAAATAACAAATATGGATAGATATACTTTGTCAATCGTGGGCCAAATTTACTTTCATTACATCGATGAATGCAATTTTCATTAAAAAATATACAATGACGAGTTCTCCAAAAATTTCTCATGTGCCAACTTGACTTTTTCCACACTTATGATAGAAAGGTATAATCAGTAGTTGTGGAAAAAGTACAGTATGCTACTCATGTATAATGGGTGTTATTCACTAGGTGATTTTGGCCACTTGCTTACGGCTCGTAGCCTAGAGTACACCTCGTGAATAATATCTATCATTATACGCTTGTTGCATAATATACCCGGTATTTCAATTCACAGCAATTCATAAAAGAATATTACTCAATCTTATCGCCATATTTTGGTTGAAACAATCTGTCCTGAACCTATGTTTATTGCATTTCAGTGAACTACTATTAGTGCGAAATTATAATCTTTTATTGCATTGTTTCCAAGATCTCTCAATAGAATAAATGAAAAAAAATCACAGCAATCAGACTTTGTTCATTTCATTTCAGTGAATTATTTTTGTTGTGCGATGATTATTGCATGATTTTCAAGATCGTGGCCTAGACTTTACCTCGTGCATAATAGCTATCATTATGCGCTTGTTGCATAATATACCAGGTATTTCAACTCACAGCAAAGAATATTATTCGATCTTATCGCCATAATTGGTTGAAACAATATGTCCTAAGCCTATGTTCATTTAATTTACGAAATGAATCCCGACCTTAAACTTAATCATTCTGAAACAGTTTTAAATACACCCCTGGCTGTCTGGTTTCAATCTAACCATTGCGCTAGTGTGAGAAGGTCTAAAAGCAAGTGCCTAAGTTTAAATGACAAACTTAAATTTATCAGTGAAGTCGACCGTGACATTGCCGGCTATAGAAACAAATTTTCTGTATAACGAATATTTTTTGCGAATTAAGCGCTTTCGTTATAGGGATTATAGGGAAGTTCCGTGTAGTATGTCTAAATCATAACAGTTAATTAATTTTGATAAAAGATTATAATATTTTATTGTATTCTTTTCAAGATTTGTCGATTGAAATTATCAGTAAGTAAGAAAAAATTGTTCAATCTTATGATTATAAACGCCTTGGCCTTTTTTCTAGAGTTTTATTACCAACTCAAAAAAAAACGTATATGGTCTCATGTTTACGGGATTTTTACCTTCCAAGTTATAATTATTCACAAAAACCATCTCTTCGATTATAGCTCTAATTAAGGAACACCCTATACCCACTGAAGGGATCACATCGATTTGTCCTACATAAGTAGGTACCTACTCACTAAGTTGGAGTGGATGTAAGCTTTGTATAGCGAAACGAGTTTTATACCTACTCAAATTCTGAGTATATTTTGCAAAAATGCACTCTGAATAATAAGTAACGAAGTTGGATGGTACCTGACTTTTCAACTAGCTATAGTTATAGGAAACTTCCTTCGTCTTGGGAATGGAATATAACTGATACCTGTAAATGTTTTTAAATTGTTATTTGATCGCATTTTCAGTACTTTCTGGGACTAAATATGTAATGAATGAAATCTTGTGAGGTGTTATTCAAAGTTTCTTTTAAATGGGGACTCCTTTTAGAAAAGGTATTCACATTGGAAGTCAGGTTAAATGCAAATTTTATCTTTGATATTTATTGAAGCTTATTCCAAACGAAAGAACTACTGAGAACCCCAGATACTATTCGGATTTCATACTCACTGAGAATATTAGCGAAGCGACAATAGGGCGCTTCGCAATATTTCGGTTCAAATAACCTATCCTCGGTCTATGTCTCAAAAGCTATGACTCATTCTGTATATCATTAATTTCAGCTCAGCAATTTTGGAAAGCTTAGGTGATACAAATACTTACGAAGAAAAAAGGAAACATTTCGATCTAGCTGATGCTGATAACGACGGTTGGTTGAGCTACGATGACTTTGTGAAGGTAATACGTTGACAAAATAGGGTGTTTTCGGATACTTACTCGGATTAACCTGATCCCTAACCTTCGCGTTTCTTTACCTTACACGAATATCCAAACCGTGTTCGGAAAGTAAGGTGCTATTAACTCGATTGTGCAGGGTCGTAGAGTCACCGCATGCGCACTGCAGTTCATTTTGGTATTTGGAAAAGGCGGGAATAAGTCTTCTACTCTTTTCTTTGTAATTTCAAATATTCTATTCCTAAAAATAATGGAAAGAGAAAAGAACTTGTCTCAGTGTGAAATGTGTGGTTCCATAAACCGAGAAAATAATGTTAAACAACTTCTTCATACCTTTGTATGCACATTTTTCTGCGTTTTCACTTCTTTGAGATAACATTAAACATGGAAGGGCAAGCCAGTAATTATAAGAAATATTTTACGAAAGCCAATAAATGCAAGCAAACCTAGAGACATTCCGCAAATGAACTGGGATTGAAAAAATAAATCCATAAAATATTTGATTATGTTATTGATACTAATGTTACTTCAAATCCTAAACCTGATGATTGTGTTCGTAAACTTAGAACCCGGGTCCGTGATCCGAGTAGATCTGTCACGTGACCAAATGGATCGAGTTAACAACCCTGAGTAAGTTTCCGAAAACGCCTTATGTGATTGTTCACAATTCCCCTTTTTACAACGCTCCAATAATTGAGAACAGAATGGCATCTTGAGTTTTTCACCTGCGACGAATACTTTCTGTGGTGACAAAATATTAAGCTATTTCATCTAAGAGAATTTTGAATTTTTTATTACTTCCAAAATGGTCTAGACGCAGATTGAGACAACTAAGTCCATTATTTTCGGCAGAAGTTAATCCACGGAAGATCGGACAAACTCATTACCAGCACCAATTATCTTTCATGGTATGAATTGGAATAATTGTTAATTATTTGATTGGCCTTTCTTTCTATCCAGTAGGTCAAATATAATGGAAGTATATCAAAAAGCACACAAAAATCGGCAGGCATATAGAATGGTTCCAACCCCCTGCCAAACACCCTTAAACTTGCGGAAATCTACTCTATAAGTTGATATTCAGACTGAAAAACACTTTTTGAATCCAAAGCTTTCGATCATAATGGTCCTGTCGAGTTGAAAATCCTAGGTTTTAAAAAATTATTTCTTAGAAAACTCTCATTCTCCTTATATAGCAACTTTATTCGAAATTCGAAGGGATTTCGAATGTCAAAGGGAATCAAATTTGCGCGATAGAAGGGCTCGTTCCTTCGGAGCTATTTTCAGACCGGGCTATTTTTAGATCGTCGTCTTGATTCTTGAACACATTCTCTCTTTGATAATTAAAAGTGAGAATGAGTTTGAAAGAAAGCATTGCAGTATCATTTTTCACAAAATTTATTCAGGCAGTAGTCTGCACAGACGCCACTGGTAAAAATTTAATTGAAAAAAATGTTTTTTGATGCGTACTCATAACCTACCAAACGCAAAGAAAAATCGTGTTCGAAAAACAACTTTTACTTCAAATTTCGAAACCCATATGAACTCTATTTCATGAGATCATCTAAGTATTAAGATCTCGAAATTACAGAAACTCATTCTGAAACACACTGTAAATTTTATTAACATTTTTAAACTACTTATAGTAGATATAGTAGAAGTAGAGAATAATATTAATCGATTGAAATCAACCAATATTAAATTAATACTTCAGAGCTAATATTGGTTGATTTCCATCGATCAATATTATTCTCTGCTTTCTGATTGAAAAGACCTTATTTTTCTTGCCTACCTCATTGAGTTTGTTCCGGCACTATATCCATGCTAATATTTATAAATGCGAAAGTAACTCTGTCTGTCTGTTACTCTTTCACGCCTAAATGGCTGAACGGATTTTGATGAAATTTGGTATGGTGATTGATGATAACCTAGAAATAGTCATAGGCTATAAATAATCTCGCCATCGTTCTTAGGGGATAGGCACTAGGCAGATAACTAAATTGAGTTAGTGATTTTCAGTCGTTTTTGTTGGAACTTTTGCTCTTTCACGTCTAAACGGCTGAACAGATTTTGATGAAATTTAGTAAGGTGATAGATGGTTACCTAAAAACGGATATACATAAAATCAAAATGATTACGTCATCGTACTCTGGGGGTAGGAAGTAGACAGAAAACTGAATTGAGTCAGTGATTTTTTTTATGGTTTTTGCTGGGAGTTTTGCTTTATCACGCCTAAACGGCTGAACGGATTTTGATGAAATTTAGTTAGTCGTACTTAAGGCGTAGGCAGTAGGCAGAAAAACTAATTAAGTTAGTGATTTTTAATCGTTTGTTTTAAAAGTTTACCTCATTCACGCCTTAACGTCTGAACGGACTTGGTTAATATAAAGATAGGATCCTAGGCACGGACACAGGCCACTTTTTACGGCGGGAAAATACCTCATTCCCGCGAAAATCTAGCGTGATCGTGTCAAGAAGCGCATGAGGTCATAGCTAATGAAATGATTTTGATGTTTTTTTTTAACTGAGTGTTACTAAGACTTCAAGTTAGTATTTGATCACTTTTCCAACTTAGAGGGTCGGTAGGCGCCAAAATTTAGGGAATTTATTATAAAATTTTGATGAAACTGTCTTTATTTAACAGTTTTACTTGGTTCGAAACTTAGCGACATTCCATCACACTACTTAACTTATAGGGTAGGAAGGTACCAAAATTCAGACTTTTCAGACGTATGATTTAAGTGAATATTTTCGAAGATATTACCGTGCGAAGCCGGGGCGGGTCGCTAGTACTACTATAAGTAGATAATAATAAGAGGTTTAACGCGAAACATCGCCATGAATATAAAAATAGTGAAAGCAGAGAATAATATTAATCGATTGAAATCAACCAATATTAAACTCATACTTCGGTGCTAATATTGGTTGCTTTCACAATTTTTATATTCATGGTGATGTGACTAGTTAAACCTCTTTTTATTTTCTACTTATAGTAGTATATAGTGCCGGAAAAAACTCAATGAGGTAGGCCAGAAAAATAAAGTATTTTTAATCTGGGCTCCCGGATATTCGGGAATCGAAGGAAACGAAGAGGCCAATACACTTGCTAAAGAGGGCGCACAAATGTCACTCATTGGCCCAGAACCCTTCTGTGGTATCTATAGGTATATGTACCTAGAAAAAGGAGTTTCTGGAGAAGAAGAGAGCCGAGAAGGAAAAACTCTGGCGGAATCTTCCAGGGATGAATCATTGCACTAAGTTCTTTCGGAACTTTGAAACAGCAAGATCCAAAAGATATCTGGATCTTGGTAAGAATCAATTACACCTCCTCGCTGGCTTTCTTGAAGGACACTGTCGCCTCAGAAAGCACCTATTGAGGATGGGATTATCGGACACTGATTAGTGAAGGTTCTGTGGGGAGAAGGAAGAAATCCCCGTTGACCTAGTCACGGAGTGCTTTGGCATTGCGAGCCTAAGAGGAGAATGCCTTGGACGAGAAACTTGTAAGAGTGAGCAACTAACATCGTTGAAGCCTTCACAGATATTGGATTTCATCAGATCTCTGGAACTGGAAGGCGAGATGTGAAGGGTGTGGTCAGAACAGCTTTTAAGGTAGCATAATTAATAGAACTCGAGGTCGCAGTGAACTGTAACCCCTTTTTAACTATAACTATGAGTATATAACAATATTTATAACGAATTTGAGAGTACATTCGATCCAAATTTCATAGTTGTTGAGAGTAACTGACCTGAGCTGGGATCATCTATATGATAAATTCAACTTCAATGAAATGCTTTGATAAGTGGCGATTTTGGTTTCCATATAATGAAAATAAATAAAACACATAAGATACATTGAAATGATATTGGAAACATGTATCACTCCAACTGCCTACATGATGAAAAACTAGGCACTTTTTTTCACGTTTGTATATTATTTCCTCCATTAATATCAATAATATTTACATTCATCAATATGTATACCCGCTATACCAAATGCATTTCAAGATTTCCTTATACAATAACTTCGTTTTTGTATCGAAACGATGAACGGACAACTCACAAATTTTGTTTTAGTGATCTCAAAGAAAAAATTATAGTCATAATCATAGCTTGCTCGTATGCGAGACTTATCGTTTTGGGATGAGTTAGCAGATAAAGAAAAAGGAACATCATTTGACCACAGCATATCATCAAGAAGGTTGACAGCGAAGTTGATCGTTTATTTAGAAATAATATTTTGATCTTTGAAAGTCATGAATATTCTTTAATTTCATTTATATTTTCAGTTGATGTATTACATGAATCCAATGGATCCTGAGACAGAAGAAATCACAGGAGTTGCTAGGCTATGTAGGGAAACTGCTGATAACATAAAATTCGTTACAGCCTTAAGAGTTGGAGAACAGTTAGAATATGGGTTATTTTAATTGTTTATGATGTTATGTAGGTATAATAATACTCTCCAGTTAGAAATTTTTGTAGTTTTATTCAGATTCTATTCGCATGATTCTTAGTCTTCCTTGATCCACCATTATACAAGCTGCATCGTTATTTCCCCCGCAGTATTTCGAAGATGAGAAGACCGTCAATAATCGACCTTTCTGTAAAACCTGCAAGACATTTTGCAATTTTTAACTGTTGCGCAGATTAAGAAATGAAAAATAAAATAAAACACACTATTATTGTTTATTAAAATCTTCGGCTATCGATTTCGTAATTATTCCATCATCAGGTCAGCTGAAAGTATACAAATGTAGAACATGTATTTATTCAGGCGAGAGTATGCAACTTACTGTCTTGAATTAAAATGAACACAAACTGTTCAAAAACATTAAAAGTGGTCCTCCTCTGTCAGAATTGTTAAAAATTTTTTAAAATCTAGTCAACCTCTTCTAACAATATATCTTTCTTGTGGGAATGTCAACTGAATATGGAACTATAGGATATGTGCGAAATGTGATATCTAATATGTTAATATATGTGGTCTATTGGTGACGGGAATTTTTGAATTTTATATTTATTGTTGTTTTTTTAGGAATCTATGAGTTTGAAAATGCTTCTTCTGTCGAATTCTATATCATCATTAAGTAAAAATTGGTTGTCTTTATTTTTTAAAATTTCTAGTGGTTCGAGTAATATAATTTCATGGTAGTTAATTTCTTTATGAAGCATTTTCAGATTTTTTTATGTGATATAATGTCCGGTATCGTTTAAATGTGTGCCTAAAGCGGAATGGGGTTGATTTCTTTTGTGTTCTTTGAATCTCTTTTCTACATTACGAGTTGTCATTCCTATGTAAAATGAAGGGCAGTTTGTGCATGATATTTCATAGAGTCCGCTGGATTGTTCAAGTTTAGATTTCATTTTATTATTGATCAGTATATCCGCTATTGTTCTGTGTCGTTTATTTGTTAGTGTATAATTGTATTTCTCTAAAGTATGTTTTAGTTTTTCATGTAGATCTTTGTAGTATGGTGTTGATATGAAATATTTCCTGATGGGTGTGTGGGGGTAGATCTTATCTAGAATTAGCATTTTAAAACTCATAGATTCCTAAAAAACAACAATAAATATTAAATTCAAAAATTTCTGCCACCAATAGACCACATATATTAACATATTAGATATCACATTCCGCACATATCCTATAGTTCCATATTCAGTTGACATTCCCACAAGAAAGATATATTGTTAGAAGAGGTTGACTAGATTTTAAAAAAAATTTAACAATTCTGACAAAAGAGGACCACTTTTAATGTTTTTAAACAGTTTATGTTCATTTTAATTCAAGACAGTAAGTTGCATACTCTCAACTGAATAAATACATGTTTTACATTTGTATACTTTCAGCTGGCCTGATGATGGAATAATTCCGAAATCGATAGCCGAAGATTTTAATAAACATAATAGTGTGTTTTATTTTATTTTTCATTTCTTAATCTCGGAAAAACATACTATGGAGGAATTCATTTGTAAAATATTGCACAGATATTTCGTGTATATTGTATACACTTCATTAACTTATTCCAAATCTGATCTCAATCATCTAGATTTTTGTCGCATTACCCTCTGTAGAAACATTAAGTTTGAAATAAATATAAGTACTCAATGATATAATGAAAATATGTGACGTTTGACTAAAGTTAATTTCAAGCAGCACATACATCTCAATCAGTATTGTCTATAGATAAGTGTATTTTTTCTTGAGATGTGAAATTTGAAAAATTTATGAACATATGTATGTCGGGACATCATCTGAATTCAGAAATCTTGAAACTTAATGAGCAATTCTTGAAAGTATCAGATGCCACGAAGGCCTGTGAAGATTTAAAAAAAAATGTATTCTTATGTTTTCACATTGCTACTGCTTAGAGAGGTCATGTTTACCAGGTTCGAACCTAATTTTTTTTCTTCATTGGTGAAAAATAATTTTTGGAAATCTTTTCAGACCTCTGTAGAGCCGGGTTTAGACGAAGCGCACCTACTAGCGCACTAGCCTTGTTTTCGCTCCCTCGTATAGTGTAAACAAAAACATGCTCCTCGCCATGAGGTCCCTCGTCCTCGGGTTGAGCCATTGCTGGTCAGTTTTCAGTCGCGCATCAAAGAAGCCTCGCTTTGTCGTTTGAACAAGTTTCTGGAGCTAGTTGAGTCTGGTCGAGTCTCGAACTCTATAGGAGGCTGTTTACTACCTCGCCTTCTCATCCTGGCTCACCTTTCCAGGCGAATCCAGCATGGCGTGTAAACACTGACGCGAGGATGAGTTTTGGTGCGCGAGTAGGTGGTGAGGTTTGACTCGCGAGTTGGTGCGCTTCGTCTAAATCCGGCTTTTGAGTGCTATTCCATTGCGAGAAACTGACTAGCTCAACTGCTTCGTGAGGCTGATTCTTGAGCCGCTGTTTGGTCCTGATACATATACACCAGGCGAAACTTTTCGCGAAAATGGGTGAGCCAGTTTACCAGAGACAAGCTTGTGGTTCGTACTTCCGACTTCAGCCTTAGCGTTTGCTATAATTGTAAGCGGTTATCTGAAGAATAAAGATAAAAAACAGAGAAAACATACATAGTGGACCAGTTAAATTTTTTGTCGGCGATTGCAAACTTGAAAACAGCTGCTGAGGGATTTGTAAGCGGAACCCATCGTTTTCATCTTTGCTTCGAGAATATTGACAGGTTGTTCCATTTTCATGCTTATCTCTTTTCATGCAACTCTTGTTATGGAACGCTTTACCTATGGCATCACACAAAAATCGGTTGACTGTTTAGACTCGAACACTCGTCTTGTTCATTTTAACGTTTCCACGACGCGAAAATAATACCGCGAGTCTCTTTGACTCGCTGTCAAAAACCGACTGCCATAGACTAACAAAACGTTTGTCTATGCTCGCAGCGAAACTGCCTTGCGCAACAAAATTTTTGGTGCGAAAGCTGTATCTAATATACGAATTTTGTTTCGCGAAACAGTTGCGCGAGTCAATCTTTCGCAATGGAATAGCACCTTGAGAGTTAGGAAAATCAATTAGGTTCTGGGTAGGCTTTTTAACTGCATCCAAAAGCCACCTTTGTCATAATACCTACTTCTAAT
Source organism: Propylea japonica (assembly GCA_013421045.1). NCBI lineage: Eukaryota > Metazoa > Arthropoda > Insecta > Coleoptera > Coccinellidae > Propylea > Propylea japonica. Next base: position 27,981,759 of record CM024247.1, read on the forward strand.
TACTGACCGAGCAGATAGAAAAACAGTAGACAAGGATCTAACTCACAAAGTTTCAATTTCGACATTCTGATCTACTGAATATTTCGAAAATATTTACACTGAATCCAGCTGGTGATACTTCATGTGCTCGAATGAGATGAGTGAATCCATTAGACCTCAGGAATTTTTCGAGTGCATCTGAACTGAACATATGAGCAGTTCCTCTCCTTTTATTCATAGCGAATCCTTCATTGGCAGATAGCTCCAACTCCATAGAATCACTCACCATTTTTGACCTGAAAATTTTACTAATCAATATTTTTCAAATAGTTGAATAGTTCAACATCAAATCACTGGCAATGTAGAAATGGCAACTGAGGGTTTTTAACCACTTTATGATAAGTTACTGATATCTATCCGACAGATATCGTTAAAATAAATATATCTGCATTCATTAGGTACATCGAAATACTTTCATCAGTCTGATATGGAATATGATAAATTTTAAATAATATAATAATAAATAATAATAAAAAAATTCATGATACTCTTCAATTTCAATGAATACAGATAAATTCATTTCAATGATATCTGCTGGATTACTCTCTGCTCCTAACTTATCAGCAAGAGATGAAAATGACCCTTACTTTCATACGAGCTATACTTCTGGAGTATTTTGTGACAGATGAAGGAATAAAATAGTATATTATGCAACGATAGCTATTATTCACCGAGCCAATAACAGCCATTATACGCGAGCAGCATACCATACTCAGGATTACTGAATATATTTCTCGAAGATTTTAACATTTGGCGGCCGTAACAAAATCTTTCGATGACAACTGTCGACAAAGTCCAGTTGACACATTAGACATTTTTGGAGAACTTGTTATTGTATATTTTGTAGTAAACATTGTAAATGTAATAAAAGTAGATTTAGTCCTCGATTGATAAGGTATACCCATATTCGTTAATTGGAGTGCTTTAGAATACTGAAGAAATATTACTTTAAAGAATATAACTTTAGAACAAAATCAATGAAGCACCTGACAGCAGGGGATAATAGCTTATAATTCACTTGTGATTAATATGTTTTTTCATGGATGAGCGAATAGACGTATAATGGGTGGATTATAAATTAGTCGTAGATAAAAAACAATTAACGCATAGAAAGAGGACAGAAACTTTAAGCAGATATTAACTGATGTTGAAAGTAATAACGTATTTTGTGATAGATACTAACTGCGTACAGTGACTTTCTTTGAACGTTGCTACTTAACCAATGAATATTATCTGCGTTCAAGACGAATTTGGTTCAAAGTTATGAAGTAACCAAAGTATTATAGAAATAGTGCGTAAGGGCTTGCTACCTCATATGAATGCCTATGTTACAAAATGGACCTATGTGGCATTTGTTTCAGTCTGAAGTAAGAATAAAAGTTATTGTTGAATTTGAAATGTGCGATTTCACATAGTGAATTTCAAATCGAATATATATAATTCCATGGTCACATAAAGTGTTCTTGCATGTTGTTCCAATGGATAAAGTTTCAGAATTATTTACGGTTTATAAAGGTTCTATTCTTCGTGAAACCATAGTTCGTCTAATTGCAAGCCTGAGCCGAACGCAATATCTTATACGAAAAAAAACTATCAACATTATGAAATTCTGAATGAATTATGTTGCTTCTGTTTTTCATACGACTGTTTTTTCACTGGTACCAAATTCAATTGATCGATAAAAGTTGCAAAAGCAGAAGACAAAATAGTTAGATCGCCTAAAATATAAAATCAAAACGTTGCAACTTTGCTCTTATACCAAAATCTAACTCTTGTTCACCTGATAGGATCGTTCCACATTAACTCCCAAGCCAGAGCACTCTGTTCATCTGGTTGATTCAATGGCATAGGAATTTCATTGATACTGGAAACTACCGGACAAAGCCAAGGTGGTGGAATACCTCCATGACAACAGAATATCTGAAAATCGTTAAAGTGAGAATAGATTGTCTTCACCAATGGTACCACTTGCTGAATTATCAATGATGGCTGCTATTGGGAGATAGTCAAAAGTAGCATTCACAGCATTCCAAACCTCAGCACCTAACCTTTCCCCAAACTTGTTTTGACATTCCCTAAAAAATGGAAATATCAATAAAAAGACCAAACATTGCTAAATTTCGATAGACCCAAAGAAATCTATACGCATTCCACATATTATTGGTGAACAAAACTGAACATGTGAAAAATAAAATTGAAGATGGACACCACAATAGCTTCAGTTTCGATATTGCTCGAAATGACATTAAAAGGCATTCAAAATTGATAGTAAGGGCTGCTATTCGATGACTATCATCATCGAGTGTTCATTGCAACAAACCCTCACTTCCTATGAGGAACCTCATTTTGAGTTTTGTGTACTGATGTGTGGAAACGATTTTTCTCCAAATTTTCAGTACATATACCTAATTAAATTACTGCACTACACAGGGTGTCTACTTTTGAAGCGAACAAACTTCAAGGAGCGATTATACGAGTGGTTTGCAACAAAAACTGTCATATAACACACATGGTCGAAATGTTGACGGTTATTCTTCAATTTAACATTTCTTGATTTCACGAAAGTTTTCCTTGTAGTCTAATCAAATTTGACCACATATTCGCAAAGGGCGAAGCATTTTTTACAAAATAAGAGAGTCTGTGTGCATTAAACCTATTTTTCCAATGGTTTTTTTCGATGAAATATCAGCAATTATGTACAGTGCATCCCATTTTGGGTGAGACTGCCAGGTTTCTCGCTTGTTATTCAAGATAGAGCCTTGCGGTTTTCACGTTCCTGTCCTACTTTTTCGTGAAACTCCAATTGGTCCAATCAGATTTTGCATAACTGTTTCTGTTCGAGAGATACAGGGCGATTTTGGAAATTGTTACTTTTCGGACCCCTCCTTTATCTCCTAAGTTATTAGAAATAATGCTGACCTGAAATCTACGTCTGAATCAGAATTCTGCGTAGAATCCAGTGGCGCACTCAAATTTTTTTTCGGGGTATGGTTTTGAAGATTCATCACAAACCTATTTTTTTTTCAATGAAACGCCCTGTATATTATTACTTCGTTGAATTCGTCATTTTTCCTTCAAAATGGTGTATGATACCATGTAGGTAGGATGTTCAGAAATGTTAAAAAAACACAAAATCATCAAATAATGATGTTTTTTGTTAAAAGGCAATGGATTTCCCATATAAAAAATGAACCAATTGAATAATTTTCATTTGTCATTTTTATTTATAGTAGATTGAGCAAACAAAGCTAATACACTCATCACTAACATGAAAAACAAAACGTAGGTACCTACCTTATAGCAACAAATGAATAATACAAAAATTCATAAACATTGCACAATATCTTACAAATTAAACCATTCAAATTGCTGTCCATTTTTCCTAATATATAATTGACAAACCTTTTCAATATGCCTGAGTGCATTTAATATTATAAAAGAGCGGTTTTGTGAATCCTGGAAAGCTGCCTCTGTTGATGCACAAAGTTCTGCGGGACTGTTGTGTCTTTTAATGCAAAATTGAAATTGGTTTGCTAGAGGGAAAGTCGAACTGGTCGACCTGGAAGTATAAATTGTGCATTTTGTTTAGAGGAATTAAAGGCGGTCTAGAAGTTATCGAAGGTAAATTGAAAGCGCCTAAATCCTTACCAGAAGATGCTACAAGTGCTGAGAAAACCAGGTACGAGAAAGACTTATCCGTTTTCAATCAAGCCGGAAGACTTGGAAATACCCTACGTGAAGGACGTCATCAAGAAGGAAAGTGAAAAACACAACATAAACCTTGAGGTCCACATTAACATTCTCCTCCAACCACTCACTGAGAATCAAAATTCCCGTCGTCTCAAGCGAAAACGGCCAGCTGATCTGAAAGAGATTTGAAGAGGACCTGCCACTGGGCAGGACCTTATTACGTCATTGCGAGCACCCAGCTTGAAGCCAACAAATAAGCTTATAGAATTAAAATATTCTGATTGCTTGTACTATTCTTAAAATAAAAAAAAAATTATTTTTCAAATAGTATAATATACAGGGTGAGTCTTTGACTTGTACATATATTTTAACCGTATATCCCTGGGGTCGAAAGAAACACTTTGTTCCTCTACCATTTTTTCCGATTCGGCCTAAATAAGAAGATATAGCCCTTTTTTGTTTTCAGAATGAGCTATGCCGCCACTGGTAAACTAACCACTGAATTTTTGCAAGTACGAGATCTAGCATTCAAACCTTTGAAATAAGCTATTGTATTAAAGAAACGGGTAGATATACCATTCGAAATTTTCAAATAAGCTGCTGTATTAAGGAAAGAAATATTCATCCAGACTTTTGCTAGTGATGAAGAGCAGAATAATCTCTTCTTGATGTATACTTCATTTCTAATTAAATCGGATTAACTTTTAAACCACCTATTCTAGCTATAGCATTCATTTCCAATATCTCTTGAAATCTTCCGTGCAAGAGTTTCCGAAATCAAAACAACAACTCAATCATAACACGTATGACATTCACGTGCATAAACACCAGTTGAGGCGATTGAATTTCAAGGGGTGTCCGCATATTTATGTTCTGTGGTCCGCATGGTGAAAGTCACAGACGTGACACTAGATTCTTTGACATCGGTGTTCTGTGGTTAGTTTGTTTTTCAAAATCATACGACTTCATGAATAATAACTTATTACGGTCATTTTAGTAGTAATAAATATGATGAGTAAATGAGAAATGAACGTATTCTAACGTAATGTAAATTTGGATCAAACGAAACAAAATTGCAGTAGGTACTCCGAAAGAGGTGTGGAAATTTGCTTGAATAGATAAGGATTTACACTGAAGAAGTATAGAGGTGAGCTTATTCATTGTAACCCCATTTTTAAGAAAATCCGCTAGTTCTCTTACCATTCATCATTCCAGATAACAAATTCTCGAATTATTCTTGAAATTTGTCAAAGTGACCACATAGGGAAAATTGAATTCTGTGAATATTTTCGACAGAGTTGCATTCAGCCAAAGTACCCAATTTTTCGAATTTCTGAGATTTTTTTTCTTTCAACATCGAAGAACTCGGAATTTTGTAGTCAGGAAAGATTAAACATAGTCATGGAAAACTATGTTTCAAAAATAATTTCATTTGAAGGAATCGTTTGCGAGATATTACTAAAAATGTATGCTTTTCATGGATTTTCAACAGCCTGTATCTTTTTAACCAGGCCGAATCGGAAAAAATGGTAGAGGAAAAAAGTGTTTCTTTTGACATCAGGAATCTACGGTTAAAATATATGTACAAGTCAAAGACTCACCCTGTCTAAGTATAATATATAGATAGATCAGGTGACCTTGACAGCTAGATCAGATTGTTTTTTTCTCTCCAATTCCTAGGTACTTGATAAAACAATGCTCCCAAATGCATAGCAGCCATAATAACACCAAGAACGTTTGTATAATCAACAAACTTCTACTTCTAAAAAATCAGAAGTAATAATCCTCTTATTGGAACTTGGGAAATCCATTGCCTTTTAACAAAAAACATCATTATTTGATGATTTTGTGTTTTTTAACATTTCTGAGCATCCTACCTCATAGTATCATACATCATTTTGAAGGGAATAATGACGAATTCAACGAAGCAACAATATACAGTGCGTTTCATTGAAAAAAAAATAGGTTTGTGTTGAATCTTCAAAACCATATCCCGAAAAAAAAAATTGAGTGCGCCACTGAATTCTACGCAGAATTCTGATTCAGACGTAGTTTTCAGGTCACCATTATTTCTAATAATTTAGGAGATAAAGGAGGGGTCCGAAAAGTAACAATTTCCAAAATCGCCCTGTATCTCTCGAACAGAAACAGTTATACAAAATCTGAATAGACCAATTTGAGTTTCACGAAAAAGTAGGACAGGAACGTGAAAACCGCAAGGCTCTATCTTGAATAACAAGCGAGAAACCTGGCAGTCTCACCCAAAATGGGATGCACTGTACACGTTTTTTTTTCAGAAGTAAATACCTCATTCAGTGTAATATCGAATGACATATCAACTTTTGTGTTACCTGCTCATTCTCCGCCATAATATCATGATAAAAACGAAAAAGTCTAAATATTTCGAACCTAAATTTTCTCTATTTTGAAGCCCTTCGTGATTGAATCTTAATCTGATTTTATGGAAATCATCAATTCATCTCTTATATTCATATTTCTAGGGGGTCCAGAATAATTTTGAATAGTGTTGGTCCGTAGTACTATGAACTGATGAGGCCACTTTCAAAAAATCAGGTTTGATTAATTTACGAAAAAACGATGATATTATGGCGGAGGATGAGCAGCTAACACAAAAGTTGATATGTCATTCGAAAGTAGACTAAATGAGTTATTTTTTACTGAAAGGAAAACTTGTACTTAACAATTATTGATATTCCATCGAAAAAATCCATTGGAAAAATAGGTTCGTTTCTGTTAACTTCAGAATCGTGATATTCATCTCCTTACCACGCGCGCAATAAGAGTTTTTCTGCACGTAGACTGTCTTATCTTGTAGAAAATTCATTGCCCTTTTCGAAAATGTGGACAAATTTGATGAGACTACATGGAAAACTAAATAATTTTAGAAGAAAAACTCGAAATATTTCGTGAACTCAACAAATGTTAAATTGAAGAACAACCGTCAACATTTCGACCATGTGATATATGACATTTTTTGTTGCAAATCACTCATATAATCCCCCCTTCAAGTTTATCCACTTTAAAAGAAGACATGAATGCTTATATTGTATATCATGAATATTCATGATTGCTTTAATGGATAAAAATGCAGGGTTCAAAAGAAGAAGCACTGAAAATGAAAAAAAAATTATGAAAAAAATTAAGAAAATATTCAAATGAATAATACATGTAAAAACATTTAAATCATCTAAGAAAACTAGGATGATGTGATATAGAGAAAGAATGCAAGCATGGAAAATGCTACAAGTAATATCAAAATGGTTTTAGGATAATTTATCATATACATACGTATAAAATGTAAACATCTTCTGTACCTCTCTTATTTCATGGTTTCCTCTTACTAGCTTGATTTTATTAGGATTCTGCACTTTGTAACTGAACAAATACGATATTACCTCGATGCTACAGGGTCCTCGATCTACGTAGTCACCCAGAAATAAAAGATTACTCGGGCAGAGTACAGGGCCAACATGCCATAAGATACTTTCGAAGTGAAGAAGATCGTTGAAATTACCATGAAGATCACCTATGAATGGTAAGTTAAGATGAAAAACTCATTGTCGTCATTATAAAAAAACATTATCAGAAATTAGTTGTTTCTTTCCATTGTGACATAGTAATTACCAAAAATAAATAAAAATAATATATAAGAAGCATTCCGGAAGGTTAGATTACCAGAAATTCAGATTTGAAATGTACAGGGTTTTTCACTACAATTTGACCCCCCTTTAACTTTGTTACTAAAGGAGCTATAAAAAAATGTTTAATACAAAAGTTTCACAAAATCAACTGAGGTTTGTTAATATGACTTCACAAACTGAAATATATACAGGGTGGCCAACATATTGATGACAACTTCATTTCTTCAAATAGAACACCCTGTATATTTTTGCCCTAGCTTCTTTTCCCTTGATTTTGATAATGGTACATACGTTGGTCTATCTTTTTTTATTTCGAGCACCAAGGAGTTTAAAATTTTAACAATCATCTGGCAAGCTGAGCAATCACTTTTCAAGTGGCAGACTGCGATTACTCAAAATGCCCGTTTTTGGAGTTATGATAACCTCGTAAGTATTTCACATATTTTTTTATTCGGTATCACTCAAAACTGTGAAACTCTGAAAATTGAAGAGACACACTCACATACGCACATACATATATTCGATATCAGGAGGAAATAGCCTATCAACAGGTGGAAGGATATACAGGACAGGGTGTCCTATTTGAAAAAATGTAGTAGCATTCAATATGTTGTTATTTCTGTATATATTCCAATCAGTGGCGCAGCCAGAATTTTCGTTTGGGGGGGGGCGATGCAAATATTCAGGGAGAAAAAACAAAAAAAACATTTTCAGTAAACGCAGTCCCCCACTTGAAAAATCATTAGAGAGCTCGGCAGGTGGATCTTAAAATTTGAAACTCTGTGGTACTCAAAATAAATAAGATACCAACATATGTTACATATTCGAAATCAGGGAAAGGAGAGCTAGCCAAATATGGAAAGATATACAGGGTGTTTCATATGAAGAAATGAAGTTGCCAGCAATAGGTTGGCCTCTCTGTATATATTCTATTATGTGAATTCATATTGTGAAACCTCGGTCGATTTTGTGAAATTTTTGTATGACACAGTTTTCTGTATCTCTTGTTTACAAAGTTAAGGGGGGGTCAAATTATGGTGAAAAACCCTGTACCTACCTACCTATCGAGAACGAAGTTTGGGTATCCCGGAGCTGAACACGAAATGCACAAAATAAAATACAACAAAGCAACGTAACGAAAATGACCTCATTATTTCAGTGATTTCAGCTTTCAGTAACTTCTACGGATAATTCTGGAATGATTTGATTGAGCTTGCAATGATTTAAAAAAAGATTCAAAATTATTTATTAAATTTCAAGATATCAAACTCATAGTTAAAAGTAAACTTCTTACTTTTAGGCCTAAAATTATTTCATGTTTATTGTCAACAAAGAGAACTTTGATGATTCAGCTGAAGAATTTTATATAAATGACAACAGATTTTTCAAAATGAGAAAATTTGATGAAAAAGGTGGTTTTTCACAGAAACAGTCCTGGATAAATGTTTCCGACGAAATTTTTTTATGAGAAGAATTGTCACGTTTAATCCAATTGTGCGAGGTCCCCCCAGAATGACCCTCATTTTAACGTGATGTGCAGAAGAAATTTTATATACAATGCTTTTCATATTAAATTCCTTAGGTATTTTACAACTGAAGCCAAATTCAAAAGTCCGTTTTTCTACCTCCCACATGCTTTTCTCATTGACTATCACTTTGTAAACCGACTCGTTACTCTACTGAAAAAAGTACGTTATTTGCTGAAAACTGATTGACTTCAAATACACCTATTATCTCTCGAACAAGAAACTATCGTGCGCACAAAAATGGTCATGTTAAGCCTAAATTACAGCAGTAATTGCCGAAATACTTCTGAGGCAGTATCAAAGGCAGTGAGCATTCACACTCTGCCGCAGCATTACTCCCGCGACCACGGAACGGCAATACGACGAAGACATTCCAGCCTTAGCGCGTTGTCTCGTTGATTTATATAAATATGTGAATGTAGAAGATCGTGGATGATCCCCATACATCGTGAAATAGAACACTGGGTAAGTGGGTAGTGCCTTAGTTCAATTTACCGTTTATATTTTTTTACCTATTCAAACAAAAATAGTTCTCAGTATTATTATATGATTCCAATTTGTCTCTACGATCTACAACTACTCGATTTTTCGTATACAGGAATGGGATGGAAAGTTTCATGAATGAAATGCTACGGGTCCTTTGACTTTCGTCCGAAAAACCCCCAATTTAGGAAGCATGTGGTGATGAGGCAGCACGCGGATCAGCGGAAGACAGCAGGGAAGTGTAGTGATTACATTCTCGCGCTGCCTTCTTCCCTGCTCCCTGCCGTGGAAGTGAGCTGAGTGTAATCGGGGTGTTACATTCGACAAGTTGGGAATATAGCGGGGCAAGACTTTTGACGATTTTCTTTGATTTAATTAGGGTTCTCATCAATATTTAAAACACAACTTACCTAATACGTATACAGGGGAGCTAACAGGCAGTAGTCTTGGTTCGTTTTTCAGTAACTCAGTTGTAAGCTTACACACAGTTGACAATCTTTTGGCAAACAATCCGCTGTCAATGTTTCCCCAAGTAAACTGTACATTCTTCTTCTGAGCTTTGTTTTGTTTATTTAACAAGTTCATGTACCTTAGAGACTTTATGAGTTCATTTGTGATGGAGTCTTGATTGAATTGATCTATGGAAACCTTTCTCTTGACATCGTCTAGGACAGGTCTATCGATACTTGATGGAGACACCGCTGAAGAAAAGATGAAAAATATTTTACAATGTAGAAAACATCAGATAGTGGGCTCTTAAAAGGAAGGCAATAAGTTAAAATTTGTTTTGGATGGCACTTCACGAAATTCTTCAAGATTCATGAACCGGGTGAATTGTGATTTATTAATGGTGGCCACCGGTTGTACCTCGGAAACAGTTCATCTTATAGTTGACTTTCCAGAACCACAGTCTGATATCTTTTGTCATTTCAAAGATATTAACAATTTTGTCAATTTCACTGCTGTTGATAGACCCTGTTCGATTCACAGAACCAGCACGGGACTTTACTCATCATGACAACGTAACAAAGTACTCAGATTGTGTAGGTAGTATCAACAAGATGGTTACCCGTCGCATTAGTTAGCAAATGTGAAGAAATAATTAGATACCGCTATACATACTAAGTTTATTGACTAAGGAAGGACACATATGTATACTCCGTTCACATATTATTGAGCGCAAAGTAGGCGTTTGTTTATTTATCTGAGATTGGCGGTATTTGCTGTCATAACGATGAACAAAGTCGACGTTGCCGAAAGTACCCAGCCTCGTCAACGAGCTTCTGAGTTATCAGAAAACTCTATGCAATATTGACAACATTGCATATCAATCTGACATGAAAATCATGGAGGTAAAGGAAGGGGAGGGAGCATATCCCATTCCCTTGATGCAGAGGTGTCACATAAAACGGCCATATTTGTATGGGCAACTTTGTGGCGAGAATGTTTTGGATTCATTAAAGCACCCATTCACTGAATAAGAAACTTTTTTTTACTGACACTTAAAATCTTTCTGCTACTAACTGTAGAGAAAATGAACAAGAAATGGGGCTCAAATAATAAAACCCAATGTTTAAAAAGTTCGAAGTCGGCCTTATTGATATGTCCCTTTTTTTTTCTCCCCCCCCCCCTTATGGGACAGCCAACTTAGGCTATATCTCCCAATCTCATCGTTATTTGAACTGGACGTTGACACACACAAACATTCATGTCTTTGCCGGGATTCGAACCCGGGACCCCTGGCATCCCAGGCCAATGCGCTACCGCTGCGCCTCGGGGCCGACCATGTCCCTTCTTTGTTTTGTGTTGTTTTGTTTACGTGACACTTGTCAAACGTTAGGCTCCCTCCACTTCCTCTACCTCCATGAAGAAAATAAACAACATAACCTAAAATTTTAATATACACAGTGATATATGCCAAATTGTCATGGCCAACCGACAGCTCAACGTTTCGTGAACATACTATACACTGTACACCCCAAACTATAAGTGAGGAAAGTGATGATAGAATTTGTCAGGCAGTTGAAACTATTTCTCATACTTTGTGGACAGTGTCGAGTAGAAGAAAGGCTAAATTTAGGTGAAAAAAATGATTCAAGACATTTTGAACTAGTAACTGCTGAGAAAAGATTGTTTGTGAGATATTTTTTGTGTTTCGAATACTTTCGAGGTCAGTAATTTTTGTTTCAAATCGTCATAATTATCTACTGTTAGTGCATGTGTTTTGAGTAACTTTGTTGCGTTGTGATGGCTTAAAGAGTTGATCAACTTTAAAAATGGTTCATAATTCCCAATTGATAAGAAGAAGCATTGCATTTGAAAATCTTCAGTGGAAAAGATAAATAAGGTAAGGTGATATTCATTCATCAACGGAAACACTCGGTATATTGCTGTCAATTGTTCTTACATCTACTTTCACTGACTATCGAATTAACCCAAATTGCAAGAAAATCGGATCACGCATGAAGAAGTTAAAAGGCTTTTTTGTCGAGAAAACTCATTTGATACCACCACTAAATCATAAAAATATAGAACAATTACCGAAACAGACGTTTTTAAATAAAATGAATAGTTTCTCATTTCACTATTCGTCATGATTGTTATTTGGAAAATATTCCGTCAAGATACAATAACATAGTAGTGATAGCCCCCGATATAGGAGAACTTGTAAATATTTTTGTTCATTTGTTTTGGATCGATTTTGTCATACATTTTTTTCGGTCACATAATAGGTACACATTTGAAGAATTTAATAAGTGATATTTCAAAAAAAGGTGCAATCATGACTCAACGCAATTACACATCATCATAAAAAAACAATTTCTGTGGAATATTTCATCCACTGGAGATAATGTAACATTTTTGCGATCGGTGAGTAGTTAAATAAAAATTTATCACATACAAGAGAAGTTTTCAACATGAACTAAGGTCTCATATAGACAATGACTGTCATATCAATCTGATTTTTTCACAATATAAAAATTTAATTCAACAATCAATTTGTTTCGAAGAAGAACAATAAGAAACAGAAGAAAATAATTCAGTGGTTTTCAACTTCAACACATCGATAGAATGAATAAACACACCGCAAAAATCATTGGTCGCTGTACTGAAATATACTATACGCCAATCTCATTTGAATACCAATATTGTCCAACATAACGAAGAGATCAACAATTATTTTTTGTTGGCTTTGATTTTTTCGAACATAAATGTTACGCAACCTGTTTAATCTTACGAATAAAAATTTTTCTTGATTTTGAAAGGTTGAACCTATTCAGATTATATTTTTTAGATGGAGCGGTAATAAATAAAATGCTCGTTTTTGTCTAAATCTAAGATACAGTGGTGGCTGTGACATATCTATGTTGATAAATTTCCGATTTCAAATTTCCTTATATCTATGGAAATAATATAACGTGCGCATTTGCCCTGGGCCATTCTAGAACTTTCGCGTCGTTCGAACAACTAAAGTACGTCCTCTCGACTAGTCTAGGTTGTTCCAGAACACGACCTCGCTTGTGAATAAAGACGCGCGCTTTGAACTCATAGTGATAGTTAGAAATCAGTTGTGATAGTGCGCTTTATACCGAACTGTTTCAAAGGGAATATAAATCTCCAAGTGTTTAAATAAAATAAGTTACTGTCAATAAACTAGTGTAAGTTATTGTAGATAAATTAGTTTGTTGAGTCATTGTGTAAATAAATTGAACATACAGCACAAAAGAAATTTTTTCCACTTTAAAAACCGTCACAATTATATCAGTTTTTACCCAAACCAAGACAATATTGTTCCACACTTAACAATGAACCTCTGAAAAAGGAATTGAAATATTTTTTCAGATTATTTGGTACTTTCATATCGAGAAAATCAGAGAAAATAAGTATACAAACCTTCAAGTGTTGCTATTTTGTCGATATTCATGGTACCTGCAGTATAAATTTTCACTGAATGTGCCCCTAATTCATACTTTACTGGAAGCAATCCTTTCATGGGGCCACTCTTAGCTGAAAATGAAAATCGCGTCGAATCAATTACTCGAAGATGAATTCTAGTAAGATATATTATTTGTACACTTGATCACCCATTATCAAAGTTATTACTACTATTATTACCCTCAAGAGCCGGCGGACTCATTGATGTTTTCACCCTCGCTTTTCTTACATCTGTCTGTTGTTGTCTAGCTTCTCTGTCGCTGGAAAATACACTTTCTATTACCGACTGTAATACATTTAAATTCACCTCAAAACTGAACATCGAAATCAAGGAATTCAACATTTAATCTAAGTCGACGAGTAGATACATCAATCAAATCACAAATTTATTATATTTTCTCTAAAATGAAAATTAAGGTGCTGTCTTCACTTCCAAATTTTTTTATCCGAACTATTGATTAATATTTATGTTGAATTCAAAATTAGTAAAATATATTATGCAACGAGTGCGGAATGATAGCTATTATTCACAGAGTGAAGGCTACGAGCCACTGGCGTATATAGGGGGGAGGCCAGGAGGCCCAGCAAACCATTTTCCACATGAGTCTCCCTCTTCCATATCAAAAATTGATGTGTATTAAAATTAATAGAATTATACTGGTGAATTACTTAGCTTCCTTCAAATATGATGACACACCAATAGGAGATCGAAAAATTGTGGACGTATTTTTCAGTTTACCATCCTGTATCGCCTTCAAGAATACCTGGAGTGATATTGGCGTAGACTCAGAAATTGCAATAGATCTGAGGATTTGGAAAGTAAAAATATTAATTCTTTCATGCCTGGTTACTTCTTCATATACCTACTTATATAACTCCGAAAAATCTCTTTGTATAGCAGATTGTTCTATTGGTTGCTTCAACAATTTTCTGAGGGACAGAAAGACCTGTTTTAATTCATCTTGCTTTAGTAACCCATCATTATCTTTATCGAAGAATCTGAATAAGAAAGTACTCCTCATTTCTCCAGCATTGCCTGTAGGAGATTCTATGCTTGGTTCTACTGCTGCTGCTATATACATAAATTCCCTGAATGAGAGACCATACCGGCCTTGGATGTCTGCTGCCCTTTTGTAAAATAAAACTTCTGTAACTCATATGCATCCTATAAATTACCTTTTAGATTTCATTATTGAATCAATGCTTGCTAAATTGAAACTTTTTAGAATATTGTGAAATATAGTTATTTATTATACAAGGGCAAAAAGTATTGAATTTTAGCTCGAGGTTTTGTTGAATTCCGAGGCGAAGCGGAGGGAGACAATAAACCGAGAGCTGAAATCTAATATCTTTCCCCTGTATAATACACTATTTTTTTCTGTGACAGAAAAAACAACCAATCAATTGTGAAAGAAATATAACTTTCCTCAACATTACTTTTTTCCCCGGGAAAAAAGTGAGTACTTTTTTCATTTATTATATTATACAAGGGAAAAAAGTATTAAATTTTAGCTCGAGGTTATGTTGTTTTTCGACGCGAAGCGGAGGGAGACAAAAAACCGAGAACTGAAATCTAATAATTTTTCCGTGTATAATACACTAATTTTTTCTGTAATAGGAAAAACGACCATTCAATAGTGAAAGAAATATAACTTTCCACGAAATTACTTTTTTCCCCGAGAAAAAAGTTAGTACTTTGTTCCCGGATATACAGACACCTTTTTTTTGACAGGTCAAAAAGTAAAAAGTTATATTTTGTGACCTGTCAAGAGATATACATGGACCTATACTCCGTTCACGAAAGGTTGAGCCGTCGGTTGGCCATGGAAATTTGGCATATTCCACTGTGTATATTGAAATTTTAGGTTATGTTCTTAATTTTCTTGTCAGATTGATACGCAATGTTGTCAATATTGCATAGAGTTCTCTGATAACTCGCAAGCTCGTCGGACGAGGCCGAGTACATTCGGCAACGTTGACTTAATTTTACTTTATGACAGTAAATACTGACAACTTCAGATAAATAAAGAAACGCCTATGTGCTCAACCTTTCGTGAACGGACTATATAATACTATATTAGTATTATAAATCTATGGAGATATAAAATGTCAGTTTTTTCCGTCACAGAAAAAAAAACAAGTATTCATTTTTTTCATTGATTATTATACATCCTTTTACTATCGTTTCTTCCTGACAGATTTTATCGCAATAAAAGTTGAACAGTGTTATAGGAATCGAGTTTATACGGAACAAGAAGGTGTTTTTACATTTCAAACATCGTTTTTCAAATATTTCACACAAACTAACCTTCATATACTGATAACTGTAGTATGTGTAAGAAAATATAAATCTAGAATAGTTTCATTTAAGAAATTCATAAATTTTTATTCAGAAATGGTAATTCTCAGTGGGAGCAATAACGAACGAATTTGTATAGTATCGAATAGCACCAGACAAAATTTAGGGGGGCCTGGCCCATCCCTGAAGCCGCCAATGTATCCAAGTGTGAAGAAAAAATACGTGTTTATTTACAGGAATGTTCGGAATTTTCCTCTAGCTAGATGACTATTCTCAGTGTGGTACATGAATTTTACTCTACCAGTTCAGTCTGCAATGAACAGATGATGAAACGGAAGTTCGCACCAGACCCTCTGATTCCTAATTTGAATTTCTATCTATATATCTCGAAGGAATATTATTTCTCAATTATCAAATTTTCATCAGAAATTTTGCATTTCGACCAAAAATGTAGTTCTGAAAAATTATGAAAATATTTTTTCTAGCATTTTTCGGAATTTTTTAATTCATTTTTTCATTATCATTTTTTTCCTAATATGACTTCTACTTATCGTCTAGATATCAAAATAGCACCTTCAGAATCGATAAATCGAAAAGTAATTTAAAAATATTTTTCACCTGAACAGATCTAACTGGTCACCACGTGTCCATCCTAAATTTGAAAAGAATCGGCAAAAACTTTGTGAGCCCATGAAGAACGAAGGAAAGCACAGCAACAGGAATTCTCGGTACATACTGATCTGTACTGAAAACAAAACCAGTGAAAATAATAACACGGCGATGATAATGATTAGTAGAAATTATTCACAGCAACATGAATGCTATATCGAATTTTTTTTCATACGTGCAGAAATATGACATATTGACTATTGAGATATAATTGAGAAGAATTTTCATATGCTATCTTCAACAATGCGTACGAGTATGAAAATGTAAGATGACTCAAATAATAAGCTGAAGAGATTGAAAAAAACTATTACTGCAGAACAGGAAAGTTTTAGAAAGTATGAATAAGAATTCATAGTAACATGGTTACAAATCGATAAATCATAGTTTCAGAACGATTCATCATGATGTATTCTGTATAATAAAATAATTCTATCACTGGGTGATTAAAAAATTTGAGAAAAGCTCTGAGCAGGTGCTTCAGAACGCTCGTTCAATGGCGGAGAAATAATGCCATTACCTCAAAATATTCTGTAGGACTAATAAAGGTAAGCGTCCACCTATCGGCAGCGAACGAAGCGGGCGGAGCGGACAAAGCGGATTTTAGAATCCTTTGTATAGAATGGAAGCGCGTCCACCTAACCGCGCCGAATGAATCGGATTCTATACAAGGAATTCTAAAATCCGCTTCGTCCGCTTCGTTCACTGCCGATAGGTGGACGCTCTCCTTTAAGATTCATACATATTCTGGGAGTTATTTAAAACATAAAATATGTTACAATCAATAATTAAAAAAATAAATTGAATGGTTCAGATGATGTAATCCTCTTGAAATTTTGCATGGACATTCAGTATATCGATCTTCATTCATAAAACAAATTTCAGGGGTCTCGGATATCTTGTTATGATAATATTTAGATTCTTCTTTTTGAGCGCTCGTTCTACTTAGACGAGTGCTATATCGTTTGGCCCAAATGTCTGTAATTTTCAAATTTTGAGCCGAAAATGGTCTCAAACGATAGGGTTCGACTCCCTGATGGAAAATATGAGGTCAAATCAAATTCTGTAGGGCCGGCCGTCCGGCAGTCCGTGAGCACAATAACTCTCGAACGGATTGTCCTAGAGACTTGAAATTTTCAATGTGTGTTCAGCTCCCAAATAGCTCGGTTAAGTTCGTTAACCAGAAAAATCGTACAGGGTGTTTCATAAAAAGTGGCCATTCAAAATTTTTGTTCCTCAATATTTCCCACAAAACGAGGGCAAACGGAATGAAATTTTGCAGCAACTTGCCAGATGCTCATAGTGAGCCTCTCGCAAAATTTTGTGGCCATAGTATTAACAGAACCATAGAAAATTCAATTGGAATATTGAAAAAAAGAATTTTTTTATTTCCATAACCAACTTTCCGATTCAAATGAAATTCATTTTGTAAGTTGAGACTGATATACTGAATGTTCATGCAAAATTTCAAGAGGATAGCATCATCAGAACCATAGAAATTCCAATTGGAATATTAAAGGAAAGACTCTTTATATTTCCATAACAAGATATCCGAATCAAATGAAATTTATTTTTGGAATTGAGATTTATATATTGAATGTTTGTGCAAAATTTGAAGATCATCGCATCATCCGAACTATAGAAAATTCAATTTGAATATTGAAAAAAAAAATTATATTTTCATAACAAGATATCTGAATTGAGTGAAATTTATTCCTGGTATAAAGATTGATATACTGAATGTTCATGCCAAATTTCAAGAGGATCGCATCATCAGAACCATAAAATTTAATTATTTTAATTTTCAAGTGTGACCATAGAATTGAATTTTTTTAATTGTTTATATATAAAGTATCAATTTCAAGTCATATACAGAATTTTGAGATGATAGTCCTATTGCTCCACCAGAGAACGAGCGCTCAGAAGCTCCTGCTCAGGGCTTGCTTCCATTTTTAATATTCCAATTGAATTTTCTATGGTTCCTTTTACATTATGACCATAAAATTCTGCATGAGGCTTGTAATGAGAATCTTGCACGTGGCCGCAAATTTTCATTTCGATTGAATTCGTTCGAAATTAACCGCGGCATTTGGGTACCGAACTCGCCCTGAAAATCCCAAGTTTCTTGGATAATTACAATCCCTTCAGAAGTTGCCGTGCTAACGGCCGGATGGCCCCACGGACAGAATTGACTTCTACCACGTATTTGTCGAACACTATCATTTGAGACCATTTTTGCCTAGAAATTCTAAAATTAGTAGTCCAGTCAAATAAGGAATTAACCTCGGAATTCGAGATACCCAGCTGTAAATCTGTAAATACTTTTATATTGACACCCTAAAAGTTGTCCCAAAACCTACATATGGCAGGGTGTGAGCAACTATTAAATTTTGAGGTCGATGGTCACCAAAATCGGTTTTTTGCGCTTTTTTGTAAATATCTCATTTCCAATGGGTTTTTTCCTATTTTTAGTTATCATCAATATTGTAGAATACAACATTATCTACAAATTTTGTACGAAAAAAATTTCGATAATGTGGACCGTTTTCGAGGTAGAGGGCGGAGAGCGCGGGGTCATAGCATCACTTCAGGTCAACCGGCGCCTCCGTCGAAAACGCAGTTGATGGACTATCGATAAATCAATTATTATGCATATTTGTCAATTTTTATTAACTATTATATTATATTTTATAATTTTTTTTCCTAACCACTTTTTATACAGTATAAATTTATTTAAAGACACTGACCTGCCCATGTAATAGCAGAATTGTTAATTAAAATATAGGAATTTTATATTAATTTCAACCTAACTAATAGTAATAACTTCTTACATGATAAAAAAAAACAAATTAATTATGAAAATGAAATGAAAATTGACCAATATTCATAGTAATTGATTAATCGATAGTTCACCAACTGTATATTGCGCGTTTTCGACCGGAGGCGCCGTTTGATCTGTAGTGATGCTGTGACCGCGCCTTCTCCGCGCTCTATCTCGAAAATGGTCGTCCTCATCGAAATTTTTTTCAAACAAAATTTGTAGATAATTTTGTATTCTGCAATATTGATAATAACTAAAAATAGGAAAAAATCTAAAAAACCTATAGGGAATAAGATATTTCCAAAAAAAGCGAAAAAACCGATTTTTGTGACCTTCGACCTTAAAAATTTAATACTTGCTCACACCCTACCATGTGTAGGTTTTGAGACAATTTTCATGGTGTCAATGTAAAAGTATTTACAGACTTACAGCTGGGTATCTCGAATTCCGAGATTTCGACAAAATTTCGTCTTATTTGACTGGACTATAGAGGCATTTGGGCAAAACGATATGGCACTCGTTTAAGTAGAACCAGCGCTAAAAAAAAGCACGAGCACTGACTTAGAAAACGGAGCCTGAAAGCAGAATAGAAACATTACAATATAGCTGCAAACCAATTAACAATTTAAACCTACTTTGTTTGGAGAAAGATGTTTGAAGAACTAGATTTTCTCCTCCATTGCTAGCCGTATTGACTATAACGTTGTCGATCATCTCCATCAAATTGCCGGCGTTCTGTACCCCATCACTTTTGAACACATCAGGAATGGTAAACATCGTTTTATTTTTCCAGCTCATTATCATCTCGAAAAGTTCTGGACTTCTCATGTTGTTCATAGAAAAAATTCTGAACAGATCGTGGTCTAGAATCCAGTTTATTTTTCCCCTGAACTAAAAATAAGGAGATTCTAGTTTAATATACTATCAGGTTTGTATAAAAGGTGAACACCATAAACATGCCTAATTATCCATATCTGATGAGTCTCGTCCTTTACTGCTTAATTGAGGGAATATTTCTTGGCTTCAGGACTGTGGGGTGAATTATACACACTTTTTTAAATTGCCGACGTTTCGATCCTTTTTTGGATCTTCTTCAGGGCTGCAAGAATATTTATTTTTTAGTCTTGGAAGAGTTTACAATTTGTGTAAAATACAATTTAAACTTCACGATTCACAAACTTAATTAGGTATATGAGACACTATTACAAACAAGCTACATGGACACGTATTAGAGAGAGACTGACATTCAGGCAGAATTTGTAGTTATATGTATATTTTTTTTTGTATATTATTGTATTGTTCTATTATATATATTTTTTTCCCTTTGTAATTTGTTTATATTTTTTATGTCCTACAAATTCATTTCCCATTATTGATTATACAATTGCATTACGATTCTTACCAATTTGGTCCGGTGTAATTGGATACGGTGGATGTTTAGTTTCATTAATTCGTCTTTGTTTACGTGTCTTGTTGGAGTTGTTGGTGGTATGTTTCCGTGGCCAGTCACTATGCTACTGATCAACGGAGTTCTCGCGTCGCCGGTTATCAATTCTTGGATTCGTTTCTTTTTTCGGTAGTTCGTCATCTTTTCAATTAATTTCTCTTAACAGGCCGTTATAAATATTATTTAAACCTTGTATGTCTGATCTGACGTTTACTGTTTCAATCTCAACAAATTGGTATACAAAACCCACCTCATCTAACAGAATTTTAAATTACTTGTCGCATCATCCACAAACACAAAAAATTAACACAATAAAGAACCTTTTATTTAGATGTTATAGTCTGAGCAATAAAGAGTACTGGAATAGTAACGAAATCAAGATTAAAGAAATTTTAAGAGCGAACAACTACCCCAAAACATTAGTCAACCAAAATATACAACACTACAAGCGGAAATTCACAAGTTCAGGTTTCGAGAATATCGCGCAAACTGAAAGAGAGAATATCAAATATTATAAATTCCCATACATAAAAGGACTGTCAGAAAAAGTTGAAAACCTCATAAAAAACAACGCTACCAACATTAAACTAGCTTTTTACCCCCTGGGAAAACTTATACACAAAATTGAAAGACCCCTACCCAAAGTTAACAAAATCTAACTTAGTTTATCAAATCCCCTGTAAGGGTTGCAATTTATCTTATGTTGGCATGACCAAACAATATTTAAAAAACCGAATATACCAACACAAATACGACTGCGGAGAAAATAACAAGGACAAAAACGAGAAAACTGCTCTTGCGATACACCATTTTAACGAAAAACACGATTTCGACTTTGATGCAGTAAAAATACTCGACATAGAAAAAAATTATCAAAAAAGATGCATTAGTGAAATGATACACATATCCATTAATGAAACAGTAAACGTCAGATCAGACATACAAGGTTTAAATAATATTTATGACGGCCTGTTAAGAGAAATTAATTGAAAAGATGACGAACTACCGAAAAAAGAAACGAATCCAAGAATTGATAACCGGCGACGCGAGAACTCCGTTGATCAGTAGCATAGTGACTGGCCACGGAAACATACCACCAACAACTCCAACAAGACACGTAAACAAAGACGAATTAATGAAACTAAACATCCACCGTATCCAATTACACCGGACCAAATTGGTAAGAATCGTAATGCAATTGTATAATCAATAATGGGAAATGAATTTGTAGGACATAAAAAAATATAAACAAAATTACAAAGGGAAAAAAATATATATAATAGAACAATACAATAATATACAAAAAAAAATATACATATAACTACAAATTCTGCCTGAATGTCAGTCTCTCTCTAATACGTGTCCATGTAGCTTGTTTGTAATAGTGTCTCATATACCTAATTAAGTTTGTGAATCGTGAAGTTTAAATTGTATTTTACACAAATTGTAAACTCTTCCAAGACTAAAAAATAAATATTCTTGCAGCCCTGAAGAAGATCCAAAAAAGGATCGAAACGTCGGCAATTTAAAAAAGTGTGTATAATTCACCCCACAGTCCTGAAGCCAAGAAATATTCCCTCAATGCCTAATTATAATAGCTGAAAGCTGAGGTGAAAATCCTATTTGAAAGAATAATATAGATCGATTTAAATCAATCAATATCAAACTCATACATTGGAGGTTTTCTCGTCAACTTTCAAAGAATGCAAGAGGTTGATATCATCCACAACATTCACAGACAGTTATTGGACTCTATTGGGGCTCTTCAATAAGGAAATAGCTCTCAACGATATGAATCACTCTAGGATCTTATATTTCAAGATCTGCCATAATACTGTGGGCACTACTACCGCTGAATATACTTAGCGCAATAATAGACTACTGGTAAAACAATAGATATGATATTCCGTCCAGGTAATAATTTCCGACCGCCGGCGCCGTATATATCATTTATGTCGATGTCGGGGAAAATAAACCCGAAATAAAGATAATTTCGTTCAGAAATTGTTCTATTGTGTCACTCTCAATTCGGACCATCCTCTATACCGTTTTACGATGTTTCGATAAAGAGCGACCGCGTCTAATTAATTTCTTTTGATGTCCTGTTCACAGAATAACACGCCCCGTAAATAATATTGTGAATAATAATAATTCATATTATTATTTTAACCGATGGTTTATTTATTTTCCCGACTATGAAACATGCAAAATGATACCGTACCGATTATAACCAGAGAAATTCCATTCCGTTCAATTTCATTCCGTTGATTTTGCCGAATAAATGAACTTGAAAAATTTTGAAATTCGGAATAATATAACAGGAAATATTTTATTTAATAAACTAGGTTATTAAAGACAGTGATATTTTAATGCGTGAGCGGAGCGAACGAGTTATTAGTTCGGGACCATTAGTCGCCCGATTAATAACCGAGTTGATTACAAAATTTTTCCGACGATCTCAATACGAATTGTGTATGAATTCTTGATTAAAATACATTCCCATTTTGTACAAGTCTAACATTTGACGTAATAAAATTTCTATGTATCTATGTTCCAGTAGAGTTTTGACATTTCTCGTAGTGCTTCTGAATAATTTGTGAACGGTTGCCATGAGGATTGCACACTAAAATAGCCAAAATTGAGCATTAAAATGGGTCATTAATGATCAATTTCGTATACATTAAAATCACCTTTCATTTCGAGGTCAGCGGAAATAAATTATTTCAATTTCGATTTCCAACCCTTATGGAAAAACATCAGTCCGAGATGCCTTTTTTTCCGACACATGCTGCTCGCGTTTTTCGGCGGTTAGGAATTTGATACGGAAATTTTCCGCCATTTTCGTTCTGATTATGACCAAATGTTCCGAATTTTCTCTAAACCGAAAATGAAGTTTTGGGAAAAGCGACTAATCCGAGAGAACCGTTTCAACCCCGCCGCCTAATTTTATAGAATTTTGACGCATGTTTTGGTCGGTGGGGACATGCCGTTTAAACCAAAATTCTCGCGAAAAATGAAAATTCAGTTTCGGGTTCTCGCTATTACAGTTTACTAGTCACGGTCATTTTTGTTTCATTTTGAGGTTCGGCATTTTAAAATTGAGTTGAAATTCTCAGATTGTAAATCAATTTCTTTTTTTTAGTTGAATTCTGTTGTCTGTAGTGCTATAGAGATAAGGTCCTTTGGGGCTTTGAGTTTTCACGACACCGTTTCCGTTAAATCAGAACCGTTAAAATTCCTTTGAATATTGCGTTCCATACCGAGTGTATCCAGTGATTTTTTTATTTCATAGTTTCTTCTCCGTCCGTCCCCAGGGCACTAGGTGAGGTGTGGTTGGCTATTGCGAGCACGACTGGCAACCCTCCTGAACTAGTACCTGGGTTGGACCTGACTTATTTATTAGTTCTTTTCAGAACTCCGTGTTCCCTGTTGGTCACCAAGGTAGCCTACTCTCCTAAACTGTCACCAGGATTTGACCCCGTCTTTTATTATGTAATTTTCCATAAATTTTTCCGAATACGTGTCCGTCCCCCAACTATCAGTTGAAGTCTGGTGGGCTATTGCGGCTTAAGTACAACTGGCAACCTACCTGAACTGGCTGTTGCGGTTTGACTGAGACCTGCACAGTTCTTTTCAGAACTAGTGCACCGTGAATAATAGCACCTGTCTTTTGCTCCCGAAGCGATATAATTTCTGTGTATTTTTTGCATTTTGAATTATTTTCTTGTTGCAATTAATTTATTTTTACCAGTGGATACCAGTAAAAGTTTTTGTCGTGTACCTACATTGTGAAACATAGCAAGGAGTATGTTTTTTTCTCAGACAGCCAACCGCAATATAGTTTATATTAGCCAACCGCAATATAGTTTATATTACCGATTACCTGTTTTGGTGTATTCTCTTTTTGCTGTAAACATTTATCTGTTTCTGTGTTTTGTAATTATTTTACGTTGCTCTCATCGATTATTTTACCTGCTCTCACCGCTTATTTTTACCGCTTATATTATTTGCTTTAACCGCTTGTATCACCTGCACAGTTTGCTCACTTCAAACCGCTATATACCTACCGCTTGTTATTATGAATTTCAGGTTGGAAGAACAACCATGACACATATTTCGTTTTTAATTTATTTTTGTATTTTGGCATATTTGTTTATTTTGTGTTTTGTTTATCGATTGTATATTTTGTAAATAAATTTTTACATATTTTCTGTGTGCTTCTTCCCCCTGAAAGTGAGCAAACTTGATACTTATTATTTTCAACATTGATATTCTTTCAAAAAATAAAGTAGCGGAGAGGTTCATCTCACTTGTTGAGGGTTTCAATGCAAAATTTATGATTAGGAAACCTACAAGAATAACACTAACATCTTCTACATGTATCGATAATATTATAACCAATATCGAAAATGACACATTAGCAAGTGTTATTGAAGAACATATATCGGATCACAAGGGACAGATATTTACTTTTTCGGCTGTAACAGCTATGCAGCACAAGAAAAAAATTCGTTTGATAAATGAGTCTACAACTGAGATATTTTTGACATCCTTGTCCCAAGTAGACTGGAACATACTTTCGAACGATTTTTCCACTGGTGTGGACTCCTTATGGAATATTTTTCACGCAACCTTCAAACGAATATTTGATGACTCATTTCCACATATTTCAATTAAAAATAATAACAAAATTAAAATTCCCATCACACCCAGGGTTCAGGAGCTCCGTAATTATTTAAACGCTTTATTTGTTATTTCTAGTCAAAATTCGAGTTATGATAGTCATTATAGAAAGGTGAAATTTCGTTATGATAGGGAGTTAGAGAAAATGAATCAGGACTATTTCAGAAAACTGATTTCAAAAAGTAAAAATAAGGGCAAGACTTCTTGGAGTATACTGCGTACGCTAACTGGTAAGGATGTGACTAAAAGAAATGTTCTGAATAATGTATTAGGCAACCCAGAGGACGTCGCGAATAACTTTAATCACTATTTCGCAAACGTGCATTCAGAATATTCACATAATTCAAATAATATTCCAGATAGTTCACGTTATAGTTGTCGCAATAACAAATCTTTTTATTATTTTCCCGTGAATGAAGGTGAGTTAATGAATGTGGTCAATAAGATGGAGAGTAAAGCTTCTTGTGGTTATGATGATATACCTATAACTATTATCAAAAACTCGATTCACATAATCGCTAAACCTCTATCCCACATTATAAATCGAGCTTTTACGGAAGGCTTATTTCCATCTGCCCTCAAATTAGCTGTGATCAAACCACTCCATAAAAAAGGAAATTTAGATGACTTCCGCAATTATCGTCCTATCAGCCTGTTGACAGCATTCTCAAAAATCTTCGAAAAAATATTAGTCAACCGGTTATTGAACTTCTTTCATAAATTCGGTATATTTTCGAAAAATCAACATGGTTATTTGCGCGGTAAAAGCACCACCACGGCTCTCTACGAGTTAACAACGGGTATTATTGAAGCACTTGAACAAAGTGAAGTGCCAATCGGAATTTTTCTGGATCTATCTAAAGCTTTTGATTGTGTAGATCACCAGGCACTTTTAAGAAAATTGGAATCTTATGGTATTCGTGACAACCAACTTGAACTACTGCGTAGCTACCTAACTAATAGAACGCAAAAAGTTACCATTAGCACAGATGACAGAGTTTACACGTCCAAAGAAGAAGTAGTTAATATAGGTGTACCTCAGGGTAGTATTTTAGGTCTTCTTCTTTTTCTGTTATACATTAATGATCTACCTATGGCTATATCCACTTTAATCCAAATAATTGTCCATCTAATTTTATTTGTAGACGACGCAAATGCACTTATTAAAAATAAAGACCTCCATGCTTGCATCGAACAGACTAAAACAGCTTTTGATCTGATAAGTGTTTGGTGTGATCAGAACGGGCTCCATTTAAATGTTGATAAAACTGAGTACGTCATGTTCAGAACTAATAGATCTAAAGAAATTTTTCCGCAAACAATAGATTTCAATGATACCACAGTTGAAATAGCACAGACCACTAAATTTTTGGGAGTCTATGTGGACAGTCAGTTGAATTGGTGCGAACATGTAGATCAGCTCAGTAAAAAACTCAATCGGAGTCTTTACATGATAAGGGTGTTATCTCGACGGGTAGATAGGCAACTTCTAAAAACTATCTATTTTTCTTGTTTTGATTCTATACTCAGGTATGGAATCGTGATCTGGGGTAGTGGTTCGGATTGCAGTAAATTGTTCATTCTTCAAAAGTTTGCTTTAAGAGCTATGATTGGTTTAAAATATAGAGACTCATGTAGAGGGCATTTCAGACAGAATATAATTCTCACTTTCTTTGGCTTGTTCATTTTGGAGTGCATTCTTTTCGTTAAAACAAGTCCACATTATTTTGAAGATTTGAGAAATAAAAATAACACAAGACGTACAATTCCCTTTCACATTCCCATACATAAGATGACACTGACTGAGAAGAACACCAAGTATATGTGTATTAAATTTTATAATAATCTACCCAAAAATGTATTAGATATAGTTGATTTCAAGAAATTCAAGAAATGTTTAACAGACTTGATTATTACAATTGAACCATATTCAATTTCAGAATTTATGAATTATTGTAATGTAGAAGCTAGTATGTAATGTGTATATTTTTTTCTCTCTGTAATTGACGGTTTCCCACTTCTTTGGATTGTTATTCAGGATTCAGGGAATAAAGGTATTGTTATTGTTATTGTTATTTGGTAGTCGCAATCGCTAAGAGCCTAAATTGTACAGAGTCCTTCTCCAACTGTATAAAGGTTACCCAGGTTAAGATGAGTGTGCGACATCATCAATCAGTTGTGATCTTGAGAAAATTATCAAAACTGGAGTTAAAGAAAAGGTTTGTCACAAACGTCATCTCTGAAGATCCTTACGAGTACCTCGTTTCCTTCAAAGGCCATATCCATGCTGAGTCCCAATATGGTGAAACAGTTGGGTGGATGGCCTGGCTGATATAACATGTTTAAAATTTCTTCCAAATTTGGCGAAACTAACTTTAAAGTATGAGTTCAATATAAGTTGATTTTAGTCGATTAATATTTATTCTCTAGGAACGAAATGACCATCCATAGGTGCTCTGTGATCTTTCATTGCTTAGCAGGCAGTCATTTGCTATGTTATCTGTTAACAAAAAGTTGTACAACTTCCTTCCTCTAGAAGCATTCTGCAGGACGATTTGGATATCTATATGGAATCGGTATTTCGTGACAAGACTGCTTCTAAGTATCCAAAAATGCTGCACTCATACTTCGGAGCTAATTTCTTCCTCGTACAAGACAAAATGCAAGGAAGTGGTATCAAACAGAGCACCTATGGGTGGCCATTTCGTCCTTATTAGGACTCATCAGCACAGGATAGCTCTGAATGATACAAGATATTTCTTGGAACTTGTATCATCCAGAGATATCCGGCGATTAACACAATACATAGAAAGGCCTTTTCAGATGTGAACAGAGGTAAAATGAGGACAAAATCTCTATGTTCATATTCCACCATGTTGTTTATAAACATTAACCCAAATTTGGTTATTTTCATGATTTCCGAAATATGTGCTCCGGCTTTTGCGATTCTTGATTAATTAATATGAATTTTAGTGTTATGGAAGTTCATTTACCACAGAAAAATTCCGAAATACTGGATTATTTCAAAGACATGTCTGAAACACGATCGTTTACGAAAAGCAAAATTCCATAGTTCAGTATAGTAGCGTGGGTGGATTATGTATATTAGGTTTTAAAATAATTATGTTTCTTTTATTCTGGAAACCTGTAATTAGCTACATGATGTACCTTTGCTAATAAACAGAAGGGGATGCTTCTTATTACTTAAAAAAATCCTATTGATCTCAGTTTATGCAGATATTATATTTATCCCTATTTAGTACCACTAAAAAAAGCTAGACCCTGTTATTGGACTGTCAAATTTCAAAACAAAAACAAACATTTGCTTTGTAAATCTTGTCCTCAAATTAATTCTATTGATATCAAGCTTGAGGCCTATCTAGGTGTTTTTTTGATCTGAGATGGACACTGATAAAGACTCAACGAGAGTCTCTCCATAACCAAATCGATTTCCAAAAGACCTAATGTATCTGAAAAACCCTTACTTAGTTTTTCTTCTTGGCCGAACTGGTTTCGAAGGAGGATTATTTTTTCAGTGTAGCTTAAACGGAATTCGCATAAGTTCTGAGATAACAATAGTCGGCTTCAGATTTGGTTGTGTATTCACTAAAAATTCTGATAACCCGAAATATACAGGGTCATAAATAGCTGTGTTCTTCATAAAATCTTTATGAAAAATCTTATAATTACTCGAAAAAACTGATATAGGCCAAGCAATAGAGGTTTTTTACGTGACAAAAATACTACCTGAAATCTGACTGTGCAGTCATGCAATAGGTAGTTTCTACATGTTTTTCATGATAAATTCCACTCCTGAATCGTCTTAGGTTTTTTTTAGAAGCGAAAAATAGCCAAAAAATCCAAAATTTTGCTTTTTCGCTTATAAAACGTGAAGTATTGATCTGATCGAAAAGCTGTTAAGGCACTTTTTGTAGAAAATTCAAAACCAAAAAATGAGAGGTGACACGTCTCAAGCGGATAATTAGTTTCCAAGACAAGTCCAAAAAACTGGAAATAAACATCAATTTTTCGAATATTCATAACTTGGTCAATTTCTGAGATGAAGAGTAGTTGCTCTGAATTTAAGTAGTTATTAACATATACTTTATTGGTGCACAATTACAAAGCTGTCAGATAAATAGTTTTTGCACAATCGCAGTTTTCCGAATTCGACGTACTTTTTTCAAAAAGGTCGTGATACTCGGCTACTTGTCGGATTTGAATTTTACAAAATGCATTTTAAAGAAGAAATAAAATTCTTTAAATCGTTTATTCTCTCGATACCGACCGATAATGTTTAGTGGGTGAAAAACGGCGTCAAACGGGAGTGGGAGTCGCCTGCTACACGAGGGGAATACTATACCTTGTATCTTTCGCGCGTCGCGTGGAAGGGCGACTCCCACCCCGCGACTAGTTTGATGCATTCGAGCCTTTTTGCTCCTGTTTGACGCCGTTTTTCACCCACTAAACATTATCTCGGTCGGTAGCGAGAGAATAAACGATTTGAAGAATGTTATTTCTTCCTTAAAATGCTCTTTGTAAAATTCAAATCCGACAAGTAGCCGAGTATCATGACCTTCTTGAAAAAAGTAGGTCGAATTCGGAAAACTGCGATTGTGCAAAAACTATTTATCCGACAGCTTTGTTATTGTGCACCAATAAAGTATATGTTAATAACTACTTACATTCAGAGCAACTACGCTTCATCTCAGAAATTGACCAAGTAATGAATTTTCGAAAAATTGATGTTTTTTTCAGTTTTTTGGACATTTCTCGGAAACTAATTATCAGCTTGAGACGTGTCACCCCTCATTTTTTTGTTTTTTAATTCTCTACAAAAAGTGCCTTAACAGCTTTTCGATCAGATCAATACTTCACGTTTTATAAGCGAAAAAGCAAAATTTTGGATTTTTTTGGCTTCTCAAAAAAACCTAAGACGATTCAGGAGTCTAATTTATCATAAAAAACATGTAAAAAACTACCTATTGCATGACTGCACGGTCAGATTTCAGGTAGTATTTTTGTCACGAAATCGACCTTTCGATAGCTCTATTGCTTGGTCAATATGAACTTGGTGTACAAATGTAAGCAAAAACTTCTCTGTTTCGTTAGCTTTTCAAAAAGGTACACTCGTCACTAATTCCTTCATCCAATCAAAAACTATGGCCGGAAAACCGAACAGGTAACAGACAATCATTCTGCATTCACATATCCCATTCTTCCCTACTTCACTCGAACTATGGCTCACTCACCAGTCACGAGTGAAATAATTGAAATGAAGGATATCTGAATGACTCGACAAAGTGTTAACTAATCAGTTTTCCAGCCATAGTTTTCGATTGCAAGAATTTTGCTCTATTCAATAAAAATATAAAATGATCACACGACTTACCTTTCCTGCTGTTTGTTTGGAACGCTTTTTATGTTCCTGGTCAACTTTATTAGCGAATACATAATGAGAAATATGTGTTGTAGTACCTGGCACCCAGCATCTATAAACTCTCAGTAAACAATCAGGTGTTATAGGGCTTCCGAAAATCTAAAAATTATTCGTAATACCCCGGTGAATTTTCGAAAAGATGAAAAAAGTCTACCTCAATTGCATCAGCCATTAATTGCTTTGAAAGTGAGGCTCCAGGTGGTAGTTTGGAGGATGGTATCCAGTATTCGGAAGAAGGACTTTCTTGGATGAACATATAGGAATTATCGCCAGGGCAGAATGTTAAAATGGAAACTGCGTCTGAAAACTCGCTAGTGGTTTTGAACAAGGACATTTTTTATGTACAGTAACAATACAATTTAAAAAAATAATGAAAACTCATTTGCAGTTGAGGTTCAGTCAGTTTGACTGAAAAACTGGAGAATTCTATGTTTTATACCATAAAAAATTATTTTCATTATATCTGTGAACTGTCAAAAGATATCTCAGAATATTCATTCTATGGAACACTTAGGGGAAGGTGAGGTATAATGATCCCCTTAAGGGAAAATTTTAATTGTGGCTAGAGTTGAAGGCAAAACCGCAAGATTTCAATTGTTGAAGGTAGTGAATTTACTTAACTTTGTATCTGCCCACTTATTTTTCATTTCATCTATGTAGTTTTTTTGTATTAGATATTTTTGTTAAAGTTTAGTGAAGGATCATTTTATACACCCCTGTGGATAAAATGATCCCTGGGGTAGGGCCAAAATGATCCTAGGGATCATTTTGTTAATTTGTTAATAAATATCAAATAAAAATGAAATAAAAATTGACTAATATTCATAGTAATGATTAATCGATAGTTCACCAACTGTATATTGCGCGTTTTCGACCGGAGGCACGGTTGACCTGAAGTGATGCTGTGACCGCGCCTTCTCCGCCCTCTATCTCGAAAATGGTCCACCTCATCGAAATTTTTCAGACAAAATTTGTAGATAATTTTGTATTTTACAATATTGATAATAACTAAAAATAGGAAAAACTCTATAGGGAATGAGATATTTCCAACAAAAGCGAAAAAAACCGATTTTTGTGATCTTCGACCTCAGAAATTTAATAGTTGCTCACACCTTACCATTTGTAGGTTTTGAGACAATTTTCAGTGTGTTATTATAAAAGTATTTACAGACTTACAGCTGGGTATCTCGAATTCCGAGATTTTGGCCAAATTTAGTCTTATTTGACTGGACTATATAGAACCAGCGCCAAAAATAGCACGAGTACTGACTTAGAAAACAGAGCCAGAAAGCAGAATAGAAACATTACAATTGAAAATCAATTAACAATTTAAACCTACTTTGTTTGGAGAAAGATGTTTGAAGAACTAGATTTTCTCCTCCATTGCTAGCCGTATTGACTATAACGTTGTCGATCATCTCCATCAAATTGCCGGCGTTCTGTACCCCATCACTTTTGAACACATCAGGAATGGTAAACATCGTTTTATTTTTCCAGCTCATTATCATCTCGAAAAGTTCTGGACTTCTCATGTTGTTCATAGAAAAAATTCTGAACAGATCGTGGTCTAGAATCCAGTTTATTTTTCCCCTGAACTAAAAATAAAGAGATTCTAGTTTAATATACTATCGGGTTTGTATAAAAGGTGAACACCATTAACATAATTATAACAGCTAAAAGCTGAGGTGAAAATCGTATTTGAAAGAATAATATAGATCGATTTAAATCAATCAATATCAAACTCATACTTCAGAGGTTTTCTCGTCAACTTTCAAAGAATGCAAGAGGTTGATATCATCCACAACATTCACAGACAGTTCTTGGACTCTATTTGATATGATGTTCTACTAATCCTTCTGATCAAATGTCTCCACAGTCACGAAGCTGAAAAATGCATACTTCTAGGAGTTTTTAGCGATTTTTTGTATCCATTATGGCTTAAGTATTACTGTTCACACAGAAATGTTTGAGAATTATTTCGAATTGACCGAATCTGCTTTCAATAATCACGAAATATTCTCAAACATTTCTGTGTGAACGGTAATACGTAAGCCATAATGGATACAAAAAATCGCTAAAAACTCCTAGAAGTATGCATTTTTCAGCTTCGTGACTGTGGAGACATTTGATCAGAAGGATTAGTAGAACATCATATCAAATTTTCAGCCAAATCCACCGGGAGCCAATTCCCATACAAAATGTGCGGGGTGCTTTTTCCGAATACATGTCCGTCCCCCAACTATCAGTTGAAGTCTGGTGGGCTATTGCGGCCTAAGTACAACTGGCAACCTACCTAAACTGGCTGTTGCGGTTTGACTGAGACCTGCACAGTTCTTTTCAGAACTAGTGCACCGTGAATAATAACACCTGTCTTTTGCTCCAGAGCGGTATAATTTCTGTGTATTTTTTGCATTATGAATTATTTTCTTGTTGCAAATAATTTATTTTTACCAGTGAATACAGGTAAAAGTTTTTGTCGTGTACATTGTCAGACAGCCATCCGCAATATAGTTTACCAATTACCTGTTTTGGTGTATGCTCTTTTTGCTGTAGACATTTATCTGTTTCTGTGTTTTGTAATTATTTTATGTTGCATCGCTTATTTTACCTGCTCTCACCGCTTATTTTTACCGCTTATATTATTTGCTTTAACCGCTTGTATCATCTGGACAGTTTGCTCACTTCAAACCGCTATATACCTACCGCTTGTTATTATGAATTTCAGGTTGGAAGAACAACAATGACACATATTTCGTTTTGAATTTATTTTTATTTTTGTATTTTTTTTGTGTTTAGTTTATCGATTGTATATTTTGTGAATAAATGTTTACATATTTTCTGTGTGCTTCTTTCCCCTGAAAGTGAGCAAACTCGATACTTATTATTTATCTGGTAGTCGCAATCGCTTAAAGCCTAGATTGTACAGAGTCCTTCTCCAACTGTATAAAGGTTACCCAGATTAAGATGAGTGTGCGACATCATCAATGAGTGGTGATCTTGAGAAAATTATCAAAACTGGCGCCCGAGCGAAAGAGAACTGAAACCGAACTACACCAGCAGCGAGAAAAGGTTGTCACAAACGTCATCTCTGAAGATCCTTACGAGTACCTCGTTTCCTTCAAAGGCCATCCCCATGCTGAGCCCCAATATGGTGAAACAGTTGGGTGGATTGCCTGGCTGATATGACATGTTTAAAATTTCTTCCAAATTTGACGAAACTGACTTTAAAGTATGAGTTCGATATAAGTTTATTTTAATCGATTAATATTTATTCTCCAGATACTTTCATAATAAATGTGAAATTTTAGCTAACGTGGTCCTTGAACGAGAGTGCGCCCACATGTAGTTTTTGAATGAAATCATTTATACGTCCGCCAAAAAATATCTCTAATAAGAAAAGGTTCAACGCGTAACATCGCCATGAATATCAATAAAGTGAAAGCAGAGAATAATATTAAACGATTGAAATCAACCAATATTGAACTCATACTTCGGAGCTAATTTCGTCCTCGTTCAAGAAAAAATGCAAGGAAGTGGTATCAAACAGAGCACCTATGGGTGGCCATTTCGTCTTTATTAGGACTCATCAGTACAGGATAGCTCTGAATGATACAAGTTCCAAGTAATATCTTGTATCATTCAGAGCTATCCTGTGCTGATGAGTCCTTATAAGGACGAAATGGCCATCCATAGATGCTCTGTTTAATACCACTTCTTTGCATTTTGTCTTGAACGAGGAAGAAATTAGCTCCGAAGTATGAGTGCATTTTTGGATACTTAGAAGCAGTCTTGGCACGAAATACCGATTTCATATAGGTATCCAAATCGTCCTGCAGAATGCTTCTAGAGGAAGGAAGTTGTACAACATTTTGTTAACAGATAACATAGCAAATGACTGCCTGCTAAGCAATGAAAGATCACACGTATAGAGAAGGAACAAAATCGAACCAAGAACAGAACTTTCTGGAGATAGGTTCACCTAAACAAAGGGATTTTCCTATTTGACTATTTAACTGGAGAAGTCTCTTCACTTCGACCGAATCGACCATTAGGAACGCTGCGATACTGATTCTGCATCAGTTTGGAAGTGATGCAGCGTTAAATAGAAATGTCGGAATAGCAACCCGTTCCAATCTTCAAGAGTAAGTGGCGGAGGAAGCTAATTTCTCCATGATGAAGAAATAGACATGAATTCATTGAATTGATGAATGCCTCAGATTAACAAAATACATAGAAAGGCCTTTTCATATGTAAACAGAGGTAAAATGAGGACAAAATCTCTATGTTTATATTCCACCACGTTGTTTATAAACATTAACCCAAATTTGGTTATTTTCATGATTTCCGAAATATTTGCTCCGGCTTTTGCGATTCTGAATTAATTAATATGAATTTTAGTGATATAGACTTTCATTTCCTACAGAAAAATTCCGAAATACTGTATTATTTCAAAGACATGTCTGAAACACGATCGTTTACGAAAAGCAAAATTCCAGAGTTCAGTATAGTAGCGTGGGTTGATTATGTATACTCCGTTCACGAAAGGTTGAGCTGTCGGTTGGCCATGGAAATTTGGCATATTCCACCGTGTATATTAAAATTTTAGGTTATGTTCTTTATTTTCTTGTCAGATTGATACGCAATGTTGTCAATATTGCATAGAGTTCTCTGATAACTCGCAAGCTCGTCGGACGAGACCGAGTACATTCGGCAACGTTGACTTTATTTTACTTTATGATAGTAAATACTGCCAACTTCAGATAAATAAAGGAACGCCTACTATGTGCTCAACCTTTCGTGAACGGACTATATAGTAGATTTTAAAATAATTATGTTTCTTTTATTCTGGAAACCTTTAATTGGCTACATGATGTTCCGCTGCTAATAAACAGAAGGGGATGCTTCTTATTACTTAAAAAAATCCTATTGCTCTCAGTTTATGCAGATATTATATTTAGCCCTATTTAGTGCCACTAAAAAAAGCTAGACCCTGCCTTTGGACTGTCAAATTCCAAAACAAACATTTGCTTTATAAATCTTGTCCTCAAATTAATTCTATTGATATCAAGCTTGAGGCCTA
Organism: Propylea japonica; assembly: GCA_013421045.1. Lineage (NCBI taxonomy): Eukaryota > Metazoa > Arthropoda > Insecta > Coleoptera > Coccinellidae > Propylea > Propylea japonica. The sequence continues at coordinate 28,017,531 of CM024247.1, forward strand.
TCTAGGTGTTTTTTTGATCTGAGATGGATACTGATAAAGACTCAACGAGAGTCTCTCCATAACCAAATCGATTTCCAAAAGACCTAATGTATCTGAAGAACCCTTACTTAGTTTTTCTTCTTGGCCGAACTGGTTTCGAAGGAGGGTTATTTTTTCAGCGTAGATTAAACGGAATTCGCATAAAGTTCTGAGATAACAAAAGTCGGCTTCAGATTTGGTTGTGTATTCACTAAAAATTCTGATAACCCGAAATATACAGGGTCATAAATAGCTGCAACTGTGTTCCTCATAAAACTTTCATAAAAATCTGATAATTACTCGAAAAAACTTATATGAACTTGGTGTACAAATGTAAGGAGAAACTTCTCTGTTTCGTTAGCTTTTCAAAAAGGTACATTCGTCAATAATTCCTTCATGCAATCAAAAACTATGGCCGAAAAACCGAACAGGTAACAGACAGTCATTCACATATCCTATTCTCCCCTACTTCTCTCGAACTATGGCCCGCTCGCATATTTGTAAACGACTTCCATGATTGCGATTCGGTTGTAGCCCGAACGCTGCCGTAACCTCTTCCGTAAAGAGCATACGATATCGCAAATCCTATTCACTAAATAGCATCCGTGATAGAAAATTTCAACTGTCCATAGATTCTAGCACTTTTACTGCAAATGTAATTAACCAAAATATGTATTTTAGGTAATAGTAGTTATAATGAGTAGCTTTATATGTACTTCGAATGAAAAATATTATTTAGCAATTTTCCTTCTGCCTAGGTACATTTTGTTTTTAACGCATTCTTGTAAATCATGGGGTGCTAACCTCTGTTTCTGAGTTCCATTTCTCGGTTTTCTCCCTGATTGGAATCGCCTTCTCCCTGTATATTTAGTTTTTCTGCGCATACTAGTAGTTGGTTGCACAGAAATTTCATGACTTTTCGAGAAGCGTTAATTAATCGTTTAGTGCTAGTACCCCTAAATTTAAAGGCAGGATGTAAGCCAATTAAAAGGCTGGAGGATCTTTTCACCTTCTTATAATATTATAACTGTTCATAAAGACTTATGCTCCTTCTTGAAAGTTTTCGGGGTCATCCCTCAATTTTTTTTCTATATCGGATGTAACTGGTATTTACTTCCTCTATAGGGTTATTGTATTTCGCATACACTTCGCAATCTGTATCTAATGAAGAGGTTCTGATAAGGCTTTCCTACAAATAATTTGTAATTTTTGTTGAACAGGTAGTGCTGAATTCTGGTTCTTTTACTAAAAGCAGTGGTTTCAACAACTGGTTAGGAGGGTTCGTGCCTGTAGCTATCTTATATAAAATATTTATTGGTCTTGATACAAGACATCACATCAAATATAAAAACCTAAACCTCCTTACTGAATCAATACTAATCTTACCGCTTTTGGCGATTTTTTCCAGACTGATTTTAACGAACATTTTTGCGATCACGGGTGTTAGTTACCCAAGCGATTTGCCATATCGTCTGCTATTTACCAGAGATGTTCGGGCGAAAGCCGATTGTCGATCCTGGGTGTTGTATACAAATGCGACCCGCTCACCAGTCACGAGTGAAATAATTGAAATGAAGGATATCTGAATGACTCGACAAAGTGTTAACTAATCAGTTTTCCGGCTATAGTTTTCGATTGCAAGAACTTTGCTCTATTCAATAAAAATATAAAATGATCACACGACTTACCTTTCCGCTGTTTGTTTGGAACGCTTTTTATGTTCCTGGTCAACTTTATTAGCGAATACATAATGAGAAATATGTGTTGTAGTACCTGGCACCCAGCATCTATAAACTCGCAGTAAGCAATCAGGTGTTATAGGGCTTCCGAAAATCTAAAAATTATTCGTAATACCCCGGTGAATTTTCGAAAAGATGAAAAAAGTCTACCTCAATTGCATCAGCCATTAATTGCTTTGAAAGTGAGGCTCCAGGTGGTAGTTTGGAGGATGGTATCCAGTATTCGGAAGAAGGACTTTCTTGGATAAACATATAGGAATTATCGCCAGGGCAGAATGCTAAAATGGAAACTGCGTCTGAAAACTCGCTAGTGGTTTTGAACAAGGACATTTTTTATGTACAGTAACAATACAATTTAAAAAAATAAAGAAAACTCATTTGCAGTTGAGGTTCAGTCAGTTTGACTGAAAAACTGGAGAATTCTATGTTTTATACCATAAAAAATTATTTTCATTATATCTGTGAACTGTCAAAAGATATCTCAGAATATTCATTCTATGGAACACTTAATACGATGAAATGAACTGAATAAAATAAATAAAAGATACGACTGTATCGAAATTTTTCGAGAGAATTTTTTCTCCAGAATTGAATGGAAAACCAAAAGAAAATTTTATTTTTCGAAAATTTGTTCCACGAAATCATATTGGGTTGTTATTTTCAACCCCTAATAATAAAGTTATGTGATCAAAAAAATTGTATGAGTAAATCTCTTTCATGAATCATATTATCTTTAATTTTATGACTCAGTATTTTTTAGGATTCCTAAAAAAAATAAAATTGTCAACCCGTCATCGCCTTCCAAAGGCTGTATCTTGTAAGGGGGGTCCATTTCGTAAAAAAATTATATGAACTACCCCTGCTTATTTTCATCGAGGAATCATCTCCCTCAGTCCCTCGCCTACGGCTGAACTTCACCTCGTGAATAAAAGCTTATACGCTCGTTGCATAATAAAATATTTCATCACATTTTTTATTTTATTTTACACTTCTTAATATTTCATCACATATTTTATTAGAGTCTTCATTATTATTCCATGCACATGAATAATGCAAATATAAGTTCTACAATGAAAATTATTCATGCAATGTTCCATTTAGTGGAAAGTTTTTCTTCGCTTGAAACCATACCAAAATCCACTACCAGGAAGTATATGTGATGTGTTTTTACTGATTTTACATGGTATTGCAGTCCTTTCAACAGGAACAATTTCGAAATTACTAAAGAGATCGAAAATGAATATTTTAACGGTTTGAATAACAAATCTATACCCCAAACATCCCCTAGGGCCAATACCAAAAGGAAGGTATGTACCGGGTTTGATATTCTTCTTATTTTCATTCGAAAACCTCTCGGGTTGGAACTTCTCAGGATCTGGCCAAAATTGGCTATCATGGTGTAAAGCATACATTGGAATCCAAATGTTATCTCCAGGCTCAATGTGGATAGGTTTTTCTGAAGGTTTCTCGGGTTTTATGGTGAATCGTCTACTGCATTGTCTATCAGTTCTGCAGAATGGTGGATATTTTCTTAATGTTTCTGTAAAAAATTAGTACGATTTAATATAGTAGCCTGCAATCTACTAAAAAAATTCTCGGTTGACAATTGTTCTAAATTCGAACATTATTTCAAGAAATTCGTTTCCAATGGAAAATACCCCGGTGATGTAAGCTCCCGGCCAACCAGCTCCAAGCGCGCCTATTCCACCACGGTCGATGAGGTCGCGCGGCGTCAGCTGATTTGTTTTACGGTTAATTCTGAGGAATGCTACATCGGAAGTGATCAAATCCATACCGCAAGCAAAGAATTGAACAATTCAAATATATTTAAACTTCCTTTTATTCAATTTCTATCACATTAGGGGAAAAATCGGTATCTACTCGTAGGAAACAATTTATTGAAGTTTCATTAGTTTGAGATATCTGGCCCAGAATTCTGATGAATGGAATGGAGTGGGCATCATTCAACGCACTTTGGAGTAAATTTTCAATCATTTCTATGAACTCTAGACCCCCAGCTGCAAGGGTCGACCAAGGCCATGTTAAAGTTTTACTGTTAACAATATCGGATAATTTTTTTTTTGTATTTCGAATGTCCGGCCAAAAAGTTCCAGAAAAAGTTTTGTTCGTTTCTGAGAACCCGACACCCCTAGCTCCAAGGGTGAAAGCCGACACTATCTCGTCTCGAACTCGATATGACAACATTTCTTTTTTTGTGCTTGTTTCGGTAACCCGGCCAAGAATTCCGCTAGATGGTTTTCATCGTGTATGATATGAGTTATATTGGAGAAAAAATTCGTTAGATTCTGAGAACCCTGCAACCCTAGATGTGAGGATCGTTTCAACACTGTTTAGTTTCGCTGTTGACTCGATGGCAAAAATCCATTTTTTCTTCTATTTGGGATGTCCGGCCAAAAATTCTGAAAAGTGGATTCGATAGAGCTTTGTACAAATTACGTCTGACGTAATTTTCATTCGATTCCTCGCACCACACACCTCCAGCTCCAAGGATCGAACTTGGGGTTTTCAAGTTTTACTGTTAACACGATCGAATAATATTTTTTTTTGTATTGTGTGGTGCAAGGAATCGAATGAAAATTATGTCAGACGTAATTTGTATAATGCTCTATCGAATCCATTTTTCAAAATTTTTGGCCGGACATACCAAATGGAAGAAAAAATGGATTTTTGCCATCGATTCAACAGCGAAACTAAACAGTGTTGAAACGATCCTCACATCTAGGGTTGCAGGGTTCTCAGAATCTAACAAATATTTTCTCCAATATAACTCATATCATACACGATGAAAACCATCTAGCGGAATTCTTGGCCGGGGTACCGAAACAAGGACAAAAAAGAAATGTTGTCATATCGAGTTCGAGACGAGAGAGTGTCAGCTTTTACCCTTGGAGCTAGGGGTGTTGGGTTCTCAGAAACGAACAAAACTTTTTCTGGAAATAGTTTATATAATGTCCTAGCAACATCATCCACCGGACTTTTTGGCCGGACATTCGAAATACAAAAAAAAATTATCCGATATTGTTAACAGTAAAACTTCAACATGGCCTTGGTCGACCCTTGCAGCTGAGGGTCTAGAGTTCATAGAAATGATTGAAAATTTAGTCCAAAGTGCGTTGAATGATGCCCACTCCATTCCATTCATCAGAATTCTGGGCCGGATATCTCAAACTAATGAAACTTCAATAAATTGTTTCCTAAGAGTAGATACCGATTTTTCCCCTAATGTGATAGAAATTGAATAAAAGGAAGTTTAAATTTATTTGAATTGTTCAATTCTTTGCTTGCGGTATAAATTTGATCACTTCCGATGTAGCATTCCTCAGAATTAACCGTAAAACAAATCAGCTGACGCCGCGCGACCTCATCGACCGTGGTGGAATAGGCGCGCTTGGAGCTGGTTGGCCGGGAGCTAACATCACCGGGGTATGGAAAATTCTATTACAATTCGATAACTAGAACACGTTAACCAACCGAGCGAATTTTGCTGACAGAAAGGAAATCAGTTCAACGATCTATGGACTCCGCGAACTAATCTACGTCATCAATTACACCTCTTCGGCAAACTGTTGAGTTAAGTCTTCCCTAGAACGTTCTGAATCTGGTCGTTCAGTTTGCACTTCTACCCACATTCAAGTGTTGTTTCTAATCAAAGAAACAACAACAATTTTTTACAATTTCTCATACAGGGTCCAGGGTCGATCGTAGTTAACAGGGAACGGAAAGTATGATCTTATTGAGATTTTGGTTTCTCAGGCAAGAACAACTGGTTGACGCTCACTTGAACGAGACGAGACGAGACGAAGCGTGATTTCGCCTGGGACCGTGCACTTGGACGAAGCGATGCGTCGAGCAGGCATCGGAAGGAATTCTCCCTATCTCTAGGTCGCAATAAATTTTTAAAGGGCAATAAGAATTTATTGAGATAGGGAGAATTCCTTCCGTGACGGGAAAAAAATCGACATTCTATCTCTGCTGACAGGTTACAAAATATAACTTTACTCGAAATTACTTTTTTTCCCGGGAAAAAAGTTAGTGTATATATATCCGGGAAAAGAGTACTCACTTTTTTGCCGGATTAATTTCGTGAAAAGTTATATTTCTTTCGCTATTAAATCGTCATTTTTCCTGTTACAGAAAAAAATAGTGTATGATACAAGGAAAAAAAGTATTAGATTTTAGCTCGAAGTTATATTGTCTCGCGAGGCGAAGCGGAGGGTGACGAAGAATCGAGAGTATTTTTTTTATAACTATAATATAACGTGCCTTCCAAAAAATTCGTGGTCAAGTAAGCTGTGGATTCTATTTTGCCCCTCAAAGACTCTTAGGAAAGATAGAATCCACAGGTTACTTGACCACGAATTTTTTTCAACGCACGATATAAAATCATTGATACGAAATGCTAATTTTCCCTTTAAGCGATTAAAAAAATCAAAGCAAGTAGTAATCGCATTCCTTCATTCTGGTAATTTCCGGAAAACATCCTTTTCCTACGACAACATCGAAAAATTTCCAGTACCCCATAAGTTCTGGGAAGTTGCAATTTTTATTAATTTGCTGCATACCGCTTACCTGTACCTATAAACTTTTGCAAAGCTTTTGTTGGGTCGCCGGCATTCTGGTGATTTCAGGAAATATGCCTTTCTCTACGACAACATCGAAAAATGTCTTATTCTTCTTCACTGTCATGAATGAATTATTTTTAAAAATCAATTTATTTTTTATGATGAGAAATCACATTTATTGAAATGATAATTAATGGTATAGTTTGAACAACGACTTCCTACATTAAATCCCGAACATATTCAATGTTTTCTGATCATATATCCCTCCAAGGAATTATTCAACTATTTTTCGATTTTATCAGATATTTTGATTTTTTTGAAAGAAGTATTTTTCAATATTTTGTTGTATTCACATAATATAATACCTATCTTTCAGAAGATTTGATTTCACATTCACAGTTGTACAAAATACAAAAATATTGTTTGTGTATTGTATGTAACATTAGTTTATCCAGAACTCAATCGAGAGATGCATGAGCCATTGAAAACAAACTCATTTCAAACGGATACGAAAATAACTGTGTATTTTCTCATTGACAAAATTCGAGTATGAAATATTCATAAAAATCGCAAATTTTTCCTCGAGTTGGGAATACAGCGCGCCGAACTTCCCGATTCCGGCCGCCGAGAAATTTCGCCCACATGCCCCAAAGATAATCCACGCGACCAACGACTCGCCTCCTCGCTGCTCTTCGCTTCGCGCCTAATAGGTGAGTGTCTACCCATTTGTTTCAATCAAAGATTAGGGACGACTAAAGGTTGACGCTCACTTGGACGAGACGAGACGAGACGAAGCGAAGAGTTGTTTTCCGCAGGCACGATTTGCACTGAATCAATCGATTCTGATCTTCGCTTCGCGCCTCCCAAGTGAGGGTCTACCCATTTGATTCAGTGCAAATCGTGCCTGCGGAAAACAACTCTTCGCTTCGTCTCGTCCAAGTGAGCGTCAACCTTTAATCTTTGGTTTCAATGCTAAAGATCCCAGCGGAAAACGAGCGCTCCGCTTCGTCCAAGTGCGCGTCTAATATACCTCGCGTCCTACGATTCGGTTCTTCGCTTCGCGCATCGTAAGTCAGTAAGTGATTCAGTGCAAACCGTGCCCGCGGAAAACAACTCTTCGTCTCGTAGAGACGAGACGAAGAGTTGTCCAAATGAGCGTCAACCTTTATCGATCTAAAATATTTTCAGAACTTTGGTATTGCCGGTTATATCGAAAAGTACTTATTATTTGGATATTAAATATGAGACACACTTAATATTCTCATACTACTCCTAGTTTTCTGATTATATTTGCGAGCTTGTTCTTGGGGGAACAGCGTGGTGTCACTGCTCCCAAATGTCTGTATTTTCGAATTTTCGAACCTGAAGTGGTCTCAAACTACAAGCTGATGAAGAACCTCCCACGAAATATTTGAGACAGTTGAGATGAATGAATTATAACTAACCTTTTATAACCATCTGCAAAAAGGAAAGTTCCTTGAGATCTTCATATTCTAGTATTTCTTTTTTCCTTCTCAAACTGTCAATTTCATTCAAAAGTTTTTCCTGAATATCTGGATTGACAGTTAGCTCATAAATCATGAAACTCAAAAGAGAAACAGTAGTGGAAAAACCTGCAAAAAAGAATAACATAGCATTTGCTGTTATATCGTCCACAGATAAATCTATCTTTCTCTTCTTGATCCACTGATCAAATTCTTTGACTTCAAAGCTAGAATCTTCATTTTTGTCGGTTTCAACAAACCATTTCATTTCCTCACTGGACTGCAAAAGCAAAGTAATCATATCAGGTCGGTTTATTTCATTTCTCTTACGAAATTCCACATTCTTTCCAATTATTTCTCTGAAGAAATGTGTTACGTCTTCTCCAAACTTTGTTACTGCAAATACCTGAAAGATAGGTCTATTATGATAAAACTCAGTCCTACACGAAAATCAACACTTCGTATCTCATCGGAACAAATATCATTTAGGATATTCGATATCTCATATCACTACTGGCACTATCAAAAGGACTGTGTGGACCGTGTCTGATGAAGAAGATTTGGTGATTTTTAGTGGGCATAAATAATTCACTGCGCAAAAAAATTAACGCACATTATGGAAATCTCAAATTTATTTTACAACTGAAGGTGTTCTCAATGATAATAATTATTTTTATCAGAATTATGCATGCATATGTCATCCTCTTCCAACGTTTCTCTTCAATACAGGTGTTTTTTTCCAGCAGGAATAAAAAAAGATGAGATTATCAGATTTTGAATGTATTGGCTCCATTCTGAAATCAGTTGTTCTCGTTTAATTCTAATGATCAATAGTTTTTCTTTCGTTTGATTTTCTACACTTAATCGCTATGCAACGCGAAACACACAAATTGACCCAAGAGGAATGTGCCTAAGCGGTAGTTTTGCGAGAAGAAGGGTGGACAATGTGGACATACACAACAATTGCAGAAAGGTTTGGAGTTTTCCATACAAGTGTGTCCAGAATGTTGCAGCGATTCAGGGAGACAGGTATGAATGTCCGAAGACCAGGACAGGGTAGACCACGGGCAACAACTGCCATTCAAGAACGTTACTTGAGAGTTTCTTCGTTGAGACAACGGTTTGCAACTGCTCGCCTCCTTCAAAATCAGCTTGAGCAAACTCATAGGGTGCAAATTAGCACTCAGATAATAAGAAATCGCCTCAGAGAAATGAGAATATGATTTAAGGCCTTGTGTCGCGGCAAGATGCCCAGCTCCTACCCCAGCCCATCGAAGGGCGCGTTTGGATTTTGCGAGAGAGCATATCCATTGGGAAGAGGCTGATTGGGAAAGAGTTCTCTTCACAGATGAGTCTAGATTCTGCCTCTACCATTGTGATCGACGTTTCCTTGTATACAGACGTCCACATGAAAGATATTCTAAGTGCAATTTCCTGAATACACTGGTTTCGGGGGAAGAACGATTTTGGTATGGGGTGGAATATCTTTGACTGCTCGCACAGACCTAGTGGTCGTTGATAATGGAGCTATGAATGCTGATAGGTATATAAGGAACATTCTTGAAGAGCATGCAGTGCCATTTGCCCCATACATTGGTGAAAATTTCATTTTTATGAACGATAATGCCAGACCCCATCGTGAGCGCGTCGTTCAGGAGTACCTTGAAGAGGTTGAAGTCTCTCGAATGGAATGGCCAGCAAGAAGTCCAGATCTCAATCCGATTGAGCAGGTTTGGGACAACCTCAATAGAAGGATGAGAAGTTCAGAAAATCAGCTACTCTTAATGACTCAGGAATCCAACTCAGAGAAATCTGGGAAGGATTAGATCAGAACATTTTAAGATCACTCATTCTGAGTATGAACCGTCGTTGCCGAGCAGTAATTAATGCAAGGAATGGAAATACCAAGTATTAAATCACTTATCAGCATTCCAGTATTTTGAAAATTGTTTATTTCTCTTCTTTCACATAAGATTCGGTGAAATCCTGAATTTTTCTTCCATTTAATGTGTTTTTTTTCGTTCAAAACCTTCCCGAGAGAACATAAAAAATAAGTTATAAAGTCAATGTAAAGTTAACTTTCATTAAAATTGAGATTTTCATAATGTGCGTTAATTTTTTTGCGCAGTGTAGTATATCATACAACGAGCGTATAATGATAGCTATTATTCACAAAGTGAAGTTCAGGCTACGAGCCGTAGGTGAGTGGCCAAATAACCGAGTGAATAAAAGCCATTATACGCGAGTAACATAATATACTTCATCCACGACTACTGAATATGTTTCTTGAAGATTTCAACTTTCAGCGACCGTGACAAGACCCTTCTATTACAAGTGTGAAAAAAGTCAAGTTGACACATAAGAAATTTTTGGAGAATTTTTATTGTCATTGTATATTTTGTGGTTAAAATTGCTTTAATTGATGTAATAAAAGTAGATTGGGCCCTCTATTGACAAAGTATACCCATATTTGTTAGTTGGAGTACTTCAGACTACTGAAGAAATATCAATTTAAAAATATTATATTTAAGTTCAATCCATGAATCATCTGACAACAGTGACTAAAAGCTCGTTATTCACTTGTGATTAACTAAATTTAAACCCACCTTACTCATCCAAGGAAACACTCGGAGCAAAGACAGTTTGACATGTCTCCAGTAACTATTATTATAGGTACCTTCCAAACCTTTCATATAAAAGTCATTCTTCCTATCTTTTAGGGAGTCACATTCATAACCAAAACAAGTACTGGCAATGACATCATTGATATATCTGCCGAAGGCTTCTCTCACTTCTATTTCAACAAGATCTTTATTCTGAAATGTCAAATGCTGAACAAAGCTCTTGGAACATTGCTGCATCAAAACGAACATATGCTTCAACTTATTTCCAGTGAAAGAAGGACTTAGGGCAGATCTAATTTCTTTCCATTTGTTACCTGAAATCAGAAAATATCAAAATGATAGATAAGGATGTCAATGTTCAAAAAACCTTTCAGATTTGCAACGTTTTTGTTCCATAAGGGATCTAAATCTGGTGGTATTGAAGGCCTGTGATCCACAAAATATTCGAAGTTCTTTATACATATTTGTTGAACTAGATCGGGATCCTTAATTATTATTAGAGGTGTGAAGAAATCGTATACGCCAATGTACCTGCAAATTGTTTAACAATAATAAAAGGCTGCATATAAATATACTCACCGGCAAAATAATCGATCCACTCGATAAATCGATTAAATTTGGTGATTCATGAATGTCCGATTTAATTGATTTTTTTTAATTGTAGATATGTTCATTTTGAAATCAATCACCAGTTTTGAATTTGAAGAAAACTTGGTTTACGTCAATTTATATAATTATGATGAATCGAAATCTGTTTTCAACCTCAACTTTAAAACCACCTATGGCTTGTTTCAGTTGTTTCACCATGTGATTCCTCATTTTGTCATCAAGACACAACTCCTCTTGACAATTTAATTATTCATTTTTTACAATAGGTCAATTTTTGTTGAAGATACTGGGTTTTCTGTAAAATATCTTATTTTACAACTTCGCTATGGCAATAACAGTACTATCACAAATTCAACCTTGAATCCGAAAATAAACTGAAAACTAAGTGAAAAACATAATAGCTATTTATGATATGAGTGTTAAAAGTGACGTTTTATTTTGTGAGTGAAAAAGTTTGTGAAATATGCGAATTGATCAATTTCACGAACAAAATAAAATCACTTTTAACATAAATACCATACAATGTTTTTTGTACAACTGCCTTTTTGGATGCGTGGAAGCGTGTTAATAGTTATTTTTGTATTAAATGCTTAAAATGAGTGTTTTTTTCATTGCACATGAAAGTGTTTATTTTAGCCGAGACCTCAGGTCGGGGCCTAAAATTCACTCAAAGGTGCAATGAAAGCACGAATTTTATACGCACGAAATATAAACAACATTTTTTGTACTACTGTGAATATAAATTTACATCGTCTGAAACAAAATTATTAACGATAATGCTTCCAAAACAATATTTCTATGCGTCCAGATCCAATGATTTTTCTGTGTCATTACTATAGAAACCTCCTTTTTTTTAACGGTAAAAAAAAGTAAAGTCTTTTTTAACGGTGAAAAAAAGACTTTTTTCAACGGTGAAAAAAAGTAATCATTTACGCATCCATTGTAAAGAAGAAGTGTCAAGTTTTTTAGACAGTTTTAAATAAATATGGTAATGAAAACACTATTCCAGATACAAATACTTGTGTGATCTTTAATTTACTCTACATGTTTCGAGCTAATTCAGCTCATCTTCAGGAGTATAAATCACAAAGTGAAGCTGAAAACAACAACAAAATTCATGGAGAAAAACGCAGAAACGCTCTACAATGAAAGACAAAGTACAAAAACAAGCTAAAACAATCAAAACAATATAAGTGATAAGACAGGAGGAAAAACCAACTAATGAAAGCTCACAAAAATCGAAAAAAATAAAAAATAACAATTAAAATTATGAAGGTTATTGACAAAATATAAAAGAGTTGAAAGTCAACAATATAAAACGGTCATAAATGAAAAAATTGGGGATTGCCCAGATATCAGGACATTCAATCATAAAGTAAAAAAATATTTTTTCTCCAACCATCAAAAAATGTTGACTTTTCTGTACTATTTTCAGGTGCAAAAGTCATAAATTCTCTTACCGTACAAAAATTTGCTCGTTGCTTAGCAACACTTTTAATCTTAGGATTAAAAACGCTACTTTTAATCCTTGGATTAAAAGTAAATGCATTTGAAGTCTACTTGACAATCACTGTCATGATTCTGCGTTCAAATTCATAACCAAATTATGAACGATTTTTCACTAAAACCAATTTTATTGTAATTTTGACTTGGTTGGAGAAAAAATAGTATATATTATTCGGATTAAAAGTGCCTATTTTAACTCGCAATTTTGCATTCGCTCGGCTACGCCTCGCAACTGCAAATATTGCTCGTAAAAAAAAGATGCACTTTTAATCCTTATAATATAATATACTATTAACGTGCTTCCACGTAAACAATCAATTTCAACATTGTTCGCTGTCATTAAAAGTGTCTCTTTTAATGGCAGTTGTACAAAAATCAATTTATTACAAATATTTGCCCTCTTGCACGGATTATGGCTGCAATAATTCGTCTTGGTATGCCTTCAATAAGGATCAGAATGAAATTTATCCATGTTTCAAAAATTTGTTAGGTAAGCCTCCCTAAAGGCAAAGAATTTTTTGTTTGTCATTTTTTCTTTATCTTAAAATCAGAATGAAAGCCTGATGGATTGAATTTCATTCTTCAATATATGCGTCACTGAACTGCAGCAATTTTTCGGGAGTTCGCGCAATCGAATTTTTCACCTAAGAACATCCCAAACATGCTCAATTGAGTTGAAATATGGCCTTAAAAAAAGCCAATTTAATTCTTGAATATCAGCCTCTGCTTAATGCTTCCTCTTATTCAAAACCTTATTAAAGGCGGGCCAAGACAAATTGCAGCTGTTATTTGTGCACGATGGAAACACCTTATTGAGTGTTTCGTGTTTTTTAACTTTGTTTTCAGTTTATTTTTATGACGTTCAGATATAAGGTTGAATTTGTGAATGTACTGTTTTTAACATAGTGAAATTGTTCTATAGAATGTTTCGCTTAAAAACCTGTCTGTATCTTTACAGAAGTGAAGAATGAGGAATGAAATTGTAAAGAGAAGATGTGTCTTGATGATAAAATAAGAAACCAAATAGTGGTACAACTGGAACATGCCACAGGTGGTAGCAATGTTAGAACAGATTTCGTTTCACCCTGTATAAAAAGACTTACCTACGCCAAGCCTTCTTCAAATTCGAAACTGGTGATTGATTTCGGACGAACATACCTACAATTGAAAAAGAATTCAATCATCGACCCAAAATAACACATTTATGATTCAAAGAACTTCATCGATTCATTGAGTGGATCGATTCTTTTGCCGGTAAGTGTATTTCATGAAGTGAAACAACCAATATTCTTTAGTCTCCTAAGCTTGTCATGTCACCCCCCAGGAGAGATCACTCACGTGATGATTCCGCAGGCAATCCGCTAGAAACATACTCGTATAAAGTGAGATTACAGTTAACCCAGATTTAAGTAATTTCAGAAAAAAGACTTACATTTGACATAATAAAATTTCTATGTATCTATGTTGCAGTAGAGTTCTGACACTTCTCGTAGTGCTTCTGAATACTTTGTGAATGGTTACCATGAGAATGGCACATTTAAAATATCCGAAATTGAGCATTAAAATGGGTCAGTAATGATCAATTTCGTAAACATTAAAATAACCTTTCATTTCGGGGTAGGCGGAAAAATGTTTTAATGTGCAAAATCAAATACATATATCACAGTATCGAGAACTATTCATCTTACAAACTTCGAATCCAAAAAGAAATATGGAATTATCTTTTATGGAGCTAATAGAACTATCGATAGCATTTTTAAACTCACAAAAAAGGTCCAAGAATTATCAATGACCCCAGGTAGAGGTTTATTCTGACTTAATAGGGTACCCACTTATATCATAAGCTGTTCATATTCTGATATGCTCAAATTTTGTTTTTCGGCATAAATGACTTTATGAAAATGAAATTCGAAGACAATATATTATTTTAAAAAAAATTGTGTTTCCGAAAATACTTTCGCCATTGCGCTTCGTTTTTCTTTGCTTCTTTGGTAGGATATGAGTTCGCATTAGAACACAGTTTTTTCGGTTGAAATTATTTTTAGTTTTCACCAAGGACGTACGTACAGACTTCTGTCCGAATAAATTCAGTAAAAAAATGGTGCGCCTATCTTCAAGGTGAGAATGGTATCTTGAGTTTTTCACCTGCGACAAATACTTTCTGAGATAAACAATAAAATGCTATTTTTTAAGAGAATTATCAAATTTTTTGATACATAGGTAAATGCAGCTCAGTTCATCCGAAAAGCGATGATATGACTCTTCATTTAATCTACCGGGCAGGAAAAAAATCCCAAACAGATAATCATCAATTATTCCAATTCATGCATTAACAGAAAATTGGTCCCCGAAATGAGTTTCTCTAATCTTTAGTGGATTATCATCTGCCCAAAAATAGGAAAATGAAGGGACTGAATAGCCTCGAACTGTGTCTAGATGATTTTGGAAGTAGATAATCAAAGAGTTTTTTATATCATTTTTTTTATTTTTTATCTAGTATTTGTCGCAGGTGAAAAACTCAAGATGCCATTTTTAGACCAGGGTCGATCATTTTTGAAACAAAAAAAATTGCAGTAGGATGAAACCCATTAAAAAAGGAGGGGAATGTGATCAAAATGAAAGGAAAAATAAATTACGGTCGATCTGAGTTCGGGAAGTGGGAGGGGTGAGTTTTTAAGGGTGAAAAATGGTTTTCCTTGATTTCCGGCAAAACTACAAGTCCTATAAAAAAAAGTTAAATGGCAAAGTTGTAGGTAATGAAAAGATCTACAACTTTTGTATTCGCAATTTTTTCATATAACCTCAAAATTTAGGTGAAAAATTCAGAAAACCAAGTTTTTGGTTTTTATTTATATCTTTTGAAAAAAAATTTTTTTTACGAAATTTTGTGAAAACTTACCTTCTTATATCCCAAATACACTGTAATTTATTTGATTTAAAATATTTATGTTTTCGTCTTATTTTAGCTTAATATCAAAAAAGCACCCCAATTTTCAATCGAAAATTCTGACGTCAAAATATCAGCTTTTTTCAAAAAGTTTGAAAAAACTCAAATTCGAAAATTTTTTTTAATCACTATGTACAATTTTATCAAAAAAATGTGATTGCTGCATTTTTTTTTAGGATAAAGAGTTTATTTATTTAATTCGAATTACATTCATGTCATAGAGAATCTTATACAATATAAATATACAGGTAAATCGTACTATTGAATTTAGATACTTAAGTCGGATTACGCATTTTATTTTTTTTTTCAAAAACGTTAATATCAATTGGCAAAAATTAACTCATCTTTCACTTTGGTAAACCTCCCACCCACAAAAGGAGCAGCGGAACAACATTGTTACAGAGCATATTATCAACTTCAAACTTGGTTGGGTAACGAATTGACAGCAACAGATTGGGGCTGGAAGCAACATCAACGCGGCATTATGCCTAAATTTACAGAAAAGGATCTAATTCCGGAAGTATTGCTCAAAACTATTTGCTGTGAAACTGGATGTAACAGTTTAAAATGTGGCTGCCGAAAACATGGTTTAAAATGCACTAATTGTCATGGTTCTGAAAATTGCTCCAATATAGAAGAAAAAATCTATGAGGAAGTAAATGATTCAGATGAAATTGTGGAAAAAGAAACAATGTAGACTGGAAATAACATTGGAGACGAAAATGATGGTCTTGAAGATTTTGACGATCAACTAGAGTTGGAAAGGTTTTTCGAATCTGACGATGAAGAAATGCCTTCGAAGAGACAAAAACTAATAAATAACTGATTAGAATTTCAGATAAGGTATTTATGAATAACAAGATTAACGTTTTTGAAAAAAAAATAGAATACGTAATCCGAATTAAGTATCTAAATTCAACAGTACGATTTACCTGTATATTTATATTGTATAAGATTTTCTATCACATGAATGTAATTCGAATTAAATAAATAAACTCTTTATCCTAAAAAAATGCAGCAATCACATTTTTTTGATGAAATTGTATATAGTGATTAAAACAAATTTTCGAATTTGAGTTTTTTCTATTTTTTGCATTTTCTGAGAACACTCCTTATAGTAATGTATATTTTTTTCACACCATCAGAGAGTAGATATTTCAACGAACAAAAAACCCCCAAACTTTTTGAAAAAAGCTGATATTTTGACGTCAGAATTATTGATTGAAAATTGGTGTGCTTTTTTGATATTAAGTTAAAATAAGACGGAAACATTAATATTTTAAATCAAATAAATTACAGTGTATTTGGGACATAATAAGGTAAGTTTTCACAAATTTCGTAAAAAAATTTTTTTTTAAAATGATATAAATAAAAAACCAAAAACTTGGTTTTTTGAATTTTTCACCTAAATTTTGAGGTTATGTGAGGAAATTGCAAGTACAAAAGTTGTAGGGGAAAGTGAGGTAATACGATCCCTAAGGGTCAAATGATCCCCCGCCGTAAATCAGAAACAGTTTGTACCATCTATCCAAATACACATGAAACATGTTCCCCTGCACCCCTGCGAGTTACCTGTAAAATGTAAATGCGGTACGTATGCTTGGCGTGATTTTATTAAGAAATAATCAAAAAGTGTGGCTCTGATCTAAGGTAAGCATGTTTTTGGACTTTCGTTTTTTTTACATGTAAGTGTTTACTGAATGTTGTTTTATTTGCGGGTATTAGTAGCAGTTAACTAATATTTGAGCAATGTTCAATCATCGCACGGGGTATGTGAAGGTTTCGTTTTGATCGATATTTTGTAATTTGGTATTTGGGGTGAAATGATCCCTTCTGTGTGTCTAAAATGATCCCTGGAATCATTTTACCCCATTAATAGTTTTTGTTTACTGATCATGCCGAGAATTTATAGACGTAAAACTAATCGCCAAAAGACTTCTGAAGAACACATGCAAAAGGTATTAGAGATGGTATGGCTTACAAAACAGCGACAAGAGAATTTGAGGTCCCTGTGATGGTATTAAAAAGAAGAGCCATAGGTAAAAATAAAATAGCTGTAGGCTCAGCTAAAAAGTTAGGTAGCAAACAAACAGTGTTCAACCTAGAACAAGAACTGGAACTTGTTGACATGGAGTCCAGAATAATATACGAGCTGACCACTCAGGATTTCTTAACCTCAGCTCACCAAAAATGGCAGAAAGAAATAATTTACCGCATCAATTTTCCGACGCTAAAGAAAAAGCTGGACTTGAATGGCTTCGTGGATTTAGACGTAGACATCCAGACATTACAATGCGTACGAGAGGTTTTAATAAGAATGTGGTGGCCCAAGAAAAATAGTATTTTTCAACCCATCGAATATTTTTGTTTTGTGTAACTTGCTTACATACTTAAATTGTTATGAACAATACATATTATCATTTAAATAAACAGCAGAATTTTTTATTTAATTTTTATTTGATATTTATCAACTTAAAGTACAAAATGATCCCGGGGATCATTTTGCCCCTACCCTAGGGATCATTTTATCCACAGGGGTGTATAAAATGATCCTTTACTAAACTTTAACAGAAATATCTAATACAAAAAAACTACCTAGATGAAATGAAAAATAAGTAGGCAGATACAAAGTTGAGTAAATTCACTACCTTCGACAATTGAAATTTTGCGGTTTTGCCTACAACTTTAGCCACAATTAAAATTTTCCCTTAAGGGGAGCATTATACCTCACCTTCTCCTAGATCTTTTCATTACCTACAACTTTGCCATTTAACTTTTTTCCATAGGACTTGTAGTTTTGCCGGAAATCAAGGAAAACCATTTTTCACCCTTAAAAACTCACCCCTCCCACTTCCCGAACTCAGATCGACCGTAATTTATTTTTCCTTTCATTTTGATCATATTCCCCTCCTTTTTTAATGGGTTTCATCCTACTGCGATTTTTTTTCATTTTTTACCATTTTTGAATGTTTCGGCCCTGGTCTATTTTTTTTTGACTTATGTTGTGATCACGAAAGTAATTTTAAATTTAGAAAACAGCATTGCGTACCCTTTCTTTCACTAAATTAATTCGGACAGAAGTCTGTATACGGATGCCATAGTTGAAAATTGAAAATAATTTTAATTGAGAAAAATGTGTTTTCTCTCTGTTTTCCTTATATAATCTTGATAAAAGATTCAAGATTTACTTGAAAAAACTATTATTGAGCTACATATGTCAGTAATTCCTTCATGCAATCAAAAACTATTGCCGGGAAACCGAACAGATATCAAACTTTTTCGAATTATTCAGATCCTCTTTTTCACTCGAGATTCGTTCTAGTGAAATAAGGAAGAAAAGTATGGTTGAATGACTCGAAAAAAGTCTGTTTTCCGGCCATAATTTTTTAATGTATGAAGGAAGTATCGACATATGTACCTTTTCGCAAAGCTGATGAAACAGGTAAGTTTTTCTTCACATTTTTACACCAAGTTCATAATAGTTATTTCGAGTAATTCTCGATTCTTTAATCAAGATTTTATGAGGAAAAGAGCTGCAGCCATTTATGACCCTGTATATCTGAATCTTTAGTGAATACTTTTTCGTAAAAAATAAGGACCTTCTCCTCAGCTATAAAAAAATTTTCATTGAATATTAAGAGTCGAGTAGTTTCCACAAAATTAATTATTTTCGATAACGAAGCAGAAAATTGCAGTTAAGTTGAAAAATCGCCATATCTTCGTAACCATAGATTTTCGGACCATGCTTCACCTGACGCAATTCACTGCAAATGATGTCTAGTAGGTATATCCCTTTCCAAGGTTCACGTCGAATTACCAAACACCCTGTATATATCACAATAACAAAAAAAATTGTCACTATGCTTGTCTAAGGATTTTCAATGAACAACCAAGTCACATCCGTAAAGAATTAGACTTGAAAATTTTCAACAGAGCATTGTAACAATTTATTGATGCCATTAGAACCCTATGATATGGGGTAGTTTGATAACATGATAACATTTTTTTCTAATAATTGAAGATATATTTTTTTCAATTGTATTCTATTTTTAAGTGTTTTGTTTCGTTTTGAATATGTTTGAAAAAACATCCATTTTATCAGGAATTCCTGAAACAATAAAATGTTGATATAGAAATCGATACTCCAGCCTAGTTTCTTCTGAACTGCATTCAAATATTCAAGTGATGTTGATGGAAATGTCAATGATCCATCATCATATTATGTTGAGGGAAAGATGATACTGATACTAATGATAATGAACTTCATGCCGAGATCCCACTCAATTTCTTATACCTTCGGGACAAAAATTGATAAATCGAATAAAATAGGGATACTTACCTTTCTGCTGAATGTTTTTCATATAAATACTGAAAAATCTCTGTATTAGAAGATTTATTTGTCACTAATGACCAATTCAATCCAAAAAATGGAACAGCTAAATCTTGCACGACACCTTTTTCACGCCAATATGTATACTTTTTCCTCAGAAAAACAAAAATAGTCAAACTAGCTAAGCAAAACAGAATACACAACATTTTTGATGATGAATCTCAAATAACACAGTTCTCCTCTTATCGATCGATATTCAACTACTTTCGATGAAATATTGAATTACAGAGATTTAATGATGCTACAACAAAATTAATTTTTTTTAATAGATAGAGTTCATTTGAAGTTCAACAATATGATTAATCTTTGCATAGCTAAATACGATAATATGTATTTGAAATTTCCCAGAAATTTTTTAATAATGTATTACTGAGATAACAAACCTGCTATCAGTATATTTACAGTGTTTTGTAACGACCTTTTTTGCTCGCCGAAGAATTTTAATGAAAAATTTCGGTTGCTCGAGCGCCAGTTGCGATAGGTTGCGATGTCGCAAAATAAACCTGAGGAGCCTTTAAAAAGTTGAAGAAGGGTATCTATAGAGTAATCTAAGATGGTAGCGATTACTCGAGGGTTGTTTCAAAATGACAGAGAAGACAAGCAGTTGAGTAAAACACACTCAAAACTATATACCATATAATGTACAACTAAAATAACGATTCTATGATATGTACAACGAATAACAAAATTTAAAAAAATGTGGTTCTCCTCTTGAGCTATAATAAAACAATTATGTACAATCTGCAGGCAACGAGTCAGAAGAACAAACAACGTGAGAGGTAAATAAACTAAATGATCGGGGAAATAACTCGGCAATCAACTTTGGAGGTTATAGCATACACCAGTACTTTTTAGATTATATGAGCCAACCGGTCTTGTTCTATTGTATTCTCTGTGTTCTATAAAATTAATGAACGATACTTCACAAATAAACTAATAAACTGTATCTGGTAATTGATAAATAAGAATAAAAATCGGAGGTTAGTGTCAAACCCAAATGACAGTTTAGGAGGTTACCATTCGAGCTAGGCCAACAATAGGTAACCAACCTCACTTGACACACTGGGGACAGTTTAAAGAAAATAAAAAAAATAAAACAAAACAGAATAACTAAATGAAATTGAATTGCGCAATCAATTACACAGGGAACTGCGGAAAATAAGCAAATAAAATGAGAACGATAATATCAGAATTAAATCACAGCCGAAGAATGATGGTCGAATCAAATGAATAGAATTAACAACGGGACGAAAAGAACAAATAACGGAAAATAATTAGCTCAAAAGGTCTTACAAGAAGCACTTCACCCAATCGCGGTCGGTAACGGAAGAATTATAAGAAATTATTTTTCGAAATGAAAAAAGTTTTGGTCTTAATCCACTTGACGTATTTTCTTCTCTTGAGACCAATTTTTTCTAAACTTACATTAAAGTTACAAAACTCATTATTTTATGTATCAAAGTACAACTTATGGAGATTTCATTGCAAAAGGAAAAAGTCAAAATATAATAGTTTTATACTTTTTTTTTCAAATTGAGGACGAAAGTTCTGAAATTTTCTAAAAATAATTATAACTCGAAAACCGTGAATAATCGCATAACATACATACATAGGGGTATTTCGGATACCCCATGACACGAGGAATCTGAATGTTTTTTACGTCAATCTCCTTTCCATCCTGTATTTGAACTCAAAAATACTTCCCGTGATACAAATGAAAATTACTGAAACTCTATACAGGGTGCTCAGGAATTAGCGAACTAACGTATACAACTTTGAATGCAAAAATGCGACTTCTACGGTTTATTTCCACCAAACTGAAATGAATCATATACACGGTGGTCAGCAAATCAGAGCAGAAAACGGAAATTAGTAATGAGCGAAAAATCGCTCCATTACAATTTACGAATATTTTGCTAAAAACGTGATAGAATATATTATTTCTGCGGATCCCAATCAGTACTTCGAATCAACGCAGGATAGATCAACAGATAAAAATTCTACATAAATCAATTTCAAGCGGCTAACCGGTTATTGTTTCGGTTAACCAATTTCATTCAAATTGAATGCAATTGGTTAACCGAAATGATGACCGGTTAGCCGCTTGAAATTGATTATAGTGAATTTTGTTTTTCGGATAGTAAGTAGGTAATTTGAAGAAATATTTCAAGTAAATTTGGAATGCCAATAAGATGGTTCATTCAAATTTATGAATTATTCAGCAAAACCAAAAATTGAGGAGTAAATAAAAGATAATTTGAAGTAATCCCAGATGAAGTCTTTTAAGTGATAGTTAAATTTGCGTCTGTACGTTTTAGTTTAGCTCTAACTCCTATTCATCACAACAAAAGAGATTCAGAGCTCATTTATTGATAACTTTGATTGAATTTTTGCGCAAATATTTTGATGATAAGGAATAGAATGCCGAATAAACTAAAATAAATTTGAATTGAGTCCCAAAATTCAGAGTGATTCAAATCCTGATTCGTGGGTAAATTCCATGAGAATCGATATGTTTGCCTGATCTCATATCTTGTTGTATTTGTTTATGAAACCCTCATTAATTACATTTCCAGCTTCAATACATTTCTTGTAATCACATCACTTATGATTTTAGGTATACCCGGTAGTCTCATTGATTCTGCTTGTCCGATTGTGCGGAAAACAACGCCAAGATCCAGATCTCATGGGTGGGTTACAGGAGAGGTAAGGGGGGCAAGTTCGAATCTAAAGTACTTACACTGGTTACACTGTAATCTAAAATCATCGGAATCAATAAACATGTACTATAAGGCAAAAAAAGAATATTCAGCCTTTCTCAAATACACCAAGGCTGCTTACTACAGAAATATATTGGAATCTGCATCCAATAAGCCGAAAACGATTTAGAATTTGGTGAGGATAGAAGTTAGCCAGACTTCCGTTTCCCATGAAATCGTCCTAAAGGATGGTGACACGGTTTTATACGATCCCCAGGTAGTTGCTGATATGTTTGCTGCCTACTTCTCGAAAATAGGTACAACGAGCGTTAATGAGCACTATGGTGGGAGGAGATCTTCCTGTGTACAACACATACCATGACAGATAATAACTTTTTCTTTCATCCTGTACTAGCTCCTGAGATTACAAGCGCGATTAAGAATCTAAAGAGGGGAAATAGTGGCGGCCATGACATGATCTCTGTAAGAATACTGAGAGTCAAGGGCGTAGCCAGGGGGGTGGTTTTGGGGGTTCAAACCCCCCCGAAATGTTTCAGAGTTATTTTTTGTTGCAAAAATAATCACTCATTTTGTACTTAAACCAACTTATCTCCGAAAATCTAGTTGAAATTATCAATTCATATCAGCAATATGGAAGATATTAAAGTTTCATTCCATTTCTAGAACATACTATCCAACAATTAACTGATAGATTTCCTAAATACCGAAAATTAATATCAGCCTTATTTGGTCTGCTACTCCAGAATTTCAACCGAGAATATTAATTAGAAGACGCATTACCGATTTATTCTTCAATACTCCCAGAAAAAAATTAGAACGTAATTAAAGCAGAATTTGAAATATGGAAAATGTCAATGAACTCCATTTCAAAATCGGCATTAGAATGCTTAGATGAGTGCAATCAGAATATGTATCCGAACATCTACATACATCCTACTAACAAATTTTAGCTACGATTCCAGTATCTACTGATACTCCAGAAAGAAGTTTTTCCAGCTTGAGGAGAATAAAAAATGGATTGGCGCTTATGAATATTCATTATTGTGTAAAAATTAATGAAAATGATGAAAAGACGGATAGACTTTAACTGAAGGAATTCACCATAAAACATATTGTTTGTGTTTTCTCACTGTTTCATTTTTAATACCTATTCATATGTTGTTGGCACTATTTTGAAGTAAAACATTAAAAAACTCTATTTAGTTTCAATGAAAGCACTCATCCACACTAATTTCATATTGATTTATCCTGTAAGTATTGTTTGGAAAATAAATATTGATTTTTAAGTTTTTGTTTGAGTCAATAAAAATTAAATTCTGAAGCAAATTTTAAAAATAGGTTTACCTAACCTAACCAGGAATATCTATGTTGAATTTTGTTTCCGAAGTAGGAAAAGGATTATTGAATTCTTAAAAACAACAAATACTTGCTACAGAAAGCGACCCTCACAATTCAGGGCAGCTACAAAGTCAATTGCCAAAATGTCAATTGTTAATGACTTGCAGGAGTACATAAGATCTTAGGTTATGTTGTTGAATGTCTTGATTATTCTGGTTGCGGACGATGCATCGTTTTTTTTGTCAGCTAAGAATGTTTTAGATCTGAAGAAAATTTGTGAGATTCTTGTACACTCCTTCGTCGGTGTCACAGAAACACAATTATATTGAATATCAACAAGACCGATCTGCTATATTTTCAAACGTGAAGCTCAGTGGACGAATTCATCTTGACTCTTCCCACTGGAAGCATAAGAGCATCTAATCATGTTAAATTTCTAGGTGTGATTATGAACGGAAGACTCGATTGGCGGAATCATGTTGATTCGGTCTGTAAGAGACTGGGCAGCCCCTTTCTATGCCCTGAAAATATTGAAAAATGTGTTTCCTGTGAAGGCATTGATGACTGTATACTATTCGTTGGCATATCCTCATATGAATTACAACACAGTTTTGTGGGGTGGTTCATCTGAGGCGGGGGACGTTTTTATACCTCAGAAAAGAATTATACGTCTTTTGTGTGGTATGGGACCCTTTGATTCCTGTAGACCGAGATTCATTGAACGTAATATCACAAGTTTTCTCTGTATTTTTATACTGAATTCTTCATTGTTTGTTAAGAGGAACATGGACCATCTCAGAAAATGCTCTGACTACCATGGATATGATACTAGACATAAAAAAAACTAGCATATCCGATTCACCGAACAGCAAAGTTTCAAATGTCACCATTGTACAGGGTCTCTATAAATGATTGTAACAGCGCAGTTGGCTTTGGATTATGCAAACCACAGAATTCTGTGATCATGCTATGTTCTGATTGGTTAGAGATTGGTATTCTTCAATACAAAGCCAACTGAGCTGTTACAATCATTTATAAAGACCCTGTATATTGGTATTAAACTGTATAATCATCTGCCAGAAAGACTGAAAGTACGTGAGCAGAGTCTTTTCATAAGAGAGGTCAAAAACTTGTTGTTGAGTAAATGTTTTCTTAGTTGTAAAGAATTCCTAGAATGTATATTGATTTGATGTGTAGGTTTAGTTTTATTTCAATTTATTACTGTATCTATTAGTTATTTATAACTGACTTGTCCTATACATACATGTTTATGTCTGAAGGGATGCAATAAAGTTCTTATTCTTATTCTAATCATAGCACTAGGTATAGCTGAAATACCAAAATAATAAACACTGGTATACTTGAGCATAATCGTTCTCAGAATTTTACAGGGAATTCATCCACCGATTGCCTACTTAGTAAAATAGGTACGAGTTTGCTCATTACAAAAGAATCATTTTTCGAATATACCAAGACCATATACAGGGTAGTTCAGACTTCAGATCTCAACCGAGAAATTTCAATCTCGTAATAAGCCCGAATTTGTCATATAAACATATGTCGAGATTCGAGAAATGCTTCCTCTCCGAGATACAGGGTGTTAAAATTTTAGACTGTGTTCAATGAAATTCATATACCTGCAGGTGTGGAAATACACATCGAAAAGATACAATAGACAATGCATCAGATAGAGAATTTTGCCGTTCAGTTGTTCAGTAACTGTTTGAATCCAGTTGTACGAATGCAATAATGTAGTGTAGT
Organism: Propylea japonica; assembly: GCA_013421045.1. Lineage (NCBI taxonomy): Eukaryota > Metazoa > Arthropoda > Insecta > Coleoptera > Coccinellidae > Propylea > Propylea japonica. The sequence continues at coordinate 28,043,250 of CM024247.1, forward strand.
CTCTCTCTCGTCGTTGGGAGGGAATTAATTCATGCAGTATGGTAGGCAACCACAAGTACTTGAATCGAGTACCGCGGGCAGCCTGACACATTAAATCATTCGATGTGCGTACTTCAGAATCCCTACCATATTGCCACTCCCAACGTTAAGAAAGAGACAACACTACATTATTGCAATTGGACAACTGGATTCAGTCAGCTACAACATGTGAATCTCTTGAACATGTAATTGTTCAACAGTACGGCAAAATTCTCTGTCCAATGCAATATACTGTGTGTCCCAGTAAGATACAATGGATTATCTCAGACATTTCGAAAGATGCAAATTTGAAAATTTTATGTTGTGCAGTTCGTTAACCCTCCGTTAGTCGCGCACGGTCTGTGAGACCGGCCAGACACTTTTTATCCTAATTTTCAGAAATTCAGGGGGCATGGCATCTCCGGCTCCGTCTATCTTTCCTTAAGGATGCGACAGAGATTCCTTGCGAATCTCATCGTGAAACGTGCTAGTACGAAAAAAATATATCGTGACACGGTCTGAGAGACTACTCCCGTACCCTATTTTTTCATATCTTGATAGTTCGATTGTGCGGTGAGTTTCAGTTGTTTTTGTTCTGTATAACTTATAACGAGGTAAATTCATAGTTTTTTAGCCATGTGGTCGTACGAAAAAGAGCAAGCTCGACTGCAGAAATTACTAGAGGTTTCAGATGAGGAAGAGGATAAAATAGCAAATGACGAACATTCAGATATTGATCAGTCTGAAGAAAAATTTGAATATTTAGAACAACAACTTGCGAGTGATGACTCAGAGCAGAATATTTCTGATGATGATGAGGAATAAAATCAAAGTAATACACTGTCGATTTTTTGGCAAAGATAAAGTGACGCGTTGGAAAAATTTCCCCCCACAACAAAAAACTGCCTAGAAAATGGCCTTCATTAAGCTAAAATATGTTTGAAGAATCATTTTTATTTGATGAAAGGTGTAACTTTTGGTTATTTCTAGTCTTCAAATCATTAGAGTTTGATTTTTTCTTTTTATGACTGAATAAAGTAAGGTGTATGAATATAATTGATCTTTTTGGAATTTTCCCAATATATTTGCATCAATTCAAAATATGTACCAATCTTGCATTTTCTTGTCACTCAGTTATGTTTTGAAAGACATCCATTTGAATTTTTAGGCAAAAACTCATTCCACTTAGCATTCAGAGCTCAAAGAATAAGCACGGTCTGTGAGACCGGCGCGACTACCCATGTTAAAAATTTGGACGCGACTATTCGAGGGTTAAAGCAACCTTCATCTGAGATAAAAGAAAATTGAGAGTAACTTCCAGTTTTTCGCCTGCGACGTATATTTTTTTAAATAAAAATTAAAATGCTCTTTCTTCTAAGAGAATTATGAAATTCTTTGATTACTTCCGAAATCGTCTAGACACAGATTAAGGCGGCTCAGTGCCTTCATTTTCAAAAGAAAAGTCGTGCGTAAACCACATCGCGTTTCTTTTTATAATGGTGACATTGGTGACATCTTCCAAAAACTTGGTGAACTTCTATACGACACTCCATTTAATCTACTTTCGCTTTTTTCGGGTAGTTTTAGGTTTTTAGGAAATATTGGGGGTTCTCGTCAAGGTAGTATCTTGATCGAGGAGTCCTTGCAAAAATTTAGTTGGGAACCCCTGGTCTAGACGATTTTGGAAGTAATCAAAGAATTTTGTGAAACCCTCATTAATTACCATTGTCAGCATCAATAGATTTCTTGTAATCACATCACTTATGATTTTAGGTATACCCGGTAGTCTCATAAAGGGCCCACTCACTAAGAGGGAAGCGCGAAGACTTGAATGCGCGTTGTACGGGGTACAGTTAAAAGTGTGTGTGTATGGCGTAAATTTGGAATGCGCAATCATCTCCGTCGTGTGGCGTGTGCATTCTTCACCGTACGTGGAAGAATGATCAAAAACGACCGTGTATGGGCAACAAGTCTCTGCACGTTTCATTTGTTTAGCAACACAGTGTCGGGTTCGATATTTATACCTTGGACATTTTTTCCTTAATAACAACACACGCCACTGCCATTAACATCAGATCTTTTTTCGACGTCATCTCACGCTTGTTGCACATCCAAACCAACACGCAAAAGTGTATGTGTGTGGGAAATATGAATGCACACGTTTGCGTTACAGCAAACGTGCAGAGACTTGACTGCGCATTCTTCCTTCCTAGTGAGTGGGCCCCAATATAACTAGTTAATTTTAGGAGATCATAACACTAGGTATAGCCTGGAACACCAAACTAATAAACACTGGTACTTGAGCATAATCGTTCTCAGAATATCACAGGGAATCCACCGATTGCCTACTTAGTAAAATAGGTACTAATAGATACTTTTTTTGAATATTTTCGCTCTTTTCGGGTAACTTTAGGTTTTAAGGAAATAATGGGGCTTCTCGTCAACGTAGTACCTGGATCAAGGGGTCCTTGCAAAAATTTAGTTGGGAACCGTTGGTCTAGACGATTTTGGAAGTAATCAAAGAAAATTTTGTGGTCCTCTTAGATGAAAAAAAACAATTTATTTTTCATGTCAGCAATTCAAGATAACATTCGCACTGTGAATTTCGTAAATAATTTTGTTCCGATGCGTACTATCAAAAAGCAAACAAAAATCGTGTGGGGTGACGAAAATATTTTCAAAATACCCTGTATATGCTGTGCCCCACAGCTAAGGCATCCACCTGGGCAAGCGATAATAGATACCAGTGCTACTTATTTGGATAATAACATTACGATTATTTGCACCAACCTATTTGATAATCGAGAATTCAATAAATCAACACCTTATCTGTATTATGTACAGGGTGGCCAGAATTGGTGATAACTGAACTTAAAAAATGAATGGCACATTACGGTTATCTTTTTTCGGGAACCTCATTATGTTGTCAACCGCATACAAGGGTGGATTTACGGGGGGTTATGGGGGTAATTACCCCCCCCCCATGAATATCGAAAACCTAAAATAAAGTTACGCAACGTGGTGCACATATTTTAATTTGTTTGTTTTTTTACTAATAATACTTTACTACAATTTTTTCTTGTTATATTATTCCTCCTAAATATTTTGATAATTTTTGTTTCGTTTTGAACCTGGTTTATCGATCTTGAAACATTACTACCACCCCCCCCCCATGAAAAAAAGCTATATCCGCCTTGACCGCATAGCTCTATCGTCTTTCGTTCTCGAGTTATAAGACAAAATTGACATTATGGCAATTTTAATTGTGGTCATTATCTCCGTTCCTCTTTGTGCTATAAACTTGAAACAAAAACATTATACAGACATTTTTTTGATAAGAATCCAGTGGCTTAATTCAATTTTGCTGAGGGGTTTCCCTCCTGATTTATTACATGTCACAATCATTAATTTTACTTAAAAATAATCACTGTTTTTTTCTAGTTTCAAAAATATTTAACATGTCATATATCGCTCTAAGATCAGTGGCGACGCTTAGGAGGGAAAAGTTGGCCCAGGCCCCCTAAATTTTTATGGCCTATGCTCAATTAAATAGTACAAATACATTAATCACAACTCCCACTGAAAATTCTAGGTCACTCTGACCCCCCACGCAGCATCGCCACTGACCTATAAGAGCGATATATGACATGTTATATATTTTTGAAACAAAAAAGAAACGGTGATTATTTTGAAATAAAAATAAATTATTGTTTTCATAAGAAAAAACAAAGTTACACAAAGAAACCTCTTAGCAAAAATTAAATTAAGTCACTGCATTCCTATCAAAAAAGTTTCTGTATAATGTTTTTGTTTCAAGTTTATAGTACAAACAGGAACGGATATAATGAGCAAAGTTAAATTTAGTATCTCTGAACCCTTTAGCGTCCACCATTATATAGAAATAATAAAATAATTTGAAAAATGCCTTTTTTTATTGGTCAGACTAAATAGTCTCACCAATAAAAAGGCATTTTTCAAATTATTTCATTTCAATTTGAAAAATGCCTTTTTTATTGGTGAGACTAAACAGTCTCACCAATAAAAAGGCATTTTTCAAATTATTTCATTATTTCTAAAGTTAAATTTGCCAAAATTTCAATTTTGTCTTATAACTCGAATACAGAAGAAGATATATCAATGCGGTTGGTCGTATAATGAGTATGTCGAAAAAAGATAGGCAAGATAGCCGTAATGTGCCATTTATTGTTCTCTTTCTCTGTGGGTTAAAAAGTTGTAGTTCAGGGATCTCCAATTCTGGTCACCCTGTATGTGAGATAGGCATCAGTTCATCGAGATATTAATAATATCGTTGTCACCATCATCGAGTGGGAGAATATTATTGTGACCTTGCAAACGCGGTATAAAACGAAGTTTCGAACACTGTTCTATTCTAACGCAGATTGGGTGTCCTTCATTTTAGAAAGATAATTGATGTGTTGTTTTTGTTTACAAAATAGGAGACAAATAAAATTATATAGAGGTGTAGTTCCAGAACAATAAGAGGAAAAGGTAAATTTCTAGTTAAAATTATTTAATCAATTAGATACAGTATTATTCCAATGAATTTTGATTAGGTATTTGAAAATAACATTTTTGATCCATCGAAAATACTGGAATTGAACTTCAAAGATTGACTGTATGATGCTGTTTGTGTGCATAAGTCGTCATAAATTTACATATGTAAATTATAAAATGCATTATTGAGTCTGTGACATGAAATTCGAAAAAAAGTTTAAGTTGAATCGGCAGTTGAATTATACATGGTGATCAATTTCTATCTGATATCCACACACACACGTATTATGAATTGAAGCACACCCTATAGTTTCAACAAAGTGATTATGCAAAGCCGATAAAATATACATTTATAAAAAGAAATTTATTTTCTCAAAAACATTTACCCCCCACCCGATGAAAAGAAAATGATCTCGGAATTCAGGAAAACAGCATTTTTTCGGGGCGTCCGGTTTTCTTGATTGATATATTTTCTTCACCTGAGACTTTTAAGTTCTCATGCAAAAATATCTGCGAAGAAACTGGATTTTCATTTAGGGTAATAGTAGGTATATAATCATCATCAAATTTCAAGATCTCCATTCAAATATCGTCTTGTTTTCCGATGTTTTACTTCGAGTAGTTTGAAGCTTTTGCACAAGATATATTTTGATACTTTCTACACACAGTGTCAATCAATATCAGGGTGTCAACAATTGAACCTTTCACCCTACGTTCTGTAGAGTCGATCAGATTTGGCTCGCCGCCATTGTCCGTCGAAATCGAACCTTAACAGCCTCGGCTGTCCAGTTTATGATGAAACACCCTGGATGTTTTTCCTGGTTCAAGTTAACTATAATTGACGTTGAAATTAATCTCGTTCATATCAACTAAGCGAATTCATGTTTTCGCTAAAAACTTAATTTTTTTCGTATGATATATTTGTGATGATTGAAGTATCAAGAAAAAATGGTCCGAAAAATACTTGAATACATGATTTCGGAAAGGCATACCGAATATATTTATGTTCATATGGATTTTCCATCCGAAGTTCTTGATTTCATGAGGTTACCATTTCTTCACCGAAAACAGGGATTGTTTTGGTATACATATAGGTTTCTTCATATTTTCTACTTTATTTTATCTTGAATGAATCCAACTGTATTGAAAAAATTCTTGTAATAAATTTCACGAGTCCTGGATAAGTGATTTGAATTCAAAAATTACAGCCTGCATTAACATACTTCTTTCCTATAGTGAATCCACTTTCAATAAAATTCATCAAAACAATATTGATTTCGCATTTATTGTGAAATCAAAAACTTTATGAATGCCTACATGAAAGTCACTATAAAAGAAGAATAGTATCTTCATAATCCAGTTTAGGCAATGTGTTCATTTTGTGAGATCAGAAAAACAGGTCAAAAATAAGTCTCTTTTCATTTTTTACAAGAAATCGTTGGGTATTGTCGAAAAAAATAAAAATAAAAAATTGAAAGTTATACAGTCGCCTTCTTGTTTATACAAATAATTGAATAAAGGCATATTTCAAGATGATAATACACACTAGAGTGTTCTGATTTGTTTCCGACAAACTGAAACGGGTGATAGATCACATAATTTTAAGCAAAAAAGTTTCTACGAATATGGGTCCGGAAATGCTTAGTTACCGAGATACAGGGTGTTAAAGTTGAAAAAATAATTCCTGTTTTCTTCAATATCTTTCGACTGATTTCACTTAAAAACAACAATTACTAAGCATACCACTTTTACTTATTAGTGGGCAATTGAAAATCCGCATGCATTTTGCCTTAGAAATTTTTAAAATGAATTTATTAAATATTCGAATCGGAATAATTTTCGGAAGTTTTGGTACCCTTTAGCTTCAAATGCATTTTTCTTTGAAACGATTGCTCCTAGCGACTTCGATGAGGTATACCTTTTTTAAGTGAAAAAGATGAGAGAATCGATTTTTTAAGTCCGAAACGGTGTACAGGGTAGCACAAAGAAGTTGCAAGGGTTTACATGGGTTGAAATGGTTGCCGGTGGCGCCCTCTAGAAAATACAACTAAATCGACCACAAATTTGAATTTATTGTCCAAAAAAACCCTGTATACGAAATTTCATGAAAGGATTTCGAAGCAGTCAATACATATTAAAGAAAACGCGAATTATTTTTTCAACTTCAACACCCTGTATCTCGGAAACGAAGCGTTTCCGAACCCATGTTCATAGAAACTTTTTTGCTCAAAATGATGTGATATATCACCCATTTCAGTTTGTCGGAAACAAATCAGAACACCCTGTATATTCATTTCGAGAAAATGAATAAAGGATACCTAACCATTAAGATTTTTCAATCGTGCTCAGCAAATACTGATTAATTAACGATGTTTTATCTTTGTGTGGAGCTTTTCGGGAGTAACTTATCTGTCCTATTTCATTCATCAATAAATAAATAAATGAATTCTTTTTTGTCGAGGGAACATTGCAGAAATAGAATTCAATGAAACATAGTTCACTTTAGCATCTGATATCGCTAGTAATACTTTTGTTCAATCAAAGTAGGTAATAGGCTGAAATGACTTATTTTTCAGTCTTTATCGATGCATACACACATAAAATTTTTTTGGAATTTCACATAAGGGACTTTTCATTCAAAGTTTCATTCCATTCTTCCAAATTTCAAACGGATGTATTATGACCACTCATGTGGCTATTATTAAATGTACTTGAATTAAATGTAATCGTTTAGTTCTCAACAAGATAACATGAATGTGGTAGGTTTTATATTACACGAGTATTTGGGAAATCTGTATCAATCAGCGAATTTCGTCTAACGAATAAGAAAATTATGTCAGTATACAGAGGCGGATTCACCGGTATGCTTAGTGCGCTGGAGCGTAGGGCCTCGAGGTCAACATGTGCCCTTGATGGATCAACGATTCCTCAGAGTAAAAATTTCTTATAATAAATAAATAAAAAAATTGATTCCAGAAAGATGGAGTGGGCATGCAGGGCGAGGGCTTATCGAATGGCCTGCGCGTTCCCCAGACCTCAACTCCATCGAAGTTTTTTTGGTTATTTTACGAAGTACGCGAAGGAACCCAACAACGAAACAGAATTGAGTCAAAAATTCAGAAGTGGGATGAGAAATGAAACAAGTACATTCGAATAGCTTCAGGCAATTGACACGTAACTTTTTAGAACGTTTTCGATAATGTATTCAAATTGGAGGCAAGGATTTTGTTAAATTATTGAAGTGAATAGTGATTTTTAGTATTATATGCCTTTGATCTTCTATCCCAAAAGAGGTAATTTCAAAAATAGCAATTCTGACGAATGTTAACATCAAAATTATTGTATAAATTACACGAGCTACATTTGTTTCACGGGAATTTCAAATCAAATCCAATTTTTCAGTTTAATTTACCATAAAAATGAAAAAGAACAATAAGAACAAATGTTATCGTGTTTCAATGATTTTCAGCCTATCCGCCTTCCAAGGCTGATTAGATTACACCAAAAATAGTCCGACCAAGTTCCTTTTTTTCCTATGATTTTCGTAGCTTAGGACTTCGCAAAGTTTTTAAACCTAGCCAAAAGCTAAACAACTTCTTTTTTATTTCTGAATCGAAAATGAGTATTTGGATACATCTTACTGAAAAGTGAAGTTCTAGCTTCAGGCCTTTTTTGGGTAGCTTGCAATGATTTCAGGAAGCAAAATATTTTTTTATTGAAGCAACATTCAGGACAACCAAGTTAAAAAAATAAAACTGCAAAATACTTACTGTATAGGAAGATATGAATTTTTCAAACCTAGCTGGCAAAATTCATTGAAAAAACACTAAACAAATTTTTACTCCTAACTAGGTATAGTCCGTTCACGAAAGGTTGAGCACATAGTGGGCGTTTCTTTATTTATCTGAAGTTGGCAGTATTTGCTGTCATAACGTAAAATAAATTCAATGTTGCCGAATGTACCCGGCCTCGTCCGACGAGCTTGCGAGTTATCAGACAACTCTATGCAATATTGACAACATTGCGTATCAATCTGACAAGAAATAAACATCATAACCTACAATTTTAATATACACAGTGGAATATGTCAAATTATCATGGCCAACCGACGGCTCAACCTTTCGTGAACGGACTTTAGGTAACTATAATCGCATTACATACGTGGATTATTTTTGGATAGCCACAGGCCTGAGGAATCTGAGGATAGCCACAGGTCTGGACACCCTGTATACTATTTGTACGAATTCTCAACATTGTGTTATATGATTATTTGAGTAAATTCCATCATATTTTTTCACTGAATTGAATTTAAGAATGAATTACTGACAACGTAAATTAGTTATCTCATTGGAAAAATTACTCTTACGATACAATTTTCCTTCACAATTAGTTGTGAAACTCCCAAAGCCCCTGCGATTGATTAACCGGTTAATTTTGCAAAAAAAAATATATGACTATTGGAGTATTTTAATTAATATATAATCACATTTCAGATTCATTAATCTTTTCCTTTTTTTCACAGATGATGCTACTCATTTATATTGCTTCATGCCTGCTCCTCTACTTTTTAGTAATAAAACCATTAATATACTGGAGAATCCGAAATGTTCCTACAGGAGTATCTCCACCAATATTTGGAGAAAACTTTTACTTAATAATTGGCAAGGAAAATATGACAGATATGATTATCCGTATCTATAACAAAGTGTCTAATGTAAGGTGAGCAATTAGTACAGTTTAATATTTATATTAATTTATTTTCATTGTTAAATTGTGAGTTTTTTTTTATTTCGAAGTAGGAATCTTCATCGAAAAAAATTAAAAAAGACCGAAAACAGGGAACGTGTCCATTTCAATGATAATAGGATCCTTCCATTGTTTCAAGAATTTCAAACAATTGTAATACGTACTATAGATTTTGTTGTCAAATAAATAAATATCCTCATGTAATTTCCATGAAACATTTCGCTTTTCTCAGGAGTCATTTTATATCCAATTACCGAATTTTGAATAGTTACATATTTTGTCCTTATTTTGAAACTTGAAGTGAAACGTCGAACGATGACAACAAAATCCTCAAAGGAAGAAATCAAGTTTGCTTCTTCCTCTCAGTCAACACCTAATCGCAAAAAAGATTATTTGGAAATCAATCAAATCAACAAACTACAGCGATTCTGTTCACTGTATTTCTAACAGTAATGGACTATACAAGGCGTTTGGTAATTCAACATAATTCTTTTAAGGAGATATACCAATTAGGCATCATTCGCAGCAAAATGCTTAAATCCGGGCTTCACAAAAACTATAATCACGTTGATTGAGGAAATGTCATCATTCCTGGGCAATTTTCAGTTCGTTTTTGAAATAAACCATCGACATAATTGTAATTATCAAGGATTTGATTGTCCAATCAAGCTTTGTGAAACTCGCTGTTAGTGGAGTATGGTCCGAAAATCTATGGTTACGAAAATATGGCGAGTTTTCAACTTCGTCAAAATTTTCTGCTTTTTCATCGAGAATCATCAATTTCGTGAAAACTACTCGACTCTAAATATTCAATGAATATTTTTTCAAAGCTAAAGAGAATGTCCTATTTTCATGCGAAAAAGTATTCACTACAAATTCTCATAACCGGAAATATACATGGTTATAAAGAGAGGCGCCTGTTTTACTCATAAAATCTTAATGAAAGAATCACTCGAAAAAAGTTTTGAAACTTGAAGTACAAATGAAAGGAAAACCTTCTTGTTTCGTTAGCTTTCCAAAAAGGTGCCGGGTTTTTCACTATAATTTGACCCCCCCCCCCTTTAACTTTGTTACTAAAAGAGATACAAAAAATGTTTCGTATAAAAGTTTCACGAAATCAACTGAGTTTTTTCGATATGAGTCCAGGAACTGTAATATATAGGGTGGCCAACATATTGATGGCAACTTCATTTTTTCAAATGGAACACTGTATATTTTTCCATGCTTGGCTAACTATTAATGGAAAACTATACAGGGTGTTTCATTTGAAAAAATGAAGTTGCCATCAATATGTTTGTGCAGTCATATTGAAAAACCTCAGTTGATTTCGTGAAACTTTTATACGAAACATTTTTTTGTATTTCCATCAGTAACACAGTTAAAGGGGGGGGTCAAATTATAGTGAAAACCCCGGTACATATACAGTATCAATATCTGATATTAAGTTTATGTATTTTATTCAAGAAGAATAGAATGTTTTCAAAAAATTTGATATATTTATTTGAATATACACGATAAAGAAGGTACAGAAATATAAAAAAAATCAATTGAAAGATATGAGATTTTGAAAGATACTCTGAGTAATTTGGTAACAATAACTTCGCAAATTATATACAAAAACCTGCTTATAAAAGTATTTTTGCAAATACATGACATACAAAATTTCTCTTATATTATGCATCTATATGTGTTCTGGTCCAGAACTTCTGGAGTTCATTTCAAAAAATATCCAACCATTTCTGAAATCTGGTGAAGTCTGTCTTGAAAATTGGGAAACGATGCCTGAGAATAGTGTTTTCTTCATAACTAACACTTGTGCTAACATTGAAATTCAGAAAGGCTCATGTTGATAATTATACACCAGACACTTCAACTTAACCACAACTTATATGTGCAAGGAACATAGTAGGAGAGCTGGCACGAATTTTTGGGTAGGTATTTGAGGCAAGCTGAAAACTTGTCAGATGAATCTCCTATTATATCCCAACTCGGGATTGCAGATCTGGCTGGTGAGTAGCGGGGCTAAATCAACCCCTACATTTTTAATGGCGTGGCAGGTAGAAAGCCCTACCGAAATGATCTGTCTTTTTGGGTATCTTATTCTTTAGTTATAAGTAACACTCCATTAAAATTTCAAGCTGCCTTAAAAACATTTTTCATAATTTTTTGCAAAATATCTGCGTCTGGCAATGTTAAAACCCCGATTAAATTATTTGGCAGCTTGAAATTTTAATGGAGTGTTACTTATAACTAAAAAATAAGATTCCCAAAAAGAAAGATCATTTCGGCAGGGCTTTCTACCTGCCAGGTCATTAAAAATGTAGGGGTTGATTTAGCCCCGCTACTCACCAGCCAGGTCTGCAATCCCGAGCTGGAATATAATAGGAGAGTAATCTGACAAGTTTTCAGCCTCAAATACCTACCCTAAAATTCGTGCCAGCTCTCGGACTAACACATCGAAGAGAGTATTTACTATTGTTACTAGTGTGGAAAAGCTATCTTCCAATTTTCATCACAGTCACAAACTCACAATGAAAAACATTTCTAACCTAAATTCTAACTTCGTTTGTTTACGCAGCCATTGCACATAAAGTCTAGTTTCGCCTAGCGCCTGTCAAAACGTCATTTGTACTCAAGCGTTTGTAGGCTGAACTGAAAACCAAAATTTTACGGCTAGTTGGCGGTCTAAAGAGATTATTTGTCTATGTTACTGTCATAAAACGTAAGATGAAGTCAAAGTTGCCGAATGTACCCGGCCTCGTCCGACGAGCTTGCGAGTTATCAGAGAACTCTATGTAATATTGACAACATTGCGTATCGATCTGACAAGAAAATAAACAACATAACCTAAAATTTCAATATACACATTGGAATATGCCAAATTGTCATGGCCAACCGACGGCTCAAACTTTCGTGAACAGACTATACGTCAATAATTCCTTCATGCAATCAAAAACCAAACACGTTACAGCTTTTGTCGACTCATTCAGATATTTCCCACTTCACTCGTGATTCGTAAGAGGACATTGTTCGAGTGAAATGAGGGAGAAATAAGATCTGAATGACTCGAAGAAGTCTGTAACCGGTTCGGTCTCCTGGCCATAATTTTTGATTGCATGAAAGAATTATTGACGTATCAGTTTGATATTGGTTGATTTCAATCGATTAATATTATTCTCTGCTTTAATTATTTTTGTATTCATCACGATGTTACGCGTGAAACCTCTGTTTATTATTCACTATGGTGTATCTCACTACTTCGTTCAAGCTATGGAAGAAGGTTTTCGTATGGAACTAGAGATGGCATCTTCGGTATATTTTTACCTGAAAGAAGGTGGCATTATATTTTAAGTTCGAAGAAAACCTTGTATCATTCAGAGGTATTTTGTGCTATAGAGTCCTACTAAGGATGAAATGGCCATCCGTAGGTGCTCTATTTGATGGCACTTCCTAGCATTTTGCCTTGAACGAGGACGAGATTAGCTCCGAAGTATGAGTTTGAATTGGTTGGTTTCAATCGATGAATATTTTTCTCTGCTTTAGTTATATTAAATAAGATTTTCCGTCTATATCGAAATGAAAGGTGATTTCAATGTGTACGAAATTGGTCATTAATAACCCATTTTAATGCTCAATTTATGCTATTTTAATGTGCAATCATCATGGCAACCGTACATAAAGTATTCAGAAGCACTACTAGAAATGTCAAAACTCTACAAGAACATAGATACCTACATAGAAATTTTATTATGTCAAATGTAAGTCTTGAACAAAATGAGAATGCATTTCGATCTAGAATTCATACACAAATCATATTGAGATCGTCGGAAAATCTTGTAATCAAATCGGTTATTAATCGGGCGACTAATGGTCTCGAACATAAACGCGTTAAAATATCTTGACCATTAGTCGCTATCTTTAATAACCTAGTTGATTCAATAACTATTATTATTTGGCATCAGTCACACATTTCAGCATCAACTTTCCAATTGTTTATCATTTAGGTTCCATGGAATTTTCCAATTTACGTTGCCAATTCTTTTTGTTAAATCACCAGAACTGATCAAGCAGATTTGTGTTAAGGATTTCGAGCATTTCTTGAATCACAAAATATTGCTACCAGAAGGTGTGGAGGAGCTGTTAACCAAGAACATTCTTCAATTAAAAGGTGAAATTTTCAATCAATGCTTTATTTTCCGACTCAATATCTTGATTATCGATAAGATACATATTTAAATAGATATGGTTCAATCGTGCACTTCGATATACAGGTCTATTGTATTCACCATCATCTAGTCCCAGAGCCTTTATGAACTTCAGTAACCGAGTTCAAGGATGGAATCTTTTCATACCTAACGACTTCCCTTACCAAGCACTTTTTGCGCTAGAGACTAGAGTAGTGGCGAGACACTCCTTTACAAAGTGCTCTGGAGTGTCCTCGACTTTGACGATATCATAGTTTGAAGACTGACAACCCAAAAATGGTTAAATTCGTAAAACACGTAAAACTGAAAATACCTTCTCCACTAACTCTTCTCATTTTTCTAAATCAAAAATGTATTCTCAGAAATGCACCTACAAAACAGATGGCGATGAAAATCTTTCACTTCTCACTGTTTAATCTATTGCCCAATTTTCTGGTGGTATCGTAGGATGACGAGAAACATTTGAGTGTTTTTTTGGAGACAGTTTCAAATCAAATATCCACAAAAACACCGCAATGTCTAAAGTTCAAAATTTTTCATTACCTACCTATGTTATGCAGCAAATGAAATTAAATAATTATAGATATGTGACAACAACAACGAAACTGCCTGGAAATTACTCGAAGATTGGTTTGAAATTAAGCAGACACTTATCAAATTACACGTTATAGTAATTTGCTTAATAAATCCGGAAAATGGGATTTTTTTGGACGAGCAGCCAAGGGAAGTACTTACTACCTAGACTAGGCCGGAAAGTGCTACTTTCTCAGAGAAAGGGCGTCCGGGAATAATACGTACTAGAATAAAATCAAATGTCAATGATTTTGAAAAAACCTGTTTCTTCAGTGTCTACCAAATTTACCTTTGGATTCTTACGAGGTTGAACATTCCTAGAAATTTCAAATTTTCGGATCCCAACTTTGACAAACCACCTGCTATAGGTTTATTGATAGGAGCCGACACATTTTGAGGCAGGCGTGAGCCGTGAAGTCTACCAAGTATCATTTAAAACGTGTTATAGGTAACGTCTCTTTAAGCTTTCAGGAATTCACTACAATTTTATGTCGAACAGAAGCGACTACTTTACCTTCCCTTTGTCCACAGATCCAAATGACACCATTCCTCGTACCCCCGCAAATTTCCTTAAAGGGGAAAGGATGTACCAGAACCCAACATTATTTACATCAAAGAAACCTTAACCCTTTCACTCCCAATTTTTTTTTGCGAGTATTCATGGTAGTCAACAGCTTAATGAGCTATTTAACACTTGAATGATATAAAAACGTTGCCGATTTATTTTTAATTTTGGGGGTGTAGCTAGGGGGTAGTGGGACACTTATATCCCAGTGGAAATTTTCTACGGGACATATTTAAACCAATGGTACTCATTATAAATTTATTCAAAACAAATTTTTTTGTATGAAAACTAGAAAAACAATTTTTGCACAGAGGAACATTGCAAGCTGAGCAGAAGGTTGTTGTGCGTTTTTCTCTCTTATTTTTTGCACAACTGTGACATCGTCTACGAGTTGGTCCTTCATTCGGAAGATGATCCCCAACATTCAATAATCCAATGGGACGTATATGACCCACAACAAAATTATTATTTTCTTGTGACCAATGGAACGAAGTTTGAAACTTTCATGTAAAGAATTTATTTCTCCAATATGATATGTTTCTTACCTGGACATAATATAACAACTACAGCACCAATTACCCGAAAAATAAAACGAACGTGATAATATTCGGGAACTTCGTCTGCTCTCCTGCACGCCTAAATTAACAATTAACATATGTTTATTCGTAGATATGGTTCTAAACTACCAGCGGACATATTCGATTCGGTATAGCACATCTCCATTTCCCTGCAGTAATTTTTGAATATATGGCGGGACGTATGTGACCCATTGGGAGTGAAAGTGTTAAGCAACAATAAACTGCCACCAAATCATTCAGTTTATGAACGTCGAATCGAAATGAAAATGTAAACACATCGCATCAAGAAACTAAACACTTACATACAATGTTGCCAAACTGACAGAATTATCTATAACAGACGCATGCCGTTGGTATCAGAGTAGGGGAGCGGTAAACCAATTATCCCAATGCGAAATAAGTATACGGAACGATTTCGCAACGCCGGAAGTTTGTTCGCGCGTATTAGCAGATGGTACTTGGCTGCGTAGCAAATGCGTGAAGGCAATTCTAGGTTTACTTTTGACTGTGAGAGAAGAGCCCACTGGGATTTGATAAACATTCAAACTAAATTCTCTCATTCCATGTAACTTTTACGTTTATTGTATACGAATACGTGAATTTCTGAAATTATTCACCTTGCGAACAAAACACTTAGTAATAAGTAAATGATCGGATTCTCAAAAAACGAAAAAATATCAAAGCACAGGACAACTAGTCCTACTTATAGCAAGTTAACTCATAAATTCTTATCATTTTAGATCAATTATGGAAAAATATGCGTTCCACCCTAAGTCCTTCTTTCACCTCCAGCAAAATGAAGGCAATGTTCACTTTGATCTCTCAAAATGCTGAAACATTCGCCCAATATTTTGTAAAAAGGAACGAAAAGTTGGTAGAGGTTGAATTTAAGGACGCCTTCACCAGGTATACGAATGATGTCATAGCGAGCACTGCATTTGGTCTACAGGTTGATTCCTTGACTGATAGAGAAAACGAATTTTACGTGCTAGGGAGAGAAATAAGCGATTTTTCAACCTTTTGGAAAAAGTTTGTTTTTTTCTTCTTCCAACTGTCTCCAGCGCTAGCTAAGGTGAGTTAAAGTGAGAAACCCTACTATGCATCTCTTTTAACATTCTTGATGTTAGACAAACATCATAATAAGACCCAATACAGGGTGTCCGGCGAATAACTGTACATACTCTTACCAGAGATAGAGTTGCACTAGCTGACTACTGATTGACTATAAAAAATTAATTTCTGGATTTCCCTAGAAAACTACAGGGTGTGTTTCCAACTTCATGGAAATACTTAGACCATCATAAAATCCAAACCTATTGACGGATATTATTGAAACTTGGGAGTTGTTGGCACATGCTAGGGTGGAGTCAGAAATACATCAAATATTTCATTATTCCAGGGCCGGACTCATTAATCTTCATTCTAAGTGTTCGGGGTAAAAAAAACACTTTGTACTCGTATTTCGAATTACGAATAATTGATTCACTTTTTAGAAAGAAGCTGAATTATGCTTCAATTTGTGGTATCGCTTAAAGTTGTCACATCAACAATTATTCTTTTATGAATTTTTGAATTTGAAAAAAAGTTCGAAAAATTGAATTTATTTATCTAAACAGGACTTAGTCACCCTGTGGATGTCGAAAATAAATAATAAATTTTCTTCAAAAAGTCACTGTGAGAAAGACTATGATAGTTTGTTGATATACTGAGTGGCCACCCTAGACGCGGATCTCATTGCGATGAAGTGAATGAAGGTATATTGTGAAAAAAAAATTGTTATCGACATGTATAGGATATACATAAACATATTTCAAAATTATTCGTATGTATACTGGGTTTTCATTGGAAGAAGTGTCACTTTGATCTATATCTTCCTTGTCGAACACCCGGTATACATACGAATAATTTTGAAATATGCTTATGTATACCTTATACATGTCGCCAATAATTTTTTTTTTTCGCAATATACCGTTATTCACTTCATCGCAATGAGATCCGCGTCTAGGGTAGCCACCCAGTATATCAAAAAACTATTATAGTCTTCCTCACTGTCAGTAACTTTTTCAAGAGAATTTATTATTTATTTTCGACCTCCACAAGATGACTAAGTCCTGTTCAGATAAATAAATTCAATTTTTCGAACTTTTTCCAAATTCAAAAATTCATAAAAAAATAATTGTTCATGTGACAACTTTGAGCGATACCACAAATTGAAGCATAATTTAGCTTCTTCCTAAAAAGCGAATCAATTATGCGAAATTCGAAATGCAAAGTGTTTTTTTTACCCTGAACACTTTAAATGAAGATTAATGAGTCCGGCCCTGGAATAATGGAATGATGACAAAAATACTACCTGGAAGCCACCTATGCCATTTCGAGCAGGACAGTCCGTAGTTTATTCCCACCATGTTTTAAACACGAAAATGCCATTTTTTTATTTGTTATTAACAAAAAACAACAAAAATACGCGTTCTTTTTAGTTTTTTCGTTGTAGAATGGAAACTATTGATGCAGTGATAACGTTGCTATGGGGTGAATTGTAGAGAATTACATTGTGAAGAGAATGATGGGTCAAACGATCCGATCGAATAATTAAAACCGGAGAAAAGCGGAAAAAACCGGAAAATTGGGTGTTTTTTCTTTTAACTCATAACTCTGCCATTTTGCAATATTAGGAACTGAAACTTCACACGATAGTAGCTATTGACGTGCAATTCATGTGTGCCAAAATTGGATTCGGTCGGATAAAAAGTTTTCACATAATTCTCATTTGAATTTTTTTTTGGACATATTTTCGCGGAGAGCTGGATGCGTTTGAGGTCGTCCGATCGAAATTAAAAAAATTGATTTGGAAAGAAGACGTGATCAGTAACAAAACTTCTATACTGATTTTTCAAAAAACCCGTTTAAATGTGTTAAAAACTAGTGAGAACATGGAAAACGACCGACCAAGCGAGAGTGGTAGAGAGGTGAGGGAATGAACGAATCGAGGGGAAACGCCGCGGAAGTCAACGATCCCCGAGTTTAAAAATTGTTGCGCGGACAGCGCACCAAATTTTGTACACATATACGTTTCCCCTCGATTCGCTTATTTCCTCTCCACTTGACCGCTCTCGCTCGGTCGGCCGTTTTCCCTCATGTTCTCACTAGTTTTTAACACACTTTAATGCGTTTTATTGAAAAATCAGAATATACGTTTTGTTACTGATCACATCTTCTTTTCAAATCAATTTTTTTAATTTCTATCTGACGACCTCAAACGCATCCAGCTCTCCGCGAAAATATGTCCAAAAAAAGTTCAAATGAGAATTATGTGAAAACTATTTATCCGACCGAATCCAATTTTGGCACACATGAATTGCGCGTCAATAGCTACTATCGTGTGAAGTTTCAGTTCATAATATTGCAAAATGGCAGAGTTATGAGTTAAAAGAAAAAACACGCAATTTTCCGGTTTTTTTCTCATTTCTCCAGTTTTAATTATTCGATCGGATCGTTTGACCCATCATTTTCTTCACAATGTAATTCTCTACAATTCATCCCATTGCAACGTTATCACTACATCAATAGTTTCCATGCTGCAACGAAAAAACTAAAAAGAACGCGTATTTTTGTTTTTTTTTTTTTTAAACAAATAAAAAAATGGCATTTTCGTGTTTAAAACATGGTGGGAATAAACTACGGACTGTCCTGCACGGAATGGCACAGGTGGCGTCCAGGTAGTATTTTTGTCAAAAAACTAATCATTTGTAGCTCTGTTGCTTGGCGTATACAGTCTGCTGGTTTGGGGAAATACTGCGGGTATTTGTTTTGCAGAAGCGTATTATTCGCGCGTTGTTTGGTCTCGATCCCCAAACCTCATGTAGGGAATGCTTTCGTTCCCGTTCAATCCTCACTCTTCCATCCATGTATGTTTACCATCTCATGATTTATATCCATGACATGAGATTCAGAATTCCTAGACTCTGTGACCACCATTCATATAATACCCGCGGATGTCGCAGGTTCTACCACTCGGAGCTGACCCATACATTTCATGAGAAGTCACCGATGATTTCGGGTATTCAGCTTTATGATGTTCTACCAAAGCATTTAACTGAGAAACGTCCTTCGCTGTTCATGCGTGAGCTGAGAGCAATTCTTGCCAATGGCTCTTATTATAGCATCAGTGAGTTCGTCTCGGCAATGAGGGTCCAATAATTTATTTGTTTATATATGTATGTATTTGTATTTTTGGCTTTATTGTTTACTTGTCTTTTACCAATTTTCAAGTTGTTAACGTCACTGTATATTCAGTGGAATAAAGATATTATTATTATTATTGATGTATTTCTAACTCGACCTTAGCATGTGCCAATAACCCCTCAAGTTTCAATAATATCCGTCAATATGTTTGGATTTTATGATGGTCTAAGTTTTTTCATGAAGTTGGAAAAACGCCCTGTAGTTTTCTAGGGAAAACCAGAAATTAATTTTTTATAGTCAATCAGTAGTCAGCTAGTGCAACTCTATCTCTGGTAAGAGTATGTACAGTTATTCGCCGGACACCGTGTATATGTTTTTTTGTAATAAGTAAAAGAATCTTTGAATGTTCAAAGAAGATAAGTTCATAAGATTGTGGTGAAGAACGAGATGTCTATTTCGACTATTATATTTACCAAATAACAACGTTTTTATGTTGCATATAGTCCGGTCTCCACTTATCAATGGACTGGTTAGTGTATTACACCCACACGAAAGATTTGAAATCTCTAGTTGTGGAAGTTTTCACGTAACACGTTTTTCATGGGTTTATTTGGTATTATTCTGAATTCAACCTAAAGGTTAAAGCTTAGTCTAACTTTGTGGGGCATATGAAATATTTTTTCTTCCTTGGATTCTTCCAAAGGTTTTCTTTTTGAGCGCTCGTTCTACTTACACAAGTAGTGCTAAATCGTTTTGCCCAGAAGTCTGTAATTTTAGAATTTTGAGCCGAAAATGGTCTTAAACGATAGAGTTCGACTCCCTGATGACGAATCCGTGGTCAAATTCAATTCTGTCCGTGGATCCATTCGTCCGTGAACACGATCACTTTCGAAGAGATGGTCCTAAAGACTTGAGATTTTCAGGGTGAGTTCGGTTCCGAAATGCCGCGGTTAAGTTCATTAGGGCCGAATCATACAGGGTGTTCCAAAAAATATGACCATTCAACATTTTTGTTCTTCAATATCTCAGACAAAACGAAACCAATTGAAATTAAATTTTGCGGCAACATGCAAGCTGCTCATAATAAGCCTCATGCAAAATTTTGTGGCTATAGTGTAAACAGAACCATCGAAAATTCAGTTGGAATATTGAAAAGAAACTTCATATTTCCATAACAAGATATCCGATTCGAGTAAAATTTAAGTTGTAAAGGAAGATCGCATCATCTGAACCATAGCAAATTCAATTGAAATATTGAAAAGAAGAATCTCCATATGTGCATAACAAGATATTCGGTTCGTGTGAGATTCATTTTGTGTATGAATACCTACTAAAGGCTCATGCAAAATTTCAAGAAGATGGCATCATCAGAATAGAATTTGAATTTTTTCAATTCTCGGGTTTTTACATAATTCCAGAATATTATTCCGATCGATGATATTTAATATCAACTTCAAGTCCTATACAAAATTTAGAGGTAATAGTCTCATTGCTCCCCAATGAACGAGCGCTCGAAGGCACCTGCTCAGGGCTTTCTTAAATTTTTGTATTAATACTTTCGTATTACAATATAGTACGATCTTGTTAGGAATGTAATCAAATATATTTCTACTTTAATGATAAAGAACATATTGTTGCGCTAAAATATATCAATGCTGACTAAACCCTCTGTTACAGTTTTTGAAACTTAAACTATTCGGTGATAAAACGAAAGACTTCTTCATGAATTTGGTTAAAGACACCATCAAATATCGAGAAGAAAATAATATCAGGAGACCAGACATGCTAGGACTGTTACTAGATGCCAGGAAAGGTATACAAAGGGAAAAAGTTACCCAAGATGAAACCAAAGAAGAAGGTTTTGCCGTTGTTGGTGAACATTTAGAAGCGAAGGATATAAAGCAAGACTTGAGCGATGCTGATATAGCTTCCCAGGTGTTCATCTTCTTCTTTGGTGGCTTCGAAACTGTTTCAACAGCTATGTGTTTCATGGCTCATGAGTTGGCAACAAACCCTGATGTTCAAGCAAAATTAATTGAAGAAATCGATGGAAGTATTCTTCAAAATGGTTCTCCAACGTATGATTCGATGGCCAACATGACGTACTTGGATATGGTGGTTTGTGGTAAGCAAATGTCAAATTATTTCAAGTAATCATACGCTATCAAAGTCACATGTCCCATATTCACTGAATTATGAATTTGATTACTTTAAGCCCAGGAGTGGTTCACGCTTTTGACCTAGCCAAATTGGTGATTTCTATTTACTCCTAAATACCTTAACTTACTTCCTTAGACTTCACTCGGTGGTGAACTCCCTTTACTACCGAGGGATTCCATGCCAATCGAGTATGACCTTGACGCCAACTACGAAGTGATCATAGGTGATCGCCAAGAAAGTGTGGAAGGTTTGTCTCGACTTCGTAAAAATCATCCCATCTGGTACACAGATGGGTCCCTAAGGGAACGAGGAGCAGGCATAGGCATATACGGTCCTAAATACAGGGAATCGGAGCCTTTGGGAAAGCCAATAACAACGCTCCAAACTGAAATTCTGTCCAGACAGTACAAGGGAGCCAGAATTTGCATTGCCTCTGATAGTCAGATGGCACTGAGGCAGCTTATGGCCGTTGATTGTAGATCAAGGACCATTTGGAGCTGCAAACAGTCCCTCAAAACACTGGCGAAGTACAACAAGCTAGTTTTAGCTTGGGTACCTACTCACCAGAACATTGAGGGAAATGAAAGAGCTGATGCCCTGGCAAAAAGAGGAGCAAACACACCCTTCACCGGACCCGTGCCCTCCTGTTGGGTATCACCTACACTGATTAGGGCAGAGGTAGGCGTTTGGGAAAAAAGGGAGAAACACTCTTACTGGATAAACACATCCGGTCAAAGACAAGCAAAGAGACTAATCGAACCTTCCAAAGAGAAGGCTCAACAAGCTCTATCGTTGTCAAAAAACGAGTTAAGGCTGCTAATCGGCCTTCTCACAGGGCATTGTTCCGTGAGATATCACATACACAAGATCGGTAAAGAAAACTCCGACATTTGTAGGTTATGTGAATCGGCCACTGAAACCACCGAGCACATACTATGCCAATGCACTGCGCTGGCGCAAACCAGACTTACTCTACTAGTGGCGCGTTATTAACGCCAGCCGACATAAGAGCGAAGTCTCCTAAGGAAGTAACCAGCTTTCCTAAGGAGGTTAGATTCCTGGGAAAAACGTAGTTTCAGCATGGTAACGCACGAAAGACCTTATTGGTTGCAGTGCAGAAGGGTAATCAACGTGCCGATCGACCACTATCTAATCTAATTTAATCTACTTCCTTAGACTTCAGTCTAAGCCTTCTATTTACTCTGGCACCTTAGCTCTGAATGGACGAGTCCAAAGCTTTTGCCATTCAGGTATGATGTTGCATATACATTTCGATGAATGTAGATGACATTTAAGTCATGAAATATTATCACAAGAAAAAGATTAAAGTTATATCTGCTATGATATTGATGAGGTGAGGTTGATGAGGTTAGGTCGCCAAGAATGAATGTAAAATCCCGAAGTACTACTTAGAAGTAAAATTCTAAAAACATCGATCACTAGTAGAAATATACTTTTTTCCAGAATATTAATTTCTATTAGAAGGAGCTACGTTTATATAATAAAACATGCTCAAAAATTGATCGAATTCATAAGTTAATTCGTGGTTGAATATTCTTCACTATTATTATACTGAGGACTTGAGTGTGCAGAAGATTAATATCTAGGTTACCGCCCAGTAACAAATTTAAAAAATTTTTGGTATAGTGTCCCGTTATGATGTTGTGATGCCACAGTTTCAACTTGAGCACCGACAAATCAATATTTCCCGAGAAAATTTAAAAAGAAAACAATTTAAGAAAGCCCTGAGCAGGTGCTTTTGAGCGCTCGTTCATTGGTGGAGCAATGAATCTATTACCTCAAAATTTTTTATAGAACTTGACGTTTATACTTAATATAAAAATACAGAATCTAAGCACTATCGGAATAATATTCTGAAAATTATTCAAACACTGAAATATGTAAAAACTTGAATATCAAAAACTCCAAATTCTATGGTTCTGATTATGCTTTCCTTTTGAAATTTTGCATGCACATTCAGTATATCGATCTTTATACACAAAATATTTTCACTTGAATCCGATATCTTGCCATGGAAATATAGAGATTCTTATTTTCAATATTCCAATTGAATTTTCTATGGTTCAGATAATGCGATCTTCTTGAAATTTCGCATGAGATTCAGTACATACCGATTTGGAAATTCACATCGAGAACATACGATATACAAGGCATCAGACAGAGAATTCTTCCCTACAGTTGCACAGATGAATAGGCAAGATAATGAAGTGCGATAACTGAATGAATTCAACTGTCTTACTGCGATAATCTAGTCTCGTCTCTCTCTTATCGCAGTATGGTAGGGAACCCGAACTACACGTATAGAATTTTTAATTTGTCAGGCTGCCCGTAATACTCGATTCAAGTATTTACTGTTGCCTACCATACTAAAAAATTACGCTCCTCTAAACGATAAGAGAGAGACAAGACTAGAATAAAGAAGTAAGATAACTGAACTCAGTGTGTTACAGCAAGTGATTGTCTCGACTATTCATCTGGGCAACTGAACCGAAGAATTCCCTGTCTGATGCATTGTATATCGTATGTTTCAGATGTGAATTTCCAAACCTGTATATCAATCTTCATCTACAAAATAAATTTCACTAGAATCGGATTTCTTGTTATGACAATATGAAGTTTCTTCTTTTCAATATTCCAATGGAGTTTTCTATGGTCCTATTAAGACTTTGGCCCAGTGAACTCTAAAATAACTGGAACGGTTTCGCGATACAGCAAAAGTGAGGAAGACTGAAATGGAGAAATTGCGTCAATCCATCTCACTCTGACCCGTGTCACAGCGTGCACGTTTGACAACTGACAGCATATCGGAGGTATAACAACCCCGCTTTTCCTATGAAGAGAGAGATGGATTGACGCAATTTCTCCATTTCAACGCGACACACTTTCTGTCGAACTTTAGTACCTACGACGCCGTTCCAGTTATTCTAGAGTTCACTGCTTTGGCCTCAAAATTTTGCATTAGGCTTACTATGAGCATCTTGCATGTGGCCGCATAATTTCATTTCGATTGGTTAGGTTAGGACTGACCTCTTTATTCCTTCTTTTCAACAGCTTCACACTTTTCGCATTTATGCATTTCAGCATAAAATCAACTACGGAATACGCATCTACGCATTATGTACAAGGGAATCCCCAACCTCCTTGTTCCCTAAAACTTGACGGCCACATCAGGCAACACACAATACGTTGCCTAGTCAACTAATGACCTGGTTAAACTCAAATCTCCGACATATACAAAAAGAGCGAATTTGACTGAATAACAAAATACTAAAGATTCAATTGTTTCCCCTCGAATGAAAACTCTAAGACGAATTCAAGAATATAGGTCTCATGGCAAAGATAATGAAAATGTGGCTACAACACCACAACACGAATTCAGAGAATGAATGTACAGGGTGTCCCAAATTCGATGATCAGTGAGAGCATCTCGAGGGCCATAAGGGTTAGAGAAAAAATGTTCGATGAACGTACACGTTCGTGAGCGAGTACAGTAGAGGTAAGTTAATTCTCCAGCATATCGTCAACTACTCGTTCCGACGAAAGTGTACATACATTTCGAACGGATATAATCATTTCAATTTCCAAATATCTACGCTCAAAATGTCACGAACATACAGGGTTTTCCTTTTAAGTTAGCCTATTAGACATTTTTGGAGAAGAAGTGAATATTTCGTTCTGAAATTTTAGGTGGAGCCTTGAGGATGAAGAAACTCTTCACCTGAAATATTATCAAGTCGACAGTGTTGCCACATCTATCTCAAACGCATATCTACTTTCTTATTTCAAATGGGACTACCTTTATTTTTATTCATGTATCGATTCAATACCAAATTTGCAGTATAACCTACTGAAAAATAATTTCTCTACCATGCACTGTTGCCGAGTTATGCACACATTCGTGAAATTTTTGACATTTCTATGCGAACGGAACCAAACTTAGCAGTCTCATAATAGAGTATTTTTGATCTCATTTGAAAACTA
This sequence comes from Propylea japonica, assembly GCA_013421045.1. Lineage (NCBI taxonomy): Eukaryota > Metazoa > Arthropoda > Insecta > Coleoptera > Coccinellidae > Propylea > Propylea japonica. Next base: position 28,068,797 of record CM024247.1, read on the forward strand.
TTCAAAATAAATAGTGTAAAAGAAAACTGCCATTCATTGTTTATTCAGAATGGAATGCTGTAAAATAAATATGGGGTCGCCATTTGAAAATGTCGAAGTATTTCAATTTCATGTTCCACATTTTCGGACCAAAATTTCCGAAGAACCTTACGATCCAAATACTGAATATACCACATGAATAAATAGATTCTTTTCTATACGACTGCTGAGTTTGGTTTCGTTCGCATTGAAAATAATCGAGATATTGCATTTCCAAACTTGCAATGCAGATGTCAAAAATTTCAAGAATATGTGCATAACTTGGCAACAGTGCATGGCAAAGAATCTTTTTCTTTAATAGGTTATACTGCGAATTTGGTTTTGAATCAATATACAGGGTGTCCCATTACTCGACGTCAACCCGGAACCGGGTGGAAAGGCGAGTAATGCTGGTTGTCAGAAAAATATAAAAAAAAATTTAAGTTGCATGATTTTAAAATAATGCGCATTTAAAAAAACACGCAGAATTCCACACCCTGTGACAGTGTTTTCGCTCCTGTTGCCACAAATATCAACTTTTTCCAACTTTTTTCTTTGCTGTGTGACCTTGAATAATGCTTGTCTAAACTGTAATCAAAATTTGGACACCAGCTGCTCTGGGTTTCATAAAAATAGGGCCTACTTCTCAGAAAAAAAATTCAAAATAAACAATTGCCTAGTTTCAACTGACTGTATTGAAAAAAAAATGTACTACGTAGGTTTGCCATATTTTTTCAAAAGTTGGCGCATTTAGTAAGGATTCCAAAATGGTATAATACTTGTTTAATTGTAGCTGCCGTAGTTCAAATTTATTTTCGATTGCCTTTGAATACACTTTTTCGTTAACAGCGTCCCAGTAATAAAGCGTTCTGGTCCAATCTCGTGGCCGGCCCGTTCACCAGACTTGAATCCATTGGACTTTATTACTGGGAAGCAGTTAACGAAAAAGTGTATTCAAAGGCAATCGAAAATAAATTTGAACTACGGCAGCTACAATTAAACAAGTATTATACCATTTTGGAATCCTTACTAAATGCGCCAACTTTTGAAAAAATATGGCAAACCTACGTAGTACATTTTTTTTTCAATACAGTCAGTTGAAACTAGGCAATTGTTTATTTTGAATTTTTTTTCTGAGAAGTAGGCCCTATTTTTATGAAACCTAGAGCAGCTGGTATCCAATTTTGATTACAGTTTAGACAAGCATTATTCAAGGTTGCACAGCAAAGAAAAAAGTTGGAAAAAGTTGATATTTGTGGCAACAGGAGCGAAAAGACTGTCACAGGGTGTGGAATTTTGCGTGTTTTTTTAAATGCGCATTATTTTAAAATCATGCAACTTAGATTTTTTTTTTATATTTTTCTGACAACCAGCATTACTTGCATTTTCAACCTGGTCCGGGTTGACGTCGAGTAATGGGACACCCTGTATGAATAAAAATATGGGTGGTTCGATTTGAAATAAGAAAGTAGATATGCGTTTGAGATAAATGTGGCAACAATGTCGACTGGAAAATATTTTAGGCGAAGAGTTCCTTCATCCTCAAGGCTCCAACTGAAATTTCAGAACGAAATATTCACCAGTTCTCTTAAAACGTCTAATAGGCCAACTTAAAAGGAAAACCCTGTATATAATAAGAAGAATTGAGTTTGCGGTTGGTTCTAGGTGAAACATTATAACAATTTATATTGAAAGTACACTTAGTTTATATTTCACAGTTCATTCAGAAATCTGACACGTGTTTCGATATGATATAACTATTACAATTTCCTAAAACCTACGCTCAAAATATCATGAACGATCTCTTTTTTCGAAAAAATCAATTACCAGCAAATAGAATTGGTTCTCGGGATTCTGAAAAGTTGCTGTTTCCCATATTTCGTTATATCTTGTTTTCTGTTGGAAATATCACGAGAATTCCAAAACGTTTTCTTTTGTCGGATCCGAAAAAATATTCTCCATTCAAGTGCTAGAGAGAAAAGTTTTTGTTTTTCAAATGCGATACCCTTATTTTTCATCATTGCTTCTTAATTTTTCGAATCAGATGGAACAGCGTATAGGCAATATTACAAAAGAAAACGTTTTGGAATTTTCGTCACATCTTCAACAGAAAACAAGATATACGGAAATTTTTGAAACAGCAATTTTTCAGAAACGCCCTGTAACTCCAGAAAAAATTCAGATATCTAGGATCTTATCTGTTTGCTGGCAATTGATTATTTTGAAAAAAGAGATAGGGAGTCCTTGAAAATTTTTTTTATTATATAGTTCTTGATTATTGGAGACACAATACCCAACGTCCAGTCAGAATGCGATGAAGAGAAATGTCAGCAGGGTATGAAGTTTGTACCAGTAAGTTCATCAAAAATATTAAAAAAGTTGAAGTCTATTAAGTCAAACACATGTGGCTATGATGGTATAACAAAAAACGATGTTCATAGAATCTATGACATAATACAGGAGAAATTGACTCAACTCATTAATAAAATATTGGTCAGTGGACAATTCCCACAGGAATTAAAAACAATCTACATAATTCCTGTACATAAATCAGGGTCAAGAAATGTCAAGGAAAATTACCGGCCCATTTCTATTACTAGTGTGTTCTCTGAAATAGTGGAAATGATTATGAAGGACCAAATAGAAGGGTATGTCAAACAGAACTTTGGTTTCGATGCCTCTCAGTTTGGGTTTCAGGAGGGCTCGAGTACACTTGGTGCTGCAACAGAGGTCCTGGAGTTTGTATACGATGAATTGAATAAGAACAATATAGTTGTACTGGTGTTTATTGACCTCAAAAAGGCATTCGATACAGTGGACATATCAATACTGCTGAGGAAAATGGAGCTGATGGACTTTAGAGGAGAATCTTTCAACTTGATGAGTTCTTATTTGAGGGGGAGATGTCAGTTTACGGTTGTGAATGATGTAGCTAGTGAGAGAACATATGTAAAAACAGGAGTTCTAAAGGGAGTGTTTTGGGTCCACTACTCTACCTCTTAAATGTCCATAGTTTAAAATACCTAATACTGAACGCAAAGTATGTCACATTTGCTGATGACACAGTTCTGATATTTAGCGGGCGGAGTTTGGAAGGTCTCGATGTAAGAGTGTGCGAGAGCCTTGGAGTTTATGCTAAGTGGTTGCTCCAGAATAGATTATCAATCAATGTACACAAAACAGTATATTTAGTGATAAAAAACAAGAATAAACAAGTAGAAGACAACATCAATATACAAATTAATAAAACAGCTATAAAAAAAGTTATTGAATACAAGTACCTTGGATTGACCATTGATGAGAAGTTGACCTGGAGCGGACATGTAATGTCAGTAAAAAATAAACTGGTGCCATTGACAGGAGCCATAAATAGGTGCACAAAACTTCTTAACTCTAAGACTAGAAGGAGTCTCTATCATGGACTCATTGAATCACGGTTGAGGTACATGATCCCATGCTGGGGGAATGGAGCTGCTATGTATATAAAACCATTACAGATTGTACAGAACAAAGCTATTAAGACCATCTTTGGATATAGCAGACTCACTAGCACTGAATTGATCTATAGGGAAACTGGAATAATGGACATCAATACAATTCACTATTTGGAAGAATCTAAACTTGTACATGGCATCATGAATGGATATTTCAGGACAACACAAGAACTTCACTATGGCGGGGAAACACATGAACATGGAACTAGGTCGTGGGAACTAATAAGAAGACCACTGAGAAGAACCAGCAAGACACAAAGTTCACCAATATATGTTGGAAGTAGAATCTTTAATCAGCTACCAGAAGCAATCAAGAATGTGATAGAAAAGAGCAAATTCAGTAAGCTTGTTGTGGATCATTTGAAGCCCAGAAATTAATGTATGTGATAATAAGAGACTGTTTAATTAATGAAAATATGCACTGTGATAGTACAACTGTGATATATATATTTATATATTTTTGGAGCCTGTGATTCTCTGATCGATGTATCTGTGTTAATTGTAGGCCTTGTTACCAGTTTGTAAGAACTGTTTAAAGGTCAGCTGTAAATTGTTTAATAAAATAAAATAAATAAATAAAGATGCTCTCAGTGATCATGGATTTTGGGACACCCTGTACAGGGAACAACATAAAAATATTCCGTATTTCGGAAGTATTTCAAGAGGCACAGGGTGATCTTCACACACCAAAATTTCAGAAATATTTCGAGATGTCTATACTCACCCTGTGTATAATAAATTTATAATTTAGTTTTGCCTTCAGTAACATCTCATAAGAACTTCATTATTCAATTGTGTTGAATTATTTTTACAGAAACGCTAAGGAAATGGCCTGTTAACATCGCAACAGACAGAGTGGTCACTAAACCATATACAATAAATCCAGAGGAACCAGGGGAGAAAACAGTCCATTTAGAAGTTGGAGATGTGGCCATAATACCAATCATTGGTATCCATTATGATCCGAAGTATTACCCTAATCCCAACAAATTCGACCCAGAACGATTCTCACCCGAAAATAGGAAAAAAATTGATCCCTACACTTATATACCATTTGGAGTAGGACCAAGGAATTGCATTGGGTCCAGATTTGCTCTATTAGAATTGAAAGCAGTATTCTTTCATATTTTAAGTCATTTTGAAATTGTCCCAGTCGAAAAAACCGATATCCCGATAAAGCTTAGTAAGACTAATATAACTTTATCATCAGAGAATGGATATCATTTAGGATTGAAGAGAAGAAAAACAAATTGAATCTAACTTCAAACTTTTTTCACATAAATGAAACAAATGAAGTTTTTGAGGTACTGTCAAAGTAAATGTCATTGAACATTTTTCTATCATAATTATTCATAATTTACAGATCATATTTTTATATGATAATAATAAAATTAACAGCTAAGTAGTCATCAATATGTACAATAAATAATAAAAATTAATAATACTTGCAAAATATCTGGTTTCTTTCATTTCGATGAAGATCAATATATTTTTGAGAAATTGGGTTGTTGTTCTAGAAGCTTATTAGATTAACTTCTTCTCTGATATTCATCACATGCTTCTGGTGTTTCCAACTATTAAAATCTATCATAATTTTCCTTCCATAAGAGTTATGCAGTTCTTTGAAAGAAATTCTTATTTGAGAAGTAGTAGGTTGGGTATTATCGCTACAATTATTTGATTCTGGCTTTCCTATAACAAAAAGGGAATTCAACATAGTATTCTTCTACACTGAAGGAATTTACTCATAAACAGCATTATTACCTGCCAGTGATTTCACACTATTCTGAATCCCGTTATTATCCATCCTATCAAATGGATTATGCCGATGCCGGGGAGGTGGTTTTGGTGATTCATTCTTTTGAGGTGAGCTCAAGGGAGTTTCTAGAAAAGTATAAAATGTACTAAGACCAGTAGAATGCATTGCAAATCAATAAAAAAGTTTCGTACCAAAAAACTAATTTGACAAATACACTATTGACTTACAGATGAGATAAGATAGTTATAATCCTGTCGAATCATCAAATGACCTTGGGTAGAATTTAAACGCCGTATTTAACATGCGGAAACAGCGTCATTTGTGCGTTTATGTTGCCAGATTGTGCACGAACCGGAAATGTAATACATCGCCAATTGAAAATTAATTTTTGAAATTGGTTGTGATTGTTTTATATAGGGGAATAAAAAACTTTAATCATATGTAGGTGAATAGAACTATTAGAGTTTAGTTTCAGAACTTTTTTCAATTTTGATCTGAAACAACAACAACACTTTTTCTGATAGAATTACAATAGTAAAGTTTCGTTATTATGTACTGCTATATGAGGCAAGCTGTGACAATCTCATTTTTATAATTTTCAACTCATTATTTGAATGAAAAAAATCTTTATGAATTTAAATTCTGGTATAATGATTTTTTTGCAATCTTATAATTGATCAGTTCAGACAACTCTTGAAGGAAAGAACTATGGAAAGACAAACTTCACTCAAGCTCCCTATGTTACAGAAAAATATGCATAATCATATTTTCGTTTCAGGAAGAATACTGTAAGAAGTATTAAACATTGACAAATGCAATTATTTTTATGACATTTCTCAAATACCTGTTGTATTATCCGATCTGGCAACATAGCTGTGCATTTGCCGTAACGCTTGCTCAGATCACGAGGTCATTTGTTAATTCGACAGGATTACCAATAGTTATCATTATTTTGATAGCCAATAACTGTTAAAGTAAGTAAATTCAACTTACAAAAACAGTGGAAATGAAAATAGTTATTTCAAACCTTCAATATCATCCAGTTGCCTTTGCAATTCGGCTACCATCAATTTCATGTAATCATAACTCGAACATGCTAATGCTTTCATCCATTGCTCCATTGATTCCTGAGAATCGGTTCCCAAGATATAGCAGCGATTACTTGCTCCATGGAAATCAATTTTGAAACAGAATTGTTCTTCATCATCAACTAATTCTAAAACCAACTATAGTTAAAATTACTTAAATCCCTGTGTATATAATAGTTTCATTTTACCTAATGTACAGCCCTCTAGAACAATCACACCGATAGGTTCCTTATCACCTTTTTTGTCAAAGTAAAACAGCAAATTTCCCTTTAGCACAAAATACCTTTTCTGGAAAGTTTTGTTCACTTCACCCTTTTTGCTTAAATAGCCTTCTTTATCTACGGGAGTTGCAGAGACAGCATAAGCACAAAGATTCTTTTCGTTAATTTTCATATTAATTAAACGAAATAATTATCTTAAAATAAACAAAATAATTTTTTTCAAGATTGTAATGTGATCTACACATTTATTTAACTACTAGGAGTAGGAGCTAGGAGCATAGAACTTAGAGTAGAACTGAAAACTGTTAGTTCAAAATGCTAGTTGAGTTTAGGTTATGTGATGTTAATCAAAACACAAAACAGTCAAGACGAAATAAGAAAAAATCAAATTCAAATTAACTATTTTAGAGAAATATTCATTCTCATTGTGTGAAGGACCTCGATTCGATTTTCTGTCAGAATCATTTAATTATTGAAAATGAGTGCTCCTCCTCAAGCACTAGTCAATAGAAATAAGAAGCACTTTCTTGGTGTTCCAGCTCCTCTAGGATATGTAGCTGGTGTTGGTAGAGGGTAATCTCAAATATTTACTGATGTACTTGCATATAAAACTAATCTCTGGATCATTTTAGTGCCACAGGTTTCACTACTCGATCTGATATTGGTCCTGCTCGAGATGCTAATGACGTTTCGTAAGTAACATCCTAACAATCTTCTTAAATCTCAAACTGGACTTATTACAGCGATGACCGACATGCTCCACCAGCTGCTAAGAGAACTAAAAAGAAAGATGAAGAGGAAGAAAAAGAAGTAAGTTCTAGGTCTTCTCATTGTTTCAGAGATATATTAATTCTTTATTCTAGGAGGAGGAAGACTTAAATGATTCAAACTATGATGATTTCAATGGTTATGGAGGCTCTTTATTCTCAAAAGATCCATATGATAAGGATGATGCCGAAGCTGATGCTATTTATGAAGCCATTGATAAGAGGATGGATGAAAAAAGGAAGGAATACAGAGAGAAACGTCTTAGGGAAGAATTAGAACGATATCGTCAAGAAAGGTATATCTATTAAAGTTCTTCATTTTGAAGAAAAGATATTGAATAATTCATTTTTCAGACCTAAAATACAGCAGCAGTTTTCAGATCTCAAAAGAGATCTCATAAATGTGTCTGAAGACGACTGGAAAAATGTACCTGAAGTGGGCGATGCAAGAAATAAGAAACAAAGGAATCCAAGAGCTGAAAAATTCACACCTCTTCCAGATAGTGTCCTTTCTAGAAATTTGGGTGGAGAAGTAAGCAACAGTCTAGATCCATCTTCAGGTTTGGCAAGTATGGTACCAGGTGTTTCTACTCCAGGTATGTTTTATATAAATGAAAAGAATATCTTAATATATAAATATTGTGTTTCAAAATCAATAACAAAATTTATTGTTTTGACATGAAAATTTTCTCTTATACCTTACTTGATGAAAATTATTGAATTTTGAATGGACACTTTCAGGAATGTTAACGCCAACAGGTGATATGGATTTAAGAAAAATAGGTCAAGCTAGAAATACACTCATGAATGTAAAATTATCTCAGGTAAGCAATTTTAATCATTCTGAATGTGAGAAAATACCTAATATTCCATCGAATATGGATCGGCCTGGTAGCTCCAGAATGGTTTTCATTTTATATTATATTCTCCAAATACAGTGGAACCTCAATATAACAAATCGGAAGGGAACCAGTAAATATTCGTTATATCAAGTAATTCGTAAAACTGAGGTTTGTTATATTGAGGTGAGGTTGGTCCAAAATTGTTTACTGAGGTTTTATTCACCTCTACATTACTTACTCATCTGTTATAGTGAACTAATTTTGCTCAATAAATGAAAACTCATTTTATCAAATACTCATTTATTTTATATTTTCTTTTTCAAAACAATAAAGTGAGTAGGTAGGTTTTTTCTTTTCAAAAATTCGCAGAACAAAATATAAAGAGGTGAAAAATCAACAAATCGGTATAAGAGCCTAAATCTAATTTTATTCATCTTGATTGGAAAAAAAAAGTCATAAATTGTAGTTTGTTTCCCACGGTTTCAATCTTCTGATGTTTGAAGGCAAACCAATTTCGTCGGAAAACTTATCTTTAGATTTTAAAATTGTAGCAAATGAACTTGAGGGAATCCCGAACTTATTAGCTATGTCTAATTTTTTTGTACAAGGATTTTTGTCAGCATAATTAATGATGCTTCGCTTTTCTGCGACAGATAAGGAACGCCTTTTACGTTTCTGAGCCATTTCAAAAAAGTGAGGAGCAACACTGATTACTTTCCATCAACTAACTTCGTATTTTACGTAATACGCTTCGAAACCTGTCGCGGCTGAATCACATACCTGGTTATTGGTGAAAACGTTATATAGAGGTTTTGAGTTGACGAAATTCGTTAAGTAGAGGTATTCGCACTCTTTTTGGTAGTTGAAAATTCGTTATAAAGAGGTTGTTCGTAAAAAGTTTTCGTAATGTAGAGGTATGTTTTATATTGACTCTTATGGACGATTCAAGGGGATTATGAAAAATTCGTTAAATCGAGGAAGTCGTTATACTGAGGTTCGTTATATTAAGGTTGCAGTGTATCACAAAGAAATTTATTCACTGGAGGTGTTTGGAATCAACTAATTTTTTTTGATGATTTTAAAAATTCAAATATAAGTACATAGTTTAAAACATATTGAAAGTAACGAGCAACTTTAATCTTTCAAATGAGAAAAAGAGTTTTTATTTTTGGCTAGCTCTACCTCTCCTGATCATGAACATGGGTCTGCCTCCCAAATTTTGTGAACCAAAGAGTTTGAATTCAACATACGGAATACAAAAAATATGTGAAATAATTCCAAAAAGTTTTCAATAAACACTTCACAATCTTTTCCATTGCAGTTTGTTGTTTTTTTCGCAGCCTCCAACTCAACTATCGATTACTGTTTTCTTTAGGTGGATCTTATACTTTGAAGCTGTATCAATTTCAAAATAGGAGAAATTAACCAATACAAGTATGGAAATTCACATCGATATTCATTGTGATGTGGCAAGACCACTTTTTTGCCACATAATAAGGACTTCAAGAATAATATGACTTTTCTCTTCAACCTTTATTTTGACAACTCTAATCAAAAACTAATTCTACATACTATTGTTAAATTTGAATAACGAAACAATATAAATGTTATAAATAATACCAGCCAGAACATCTTCCGCGGCCACAAAAAAAAAATTGAATACTACAACTCATCTTTTTTTTTTAACAATATAATTTTGTGTATCGCTCTTCGAAAGGTGCCACTCACTGTTCTCACATCAACCACACGTGCTCTGTTGTCTTTCCCTGGAAAAATTTGAATAATAAGTCCTTTTAACCAAAAATTTCGCGGTGCCGTTTCGTCGGCTATTATGACCAAATCTCCTATATCAATGTTTGGTTTGGCAACAAGCCATTTTGATCTTTTCACTAAACTGGGTACGTATTCTCTCAACCATTTCTTCCAAAAGCAATCAGCAAAATACTGGGCAATACGCCACATCTTTCTGTAGAAACAGTCTTCATTGTTAAATATTCCTGGAGCCATTACTTCAGGAGACTGCCCTATCAGAAAATGGTTGGGAGTCAGAGCTCCTTCATCATTATGATCATCTGAAACAAATGTCAGCGGTCTGCTATTGACAGTGTGCTCCACTTCCACGAATAAAGTTCGAAGAACTTCTTCTTGGGGTTTCTGCTGATTCATTATTGATTTCAAAGCATTTTTGACCGACTTCACTAGACTCTCCCAGGCTCCCCTCATATGTGGTGCACCTGGAGGATTGAAATGCCATTCAATACCTTTTATACAACAAAATTTCTGAATGTCATTTTTTTCCAATTCTTCAAGAGCAGTTTTCATTTCTTTATCTGCTCCCCTTAAATTTGTGCCATTATCTGAAAAAATCTGTCTGGGCATACCTCTTCTGCAGATGAAACGTCGAATTGCCATAATTGCTGAACTTGTATTAAGACAGTTAGCTATTTCTAAATGAATGGCACGTACAGAAAGACAAGTGAATATAACACCATAACGTTTTTCAGTTCGCCGGCCTATTGTAACACTAAATGGTCCGAAATAGTCCATTCCAGTAATATAAAATGGTCTTATTTGAGGTGTTAACCTGAAATTTCCCCATCTGTTGAGTTTCAACTTTGGCGTTGTACTTTCGACATATACAATTTTTGATGTAATTTCTTACTGTTGTTCTAGCTTGTAGAATCCAATATTTCTGTCTCAGAGTATTTATTAAGTTTTCTCTTCCTTGCAGATGATTTTCTTCATGGTGATATCGAATGATCAATTTGTTACAACGCTCTTGGGATCCAAAATATAAGGTCTTCTAGTACTTGAGTTAAGATATTCCGCATTATTTAGTCTGCCATCTATACATAATATTCCTCTTTCATTTAGAATTGGATTTAGATTCCAAATGCGACTGGAGCGTTTCACAGAATTTCGCCTCAAAAGTCTCTCAATGTCTTCCTTGAAATTTTCTTGTTGGGCTTGTCGAATAATATATATTTCTGCTACTTCCAATTCTTTTAGTGTTAACTCAGTTCCGCGAATAAGTGGTCTCTTATTTTTACCAATACTCAATAATAACAATTCCATGAATCTGATAGTCCATCCAACTGTTCTCAGTAACCGATTAAATTTTGAAAATCGACAAAATTCTACGATGTTCGAATATTCTTGGAAAATCACATCAACATAATCTTTTTTTGTCTCAGGCATATCCACTAACTTAGTTGAACCAATTGGTCAAAACTTTTCGTGCAAACATAAATACTCGGGGCCGGTAAACCATCTTGAATTTTCTTCAACTTTCCACTCTCCTCTTGTAGCTGCATCGGCAATATTCAAATCGGTTGGTATCCAAAACCATTCTTCTTCTATAAGGGCTCGAAGGACCAAAAAATGATGTGGCAAGACCACTTTTTTGCCACACAATAAGGACTTCAAGAATAATAAGACTTTTCTCTTCAACCTTTATTTTGACAACTCTAATCAAAAACTAATTCTACATACTATGTTAAATTTGAATAACGAAACAATATGAATGTTATAAATAATACCAGCTAGAACACATTGTATCAGAGAATGAAAGGGGCCATCCAATTCAATAGTGGTATGTATGTTGGGAAGAATGGTGTTTCTGAAGAAATGAATATTGTTGTTTTTCTTCTCGAATCCAGTAGCATGGTAGCCTGAGACTTTGAGTATCCAATGATTCAATGCAGGCTGCCCGTAATATTCAATTTCAGTACCTTTGGTTGCCTACCATACTGCTTTAAATAGGCCACTTCCAACAAAATGAGAAAGACAACAATATTTTTCGCAGTTTACCATTCAGTTCGTCAGAAACGATGCACGTAAATCTTCCAAATATACCGCTGTCCAACTGGATGGTAATATTCTCTATCTGAGGTATTGAATATTGAATATTTCCGAAGTGAATTTCCATACCAGTATACTGTTATCAGGGGGCAAAAGAGCTACACAAAAATAGACGACAGGATATTTCTTATGAAGCCGTTAATATATTTTTGATCGTATATCGAGTGTCCCAAGGTGAGTGGCCTATTAGATTATCATTATTATAATTATTATACAGTTTTTGGTCCATTCTGTATAACTGACAACTTTAATTCAAAAGCACGGACACAGATCAGTTTAATATCTAATCACTTGCTAAATTTCTGACTTAAATCAAAAATATTGAGAGAACTAGAGTCATTTTCGTAACACGCCCATTTGATCTAATAGGCCACTCACCTTGGGACACCCGATATACAGGGTGTTTCATCATAAAATGGACAAACATATATTTTCGAGTAGAGGACATTGAGAGAATCATTTTTGCCTTATACAACATATCCCGTTTTCCAAACTTAAGCGAGATATAGGGTATTAAACGTCATTTTTGAGCAAGATTCTTATGAGTGTGATCAGTTATATATAACACTCAAAGTTACGGTTTTTGGTAAAATCTCAGTATTTTTGGGTCCTCTATTCAGAAAAGTTGAAGAACTCCGAAAAAAAATGCACAAAATGGCGGAAAACCTGCAATATCCGTAATTTCTTCACGGTTGTCAAATTGAATTTTATTTTCCGAATGAACACAATTTTCCAAGAGTTTCTGTGAAAAATTGTTTTCAAAAATCGATCAAAATTTTTTCTAACATGTCTACAGCGATAGAAAAAATCACCCGAAATAAATGAAATTTTGTACAATTGTACTTCTTCAATTATCAATCACGAACGTGAAAACAGAATTGTAAAATATCAAACGTTTCGTTAACAGAGTCATTCAAATGTTTTGTTCAAACCTCTGAAATAATAAAAAAATTGTTTTGGGTTCTAGAGTCGAAATAATTAATCTGTTGCAATATCCAAACATTCCAGATGAATTTATAAAAAAAATCAGTGTAACTTGTTGGTACTGGAACCGACGTAGGAATTAAATAGAGAAATGAGACTGTTTTAAGGATATTAATATCTCTTAACATAATATGTTAATTAGTGATATCAATTCAATTATTTTAACTTGAACTTTTTTTAGGTATCGGATTCTGTCACAGGTCAAACTGTAGTTGATCCTAAAGGTTACTTGACAGATCTTCAATCTATGATCCCCACTTATGGAGGAGATATAAATGACATCAAAAAAGCTAGACTGCTTTTGAAATCTGTGAGAGAAACCAATCCAAATCATCCACCGGCATGGATTGCCAGTGCTCGTCTGGAAGAAGTCACTGGTAAAGTACAAGCTGCTAGAAACCTCATAATGAAAGGATGTGAAGTTAATCCTTTAAGTGAAGATCTGTGGTTGGAAGCAGCTAGGATAAATCCTCCTGATACATCCAAGGCAGTCATTGCTCAAGCTGCGAGACATATCCCTACCTCGGTAAGAGAAATTTTGAAATATTTTGATTTACATTTGATTCTATTTCATTATTTTTTGTGTGAGTGAACACATAGTTTCGTTTGAAGTGGAAGTTATATTTTTTAACGGCATTTACATGATAAGATACACAAACAAAAAATATATTATGACAACCAGCAACTGAAATCACTGATGTGTAGATGATCTTAATGAAAACAAGCATTAACATATCTGAATCAAAAAGGGACATCAATTCCAAAAGCAATACTGAAAAGCTTTCGAGAGTCGAATGATGTCTATTTAGATTTTCAGTTCAATTTCATGATAAAAATTCGTTGAAAAAAAATAACAGTTTGATTTAATTAAGGCGTTTTCGGAAACTTACTCAGGGTCACTAATTCGATCCATTGGGTCACGTGACCGATCTACTCGGATCAAGGACCCGGGTTTGATATCACTACCACTCTAGCTGCAACCCCTAACAGCTCTTATTTTTGAATAGGGAAAAGGGGTCGAGCAGCACCTTGTTGGAAAGGAAATCGTTCGCTTTCATTTGAATTGAAATAATTGCTGTTAGGGTAGCGGCTAGAGGGTTAGTGAAATCAAACCGAGAATCAAACTCATTTCAACACACTAACATGGCCTCCTGTAAATAAAATTCGACTTGTTCTAATGTTTTTCCATCTCAAAGATCGCAATTCTGCGTGTGAAAGTTATTGATGGAATACTGAGACTCTGCAAATGATTAAAAAAACACTCGTGCGGGAAATTGAATCATCTTTAGAACAAGGTGCTGCTAGACCCCTTTTCCCTATTAAACAATGAGAGCTGTTAGGGGTTGCGGCTTGAGGTGTTGAGATATCAAACTCATTTAAACACCCTTATTTATTCCCCTTTCAACAATATTTGACCTGTCCGAGCGTTTTTCGTTATTCCATCCCAGAGCTCTAAATTCGGGGTGGATGGCTCACCCGTTATATAAAAATAAAAGTGATCAATAATATCATATTCACTTTTTCTCTTCAAGCTTTCCGCCAGCATTCGCCGATCTCCGTCAAGAAAACACTTTATATTTTTTCAGAAAAGCAACTTTTGTCACTTTTTGAAAATTTTTGTAATTTTTGACAGTTCTCAGAAAACGATCATCAATGGACGCGTTCAGTCACTACCTTACTAGAACACAAGGCCATGAAACAGAATGAGTGACGTCACTATAGGTAGTCCATTCCGTATTTATTTACGCAATGTCATTGCCACAAAATTATTGATTAATTTAGATTTCATTTTCCAACAGAAAAAAAATTATGTTTTTCTGAGTAGGTAGGATCGTTGTTAACACAACTACTAATTTCGTGGTTAATTATTTTCGATATTTATTGAGAAAAAGAAATATGATGGATATAGTGAAAATAGTGTTATTTCTCAGTATAACTGGCAATATTGAGTCCCCATCATCACATTCCAGTTTTTTTGCCTTGATATTATTAAATAGTACAATAACGCTAAGTCTTCAGACACATACACTTTTATTTTAACAACTGGACTTTCTGATGACTAGTCCAAATAAAAAAACACAGGTTTTTTCTCGTTTGGCTTTCATCCAACCTTTTGGAGCAAACACTTTTGTAAATGCCTCAGCTGAAGTTGCAAATAACACTGCTGAATCATATTCTGAACAGGATTTGATGCAATGGCTTTCTCAGATCTTGACACTCCACTTTAGATCGCTTGGATTGAGGAGATAGGTACTCTGGTATGAACATCTGATCTGCTTAGGTAGGACGGACAACCTGGCAATTTCGTTGATATCGCTCGTAAAACGAATGGTGAAAGATAAATAGAAAACCAGCTGATTTATAACATTTTTTCAACCTATTTTAACCTAGGAAACTTCAATGGAATTTCGACTTTTTGACCTGTAACTTCATGTATGTAACTTGTAGATCTTTCTTTAAATTCTGTTTGGAGATGTAGTTCGCAAACCTAGAAATAAGTAACTCCTGAGTTTCAGGAAAAAGAGTTGAATTTGCAATAATTAATACCTTACTGCTGTTACTGGGAACGAAATCTTTCCTTTCAATTGCGTTAAACCAAGTTTTTAAGTTGCTCGTCTTTGGGAAACCAACTGCTACTTTTGGCCCTCCTGCATAATTGCCCCTGCACTTGGGAACAGAGCAATGAATGACATTTCAGTTGGAAAAAATAGCGAGATTAGCATAAAACGAACCGAAACTAAAATCAAAATAACCTCGAACATGAAAAGCAAAACTTTTATGAACTAGAAGTAAAACAAATAAACTAGTGGAAAAAATAAAAAAAGGCCGTTTCCTTACCTGTTGAGAACTGATGTAACACCAAAACAAATAGAATTTTAAACAATAAACTCCGAAAAACACTCCCAATTTGGCAAAAACGTGAACAAACATCAACCTTCACCTACAAATGATTGACTACTCAAACACTTCACCCCCCTACCGCTGTCATTCTGTTTCATGGCCTTTTGTTCTAGTAAGGTAGTGGTTCAGTAGGAGGGAAAGGTTACGCAACTTTAACAAAAGTGAAGATAATTTTTTACCGCTACCAAAAATAGCTCCATTTGATAGATAGCGATGCGTTAAGTAGAAAGAGCATAAAGTCTAGGTAACTGCTCCGCAACTGTTCCCTCTGCTGAATGCGCCCATTCACTTTGATCAATTATTGATTTAAGATCCAACTTAAAGAAGATCAAATGAACTTTTTGACAACTGAATATATCAAAAATAGATCAAAGTCCTTCTTCGCTACCACCACCCATTAACATACAATGGGAACTTAACTGATATTTTGATCTGCTTATAAGAACAATCAAAATGAAAATATTACACTAGTTTATGTAGAATATGTCTAACTTGTAGGTGAGAATTTGGATAAAAGCTGCTGATCTAGAACAAGAAACTAAGGCGAAACGAAGAGTATTCCGCAAGGCTTTAGAACACATCCCAAACTCTGTAAGACTATGGAAAGCAGCTGTTGAATTGGAAAACCCAGAAGATGCCAGAATACTCTTATCCAGAGCTGTAGAATGTTGTCCGACTGCAGTAGAACTCTGGTTGGCTCTAGCAAGGTTAGAAACTTACGAAAACGCCCGAAAAGTTCTGAACAAAGCCCGTGAAAATATTCCAACAGACAAACAGATTTGGACTACTGCTGCTAAGTTGGAAGAAGCTCATGGTAAGAATTCGAAATTTTACTCCACATTTTGTTACATTTTTTGACTTGTTGAATTCAAGGTAATGTTGCTATGGTGGAAAAAATTATTGAAAGAGCCATTGCGTCTTTGAACGCAAATGGGGTTGAAATTAATAGAGAGCACTGGTTCAAAGAAGCGATTGAAAGTGAAAAGGGTGGTCATATCCATTGTTGTCGAGCAATCATTAAAAGTATAATTTCATATGGAGTGGAACCAGAAGATCAAAAACATACATGGATGGAAGACGCCGAACATGTAAGTAGAATTTTACTTGTAAATTCTTCTATTAGTGTGAGCATTATTGTATTAAGAAATGAAAACACACTAAGTTTTAATTAATAGTCTATTGGCTATCGATTTCGGCCGTTGGCCATCATCAGGCCAGCTGAAAATATAAAACAAACGACATACAGAAAAATCTCACAAAAAAACAGTCAGATTGATAAAAAATGGCAGTAAATAGGTACATCTTTTTCCTGAACAATAAAACTCACCGTCATATTATGAAACAACAATAAAATAATAAAACGAGATACATCAGTAGGGTGCTTTAACAATTACTGTAAATATCCGGCGACAATTGTACTCTATAATTCTAGGTTACAGGGTTATTATGTTTTAATCTACTAAAATGACTTCAACTGAGCAAGCAGGCGGGAAAATTGACGGAATAAGAATGACGTATATCACAGATAGAGGGGAATAAGACTAAGTTGTCACGAGTGTTAAACCGGAACACAGAGACACACTTTGATATATAAACATACATAACATAGATATCTGAAACATTTCATAAAAGTAAAATAATAAACAAATAAATTAAATATAAATATACACAATATAGATATCTCAAATATTTCATGAAAATTTGAACATATGCCTTCGGTTTAACACTCGTGACAACTTAGTCTTATTCCCCTCTATCTGTGATATACGTCATTCTTATTCCGTCAGTTTTCCGCCTGCTTGCTCAGTTGAAGTCATTTTAGTAGATTAAAACATAATAACCTGTAACCTAGAATTATAGAGTACAATTGTCGCCGGATATTTACAGTAATTGTTAAAGCACCCTACTGATGTATCTCGTTTTATTATTTTATTGTTGTTTCATAATATGACGGTGAGTTTTATTGTTCAGGAAAAAGATTTTGTACCTATTTACTACCATTTTTTATCAATCTGACTGTTTTTTGTGAGATTTTCTGTATGTCGTTTGTTTTATATTTTCAGCTGGCCTGGTGATGGCCAACAGCCGAAATCGATAGCCAATAGACTATTAATTAAAACTTAGTGTGTTTCATTTCTTAATACAATGTAAGCAGAATTTATCATTATTGGGATAGACCACAATTATCACTAATGGTGTGGTTCAAGTTCAACTTGATTACTAGATACAAATACGAATTTACGAGAATATGAGTCTCTTAAGCAGCTTAATGATCATTAAATGATCACTACAAGGTAACTATAGATATAGAAAAAAATTAATAGGTATTTTTTCTGAAAATTCTTACTTGAGAGTGTAAAACTTTGAAATATATAACATCGAAGAAAAATTTTACCTCAATATAGAGGAAATTCAAGAAATATAGTGAAATCAAAAATGCCTCAATATTCGGTGTATCCTCACCTGTTCTCTAGTAAGCTGTAAATGCGCCTGTGCATAGAAAAAACGAGAGTTTTAATGATTTAGTCTGTTTAACAATATCCAACATGTGCTCAATGAGATTCATATCTGACCAATTTATTGTTGGCTACAGTAACCTTTGATTTTGCAATCTCTAGTGCATTTCATACTCTTTTCATGTGGAAGGGCCTAGTATTCTCTTCCAAAAAATTGACACCAATTATTATTGGAAAGCATAAATAATGGATTCAAGAATGTCTCAAATACATCAATCCCCTGTCAGTGTCCGGAGTGGGGATAAGTTACGAACGACGATCATGTATTGTACCTCTATAAAACATTATTGATCTTTCTTGGTATGGAATAACTTCTCCCAAAATATTTTTGTCCTTTTGGCTCCTCCCCCAACTCTGTATCACTGACTATCACAAACTAAACCAGTTTTAGTTTCGTCTGAAGAATAGCGACTTCCTGAGATGTTGAAAAATAATTGTGGCTTCACTTTTTCGTTCTTGTTTCAGACATATAGCAACAAAATTTGATATTCGGGAAACTTCATTTTCTTGCCGTTAGGGCGCGCTGTGCGAGAATATCAGACAGCGCTCGACAGCAGTACCTAAATATTGTCTCTGATGTTATCTAAAAAATATAATCCGACATAAAAACTATGTGGGCGACATTTGAAATGTAGCGTCGACAAAATGAAGTGTTCCGAATCTCATTTAAAGTGGACAATATTTCAGTTAGCTCATTGATGAATTTGTCGCCAGTCAGGTCTTACAGTTTTTCACGTATAAGTGATTCCATCATTACATTTTTTAAACATCTCAACATTGACCTAACAGCCAGTCTCTGGGTTCTGCTATTCAAAATTAAGCGATCAATTGTTCTTCTTAATTGAGTTTGCACAGCCGAGGCTGTTATGGTTCGATTTCGACATACAGTGGCGGCAAGCCAAATGTGGGCGACTCTACAGAGTAAAGAGTGAGAGGTTCAGTTGTTGACACCCTTATATTGATTGACACTGTGCACATATTTATACCGATGCAATAAAATATTGGTGCTATCTAGGGTTTTTTCATATTTCAGAATGTTTCATTTCTACTTATAGTCCATTCACGAAAGGTTGAGCCGTCGGTTGGCCATGGAAATTTGGCATATTTCACTGTGTATATTAAAATTTTAGGTAATGTTCTTTATTTTCTTGTCAGATTGATACGCAATGTTGTCAATATTGCATAGAGTTCTCTGATAAATCCAATCTCGTCGGACGAGGCCGGGTATATTCGGCAACGTTGACTTTATTTTACGTTATGTCAGCAAATACTGCCAGCTTCAGAAATAAATAAAGAAACGCCTACTATGCGCTCAACCTTTCGTGAACGGACTATTGGGACAAATAATTACCGATGGCGGAGCTGCAATCGCCGAATCAGCTGTTCCCGAAACGAGTATTGTTTCGTGCACGTCTAAGCAAAACACGAGAGATTCTGGTGTTTTTCAAGTGTTTCAGTTGATTTATTTCGTCTTTGGACTGAACAATCGTGAAAATGGACCTATGAAATTATTTATTAAGTTCAGATCATATTCATCGAGGACGATATGTAGAAAAATGTCAGTTTCGGGCATTCACCCTTGTCAACCTCAGAAAGAACCATCTAACTTGGCTCAATTCACAGATAAAATGTATCCTGATATGATCAGTTATTTAATGGAAACAAAGAGTCCTGCTTCAGTGAATCAAATTATATTTATAATATTTATTCTTCAATGTATAGAAAAAATGACGATATTCGTTATTGAAATGAAAGCCGTTGAATTCCATGATGATTTTATTACAGAAATGAAAGACTTATGAAAACTAACAACTAAATTTCAATTATTCACAACGTAAAATAATATTTTCATTAAATACAAATTAGAAAAATCAATTAATATTTTGTCGTAAGTAAAGCATTTATCATTCAATACAATCCACCATCCTGGTGTAAACAAAAACTTAATTATCTAATAAGAAATGATAATAAATTCCACAATACAGAATTGAAGTAAGTAGGTGTTTTCTATTTTCTGAAAAATTGTGAATAGTGCAGATAGCAGTTACCTTCTACTTGTCTCATATAAAAAGAAAAGATATACTGCAAATTGAAAGAACATCCAGATAAGTTTTAGCCAAGTGATATGATTTCAGGGCATATATTCATAAAAACTTAAGTTATCACAACAATTTTGTCGATTGACGAGTAATCTTCATAATGTACTATATTTCCTCCTGTAAGTCCAAATATGAATCCTGAAACTGGCTAATATCTTTGTTTTCTTGATTTTGACTGCACTTTACTTCTGAAATGCTTCCTCTAGTGCAAACTGGTGATCAACTGATAAAATATTATTTTTTCATAACCACCATCCTATAAAATGGTGACCTGTGAAAGAACTTTTTAAAGCTGCCTCCATAAACACAGCAATTAGTGTTCTTCACTGTATTTTCTTCAGGCATCTTTAAATCATATTGAAAACCAACTAACTAGACAAATATTATAATAAACACACAACACAAACCTCACTTTCCATTTCTTAGAGACAAGCAATCGAATATTCGAATGTCATATCCCGCGTTTTCGAATACTCCATTTGGGATAGTTCTACGTAACGCCGCTAGGGTCGCATAGAGTTGTATTTTGCGCAATAGGTCAAGTTCAATTACCTTAAGT
Source organism: Propylea japonica (assembly GCA_013421045.1). Lineage (NCBI taxonomy): Eukaryota > Metazoa > Arthropoda > Insecta > Coleoptera > Coccinellidae > Propylea > Propylea japonica. Next base: position 28,089,906 of record CM024247.1, read on the forward strand.
TATCATTCTGAAAACGGCATCATTAGATATTTGGCGCGTATTTTGCAGTAGTATCAATAAGAGCTGGGTAATAAATTGAAGAACAAAATGAGTAGTGGTATTGATGAAATTCCAGTTTGCATTGTAAAGCTCAGCATAGATACTGTCAGGGATGTTTTGTGTCATATTGTGAACACTTCTCTCAAATTCGGCATATTTCCAGACCCACTTAAACTTACATTATCAAACCAATTTTAAGTCAGGGATCCTGACAAAGTAGAGAATTACAGACCAATTAGTCTATTAAACAGTTCTCAAAAGTTTTTGAGTTAGCTATGTCTACTCGTATTCTAAAATATTTTAACAACTGTAATCTTTTCAGTCCTTCTCAGCATGGCTATTTAAGAGGTAGGTCAGTTCAAACCGCAATTTTCCAGTTCACATCTAACATCTTGAAATTCCTAGAAGAAATAAACTTGTAGCAGGTCTATTTATAGATCTAACTAAGGCATTTGACTGTTTGAATAGAGAATACTTATTGAAAAAGTTGGAACAGTAGTATAGGTAGTTGGTAGTGCCTTGAGCTGGCTTGCTTCTTATCTATCAGAACGGTGGCAACGGGTCAAGATAACGAAAAATAATGAAACACACTTTTCCTCATGGCTGCAAAATGAGTTTGGTGTACCTCAAGGCAGTATTTTAGGGGTTATCCTCTTCTTGATAATTATAAATGATCTGGACCAAGAAACAAATGCAATAGAAGATTCAGAACTTACAATTTTGTAGATGATACTAATGTCTTAATAGCTGGGAAAAATAGTAATGCATTAAAAGAAAGAGATGTAACAACCTGTATAGCTGCGTTGAGGATTGGTTCAAAAAGAATAATTTCACTATCAACACTGACAAAACAAACGTAATAATATTCAGAGCAAGTAATTCAAAAGAAAAACCTTCAGAGGTCTGTCTGAGCAACCAGCACATTAAAACTGTTGAGAGTACCAAGTTCCTGGGAATCATTATAGATGAATTCTTGAAGTGGAACACACATATTAATTATCTTTCAAAAAAACTCAACAAAGTCATTTATGCCTTCAGAATTATACATAAATATATAAATGAAAATGTAAAAAAAGTGCTGTACTATGCTAATTTCGAATCGCTACTGAGATACGGAATAATATTCTGGGGAATAAGTTCATCTGTCCAGTCCATATTTGTCAGCGCATAATCCGAGTATTATTGAATATGGGGTTTAGGGATTCCTGCAGAGGTAGATTCGGGGAATTGGGCATTCTAACAGTTTATGGTTTGTACCTGCACGAGTGCCTTCTATACCTTCATAGAAATAAAACAGAATTCCTCAAAAATAATACTAATTTTACGTATAACCCAAGAACGGTTGATATTACTTTTCCACAACATAAGCTATCTCTATCTGAAAAAATCCGTCATATATGTGCATAAAAATTTCAACAATTACCTCAGAATATGAAAAATATGAGAATTATAAGATCTTCAAAGCAAAAACAAAGAAATTCTTAATTAATATGGAACCCTATTGTTTGGAGGATTACTTTATATAATCAAATTGTAAAACATTGTAATTGACACTATTTCATTTTGTATTTTTTCTGTGTATGAAAATTTAAAATCTGAAATAAAGAACATATCTATCTATCTATCTATCTAAGTGTGTATGTTAGAATTCACTTAAGGATAGCGACTGCACATAATTGCGTATATTTTTCGATTTTGTAATTTTTCTATTTAGATGCCAATCTTCACTTTATTCTACAACTGTTAGTTTCTTGGAACGAAGGCCGTAGCGAGGGGAGGGTCCGATGGGGTTCGGACCCCCGCCGAAGTTTTTCAGAAGTACAGGATTAGAACATTTTCCTTTGAACATTTTTGTCAAATATATCCCAAGTCTATCCGCGATTTGATGATTCGTAAGTCCCTCCCCATGCTAAGCACTATTCTTGATTTATTGAACATTGACAACCTATTTTGCCCGGCATGACATTAGTATGTATATGAAAATAGGAAAAATTATTTTTGCAAACATGTTTGGATACCAAATTTGGATGAGATAAAATAGAACCTATTTTTTATAATTTTATTTAGTGACATTCGAAGATGATTTTAATGGATTTACTAGAATTTCGAATAGTGTACCTAACACCATATTCTTAAATGGCCAATTCGTTGCATTTATTGGTTTAAAATAATCCTGATTTTTCCTCAGTGCGTCAACCAAACGGCGTATGAGTGTGCCAGAGCAGTATACAACCATGCTCTTGCTTCCTTCCCTGGAAAGAAATCCATATGGCTTCGAGCAGCATATTTGGAAAAGAATCACGGTACCCGAGAATCATTGGAGTCCTTGCTACAGAGAGCAGTAGCTCATTGTCCCAAGAATGAAGTAAGTTATAGAAAATATTATCTATGTGTTATTCACCTAAACAACATTAATTTTTAGGTTCTATGGTTGATGGGAGCTAAAAGCAAATGGTTAGCTGGCGATGTTCCAGCCGCTAGAGGCATTTTATCCCTGGCCTTCCAAGCAAATCCTAACAGTGAAGAAATTTGGTTAGCTGCGGTTAAATTGGAATCTGAAAATCATGAATATGAAAGGGCAAGAAAACTACTTGCTAAAGCCAGAGGTATTTTTCAAAAACCGATTCTGTTTATGCTATAGAAAGTTGTTTGAACAATCCAAACCTTATAAGCCCTGAGTAAAAAGAAAACCTAGAGATGCCTTTACGCATTTGTTGACGCAGCCAAGTAGAATCAGTTTATAAACGCGAACAACATGCGGCGTTGCAAACTTGTGCCGTATCTTTATTCCGTATTGGGATAATTATTAGTCTACGGCTCCCCTACTATGGTACTAACCCAGACTGCTATAGACAATTCTGTCACTTTGGCCACATCGTTCTTTTACTGTTTAGTTATTTGATGCGACAAGTTTACATTTTCGTTTTGATTTGACGTTCATAAACTAAATTATTTTACTGATTTGATGATACAGGGTGGGGCAGAAAAACCTATCCGATTTCAAAACGTTATAAAATTAAAACCACTCAGCTTGTCAAAAAATTTTTTTTATTAACATATCGCAAATTTTATGCCATTTTTAAATTTAAGTTTTGAAAAGCACATCACTCAAATGTCGTCCTGGGAGCGGATACACTTATTTAGGCGCTCGCGGTAGCTTTCCATGACTTTCACCGTCATTTCCACAGGAATTTCTTCAATTGCCCGAGCAATTTCCATTCGTAAAGCAAGAAGGGTCCTTGGTCGATGCTGGTAAACCTTCGATTTGAGGTAACCCCAAAGGAAGAAGTCACATGGAGTGAGATCCGGTGAGCGCGGCGGCCAGCCAACATCACCTCTCAGAGAAATGAGGCGACCGGGAAACAGTTCCCTGAGAATGTCCATTGATCGTCGCGATGTGTGGGCGGTTGCACCATCCTGTTGAAACCACACATTTTCCACGCCATTTTCTTCCATTTTGGGTCTAAGAAAATTTTACAGCATGAAACAATAGCGCTCGCTGTTGACCGTTACGGTTTGCCCATTTTCTTCAAAAAAGTAGGGCCCCCAGACGCCTAGACGGGAAAGAGCACACCACACAGTCACTTTTGGGCTATGGAGGGGTTCCTGATGGATTTCCCGAGGATTTTCGTCACTCCAATATCGAAAATTCTGCCTGTTTACGGCGCCACAAAGGTGAAAATGGGCTTCGTCCGTGAAGAGCACAACATCGTCGTTTGGCAGTTCTCGGAGATCGCGACACAGGTTCGTACGGGTTTCAAAATCCCTTTCACTTAATTTCTGTGCAACAACCATTTTGTAGGGATGCATTTTGAGGTCCCGGTGCAAAATTCGCCGAATACTGCGGTTGGAAATCGCCAAAGCGAGCGAATGTTTTCGCGCCGAACGACGCGGGGAACGTTCAATCGCGGCTATCACATTGGCCACGTTTTCAGGTCCTGTTGCTGTCCTGGGTCGTCCAGGCGACTTCTTTTTATAATGCTGAACTCGTCTGTCTAAAATTTGACACCCACACTTTAATCGTAGCGTGATGTGGAACAGGATCATGACGCCCGAGTCCGAAATGAATTCGAAAAGCACGTTGTGTAGCAATTATCGAACCGCCGCATTCGATAAACCGCTCAATAACAAAAGCACGATGTTCACCAGACCAAGGCATGTTGACTACTGACAAATGGCATAAAACCAGCTTTCTAACGGTTTTTACCCCACTACTCTACCTGCTCTCTCTTCTGAGAAAAAGGGATTTGAAATCGGATAGGTTTTTCTGCCCCACCCTGTATTTTATTTTTGTTTAAGGGTATTCCGGTAATTATAGCTATGGCAAAATCATATGTTGTATTATATTCAGAAATTGTAGATATGAAAATCTAACCTATTGTTTGCTTCACTCCAGTTCGGCAGTAAAGTGCATAGATTTATAATACTACCTATACTCCGTTCACGAAAGGTTGAGCCGTCGGTTGGCCATGGAAATTTGGCATATTCCACTGTGTATATTGAAATTTTAGGTTATGTTCTTTATTTTCTTGTCAGATTGATACGCAATGTTGTCAATATTGCATAGAGTTCTCTGATAACTCGCAAGCTCGTCGGACGAGGCCGAGTACATTCGGCAACGTTGACTTTATTTTACTTTATGACAGTAAATACTGCCAACTTGAAATAAATAAAGAAACGCCTACTATGTGTTCAACCTTTCGTGAACGGAATATAGATAGCGAACATGTCAAAAATTTTGAGGCAAACGGCGGCCATTTGCAGTTTGGGTTTTACTTGAGAGGTGTCAATTTTTCAACGGAATAAATTCGAGCACAGTTGGCATAGAACATCAAAATATTCGTGTTTCATCCCAAACTGCAAATGGCGGCCCTCGCCTCACTTTTTTCTACGTGACAGTTAGGGAGTTCGACGTCCAGTTATTATTATAGGTCCACGGTAAAGTGCTTTTCATCTCACTCTAGAGCTTGGTTGATTACAATGGAGTATTATTCCCATATCACACAAAAAACGGAGAGACCTATCATTTTGAATACAATATCGATCGTAATCACTCAATGACGTGAATGGAAGAAGAAAATGAATTATTTATCATTATTTATAGTACCAATGCAGCATTGACTTCCATTGTAAAGCTTCTTGCAGTAGTTGAACACAGAATAATACAGATGCCACACTCAAGCTACTTATGCCTGAGGGAAGTGACCACGGAATTCATCAGCTACCTTTTAGACTGAGAGCTGGCTACGGAGGGGTAAGGGTCACTAGGTGCAAGGGTAATTTTATCGTTCACAGGTTCGATTATGACCGACATAGCGTAAGGCGGGCAGCCAGAAGGCACACTGGAAGAATAACGCAAGGGTAGGGGGTTAAACATGCATATTTTTTCAGGAAAAAAAAGTCATAAGGTGCAAAGATGGCAATTTGTAGAATAATAGGAGGTAGTATGAGTAAGCAGGAAAAAACATTGCCCGAAGGCTGAGTGGAAGAATAACGCGAAGGGACGGGGTTAAACATCAGAGCCGGAACTAGGATTTTAGCGCCTGTGGCAAACTTTCAAAATGCGCCCTTGAAGAAATTTATTTTTCAATAAATATATGATTTTTAAAATTGGCATTTATTGATTATAAGGGGGTTTCCAATAAAAGGTGTTATTTTGATATAGAAAGAAAAATGCCATTTTTCAAAAAAAATGATCGGATGTTTATTTCATTATGAAGAAGAAGCTATGCCGTTAATAGTGGAAAATAACATAAAGCAAATGACCACCACGACCACGCTTACAGGACCATATCCTTTTAATGAAATTTTTCAAAACCAAATCGCTAAGTGGCTGCCCTATGTCTTCGATAGCCTCACGAATTCCATCTTTGAGGTTTGAATCGACGCTGGGCTATTGGCGTAGACCTTCTCTTTCACGAAGTCGCAAGGTGTTAAATCACAAGATCTCGGTGGCCAATTGTAATCACCCCTTCGAGAGATAACACGGTTCGGAAACTTTTCCCGCAAAAGATCAATGGTTTCGTTGCTTGTGGGGCACGTAACGCCGTCTTGTTGAATGTAAACGTTGTCCAGATCAGTACTATCCAATGTCGGCCATAAAAAATCATTGATCATCTCTCGATAGGGCAATCCATTCACCGTAACTGTTGCTCCAGCCTCACATTCCGAAAAGTAAGGTCCAATGACTCCGCCGGACCATGAACGCGCACCAAACAGTCACACGTTGAGGATAGAGAGGCTTTGCAACAATAACTCTTGGTTTTCCGAGCCCCAGATGCGACAATTTTGCTTGTTGACGAAGCCACCGAGGTGGAAATGGGCCTCATCACTCAAGATGATTTTTCGATGGAATTCTGGATCATTTTCATGCATTTCAACGACCCAATCAGCAAAGACGCGTCGTTGTTGATGATCGGCCGGCTTGAGTTCTTGTGTTAACTGAACTTTATAACCCATACAGACGACCCAAATCTTTATGCAAAATACGGTGTAATGACGTTTGTGGAATGCCTAATTCCAAAGAACGACGAGAAATGGACAAATCTGGTTTTCTTCAACACTTTCGGCGGCAGCAGCAATATTTTCGGCTGTTCTCGAGCGACGTACACGGGTTTTAATCTTCACATCACTAACTGGTCCCAAGAGCTCGAATTTTTCCACCAACTCCTTCATTGCGGTCCGACAAGGTGCTTCCGACGACCCACATTTTCCACCATTTTTATAGTGAATTTTAATGATTTCAATATGTTCTTGAAGCGTGTATCGTTCCATTTTTATTAATGACGTAGTTTCTACTTGTCAAATGTCAAAAAATGACAGCTTCAAACGTGATATCTACCGAAATAACGGGCTATTCAAAATAACACAACTTTTTGGAAAACCCTTTATTTTGAAGAACCTTTTATTGACAATAATCTCCCATATTTTAAGGTAATGGACAATGCACCGCGAGTCGTGTTTCTCGCCATGTAAAATTTTTCTAGGATTTTGTTCCGTTTTGGTAGTGTTCGTTAACTGTACGTGTTTCTCAATTTTGTAAACTGGTAAATTCGCCACTTTGAAATATAGAGCTTGTAGTCAATCTTGATTTAAAATGGAATATATCATATTTCACATTTTGCGCCCCTAGGTCGTTTGCGCCCGTGGCAAATGCCTCCCTCGCCACGCCCACGGTCCGGCTCTGTTAAACATGCATATTTTTTTTTCGAAAAAAAGTCATAAGGTGCAAAGATGGCAATTTGTAGAATAATAGGAGATAATATGAGTAGGTAGAAAAAAACTTTGCCAGAAGGCTAAGTGGAAGAGTAGCGCGAAGGGAGGGGGTTGAACATGCAATTTTTACGAAAAAAAAATCATGAGGTGCAAAGCTGGAAATTTGTAGAATAATAGGGGGTAGTATGCGTAGGTCAGAAAAAACATTGCCAGAAGACCAAGTGGAAGAATAACGCGAGGGGAGGGGGTTAAACAGTCAATTTTTTCATGAAAAAAAAGTCATAAGGTGCAAAGATGGCAATTTGTACTATAATCGAAGGTAGTATGAGTAAGTTGGAAAAAAATTCAAAAAGGCTAAATGGAAGTATAACGAGAGGGGAGGGTCATTCTTCCACTTAGCCTTCTGGCAATATTTTTTCTACTTACTCAAAGTACCCTCTTTTATTTTACAAATAGCCAGCTTTAACCACACGCCTTTTTTCGTTAAAAAGTAGCTTGTTTAACCCCCTACCTTTGCGTTATTCTTCCACTTAGCCTTCTGGCAATTTTTTTTCCTGCTTCTCATACTATCCCCTATCATTCTTAAATTCCCATCTTTGCACCTTATGACTTTTTTTTCGAAAAAAAGATGCAAGTTTAACCCCCTCCATTTGTGTTATTCTTCCACACAGCCTTCCGGCAATGCTTTTTCCTACTTACTCATACTACCTCCTATTATTCTACAAATTGCCATCTTTGCACCTTATAACTTTTTTTTCGTAAAAAAATTGCATTTTTAACCCCCTCCCCTCGCGTTATTCTTCCACTTGGTCTTCTGGCAATGTTTTTCTGACTTACCCCTACTACCCCCTATTATTCTACAAATTGCCAGCTTTGCACCTCATGATTTTTTTTTCGTAAAAATTGCATGTTCAACCCTTCGCGTTACTCTTCCACTTAGCCTTCTGGCAATGTTTTTTCTACCTACTCATATTACCTCCTATTATTCTACAAATTGCCATCTTTGCACCTTATGACTTTTTTTTCGAAAAAAATATGCATGTTTAACCCCTCCCTTCGCGTTATTCTTCACTCAGCCTTCTGGCAATGTTTTTCCTGCTTACTCATACTACCTCCTATTATTCTACAAATTGCCATCTTTGCACCTTATGACTTTTTTTTCGTGAAAAAATTGCATGTTCAACCCCCTACACTTGCGTTATTCTTCCAGTGTGCCTTCTGGCTGCCCGCCTTACGCTATGTCGGTAACAGTCGAACCTGTGAACGATAAAATTACCCTTGCACCTAGTGACCATTACCCCTCCGTAGCCAGCTCTTAGACTATTTGGCGGCACGGCATTAATGAAAGACATCGGGCTGCATCGGCGTGTCAATCAGATCAGATATTATTTGACGGTTTGAAGTAGTGAGATGGAGGGAAGGTCCATTATCTTCATCAGTTTTACTACGTTCTCGTCGTAGTATCAAAATCCGAATTCTTCAAGATCTCAGAGTATAGCTTCAGTTATTCTGTTCTATTATAGCGGTATTTCGCGCTACCCGAACAACGAAAACCCTTGATTTTGTTGTTGGTTTTCTCATTTTTCTTTAACATCAGATTTCTATGAATTTAGGTTTGTATGTATATAATGCATTTGAATAATTCAAAAAGTTTGATCTTGGTAACAATGGTGATTTATGTATTGTATTGATACAACACTATGATGGTTTAAAGCAGGTTAATATGAAGCAGTTCATGATGGTACATTTTCAGATTCAATTTATTTGGATTTGAGAGCTTACCATATTTTCTGTGTAGTTGTATAATGACATTAATAATATGATGATATTTATTTCACAATCAATAAAGAAAATTTAAAAAAATCAGAAATATAACCTATAGTCCGCTTACGAAAGGTTGAGCGCATAGTAGGCGTTTGTTTATTTATCTGAAGTTGGATGTATTTGCTGTCATAACGTAAAATAAAGTCAACGTTACCGAATGTATCCTGCCTCGTCTGACGAGCTTGTGAGTTATCAGAGAACTCTATGTTATTTTGACAACATTGTGTATCAATCTGACAAGAAAATAAACATCATAACCTAAAATTTTAATATACACGGTGGAATATGCCAAATTTCCATGGCCAACCGACGGCTCCACCTTGAAGGGACTATAAAAGGTTTCAGCCGCCTGAATCTCCGTTGTAATCTTAACAGTTGCTTGGGTCTAAATTAGAGAATAATCCTATTAACTTTTTACTGTTTTGGTGATATTAGGTTTGTAAAGCTCATAGAGTAGCACTACGTATGGCTCTAGTAAATTAAATGTTTCAGTCAAATATTCACCTCATAACGACGAGCTCACTGCCCGATTTTGACTGTCTACATAATCTGGAATAGAGCACACACCTATAGTCAGTTCAGGAAAGGTTGAGCCGACGGTTGGTCATGGAAATTTGCCATATTCCACTTGTATATTAAAATTTTAGGTTATGTTGTTTATTTTCTTGTCAGATTGATACGCAATGTTGTCAATATTGCTTAGAGTTCTCTGATAACTCGCAATATCGTCGGACGAGGCCGGGTGCATTGGGCAACGTTGAAATTATTTTACGTTATCACAGAAAATACTGCCAACTTCAGATAAATAAACAAACGTCTACTATGCGCTCAAACTTTCGTGAACGGACTTTAAATAATATAAATTGGAAGTTTTGTTATTTTTGCGGTGATTTTTGAAAAAAAATTATGTCATTATTACTGTACTGAGTTAATATAAAACAATATTACAGTATTATAGAGTTTTTTATGTACTGATGTTCTGAATAAACTCTTAGATATTCTTATTATAACCATCAATTTTCGAACTCAATCTTTATAGAGTTATTATCTACCATAATGCTTCTTTTCAAACAACTACTTTTGGCAATATCTTGAAAAAAAACTTTTTTCATTCAATTAAAAAAAATCATCTTTTTCTTTCAGGTTCTGCCCCAACACCAAGAGTGTTGATGAAAAGTGCAAAACTCGAATGGTCTCTGAACGACACTTCTGCAGCTCTAAAACTACTTGATGAAGCATTAAAAGTTTTTCCAACATTTCCGAAATTATGGATGATGATGGGTCAAATTCATGAACAGCTCGATGAATTATCTAAAGCGTTTGACTCTTACAATTCAGGGGTAAGATCAGATAATATCAAAAAATATCCTCACTTATCAATTTTTTTTGTAGATCAAGAAATGTCCAGATTCTATACCACTCTGGGTTCTTTTGTCAAAGCTAGAAGAAAAAAGAGGCTTATTGATTAAAGCTAGGTCAGTTTTGGAAAGAGCTAGACTCAAAAACCCCAAAAATGATATTTTATGGTTAGAAGCGATAAGAGTGGAACTGAGGGCAAATATGAAAGACATCGCAAACTCTATGATGGCTAAAGCTCTGCAAGAATGTCCAACGTCGGGAAATTTATGGGCTGAAGCCATTTTCATGGAAGCAAGACCTCAAAGGAAGTCAAAATCGGTTAGTATAATTTTGAATTTTTTCGTAAACCCTTTTTAGTGGTCAAAATTTTGAACATTTATATTAGTTTATTTAACCTGTACCTAAAATTTATTCTCGGTCTTCGACTCAAATAGAAATAGTAATCCTGACCATGTGCAGGTTTATTTGAGGATTGTTCAGTACATTTACAGAAGTTTCAAATACATTCAAATTAGGTGTTCGTGTATTCAACTTGAGTTTCTCCTTATTATGCTATCAACGTATTGAAAACTGACAGATATAAAAAAAAATTTGAGTTACCATAAGTACAGTATAATTTCATGAGTCATCTACTTTCAGGTTGATGCCTTAAAAAAATGTGAACACGACCCTAATGTCTTATTGGCAGTTAGCAAACTTTTCTGGGCTGAAAGAAAAATTGGAAAGTGCCGAGATTGGTTCCAGAGGACATTAAAAATAGAATCAGATTTAGGAGACGCGTGGGCGTATTGGTATAGATTTGAGCAGCTTCATGGAACAAAGGAACAGCAGCAAGATGTTAAACAAAGGTGTCTTACAACAGAGCCACACCATGGTGAACTTTGGTGCTCAATTTCAAAGGATATTAAGAACGTAAGGCTCAACAACGAGCAAATTCTAGAAGCTGTTGCCAAAGCTGTTCCAATTCCTACTTAAGAATATTGTGTATTTAAGATAATTTTTAGGAATAAAAGTAAAAATGCAAAATATAAAATTTATTATACAATTCATATGTATATACAAATTAAATACATGAGATACATCATTACAGAGAGCTTGTTGACTTATTACAAAATTTAATTTTTCAATATATCACAGGTTGGAAATTAATTTCCAAAAAAATTCTAAAAATACTACCATTCATTCAAAATATAAAATATCACTATTAGTTCTGAGGATAAATATCATTAGCAAACTGTAGTTAATTATTGTCTGAAGAAATATCTCACGACAAAATGAATATCAGTCTTTTTCTTAATGTTATGGTCTGAGCACAAATTTTCGTTCAACGCTACGCTTGGTTAATTTGATCAATACTTTATATACTTTCTTTGTAGTTGCAAAATGACAGAAACACATGTCTCTACATTTTCTTAACATTCATACATTAACATTTTTTCACTTCTGATTTGATTGTAATTAAGTTTCATCTTTACTTATTGATAATCTCATAGCAATCGACCATTGAAAAACGATACTTCCAAAGGTTCTATACAAAATCATTAATATGTGTAAGCTATACAGAAAGGGCTTTAATGGTTGAAATTTTGAGAAAACAGAGAAAATCTTCGATATATAACAAAGTCAGTAACTCTGCAAAAATGAATCAATAAAGTAGATCCAATATCAGGCTCACTGAGTAACAATATTTTTTCAAAACAGATCACTCATTGTTCAGCTTTCAAAGACGTATAAATTGGATTATGATAGCTTCACATATTAATTTTCCGCAGCAACGAACAGAGTTTCTGAAAATTCTAGAACCATTTTAACTTTGCGATCGTACAATGTAGACTCCTGTATAACTGAACATTATCAGACATTGACTTCTAGTAGAACCCTTCACAGGATTAGATCTAATCCACTGTTTACCTAAAACGTGTTGAAAAGTAATTATATATTTAACATGTAACCTACTGAGTGTGATAGGATTTTTTTCAGCAACCAGGGGATCTCATAATTCACACCAGTAGATTTACTTTTAATAGAAGCAGGAACATCGAACACCAAAATACGAAACCATCAGTCTTAATATCATTTCTTTTTTTGTAAATCTTTCATCTCTTCTTCCTCAATCTTATCAGAACCACCGTTCAGAGGTTCACATTCATCAGGCGTTCCACAGTTTTTGCAGTAATCTTTAGTACTGTACTTTTCCTTTCCTTTCTTTCTAAACTTTTTCTTTTCCCCATTCTTCATATGCTTCGATTTATGGTAATTGTGTTGTGCTTCTTCTTCTTTATCTGAATCATCGATGTCTAAATTTTGCATGCTTGTCTGCACTGCAACATCGTTTGATGTCCGAGAAGTTCTTGACTGCCTACTTGATCGATTCAGTTTTTCACCACCTGAAATAGCAGAATTCACTGAACTCTGAACCAAATTTTTTATTTCTGGACATGACGAATTGTCACTTTCTGATCCAGAATCGTCAGAATTTGAATAATAACCAATTGGTTTCAAATCTTTCTTACGATTGAAAACTTCAACTTCTTTGGAATATGTTTTTTCCTGTCTATAATCCTTATTCATGTAATCGTCAGATATTGAAGTTGAAGATATATTGCCTATTTGCTGCCTTAAAGATTGAAACATGAGTTGATCATTCAAGTCCAAATTATTAGTATTGCTGACTCGCATGTTGAATTTACTTTCGGAAATAGTAACCGAAACATTTTCGTCTTCACTACCGCTTCTTGTTCTTCTACCATGGGATCTCAGCTTGCTGTTATTTAGAAGGTCTGATAACTGTTGACCATCTAGCCCTGCATTGGCCGTTCTTCGACCCAGGTTAGGCCTGAATCCTCTGCAACTATCAGTGTTTGTTAGTGCATTTATAAGATCCATATGGGAATCTAAGCTGGTATGACTGCCTTGGTTTGTAGAGTTTCTTGTTGAAGACCTCCTGGAATGTCTACTTCTTGATTTTCTGGTATGCCTCTTTTCTCGTCTATACCTGCTACCGTTCCTCACTTTTTTGACGGCTTTCAGCTCAGCTATTTGAACAGATAGTTGACTATCTCCAGAATTGCACCTGCTCTCTATACTGACGTGTCTCAAACTGACACTCACTTCAGAATCAGGTTGATTAGGGACTGCACCTCTTCTGTAAATCAACTTTCTCAAATTTTCCACCCAAGATGTACTCAGTTCATTGCTGGAAGCACTGTTTGGATCAAAATCAAGTCCTACAGGGTCAGAGTGATTTTGGTCCTCAATTGATATTTTAGCACCTTCGTAATATTTTTTTCTTTTTGCAAAAGCGTTAGCAATAACCTTATGTTTTTGATGTTTAATGGGGATCTCCTCTTCCCAGTGAAATTTTCTGAAAACCAAAAGAAAAATGGTTGAAAAAAGATCATACAGGGTCCAGCGGAAAGTTTGAACGTTTTTGAAACGGCTAATAATCCCTCCCTATTGGGAGGATCAATGCAAAGAAGAGACCTTTGTATTCGGTATGTGTTAGCATATAATTATCAGGTGAAATCATGAACCTGTGGACGGTGGAGCAACGCTTTTCCACGAAATAACGAGCCCTGGTGCCGTATTCTCGACAGGTGATCTTTCAATGCGTATACGAACTTCATTGCGTGGTGTGCATTTTTGCAGGTAAAAGGGGGACTTGCGCAATAAAGTTCGTATACGCTTTGAAAGATCACTTGTCCAGAATACGGGGTCAGCTCAGCTGGAATTTCGTCGCCATTTTATAATACAACGAAATCGGTCTGATCACTCTCAAAACATTTTCGTTAGGTTCAGAGTTTGCACACTAAGATCATTGTTGAGGAAAAGACCATTAAGTTTCCCAAAAACGATTGGAACACTTGAGAACATCGAAAATGTATGTGCGACAAGCACTGCTCCGCAGTCCAGGGTGTCAATTCTCGGTTTCGAAATTGTAATAATTATATCTGATATTCTCGAGCATATCGTCAAAGACACGTTCCGGCGAAAGTGTACGTTCATTTCGAAAGCATATAATTATTACAATTTCCAAAAATCTACGCTCAAAATTTCACGAACGTATACATTCGCCGGACAAGTGATCCCGAGAATTGACACTCCGGTCTATCTGGGCCTGTATTCAAGTGATCTTTCGAAGCGAATACGAACTGCTTTGCGCGGTGTGGATCTTTGCAGGTTAAAGAGAGCCTCGTGCATGAAGTTCGCATACGCATCGAAAGATCACTTGTTGAGAATACGGGACCAGTTCGCCAGCATACTGCTGAGCTTCGTCTCAGGATGGGGTGACCGCTCACGCAGCCACAGCAAGAATGATTTTTGTTCATCCTCTCTCCCCTGGCCGCCTCATTTCCAGGTTCGATGACCTTCATTGGCCTCCCCTTTCCTCAGATTTGGCCATATGCAACTTTTTTCTGTGGGAACACCTCAGACCACGTTTTTACCAGCACAAGGCCCGAACATTGGAGTAATTGAAGGAAGCTATTCGCGTGGAAATCGTCGCAGTTAAGAGAGCAACGTTGTAAAGAGCTTTTGGAAACTTCCAAGAAAGACTCCAGCACTCTTTCTTGTGTGAAGAATAAATATATATTCGCGTGGAAATCGTCGCAGTTAAGAGAGCAACGTTGTAAAAGCTTTTGGAAACTTCCAAGAAAGACTCCAGCACTCTTTCTTGTGTGAAGAATAAATATGGGGCATACACGCAGAACGAACACTGAACAGAAGACAAAGGGACGCGACACAAAGGCACTCGCTTCTACTCATCAATAGGACATATGCCACTACGCCAACAGTGGCATTACAGGTGTTGGCCGGAGTAACACCTTGGTGGTTAAGGGGCCTACAGACGATCAACCTAGTTGAAGACTAAGTTGTAAACACGGCATGTTGACGACCAAGGTGGTACTAGAAAATATGAGCAAAATTCCAAACATTCAAGTTTGGGTAGATTTCTTTGATTGGGTGAAAGATCTTCCTGAATTATGGAGAGTAAAATCCGAGATATATAAAAAAACCTTAAGCAGATGCTTTGAGCGAACATTCATTGGTGGAGCAATAATGATATTACCTCAAAATTTTGTATAGTACTTGAGATTCATGCTTAGTAAATGAATGCAAAATCTCAGGATGATCAGACTTATACTCGTATTATGGAAATTATTAAGAAATGAAATATGTAAAAATCAATAATTAAAAGAAAATTGAACTATATGCTTCAGATGATGCGATTCTTGGATATCTTGTTATGACATATAATGATTCTTTCTTTCAATATTTCGCATGAGGCTTACTATGAGCATTTTGCATTTGGTCGTGAAATTCTATTCCAATTGGTTTTGTTTTGTCTGAAATATTAAGGAACAAAAATTCGGAATGGTCATATTTTATGGGGCACCTTGTATGTTTTGGCTGATTAACGAACCTAATTGTGGCATTTGGAAACCAAACTCGCCCCAATTCTTTAGAAAGTTATCGTGTTTATGGCCGGACGGTCCCACGGACCGGATTGAATTTGACCACGGATTCGTCATCAGGGAGCAGAACCCTATCGTTGGAGACCAATTTCGGCTCAAAATTCGAAAAGTTCTTTCATTAAACCGAAATGGGAAAAATGAGACCGATTGTGGTACCAATCCTTGGTCCAAACTCTTTCATTCAAGAACTGTGCTGCACCACATTGTCGCATATATCGTTTAAAATACATATAACGAAAGATCTCTCTCCATTTTTCGATAATTTCTCCTAATCAGCCGACTAATTCACTCGACGGAAGACACCGCTGAAATGATGTTTTCAACTTGGTTGAGAACCGCTATTTTCACTTTCATTTGGTTTACAACCTAGTTGACAACATAGTCTTCAACTAAGTTGATCGTCTGTAGGCCGCTTTAGAAGCGAAGCATAGACATATTGAATGGACGAAGAACCGAGACTAAATAAGGACAACACGGATGGACAAAATAGACAAAAGACACCCATCCACTAGACATATCAGTAAACACCACAGACAACATACACAAGACGAAAACTGGAAAAGAAAAACCAATAGACAAAAACTATTGAAAGAAAGGACGTGAACTTTACGGACACTGCAAACAGACAGGTACAGATCGACTAGGACTAACCTTCAAGGCCCAACAACTGACGACTGGACATGGTAAAATGAACAAATACATACATAGATTAAATTTAAGAGACGGAAGAGCTAACGAGACAGACGTACAAAAGATTAACGAGTGGGCCGAGGAAGCTATCATGAACACATAAACAAACGGACAGACAATCAGGGAAATACCTAATACATGACCAACTGACGAGGATAACACCCTGCAGCAGAACATCAGCTGCAGGCAGGGACAGAAGGTTGATGCCGACAGGCGGGGAACCGAAAAGTGTATCGTGGAGTATGTCACCTGACTGATGTGGTTTGCCACTCGTGAAATTCCAAAATACTTTGAGCTTCTGAATCCAAATATGTCAATAAAATATGTGTGGAGTACAAATCACCAACCTTTCTGCTGGACTCTGTACCAATGAAATAGGAAATTCTTTGAAAAGGATTCAGTTACAGCTAAGTTGAGCATGATGTGTCTGACAAATGAAATTATTGTCAAGCTATTGAATATTCTGTTAAAAATCTTCTAAACTCTGAAAACATAATTTGAATTTTGGAAAATAAAATGTATTTACCTCCGTATATATCTTTCCCAAGCATGCATTGTAGCTTCACACCAAACCCAAGAAGCCATGGCTAGGCCAACACCAAATGCCGCAAGTAACTGCAGCTGTAGCATAGCAACGCTTGGTCTATTTTCCTGTTTACAGTGTGAGTAGTCCGAGCTGAAACTAGTCAGCTTGCATCTAGAATTATAAAAGTTACGATTTTGGTCATTTTTATATGCAATCAATAGAGGGGTACTATAAGAGTGGCCAACTTCTTGAAATACATAAAAAATCACTTCCCTTTTCGCGCGCTCGTTTTCCTTAAACGAGAGCTTTATCGTTTTGCCCAAATGTCTGTAATTTTGGAATTTTGAGCCAAAAATGGTCTCAAACGATAGGGTTCGACTTCCCGATGACGAATCCGTGGTCAAATTCAATTCTGTATGTCCTGTCGTCCATAGTGTGAACAGAACCATAGAAAATTCAATTGGAATATTAAAATTATAATATTTTTGAGCGCTCGACCTGCTCAGTAATATTCGAATTTTGAGCCGAAAATGATCTCAAACGATAGGGTTGTATTCCCTGATGACGAATTAGTGGTCGAATTCAATTCTGTCCGTGGGGCCGTCCGTTAGCGCAAAAACTTTTGAGGGGATTGTCCTAGAGACTTGAAATTTTCAGGGTGTTCCATAAAATATGGCCATTCAAAATTCTTGTTCCTCAATATCTCAGACAAAACGAAACCCATCGAAATGAAATGTT
The DNA here is from genome assembly GCA_013421045.1 of Propylea japonica. Lineage (NCBI taxonomy): Eukaryota > Metazoa > Arthropoda > Insecta > Coleoptera > Coccinellidae > Propylea > Propylea japonica. The sequence continues at coordinate 28,107,771 of CM024247.1, forward strand.
GCGGGCATATTCAAGATGTTCATAATAAGCTCCATGCATTGACTTCCATTTATATGTCAATGTCTTCATGGGAAATTTTGTGGCCATAAGGGGTTTCCAGAAACTTACTCGATCACTAACCTGGGTTGAATATTGATAGATAAACAGTTCATTTGCTGTCAAAATTCAACCCGAGTTAGTGATCGAGTAAGTTTCCGAAAAAACCCTATAGTGTAAACAGAATCATAGAAAATTCAATAAGTATATTGAAAAGAAGAAACTTCATATTTCCATAAAAAAATATCCGATTGGAATTAAATTTAGATTGATACACTGAATGTTCATGCAAAATTTTGTTGCCATAGTGTTAACAGAACCATAGAAAATGCAATTGGAATATTGAAAAGTAGAATCGTTATATTTATAAATTTTTTTTTTTTAATGAAGACTGTTATACTGAATGTTCATGCAAAATTTCAAGAGGATTGCATCATCAGAACCATAGAATTTAATTTTTGTTATTATTTATTTTTTTGAATAATTTCCGGAATATAATTCCGATTGTGCTGAGATTAATATATTTGATATCAATCTCAAATCCCATATAGATTTTGAGGTAATAGTCTTCTGCTCCACCTGACTGAAATTAGTTCACGATTTTAATTTGATTTGTTCGAAAAAATGTATTGACAGTACTTGGTGGATTAATTCGCTGAACCTAACTTCTTTAGAATCTCCTTTCGCGCCCCAACTCTGGAGCTGGGGTTTCTTGAGTTTATTCCAAAAGCTCTACTCTGCCTGACACTAACGACAATCTATTGACACTTTTCGATTTGAACGACTCAGAGCAAAAAGTGTTACTGGAACAGACTGGCCGAACGCAACATTAATAAGCATTTCCAACAAATATTAGATGTCACGAATATGGGAAGTGATTTTCTTTGTATTTTGAACATTTGGTCTCTCTTATGGTACTCCTCTATTCAGTAACTTACAGAATATAAGCACTTAGACTTTCTTCCCATTCCTCACCATGGGTATAGATATAATGGTGATAAAAGAAGGTTATGATGCAGAAAATTACCAACAGAGTAGCGAATATGGACATCCTAATGATAGTAGATTTTATTTTGCTATTGGAATGTTCTGAAATCACCTCTTGGCTTTCAACTCTCACTTTCACTAATAGAATGAGACCTAAAATATCATTGATTTTAAATAATCAAACACTTCTTATGTGAATTCATTATCTTACCTCTAATGATGATATAGCCTCCAATGAGCAAAGCTGCAGTTGAAGGTGCAAGTAAGAGTCCTATTCGAGCAGCTTTGTTAACGAAGCCAACAAAACATATTCCAGTAACATAATCTGCATCAATTTCTCCTATAGCCATGGTTGTTATTGTCAGAATAAGAGGTAGACTCCATGCTACTAAGTGAAAATATGCTCTCTTCTTGTGAATTTTTTCTTGTGTTTTACCTGTGTAAAGAGAGGAAATTTAAGAATATAAAAAATCAGTATACTCAGCAGAACGTTTATGAATATCAATATGAAATTCCAATTTTAATGCCGAGACATTTCTTGTTCTAATTTAAACCTTGGAATAATTTCACTAACATGATTTGAGTTATCTTAGCTTAGCACTATTGAAAGATCATCAATAACAATGTTAAGTTAACCCGTTATACAAGGTTGGGATGAAGTATTGAACTAGGTAAATATTTTTTAAATGAAAGGGATAATATTTATGAAATTCTGCAGGTGAGGTCATTGGCGTAAAATGCATCGGATGTATAATTTTTTGTTGATAGTAAAAGTTTAAGGTATGTCCGTGTATTTATCAACAAAAAATTTTACATCAGATACATTTCGCGCTATTGCACTTACCTGCAAAACTTCATAAAAAATTTACTTTTCGTTCATCAATCACTAATCAATATATCATATTATTCAAACAATGAAATATGTAAAAACTCAACGATTGAAAAAAATTAAGTTCTATGGTGCAGATGATGCGATCCTCTTGAAATTTTGCATGAACATTCAGTATATCAATCTTCAATATTCCAAGTACATGATTTTGCATGAGGTTTATTATGAGCATCTTGCATGTGGCCGCAAAATTTCATTCCGATTGGTTTCGTTTTATCTGAGATATTGAGGAACAAAAATTTTTAATGGCCATATTTTATGGAACACCCTGTACGACCTGGTTGGTTAACAAACTTAACCGAGCCATTTGGGAACCGAACTCACCCTGAAAATCACAGGTCTCTAAGATAATCCCTTCGAAAGTTATCGTGCTAACGGTCGGCCGGCCCCACGTACAAAATTGAATTTGACCACAAATTTGTCATCAGGGAGTCGAACCCTATCGTTTGAGACCATTTTCGGCTCAAAATTCGAAAATTACAGACATTTGGGCAAAACGATATAGAACTTGTTTGAGTAGAACGAGCGCTCAAAAAGAATGGAGTAAGTATATCAAGCATTAATTATTGTCGGTGGCAAGTAAGTTATAACTCAATGAGATAAATATCATCATTATGTTAGCATTAAAGACCAAATTGTTCCCAAAAAAAGTATTCAATGAAGCATAGATTCCATGGAATTTCAGTTGATTTTTTGGAACTGACTGTAAAACATCTCAAAAATTTCCCCACGTCGAATTTTCTTCAGGAACAAATAGGTTTTTACAACATCACCATGTATTTTTTTTCACTCTAGGTCGAATTTCTGTAACTCGAACTGAAATTCAGCAGTAATCCAAGCGGCAAACCATAAATCGAATTTTTTCAGGCAACACTCACTTCAACAGTCCCAAGTTTTTCTTAGATTTCACAGATACATACGTGGCATCGCCCACGCGCTCATTAAAATATTATCAAGTCTCATTATATTAGTCTAATTATGTATTAGTAACTAGTATTAGTAACGGTTGTAAAATTTGATAAAGGCATGTTTGGTGATATCAGTGGTGAATTGAAATGGCATCAAAGCGAAACTTAAAGTGTTTAACGCTTGAGGAAAAATTAATTGAATGAGGGTTTTGATGAAGTTACACTTCAGTGGGTTACTACTACCTGAAAAAATTTTCTTTGTCAAAAAAATGTTCGAGTTACAGTACACGCGTCGTGATTTTATAAACAAAAATATGTGGTATGTATTTTACAAAAGGAAAACTACAGATTTCATATAATGAGAAAACATATGAATTTGGAATAAATGTACATGTTTTGTTTTATCATGTTGTTTTTATGACATAATGTAGATGGAATCGTGTTTTCGTGATATATTTACAATACACATATAGTCCGTTCACGAAAGGTTGAGCCCCGTCGGTTGGCCATGAAAATTTGGCATATTCCACTGTGTATATTAAAATTGTAGGTTATGTTTTTTTTCTTGTCAGATTGATACGCAATATTATAAATATTGCATACAGTTCTCTGATAACTCGCAAGCTCGTCGGACGAGGCAGGGTACATTCGGCAACGTTGACTTTATTTTACCTTATGACAGCAAATACTGCCAACTTCAGATAAATAAGCAAACGCCTACTGTGCGCTCAAACTTTCGTGAACGGACTATACACATAATTTACGTGTGAATTATGTCTTATTAAAAAACCTGAATTAAAAGCATTTTTCCGTAATTCGAATTTTTCTTAACTCAAAGTGAAAGTACTGTCCCTTATTGATTCGAGTTAGGCAAGTTCCACTGCACAAAATAGAAAATAGGTGTTTTATTCACTTTCCACTTACCCAAGGCTTGAAGAGAACTCATGTACCATGAGTAGCAGAAGATAACGAACCAGACCATGCCAGCCATAGCAAAATAATAAACCAAAACAAATACCATAACACATGATAAATTTTCATTAGCGCTTGGTTCAGATTTTCTCAGAGTTCCATCTCTCTTGCAAACTATGTCCTCATGAGTTTCTGGACTGAGGAACTGCATAAACCATCCGACATAAGAAATGAAGAAGCATACATTTATGTAGAATATTGCCAAGGCTGGATACTTGTTGGCAGCATTCCAATCAATAAGGAAAGTAACTATCGTGAAGAGAGTGCAGAATATACAAATCGTTGAGCAATAGCCAATTAATTTGTGTATTTGATGATGCTCTGTTTCAGTATAGAAAGAATCTTTGCACTTCAACCCACATCCTTCAATTCCTGAAAAAAATTAGATAAAAAAATAAAATTGTCATTTGAATAATAATAATAAACTGTCATATAAACGAGACTTCTTGCTTTTCGGGCATAATACTGGAGGGAAAACGTTCCTGACTTTTTTGTTGTTGGGTAGGTTAGTCAGAAGTAGGGGAAGCTTATGGGCTCGCCTCATCGACCCTCTCGGTGTTACGTGTTGTAATCAAGTTTCTCGAGGAGAGGATAATTATATGTCTTATTTTTGGTGAAAACTTATTTATTTTAGACTGCAAAAAACACGTCCGCTCGATAAGTTTCGGTGAGTTAATACATCACCATCTTCGGGAGTCAAGTAACCAGAGTAGATGCAGCAGTCCTGTCATAGCCTCTCAACAGGGCAGAAAAATCGACCGTCATACAAATTTGTCAACATATTAAAAATTGGTGAACGCCAAAGGGTTTAAAGAAGTTATCAAGTTTCTCGCCACAGAAGGCGTAAAACTGGCCGGAATTTCGAGGAGATGACTGCCCAGTTCAGAAAAGAGACACTGTCGCGAGCCAGAGTGTTTACATGACATAATCAGTTCGTAGAGGGTCGTGATTGTGATGAAAATGAGAACCATGACCGTAGCGAACAACATCAGCAGTGTTCGACGGCTTATTGCAGACGACAAACGTCGTACAACTTCTGAAATTGCAAGTGAGATCGGAATAAGTTATGGGAGCACTTACTCCATGCTCATTGCTCACAGAGGAGCTAGGCTAGGTTGCGCTAGGTGGGTTCCTCGCCTTCTCACAGCTGACCAGAAATTACATCGTTTTCAGGTGTGTGGTCGTATTCCTGCCTATTTCAGGAACAACGGGACCAATTTCTCACTCACATTATCACCTGTGATGAAGCATGGGTGCACCACTACACACCAGAGTATAAACAAGGGAGTAAAGAGTGGAGAAAACAACACGTTGAGCATTTGACGGAGGTGCCTCTTGCTCGAACATCGAGAAACTGAGAGGGTCGATGAGGCTAGCCCACGTGCTTCCCGTACTCCTGACAAACCTTCCCAACAACAAAAAATCAGGAACGTTCTCCCTCCACTATTGTGCCTGAAAAGCGAAAAGTCTAGTTTATATTCGATTCGCCCTCGTAGTTATAAAGGGTTTTCCAATAAGACGTGTTATTTTGAATAGCCCGCTATTTCGGTAGATGTCACGTTTGAAGCTGTCATTTTTCGACATTTGACAACTACGCCATTAATAAAAATGGAACGATACATGCTTCAAGAACGCATTGAATTTATTAAAATTCATTTTAAAAATGGTGAAAATTTGGCAGAGACGGTTCGTAAAACTCGAACAATTTTGGGTTGTCGTGAAGCCACCTTGTCGGACCGCAATAAAGAAATTGGTGGAAAAATTCGAGCTGTTTGGGACCAAGTTAGTGATGTGAGGAATAAAACCCATGCACGTCGCTCAAGAACAGCCGAGAATATTGATGCTGTAGCCGAAAGTGTTGAAGAAAACCCAGGTTGGTCCATTCCTCGTCGTTCTTTGGAATTAGGCATTCCACAAACGTCATTACACCGTATTTTGCATAAAGATTTGGGTCTTAAGGCTCATGAAGTTCAGTTAACACAAGAACTCAAGCCGGCCGATCATCAACAACTTCGTGTCTTTGCTGATTGGTTCGTTGAAATGCATGAAAATGATCCGGAATTCCATCGAAAAATCACAATTGGCCACCGAGATCTTGTGATTTAACACCTTGCGACTTCTTCCTTTGGGGCCAAGTGCAAGAGAAGGTCTACGCCAATAGCCCAGCGTCGATTCAAGACCTCAAGGATGGAATTCGTGAGGCTATCGAGGACATAGGGCAGCCACTTTGCGATTTGGTTATGGAAAATTTTATTAAAAGGATATGGTCCTGTGAGCGTGATCGTGGTGGTCATATGTCTGATGTTAGTTTCCACTATTAACGGCATAGCTTCTTCTTTATAATGAAATAAACACCCGATCATTTATATTAAAAAATGACAATTTTCTTGGAATATCAAAATAACACCTCTTATTGGAAAACCGTTTAGTATTTGATATTTCCAGTTATGGCAACATGGTATGATTTCAAATATGATGGCACCTAGACTTCGTTTCAGCTTGTTAGAAGCTTTCAAGCTTGTGCAACTTAGGGTAATCAGTAATATTTTTATAGTATTCGTTTTGAGAGTTTCGTGCTCCTGAGCTGTTCTAGTGCTTTGTGCGCAACCAATGACAACCAGAATTTCAAGATTTTGAGTTGCATAGGAGCAACGTACCGATCAAAATGAATAGGCCTTTTGTGTAGGCTGCGTTACTGTGCCATAGTGCACTTCATGGATAACATTGGACGATGGTCAATACCAGCTAGAGAATTTCTTTCCTAATGCAGGATTGGACACAACTCAATTAGCTACACTACATGTCTCAGTTAATAGACTGGTATTATGAAATTTCTATTTAAGAAGCAAAATAATAATAACTTACCTTGATAGAACCATTCTTGTTTATCGGTCTTTATTAAAGGATCCATACAATATCCAGTCGTATTGAACTTCATCATATGCACGTCATTTTTACATTTGGGTCGAAATAGGATATCGTTATTACAATCTAGGAGTTCTGGGAAAACTGATGAATTCAAGAATATTTTACAGTGTTCAACTGTAATCTCACACATTTCCCTTGAAGGTAAATTCACAAGATTATCGTGGCACTTGGGCATGTATAAAGCACATAAAAAAGGTTGTATCACAGCCCAACACTTCGGAATATAGCGGAGATATTGATACAGCAGAAGCAGTTGCTCTTGAATTTTCTCCTGAGTCTCTAAATCAGTCAAATTAACAGCTGTTGATTTGTAAGGCAATTTTGCTCCAAGACAAGTACTGTAGTTTAGTGGTTCACATTTTGCCGATCTATTGCAATAACTCAAAGGCATGTCATAATGAGGATCTAAAAATCTCTCAGACTTTGATATTTTTGGTTCCCTATGCCTAATGTAAGCAAATGTACCTCCTACAGCATTATTTTGAGGTGGAAAGGATTCTCTTGAACGTTTAGTTGTTGGTATTTTGTAAGCCAAAGTTACTACATTGGCGATGTGTAGAACGTAAACTATACAGTGTATCTTCATTCTGGTGTGTTAATAAATGAACCATAGGAATTATCTAGTTTTATCTTCAACCTCGTTGATCGTTCATGGTACTGAAGACTATATTGAATAAATAACACAGGTTTACTCACTGAAGTTACTAAGAATGAAATTTTCAATATTAACCGTGAAATAAACAGACAGGTAAATGAAGCTGCCGATCTTTAAAATGGAATTTTTCAACATCAACAACTAAAATTAACTGAAAAGAAAGAGGACCACACCACACGCAAATAAAAAGAAAGTAAGAACGAATTCATGCACTTGCGCTTTGTTATTGTTAGACCACCCGCATGGTTCAGTGGCAGCTCGATAGTTCGGAAGAAAAGGTTGAGGTAGGAGAATTTCTCTGTTGAATTTCTGTTCCTGTATTCAATGAATAATCAGATGAATGTACAAATGTTCAAAATTACCGAAGAAGAAGTCTTAAGCAGGTATTTTAGTGATGAAAAATATAATGAATAACTAAGAAAAATATATTACTTGAATGTGAATGATTGACATAAATGGTCTACGCCTCTGAATAGATGCATGACAACGACCTTGGAGCTTTGTTTTGACATTGCCCACGTTAAACCTAACCCTACATTTTCAATGCTTTTCTTCGCCCAGGAAATATGTACTGGGGTAATATTTTTTTAATATTAACAGTGATTTTCCTCACAAATGCCACGCTGAGTCCTAAATCCAAGAAAAAGCCACAAACATCTGAAAAACCTGCAACGAAAAAGCCTACCAAATCTATCAGTTCTGCTAAAGGACCCTTGAATGAAACTGTTTTTCACAGAAATTTAGTGAATCAAGGTCCTGTATGGGCTTCAGAAATATTGAACAACCATCAAGGATATTTTCGAGAAACCGATGAATATGCCTTTGATGGTATTGTTTTAGGTTATGTTACGCCGGTAATGTGTGAATTGCATTCCTTAATTTTTAATAACATTATCGTGCTTTTAGTGGAATAACCACGGGTATGATATAGCTAAAATATTTGGCAACAAATTCACCCACATAAGTCCAGTCTGGCTACAAGTGAAGAGAAATGGGGCCCTTAATTATGAATTGAGTGGTACCCACGATATCGATATTGACTGGCTACTCACTGTAAAAAATGCCGGCAGAGAAAGAAAGTTGAAAAGTATGTAGTTAGTGATCAATGAAAAAATAATGGTATACCCCTTGCCTCCATGGGTATAACCAGAGGAATCCTTATTTTCTTTCAGTTGTTCCAAGAATATTATTTGAAGGATGGTCAGGACAAGATTTCATCAGTTTGATGACTAAAGAAGATGAAAGTAGAGCATTAATTGATATGCTTTTAAAATCTTGTCAAAAGTGGCATTTAGATGGATTTGTTCTGGAATTATGGGCATCGTTAGCTAATAGAATCCAGTATGACCTCATTATCGACTTCATAAAAAACATTGGTTAGTGAAACTTACAAAAAATGTGCTAATTATTTATTCAAAACCATTCTTTTAGGTGATAATTTAGCTTTAGAAAATCTTGATACAATTTTAGTGATTCCTCCAAAGAGGGGAAAAGAATTCACATTCACAGGAAATCATTTTGATGACTTGTATGAGCATATAACTGCGTTTTCTTTAATGACCTACGATTTTTCTACTATTTATAGACCAGGTATGATTAAAAGTATTAATGTTAACACAATTTTACTTATTATCTGAATATTAAGGTCCAAATGCGCCATTACCTTGGATAGAGGATTGTGTGAAGCAACTTACCACAAATCTTCATAAGCGATCAAAAATTTTATTGGGTATGAATTTCTATGGTAATTCATACACAGTTAATGGAGGGGGTCCTATAGTATCTCATGAATATTTGAATTCTCTGAAGAAATTCAATGGAGAATTAAAATTTGATGTCAGTACTGCTGAGCACTATTTTGATTATGAGTAAGTATCTCAGTTTCAATGCAAGAGAGTTAGTGAATAAGTCCGACAGACTCAGGATGTGATTCTGTTTGGAAAAATAATGTTATTATGCTATGCAGGGTGATTTTTTTGAGTGTTTCATAAGAACTTCTCTAGGAAGGAATTGTAATACGGATTTAAGATTTTGTATTTTCGTTTTAGAGTACATGAACTCAAATTGTAAAATATTTTCAAACTGCAGCATTTAATAGCTATTATTACAACTAGGGAAATATGAAATAGTATATTTCCCGAGGTTGTCCTAGTAACATGCCCGAGGGATGTATAGGACAACCGTGGGATATGTATTCATATTTCTCGTGTTGTAATCGATAGTTTTTTTCTGATCGAAACAATATCGTTCTTGAAATGGAAAAATTAAAATTATATTTGAAAATTTTTGATTTAATTGGATTTTTAACGTTGCTATGGGCCGTGTTTGTGAGAATCATGGTTGACTGATTTTATTTTGACGTCTTGTCAGAAATAGAATTATTGAAATAATGTCGAACTACGTCGAAACTCAAGCGGGCGAAAGCCGTGAATTTTTGATTCCGGCCAAATCTAAAGCCGTCTATAGTAAAGAGTATGAAGGCTTTCAGGAGTGGAAAAGAAAAAGTTTGGTGGACGGTGTCAGCGAAAATATTTTGCTAGCATATTTTGAAGATTTGGTATGTTGCTCTGATTCTTGTTCTTTTCAATGTATGATTAGTTCATTCGATTTCCAGTTGCAGGAATATTCACCAAACACGTTATGGTCAAAATTATCTATGTTAAGATCCATGCTACATTTGAAGGAAAACTAATGTTGAATTATTCGATGAAGTGGAAGTATTTGTTAAGAACAAAAATAGAGGATCCGTTCCCAAAAAATCAGCAGTGTTGTCCCGGGAGCAGATCAAGAAATTTTTGATAGAATCTCCAAATGACTTTTTTCTGATGTATAAGGGTGCATATTATACTATTTTCAGTAAAATATGACTTGACGTTTCATATTTCCCTTGGGACAATAAAACTTGACGTTTCATATTTCCCTTGGGAAATATGAGTGTGTTATGACATATGGTAACTAAGGCGATATCACTCAATATTGATTCGATCAGAAAAAAAAATCCATTTCCTATATTGAAGTGGAAAATCATAGTTGAGAATGTTTTGCAAGGTTTTCTTTGCATTCTTGTATGATATTGTGAATGTATTTATATCCACAGGAGTGAAGGGAATCGATATCTAGTGTTTTATCCAACCCTACAGTCAATACAAAGAAGAATTGAACTTGCTAAAGAACTGCAAACAGGTATAGCTATCTGGGAGTTAGGTCAAGGACTTGATTATTTCTATGATTTGTTATAAAATAATATATAAAGATATGACTGAATTGTCCTTCATTCTAATCATTTACATAACTACCTACTGTACACGACAGACCTTGTTCGGCAACTCGTCCTTTGTTACTTGGACAGCCATTGAGAAACCAGACACGATCGAAATCCATTGGTAGCGTAGCTGGTTACCGTCGATGAAAAATGGCCCAATAATGCAGTTCCCCGGTAAACCATCGGTTTAGGCATGTAAGATGGCGGCGATTTGTTGACGCACGCGCAGAGAGTGCCAAACGGTTTTGGTTGCCAGATTGTACAAAAGCCATATCTTTGGAATCGAATGTTGACTTGTAACTAGGATTTACAAATTCTTTTGAAAAGAAATTATATAATTAGGTTTAACAAATATTGTCTATTCAGATGATCTGCGCAATTATTACTGAAGGAAAGATTTGAGGAAATAAACACGACCAGTGGTATCCAAAAATTACTGAATTACGCTATTACTCAGAATTTTCCAATTTTCAGAGAGTTGGGAATTTTCTCCTCTTTTTACAACCTGATTACAAATACAGAGGTACTTCCCTATAACGAAAGCACTAAATCCGCAAAAAAAATCGTTTTAAAGAAATTTCGTTATACAGAAAATTTGTTTCTATAGTCAGCTATGTCGCGGTCGACGTCACTGATAAATTAAAGTTTATCATTCAAACTTAACCACTTGCTTTTAGACATTTTCGCACAAGTTTTCACATTGGTGTATTAAAAACTGTTTCAGAAGGATCTCTCTGCCCGCCGTAATGATTTAGTTTAAGGTCGGGATTTATTACGCACGTCCGGAAAAATGTCGGAGAAAACCTTATACCTTCTTACCAATACCCATTCAAAGAGTGATGTTCTTTGAATATTTCGTTGTAGAGAGAATTTACTTCGGTTTAGAGGGTGTTTTTCACATGCAATTTGGATTCAAAGTGTCTTGTACGAAATTCGTTATAAAGACGTTCCACTGTAGATTAGATTAGATAGTGGCGGTCGATCGGCACGTTGATTACCCTTCTGCACTGCGACCAATAAGGTATTTTGTGCATTACCATACTAAAACTACGTTTTTCCCAGGAATCTAACCTCCTTAGCAAGCTGGTTACTTCCTTAGGAGACTTCGCTCTTATGTCGGCTGGCGTTAATAACGCGCCACCTAGTAGAGTAAGTCTGGTTTGCGCCAGCGCAGTGCATTGGCATAGTATGTGCTCGGTGGTTTCAGTGGCCGATTCACATAACCTACAAATGTCGGAGTTTTCTTTACCGATCTTGTGTAGGTGATATCTCACGGGACAATGCCCTGCGAGAAGGCCGATTAGCAGCCTTAACTCGTTTTTTGACAACGATAGAGCTTGTTGAGCCTTCTCTTTGGAAGGTTCGATTAGTCTCTTTGCTTGTCTTTGACCGGATGTGTTTATCCAGTAAGAGTGTTTCTCTCTTTTTTCCCAAACGTCGACCTCTGCCCTGATCAATGTAGGTCGTAGGTGATACCCAACAGGAGGGCACGGGTCCGGTGAAGAGTGTGTTTGCTCCTCTTTTTGCAAGGGCATCAGCTCTCTCATTTCCCTCAATGTTCTGGTGGGCAGGTACCCAGCTAAAAACTAGCTTGTTGTACTCCGCCAGTGTTTTGAGGTACTGTTTGCAGCTCCAAATGGCACTTGATCTACAATCAACGGTCATAAGCTGCCTTAGTGCCATCTGATTATCAGAGGCAATGCAAATTCTGGCTCCCTTGTACTGTCTGGACAGACAGACTTGGGCACATCAACGTTCCACTGTAATTTTAAATTCGATTCTTCAAATACAAGAATAATCGTACCTGGCAACGTTGCTGTCACTTGGCGGACTGCCGCCTTCTTACTTGCCTAAACCGATGGATTACCCAGTCTAAATACATATTACGTTTTTTAGGATACTTAAAGGTATATTTATTATTTTCTGAATCGATCAACTATCAAAATAACATATACAGGGTGTCCCGGAAGAACGCGACAAAAATATACCATGAATCAAGTACTCTCATCAAGAGTTTTAATCGTTTGAGACCCTACGTTTGGAATATACAGGATGATATCATCTGATGGCTGATATTTCAAAGTTGAATAACTTTTGAATTATTGAACCGAATGATTTCAAATTTGCAAGTTTTGTCACCCTTTACGATTGCCATCTTTCAAAATTTCAGAAATTGAAGAAATCAGATCCGGACTAGCAAAATTTTGGACATTCCCTATTTTCATGAATATTGGAACACCCAGTACATACGTGAACATTATGTTTTTATTACATTTTCGTAACCACAAAGAATGAATTGATGATAAAAATTCAAAATCTCTGCTTGGCACGGTCATACAGGGTGAACAAGAAGTGAGTGAAATTTTTAAAGTTCAATAACTCTTAAACTATATATCAGACCGAATTTTTTAAAATTTGGAAGTTTTATCACCCTTTACGATTGCCATCTGTCAATATTTCTGAATTTGAATATCTGGACTAGAAAAATTCAGACATTCTCAATTTTATTGATAGTGTATCACCCTGTATATGAACATTATGTTTTTTCATTAAAGTAACCATAAAGAATCAGTTAATGAGAAAAATTTTAAATCTTTGTTTGGCACTGTTATACAGTGTGATCTAGGAACATGACCTTATGAGTTAAATTTCATAGTTCAATAGATCTTGATTTTATCTGTGAAATTACTTTGAATTTTACAGTTTTGTCACCCTTCAATACTGCCTTCCTTGAAAGTTTCCTCGAATTGACGAACAACTTCATCAAGGAGTGAACATTCTTTTTTTATTTGATTTCTTTATCTGAACTCTCAACCTAAACATTAGTATTCGTTTTCAGTCAGAAAAGGAAGGGTGACAAAACTATAGAATTTGAAATAATATTTATTATGAAGTACAGATTCATTCAAAGGAATGTTTATTGATCGCCATGTATAAAGTTGCCAAGCAGAGAGATAATTAAATTTTCATTATGAACTTATTTTTTGTGTTCACGATAACGAAAAAACATAATGTTTGCGTACAGGGTATTCCAATATTCAGGGAAATAGAAAAAGTCGGGAATTTTTCTAGTCCGGACCTGATTTATTCAATTTTAGAAATATTGAAAGATGGCAATCGCAAAGGGTGACAAAACTTTCAAATTTGAAATCATTCGGTCCAATAATTTAATTATTGAACTTTGAAATTTCACTCATGAGGTAATGTTATTTGCTCACTTCTTGATCACCCTGTATGACCTTGTCAAGCAGAGATTTTGAATTTTCTCAATGATTGATTCTTTGCGGTTACGAAAATAAAAAAAAACATAATGTTCACGTACAGAGTGTTCCAATATTCATGAAAATTGGAAAAGTCCAAAATTTTGCTAGTCCGGATCTGATTTCCTCCATTTATGAAATATTGAAAGATGGCAATCGTAAAGGGTGACAAAACTCCTAAATTTGAAATAATTCGGTCCAATAATTCAAGAGTTATTGAACTTTGAAATTTCACTCATGAGGTCATGTTTTTTGTTCACTTCTTGATCACACTGTATGACCGTGCCAAGCAGAGATTTTGAATTTTTCTCATTGACTGCATGATTCCTTGTGGATACGAAAATGAAATAAAAACATAGTGTTCACCTAGAGGGTGTTCCAATATTCATGAAAATAGAAAAAGTCGAAAATTCTTCTAGTCCGGATCTGATTCATTCAATTTCTGTAATATTGAAAGATGGCAATCGTAAAGGGTGACAAAATTTCCTAATTTGAAATAATTTGGTCGAATAGTTTGAGAGTTATTGAACTTAGAAATTTTAGCCATAAGATGAATATTACCCTGTATATCCCAAACGAAGGCCCTCGAACGATTAAAACCTTTTGTTGCGAGTCCTCCTTGATGTCCTTGATTCAAGGTTTCCGTTTGTCGCATTCTTTCCAGGACACCTGTATAATTATTAGAAATTTTCCTTCTATACTGATCATAATTGATTTAAGGAGAACATTATTAGTTTTCAAATTGATATACTCGAATGCCTATCACATTTTGCAAATTATTTGCTTCGCGGACAGGCAGCCCGAAGCATCCCCACTACGACTGCAGCGTGCATTCCGCATTTTTATTCGATATGGCATGGCACTGATGTTTCGATTCTTAAACAGTTCTACTGGAACCGAAGCGATTTGAATTTAGCACGACAATTCTTATGTTTCCTAGTGAATTTTCCGAACCTGTATCGTTGTCATTCTCTATAACAATGCCTGTATAAATAACCTAGATAGTGAATAACAGATCAGACTATTGAACATTGATATTTTTCCTGATTATAAAATCGAAATTCATTAGGAGAGGAATGTTGAAGAGACAATATTTCTTAAAAATGAAGATTTTATTAAATAAAAATAAATAGAACTAATTAACGCTAATGAAAAAGGAAATAAAATGTATTAATCTATAACAATCCTACTAAGAAAACTTAATGTTAGTAGAGATTTTCGGAGACTTATGCAGCTTCTACTTCCTTAGTTTCTTGGAACTTTCTCATACCCATCATAGATTGAGGCCCTTGGATTAACCTATACATCACAGCCCAACTCAATTTTGCCGGAATGAAACTAGAAGAAAATAAAAACCTTATTAAGTAAGGAACTATGAAGTAAGTATGGAAAACATATTTCTGTTACAAATAGGTTCAGAAAATACACCAGATTCCAATAAATATAAATCTTTACTCCGTTCACATAATTAGCCTATTCGTTTTGAAGAGTTTCGTGCTCCTGGGTAACTTAAAAGCTCGAAATACGGCTTGCCATTGGTTGCGCACAAGCACTGGAACAGCTCAGGAGCACGAAACTCTTCAAAACGAATACTATAACTATGAAGCTCAAAGTAGGCGTTTGTTAATTATTTATCTGAGATTGGCGGTATTTGCTGTCATAACGATAAACAAAGTCAACGTTGTCGAATGTACCCGGCCTCGTCCGACGAGCTTGCGAGTTATCAGAGAACTCTATGTTATATCATTATTATCATTATATTGACAACATTGCGTATCAATCTGATAGGAAAATAAACAACTTAAACTAAAATTTTAATAAACACAGCGGAATATGCCAAATTGTCATGGCCAACCGACGGCTCAAACTTTCGTGAACGGACTATAGGCAAAACGTAAAGTTCTTCTTGCTCTGAGTTCGGGGTTCAATATCATGCTGTTGGCTAGATATACGCGAATAAAAATCGATAGTGCCCTGTAAATCGTCAATCCGCCACTGTCTAATCA
Source organism: Propylea japonica (assembly GCA_013421045.1). Taxonomy (NCBI): domain Eukaryota; kingdom Metazoa; phylum Arthropoda; class Insecta; order Coleoptera; family Coccinellidae; genus Propylea; species Propylea japonica. The sequence goes on from CM024247.1 coordinate 28,123,674, forward strand.
TGAACAGCAAATTCTTGAAGTGCCTAGGGTTTTTATTTTTTAAAAAGTTTATAGCGTCCGTTCAGTATATGAAATATACAAGATCTTTCAGAATAACCTCATCAAACGCTAAACGGAGATTTCCCTGCTTATTTTGAGAAGAAGAGTTAATATAATATAATATAAAATAACGGGTCTGAAACGGCTGCGTTACCAAAATACGGGATATCGAAGTTCATGGAAGAAATTTTTTTATAATATTTCAAAATTGAGAATAGCTATTGAATTTAAATTCAAAATGCTCTGTGAAAATTGAGAAAAAAATTGAAAATTCCAAGTCAGGGCGTAAAATTTGGGGGTGTCTAAGTAGTTGTTCACTCATTTTTCTTAACGGGGTAGCTATTTTGTACATTTAAAAAGCAAAAAAAAATTTCCTTAAAGAATGTTTTCTTAAACGAATCAAACCGAGATAGCTTGATGAAAAACTATCGTTTCAATGAGGCAAGCTTGAGCAAACATGATAACATGAATTGACAGGCAATGAATCGATCAATATCAGATGAACTTCAGGAATAGCGAAATGTTCGTTATAAAACCTCGTTTGGAAGAATTGAACAAAATATTTTGACATCAATGTGACTTGTCCACTCATCAAGAGAATAGAAATGTTATAATTCATCGGACTTCTGAATGCTGTACTGATATTCTTACATGGTTTTTTTACTGCAGACAAGCCACACAATTTTTCAGGATGACATTTTGTTCAAAGATTCTAAATTCAGAGAATTTGTAGAAAATAGGGAAAATTTTTGTTCTCTTGGAATAAGATATCTCTATTACTGTTTTTAAACAATACATACTCAAACCCAAATACAAAAATAATAGGTAAACTCAACAATTTTTTTTAATTAAATGAATTGACACCCCCAAATTCTACGCTCCTGACTTGAAAATTCAATCTTTTCCTAATTTCTACAGAGCATTTTGTTTGAGCTTAGCGTATACCAAATTTAAATTCCATAGGAGTAGGATTTAATATTAAAATTAAAGAAGAAATTTAACTTTGACAATTCATGTTTCGGTAACGAAGCCTTTTCCGAAGGAACAACTTCAAAACTTGGAATATTGAGGGTAGGATTGAAACTTTAATGGAAAGTAGAATTCATGAATGAGTAGGATGAGATCAATAGTTCTCCATATATTCATATTTGAAGGATCGTTTTCTCAATAGGTATGAACAAGTCAGTTGAAAATTCCGCCCTTGCTGTTCTAAATTCTGGCTTCATTTTGTCTATTCAATTATTTATTCGTTTTTCGATATTTGAATTTCTGTAACCAGTATTTCATCCTACTCATGAAGTTGCCAGTCATTAAAAACAGATCTTCAACGAAAAGAAACTATTATTCTCTCAAAATTAGATCAAACCTTGAAAGAATCACGTAAAAAATGTGCTTACTTTTTCAATGGTAAAATATATCTGGAGTATCCTGGCATAGTCACGAATACTTCTCTATTTCTGATTGCAGTAACAATTCTTTTGGCAACATCTTTTGGTTCGAGCATCTTCATAGCTTTGGGTTTACACCCAGCAAACATACCAGTGTTTATGAAAGATGGACAAATCAAAGTCATGTGGATTTTGTGATGTCCATGAGTCTGAAATAAAAAAAATACTTTATATGCTTACTCCACATATCTTATTGCGAGCTTGTTCCTTCGAATTTTCAACCGGAAGTTGAACTTTCTTGTTTAAAACTTGAATTTACCTTGAAAATTTCAACGGCCCACCGTAAACACAATAATTTCCGCAATAAACGTCTTCAAAACTTGAAAATTTCAGGATAGGGTCGAGATTCGAATATTAAAGTTGAATTCATGAATAAATAGAATGAAACCCAATAATATCACACGAGAAATCTATGAAAAGCTGCATTGATAATCTACAGGAGTACTTTGATACATTAACAATATGGTTTTCCAAGTGGAGGTTGAAAATTAACCCAGAAAAATCCCAACTGATAATCTTCAACCATAAAATTAATCGTCACTCACTTACTTTATCATTAAACAATAGAGTAGTCAAACCAAAACCTTCAATAAAATATCTGTAAATCCAAATTGATAATAAAGCAAGCCTTAAAATGCACTCAAATAACACAAAGAAGAAAATTATCAGCAGAGCCAAACACTTCAGAAAATTGACATACAAAAACGAAGGAATCAACATTAAAACAGCATCAATCATCTATAAATCCATATTAGATTAGATCAAATGGTTAGATGCCATGCTTCTCGAGCCTGTATAATTCATTATAGTAGTTTTCTTTATTCATTTCGGGGAGGGGGGCACGGGACCCCTGGGCCCCTCTATATACGCCACTGCTTGTAAAATTGCATAAATAATGTTTTTTATATATTTTTTGTAAATCTGCTTAGGTTTATTAGTCAATGTAACTCGGGCTGAACGACCACGGTCGATTGCCCTTTGATACTAGTTATCAATAAAGATCAGTTATTATTATTATAAGAATGAAACCACTGGCGCAGCCAGGGGGGGGCTTTGGGGCTGCAGCCCCCCCAAAGATTAATTTCTCCGTTATTTCTTTCTTCTTTATTTTTTTTTGCAATTTTCGTTATTCACTGTATCATCAAAAAATTTTCAGTTCAGCCCCCCCCTAAATAAAATCCTGGCTGCGCCACTGAATGAAACCTATAGCTGCTCTCAAAAAATCAAATTTGATTTTTGTTCATTTTGGTTTCATCATGAAATTGAAGTTTATTTCAAAGTTTTTGTAAACTACAGCAACTTCATAATGATAAAATTTTACTTTACCTTGAGTTCAGTCAGAAGGCTTTCATGGAAGCCAATAGTAGCATGCTTAGTTGCGCTATAATCAGTACATTTATAAGTTCCAAGCATACCAGTCAGACTTGCTATGGTGACTATGTGCCCCTTTTCCTTCTTTATCATGTCAGGTAAAAAGGCTTTGGTTGTCTGAAATGAAAAAATATGTATTTACTCAACTAGTAAGCTAAAAAAACAATACGATATACGATATGCCGGTCAATTCTTTTCTATCAATCACAACAGAAGATAACAATGATACACATTTAGTAAGATCAGGAATTTGCATGTTTTTTATAATTATAATTTTCATATTCCCAAGATCATGAATGAAACAACGTAAGGATTAGTGTCACTTAGCGATTTTGTTGAAAATTGTATAACCGTTGTATATACCTAATTTTCACAACAATGTATGTACTTCTTTTTCAGGTTATTGCATTATATCTGAAACACCTATTTGACCCGTGTGAAAGTTCTACAATGAAAAACAAGAAACAATATCTACATAACTTCTTTCAATAGTACGAGAACGGTCTTTATATCACACAGTACACAGTGTGGATCTCCAGTAAAATTCACGACTGACTGTAAACACAATAATTACGAAAGGAACAACTTCAAAACTTGAAATTTATAAGATTTGAAATAGAGACTCGATATTCCGGAGAACGATAATCCGGATTACCGGTTCGTCAAACTTGTACTATGGTCCTTATAATCCGGATCGCAAGACTCGGTCGGGCGTTTTTGGTATATAATAGAGCACAATGGTAAAGCGAAAACATGTAACTTTGTCCATAAAACAAAAAAGTGTTATACCAATTAGAAAAGAATAATTGATCAGTGAAAATGAAAAAATCATTACAATCTTTCTACCCACAAACTGTACATCGTTTATACAGCCTATGGGTCAAAATGCTATCAAATCAACAACCGCAAAGGCCTTTCAGCACATATTATATTTCTTCGATACTCGAAGATGAGGATGATGTTAGTAAATGCATTTATGCCATAAATCAATTCGATGCTGTTTGTTTACTCTATAAATCACAGTAATCCTGCTCCTGAAAGATATACAGAGAGAGAGAAAGAGTTTCATTGATTTATCGTACTCAATTTTGAATTTTTGCGTCTTTGCAATTAAATTCCTGAACTTATAACACTTCGGAAATTATTAATGTTTCTCAATTCATTCATTCTTCTTTTCCGTAATTTAATATAACTCCTCGAATATGAATTATATGATAAAGAACTAATATCACTTCACTTCACTACTCAAAGTCGCTTTCTCTGTCCCTATGTCCCTTTGTATGCTTAAATCTTTGAAACTACGCAACGGATTTTGATGCGTTTTTTTTAATAGATAGAGTGATTCAAGAGGAAGGTTTATATGTATAATAACATCCATTAAATAGTGGAGAAGTACTGTTATTTTTGAGGTTTCTAATGTGATGTCGTACCGTGCAAAGCCGGGGCGGGTCGCTAGTATAATTATATAATCGAGTCACACATCTGCTCATCTTTCACCGAAATGCATTTTCGAATCAGAAAACCCAAATATTTTTTTCTTGCGAACTAGCTGAAGGATTGAATTTTTACGGATGATTTTTGTCACACTTTTCTGTGCAATTAAAATTTTGCGATATAGGTATGTTTATTAGTTTCTGTGTAGATTACTTTTTTAAAATTTTCTCTTTCGACAGTCTTCATGAAATTTCAAATTCTCCATACGTAATTGTATCGTTATAGAGCAGAAAAAGCATGGGTAGTTTCAGAATATTTCTATTGTAAATGAACTTCAGGGTTCAGCAAAAGTCGTTTAGAAAATTAATATTTTTAAAACTGTAACCCTGAAAAACGTGAGCTGATTTAGAATTAATTGCATTTTTCGGCAATAAATTTGAATCAATGACTTCAATCCTCGAGCTGCGACTTTACCCAACATTTTTTTCAAATGCAAACATAATATGTCGTGTGTAGGCTCGTTTTGTTTTACTTATGCGGTTATGAGGAAATAAGACAAAACTTTTTATTTGAAGAACGTTGGATTGGACGACGTAGTACAATTGAATGACAGAAGTTAGGTGGGATTGAAGAAAAATATTTTATTTTATTGCAAAAAAAAATACTTTCAATGCAAAATCAACTCCCGTATTTCATTTTTCTCTTAGGTCGCCGATTTAGGAGATTTCGCCCAACACTGTATATTTATTTTAATTCAATGGGGAAAATATATATTTTCTTTCAATTTTTTAGTCAATTTCAGGTCATTCTTCACTAATCAAGTACAAAATAAGAAGAATTAGAAAAAGAAAAAGCAGGAAATTGGACCCTAATGCCCGATTGCACCGTTCGTCTAAGCAACGTTTAAGCCCTTAAGTGACGTTTATTCCATTGATAAAATGTCATTTCAGGGCTTAAACGTTGTTTAGACGAACGGTGCAATCGGGCATTATTCTCAGAGATTCTAGAGCTGATTAAACTTGCATAATGAATGACACCCCACATGTAGTATAGGTAAGTATTAAAAGAGATGTCATATAAACGGCAAAGCGACAAATGCTAGTCGAATAGAAAATACATGTACCTATACATACAGAATGTTTACAATCATCAAATCAGTTTATTCGTGTCGGCAAAACGTGACAATTTAACAATTCAATTTTATTGCAAGTCGAAGAATATCTACCGTGAATATCACCAATCAAAATGCAATTTATCTTGATTGTTCGTGAAAGCGCATACAAATAGTATGTTGAGAAACTTCAATAGCCGACGTATTTCGCAGTCTAAAGTGTACCTTACACGGTCAATATTATTGAAGCAATATCGTTATTGATCAATATATTGAACGTATAAGGAGTGCATTGAAACAATAATATTGATGGCAATAAAATTGAGAAGAATCAAATCGATTTGATATTTATTGCAGTTCCGCCAATATATTGAGGCGCCGTCAATATTATTGACACCATTATTGCTTAAATTGTGTTTTCCCCCCTTTCGGGATGGAAACTGACAGTGAAAAGAAGCGAATGCTAGAAATCTTAATGTGACTGCAAGTCGATCCGCCGGTGAAATAGCCTTCCTCATAATCGTATCTTGTTTTATTATAAATGGTGAAACAAGTGCAACAAGTTGTTGAAAAAGTTGTTCATCCATTCTTGAAAAAAAATTTGTAGTCATCTGGCTCACCGTTGAGTTCTCGAAGCAATTCCCCATGTCCATGACTCGATCGTTTTTTTAACCATTTTTTCAACCACACTTTTCTATGCCTCCTTTTTTTCATTTTATTCAGAACCAAAGCAGATCCTATTAAAAACGATAGATCCATCCTCCCTGACTTCACAATTGAAACTGACACTTTATTTGACAATGTTATTGAATGGTGTGAGGGCTGCCGTTTTTTAACATATATTGCGTCAATAATATTGAATCAATAATATTGACCGTGTAAGGTGGCCCTAATGATAGATGGGAATCTAGAAATTTTCTGTACACTGCAATAATTAATTATTATGAACCTGAACTAATGTTAGTACAATGCATGTCGCTTTAAAATTATTGGCCAATTTTATTAAGTAAAGCAATAACAATGGCTGATACCAGATATGGAAGCTCCGACACGTTTAGTCATATTGAGAAAAAAATTATTTAAACTAGGATATAAATACTGAGATACTACACTGCGCAAAAAAATTAACGCACATTATGGAAATCTCAATTTATTCTACAACTGAAGGTGTTCCCAATGATAATTATTCTTATCAGAATTATGCATGCGTATATTAGTAGTGTTCTTTCGTACTGATTGAACTGATGGAACTTATTCCGCGATTAGAATAATCACTTGCAATCACTTTAGAGTTGTGGAAGGGGGAACTGATTGAAAACGAAAGAACGATCGCTTCAACTGATCTTTCTGATTGAAGTTATATAAATCACTTCGTTCAGTTCGAAAGAACATCACTATTATCCACCTTCAAAAAGATGAGATTATCAGATTTTGAATGTATTGGCTCCATTCTGAAATCAGTTGTTCTCGATCAATTCTAGTGATCAATAGTTTTTCTTTCGTTTGATTTTCTATACACTAGATCGCTATGCAACGCGTAACACGCAATTTGACCCAAGAGGAATGTGCCCAAGCGGTAGTTTTGCGAGAAGAAGGGTGGGCATACACAAGAATTGCAGAAAAGTTTGGAGTTTCCCATACAAGTGTGTCCAGAATATTGCAGCGATTCAGGGAGGCAGGTATGAATGTCCGAAGACCAGGACAGGGTAGACCACGGCTAACAACTGCCATTCAAGAACGTTACTTGAGAGTTTCTTCGTTGAGACAACGGTTTGCAACCGCTCGCCTCCTTCAAAATCAGCTTGAGCAAACTCATGGGGTGCCAATAAGCACTCAGACAATAAGAAATCGCCTCAGAGAATATGATTTAAGGCATCGTGTCGCGGCAAGAGGCCCAGCTCTTACCCCAGCCCATCGAAGGGCGCGTTTGGATTTTGCGAGAGAGCATATCCATTGGGAAGAGGCTGATTGGGAAAGAGTTCTCTTCACAGATGAGTCTAGATTCTGCCTCTACTATTGTGATCGACGTTCCCTTGTATACAGACGTCCACATGAAAGATATGCTCAGTGCAATTTCCTGAATACTACTGATTTCGGGGGAGGATCGATTATGGTATGGGGTGGAATATCTTTGACTGCTCGCACAGACCTAATGGTCGTTGATTACGGAGCTATGAATGCTGATAGGTATATAAGGAACATTCTTGAAGAGCATGTAGTGCCATTTGTCCCATACATTGGTGAAATTTTCATTTTTATGGACGATAATGCCAGACCCCATCGTGCGCGCATCGTTCAGGAGTACCTTGAAGAAGTTGAAGTCTCTCGTATACAATGGCTAGCAAAAAATCCAGATCTCAATCCGATTGAGCAGGTTTGGGACAACCTCAATAGAAGGCTGAGAAGTTCAGAGACTTAGGAGTCCAACTTAGGGAAACCTGGGAAGGATTAGATCAGAACATGTTAAGATCACTCATTTTGAGTATGAACCGTCGTTGCCGAGCGGTAATTAACGCAAGGAGTGGAAATACCAAGTATTTAATCACTCATCAACATTCCCGTATTTTGAAAATTGTTTATTCTCTTCTTTCACATAAGATTCGGTGAAATCCTGAATTTTTCTTTCATTTAGATGTCTTGTTTTGTTCAAAACGTTCCCGAGAGAACATCGATACAGATATATGTTATAATGAAATTTAGTAGTTGTAACTACATCATTGAAATGTTAATTTCCTCCGTTATGAAAGGACATTTCTGACCAAACGGAAAATATTTGAAATGTATCAAATTCGAAGTTGTCCATTTATTTTTCAATACGCACTGTCTATCAGAGGCCAATATTAAAGATAGATATCAGATACATTTGAAAGAACTTTTACACCTTTTGAGCAGATAGAAAAGTCGTCAAGAAAACACTTTAGACTCTTAACTCCCAGAAGTGCAACTTTCGTCAGAAAAGTGTTTTCTCGAAGACACCTAGCGAAAATTCTAGCCGAAGCGTTGAACAGAAGAGGTGAAATGTGATGGAAATGGCTCAAATAATGTATCAATGAATGTTCCATCGTCAAGAATTCCAGGGCAATAATATCAAATGGGAAGAAAAATGAGATGAGTTTTTTTATTGACTTGATATTTTACGGATTCTCTGTTCGTTTTTCGAGGAATTTAAGAAAATGAGAGATTGACTAAATCGAATTCCGTTAATTTCAATATCTGAATAATCTTCAATTATACAATATTTTAGGGAATAGTAAATTTGAAAACTTGAAAATGGTTAATCGTCCAACATAAAAGAATAAACATGAAAACAAATTGTTTGATAACCCTTTATTCAGTGAGGTTAACATCGAGAAAGAGGAAATACATCGTTATTTCGTAAATTTCACGTAATGTGAACTTCGACAGTTTATTGACCCACTGTAAGAACAACAAGCAATATTCGCTTTCTACAGTTTGTAGCGACGGGGATATAAAGAAGCAAAAAAATATGATGAAATATTGTGGTGTTCTTATTCTACTTATTCGGCTGGAAACTTCATATTTACTTCGTTGAATAGTGCTTTGAATTTCGTAATGAATTACTACATGATGAGTATAAAAAATTGCATTAGACAAAATCCATAGCGGACTAGCGAAGTAGTCAACTAAAATAGAAATATCTATCAATCATCTTAAAATCTTTTTATGTAACGAAATGTGTTTTAATTCATTCAAATGCAATCAATTACCTCATTCAAAGCAAAGTAATCTAAAAGTCAAAGTTGATAAAAAAAACATGAATGAAATGTATTGAAAGTATGTCCAAAAATTATTAATTAATTAATATTACTACTCCAATTTTCTGCTTCTCGTTCTACTAAAACGAGTGCTACATCGTTTTGTCCAAATGTCTGTAATTTTCTACTAATTGATGACGAATCCGTGTTCAGATTCAATTCTGCAAAAAATTTTGTGGTCATAGTGTTAACATAGAAAATTCAATTGAAATATTGAAAAGAAGAAACTTCATTTCCATAAAAAGATATTCGATTTGAGATAAATTAATTTTGTGAATGAAGACGTACTTACTGAATGTTTATGCGAAATTTAAAGAGGATCGCATCATCAGAACCATAGAATTGAATTATTATTCAAATTATCAACTTTTTCGAATAATTCCGAGTTTATCGATTCGATCTAGCTGAAATTTTGCAATAAAATGTTCAATTCCAATTCAAAGGGTACGCAAAAGGTGTGGGAGTACAAAATTTCGAGGTAGTAGCCTTATTGCTCCAACCGTGAACTCAAAAGCACCTGCTTAGGGCTTTTCTTACTTTTTTTTAATAAGGCATTGGAAGTATTAATTGTCCAAATGACCAAATTCAGTTCTTTGAAGCAGCTGGTCGGAAAATAGCTTCCTTCTATGAAGTATCACGAAAAGTTTGATTCGTGTATAAGTCTTCGATTTCTTTAGTAGGTACATTATTTTGTTTCCCCCGTTTAATTTCCTTTCATTGAACTCAATCGGAAATTTTTGGTTTAGATAGTAATTTATTCAATTAACAAAAACAATATTAGTAGTAACGCAATATTTAGTGTCAAGGCGACGGAGCTCACCTGTTTAGAATTATCGAGATCAATTATCTTTAAGTATAACAAATAATATAATCGTTTTTGATGTTATGCGCTCCAGGACAGATTTAGCTCCCTGCGAATTTTTTTGGAGTTATTCGAAATCACATGTTTATATGGCGGTCGTCCTTTATTGATCTCTTAGGGATAGCATCTTTAAAACTGTCTAAACATAAACTTTAAAAGTTGTATTTGATGTGGAATATATAATAAATCAAAATTTTTTTTGCTTAATTCACAGACTAATGAAAAAATTTATTAGTCCATGGGTTAATTGAATTTCTCAATCAGTTTTCCTGTCCCATCCTGTATGAATATGAGCAATGGTAGGTAAAATGTCAATTTTGGTAGTATGGTTTTTGTGACCTCATGCCGAAAAAACTACCTTAAAAACTTGCTTAGTTTTTCAATACAAACTGTAGTATTTTTTTTCGAGTTGTTCGTATAAAGTGAAAAGTCTAGTAGATTTATTCGATTCGACAACCGATTTTATACTTATATATGCACTACTACCCAGTTTTCGACTTTTTTAATTTCATGAATAAATACACAAGTTGTGAGGAATACCTAAAATATAGAAAAACTTACCCAATAATGTGACAATATGTTTACGTTGAAAGTTTTTTCAATCATGTAATCTGGAATATCCAAAAGTGTTTGACCACAAACGATTCCAGCGTTATTAATGAGAATGTCCACTGGACCGACATCTTCCTTGATGATTTTGGCATATTTGTAAACAACTTCCCTGTCTGTTACATCTACAGGCTGTGTGATGATGTCGTATCCTTCAGCTTTCACACGGTCTTTCAACTTTTCGAGTGCTGAAAAATGTTATAAGTATAGTCGACTTATTTCAATGAAACCTTCAGACATGAAGAATTCTCAATAATTTTTGGATACGAAGCAGTGTGAAAGCAAGTAAACTAACTATTCTCTCATAAGTTATCATCCCTGGTGAAAGGTATTCATTATATTATTGAGCGCTAGTTCTATTTAAACGAGTGCTATATCATTCTGTCTAACTATCTGTAATGTTAGATTTGTTAGAATTTCAAGCCGTAAATGGTCTCGACTTCCTGATGACAAATCCGTGTTCAAATTCAATTCTGTCTGTGGAGCCTTCCGGTCGGAAGCACGCTAACTTCCGAAGAGATTGTCCTAGTGACTTAAAATTTTCAAGGTGAGTTCGGTTCCCAAATGCTGCGGTTAAGTTTGTTAACCAGCCAAATCGTGTAGGGTGTTCCATAAAATATGGCCATTCAAAATTTTTGTTCCGCACTATTTCAGACAAAACGAAACAAATCGAAATGAAAGGACCCCGCACATATTGTATGAGAATTGGCTCCCGGTGGATTTGGCTGAAAATTTTATGATGTTCTACTAATCCTTCTGATCAAATGTCTCTACAGTCACGAAGCTGAAAAATGCATACTTCTAGGAGTTTTTAGCGATTTTTTGTATCCATTATGGCTTACGTATTACCGTTCACACAGAAATGTATGAGAATATTTCGTGATTATTGAAAGCAGATTCTGTCAATTCGAAATATTTTTAAACATTTCTGTGTGAACGGTAATACGTAAGCCATAATGGATACAAAAAATCGTTAAAAACTCCTAGAAGTATGCATTTTTCAGCTTCGTGACTGTGGAGACATTTGATCAGAAGGATTAGTAGAACATCATATCAAATTTTCAGCCAAATCCACCGGGAGCCAATTCCCATAATACGTAAGCCATAATGGATACAAAAAATCACTAAAAACTCCTAGAAGTATGCATTTTTCAGCTTCGTGACTGTTTAGACATTTGATCAGAAGGATTAGTAGAACATCATATCAAATTTTCAGCCAAATCCACCGGGAGCCAATTTCCATACAAAATGTGCGGGGTCCTTTTGTGGCCACATGCAACTTGCTTTTAATAAGCCTCATGCGAAATTTTGTGGCCATTGTGTTAACAGAACCATAGAAAGTTCGATTGGAATATTGAAAAGAAGGATCTTTAAATTTTCACAACAAAGAATCCGATTCGCAGGTCCGCCGTAAGCGGGCGTGCAAGGCGTGCCCGACATAAGGGCGGCACGTCCAGGGGGGCGGCAAATCCAGTGAAATTGAAATTTTTTTGGAGGGGACAAACAACGTGGTAAGCGTGGGGGGAGAAAAAAAGGGGTGGCGGTTGTCCAACTATAACTGCTATAAAATTTTGCCAACTGTCATAGAAACATAGAAATTTTGCTATATGCGATCGAAACTTTGGCAACTGCTTTGAAATTTCTCCAACTCCGTTCAACATTGGGGACGGCAAGGTCTCCCCATCCCCCTTAGAGATACTTTTTCTCTGAAAGATCGGGAGGACAGGCGGCCAACATCGATAATTTCCGTATATCCACGGAATTCAGTGAATTCACTGCAGTGTTTCTTTCAGGTATATTTCCGGGAGGGGCACTGCAGCCCCCAAAGTTCCGCAGGAGCCCCCCTCCCCCTGGCGAAATACTGAGAGCGCCTAGATCCAGATATGGCGTAAAACTTCAAGATCGAAAATTCACATAATCCGATAAATTGCCCTACCGGAACATCGATTCAGAAAGTTCCTACGGCATCTCTGATTTTGTTGAATATTCTACGAGAAAAATTTGTAGATGTTCTTTTTCCCAATATTACAACCAGGTAGTAGTAGTAGTAATTGAATATTTTCAGTGTCGCCGTATCGTTTATGCCAATTGTTTCATGTCATAAAAAACCATCTGTTTTTTATTTTTTTTCCCACCATAATGAGGGAACCCTTTCTAGAGAAGACTCAGCATATTTAGCGCAGGGGAGTATTTACGGGGGGGTCTCGGGGTAATTAACCCCCCTCCCTCCAGGAAAGAGTTTTTTAAAATAAATCTTCGAATGGAAACGATCTAGCCCCCCTTTCCCCGCTTTTCACTCAAGATCAGTTCAGGTCCCTCGCTAAAACTTGCCACTAACCAACCCCTTCCCCCCCCCCCCCCGGAATTGCTCTCTGGATACGATCTTGATGTAGCGCCCTATTGGGGGCGGCAAAACAGCATTTGCACGCGGGCGCTCAGACAGCTAGCGGCGGGCTTGCCGATTCGATACTTAATGCTCATGCAAAATTTGAAGAGGATCGCATCATCAGATCCATAAAATTAATTTTTTTTAACCATTGATTTTTTACATATTTGATTCCTTAATAATTTCCAGAATATGATCTGAACGTGAGGCTTACGGATCACTAAAATATTAATATTAAAATATCAAATCTGTTCAACATTACATTATGCTTGTGGGGTTTACTGTTATATCACGCGATGTACCTTCATTTTATGCAAAATTTATGAAATCGTAAACAGTTCTCATCTTCGATTATGTAACAATTGTAATTAATCAAAATTTTTTGTGATTAATTTAATGCATATGTTTCATATTTTCGAGGTTGAAAAATTGGACTCGATTGGCACAAATACTGAAGGTAATTGAATGTTAATTTTACATTCGAATTCGATATTACGTTATTTAAATATGTTGACCTTTTCAAATTTTTTGACGAGTTTTTTTTTAAATGGTCGATCTAACATGCTAATAGGGTTTAATTTACAACAAGCTTTGGATTGACAAGTGAGATATTCGATCGTATGATGTGGAAACATCAGTATATGAGAAAAACTTATTTGAAAGTTGTTCAACTGAATTCGATGCGGTGCGTAATTAGATCTAATGCTGTTGGTTGACAACTGGAGCATGAAGTAAAAGAGTATGGAATGGTAATTCATTATTCATTCACAAATTGTGGCATACACATACAGGGTGACAATTCGAAAACTTGCCAGTCCAATCATGCCACGACAAGGATGATTTCAGAGAAAATACAGGAACACGTCAGTTTCTATTTGTAGGGGGGCATGTTTCTAGAAGAATTTTAAGCCCCCTCTACACGAACATATTGCCTTCCAATTATTGAGGTATAGCTCGCCTCTATTATTCCCTATTAAGAACTAAGGGGTGATAACCAATACACCTAAGATTGAGGAGATTTTAGCTTACAATTCTGCTGAATAAATATTGACTTGTTCCGGAATTTTCTGGAAAGATCCCTGTCGAGATATAATTGTCAGCCCCAGTAACTACTTCAAGGAGTCGATAAAAATTTCAAACCATATTATTCATGTAAGAGGACAAGAGATATTTCAATTGATGTATAGCTCAGCCTCTTTTTTATATTTCAATCGGTATCACCCTCTATTCCCTATTAAAAATTTAGGGGTAATAGCCTTCACATCTAGGGTTGAGGAGATTTCGTCTTACAATAATTCTGCTCAAAATATGCCCCCCTCCAAAAAAAATTGACTGGTTGCGGCATTTTCTTTGAAAACATCATTTTTGCGACATAATTGGCCTGGCAAGTTTTTAAATTGTCACTCTGTATATTATGCTTTTTATGATTATCAATTTCTATCAACGCCCTACAGTTATTTTTTTATGAGTTTAGTTTGGACATATTTGCTGTTGTTTCGGAAAATTTATCTTTCGAAATGATCATCAAAGAAAATATGGATAACTAAAAAAATTTCATTGATTTGAACAGGCTGAGGGAATTTTTGCTGTATTGAATAAATATCAATATTTATGCTCAAACGTTCTCTCGAAAGCAAAATAACAATGATGAATGTATATTTTCTGTACCTATATGTATATTTTCTGTTAATTTCGGCAATCAAATCATGGATATCTCAAACATTTTAATCGATTTAAATAGCCTGGGGCAATATTTGCTGTAATTAATAAATATCAATATTAACGTTTTCTCTAAGACAAAATGACAAAGACAAATTATACCCATGTTGACCCCTAGGAAACCTCACTTTGAATGTGGAAACCTTATGATTGGCGAATGTATCGTTTGAGAGGGAATCGTTTCACTAGAAGAAAGTAAAACAGTCAATTTTTTGAGTGGTACACAATACAAAATCATTTTTTCGCTAGTTGTATTTCAAACATGGCGGAAACCAATCCCCGAAGGCAAATCATTCTTCACCATTCTTCATCAGCACATTCGGAATTATATTCTAGAAATTATTCAAAAAATGAAATATGTAAAAAATGAATAATAACAAGAATTCTTCAGTTCTGATTTTTGCATGAACATTCAGTCTTAATTCACAAAATGAATATCACTCGAATCGGTTATCCTGTTATGGAAATATCGTGCGTTCAAAAAAATTCGTGGTCAAGTAAGCTGTGGATTCTATTTTTCCTAAGAGTCTATGAGGAGAAAAATAGAATCCACAGCTTACTTGACCGATTCAAGTGATTTTTTTTTGTGAATGAAGACTGTAATACTGAATTTTCATTCAAACTTTGTGACCATAGTGTTAACAAAACCATAGAAAATTCGATTGGAATATTGAAAAGAAGAATCTTTATAACGTGCGTTCAAAAAAATTCGTGGTCAAGTAAGCTGTGGATTCTATTTTTTCTAAGAGTCTATGAGGAGAAAAATAGAATCCACAGCTTACTTGACCGATTCAAGTGAATTTTTTTTTGTGAATGAAGACTGTAATACTGAATTTTCATGCAAAATTTTGTGACCATAGTGTTAACAGAACCATAGAAAATTCGATTGGAATATTGAAAAGAAGAATCTTTATAACGTGCGTTCAAAAAAAATCGTGGTCAAGTGAGCTGTGGATTCTATTTTTTCTAAGAGTCTTTGAGGGGAAAAATAGAATCCACAGCTTACTTGACCGATTCAAGTTAATTTTTTTTGTGAATGAAGACTGTAATACTGAATTTTCATTCAAAATTTTGTGACCATAGTGTTAACAGAACCATAGAAAATTCAATTGGAATATTGAAAAGAAGAATCTTTATAACGTGCGTTCAAAAAAATTCGTGGTCAAGTAAGCTGTGGATTCTATTTTTTCTGAGAGTCCATGAGGAGAAAAATAGAATCCACAGCTTACTTGACCGATTCAAGTGAATTTTTTTTGTGAATGAAGACTAATACTGAATTTTCATGCAAAATTTTGTGACCATAGTGTTAACAGAACCATAGAAAATTCGATTGGAATATTGAAAAGAAGAATCTTTATAACCTGCGTTCAAAAAAATTCGTGGTCAAGTAAGCTGTGGATTCTATTTTTCCTAAGAGTCTATGAGGCGAAAAATAGAATCCACAGCTTACTTGACCACGAATTTTTTTGTGAATGAAGACTGTAATACTGAATTTTCATGCAAAATTTTGTGACCATAGTGTTAACAGAACCATAGAAAATTCGATTGGAATATTGAAAAGAAGAATCTTTATAACGTGCGTTCAAAAAAAATCGTGGTCAAGTAAGCTGTGGATTCTATTTTTCCTAAGAGTCTTTGAGGGGAAAAATAGAATCCACAGCTTACTTGACCACGAATTTTTTTGAACGCACGTTATGAAGATTCTTCTTTTCAATATTCCAATCGAATTTTCTATGGTTCTGTTAACACTATGGTCACAAAATTTTGCATGAAAATTCAGTATTACAGTCTTCATTCACAAAAAAATTCATTTGAATCGGATATCCTGTTATGGAAATATAAAGATTCATCTTTTCAATTTTCCAATTGAATTTTTTATGGTTCTGTTAACACAATGGCTACAAAATTCTGCATGAACATTCAGTATATTAATCTTTATTTATAGAATAAATTTCATCCGAATAGGATATTTTGTTATGGAAATATGAAGTTTCTTCTTTTCAATATTCCAATTCAATTTTTAATGGTTCTGTTTTTACTATGGCCACAGAATTTTGCATGAAGCTTATTATGGCCATCTTGCATATATGGCCTCAACATTTCATTTCGATGAGTTTTGTTTTGTCTGAGATATTGGGGAACAAAAATTTTAAATGGCCATATTTTATGGAAGTCCCTGGTTAACGAAGTCTCATGGACAATCCTTCGAAAGTTATTGTGTTAACGGTCGGATGGACGGCCGGACGGTCCCACGGACAGAATTGAATTTGATTACGAATTCGTCATCAGGGAGTCTAACCCTATTGTTGGAGACCATTTTCGGCTTACAATTTGAAAATTACAGACATTTGGGCAAAACGATATATCACCCGTTCAAGTAGAACGAGCGCTCAAATATGAATACCTGTACATTCACCTCAGAGATACGTAATTTTGGATAGAGAGAAAGCAATAATTTATAATCTCACGTTACGCTATATGAATCATTGGGGAATACTTAACTTTTATTCGATACAGAATTTTACTGCTTGTTATGTAAAAATTCAATTAATGAAGAAGAGCGGGATTTTTCGATTTCCAAATGGTTCAATTTGTAAAAGGAAGTTTCATGTTTGTTGCGGTACAAAATAAAATAATGCTTTCGTATTCGACTGAAAAACATTATTTTGTCAGATCATTTAATGATCTGATGTTTTTCAGTCGAATACGAAAGCATTATTTTATGAACGATTAATGGATGAAACATATTTACTCAAGATGTTAGGAAGGACACACTTTCTTCTAACACAATCAAATTAATTTTTATTACTCTGTCTTGAATAGTATTTACTTCTCATTCTTGAGTAAACTATGAATATTAAAGAATCATCTGTATGTTTATTTTGTCAATATTGATATACTCTGAGTAGAACAAATTGTCTAATGAAGGGTTAGGTCATTTTTCTATATTTGCTTTCAGCAAACACTATTCGTTGCAAAGGGTCAAATTTGAACTATTCGAATATCTCCGGATCCTTGAATCGTACAGAGAAAAGCTTTTTTTGATCATAATGAGCTATTTTTTGCGAAATTATTTTTTCTCTAGTCCTAACTGGTGGTTAGTGGTTGATTGTTCCTTCAATTTCTACGCAAATAGAAAAAGGACGTCTTTTGGGACAACCCGGTCAATTTCGTGAAATAATTCCTTTTGAACTATTTTACCAACAATAAAAAAATTAACAGCATAAAATTTGATTTTTCCCGAAAACGGTCGAATGTTTGGGCGTATCAAGAACCGTATTATTTCCATATTTTTGGATGAGCTATAATATCATCGCACTTATTCACTAAGTAACACCCTATAGAGTTTTTGCTGTCAAAGCACGTTTGCCACTTTGATTTCTTAAACATACATTCTGAACGCATCAACCGCTTCTTCAAGTGTCGTGAGAGTTCACCTCTCAGTTGAGCCAAGACTACAGGGCGCATGGCCAGAAAACTGCTAATAGATAGAAAAATGGTTGTGTACCTAACCCTCTGAGTTGGTTGTTCTGCGTTGTTCTAGTAATACGGTTGCGCCATGTCCAGTTTTTTTCAATAAACAGGCTACCACCAAATTTTTCGGCAATTTTCAACATGCCGTAACTTTGAGAGGAATGGTCCTACAAGGAATTTGAAAAAAGGAAATGGTAGCTTCAAGTGTTTAGTTTTTGGATTAGAACTTCAAAAATTTTAAGTTTCAGTGGTTTTCGAGTAATGATAGAAAAATCAGCAACAAAAAAATTCTCAAAATTTTTCCACTTTTTTTTTCTTGTCTACGAGCGTGGAAATTTTATTTTTGCATAATCGTTATAATGATGGGATACTTTTTAAATTCAGCTTTAATTTATTTTTTATTGACCTCAATACGTCCACTTCTCGCCGATTTATCGGTCTTCAAATGGAAAAAGATCCATTTGTCTTTGATTATCGATTTCTCAGCAACGTTATTGAATTAATAAAAATTTTAGTTGTTAGTTTATTTTATTTTTCTGTTTTTGAAATTTATGTACTATCTGCAATTAAAATGTGGAAAAAGCTCGAGAAAATTCTTTTTTGCCTTTTTTAAAGATTATGAGCTTCTCAGAGCAAAAAACGTGATCCTTATTTTTTTTCAAAAATTCAATCGAGTCAAACAAAAAAACGGCTTGCTGGATTGAGTTGGCTCTTCGTAAGGTTTTTATCAACATATTGAACTGTGAAAGTCACACTTAACATTATTGGTTTCCTCAACATTTTCGATCCAGCGGTAGATTTTCCAAGAAACCAACCAAAAGCCCTTTTTTTGTTAAATATTTATATTGATGCGACATGAAGAAAACAAATTTCTATGAATAAGCACTGTTGTTCATTAATGGGAGTGCATTTAAGGTCTTGAAGCCCTCCTTCAATTTTCTGTGCGATCATTGGTTGCTGAGAAATCGATAATCAAAGACAAATGGATCCTTTTCCATTTGAAGACCGATATCTCGGCGAAAAGTGGACGTATTGAGGTCAATAAAGAAATAAATTAAAGCTGAATTAATAAAGTATCCCATAATTGAAACGATTAAGCAAAAATAAAATTTCCACGCTCGAAGACAAGAAAAAAAAGTGGTAAAATTTTGAGAATTTTCTTGTTGCTAATTTTTCTATCATTACTCGAAAATCACTGAAACTTAAAATTTTCGAAGTTCTAATCCAAAAACTAGACACTTGGAGCTGCAATTTCCTTTTTTTAAATTCTTTGTACGACCATTCGTCTCAAAGTTACGGCATGTTGAAAATTGCCAAAAAATTTGGAATTTTTTTTTATCCAGTAGTGTATATACAGGGTGACTGGTGACGTAAGGGACAACGGCTAACTGGAGATAGAGGACCTCAAACTGAATGAGGATTGGGGGTTTAAATGTCCCATAAGGCTATTAGTTTCAGAGATACAGGGTGTTTTTTGCAAAAGTGCTAAAACTATAAACCTCCCATATCTTCGTCAATATGACAAAATTTTTCGCTGATATTTGGCAAGCTTGTTAATATACATATTCTCCATCAGATCGACAAGAAAAAATTCCCAAAAATTGCAGGTCCGTATTCAAAAATTTCAATTTCCGTATCAGGTGAGAAATATCACTCGGTATATGAAATAAAAAAAATTAAATTAGGAAATTGGAATCTGCAAAAAACACTGAGTAAAAATCTGTTTTTAGTTTCAATGGCACAAATTTTTTAAAGTTTTTATGATATGTTGAAAGTCGAATATTACAATTTTTCATATTGAATTCAAGAAACACACTATTCCTTAAAGAAAAAACACTGAATTCGAGATGCTTAAATAATCCTGACGCATTTTGAATGTTCCTTCACATCTTGAAATACTTTTTCATTAAATTTTCTATCAATATTATAAAAAAAACTCAAAAAACAATACAAACACAAAAAGATTAACAGTAGCATATATGGTTCATAAAAAATCAAATAAAAAAATGCTTGATATGCGAGAGCCATTCCCTCACACACTTATTGGCTCTTTTGAACAATTGAAGTACGTTTCATATCCACAAGATGAAAAATTACTCTTGATAGAACAGTAACACTAGATTTCAGGTCGAGAAAGTTGGACTCTCTTCTCAGAACGCCTGAACGCCTGAATAATCCATCTGATACTTATTCTTTCAACAAAATTTATTCGTCTATTAAATTGTGCAATGATTCATGAGAAAACACTAAGCTAATGCTCGAAATCAGAGCAATTTGCTTCAACGCATTTATTGGCTCTCTTGAACTCTAATGATTTCTTTCTCTTTTGAGATGAGGATTATTCTGAGACCAAATATTATATCCGTTCATTTTGCGCAATCCAAAAACAAGTATCATCTACATATTCTTCATTCGTGAATATTGAAGGCATTTTTCAGTAGATAAACAAACGACCAATTCCCAATAATTCACAATCAATGAATGTATGAATATAAACGTCATTTTTTGAAATAAGCCTACTCTGTGTAGTAGGATGTATTTTATTTATAATGAATAATAAACCTCTTATTCTAAAAAATCACTTGTTTCCCTAATATTCTGTTTGCATTAAAGAAATTCATATGCTTCTCAAAAGAAGATGAAGTTGCTACACCTAAGTACATATTAGAGGAAAATAAGTCCTCAAGATTCATACATTATTTCATTGAAGAATAATTTTGTTGAAAACATAAGTACCAGATGGATTATTGTTCAGGGGTTCTAAGAAGAAGGTCAAACTTTTCTCGAGCTGAAATCCAGTGTTTCTGTTCTATCAAGAGTATAATTTTTCATCTTGTGGATATAAAAAGTACTTCAAAGAGTCATTAAGTGTGTTCAAAAGAGTCATTAAGTGTGTGAGGGGAATGGCTCTCGCATATCGAGCATTTGTATATTTGATTTTTTTATGAATCATATGTGCTACTGTTCCTCTCTTTGTATTTCTATTGTTTTTTTATTTTTCTTATAATATTGATAAAAATTAATAAAAAAGGAGTTCAAGATGTGAAGGAATATTCAAAATGCATCCGGATTATTTAAGTATCTCATTCAGTGTTTTTTCTATCTGGAATAGTATGTTTCTTGAATTCAATATGAATAATTGTAATATTCGACTTTCAACGTATTATAAAAACTATAAAAAATTTGTGCCATTCAAACTAAAAACAGATTTTTACTCAGTGTTTCTTGAGGATTCCAATTTTTCAATTCAATTTTTTTTATCTCATATACCGAGTGATATTTCTAACCTGACACGGAAATTGAAATTTTTGAATACGGACCTGCAATTTTTGGGAATTTTTCTTCTCGATCTGATGGAGAACATGTATAGTACCAACCTTGCCAAATATCAGCGAAAAATTTGCCATATTGACGAAGATATGGGAGTTTATAGTTTTAGCACTTTTGCAAAAAACACCCTGTATCTCTGAAACTAATAGACTTATAGGACATTTAAACCCCCAATCCTCATTCAGTTTGAGGTCCTCTATCTCCAGTTAGCCGTTGTCCCTTACGTCACCAGTCACCCTGTAGAAATGGTAGTTGCCGGATTGCATAACAAGGGTTGTTTGATCCCGAAATATAAACAGCAACCCTTGTATGTGAGCAAATTCTTTCAGTGAAATCTCTCAAGAGCGTACACTGGTAATTCCAGCTTTTTTGTCCGGACGTGGGAGGTGTACGCTTATGGGAAGGTGCAAAATGAATACAAAATGAAATGGAAACGAGAAAAAGAAAATTGAAATATATTCATTTATAAACTTATTGAAGGAAAATGAAGAAATATTGATCAATCACAGAAAACGAAATTATTCTCATTATGAATTGCACTACTAAAAAAAATCGGTTATTTTGGATTATGTCAGTTTATCTCTTTTTCAATTTCAGGCGAGTTTGGAACTGGATCTCAAAATTTTTGAGGTGTTGAAAGGACGCAAAATCTTATTGGAAATATTTTCAACTCTTTTATGAAATTTGAAACTTTGCTGTTAGATTTTATTTTGCTGCTAATTTGAAAACTGATGAATTATCTTTTTCTGACATATTTATCAGCTCCATAATCTCTTTCAACGACAGAATCTTTTCTTAAGCGCCATAGTTCAATGAACATACGTTTCATTGTTAGCGAGAACTGTGTATTTCTTGCGAAGAAATGAAGGAGACTCCCTGAAGTTCTCTTTTGCGCGGTTAAACCAAGAAATAACTACGAGAATTTTCCATGAACATGTACAGGGTATCCCATTTTGGGCACTTTTACGGGATATCTCCGTTATTTTTAACGTTAGCGGGATGCGGTTTTCGCGACAGTGTGCTACTTTTTTGTGAAACTAAAGATGGCGCAATCAGTTTTTGCATAGCCCTCTTAGTTTTGCTATACAGGGGGGAAATGAAAAGTATCACTTTTTAATCACCCCCCGTATCTCAGTTGTGCTTAAACTTGGAGGAATGGTTAAAACGCATTCCTATAGATTTTTTTCCGTAGAATCCAGTGGCGTAGTCAGTTTTTCAATTAAACTTTCCGTTTTTGAGTTATTGAGCAAACATATGTTTTTTAAATGGGACACCCTGTATATTATTTTTTATTCTGATTAAGCACAATCTCAGCTTTTCAAAAACATATTATTTTAGGCATTTATTTTCTAAACCAAACTCAGAATTCAAGATTTTGTAATTCAATTAGCAGTAGTAGGCTATGACTGTTTATTATAAACAAAAAATAAGTGTCAAGATTTCATCAGAAATCGAAAATAATGTTAACATAATATCTAAATCACATGATCTAATATTTAACTTAATTTAATTTGCAATTTCTTGAAAATTCAAATAATTGAATCATTAATACAATATAATAAATAATAAAAACTGAGAAAACTGAAAACTTTTGAACCAACCGACAAAGCTTTGACATTTATTATTTGTTTTAAACAGTCATAGAGCCTTCTACTAAGTTATTGACAATTGAATCACAAAATCTTGAATTCTGAGCTTGGTTTTGAAAATAAATGCATAAAATAATGTTTTTGAAAAGCTGAGATTGTGCTTAATCAGAATAAAAAATAATATACAGGGTGTCCAATTTAAAAAACATATGTTTGCTCAATTACTCAAAAACGGAAAGTTTATTTGAAAAACTGACTACGCCACTGGATTCTACGGAAAAAAATCTATAGGAATGCGTTTTAACCATTCCTCCAAGTTTAAGCATAACTGAGATACGGGGGGTGATTAAAAAGTGATACTTTTCATTTCCCCCCTGTATAGCAAAAACTAAGAGGGCTATGCAAAAACTGATTGCGCCATCTTTAGTTTCACAAAAAAGTAGCACACTGTCGCGAAAACCGCATCCCGCTAACGTTAAAAATAACGGAGATATCCCGTAAAAGTGCCCAAAATGGGATACCCTGTACGTTCGTATACACTTCTGGTCGTTATTAGCAGTGACGGCTCGTGCCCTCCAGATGGGGGTCGGCCAGACCAAAAGAAATATATATATATAACACAGATTTTTTTATTCGCGATTGTAAACTCTTAATTTTTTTTTGCCATCACAGCCGCCTCGTCATTGGTTTGTCCGAATAATTTAGTCGCTATATTAAAATGATTGAAATTGTCTAACAAGTTATTGAAAATATCATTCGCGGTTCAAATTTTACGGACATCGCAAAATCCCTAAAAATCGTTTCGATAATTCACCGTGTCGTCAATATTTGACAGATACATTTAATATCTATTGTCTCGTCTATTCCCCAAGAAGAGTACGTTGCACTGTCTATTTCCTCATAAATTAATTCCCTCGCCGAATCATATAAATCACTCTGTATGGTTCTTGACAAACCAAAAATACCGACGGCGCGGAAGGCTAAACACAATTTTTGAAATCTTTGTCTAAATTCGCGGCGATTAAACGACCTCCTAAAAATTCTCATGATTGTTTCCTGTGTCAATAGGAAAGGGATCATATTCAATAGATGTTTCATAATTTTACTACTTTCCCTAACCTTATCGTCGAAACTTTTTATAAATTTGCGATGAGCACTCGAGCACTGTCCGAACAATTCAAAATATTTTGTTTTCCGACTCACCAAGTCGACGCTGCTTTACACAACCTCCCTTACATGTGCCATTATCTAATATCTCAAATTTAACAATCAAATAAATTTGTAACAAACTTACTAGCCAAATAAATTTTAATAACACTTGGACACTTGTATTACACTGTCGACTTACCTCTTAGAAATACTAACCCCTTTTCAATCCCTTATACATAAGCGAAGATCGCGAAATGCGATTCTAGATGAATCCCCTCTTCTGAGGTACGGCCTGCCGACCTAGCCGCGTATTCTAGACCTTTTGAAATCACGATATTCCTAAAGTTAAGAATACATTAATGATATTTTCATGATCAGAAAATCAGTAACTACTATCGAACGGTACAAAACCGATCTTTCCTGAAATAGTTATAATTAACTATTCATTCGATCAGTGAAAGAACTGTGCAAATTAGCAACTTCTGCTTCGCAGGGTAGGCCTGCCGACCGTGACTATTGGGAGGCGACCTACTATCGATGCGTTGTACCGTTCTACTGGGTGGCCGTATTCTGGACGTATGTCGTAGTATCGCTTCATTTACGTACTGGTAGTACGGCCGAGGGCTGTGGGCCGACCTTGGTGTCACAATTGTAACATTTGTTTTACATTTCAGATCTACTGTTACGGTGTAACGTACATTCTGAATTGTTAGCTTTCGGTGATGTTACGATATGTTACTATTTATAATTTTGGGTTTGTTACAAAAAGAACAATCGCTAGATGCTTTGGAAATCGAATATTTGGTGAGCCAGAAAGGAAATGTTGGGCGGAATAAGTTATATTTTTCTGTTCTGAGTGGAAATATTAAATATCCAGGCAATTTTAATATCGCAATTGATAATTCAGAATGACTTTGAATGACTCAGAATTATTTTCAATCTCTCGATTATTTTTGGGTCGGCCCGGCCGACCCTGCCGACCCCGACGAGCCGTCACTGTTATTTAGAATTCAGCGTCCGTTAATGAGAGGAGTTTCAGCACTGATGAGAAAGTTATGGTGTCCGTGTCCGTCCGTGAGTATAAAAAAGGATTTTCCAATAAGAGGGGTTATTTTCATATTCAAAGAAAAATGCCATTTTTCAATATAAATGATCGGATGTTTATTTCATTATGAGGAAAAAGCTATGCCGTTTAGTGGAAAATAACATCAGGAAAATTACCACCACAACCACGCTTACAGGGCCATATCCTTTTAATGAAATTTTCCATAACCAAATCGCAAAGTGGTTGCCCTATGTCCTCGATAGCCTCACAAATTCCATCTTTGATATCTTGAATCGACGCTGGGCTATTGGCGTACACCTCCTCTTTCAAGTGGCCCCAAAGGAAGAAGTCGCAAGGTGTTGTTAAATCACAAAATCTCGGTGGCCAATTGTGATCACCTCTTCGAGACATAACAATTAGCAAAGACAGTAAAGACACGACGTTGTTGATGATCGGTCGGATTGAGTTCTTGTGTTAACTGAACCTTATAAGATTTAGGACCCAATTCTTTATTCAAAATACGGTGTAGTGACGTTTGTGGAAGCCTAATTCCAAAGAACGACGAGGAATGGACAAACCTGGGTTTTCTTCAACACTTTCGGCTACAGCAGCAATATTCACGGCTGTTATTGAGCGACGTACACGGGTTTTATTCTTCACATCACTAACTTGTCCCAACAGCTCAAATTTGTCCACCAATTCCTTTATTGCGGTCTGACAAGGTGCTTCACGACGACCCAAAACTGTTCGAGTTTTACGAACCGTCTCTGCCAAATTTTGCCCATTTTATAGTGAATCTTAATAATTTCAGTGCGTTCTTGAAGCGTGTATCGTTCCATCTTCATTAATGGTGTAGTTTCTACTTGTCAAAAGTCAAAAAATGACAGCTTTAAAGGTGACATCTACCGAAATAGCGGGCTATTCAGAATAACACCTCTTATTGGAGAACCCTTCAGCATGCTGATGGCTAGATAATATACAATCTTCTTTATGTCAAACTAACGCAGTCTCATGTAATGAAATAGTCCGAATAATTTCAATTTCAAACTCCGCCCCACTCAAAGACTCAACTAACCTTTCTCATTATTGTCCCAGACAACTACTTTTGCTTTGGCTCTGGCCAGCCTGATAGTTAATTCTTGACCAACTCCTCCAGCTCCTCCTGTGACCAAAACCACCTTTTCTCTGATGCTCCTCTTGGGAAGAAGGAAGGATGGCGTAAAAGTTAAGACTGTTGCCTCAGCAATGTAATAAACAGTGAGCCAACTGATAACGATGAGCTCTGTAATCCTTTTAACGATTCTGGTCACGATGCGACTTATGAACTCGTAGACAGATTGCATTAGTCTGGAATAAAAGAAAAAGGATTTAAACGATGACAAAATATTCATAAAGGTTTTTTTTTAATAACATACTAAATGGTTCACGAAAATAGTCTCTACAGGCTGTTCTGTATAAGAAAATAAATCACATATTTTATATTAATCTGTTACAATCATTTCTTATATTCCTTCGCGTCTTTTCATGAAAGATTCTCTACAAATGGCTGAGAAATCGATCTATCCGAAAAAACAAATTATAACACACAAAAGCTTCGCCCATCCCACAAGTGAGGACCAATTTTATTTTTATTTTATTCGTTTGGAGAATACATATATAAATAAATTATATACATAATATATGATCTACTTACAAATATTGTGATTAAACTCCTTAATATAGTTATAATTTTAAAGGACATGCAATTAAATAGTTTTTTTAGTAAATAATAATTTAGCCATATATAATAATGATGTACATTATTTTTATAGATCCTTGAAAAAGGTAATAAAATTTACCGAAAGCTTGGATTAAAAAAAATAAATAATATTGATCGTTATCTTTGCATACTATGAATATTGTCAACTTCTGATACACACACAATAGGTGGCCACAAATGTGAACAATTTTGTTTGAAATTTCAACAATTTCTTTCATTTTCATATATTTACTTCTTTCGTCTTTTTTGGAAAATCTCTCTCTGCTATACATATCTACTCTCCCTTATGAATGAATTTGGACGATCATATCCTCTGGTGAGTTGAATTCTGTTACTTCGAAAAAAATTAAGTTACCTACGAGAATCATAAAGGGGTGCTCATTAGATGGAATAGCTCTGAGAGATCGTTTTTACGAGATTTTCATAGTAAATGAGAGTCATAAGGAGCTGATGAATTTTAAGGTTAAGGTTATTCCGACGTTGTACAGGAAATTTAATCCGATACAAGTAACGAAGCGAAGTAAATGGTTAACAAAAAAGGATTGAATATCCGGAATTTCAAATTTATCATCAGTTTTCCTAATATTTTCCAAAGAGATATGCATATCGACGAGTAAACTACCAGAATGATAACTAATTTTCCGTATGATTATTCAAGATATCGTCTAGATCCTGATTCTGAGTTTGTTCCCTTTTTTGTTCTGGTTATTCATTACCTTGATAATTTTATAATTTTCAGGGAAAAGTTTTATTGGTATTTATATATTTCTGACCAATGAACAATATATATACTCATCGGTCTCAAATAAAAAATTCATTTTATTAGAATTAATCCAATTAATTTAATATTTCTCAACAAAACATTTGTGAATACTTCGTTATCTTCTGCTTTGTCGGTATGCTTACTTAGCAATTAACAAATAGAATCATTCATGATATTTCATCTTTTCAAAATTATTGAAATAAAAAACTATTTTCTTCCAATTCTACCTAGATTTTACTTGATATCTACATATTTGTTTTCAAGAAGTTTAGAAGAAAAGCATCTGTATAAGTTTCAAAAATTTAATTTTCTCACAATGATCCCCTCACTCATGAAGATATTCCAATTAGGAATAATATCCAGGAAATGTCCGTTGAAAAGTTGAAATTATGTGAATGAAAGAGTTTACCGTAAAATAATAATAATAATAAATCGCCTTTATTTTTCTCTCTCAGAATAGTATACAAAAATATACATGTAATTGAAGATGTTAGACAAAAACACCAAGCCGAGGCGGAGTTTAGTCTTAAGACTATTCTTACACTCAACCCCGTTTGGTTGTCTTCTATTCATTTCAAAACAAGAAACATAATATGGAACGGCATCGAAAAATGAGAAGCAAGCCATTTCAAAACCAGCATATTAAGTCCATTAAATAAAAGAGAGCAAAAAAAATGATACAAACATTTGTAAACACATTGAAAAATCATAATAAAGAAATAAATTATAATAAACACAATAAAGAAACACCAAGGTATTACTGAACATTCCGTGCGAGAAAGAGAGCACCCCATACGGCGCTTGAATTGAACATACCCCAGATCTAAAATATCATCCTCCATCCCGTTTTTTGAAATTTAGCTGTACGATGTTCCGGAACAGTATAAGAGAATGGACGTCTTATATTAACTGAATGCACCGAACTCCTAGGGACTAACCTTCTACAAAGGGAAACACAATTTTGAGTTTTAAGCAGTTTATAAACGAAACAACCGAAATGCAACCCAACTCATGAATTTTTGCGGAAACGTGATCATATTTTCTCAATCCAAATATACAGCGGCAGCACCAATTCTGTACAAGCTGAATGCGGTAGCTAACGTGGGCACAAATGCAAGACCCATAGACCACATCACAATAATCAAACAGGCTAAGAATAACGGACTCCGCCAAGGACTTTCGCATCCCGAAAGTCAGGAATCGCCGACACCCACAAAAGACCCTCAATCGATGAAACGCAGTCTTCATTACCCACGCTAGATGATGAGAAAAATCAAGCCCGGAATCGAAGACTACTCAAAGATTTCTTACGGTATTACAAAGGGCGAGAGCCTGACCATCGATCAACAACTGTAAACCCTCCTTAGCGATGGAGTACTGACGAGAATTCGAATAAATGGAGTACTTACACTTCCCTATGTTTAATTTTAAATTATGCAAGGAGGCCACTCTGCGAACACTTTCAAGATCTGAGTTAACACGTTGGGAGGCAACATCAAGATCACTCAACTCAAAAGAGTAGAGAAGCTGCTTATCATCAGCATAGGCCTGTGCTAGACAATATCTTAAGACTTGCAACAAATTGGCCGTAAAAATTAAAAACAGAAGGGGCCCAAGAATTGACCCCTGCGGGAGTCCGGACCTAAGAACAAAAGAATCAGAAAAACAACTATCAACCTCAACGACCTGGGAACGGAACGACAAATAAGATCTAATCATCTCAACAGCAATTCGGCCAAAACCATAATATTTCAACTTTGTACAGAGTAGTCGATGATTGATCGTATCAAAAGCTTTCTGAACATCCGACAGAATCAAAACCGATACAAGCTTTCCATCTAGATTATGAAAAATCGAATCAGTCACGGTAGTAAGGGCAGTTGAAGTACTGAAAGTCTTTCGGAAGCCTGCCAGATAGTCAGGCAGCAAATTATTCACAGAGAGGAAGTCATACATCTGCTCAGATAGAGTTTTCTCAATGATCTTAGACACAGCCTGCAGGATGCTTATAATGCGCAGGTCGGAAAAGCTCTTAATATTTTTACTCTCTGATGGTATAGGTCGACCAACCGCGCACTTCCAAGCGGCCGGAAAAGTACCAGACAAAATGCAGCTTTTCACCAAGTGGACAATGTACGGAACAGTGACAAGAGCAGAGCACTTAAGCATCTTCAACGAAATACCATCGGAACCTACAGCAGTAGATCTGATACTATCAAGGATTCTCTCAACATCAGAAACGGAAACCATCTTAAACTCAAAAGAAAGGCAATCTTCATGTCTTGCTCTATTATAATACTCAAACAAACCCTTACAACAATCATCTCCTGATATACCACTGAACTGTCCCGAAAACTGGTTAATTGCATTCGGATCAGAAAATTCCGCAGGTATGGAAAAATCAGCAGATCTGATAACTTTGAGCTCAGAAAGAGCACGCCAACTGCGATTGCCCTGCATATCCATCGCCTCCAGCAAATAATTCCTCTTAGCTTTTCGAACTTCATTTAAAGAGAGATTTCGTAATTTTTTATAAGTACACCAATCAACATCAACCCCAGTTTTTCTGAATCTCAAGAGGGCTAAATCGCGCTTCTTCATTAACTTCTTAATATGGACCGTCAGCCAATGAATAATGTAATTTACTAACAAGTTTAATCTCTGAGTTTTATACTCATTTTACCTTTGTCCCACCAAGAAGACCTCTCTTGTCTCAAGTTAGTTGTAGTGTATTGTAGTTTTCATAGTGAAACAATTGGAAAATTATTGTCATGCTTTTCGGGTTATTTCTATCAATTTCTCCAATACATTTCAACGTTTCGGCCAGCATTCACCAGCCGTCGTCTGGAATCACACTTTGAAATTTAAACTAGCAAAAAAGCAACTTGCGTTGAGAAACATTGTACATATCCTGACGAATACTTTTAAAGGTAACGAAAGTAGCTCTTTGGAAGTTAACAGTATTTCCTGAAACGTTGAATATCCAGTGGTAGAGAAAAGATGGAAGTAGCTCAAACACCACTTCAGTAAAATTTTTATCCAGCCAACAACTGAAAAATTTATTACTCTGAGAGATGATCCTACTTAATGGAATATATTTCCTCACTCTATTCTCGTGACTTTGTCCAAAATTGAGAGATGACTAATTGAAATTCTGGAGATTTTTCATTTTTGAATTCATTTCAATTTAATATTGAATCAGTGAAATATAATAATTTGAGTTCACAGCCTTTTATATCCATTTCAACCCAATTCTATGTAATTTATATATTATTCTTCTCATTGACTGAATATTCTGGCGAATGCATCTATTTGTGTTTTCAGCTATACAGGGTGTCCCTGGAAGAATGCGAGAAACGGAAACCATGAATCAAGGACATCAGGGAGGACTCGCAACAAGAGGTTTTAATTGTTCGACGGCCTTCGTTTGGGATATACAGGCTGAAATTTCAAAGTTCAATAACTCTCGAACTATTCGACCGAATTATTTCAAATTCGGAAGTTTTGTCACCCTTTACTATTGCCATCTTTCAATTATACAGAAATTGAAAAAATCAGATCCGGACTAGAAAAATTTTGGACTTTTTCTATTTTCATGAATATTGGAACACCCTGTAGGTGTTTTTTTTCGTTATCGTGAACACGAAGAATCCGTTCATAATGACAATTTAAAATCTCTGCTTGGCAACTTCAAACATGGCGATCAATAAACATTCCCTTGAATGAATCTTTACTTTAAAATAAATATTATTTCAAATTCTATAGTTTTTTCACCCTTCCTTTTATGACTGAAAAAGAATACTAATGTTAAGGTAGAGAGTACAGATCAAGAAATCAATAAAAAAAAATAAAAAAATAAAAAAAGAGTGTTCAATCTTCACTCTGAAACAATAAACAGCAATAAAAATGGAAATATTCAATCTAAAAAACAAATTGAATGGAAACATTTTCAGTTCAGGAATTGATTAAAATGGTATTCAATCATTTCAATACATTTTGAAGCAAGTTGATGAAGTTCTTCGTCAGTTTGAGGAAATTTTCAAGGAAGGCAGTAATGAAAAGTGACAAAACTGTAAAACTCGGAGTTATTTCACAGATAAAATCAAGATTTATCGAACTATGAAATTTAGCTCATAAGGTCATGTTCCTGAATCACTCTGTATGACAGTGCAAAGCAGAGATTTAAAATTTTTCTCATTAATTGATTCTTTATGGTTACTAAAATTAGAAAAAAAAACATAATATGAATAATGAAAGCGGAGAATAATATTAATCGATATAAAATCAACCAATATTAAACCCACACTTCGGAACTAATCCCGTCAACGAACAAAGAACATGCATAGTGGAAATATCAAACAGAGCATCCATAGATAGCTATTTCGCCCTATTTGGGGCTCATCAGTATGGAGGAGCTCCGTTTGAAAGGCATTCTAGGTTCCCTTACTTGAAGAAATGTTGCCCAGTTCTGAGAATAACAGAAACAAGACGCCATCTCTTGGGATCCTTACGAACACCTACCTCCAATGCATGAACGTTGAACGAAGTCGCGAGATGTTTATCCGTTTTTCATACGAACTGGTGGCAGTCCAACTTTGTGGATTTTTACCTTCAGTCGATGAAGTGGAAACGCTCGTTTCTTCGTCGTAAACCAGACGTGGTGATAATAATAATGAATGAAAATTCATGCGTTTAACAGTAACGCAGGCATAATATGAATAATGAAAGCGGAGAATAATATTAATCGATATAAAATCAACCAATATTAAACCCACACTTCGGAACTAATCCGTCAACGAACAAAGAACATGCATAGTGGAAATATCAAACAGAGCATCCATAGATAGCTATTTCGCCCTATTTGGGGCTCATCAGTATGGAGGAGCTCCGTTTGAAAGGCATTCTAGGTTCCCTTACTTGAAGAAATGTTGCCCAGTTCTGAGAATAACAGAAACAGATGGCGTCTTGTTTCTGTTATTCTCAGAACTGGGCAACATTTCTTCAAGTAAGGGAACCTAGAATGCCTTTCAAACGGAGCTCCTCCATACTGATGAGCCCCAAATAGGGCGAAATAGCTATCTATGGATGCTCTGTTTGATATTTCCACTATGCATGTTCTTTGTTCGTTGACGGGATTAGTTCCGAAGTGTGGGTTTAATATTGGTTGATTTTATATCGATTAATATTATTCTCCGCTTTCATTATTCATATTATGCCTGCGTTACTGTTAAACGCATGAATTTTCATTCATTCAAAAAACATAATGTTCACGCACACTATCAAAAATTTAGAATGTCTGAATTTTTTCTAGTCCGGATCTGATTTATTTAATTTCTGAAATATTGAAAGATGGCCATAATGAAGGGTAACAAAACTCCTAAATTTGAAAAATTCGGTCTGATAGTTTAAGAGTTATTGAACTTTGAAATTTCACTCATGAGGTAATGTTTTTTGCTCACTTCTTGATCACCCTGTATGACCGTGCCAAGCGAAGATTTTGAATTTTTATCATTAATTGATTCTCTGTGGTTACGAAAATGTAATAAAAACATAATGTTCACGTACAGGGTGTTCCAATATTTATGAAAATAGAAAAATTCCAAAATTTTGCTAGTCCGGATCTGATTCCTTCAATTCCTGAAATATTGAAAGATGGCAATCGTAAAGGGCGACAAAACTTGCAAATTTGAAATCATTCGGTCCAATAGTTCAACAGTTATTGAACTTTGAAATTTTAGCCATCAAATGAATATCACCCTGTATATTCCAAACGAAGGCCCTCAAACGACTAAAACCTCTTGATGAGAGTCCCCCCTGATGTACTTGATTCATAGTATCCTTTTGTCGCATTCTTCCCGGGACACCCTGTATAATAAAGCTATACATATTTTTAAATTTATTTGATTTCCTGCCTATTTTCAATCTTGAGCTAGAACGATTTTATAGATCGTAGAAGTGAATTTTTTATAGTCTTCTTTCTCAGGAAGTGTCAAATTAACGATAGAAAATCCACACATTCAACTCGAAATAACAAACGAAAAAACGACCCCAACAAAATAACTTACGTAAGGGTTCTTCCAATGGTAGGATGCAACTGCATGTTTTTCTTCAAGAAGAACCTCCTTTTCTTGATCTTCTCAGAAGATTCTACCTTACTGCACATAACACCTCTTGCACTTTCGATGTATACCTTTTGCACCCGAAGTAACCACCTCGCCGGCAAGTTGAGAAATGATAAGAATCGCGGTTCTTCAGCTATAAGATAGGGCAGGAGAAAATACTCGCGAATTCACCTTTCTCTCCATGATCCAAGATTATTTGATGCAATGATCCTCCCACTTTTTCAATTGCAGAAGAGAAACCAGGTTTATTGAACTCCACACAATGAGATGTTTGATTTGTTGGAAGCGAAAAGTGCTCATTTTTACAGGAAGATTATGCTAATCGTAAATTTGACATTGCTCGGGCAGTGTGTAAATAGTTATTTTTGTATTAAGTGCGTAAAATGAGTGTTTTTTTCATGGCACATGAGAGTGTCAATTTTGGCCGAGACCGCAGGTCGAGGCCAAAAATTCACTCGAATGTGCCATGAAAACACGAATTTTATACGCACGAAATACAAACAACATTTTTTGTACAACTGTGAATGTGAATTTACATCGTCTGAAATACGTATAATCTTGAAGATAATGCTTTCAGTACAATATTTAAATGAATCCAGTGATCTTTCTGTATCGTAACTATAGAAACAGTTTGTTGAAATTGTTTGAATCTTTGACAGTACTTGCCCGTAGTTGCTTCAATTTCGAACTATTTTAAAGAAGATTAATGTTGAACATGATAGTGGTAGTAATACCCCCGCAGATATGGCTGAAGAAGCAAATACAATTGTATCTAATATGTTACCAGCCAAATCAAAGCTAATAATATGAGAAAACATATAACCAATTTCGAGAATGGCGCAACAAGAACAACGTAAAAAAGGTTTCTGAAAATGTGCTCACAAGCTATTTCGAGGAAAAATGAAAAATTTTTAAACCTTCCAAGTTATGGAGCTCAATGTTAAAAAAACATTGAATGTCAAGGAAAATATTGATATAAGGAATTTTTCAAAATTGGTCCCGCTTATTAAGAACAAAATATACGAGGAAAGAAATCTAAAGTGTTATGGAGGATAATATCAATAAATTTCTCAGAGATGCTGATGACGAAACTAATTTACTTTATAAGGTACAGAAACAATCATAATTTTGTGAAATTAGTTGTAATTAAAAAATATTAATATTTTAAGTTGTTCTAATTTTAGTTATCAGCAGTGAAAAATAGTATATTATATTATAAGGATTAAAAGTGCATCTTTTTTTTACGAGCAATATTTGCAGTTGCGAGGCGCAGCCGAGCGAATGCAAATTGCGAGTTAAAATAGGCACTTTAAATCCGAATAATATATACTATTTTTCTAAGTCAAAATTACATAAAATTGGTTTTAGTGAAAAATCGTTCATAATTTGGTTATGAATTTGAACACAGAATCATGACAGTGATTGTCAAGTAGACTTCAAATGCATATACAAGGATTAAAAGTAGCGTTTTTAATCCTAGGATTAAAAGTGTGCTATGTACTAGTGAATTTTTGTACGGTAAGAAAATCGAGACTTTTGCACCTGAAAAGAGTACAAAAATGTCAACATTTTTTGATGGTGAGAGAAAAA
Source organism: Propylea japonica (assembly GCA_013421045.1). Classification (NCBI taxonomy): domain Eukaryota; kingdom Metazoa; phylum Arthropoda; class Insecta; order Coleoptera; family Coccinellidae; genus Propylea; species Propylea japonica. The sequence continues at coordinate 28,159,250 of CM024247.1, forward strand.
GACTTTTTTTAACGGTGAAAAAAGTAATATTTTACGCATCCATAGTGATGAAGAAAAGTCAAGTTTTTTTGACAGTTGTACAAAAAAATGTTTTTTTATATTTTGCTTAGTTGTTGTTGTTATGGACGTGAAGTTGTTCTGATGGAATTATTAACGAATTTTTCCTTGGACACTTTTCATTTATTTTGGTTATTTTCCGATTGGCTAGCTTGAATTTATAATTTTCGAGCGTTTTGTCCAAATGTCAGTAATATTCGAATTTAGAGCAGAAAATGATCTCAAACGATAGGGTTTTACTCCCTGATGACGAATTCGTGGTCAAATTCAATTCTGTCCGTAGGGCCGTCCGGTCGTTAGCACAATAACTTTCGTAGGGATTGTCCTAGAGACTTGAAATTTTCAGGGTAAGTTGGGTTCTCAAATGGCTCGGTTAAGTTTGTTAATCAGCCAAATCATACAGGGTGTTCCATAAAATATGGTAATTCAAAATTTTCGTTTCTCATTATCTCAGACAAAATGAAACCTATCCAAATGAAATGTTGCGGCTATATACAGGGTGATTTTTTAAGTGTTTCATTAGACGTTTTCGAGGAAGGAATTGTAATACAGATTCAAGATTTTGGGTTTTCGTTTTAGAGTACATGAACTTTAATTGTAAAATATTTTCAAGAGGAATCTACTTCCGGTTTCACCGGAAACGAATGTAACTTCGTTATTTCAAATGCAACACCCTGTATATTTATACTTATTCGAATTCTTCGTTCAATTCTACACTGATTGGATGTATTGTATGTGCAATCACTCAAGCGGTTCTTGAATTATAGCCTGATTATCAATTTTTTTTAAAAAAAGGTTGTCACAAATTAGTGTCCATATCTTCAAAATCCCTCATTAGAAGCATTTCTTTTTGCGAAAGTGGAACAAAAGAAAGTACGCTGATACTGTTTCTTGTATAACTGATAACTATAGAAAATTGCATTTGTAGTGCTTGATCTGTAAGAAAAAGTAAGAATGACAGTTTCTAACATAGCCTACTTCAAAAAGCAAGCTTACAAACTGTGCGAAACCTGTCTTTAATCGAGAAATTCGAATTTTATTGAATAACGGCAAAAATACTGATTTTAGAGGCATGAAATGTTCGGGACACCATAACTGGTTTATGACGAGCAATCGATTGGAATTACAAAATTGTAGGGTTGCCATTTGAAAAAAGTGAGATTTCATAGTTTTATTTCGGCTTACTTTGGGGCCCTTTTTCAGACACCCTGTATAATATTTCCTCATAAGTTATACAACAAACAGTATCAGCGTACTTTCTTTTGTTCCATTTTCGCAAAAAGAAATTCTTGTAATGAGGTATTTTGAAGACATGGACACTAATTTGTGACAACCTTTTTTTCAAAAAATTTGATAATCAGGCTATAATTCAAGAACCGCTTGAGTGATTGCACATACAATACATCAAATCAGTGTAGAATTGAACGAAGAATTCGAATATGTATAAATATACAGGGTGTTGCATTTGAAATAACGAAGTAACATTCGTTTCCGGTGAAACCGGAAGTAGATTCCACTTGAAAATATTTTACAATTAAAGTTCATGTTTTCTAAAACTAAAATCCAGAATCTTGAATCTGTATTATAATTCCTTCCTCGAAAACGTCTAATGAAACACTTAAAAAAATCACCCTGTATATGCAAGATCCCCATAATAAGCTTCATACGAAAGTTGGTGCCCATAATGTGAACAGAACTATAGAAAATTGCATTGGAATATTGAAAAGAAGAAAATATCCCATTCGGATTCAATTTATCCCATTAATAAAGATTGATACACTGAATGCTCATGCAGAATTTCGTGGCCATAGTGTAACATAACCATAGAAAATTGAATTGGAATAGTGAAAAAAAGAATCTTTTTATTTCCATAACAGAATAACCAATTCAAGTGAAATTTATTTTGTGAATCAACACTGACATATTGAATGGTCATGTAAAATTTTCAGAGGATCGCATCAGCCATAGAAGTAATAATTTTTTAATTATTCATTTTTTACATATTGTGCTGAGATTCTGCATTTAAATATTTGGTATCGATCCCAAATACCATATAAAATTTCGAGGTAATAGTCTTATTGCACCACCAATGAACGAGCTCTCAAAAGCTCCTGCTCAGGGCTTTTCTTAAATTTTTTCATGATATTTCAAGTATTCGACGACACTTTAAGAACTGAGATAATTGTGGAGACATGTATCTTAAATAAAATCGACCCATATATGATATAACTTTTTTACTGTGCGCACAGAAAATTGGATTCTGTCCGATTCTGTCATCATCAAAATAAGCAGAATTCAACTATACCGGGTTGAGAAAAGGTTTGGAAGTGAATATCTTTTGAAGGAAGAAAAATATTTATGAAATTTTGCAGGTGCAAAATGCAACTTTTTGTTGATAGTACACTTCCGGCTATAGCTTTGTTTGTTGCGATCCTCGGTCTACCAGATTTCGGCTAATTGTTTTGAATGGAATTGTACTACCATTATTTTAGCAATAGTGTCAATATGTAACCTTTTGCGTTCGTTTGACCATTGCTGACCTATCAAAGAAAGAAGCCTAACAAAATCCGAACAAGCCGGACATGCATATTTTGGTGGGACATGCAATCAAAAAGCCTATCCGGACGTATGTCAACCCTAAGCAAATCTAAACTTGCAACTATAGAAAAAATAAAGTCGGTATTACCGCGTGAAAAATCATCAGATGAACCGGGTTTTTCACTATAATTTGACCCCCCTTTTAACTTTGTTACTGAAGGAGATACAAAAAAATGTTTCATACAAAAGTTTCACGAAATCAACTGAGGTTTTTTGATATTAGTCCAGAAACTGAAATATATACAGGGTGACCAATATATTGATGGCAAATTAATTTTTTCAAATGGAACACCCCTTATATTTTTCCATATTTGGTTAGCTCTTTTTCCCCTGATTTTGAATATGTAACATATGTTGGTCTATCTTTCTTATTCTGAGCACCACAGAGTTTCAAATTTTAATAACCATCTGGCATAGCGTTTTGGAAGTTCGTGAATAATTAAGTGGCCGATATGATCTTTGGATTGGTATTGGCACACCCATTTTATGGCCACTAAATAGTCCCGATTTAACACCGTTGGACACGTTTTTATAGCCGTTCCTGAAGGAAAAGAATTACTTCAGCAATAATGACAATCAATGAAAGCGGAGAATAATTTAATGATATAAAATCAACCAATATTAAACCCATAATTCGGAACTAATCCCGTCAACGAACAAAGAATAATGATAATATTGTAACGATTAGAAACAAATTTTGAAGCGTTAATTTCTGACTTGAATCGGAGCCATAATAATGCTTTTAAAAATAGTCTAAACAACTTGAGACAACTATATGAACTACAATGTGTATTGAATGAAGGTGGTCATTTTGAGCAATTTCTTTAGTTGATGTTATTCTTACCATACTACCATAGTTTATCATTTTTCATCGGTTAAGTAATTGTTAAGTATTCATTTTAACATAAAACTTTAAGTAGATTGGTTGGAAATAAAGAATTTCGTAGGTATTTCACATATTTTTTTATGCGGTGTCATTTCAAAACTTTGAAACTTTGAAAATTGAAGAGACAGTGTCCCATTTGAAAAAATATAGTTGCATTCAATGTTGTTCACCCTGTATATCTTCCCATTGACGTTATTATATCTCCAAAAATGAGCATTTTCAGTAAACGCACTCTGCCACTCGTAAAATTATTATAGATCTTGGCAGGTAGTTCTTAAAATTTAAAACTCTGTGGTTCTCAGAATAAAAGAGATAGACCAACATATGTTGCATATTCGAAATCAGGGGAAAAAGAGCAGGCCAAACATGGAAAAATATACAGGGTGTTCCATTTGAAAAAATGAAGTTGCCATCAATATGTTGGCCTGTATATATTTCAGTTTCTGAACTCATATCAAAAAACCTCAGTTGATTTCGTGAAACTTTTATACGAAACATTTTTTTGTATCTCCTTTAGTAACAAAGTTAAAGAGGTGGGGTCAAATTATAGTGAAAAACCCGGTACACATACAAGGTTAATATCGAATTTATCGATAACCCGATCAGAAATATCCGAAAGCATCATTATTTTTGAATGCATCGTTATTTACATATGCCATCCAGAAAAGATTTTGAAAGACAAAAACACACGACACACACATACATATAATTAAATGGAAATGCTTTCTGTATCTTCAAGTTCAAGTGTAAGGCTACAGAACAAGTTCTCTTGAAGCGATAGTTACTTTCCAATTCTAATTCCATCATTTATCCCACTGACAAAACGATAATGAAAGTACAGGAGAAACTGTACATGTTTTTTTATCCTCTCAGACAACTCATCAAAGGAGACAAAATCTCAGATGTAGGTAAAGTGGAGAGTTGCATGTTGAAAGTAGTGATATGCAGAAACGAATGGTAAGGTAAATGTACCAATTATCGACACTATAGTCGAAACTTGGGAATGTTTTTCGGATAGTCAACAAATGTTTACTCACACATAAGGCCAGTTTTCAACTCGTTGTACCTTTAACTTTTCGAAACAAACACGAAATTGTTAACAAGAAGTTTTGAAATTAAAAAAAAATACAAATCAAGTTAAAGTCAGATGTCCCAATTATCGACAGCTCTGGAATTGAGATTACCAATTAACGACACACATGAGCACCAATTATCGACATTGTGAAATCAAGAAGAATAAAGAGCAAAATGAATATTTTTAATCAAATTGATAAATTCAATGAAGGACATCGTGAAATCTCATAAAGTTTATACAAACATGGATCTGAAACGGCTTCGTCACCGAGAGACCGGATGTCGAAATTCAAGAAAAAAATTTTTTTTTCTATTTTAAAATTGATTATTGCTATCGTTTTAAAATTTTGTGTGCGTTAAACAACTCATTCAAAGTGCTCAATTCGGCACTTTTTTAGTGGATTTTCACCTATTTTTTGACGGAGTAGCTTCAGTCATGAAAGACTCACATTTCGCGACGTGAAATATCCATTTCACCATCAATAGTTCATCCTTCTCTTTGGTTAAGACAGTCTCAGGACCTATCTGCCTTTCATAGTGTGTTGATGTATGGGGATGGTCGTGTTTTAGATGTATCTGTTATCGACACCCTTTTTTAATGAAAATCCCATAGAAAACTTGAGTTTATTGATAAAACTGAAATCATTAAACCATATGAAAGTGTGTTAATGTATAACAAAACTTATATCACTTGAACTTTGCGAGTTTGATTGGATATGATGAGGAGGCTCTCCTTACTGAATTTGTAACAAACAGGCTGTTAACTAGGTTGAGGCTGAAACTCAACTGAATGAGCACACATTTTGCACAGAGGATACTCAGAGGAAATCGGGATAATAAGATATGTTGAGAAAACTATAAATTACATATTTGCGAAGAAACTAATTCTATGGCTGGTTCCAAAACCTTAATATACAGGGTGTCCGGCGAATAACTGTACATACTCTTACCAGAGATAGAGTTGCACTAGCTGACTACTGATTGACTATAAAAAAATTATTTCTGGATTTCTCTAGTTTAGTTTAGTTTAGTTTACAGAGGGGTTACAGTCCACTGCGACCTTAAGGTCTATTGTGCCCCCTTACAGAGCTGTTCTGGCCAAAAACCTTCACAGCTCGCCTTCCAGTCCCAGAGATCTAATGAAATCTAGTAACTGTGAAGACTTCAACGAGGCTAGTTCCTCACTCTTACAAGTTTCTTGCCCAAGGCATTTCCTCCTCAGGCTCGTAATGCCGAGGCATTCCGTGACTAGGTGAATGGGGGTTTCCTCCTCCTCCCCACAGAACCTACACTCGTCAGTGTCCGACAATCCCATCCTCAACAGGTGCTTCCTAAGGCGACAATGTCCTGTAAGAAAGCCAGTGAGGAGGTGCAATTGCTTCTTACCAAGATCCAGATATCTTTTGGATCCCGCTGTCTCGAAGTTCCGAAGGGACTTAGTGGAATGATCCATCCCTGGGAGATTCCGCCAGAGCTTTTCTCTAGAAAACTACAAGGTGTTTTTCCAACTTCATGGAAATACTTAGACCATCATAAAATCCAAACTTAGTGACGGATATTATTGAAACTTGGGGGGTTATTGCCTATTGGAACATGCTAAGGTCGAGTCAGAAATACATCAAATATTTCATTATTCCAGGGCCGGACTCATTAATCTTCATTCAAAGTGTTCAGGGTGAAAAAAAACACTGTGTGTTTCGAATTACAATCAGTTGATTAGCTTTTTAGAAAAAAGCTTAATTATGCTCCAATTTGTGGTATCGCTTGAAGTAGTCACATCAACAATTATTTTTTTATGGATTTTTGAATTTGAAAAAAGTTCGAAAAATTCAATTTATTTATCTTAACAGGACTTGAGGAGGTCGGAAATAAATAATAAATTTTCTTTAAAAAGTCAGTGAAGGTGAGGAAGACTATAATAATTTGTTGATATACTGAGTGGCCACCCTAGACGCGGATCTCATTGCGATGAAGTGAATGTAGGAATTTTGCGAAAAAAAAAATTATCGACACGTATAGGGTATACATAAACATATTTCGAAATTATTCGTATGTATACCGGGTGTTCATTGGAAGAAGTGTCACTTTGATCTATATCTTTGTTGTCGAACACCCGGTATACATACGAATAATTTCTAAATATGCTTATTATCCTATACATGTCGCCAATAATTTTTTTTTCGCAATATACCGTTATTCACTTCATCGCAATGAGATCCGCGTCTAGGGTGGCCACCCAGTATATCAACAAATTATTATAGACCTTCTCACTTTCAGTGACTTTTTAAAGAAAATTTATTATTTATTTTCGACCTCCACAAGGTGACTAAGTCATGTCCAGGTAAATAAATTAAATTTTTCGAACTTTTTCCAAATTCAAAACTTCATAAAAAAATAATTGTTGATGTGACAACTTAAATCGATAACACAAATTAATGCATAATTTAGCTTCTTTCTAAAAAGTGAATCAATTATTCGTAATTCGAAATACAAAGTGTTTTTTTTACCCTGATCACTTTAAATGAAGATTAATGAGTCCGGCCCTGGAATAATGAAATGATTGATGTATTTCTGATTCGACCTTAGCATGTGCCAATAACCCCCCAAGTTTCAATAATATCCGTCAATAAGTTTGGATTTTATGACGGTCTAAGAATTTCCATGAAGTTGGAAAACACCCTGTAGTTTTCTAGGGAAACCCAGATATTGATTTTTTATAGTCAATCAGTAGTCAGCTAGTGCAACTCTATCTCTGGTAAGAGTATGTTTAGTTATTCCCCGGACATCCTGTATAGAAAAGAAATGAGAAGTGTCGATATTTGGGACACTGTCGAGAATTGGTACATTTACCAGTTACCTTAATGTGTTATTGCTTTGCTATAAATTGATTTTAGTCTGGTTATGTCTTCCCACAATGACCAAGGTTGTTTCAATAAGAGCGGAATAAAATGAGTTGTGTTTAAGGTATCATCGAAATTATTTCCCATTAGAAAATCCCATAGATGCCTTTTATACACTAACCGGCTAAATAAATCGATCCAGTCAATAACCCGTTGAAGTTTGTCAATTCATAACTGTGTTATTTTGAGTCCGAATGGATTGAAATGTTTTTGACTTGTAGCTCATTCCGGAGGAAATCCATTACCAGTTCTGAATTTCAGGAAAACTTGGCGTACGTTGGGTAAAAGGAAAGTTTTTGAGCGCTCGTTCTACTTAAACGAGTGCTATATCGTTTTGCCCAAATGTCTGTAATATTCTAATATTGAGACAAAAATGGTTTCAAACGATAGGGTTAGACTCCCTGATGACGAATTCGTGGTCAGATTCAATTCTGACCGAGGAGCCATCCGTCCGGCCGTTATCACAATAACTGTCGAAGGGATTGTCCTAGAGACTTGAAATTTTCAGAATGACTTCAGGCCGCAAATGCCACGGTTAAGTCCGTTCACTTGCCAAATCGTACAGGGTCTTCCATAAAAAAGGGCAATTCAGAATTTCTGTTCCTCAATATCTCAGAAAATACAGAACAAATCAGAATGAAATGTTACGGCCAAATGCAAGATACTGATAACAAGCCTAATGCAAAATTTTGTGGCCGTAGTGTGAACAGAACCATAGAAAATTCAATTGGAATATTGAAAAAAGAAACTTCATATTTCCAAGAAAAGATATCCGATTCGTTTTCTTCTTAGGAATCTTCATGACATAAAAGAAAAGACAATTCACGTCTGCTCTGCTAAAATGTTTAAGGTGGCGTCCAAAGTGTGGCATGTAGCGCTGTCCTTCTAGAAGCTTACTTTGTTTATGTCCATTTCGCCTAATTTCGGCCAAAAAAGCACGTCTATATTTCTGTAATGCCCACTATTGATCGTAATTACCACCGTCAATAAATGCGGTATAATAATCCCAAAGACCCATATTACACACAAAATAGCAATTTTCTCTGCAAGCAGGGTCTCTCGTGATTTTCCGAATGATTCAAAGCTCAGTTAGTTAATAAACGGTTTTGTTGATGGTCAGAAACTTTGAGTAACTGAGTCAGTAGGATCGTGTAAGGGTAACAGTGCCAAGTCTCGACTTGAAGGTGAGGAATTGATTGTTTCTAGTTGTTCTGTACACTTTGACGAACCCCAGGCATGTTCTCTGTTGATCTGTCGTTACATCGAACGGTTCCATCATCGAAACAAATTGTTTCTTTTCCTTATATCTGATTTCCCTAAATATCTTTAAAGAGCATCCTTGAATACGAACGAAAAAAAGTAATAAATAATTCAGGCTTGTGAAAACCATTCTTTTTCACAGAAACATGACTTTGGTGAACGCATCGTTTTTCAGTTCATTAGTCTCTGTCAATCAGAATATGACAATCATCCAGTTTGACTACAATTTGGTTTGAAAATTAATTTTGTTTTTCGTTCACATTCATGGTCATAGTTCTCTATAATGAACTCCGCATCTCCTTCGTGAGTTGTTTTACCCCTGAAAAGATGATTTTTTAGATGATTCGTTGATATTTTTCAGTCAGGACACACAAGCTACATTTTTCAATGAATTTGGTCCCAATACCTCATCCACCCATACAAGCAAATTTATACCGAGCGGCAAAATAATAGATTGCTGCACACTTTGCGATTTTGGTGTTATAACGGTCACCTGTAGTTTATGCTACAGAGAAACCCACAAGAAATGTGCAGAGGCTTTCCTTAGAGGAACTGATAAGAAAATAGATGTAAATTTGGATAACTGGAGGTGCCCTCGGTGCTTAACTATGGTACATCTGAGTGATCCTACCAGTTGTGAAGTGAAAAAGGAAAAAGTAAAAGAGAAAAAGCACCATGAAAGCCAAAAAGTGAGTTTAATCAATTTTCAACGTAATTCTATCGCCAATCCAGCTAGTAGTTCTTTGAAATGTTGAACTTTATGTAAAACAAAAAAGGACCCCGCACATTTACTATGGGAATTGGCTCCCGGTGGATTTGGCTGAAAATTTGATATGATGTTCTACTAATCCTTCTGATCAAATGTCTCAACAGTTACGAAGCTGAAAAATGCATACTTGTAGGAGTTTTTAGCGATTTTTTGTATCCATTATGACTTATTTATTACCGTTCACACAGAAATGTTTGAAAATATTTCGAATTGACAGAATCTGCTTTCAATAATCACGAAAAATTCTCAAACATTTCTGTGTGAACGGTAATAAGTACGTAAGCCATAATGGATACAAAAAATCGCTAAAAACTCCTAGAAATATGCATTTTTCAGCTTCGTGACTGTTTAGACATTTGATCAGAAGGATTAGTAGAACATCATATCAAATTTTCAGCCAAATCCACCGGGAGCCAATTCCCATAGTAAATGTGGAATACGTGAGACTTAATGGATACAAAAAATCGCTAAAAACTCCCAGAAGTATACATTTTTCAGCTTCGTGACTGTGGAGACATTTGATCAGAAGGATTAGTAGAACATCATATCAAATTTTCAGCCAAATCCACCGGAGCCAATTTCCATAGTAAATGTGCGGGGTCCTTTCATAAAGCATTCTGCTTTGAGGCTTCTTGCTCCATAACATATTTTAGCTTCTAATTGAGTATCATTTAAATAATAGATGAAAGCCTACCGTTTTACAATTCCTCAATCACTTAAGACAATCACATTTGTGCTAGTGCTCTACAAACAAATTTTGTTTATTGAAAATAGTACTATAAGATTCTCATCTCTTGGCAAAGAAGAATTGTTACATCTTAATTTATATAAAGTTTTATGTCTCAATTAATCAATTTTGATGGAATGGATATTCTGAATATTGCACCAACATTTTGGGCATACCAGAAACATACCTGTTCACCAACCCTTTTTGAGCGCTCGTTCTACTTAAACGAGTGCTTTATCATTTTGTTCAAATGTCTGTAATTTTATAATTCGAGCCGAAAATAGTCTCAAATGATAGGGTTCGACAGAATTGAATTCTGTCCGTGGGCCGCCCGGCCGTAAGCACGATAACTTTCGAAGGGATTGTCCTAGAGACTTGCAATTTTCAGGATGAGTTCCGTTCCTAAATGCCTCGGTAAGTTCGTTAACCAGCCATATCGTACAGGGTATTCCATAAAATATGACCATTCAAAATTTTTGTTTTTCAATATCTTAGAAAAAACCAAACTAATCGAAATGAATTTTTGCTCCACATGTAAGATGCTCATAATAAGCCTCATGCAAAATTTTGTGGCCATAGTGTAAACAGAATCATAGAAAATTCAATTGGAATATAAAGGAATACAAAAAAAAGAAGAATCTTTATATTTCCATGACAAAATATCCGAATCGAGTGAAATTTACTTTGTGAAGGAAAATTGATATACTGAATGTTCATGCAAAATATCAAGAGGATCGCATCATCAAATTTTTCAATATTTTTTGAGAGCAATTGAACTCTTTATTCGTCGATTTATTCAATAAATTGATAATTGTTTTTTTCTTTCCAGAAGCGATGGACCAAATGTTGATTTCCTACGATATGAAAAATATGATAATTCTGCATGTGATCATTAGCTTATAATTGAATAGATATTTTTCCTCACTCTATCTGCTATACTATACCATATTATATGTATGTATAATGAAAAACACTATTTTATTCTTATTTGATAAGACATATTCTAATTTGATGAAGTTGCAGCTCATTTTAAGTAATTTATAACATTCGAAACCTGAAAAAAAACAATCTCAAAGATTAATTGATTGTCCTAGATAGAGACTCGAGATTTTCAGAATGAGTTCGGTTCCCAAATGCCGCGTTAACCAGCCAAATCGTACAGGGTGTTCCATACAATATGGCCATTCAAAATTTTTGTTTCTCTATTGAGGAACAAAACGAAATCGATAGAAATAAAATTTTGCGGTCACATACAAGGTACCATTGTTTAAGGTGAAGAACTTAAACTTAAACAATGAAAGTGCATTTCTGCATTACCGACACAGAATACTGTGCTATCGAGGTGGTTAGTCGCAAGAATGGGTTCGAGGTGGCGCAATCGAGATTTAATTCTTACTGGTGACTGCCAAAAATTATAACCTTTTCTAAAATACTTTGGGCCATTCAGAGTTCGCTGCACTGATGACTGCCAATAAGCCAGAAGCTGAAGTTTAAGGTAAGTTTATTCAGTTTTAACCATTTATTTATTTACTCAAAATCTTTCTTGACTGTACCCAACACCAAGAGGTAACCACGGCATCGTTTGAGAAAGAGAAGTGGTCCCAGAACTGTACCCTGAGGAATTCCGTAGATAATCACCTTTTCTTGACTGTATTTTTCATTTCTATAACTTTTTGCTTTTTGTTGGTAAGGTTGGTTTTGATGAGTTCATACATTGATCCAAGGAATCCACAGGTTATGAACTTTCTCTCGTAGCTTTTCATGGGTCACTGTGTCGAATGCTTTGCCATATGTCGACGAATAAAGTCAAACATGGTACATTTTTATCCATATTCTCGTATAGCTTAGATGTTAGAGCTTTTATAGCATCCTTGGTCGAAAGTCCTTGTTTGTTCGATAATATTTTTCTAAATAGTTGACCATGCGTACTTTCAATAGTTTCTCGATTTTTCCGATACATATTTGAAATTAGAGTAATTGGTCTATATTTTTCCATTTGTGACTTATCTTCGCTTTGGTTATATATTTTTCCGCCGACCTCGAAATAAAAGGTGATTTTAATGTGTACGAAATTGATCATTAATGACCCATTTTAATACTCGATTTTCTAGCAATTTTAATGTGCAGTCCTCATGGCAACCGTACACAAACAATTCAGAAGCACTACGAGAAATGTCAAAACTCCATTGGAACACAGAAAGATAGAAATTCCATCATGTCAAATGTATGACTTGTGCAAAATGGAAATGTATTTCAATCAAGAATTTATACACTATTCATGTTGAGATCGTCGGAAAAATCTAATCAACACGGTTATTATTCTAACGACTAATGGTCTCGAATTGCATTGAAATATCTTGACCATTAGTCGCTGTCTTCAATAACCTAGTTGATTAAATAACTATATATCTATCAATTTAGAATTGTTGAAAAAACTTCATGAACGAACCATTTGAAGAGGTCCACTTTAATTCATAGAACTAAGATGTACGACAGATGTCACCCATTGACATCCCAAAGAATAAATTTGAACTAAATATTTTGCTGTATTGGATAATTTCTTAAATTAATGACTTCCCCAAACAAAAAATCCCAAGAAAGAATGTTTTGAAACAAAACGCCGATTCTACAATAAAAACAGAGTAAGTTTAAAACATTGATATTGAATTTCTTCGAATAATACCTAATAGTGATACACTCACTCATACCATATGGGTAATGATGGAATATAGTTCTTACGCTCTGATAAGGTACCTAATGTAAAATATTCTTAAGGGATGCCGCTTCACCACATTTCTCGTATTTTAAACGATATACCATGGTTATTTAATAGTATAAACGGAGGAAAATGTACACGGGGTACCATACAGTACTGCATATGATGCAAGAGCACAGAGAAAAATCTCTGTAAAAAACCCTTGTTTCACTGTATATGTGGAGTGATTGGATGCTGACTATGATATTATTAGAGAAAATATGAAATATTCATATAGATTCATTGAAACAATTTTTCTATACAGGTTTGGATATTCACATCGGAAACATACGAAATTCAATGCATCAGAGAGAATTTTGTTGTGCAGTTGAACAGCGGTATAATCGAAAGGTCCGCTTGATCCCTAACTCTCTGAATAAACGACCGATTGGATTAATGTATTTTGGTCTCTCTCTTATCGTTGGGAGTGGCTTAATCGAGCGGTATGGTAATGAATCTGCAGTACTAGGATCATTGTATATCATTTCCTTATACAATGCTAGTATCGAGTATTACGCGCAGCTTGACGTACGTTTTGACTCAATGTGTTGGACTGCTTGGTTGTGTCGATTTGTGAGAGACAACCATATTATTTATTCATTGGACCATCCATCGCGTTGAACGAAAGCGAAATGTAGCACGTATATCTGTCGAGTTCAATGTCCCACTGCACGGCAAAACTCTTTCTCTCTCTCTTTCTCTTTCTCTCCCTCTCTCTCTAATGCATTGAATATCGTATGTTTCCGATGTTAATTTCCGAACCTGTATACATATTCCAACCCTGTTCTAATATTTACAGTCACATTTTAACTTCTTTGTATATTCGAAAAAAGCTGCTATACAATCATAAGGGTGAGCGCATGCATAGGATTTCTGGTATAGAGTTGTTTAGACAAAATTTTTATTAACATGTATATTTCTTATGAATATTGATTCCAGAATCCAGACAGAACAAGAATAATCTACATATACTCCCAGTTAATACCAAAATGACGAACGGGAATATTTCTAAAGAGTCTGTTGGAGAAAGCGAAACCATGCAGAACAGGGACCAATCAGCTTCCCGTCTTTCACTCTCTTCCCAGAGTGAGAGGAAAGTAGGTGGTGATTCGAGCCGCAGGGAATCCAGGAGGCTATCCAGAATATCAGAAACCATAACGGTTATTTCCGATTGTGGAAAGGCACCAGATACTTGCGTATTGTGCGGTAATGGTATACCGTTCTCGAGATGTCTTGAGTGCCACAACGAAGCTCATAATAGATGTATAGAGGCATTCTTCTGCACTACAGGCAAAAAAGTGATCTTGAGTCATTGGAAGTGTCCTAAATGTGTCACTTTAAGTAACATAAAAAATGAGAATAAGGATAAACGGGAGGAAAGAGACATCAAGGGAAAAGAAGAATCAAAATCAGTAAGTTTCTGTTTCTATCTTCCAGATAGGGGGATTTAATCAATTCCTCAGTTTTATCTAGGGTCCACAGTGTTTACCTTCAAAAGTACCAGCATGTCACTAATAGACTAGAGTCAAGGAATTCAGAATATTCCATTCTTTTCACACTCACCGGCAAAATAATCGATCCACTCAATAAAACGATGAAGTTCGTTGATTCATATACAGGGTGTTTCATCATAAACTGGACAAACATATATTTTCGTGTAGAGGACATCGGGAGAATCATTTTTGCCTTATACAATATATACCGTTTTCGAAGCATAAGCGAGATACAGGGTGTCAAACGTCATTTTTGAGCAAGATTATTATGAGTGTGGTCAGTTATGTATAACACTTGGTGTAATGGTTTTTGGTCAAATCTCAGTATTTTTGGGTCCTCTATTCAGAAAGGTTGACGAACTCCGAAAAAATATTACAAAATGGCGGAAGACCTGCAATGTTCCAATTTTTTTTGCGGTTGTCAAATTGACTTTTGTTTTCTGAATGAACACAATTTTCTAAGACTTTCTGTGAAAAAATTTTTTCAAAAATCGAACACAAAATTTTTTTTACATGTCTACAGCGATGAAAAAATTTCACTCGAAACGGATGAAATTTTGTACAATTGTACTTCTTGAATTATCAATCACGAATATGAAAACAGAATCGTAAAATATCGAACGGTTTCGTTACTACAGTCATTCAAATGTTTCGTTCGGACCTCTGAAATATTGAAAATAAAATTGTTTTGGGTTCTAGAATCAAAATAATTAAA
Organism: Propylea japonica; assembly: GCA_013421045.1. Taxonomy (NCBI): domain Eukaryota; kingdom Metazoa; phylum Arthropoda; class Insecta; order Coleoptera; family Coccinellidae; genus Propylea; species Propylea japonica. The sequence continues at coordinate 28,174,484 of CM024247.1, forward strand.
TTATTGGCATGTCTTAACATTTTAGATGAATTTAAAGGAAAAAAATCAGTGAAACTTAGTTGGGACTCGAAACGACGTAGGTATTAAAAATAGGGAAATGGCACTGTTCTAAGGATATTAATATTCGTTGCCAGGCAACGATAGTTCGTAGTTCATAGAGTTTGACTACTGGCTAAATTATATTCACTGAAATTAAAATACCAGTCCAGCTCTATGAACTACGAACTACTGTTGCCTGGCAACGAATATTAATATCCTTAGAACAGTGCCATTTCCCTATTTAATACCTACGTCGTTTCGAGTCCCAACTAAGTTTCACTGATTTTTTTCTTATAAATTCATCTAGAATGTTTAAACATGCCAATAATTTAATTATTTTGATTCTAGAACCTAAAACAATTTTATTTTCAATATTTCAGAGGTCTGAACGAAACATTTGAATGACTGTAGTAACGAAACCGTTCGATATTTCACAACTCTGTTTTCATATTCGTGATTGATAATTCAAGAAGTACAATTGTACAAAATTTCATCCGTTTCGAGTGAAATTTTTTCATCGCTGTAGACAACTAAAAAAAAATTTGTGTTCGATTTTTGAAAAAAATTTTTCACAGAAATTCTAAGAAAATTATGTTCATTCAGAAAATAAAAGTCAATTTGACAACCGCAAAAAAAAATTTGGAACATTGCAGGTCTTCCGCCATTTTGTAAATTTTTTTTCGGAGTTCGTCAACTTTTCTGAATAGAGGACCCAAAAATATTGAGATTTGACCAAAAACCATTACACCAAGTGTTATATATAACTGACCACAATCATAAGAATCTTGCTCAAATATGACGTTTGACACCCTGTATCTCGCTTATTCTTCGAAAACGGGATATATTGTATAAGGCAAAAATGATTCTCCCGATGTCCTCTACACGAAAATATATGTTTGTCCAGTTTATGATGAAACACCCTGTATTTGTTATTTTGAGCCCGATTTGATTGATTTTTTTTCAAAATGTAGGTATGTTCATTCAAAATTAATCCCTAGTTTTGAAATCGAAGAAGACTTGGCGTACTTCATTTAATACAGGGTGAACCGAAATAAAATTTTTTTAATATTAATTTGAAATCACCTGTGAAGTGTTCCAGTTGTTCCACCATGTAATTTTTCATACAATACAACAGCTCAATTTCTGTTTATGATATAGGGTTTTAAGTGAAACATTTTATCTCACAATTTCGCTATGGCAATAACCTTACTTTCGCTACGTCAACCTCAAATCCGAAGGTAATGAAAATAATGTGAAAACTGAGTGAAAACATGAAACACTTAATAAGAAGTGTTTCCTCCCTTGCACGAACAACAGCTGCAATTCGTCTTGGCAGAGGCTCATATACAAGAAATAAATTGACCTGTCTAAGGCCAGATTTAAACCCAATAAAGCATGTTTGAGTGTTCTTAGGTGGAAAATTCGATCTTGTGAACTCTTGAAAATTTGCAGCATCAGCTCAGTGACCATTAATTGAAGAATGAAGACCAGGCTTTCATTCAAAACCTCATTGAAGAACTGCCGAGACGAATTGCAGCTGTTATTCGTGCATGTGGGGAAACATTAATTATTAATTATTTTATGTTTTTCACTTAGTTTTCCGCTTACTTTCATTGCTTTCGGATTTAAGGTTGATACCTACTGTTATTCCAATAGCGAAATAAAATGTTTCACTGATAACCCTGTATTTTCAACAACTTGAACTATTGTAACAAATGAAGCATTGAATTGGCAAGAGAAGATGTGTCCTGATGATAAATAAGAAATCACATAGAGGAACAATTCAAACACGCCACAGGTGGTGGTTTTGAAAGTTTGAGGTGAAAAAACATATTTCGATTCACCCTGTTTAACACGTTGAGCGCCACGTGCACACCGGTGGACATTTTGAATTTTCAAAGCAGGACCAAGTGTTCACTGGTGGTCATTGTTGATTTTCATCGATCGGACAGCATGACCACCCGTGGTCACATATCCAGTAATTAGTACACATTGCTGGACCAAACTACAAAGTCCAAGTGAAATATGCTCACACCCTGGGACCAAACCTTACATTCCTAATGTTATAATGAAAGAAAACGTAGCCTCCGATGAGCACGCGGTCCCCAGATAAAATAAATAATGTGACCACAAGTGGTCATGCTGTCCGATCGATGAAAATCAACAATGACCACCGGTGAACACTTGGTCCTGCTTTGAAAATTCAAAATGTCCACCGGTGTGCACGTGGCGCTCAACGTGTTAAAAGGATGTACCGGGTTTTTCACTATAATTTGACCCCCCTTTAACTTTGTTACTGAAGGAGATACAAAAAAATGTTTCGTATAAAAGTTTCACGAAATCAACTGAAGTTTTCTGATATGAGTCCAGAAACTGAAATATATACAGGGTGATCAACATATTGATGGCAACTTAATTTTTTCAAATGGAACACCCTGTATATTTTTCCATATTTGTTTAGCTCTTTTTCCCCTGATTTCGAATATGTAAATTATGTTGGTCTATCTTTCTTATTCTGAGCACCACAGAGTTTCAAATTTCAATAACCATCTGGTATAGCGTTTTGGAAGTTCGTGAATATTTAAGTGGCCAATTTGATCTTTGGATTGGTAATGGCGCACCCGTTTTATGGCCACCAAATAGTACCGATATAACACCGTTGAACAAGTTTTTATAGCCGTTCCTGAAGAAAAAAATTTACGTCAGGAATAATGACAACCAAGAAAGCGGAGAATAATATAAATGATAAGTATATAATCAACCAATATTAAACTCATAATTCGGAACTAATTCCGTCAACGCACAAAGAATAATGATAATATCGTAATGATTAGAAACAAATTTTGAAGCTTTAATTTCTGACTCAAATCAGAGCCATAATAATGCTATCAAAAATAGCCAAAACAACTTGAGACAACTATATGAACTATGCGTATTGAATGAAGGTGGTCATTTTGAGCAATTTCTTCAGTTGATGTTATTCTTACCATACTGACATAGTTTATCATTTTTCATTGGTGGAGTAATTGTTAAGTATTCATTCTAAAATAATACTTTTAGTTTTAAGTAGTTTGTTTGGATATAAAGATTTTCGTAGATAGTTCACATATTTTTTTAATCGGTGTCATCATTTTAAAACTTTGAAACTCTGATAATTGGAGAGACACATCCACATACGCATTCATATTCGAGATCAGGAGGAAATAGCCTATCAAAAAAAGGAAGTAGGTATATACAGGACAGGGTATTCCATATTTTGAAAAAATATAGTTGCATTCAATATTCTTCACCCTGTATCCATCCCATTGACGTTATTATAACTCCAAAAATGAGTATTTTCAGTAAACGCACTCTGTCACTTGTAAAATGATTACAGATCTTGGCAGGTGGTTCTTAAAATTCGAAACTCTGTGGTTCTCAGAATAAAAGAGATAGACCAACATATGTTACATATTTGAAATCAGGGAAAAAAGAGCTAGCCAAACGTGGAAAAATATACAGAGTGTTCCATTTGAGAAAATGAAGTTGTCATCAATATGTTGGCGACCCTGTATATATTTCAGTTTCTGGACTCATATCGAAAAACCTCAGTTGATTTCGTGAAACTTTTATACGAAGCATTTTTTTGTATCTCCTTCAGTAACAAAGTTGAAGGGGGGGGGGTCAAATTATAGTGAAAAACCCGGTACACAAAGTTTTCTACAAATTTAAAATGATTGATTTCAGATGAACATACTTACAATATAAAATAATTTCAATCGGATCGGACTCAGAATAACACATTTATGAATCAACAAATTTCATTGATTTATCGAGTGGATCGATTATTTTGCCGGTGAGTGTATTTGTGATTTTCTTTTTTTTTCCTATTAATCATTCAAATCGTGATTTTTATACATATCCTTGCTCCTTCTTATGATGTTTTCAAGCATTACTATTAAAAATCTTCATTACCAATCTTCCCAAAATATGCCACGTTACGGTCTAATCTCAACCATGAATGCAATAGTCGGCCATATGGAGCTTTTAGATTCAGACAAACGACAGAGGAGTTAGAGCCGGTGATTGCCATATTCCGACTGAATTAGTTACCACTGAAACCATCTGTGTGTGATAGTTGATAGTTTACAGAGGGGTTACAGTTCACTGCGACCTTAAGGTCTATTGTGCCCCCTTACAGAGCTGTTCTGGCCAAAAACCTTCACAGCTCGCCTTCCAGTTCCAGAGATCTAATGAAATCTAGTAACTGTGAAGGCTTCAACGAGGCTAGTTCCTCACTCTTACAAGTTTCTTGTCCAAGGCATTTCCTCCTCAGGCTCGTAATGCCAAGGCATTCCGTGACTAGGTAAATGGGGGTTTCTTCCTCCTCCCCACAGAACCTACACTCGTCAGTGTCCGACAATCCTATCCTCAACAGGTGCTTCCTGAGGCGACAATGTCCTGTAAGAAAGCCAGTGAGGAGGTGCAATTGCTTCTTACCAAGATCCAGATATCTTTTGGATCCCGCTGTCTCGAAGTTCCGAAGGAACTCAGTGGAATGATCCATCCCTGGGAGATTCCGCCAGAGCTTTTCCCTCTCGGCCTTCTCCTTCTCCAGAAACTCCTTCTTATAGCTACATTTAGATATACAACAGAAGAGTTCTGGGCCAAAGAGTGACATTTGTGCGTCCTCTTTGGCAAGTGTATTGGCCTCTTCGTTTCCTTCGATTCCCGAGTGGCCGGGAACCCAGATTAAAAAGACCTTATTTTTCTTGCCTATCTCGTTGAGTTTGTTCCGGTACTCCCAGATCATCTTAGAATCGATGGCGTAGGAGCTCAGTGCTTCAATAGCAGCTTGACTATCTGAGTGTATGGCTATATCACACTTCTGATAGTTTCTTTCTAGATTTATATCTAGACATCTTTCAATAGCTAAGATTTCCGCTTGAAAGACGCTCATATAGGAGCCCAGCGACAGTGCACACTTGGTGCTTGGCCCGTATATCCCGGCGCCTGCTCCTGTAGAGGTTTTGGAACCATCTGTATACCATTTCACGGTATTTTCTTTGAGACTATAGTCGGTGTATTCCCGTTTCCAATCATCTCTTTTACTTAGCAATGTCATGAAGTTTTTCTCAGTGATTACTTTCTTAATCATTGCATCACTAGGGAGATTCGCAGATGAGATGTAGTTATTCAGAGAGAACCAGACTCTTTGATTCTTTATTCCCTCATTACCTGCACCTTCCTTAGATATTCTGAGAATAGCCTCATGGGCTACCCTATCAACCACTAGATGTAGAGGTGTGAGGTCCGTAATGACCTCTAGTGCCCTAGTTGGACACGTTCTCATAGCTCCAGTGATGCACACACAGGCAAGCCTCTGTACTTTATCGAGCCTTTTCCTCGTACTCACCTGACTTGCCTTGGCAAACCAGGCTACTGCCCCATATGTGATTATAGGTCTCACAATCATGACGTACATCCATCGCAGTATTTTTGGGTTACTTGTGATACTTCACACAAAAATATTCATGATGCATCTATGAGTTAATCTACAAACATTTCAACCTATCCAAATATTCCATTAACCAGCTTCCTCCTCTTCAGAATCAGGTAGATCTGCTTATAGATATACCGGTTGTTGAGGAAACAGGGTGTCCATTTTGTAAAATGGACATGGAAAAAAATTGCATGTGTAGAGAGTGTGTTGGTTGCCTTGATAAATCGTCAAAAATGCAGCAAACGCAGAGATATTCTAACGATCAGGGGGACAAAGCTCAAATGTTGAAGTACAACAAGTGTCTACAGTATCGTGATTTCAATGCGAAAATTGATTATGAGTACCTTGAAGATGAGGATACATTCGAAGATGGAGACGTAGCTAAAGACAGCGTTGCGGTATGTTGTTCTAAGAATAATATGTATCCTACAGTTGTTGATATCAATCGAAACAAGTGTTTCAACACCTATCGAGAATCTATTGTTTATGCCTTTATTTGATGTTGCTGTAATGTACCTATATTTGGGCGAATAAACTTGATTGATTGATTCATTTTTATGAGTAGTTATACTGAAAAGATAGAAAAAGAAAGGGATTGATAAGATTTCTATAATTAATTTCAAGACTGTGGTAAAGATTTTCAAACTGATAGATTACCTACGTGTGAAACGTGTTGAAAGAAAGGTTCAAAGGTCGATTACATCACAATGGCTGAATGATGCACTATGTCCTTCATGTCTTTTGTGTTTCTTTCAAAAAACTCTCACACAATATTTTATATTCCGATATCTTGTTCTTCAAATTTTTTTATATGTATCATTGTCTGTTCTGGTCCTATGAAAAGAGTTGAAGACTGTGCTAGGTAGCCTCCTTGTTATCCCTGATGGCTTACTATTCAGGAATCCTCACAAAGTCTGTTATTCTACAGGGTGTCCAGAAAGGGTATCGGGTATTTGTGAGTTCAATAAAACAAAAAATATTTGTGAACAATGAAGAAATTTATTGTTTATTATTAACAAATGAATTGGAGAATTATCTGAAAAAGATAATGTTATCCAAATGATGACCGTTGCGTTGCTGGCACTCTTCTAAACGGGAACGAAGATTGGCGATAACACGTTGACACATAGCTATATTGATATTGCTGCCATTTCTGACCTGATTTTTTGCTTCATCTGGTTTCGATTCGTCGGATTATTTTGATAAAACTTACTTTTAAGGTATCCCTATGCAAAATAGTCAAACGGCCTAAGGTCGGGGCTTCTGGGAGGCCAGTTGATGTTACCCTTTCGCGAAATGACTTGTTGAATCGCTGCAGCATCTCGTTCGGAAAATCAGTCGATTAGCATAGTCCGCTGATCCATTTCCTAATGCTATCATCATTTGTCGCGTGGCGTGTAGATATTCCGCATGATAGAGACGTTGAGCAGTCACTATTGAACCACCATTACGATAATACGCTCATACGCAAAATGCTGGATGCGTTCCGAGTATTGTTCCATCGTTACTAAAACTCCACAAAATGGCGGACGCCACGAACCCCTTCTCGCTCCTTTTAGACGTCCCGTTCTGAATATGGCGCGAAAACAAATACCCGATACCCTTTCTGGACACCCTGTATAAGAACCTAATGGTTCAGAATATCTCGTTCTTTGCCCGAATACTCTAGCTTCTATTTCGCTTTCGGTTTGAACATGTTTTTACTCCGTTTTGTGGTGTACCAAGCTGTGGCACCATATGATGTTCTTTCATAGCAAGATTCCGGGTTTGCATAAATCAGTGCCTTCACTGCTTACTCACAGTCATTCATTCTTTAGGAGCTGTTTTCTAGGACTAAACCTAGATTTTTTACTTCTTGTTTCAGCTGTTATTCTGTGTGAGTTTTTCTGTGATAGTTGACTCAAATTTTCCTTTGACTATCAGCACAATGTCATCAGAATAGTCAATGCATTCTACTGACTGTGTTGTATTTTCTAATCTTCTCATATATTAGAAGCGCCATTTTTTTCTATCTGCGGTTTTTTGAATAGTCTCCGTGAGTTGACACAGCGTAGTTTCTGCAGATCTGCTTATTCTTTTCTTAATGTAGGTAATACCATTGTATAAGAATAAAAAATCCTTCTTCATGCAATGTACCATTGAGAATTCTTTATAAAATGGTAATACACCCAATGTGTTAACCTCACTTGGTCGGGTAGGACATAACTTTTAAAACTTGAAAAACTAATAAACGAAACTACGTTTTTATATATCTTAATATCAACCAATATTTAAAATAATATTTCTCCTTAGAAAATAATTATTATTTTTTTCAGGGTAAAGGTTGCTGGTGCATTGCATGGTTTTTGCTATTCATCACTTTTGCTTTCCCCATAGCTCTCATAAGTTCTTTCATCTTCATATTTATATATTGTTTCGATGCATGCTGCTCATCCTGCCATGTAAGTATTGAGTAGTTGGTTGATGCGCGTTCTATTTGACAATGTTGTGATTTTGAACTGATGCGTATCACTTCTAACTGATGTTGCTTTCTGACAAGATCAGTTTAATTTCCACAATCACTTCAGTTCATCATAACGGAACCCAACCTAACATTTTGGTAAAAGTTTACAATTTACTTCTGAACATAACAGAAAGCAAATTTTATCCTCGGCTTGCTAGTAATGAATAATTCATATTACTTTTAGAACTTCCTGCCGAACTATCGTCGATATTCCTATTTGATACTCTTATTTCAAACCTTTTCGTTTTGTTGATTGTCATCCGAAAAAGGCATGTTCTATTTGTCAAAATCACTTCACTTCCAACTGAAGTGATTTCGGAAATTACTCAGTCAAATAGGAAGCTAGGAAAAGCATCCTTGTTAATAATGCAGAATACCAAGAAGGCTGGCAGCATTTCTCGCTTCTATTTGAACCACACCACATTGATATGTGCCTATGTAAAAACGAAAATTATTGACAAACTATTACAGCTAATGGATCTTTGAACCATAATTGATTTTCGGTTTTGAATATTAATAGAGATAAGAATATTGTTAAGAGGAATATTTAATAGCTTCTCATTTCAGCCCGTATGTTGCTTCTTTCTGGAAGGAATCAAACTACCTGGTACTTGTTGCAGAGGAATGTGTTCTGGCGAACCCATGTGCTCATACAAAGACGAAATTAAAGATGCAAAATGATAATCGCTTAACATTTTATGTAAAATGAAAACGATATGCAGGATTCATCTTCAGTATAACCAAAAGTAACGAGTGTAGAGTCCCAACTTGTTCTGATAAGAATAAAATATTGTCTCAGTAAATGTAATTCTAATTTTTCGCATTTACCTGCTCAATCGTATGAAAAAATACAATATTTTGTGAAAATTTTTTAATTATATCTCAATAGTTATCAAGTTTTTTCTTTTGAGAAGAACTCATTATTCCATTAGATCAGCTGGCCAATGTCTGTCCATTGAGTGTCCTTCTAGTCTTGTTTGGTGATTTCAGCTTCTATATTTGATGGCATCTTCAAGTTATGGGATATTAAGATCTTCATGTAAAGTCTGATTAGTAACATACCATGGTGCATTAGATATCATCCGCAGAATTTTCGATTGTATTCTTTGTATTGCAGCTATGTTGGATTTGCTTGCTCATCCGCAGATTTCAATCCCATATGTCCATATTGGAATGATGATGGTCTTATATAGCAATAATTCGTTTTCAAGGGATAACTTTGATTTTCTTCCAATTAGCCAATGAATTTCCTTGATTTTCATTTCAATTTGTTTTCTTTTTTTGGTAATGTGTCCTTTCCAAGTCAGTGTAGTGTCTAAGTGAAACCCAAGATATTTTGCTGTTTTAACTTGTGAAATTGGTATGTTATGCAGTTGAACTGGTGGACAACGTCCTTTCCTTAATGTAAAGTCCACTTGTTCTGATTTGGTTTCGTTTACTTTCATCTTCCACTTCTTCATCCAGATCCCTAGTTGATCTAGATGTTTTTGAACAAGGTTTGAGGCTGTTGCTGGGTCTTCATGTGCTGCCATTATTGTTGTGTCATCGGCAAATGTACCTGTTGTTGTATGAGTGGTAGTTGATAGGTCCGAGGTATAAAGTAGATAAAGAAATGGTCCAATACGCTTCCTTGTGGGACGCCAGCTTGAATTGGGTAATTACCTGATACTTCTTGCCCTACTCTAGTTCTAAACTGTTAGTTAGATACGATTTCAATAGAACAAAGAACTTCACAGGAAGAATGTTTTTATCAACAGTAAAAACACAAGAGCTTTTTTTTATCGGATAAATTTCTCTTTGCAATGAAACAGTTTTGCTAATCACTAATTTTACGAGAAAAACTGACATGATAAAATCGCGACACCGAAGGTGGAGCGATTTTATCTGATGCCAGTTTTTCGAGCAAATTTAGTGATTGGCAAAACTTTGAGTTGAAGAGAAATTTATCTGATAAAAGAAAGCTCGAGTGTTTTTTGGCAAGATAAATTAACGACAGAATATAATAATAATTTGCTCAGTCGAAACTTCACCAAAACGATTCATCTTTTGAAGATAAATTAACGACAGAATATATGGATGAACAACAACAATAATTATCTTTATTAATACAATAAAATTTAATATTGTATTCACAGAAATATTTTTCTTGTACCATCTTCGCAGTCAAATTCCAAATTGCTTTACCGCATATTCTTTATAATCATCTCCATTTTTCTTTTTTATATTATAGGCCCAATCCTTTAATATATTTGCTACTTCATGTAATGGAATTATTTCGGACAATTCATACTTTCGAACTTGACAAAACTCCATAAATTGTCTCCAGATTGAAGCTTTTGTGTTTTTTGTAGATTGCTATATAAACTTCTCGATATTTGTCGTAATTTGCTCAGTCGAAACTTCACCAAAACGATTCATCTTTTGGGTTCTAAAGCCGCGTACACATCTGAGCAAAACAGCCGAATGAGCACATCGCGCAGAATGAGCATTTAGATGTGGACGGTCCAAACGCACAGCATGAGCGCGCTCATGTTGCGCGGAGCCGATCCGCAATTTGTCGATCCATCAAAGAAAATTCGTGCTCAGTGTGAACGGGTAAAACCCGCGTACACATTTGAGCAAAACAGCCGAATGAGCACATCGCGCAGAATGAACATTCAGATGTGGACGGTCAAAACGCACAGCATGAGCGCGCTCATGTTGCGCGGAGCCGATCCGCAATTTGTCGGTCCATCAAAGGAAATTCGTGCTCAGTGTAGACGGGTTGTCACAGTTACTTCGAATGGAGTAGATCTTTTTGATTACTTTCTACTCCACTACTCTAAAAAGTTGGTTTCTACTCCGGTACCTACCAGAGAATTTCTTCCGATGTTTTCTCGACGCAATAACTTTCGGACGGTAATTCAATTGAATGAGTAATTCAAGTAACTATCAGTTAGCATTCTCCTAGATTATGAGTATCGGAGTTCCATTTATACCAAAAATAGAAATACTAATAATAATAACGCGTGTGAGAGTACTGCAATGGTATTGTGTTGTGTATGAACCATAGCTTAGAAATTATTTCTAAACAATCAAAATTCAGAGAGAGACTGTTATGTTATTCAATTAGGATGGTTAAAAATGGATTTTATGATACAGATTTATTATGTATTGTTCTCATTTGTTTTGTAGTCAACTTTGATATTTATGTTTCTGTTGTTTTATAATTATATTTTTTGTACAATTCATTATTTTTCATACTTCATTCGTTCATTTTTGTAATGTCTTTTTCTAGATTAATCTAACTTATTCTTCAAAGCCATCAGTTTTCTGACCTCGTTTTCCACCTCGTTGGCGTATTTGAATAATTGTATTACTCACACAGAAATATATTGAAATATAATCTGCGATATGAGGTAGAGGTAGCCACATTTATTATTCGTTTTGAAATAATCAAAAATACGTATAGCGCATCCCAGTTTGGGTGAGACAACCTGGTCGTATCTTCAAAACCATACCCCGAAAAAAAAGTTGAGTTCGTCACTGTATTCTACGCAGAATTCTGTATCAGACTGTTTTTAGCGCAGCATTATTTTTATTTATGAGTATAAATTTCCAAAATCGCCTTGTATCTCATCAACGGAAACAGTTATGCAAAATCTGATCAGACCAACTTGAGTTTCACAAGAATGTAGGACAAGAACATGAAAACCCCAAGTCTCTATCTTAAATAACAAGCTAGAAACCTGGCTGTCTCACCCAAAGTGGGATGCACTGTATATTCATAATTTTCGTCTTGTCACAGAATATCTATCCTCACCCATGCTGCTTTCCACTCACGGGGGTCAGTCGCCCCGGGGCTATTGTCTGTGGTCCAAAATAAAGGATTCCTCTGTTTTCAAACACAGACTACAGTCCGGGTGCAACTCTGAGCTGCTCAGAGCAACTCACCCCCGTGACTGGAAAGCAGCACCAGAAGCCAATAAATTTGTTCGAGATTTCGCTTCTGTGGTCTTGTAACAATCACAAAAAAATATTCTGGAACAATTCTGGATATCAATTGTTTGGATATTTTCCACATATACTGGAGACTTGTAAATGAATCGCCACTTGCAAGGAACCGCAGTGTTAGCTTAGCGCTAAACGTTCTTCCCCAGGGATTGCCATTCGGAACTCAGTATCTCGTCTGGATATCTTGTCTTTAATCGCATTCAGGAGAAATGAAAAATCTGCTTCCGACATTCTTGTAAAATTTTTGATTCGTCTGCTGTCTCCCTCACTTTGAATGTCGTGCAATAAAAAAGTGCTGTTGAGGCTACGTTCTCGACTTCTTAGTAGATATAACTGTGAAGACCATCTAGCTCGCCGTCGTCTCTTTTTCTTTAGCAACTCGTACAGAATTATGAAAGAGGCACTAGCACATCCCAAGTTTTCCATCGTTTACGTTTGTAAGCACTGAACTGACACATCCGTTGTGCGGCACCGAACACGTCATGCTCATATTGCTCATTCTGTTCGTGTGTCGGAAAGAAAAATTGCCGGCATAAACGCTCATTCGGTTCGGCGCGTTTTGTCCGTCCACATCTGAATGCTCATTCGGCGCGATGCGCGATGTGCTCATTCGGCTATTTTGCTCAGATGTGTACGCGGCTTATATCAACAAAGTTAAATAATTACCACACCGATTCAAAATGAAAGCACTATATGTTCAAAATTCAAAAATCTGACAGACTAATTGACATATTGAGGAAGAGAAGTTTTTATCGCGATAAAAAAGGATGCACCTTTTTTATCGATGTCAAAGTGACAATAACATAATATTGAAGTTAATTTATCTTGTATAAAAGTCCTAAATGTCACACTTGACGCTTGACTCTCATCCAAAAAGACTGAAGTACAGTACAACTGCAAACGCTTGGTTGATGGTTTGTGTTATCTAATGTGTTTGTTTAACAGTCGAATGACCTTGTCTAAATCCAAATTGGTGTGATGGAATCCAATGATCGCTGGGGATTTTGGTATTTATTCTCTAGAATTTTGTGAAATGAAACAAATTTGAAGAACAATCATAAATGCCACTTTAATATTAACATACTCCTAAATATTTCTTTTGTACACAAAGGTTTATTAACGTATCTTACAAAAATCAAAACTTAAATTACCAGTAAACTAGATAACGTTTTTTCAGACAAGACAACAATAATATAAAAAAGCACTTTGTCATATCCATCTTTTTTCTTCGTTATGCAACCATATAATGTTTTTCTTATAAAGTAAAGTGAGACTGAAAAGTTGAGAGTGTCGATTGCATTGAATGAATTTGCAATCAAACATCAATGGAAAAATACTGCATGGCACAATACCATAAAACTAACACGCAATGTTGAGATTCTATGAATGTGAATAATCTCAATTCATCCCAATATTCAATGAAGAAGTTCATATATTTTTCAAATGAGATCGTTCACCTCCGTTCACCTCTTCTTCTTTGATTTTGAGTTTTAATTGGAGTACTTATACTCAAAACATTCTTCTCGACAACAACAATAATGAAGTCATGGAAATTAAAATAGATACAGTTGCTTTAACATTTCCTGCAGCACCATGCTCACACCAATCGAGGTTACAGTTGTCAGCTACCATTCTGTATTTTTGCACTACGGTATTCCAGTCACAGAGGCCAACCGAGCATTCTGGGAAATTGACTGGTACCTCGTTCAGAAGAAACATGACTTTGTATTTGTTTTCTCGCTGACAGCTGAAAATAAAATAGAATCTTAGTATACTTTTCAGTACGGATGAAAAGTGTAACTACTGAAAGAGACAATTCAGTAGTTTTATCGGCACAAGGAACCAGAACAAAAACTTATTATTCTTTCAGCGACGTTTCGGAAATTTTATTTCCTTCTTCAGGCTACAAAAATATACAAAATACAATCAGTCGAGCACTCAGAGAGAATCAAAAGGAATACAAACGTCAAAAAATAATAAAAAATATAAAATATAACAATGTTGAAAACATATACGTCATAAAGATAAAAAATAAATATCTATAAGAAGTCCAAATTAAAATGAACAATAAGGACATATTCAAAGACTCACACCATATAAAAATATTACAATTAAATATAAAATTATTGTAAATCTAAAATATTACAAGAAAAGAGAACTCACCACATCAGAATAAAAACTATAAACATGATAAAATATAGGAATACATAATCTACAGGAAAATAGGGTTCTAACGCAAATTACATAGTGACATAAAATAACAACATTTGAAATCAAAGCGGCAAACAACAATGAAAGACAGGTACACATATGTTCACTGTCTTAGTCCGACTTCTTTGATCAAATTGCAATATCAAAGAAGTCGGACTAAGACAGTGAACATATGTGTACCTGTCTTTCATTGTTGTTTGCCGCTTTGATTTCAAATGTTGTTATTTTATGTCTTTATGTCTATGTTTTTGGAACGATATAACCTTCGACGTACTGAAAGAGACTCTCAGTTAAAACAATAGTTTGAGTAATCGGAGACAATATATTGGATATATTTGCCGCATAGAATAAGTAAATAATTTTTTTAAACGTTTGAAAAGAGTTTGAGCATGTTGCCTTCCTTTCACATCTGATGTAGGTAAGAGAAATGGTAGGTACAGGGTGTTCCGACAAAAGTCTATTTTCAGACTTTCAGTGGATCAATTGAAAAAAAAATAATGGTGTTTCGTAAACATAATTAATGATCAAAAAAATTGAGAAGAGCCCTGAGCAGGTGCTTTTGAGCGCTCGTTCATTGGTGGAGCAATAATGCCTCAAAATTTCGCATAGGTATAAGTATAAGACTGCAAAAATCAGCACTATCGGAATTATATTCTGAAAATAATTCAAAAATGAAATATTTGAAAAATCAATAATTGAAAAAATTAAATTCTATGGTACAGATGATGCATTCCTCTCGAAAATCTCCATAATCATTCAGTATAACAATCTTCATTCACAAAATAAATATAACTCGAATAGGATATCTTGCTATTTTCTATGGTTCTGTGAACACCATGGCCACAAAATTTGGCACGAGGGTCACTATGAGCATCTTGCATGTGGCCGCAAAATTTCATTTCGATTGGTATCTTTTTGTTTGAGAGAGCGAGGGACAAAATTTTGAAGGGCCATATTTATGGAAAACCCCGTACAATTTGGCTGGTTAACGAACTCAACCACGGCTTTTGAGCACCGAACTCACCCTGAAAATCTCAAGTTTCTAGGACAAATCCCTTCTAAAGTTATATCGTTTTCATGGCCAGACGGCCTCACGGACAGAATTTAATTTGACCACGAATTCATCATCAGGGAGTCGAACCCTTTCGTTTGAGACCATTTTTGGCTCAAAATTTCAAAATACAGACATTCATACAAAACGAAATCATGAAATCATTTTTAGTTTAAAGATGTTAAGAAACAAAAGTGTGTGATGATGGACGAAATGGTTTTCATATTTTTTCCGAAAAAATATTAAAAATTTTTTGAGTAAAGCCCTGAGCAGGGTCTTTCGAACGCTCCTTCAATAGGGGCGTTCGGCATTGACCTCCGCGAGCGGACGGATTTTTTTGTCACGTGACCTCAGATCCTACAGATAAATCTGAAATATCTGGAAATAAACGAACGGTACAGAGCATCTGCCACAGAACATACTGCTCTGTTCTACTTTTATAAATTATGAGATTTCAAAGATCACTATTTTGGGAAATATGCTCATCTTTTAACGATACTTTCACCCTTTTAGTAGCTCTTCCATAAAATCTCAATTAAATAATTAAGTACAAAGGCACTGAATGCAAAAGAAACGAGTAATGCAATATCCCTTTCTGGTCGTTCAATACGGCGATAGTTGTACCGAAAGATCCTGATCAATTAATTGATTAATTACACGAAAAAGAAACGGGAAAGCAATATCTCCTCCTGCCCATTTATAACTACGATAACTATATTGAAAAATTTTAATGAATTAATTGAGTTTTTAATGAATAAATGAAAACAGAAGAATAAAATTGTTTGAATTTTTTAATCTATCGGTTGTCGGATCAGGAAACTCAACATAAAACAAAAAAAAATATAAAAAACATAAAACTCTATGGATAAAATCGCTTTGCTCCGTCGAAATAGACCGAGCGAAAAGATCGACGTCCGATTGCTCAGATTTTTATGACGAACGGTACAGATTTGTATTCCCCTCAATCCGGATGTAATAAACGAACGGTTTAGATCGATCCGACACGTCCGATGTCGATGCCGAACGCCCCTATTGGTGAAGCAATAAGACTAATATCTCAAATGTTTATATGCGACTTGAGATTGATACCAAATATACAAATGCAGAATCTCAGCACAATCGGAATAAAATTCTGGAAATTAAAAAAATATGCAAAAAATTAATAATTCAAAAAAATTTAATTCTAGGTTTGGATGATACGATAATCTTGAAATATTGCATGAACATTCAGTATATCAGTCTCAATTCACAAAATAAATTTCACTCGAATCAGATATCCTGTTATGGAAATATAAAGATTCTTCTTTTTGATATATCAATTGAATCTTCTTTTATTCTCTTTACACTATGGCCACAAAATTTTGCGTGAACATTCAATATGTCAATCATTATTCACCAACTAAATTTCACTCGAATCGGATATTTTTTATGGAAAAATGAAGAAAGCCTTCACGGATAGAATTCAGTTTGACCACGGATTCGTCATCAGGGAGTCGAACCCAATCCTTGGAGACCATTTTCGGCTCAAAAGAAGTAAATTACAGACATTTGAGCAAAACGATATAGCACTCGTCGAACGAGCGCTCGAAAAGGGGATTAGGTACTCTTAAACAAATTTGAGGATCAATTTATCACCACTTCATTCATTTTACCTGTTGAAGCCACCAACACACAAGCTGCATAGTTAGTGAAAGTACTTTCCCATGATGGAATTGTCTACAAAAAATTTAAAGCTTTCAATAAATAACGAACTCTGCCTGTCGCAGGCTCTAACTTCATCAAAAAACGCTGTGAATCGTTGAAGATCTGATAGATTACAAGAGAGAAATTGAGAAAATAAAAGAATATACTGTGATATATGGCTGAAAAACTTCACAATATATCCAATGTGTTGTTATACCAATGTACAGTTAATACAAGAACGGCTTAAAAAACTTAACCAAAATTTTTATTCAAGACTTTAACAATCAAAGAACATCCTGGACCTATTCCATCGCGAACAGATCGCACATGTCGCTACAAAGTACACACCTAAATTTTTGATGAAAGACATGGAAGACCAACAGTGAAACTCATAAATTAATATTCATTCATAGGTATACTTCGGTAATTTTTTTGAAATGAGAATGGAAAATGGCTGAAGGACCTAGGTCGAAGTCCTATTGTAGCAACAATAAATTCCTTCCATTATTATTATTATATCGCTGAAATATTATGAGTAGAATAGAACTTACTGGTAAAGTACAGCTACAAGGTTTGCTCCAAATGGATCTATTTGTGAAAGTTTCCATTGACGACTCTTGAGCTGATAATAATTATCAGCAGTCAGTTGACTATTGTCTCTAGCTATTCCCATTGCCGTTAGGAACCTCAAAAACTGTGTTGAATGGGTGAAGTAATGTGAAACCTTGTATGCATCAGCTGGCTCACCTAAAAAAATAAGAAGGAAAATGAGCATGGTTTGTTTCCATGAGTGATCTTCTTTCATGGTGCATGATATGCATCCATAGAATTTGCACACCTGTCTGGTTTATTAATTCAAATTAATTCTGTGAAAATAAAACCTGTGAACGCGGAAAGGTCTACATCATTTCTTCTAAATTCATATCGAGGCGCTTGAAAGGGCGTTATAAGCTCAGTCTTTTCCCGAGAGATGCATATATAAAAAAATCAGATAAACTGAAGACCTTACACAAATACTGATCGAAGGTAAATTTCTTGATAATTGCAAAATTGTAAGAGTTAATCCGATATTGAATGAAGAGCAGAGATCTGAATCTGACTACTACAGATTTGTATCGGTTACCTCAATATTCGGAAAAATAATGGAGACTGATTGTAACAACTCGAATGATGATAATATACAGTGGGGAAACCACTTATGGAATAAAATGATTTATGCCATTATTTTAGGAAATTATGAAAAATTCCGAGACATACAAATACGTCTAATAATAAGTTACTTCAGGTTTTTGATAAATCCATATTTAGCTAATTTAAAAAAGTAATAAATTATTAATTTTGAAATTTCACCCTGTATAACTCATAGTTGACCATACGTTATTTAGTTTGTTGAAATCGGTTCATTAAGAGGATTTCAAAAATATGCAAAAATACAGGGTGTTTCATTAAAAAAACAACACTGACTGTGGCATACTTGCGTGAATCACCCTGTACATTTAAATTTATATCTATAGTCCGTTCACGTAAGTTTGAGCCGTCGGTTGGCCATGGCAATTTGGCCTATTCCACTGTGTGAATTAACATCTTAGGTTATGTTGTTATGTTATGTTGTTTATTTCCTTGTCAGATCGATACGCAATGTTGTCAATATTGCATATAGTTCTCTGATAACTCGGAAGTACGTCGGGCCAGGCCGGATAAATTCGGCATCGTTGATTATATTTTACGTTTGACAGCAAATACTGACAACTTCGGATATACAGTGTGTCCCGTAAATACCACGCAAAAGTGACACTGGAGATAGATTGACATTAGGTCTTTCAGATAGCATCAACATGACCTCAGTAAAAGTCCACTGGTTTTCGAGATATAACCACTTTTGTTTTTTTTGAAAATCTCCAATTTTCGGTCTTCAAACTCATGTTTTTTTTTTACCTAGGCTACCCTGAATAGTTGCTTTGAACAATGAAGTAATAACTTCACCGAGAACTAGAACAAAATCCTTTAAAAAAATGTCTAACTTGTTGTATTTTATGACGAAGTTAAAACGTTAACTTAAGTTTGACTGACTGATGTGAAAAAAATCAGACTGAATTGACAAATAATCGTAAAAACTGGTCCATTTCCAGCACTTTTCAAAATGATACAACACTACCAATTTTTTTTATGTCAAAACCTTAGAAATTATAATTTTGTCGCGAGAAATGTGTTTATGCCGAAATAATTAAAAATTAGGAAAAATGCACAAGTATCACCTGTTGCCAAATTACATGTTGCATGATATTCTTTCCTCGCTACCGTTTCAAACAACCATTATTTTTGCTCTTCTTTCTCTTTTATCTCACTTTCTCTTTCATTTTTTGTTTGCAAAAGTGGTTATATCTCGAAAACCAGCGGACTTTTACTGAGGTCATGTTGATGCTATCTGATAGACCTAATGCCAATCTATCTCCAGTGTCACTTTCGCGTGGTATTTACGGGACACCCTGTATAAACAAACTCTTACTATGCGCTCAAACTTTCGTGAACGGACTATAAATAACGTACAACTCAATTCAAACCTTGACATGTCTAGGAATTTTTTTTAGTTTTCTAAAATAATGACAAAGAATTACATTCCATTAGTGGTTTCCAAACTGTATGATGATGATAATGTTAAAATCGTGGAGGTCCTTTACCTCCATGGTTAAAAAACATCTGGATATAGATAAAGTATGATGCATGTAACAATCGATATTTACCATCTACAACTTTTTTCATCATTTGGAACATGTCCTTGACTAGCAGACATCCTTCTTTAGTATTCGCTGGATTTCCGTATCCACTGTAGTAATAATCCTGTAAATCTTCTGCATATTCTAATAATTCTAGCTGTTTCTTAGTAAACACGGAGCACCAGGGTGATGGATCATTCAAGTACCTGAAAAATAATGAAACATTTCATCAATTTGGTAGAACCAGATATTGTCCTGATAAGTAGTATTTTTGAATTTTAGAAATTCTTCTCGAGGACATTGACTACTACTACTGAGTTATTGATATTTTATCCTGTTCACAACCTCAAAACTGCGAATCGAGCCCAATATCTTTCTAAAAGGAAAAACTGAAATCATCAATTGTTTTGAGTAGAATGAGTTCAATAGTTCAAAGCCATTCCACTTCTCTGGCCATTGATTTCATATTTCGTACGAAAATATGGTCTTATAAATTGTATTGTATTGAATAAATTTGTATCGTTTTAGACGAACAACGCAATATTTAAATTGTTGTCCTCGAAATATGATTTTTTTTCATCTGAAATGATATTTTCGTTGAAACTGATATTTTTCCCATTCTCATAACTTTCAATATATGCCAAAAGGTATTAAATTTGAATCATAGATTGAAAAAAAAACATTTGAACAGTTTTTTGCCCAATTGCCCTTCTCCAAAACACAGAATATTTTATTCCTTTGTACCCTATGTATCGTTACAACAGCTGCTTTCCAGTCAGTTGCGTAAATCCTGGGACTTGACGCAAAAAATTACCGGACAAACGATATGATTAAAACTAGAAATGGAACCATTGAGTCGATTTAATACATTTGCGAAACATTCCCCTGACTCATCCCATCTGGCTTTTTCCACTACAAAATTTATGATATTTACCTACTTATTCACATCCAAATTATGAAATGAAATATAATCGAACTATATCCTCACGAAAAATGCAAAAAACAGGGAATTACATTTTGATCTATTTTTATATTCTGGTTAGCATAAAAAAGGAGTTACTTTGATTTTATGCTGTTTTCAATATCGAGTTATTGTCCGCATTGGTCGCAGTCAATAAAGGTAGTTTTTTCGATTTCGAAATTTTGATTTCTCAAAAAAAGCAGTTTTTGACCAAGTAATAAGTCTTCTCTGCTCGCCAGTGTATTATGAGCCATTTTATTCATGGACCGAATTTTATTCGATTTCAGATCGTTAAATCTTTTAAGCAAAGATTAAGGAGAGAAAGATAGGAAACGGAGCTACTACGATTATGTTAGCGTCATCTATGTGTCAGGATTAAGTACTAAAATTCAGGAGAATGGGTAAAATCAAAAATTGTAGGGGCCAAAACTACGACATTTGAAAACATTGCCATGATTGCACGTGAGTAACCTCTTCGTTTCGTGGCTTCATTTTATTGGCGTTTCGTATTGTGTTTGTGTTTATCTATTTTTTGTGTGCTTCTTTTGAAATTCAAAATGGTTTATGGAGCACATTGTATGGTGATGAACTACAAAATAATAAAAAGGCCAATCCTGAACCTGAGAAAATAGGAAGGAAGGTATTGAAACTCGCATCATGTATCTCTGTTTCTTCTTTCTTTTTAATTTCAGTGCTCTCAAATGGATATAGTTTTTTGGGCGAAGAGATATTGATCTCATCAGCTGTTATAGAATATGCGGTGAGCATATTTCTACAGATCAAATAAAAACAAATGGAAAATCCCTATCCTGTTAAAATTTCTATTTTCAAATTGTGGTTCATTTCTAATTGTTTTGATAATTCGGTAACTGATATGTAAGAATATTATTGATTTGTATTCAATTTCATTATTACATTTTTTGTGAGTAATGATTTCTGATAAAACTTTTGCAATACAATTTCGCATTTCATTAATATCATTTTTTTTAAACAATGTTGAGATGACAAATAACATCCTGATTACGAAGCAAATAACTAGCTTTTTTATCGATCAGGATGTTTTTTTTAAGCTCGACGTCTAAATTAATGTGATACGTAGGAACAATTAAATTTGATTCAGCGCTCATTATGACAGTTTTCTGTATTGAACAATTTATCCTTTTCAGCACCATCTATGTGTCAGAATCAATCAACCAACCGAAAAACGTAGTCGAAATTTAGTACTAGAGTTGTAGGGGCGTTTCCTATCCTTATTTTCTTTTTTATCTTTGCATTTTAGCTGAACATTCTAAACCAAGACTGTTACACAGCTACATGTATGTATGTTACATAATGTCGCCGGAGTAATGGGTCAAGTTTTTGCTTGATCGCATGACAAATAGTTTTTACGTATTTTGCTATCAGTTCAGAATATTCTATTTTGACAGTGACAGTGTAAATGAAATGTTTAGATAACGATCAGTTTTTAGGCTTATTGTAACCGGTTTTTTTAATGTGAAAGTTTGTGTTATAATGATCGAAATAGCATGATGGGTTTCTCGATTATGAAAATCCCCATCGCCCCCTATTTCATTCATTTTTCTTCTTTATGTATTATTCTTTCGTTAAACCTTCAGAACATTTGTTTTTATTTAGCATTTGTTCCAATCTTATATTAGTAGTAGTTAATTCAATAAAAAATCTGTTACTCTTTCCACAAAGTATCAGTTCAATTCTCAATCCCCTGTCTTACCCCACCTTCTCCACCAATTATAGATATTTAAGAAAGAGAAAAAGAACTCTTACTAGTACCAACTGCGCAATAACGGGAATCAATTTATTATACATACCACGCTTTTTCATATCGGCACATATCATACATGTTTCGTATGACAACTTCGTCACCAGTATAACGAAAACCTAATCGTTTGAAGACATCCCTGACCATCTGAAGGTAATCTGGCCTCTTCTTGAACCTTTCATATTCACTGAATGTGTAAGGGTTGTTTTCCACTTCTCTCATTATTGTTTTGCATTGATTCGGTGGCTTAAATTGTAATATGTAGATTAATTCATTTGGAAAGAAACTCTTTACATTTTGCGCTTAATGAAAAATATTTTCATGATATCAATAGTAGTAGAACAATATTCATATAAATAGATTGCATGGAAGTAATGAATGTTGTGGGTAGATTATTTGTTCTAAAAAGATTCTCAACGCGGATGGGAAAACTAGTCTTTTGACCATTCTATGAACTATGAACTACCATTGCCTGGCAACGAATATTAATATCCTTAGAACAGTCTCGTTTACCTATTTAATACCATTGTTTAAAAATTTAATCAATGTTAATACCTACGTCGCGTCGGTTCGAGTTCCAACTAAGTTTCACTGAAGTTTTTTATAAGTTCATCTAGAATGTTTGGAAATACAATAATTTAATTAATTCGACTCTAGGACTCAAAACTGTGTTTACTCAGATAATAAAAATTAATTTGACAACTGAAAAAAAATTAGGAACATTGCAGGTTTTCCGCCACTTTTCGGTGACTTTTCTGAAAAGAGGACCAAAAATACTGAGATTTGACCAAAAACCGTTACTTAAAGTATTATACATAACTGGCCACACTCATAAGAATCTTGCTCAAAAATGACGCTTATGCTTCGAAAAACGGATATATTGTATAAGG
The DNA here is from genome assembly GCA_013421045.1 of Propylea japonica. Classification (NCBI taxonomy): domain Eukaryota; kingdom Metazoa; phylum Arthropoda; class Insecta; order Coleoptera; family Coccinellidae; genus Propylea; species Propylea japonica. The sequence goes on from CM024247.1 coordinate 28,197,791, forward strand.
CAAAAATGATTCTTCCGATGCCCTCTACACAAAAATACATGTTTGTCTAGTTTATGATGATACTGCCTGTATATATTGCTAGTCCTCTTTATTACAGTATTCGTTTTGTGGAGTTTCGTGCTCCTGAGCTGTTCCAGTACTTGTGCGCAGCCAATGGCAAGCCGTATTTCGAGCTTTTGAGTTACTCAGGAGCACGAAATAGGCTAAATAAAAGCAGCAATACCGAAGCACTTAAAATATTGTTACGTGTTTCTTCCGAACCACTGTACCGCCGCTGCATTTCCCCCGCCACGTGACTCCCATTGTATCGGCGCATATCGATGAATTTCAACGGTCATCATGTTTTCTGAAAAACCGGTGTTGGCTGTTATCACTAACATTTTGTTTCTTGGAATTCTTTAAAAAGTATTTTCGATATTTCGATACCTCTAATTGGGATTCTTGCTTTTTTGAAGATTTTTCGAATACAATTGTTCGATCATTATTTTTCGTGGGACGAAAATATTGAGAAAGATTGTATTTTCCTGCAAAGGGATTTCAAACAAGAAATTTTATCGCTGTGGTAAGACGCCATCATATGGTCATTTTGTGTCAATTCATAATTTGTTTCGTTTCACCTTGTTTTAGCTTCAACGAGATTTATACCATCCATTATTCTCGAGCATAACGAACAAATATAATAATATTTTACCCTCATTATATATAAGAGGTATGTACAAAATTTTCATTTGGTTTTCCATTATCATTTAACCAAAATGGTTTCATTAATTATAGGGTCCAGGTGTGGGACAATAGAGTCCACATTAGACCTTCAATCTCTCACTTCTGAAGGTACAGAAAATATTCGCATATCAGGGTGAATCCAGATTTTGCGACGCCCAGGGAATCGACACCTAAATATTCCCAAGTACAACAGGAGCACGCCGCTAATCACTCAAGGTCGTACTATATTTCTTTTCCTTCCTATTTCATAATTAACACCTTGTAAAACTCTCCTCCCCTATCATCTAGTTTCTCTTTTAATTATTTTTATTCAATAATACGTGATTTTGAACATCTGAATTGAGTCTAAATATTGGAAAGTAATTGTTAAGGTATTTGTTGAAGTGTATTTGAAGTTAAGGGGGCTATACCCCCTAAGTTGTAAAGCGCTTGTGTACACATACGCCCTAAATCTATCTGTTTCGTAAAAGTAGTAGTTCGTGCTGAAATTAATTTATGTAGTGAACTCAGAGAGCAATAATAGAGACCTGAGTTGTCAGTTTTGTATATTTTTTTTAATTACTGGTAAAAGTTCCAGATTTCCTTAATTAGATTTCCATCCTAACATCCCCTAAGTGTAATCAAAATCTGGTGGCGCCCATTTAATACTATTTTTTTTCTTGATTTATAATTTACCCTGCCCTTCTCCGACTTGAGCTAGGGACCGCTTAGGGAGAACACTATTGAGTAATTCCAGAGAAAGTAACAAACTGGCGCCCAACGTGGGGCCGTGTTGAAATAAGTGCTCTTTTTTTTAAGATACATTTTCCGTGAAAACTAACACCTTTTTGAAAATTTTTCATCCTGTTCCATATTTTTTGTTGTTGTTTCTGGTTGGTTAGAGAACTTATTTTCATTCTCTCATTTCACAGTTTATTGCTGGTCTTTAATTTGTACTTGTATTCTGCCGAGCGTGCTGAGTTTGGGAATTTTTCGATTTGTTTGGAGTTAGGAAGACAGAATGACAGGTGGAATGGAGGTGAATAGACTGGATAAGGAGGAGTTGTCATATGAACTTGCTTTCCGTGGGATAAAACCGGCTGATACGGTGGATAAGATGCGTAAGACTTTAAGAAATATTTTTAAATTTGAAAAATCTGGTTCGGGTTTCACGTATCCTAATTATCCATTCTCGTTTGAGGATGATGTTAAATATTTGAGGACTAAGGCTAATGAATGTCGAGCTTTGTTAGATAATTTTAATGATGGTGTTGCTAGTAATTCTTACAAAAAATTAAGTTCGAAAATTTTGCACTCACTAGGTAGGGCTAATAGATCTCAGCCAGTGCAATCTGAAGATATTGCAACTAAAGCTAACTTGATAGTAGATTTTGTTAACATGCAAGCTGAATTGAATAGTAAATCACGTAAATTTGAAAAACGTCGCAGTTCGATTGTACCTTCCGATATTTCAATCCTCATGGCAGGTACAAATATTCAATCATCTTCAAGTGACGAGACTGAAGATGAAACAGATGAGCAGAATCAAACTTTTGCTAGTACTGCATCTCCGCGTGCACCCATTTCAAATGCAAAAAGTATTCCTGTGTATAAGTGGAATTTAAAGTTTAGTGGAAAACAATCAGACATGTCTCTTAGTACGTTTTTAGAATCAGTAGAGGAATTGTGCATCTCTCGTAATGTATCTAAAGTTGAATTACTTGCTTCTGCAGGAGATTTATTCACTGGGGATGCTTATCAGTATTATTTATCAATCCGAAAGAAATGTATTTGTTGGGGCGATTTAGTAAGAGCTTTTAGAGAACAGTTTCAATCACCTCTGTATGATGAGGAGTTATTTGATCAGATCAAACGTAGGACGCAGGGACCTGATGAACCTGTTGGTATATTTTTAGCAAAGATGATTAACATGTTTGAAAAATTGTCATTTTCGGTTTCCGAAAATATTAAAGTCGGAATTTTAAGGAATAATATTCTGCCATTTTTCCAGTCGCAACTGGGACTTACAGAGATAGATTCTGTATCGGAGTTATTGGCCTTGTGTCGTAAATTGGAAGCGCGTAAGGAGGCTATAGCTAGGTATACACCACCTCCAAGATCGAAAAAGTGGATTGAGCCACAGTTAGCTTATGTGTATTCGGGCACGGAAGTTGCTGAAATCAATGAAACTGTCTATTCTAAATCTAAATCTCGGGCTAAATGTTGGAATTGTGGATCAGTTGATCATTTGAGGAATTCGTGTCCAGAAGCACAGACTAGTGCTTATTGTTATAAATGTGGAAAGTCTGGGTGTACCGTCAGAACATGTTCCGATTGTAATAAGTCATCGGAAAACTTCAACCGGAGGAAGTAGAGAGTCGGCTAAATTCTTCCGTTCATGTATTTCCGGCTAACTCAGTCAAGTTTAAAGAATCAAATGTATCTTCGATCAATTCTGATTTTTCACTTGTTCCGGAACAACAAGTTATTTTGGATTATATTTTGTCCAGTGCTGAGGGTGATGAACGCCCATATTTAAAAGTTAAAATTTTGGATAAGGAAATTCTTGGTTTGCTTGATTCAGGAGCATCGCGTACTATTTTAGGTGCACCGGGTTTAAATGTTGTGGAGTCCTTACGTTTACCGTGGTCTACGGAAAAGCCTATTCGTTGCAAAGTGGCGAATGGAGAACAAGTTGAATCTCTGGGGTCAATTTGTGTACCTTTTAATGTCGAGGGAAAAGTGAAGGTTATGAATGTACTCGTAGTACCTGCTGTATCGCAGCCACTCATATTAGGTACCGATTTCTGGAAAACTGTTGGTATTGTTCCAGATCTTCGACGTGGTGGTTGGCAGTTTTCTGCGGAACTATATGCGGATTTAAATAATATTTCGGTAATTCAATCACAAACTGAACTCACCGCAGATCAAAATCGGCAATTGAATGATTTGGTGGAGCGTTGCTTTGAGGAAATGGGAGATAAATTGGGTTGTACAACTCTTGTGGAACATGAGATAATAACTGACTCACCCCCAATAAAACAACGGCACTATCCTGTTAATCCTATAATGCAGGCACACATAGACCGCGAATTGAGTAAATTGTTGAAAAATGATGTAATCGAGCCATCATCTAGTCCGTGGTCAAGCCCTATGCTCTTGGTCAAAAAGAAGGATTCTTCTTATAGAGTCGTGATCGACTACCGAAAATTGAATAAGGTTACTCAGAAGGACGCTTATCCAATACCTTTTGTATCTGCCACACTTGATAAACTTAGGGACGCTAGGTATTTGTCTTCCATGGACATAAAAACAGCATATTTTCAGATTCCTATGGCTGAACGCTCTCGGCCAATGACTGCTTTTTCTGTGCCAAATAGAGGGCTCTTTCATTTTAAACGTATGCCCATGGGGTTGTCCAACTCTCCGGCTACATTTCAGCGTTTTATCGATTCTGTGTTAGGTCCCGAATTAGAACCTTATGTGTTTGTGTATCTAGACGATATAATTGTGGTAACTCAAACATTTGAAAAGCATATGGAAGTTTTGCAAGAGGTATTTCGTCGTTTGAAAAATGCTGGTATAACTTTGAGTCGGGAGAAGTGTAATTTTTGCCGTTCTGAATTGAAGTATTTGGGTTACGTGGTTGATAAGAATGGTTTGCACGTAGATTCTGATAAAGTCGAAGCTATTCTACGTATTCCAACTCCGAAAAAGGTTAGTGAAGTGAGGAGAATTTTAGGTTTAGCCTCGTGGTATAGGCGTTTCATCCCAAATTTTTCAACGGTCGTTGCTCCAATGTCTTCACTTTTGCGTAAAGGAAGAACGTTCGTTTGGGATGACTCATGTGAAAAAGCCCTAAACTCGATTAAAGAAAGTTTGGTTTCTGCACCCGTACTTTGTTGTCCGGATTTTTCGTTACCGTTTTTTGTTCAGACTGATGCTTCAGACTTCGGCCTAGGAGCAGTGTTGTATCAAACTGATTCTGAGAATAGGGAAAGAGTGGTTTGCTACTTGAGTAGATCTCTCAGTACACAAGAGCGTAAGTATAGCGCTACTGAGAAAGAATGTCTGGCGGTTTTGTTTGCCATAGAAAAATTGCGGCCTTATTTAGAAGGTGTTCACTTCACGGTGGTTACAGATCACTACAGTTTGAAGTGGCTTAATAATATTCAGGATCCTGTCGGTAGAATTGCAAGATGGGCAGTTCGATTACAACAATACTCTTTTGATATTGTTCATCGAAAAGGCAAGGATAATATAGTCCCTGATACGCTCTCTCGAAGCGTTCCTGTAGTAGAGGAGATTCGAATTTTCGATCCTCCTATTCCCGATGCTGTATCTGATACTTGGTACTTGGGAATGTTGAAATTCGCTCAGGACAATCCAAAAAAATATCCAAGTTGGAGAGTCGCTGATGGTAGATTGTATAAGCACGTCAGGTCAAAGTTTCCGGAGTTGCAATCAGATGAAGGCAATTGGCGTCTGGTGATTCCCAAGGAGAAACGCCGAATATTTTGCAGAGGTTTCATGACAATCCTTTGGCTGGCCATGGTGGTGTTACTAAAACTTTGGCACGAATTTCGCAATTATATTATTGGCCTCAGATGAGGGACGATGTAGCAAGATATGTGCGACGCTGTAATGTTTGTTTGCAAACGAAACCTGAACAAAAACGTCCCGCTGGTTTGATGTTGAGTAAGACAACAGCAGTTTCAGAGCCGTGGCAATTATTGAGCACTGATTTAATAGGTCCTCTACCACGAACACCTCGTGGATTCCAATATATTTTATCTGTTTCAGATAGTTTCAGTAAATTTACATTGTTGTTTCCTTTGCGTAAGGCTACGGCTGAAAATGTTGTGAAGTCGCTGGAAAATGAGGTAATTTTGATTTTTGGTGTACCTTCCGTTATCATATGTGATAATGGAAAGCAACTTAAGGGTAAAGTTTTTTCCGAGTTCGCTAATCGTTACAATATAAGAATCGAATATAATGCAAATTATCACCCCCAAACTAATCCCACAGAAAGAGTGAATAGAGTCACAAAAACTATGTTGACTTCATACGTGGCTGAAAATCAAAAAGATTGGGATAAGTTTTTGCCGTTTACTGGTGCTGCAATAAGGTCAGCTCGACATGAAGCAACTGGTTATACCCCAAATTTTATAATGTTTGGAAGAGAGTTGAATTTTCTTCCAGAAAAAAGTATGTCCCTTGATGTGAAGAATATAGACATTCAGAGGTCCCGTAATTTAGAAAATCGTACTGTTGGTTTGAAAAGAGTATTTTCTGATGTTACGAAACATCTGAAGAACGCTTATGAAAAAAGTAAACGCTACTACAATTTGCGTCGTCGTGCAGATACTTTTAAATTAAAACAAAAGGTCTGGAAACGCAATTATGTTTTGTCTGATGCCTCTAAGCAATTCACTGCAAAATTAGCTAATAAATTTGTTGGTCCTTTTACAATTTGTAAAATTCTGTCTCCTTGGACTTATGAACTGGAGGATTCTTCTGGGAAAAATGTTGGTGTTTGGCATGCCAAGGATCTCAAAGCTCATCCCCCCGATGATGAATAGGGGTCGATTAATTTTATCCATTGTCTGTCTGGTTTATTTCTAATAAGTGTTCTTTGTTTCCTTACAATTTGAGCATTTCCAATTCTATTTTCTTGATGTTCAATGATGAACGAATAATTCTTTTCTCTTTTGAAGGAAAGGGAGGAGTTGTTACGTGTTTCTTCCGAACCACTGTACCGCCGCTGCATTTCCCCGCCACGTGACTCCCATTGTATCGGCGCATATCGATGAATTTCAACGGTCATCATGTTTTCTGAAAAACCGGTGTTGGCTGTTATCACTAACATTTTGTTTCTTGGAATTCTTTGAAAAGTATTTTCGATAATTCGATACCTCTAATTGGAATTCTTGCTTTTCTGAAGATTTTTCGAATACAATTGTTCGATCATTATTTTTCGTGGGACGAAAATATTGAGAAAGATTGTATTTTCCTGCAAAGGGATTTCAAACAAGAAATTTTATCGCTGTGGTAAGCCGCCATCATATGGTCATTTTGTGTCAATTCATAATTTGTTTCGTTTCACCTTGTTTTAGCTTCAACGAGATTTATACCATCCATTATTCTCGAGCATAACGAACAAATATAATAATATTTTACCCTCATTACATATAAGAGGTATGTACAAAATTTTCATTTGGTTTTCCATTATCATTTAACCAAAATGGTTTCATTATTATAGGGTCCAGGTGTGGGACAATAGAGTCCACATTAGACCTTCAATCTCTCACTTCTGAAGGTACAGAAAATATTCGCATATCAGGGTGAATCCAGATTTTGCGACGCCCAGGGAATCGACACCTAAATATTCCCAAGTACAACAGGAGCACGCCGCTAATCACTCAAGGTCGTACTATATTCTTTTCCTTCCTATTTCATAATTAACACCTTGTAAAACTCTCCTCCCCTATCATCTAGTTTCTCTTTTAATTATTTTTATTCAATAATACGTGATTTTGAACATCTGAATTGAGTCTAAATATTGGAAAGTAATTGTTAAGGTATTTGTTGAAGTGTATTTGAAGTTAAGGGGGCTACACCCCTAAGTTGTAAAGCGCTTGTGTACACATACGCCCTAAATCTATCTGTTTGGTAAAAGTAGTAGTTCGTGCTGAAATTAATTTATGTAGTGAACTCAGAGAGCAATAATAGAGACCTGAGTTGTCAGTTTTGTATATTTTTTAATTACTGGTAAAAGTTCCAGATTTCCTTAATTAGATTTCCATCCCCTAAGTGTAATCAAAACCTGGTGGCGCCCATTTAATACTATTTTTTTTTCGATTTATAATTTACCCTGCCCTTCTCCGACTTGAGCTTAGGGACCGCTTAGGGAGAACACTATTGAGTAATTCCAGAGAAAGTAACAATATATTAGGTTGATAGCTCTGTGGTCTGTTTAATTTTCTGCAGAACGAATTCTTTAGCGACGATAAAAAGCACCTTAGCCAGCTTATAAAATACGTTATACCATTGTTTAGGAAAAAACAATGGTAATACTTACCAAAATTCTTTCAGAGAGATCTGTGTTCGCTCGCACGTTAAAAGATTTACCATAATCGAATAGTCCCTCGATGTAAGCTTGATAAGTATCATGAGGTTTGTAGGTACTCATGTCATACTGGAACTGCAGATGATATAAAGTTAATAACGAAAAGAGAGAATTACAATATCTAATATGAATGATTTGATATCAATAATGAATGATCACAAATCCAAATATTAGAGAAAATATCCTTCAGAGGATAAGTAGATTTCAAAAGAATGTGCTCAAAATGAGAGTAATATTTTCAATGTTTTTTCGGTTGCTGCCATTGAGAATGAATATTATAATGCATGAAATTTAGTTAAAAAAATGAATCTTGAGTTAGGATAGTATATGGTCGAAATTTTTGAAGATCTTCGAAAAAATACGACCTTTGGTGTAAGTAAACACTAATCAATTTCATCCCAGACAACTTCTCCACATGAAGTACTACCTGAGATGGTACCTACTCATCTAATATTTTAGACTATGTAGTTCAATGGATGTAAGATCGGAGCCCAAGGCAAAAACAGACTTGAATATCTTCGAAATGGGACAAGTTAGCTCTGACTATAAATAGTTGCATATGATCTTTCTGAAAAACTAAGCTAGATTACTTATAATATGCCACCTTCAGCTTTGTGTAAGGCATTTCTGATGAATACTTGAAATTATATTAATCATATCAGTCCCAACAAACACACATTTTGCTGAGTTTTCAATTCGAAATAGCAAAGTAAGTTTACATTTTGCAATGCAATATAACAATATTTGAAATTATGTGTATTCGAGTATGTTTGATGTCAGTACCTACATTAGGCCTCTTCAAATATTTTTCAGTTCAAAGTATCGTACAAGTAACCACATTTAAATTCATTTTAGCTCTTTACTGTAAAGTTCTTCAAATGCAAAAGAATAAGTCTACAAAACTAACAGCGTTATTGATAGTTTTCCATCCGTGTCTTTGGAGCTTCTGAGAGAGCTCTAGATTAGGCACTAGTCATGAACAACGACCTGTTTTTATACAGGGTGTTACCTAATAGTATGTCACAACATAAGGGGATGAATCTACGTATAATTTCAAGAAAATAAGTCCATATAAACATGGGTCGGCGAAAGCTTCGTTACGGAGCTACAGGGTGTTGAAATTTCCAAAACAAAGTTGGGTTTTCTTCATAACTCCTGCAGTTTTTGAGATAGTCAGTCCAAATTTGAAATGCGAGCTATTTTCAACTGTCTCCATCATTGCACGCCCTGAATTTTAATTAGAATCTACTGGGTCATTTCTTTTCCGGAGAAATGGTTCCTTTTTCCCTCTCAATCCTTTTTGCAGTACGCCACTGATCAGCGTGAAATCAATTTTTAATATCTTCATTCAATTCAAAAACTTTTTTGACTCTTGTAATTTTTTCGTATCTATAACCGTTTTCGAGTAAAAAATTATTGAACGATTGTATGTTGAATTGAATAATCTAAAGTTGAGTCTCAGATGACGAGCTATCAAAATAAATGCAAATTTTGGGCATACCTATCGAGTATTTTTATTATTTTTTTAATAAGCGAATAACAAACAGCTAGAGATACGAAAAAAATACAGGAGTCAAATAAGTTTTTAAATTGAATGAAGTTATCAAAAATTGATTTCACGCTGATCAGTGGCGTACCGCAAAAAAGTTTGAGAGGGAAAAAGGAGACATGGATCCGGAAAAGAAAACACCCTGTAGATTCTAGTTAAGATTCAAGACGTGCAATGATTGAGACTATTGAAAATAGCTCGCATTCCAAATTTGGACTGAATATGTCAAACACTGCAGGAGTTATGAAGAAAAAAACAATTTTTTTTGGAAATTTCAACACCCTGTAGCTCCGTACTCCTTACAACTAGGAGACTCTATTTTGAGTTTGAACGAGCCATAAATCGATTAGGGTATGTTTATAAAACCAGAATGCAAATGCACTCACTAAAAATGAAAAATGATTTATATGATGACAATCATTAAACAGAATAACTTACATTATAATAATTATCCCTATAAACCTGATTGAGGATGCTGGGATATCTGCTTTTATATCTCCTGGCTAAAAATTTGGCATCCTCAATTCCTTGGGAAGTCAAAACCTTCTCGCGATTTTCACTGAGAGTATCATTCCATCTCCACCTGAGTGAAAAAGTGTCATAATTATTTTTGATGATATAATTCACAGTGAGTACGCTAAAAGATAATTCATGAGGCTCATTTTCACGACAAAGGGAATGTTTTTGTACATTCGAATGAGTTGAACTAATTCCGTGATCTTATAAAGCCATATAAGGGACAGTTAATAATAGAAACCTCCAACCATCGTTATGAACTGAGTTTCAATCCTACTTTTCAAATTTATTTAATCATTGTCTTATTACCATTAGCCAGGAAGAATGTGATCTTAGACATCATTTCATAAGATTCTACGTTTATCTATAATGAAACCTATTCTAATAACAGTAGTAGTATTTTTGTACTTATTCTGATCCTCGATATGCCCGTTAAAAAAAAATTTGAGAAAAGACCATAGCAGGGGCTTTTGAGTGAAGGAGAAAGAAATAGCTGAAAATTCAAGACGAAAAACAGTTTTTTGTGAATAACTCAGAAAATATCCACTTTAGGGCAAGGGTGTGATACATACACTCACATTATTTTTTAACGTAGATTCAATATCTGCCATAAAAAAATGGGGTTCTAATTCGAAAAAATTGATTTTTCACGATTTTGTCATCCCTAACTTTGAAAGCGATTTTTTCACCCCCTGTATCATGAATCGCGATTTCGATTTTTAAAGTGGATACATCAATTTTACATCTTGAAAAATCCCAAAAATGAAAATTTTCCATCCAAAAACCTCGAAGTTATTCTTGTTTCAGCGGAGCTCTATTTTCGATTTTTTTTGTCGAATTTTCCCGCTCAGAGAGAATTTTCCAACCAAAACTGAAAAATGTTACATCAAAATAACTTGAAATTTTCTAAGGAATCTATTTCTGCAATAAAAAAATGGTGTTCTAATTTGAAAAACGGAAGTTGACGTCATTTCCGGAAAAAACGGAGGTGCTCATGCCTTGAAAATATTTTAGATTTCATCAGCATCGTGAAATACTTATAAGTGATGAATTTCATGAAAATACGTTCAGTAGTTTCCCCTATAAATATGGGTGAGGTTCCTCGTGACAGACCCTGTATATAAATGCAGAATCTCAGGACAATCGGAATTATATTCTGGTAATTATTCAGAAAATGAGATATATAAAAATAAAAAATTTAAAAAAAATTAATTCGATGGTTCTGATGATGCGATCCTTTCGAATTTTTTTATGAACATTCAGTATAAGTATCAGTCTACATTCACAGAATGGATTTCACTCGAAACGGATATTCTGTTATGGAAATATATATAGATTCTTCTTTTCAATATTTCAATTGAATTTCCCATGGTTCTGTGGCCACAAAGTTTTGCATGAACTTTTAGTATATCAACTTTATTCACAAAAAAAATTTCACCTGAATCGGATATCCTGTTATGGAAAATATAAAGATTGGTTTTTCGATATTCCCTTTTAATTTTCTATGGTTCTGTCAACACTTTGACCACACAATTGCATGAACATTCAGTGTATCAATCTTCATTCACAAAATAAATTCCACTCGAATCGGATCATTCCATCTTCTTATGGAACTATAAAGTTTCTTCTTTTCAATATTTCAATTGAATTCTCTATGGTTTCTATGTACACTATGGCCACGAAATTCTGCATGGGGCTCATTATGAGCTTCTTGCATTTGGCCTCAACATTTCATTCCGATTGGTTTCGTTTTGTCTGAGATATTGAGAAACAAAAATTTTGAATGGCCATATTTTATGAAACATCCTGAACGATATGGCTGGTTATCGAACTTAACCGAGGCATTTGGTATTCGGACTAAAAAAAATCTCAAGTCTCTATGAAAATCCCTTCGAAAGTTATTATGCTAAAGGCCATACGGACGGACGGACGGACGGCCGGCCGGCCGCACAAGCAGAATTGAGTTTGACCACGGATTCTTCATCAGGGAGTCGAGCCCTATCGTTTGAAACGATTTTCACCTGAAAATTCGAAAATCACAGACATTTTGGCAAAACTATATAGCACTTGTTTAAGTAGAACTGGCGCTCAAAAGTTGAAATATTTTCCTTCAATCGCCAAAAAAAAGAGGAGTTTAAGAATCAATCAACAGTATTCCTGTTGAAAATAATGTTCACTAATCTCTAAATCGAAAATGTAGGACGAGGATTAGTGCAGAAGAAAAAAATCAAAAATTAACCTTCGGAGCAGATCCAAATCTTGGTTACACAATTTTCCTTTGTAGGGGAATGATCTCCGTTCGTCGTAGTTCTTCAATATTTCAATCCTTAGATTTTCCAAGCTTCTGAGCCTTCTTATTTCTTGCTGTGTTGGGGTACTGGTACCTTGTCTATTGATACTCCAGATCAGCGACGGAGTACATTCTGAAATAGGATTTGTTTAAATAATTCTGATTTCTGAATTTATTGACCGTCTGAAGAGAATTATTGGGTTAGTTTCTAAATAGTTTAGTTAGGGGTGATACTAATCTGATAGTTGAGGTCAATAGTCATGGCAAATGGGTATAGCCGGGTTTCAATGGTAAATCTGCCCCTCGGCCTTTTCGATTCATATCGATTAGTCATTGAAAGAAAATAATTCAGCCAACTCTTCATCTTTTTATCTCTAGCTATTTTTGAGATTTCTTTAAAAAACACTTTTTTCGATTTTATTTTTTCTCTCTTGTGAAATCCAAAATTTTCGACTATTGATTTTTTCTCTTGATTTTTGTATTTAAAGGAATAGTCGTATAATTTCTCAATACATATCAGCTGAAAAATCGAAAAAAAAAATATAAAATTATAGTCGTTTGTTTTTCGTGTTCTTCAAAAGTGTTCACCGCCATTTTTTGACATAAAAAGTCAGATCGTCAACTGTTGTTTTCACTGATATTATTCAGGGAGCCAATAGGAATACAATGGCACCAAACTTAGATGGATATCTGCTGAATCATAAAATTCAAACAGTTTTAATTTTTTTCCAAATGTTCCACCAATTTAAAAAATGTTAAAAATTCCATGGTATGAAGGACCAAAGAAGACATTTTATGTCAAAAAATAGTGGTAGACACTTTTGAAGAACACCAAAAAACAAATGACCATAATTCAATTTTTTTCTAAAAATCGATTTTTCAGCATAAACTTCAATTATAACAAAGAATGGCAAAAAATTAAGAGAATAAATCACCATTCGAAAATTTTGGATTTCACAAGAGAAAAAAAATGAAATCGAAAAAAGTGTTTTTCGGCAACCGTCCGGGAAGTACCCACTTTCCGGACGCTTTTTCTTTGAGAAAGAAGCCTTTCCCGGCCTAGTCCGGGAAGGCTTCTTTCTCAAAGAAAAAGCGTCCGGAAATTGAATCCCTTCAATATCAGTAATTGCTCGAATTTTAATATAAATATTAATATAAATAAGAATTAGAATGTTTCTGTTAATATGTGATATTTTCTGTTCTGTTTAATTTAAATAAGAATTAAAATATATAAAAAGAAATGTGTCGTCTCATTGATTTGTTATTCTAGACGGTTGCCGAAAAAATATTGTACGCAACACGCCCGAAAATGGTTTTTTGGACTCATAGACTTCTAGGACTCGCTTGCGCTCGTCCTAGAATTTTGTCTATTCGTCCAAAAAAACCCTATTTTCCGGACTTGTTACGTAAATTACTATTTCGCAGAAATCTCAAAAATGGCTACAGATAAAAAGCTGAAAAGTTAGCTGAGTTATTATCATTCAACGCCTAATCGATCCCCTCAATATTAACCATTTAAACCTGGGTATACCCTTTCATAAGTATTAATTTTTCAAATATTTTTCGAATATCATGATGACTTACTTGTATGTTATTGATTTTTATTATTATGAAGTAAAAGAATCGAAAACAATAGGCTCAAAACATTTCTGTAATTAGTTTATCAATGAAATTGACGAAACTGTATTTAAAGTACCAATCTAATTCTGGCAAGAAAATGCAATTGCGCTGGAGCATAACTTTTTTCACGTTTCAGGTTTACAACCTGGGAACCTAACCACAAATCGCAAAATGAAAAAAAACTGAAACAATATTTTTTCTGCTATTGAAATGAGATCTCACTTTGTTCTGACGCTTTATTAACCCTAGATAACGGGACATTCGTAAATTTTACGAATGTCAATATTTGTCGTGATATTTGGTCTGCTTCCGGATACCGCAACGATGTGAAACTCTCAGTACCTTCCTATTTAGTTGCTAGCTAGGCTCTAGTGTACAAAAAATCGCATTATTTTCAGTTAAATTGCAGATTTTGGTCCAGTATTCGTCAATTTTACGATAGTCCCCTATTTACGTTAGTTAGTTTTCGCGCGAGTTTTTTTCTGGTTTCAAAATTGTGAACATCAGTTTTGTAATTAGGAGAAATGTAAGTTATTATTTTACGTGTAACATTTTGAAGATATGTCGTTTCAGCAGAATGGCTTCAAAACGGCCATTATCTCAGGCAGAATTAGAACAAGATATTTGAAAAATTATGAAAATTATGGAGGAAGATAATTATAATATATATAATATAAATAATAATCTTTAGTTAACGGTCGTGATATTGATGCAAAATAGGGTTTAGGGATGTCGACCATATATAAAAAAAAGTATTGTTGTTTACTCTTTATTCACAGCCAAGCTTTCGAAACTCTCTGTTTCTTCTTCAGGGCAACTGTAACAATAATCAACTAATAATTTCGAGAATTGGATCATTTTCAATTACTTACTGAATTTTGAGATTATATACAAAACATGAAATTTGAAATAGATGGGTAGAGGCCGCTTGTCAAGCAATCAACTCTGAATTTGAAGTGGGTCATACTATTAAAATTGTTAAACAGTTAAAAATAATATAAATATATATAAGTATGGCCTGCATCAACTCCTTTGTGTTTTATTCAACAAATACTTTGAGGAGGGGAAGAAAACCTCTTTCACGATACCAGTATATGATAGATTGGAGTCGTCGCCTTGCTGAGCCATGGATGTAATGAAGATTATGGACTCCAACTTTGAGGCGAAATATCCGCCAAGATATTGGTCTAATTCTGCATATTCAAAATAATTCAAAAACTGCAATTCCCCAGGAAAAAAAGCAGAAAACTTATTTTTTCTGCTTAGTAAAAAAATAAGGATGACTACAACTTATTGTGGACATCCGATATGTGGGGAACACCGCGGATACATTTGCAAAAAATGCAGTGATGATGGATAGGACTTCAAAATTTTTTATTATATTTTGGTTTTTCATTTTTCAATGTAGAATTTTCAGCGCTTTTCGTGAGTTTTTCTGGAAAGATATTCCGTAAAATGAATGTTTTGTCGACCGTCGTAAAATTCACGATAGTCCCGCAATGACGTTTGTTGAAACAAGTTCCGTTATCTAGGGTTAATCGAGAGAAATGGGCATTCTGGAATGTATCGATTACGACAATTCACTCACTCTTATAATTTAGCTCAATTCGCAGTGTTGACACGTATCCTTAGTCTTTCATTGTACAGGTTGAAAGGTCTATAAAATTGAGACCAATTTCGTGTTATTCAACTGTCGCTCAAAAAGAATGCCGGTGAGTAATACAAGACTGAATCATGTCACATATTTTATTCAAATAGAAAAGGTTCAGTGTGATTGATATCTTGAACTTCTCGTGACTCCAATTTATTTCAAAAATATTTTCGATTCGAGTGTCAATAATAAATGAAACGAACTAGATAATTTACCTGGGACGTCTTGGTTTGGTTTTCTCCCAAAGACAATCTGATATGCAGTTTTACTCCCAAAATACAAAGAAGGATTCTCATCAGTCCTATAACAATACTCTTCACAACAATTGTCATTTGGATCAGCTTGGTATCCAAATTGTTGTCCAGATCCAGTCTCATATGGTCTACCTTGCTGATCATAATCAGGTCTTCCTTGATTGAAACCATTATTATTCCTATTCTGGTTGTTATATTGGTTTTGTTGATTGTATCTGTTATTTGGATCATTTCTGTCATATTGATTATTGTTGTAATTGTTATATCTGTTATCTTGATTATAGTTTCCACCTCCCGAAACGTTGTATCTGTTGTAGGCATCTTGATTGTTGAACCTTTCATTATTTCTGTAATTTGGGTTCAAATCAGATCCAAGATTATAGGTATTCGTGGTATTATACCGGTTATATTGGTCCTGATTGTATCTGCTGTTCGGGTCGTTGTATCTATTATAAGGATCGTTATATCTGCCACCAGATTCGTTGTTTCGGTTGTAAGGATCATTGTATCTATTACCAGAGTCGTTGTTTCTGTTGTAGGGATCGTTGTACCTATTGCCAGAGTCGTTGTTTCTGTTGTAGGGATCATTGTATCTGTTACCAGGTTCGTTGTTTCTGTTGTAGGGATCGTTGTAACGATTTCCTGACTGATTGTATCTGTTTTGAGAATCGTTATATCTGTTGGAATCATTATAACGATAATACTGATCATTATTTCTATAATTTGAATCATTGTTTCTATTATACGGATCGTTATACCTGTTATTGGGGTCGTATCTGTTATTATGATCTTGGTTGTATCTGTTATTCGGATCGTATCTGTTAGAATCTGAATTGTATCGGTTATTAGAGTCATATCGACTGTCATAATTGTTCCTATCATTGTAACTATTATTTTGTTCGTTTGATGTACGGAAATCAGGATTCTGATCCCCATAAAATGGGTTGTTTTGTGCCATATTCAGTTCGACAACGACTAAAAGCAGGCACAACATTATTGGCCTGAAGAATATGGATTCCGCCATCTGTAATGAAAAGATAATTATTAATTTCTTTATGATTTATGGAATATCAATGAATTATAGTAATCAATATACAATATGAATATGGTTTTCAGTTTAACATTGATTCCATGGAATTCTGAAACCATGATAGGTATTTCAATAATATACTATCATAGAAATAGCAGTCATCTACAATTTTGAACTGCTAATGAGGAAATACCTACATTTTATTTTTCATTATTGATTCAGACGAGGTTTCGTCCATGGACTATAGGACCGAGATATGAAATTTTCTAAAAGATTTCAATGGGCTTAGTGATTTCAGGTTTTCATTATTATTTTATTCCCCCATTTCTAGTGTTTCGGATTGCATTGATGAGATTTTTTCGTGAAACTAAGAAAACCGTCAACTGCATTCCTCTGGTTTTTTTCTGTTATCGAGTTGTAACAGTTGATTTTAGTGCTAAGGATTTGAAACATGGAAATACAATTTCTTTCAATGGATTTTCTTGCTGAGTTAGAATTCGAAGTTTTGTTTTTTTTTATTGAAAACAACAGTCTTAAACGACTTAAAAAGTATCAACCTGCGCCAAGATATAAGATATTAGTTTTATTTTGCCAGGGGTAAGTCTATTTTCTAAGGTTTTCATTTACTCAGGTGAGTGTTTTATGTTTTACTATGAATATGTATAATATTTCAATATGACAAAAAAAATCATCATTTCTTCTCCGATTCGAAAATAAGGTTAATTGAAAATACTGGAGGACTACATCCACCAGGGTCCAATAGGGATACAGTTTTTTCGAAAGTATTCAAGAATTCATTTGATCACATAAAGAAGTCGTCATTGATCATAGTGAAAAAGAGTATCAATGATATCATTGATCGATACGTTAATCTCTTTGTATACCATCTTGAATTTCAGTATCGTTCTCCTATCACCTTATAAAATGGAGCCTTTTTATTATAATATCTTGTGTCGATTTATGTTTCATTCTTCCTATCATTTAAAAAATAATCTTGCTCATTAGAATATATAAATTTTATCGGGAACAATTTGCTTGTGTCGAATAAAAACGAAATATAAATCAGATTTTCTTCAGAGTTAAACTGTTTTGCGTTCGAGGAATTTTTTTTTCAAAATCGTTTCCCAAGAATAATGATAAAGGCAGAAAATCTTCCGTGGGCAAATCTAGAAATAGTATCTCTGAAAAAAACAGTTATGCATTTAGTGGACCGAATGGTTAATGATTTTGTGAGTATTGTCATTCTTATTTTCAAATATAAACATATGCAGGTTTCACTTCAACTGACAATAGGATATTATGCAATGAGCGTATGATGATAGCTATTATCATCATATCTTATTACAGCCATTATACGCGAGAAGCATACTATACTTCATCCACGACTACTGAATATATTTCGTGAAGTTTTTAACACTTATTCGCGACCGTGATAGGACCCTTCTATTACAAGTGAGGAAAAAGTCAAATTGACTGTGAATAATGACTCTCATTATTCACTAGTTATTGATGGGTATCATTATGGCCGAGCAAACAAACGATAGTCGTGGATAAAACATTCTTATGTCATACTGATTCGACTTTTTTCAGAATCAATGGGACTGAAAATTTCAAGGTGGGTGTGTGATCTGAAAATCTCGGTTGAATTTATTGATGATTTCTTGAATATTTCTGAAACTTAAGAGTTTTCCAATAAGAGGTGTTATTTTGAATAGCCCGTTATTTCGCTAGATGTCACGTTTGAAGCTGTCATTTTTTGACATTTGACAAGTAGAAACTACACCATTAATGAAAATGGAACGATACACGCTTCAAAAACGCATTGAAATTATTAAAATTCACTAGATATAAAAATGGCTTCGTCAACAAGCAAAATTGTCGCATCTAGTGCTTGGAAAACCCAAGAATTATTGTTGAAAAGCTGCTCTATCCTCAACGTGTGACTGCTTGGTGCGGTTCATGGTCCGGCGAAGTCATTGGACCTTACTTTCTGGAAAATGAGGCTGGAGCAACAGTTACCGTGAATGGATTGCGCTATCTAGAGATGAGAAATGATTTTTTATGGCCGAAATTGGATAGTATTGATCTGGACAACGTTTACTTTCAACAAGACGGCGCTACGTGCCACACAATTAACGAAACCGTTGATCTTTTGCGGGAAAAGTTTGCGGATCATGCTATCTCTCGAAGGGGTGATCACAATTGGCTACCGGGATCTTGTGATTTAACACCTTGCGACTTTTTCCTTTGGGGCCACGTGAAATAGAAGGTCTACGCCAATAGCCCAGCATCGATTCAAGATCTCGAAGATGGAATTCGTGAGGCTATCGAGGACATAGGGCAGCCACTTTGTGATTTGGTTATGGGAAATTTCATTAAAAGGATATGGTCCTGTATGCGTGGTCGTGATGGTCATTTGCCTAATGTTAATTTCCACTATTAACGGCATAGCTTCTTCTTTATAATGAAATAAACACCCGATCATTTATATCGAAAAATGGCATTTTTCTTTGAATGTCAAAATAACATTACAGATATCCGAACTCTTCTTTTCGAATATTTCATTCGAAAATAAGAACGAACGAGAGCTATAGCTATTGAGAAGTTTTCGGAGTAGGTGTGTATGAATATTCCGGTCATATTAGTGGACCAAATCGTTCGGATAGTTCTCGAGTTATGATAAATATTATTTTTCTATACGACTTGCATGGAATTTCGGACAAATCTTCAGAATAGCGAATTAGATGCAATAATCTGAATATTCAATAATCAAGTGGCTGACAATATAGCAAAAATTTGAAATGTGCATATAGTCCGTTCACGAAAGGTTGAGCACATAGTAGGCGTTTCTTTATTTATCTGAAGTTGGCAGTATTTGCTGGCATAACGTAAAATAAACTCAACGTTGCCGAATGTACCCGGCGTCGTCCTACGAGCTTGCGAGTTATCAGACAACTCTATGCAATATTGACAACATTGCGTATCAATCTGACAAGAAAATAAAGAACATAACCTAAAATTTCAATATACACAGTGGAATATGCCAAATTTCCATGGCCAACCGACGGCTCAACCTTTCGTGAATGGACTATATGTAGCGTCTATCAAATCGACCAGCGAACTTGTTCGCAAGAAAAAATTGGTTTGATCAGATAGATATTGTATCAAATATAGTCTTTATTCAGTGAAAGGACTGGTAGATATAGGTTCTTAATCTCTCATTCACATCCTTAGAGAAGAATAGGTATATGCATAACAAATTTTCTTATGCCGATGATCACCAACAGGGTACCTATCACTTATGATAGGTGATGATCGTAATCAGGCATTACAAGATGGAGCTTATAAGTCTCATGAATCTCAGTCTGCGATACCAGCAATCTTTATGTTAAACAACACTTTTCTAACATGAATAATCAAATTGGAAATCAATAACAACCCTCATAGGGTTTTCCGCGGATCATGGCCGTCTTAGGAAGTACCTCATGTAGACGTGAATCGTGCGTGCGGAATCTAAGGAAAAGATGGTGTAACTACAGAATATTTTGTAACGGAAAAAAATTATTCAAAAATGATTGAACTCCGTGAATCATTGAAATTTTAAATTTATATAATAGGCCAAGCAATAGAGGTTTTTTACGTGACAAAAATACTACCTGAAATCTGACTGTGCAGTCATGCAATAGGTAGTTTCTACATGTTTTTCATGATAAATTCCACTCCTGAATCGTCTTAGGTTTTTTTTGAGAAGTAAAATAGCCAAAAAAATCTAAAATTTTGCTTTTTCGCTTATTAAACGTGAAGTATTGATCTGAACGAAAAGCTGTTGAGGCACTTTTTTAGAAAATTCAAAAACAAAAAAAATGAGAAGTGACACGTCTCAAGCGGATAATTAGTTTCCGAGAAAAGTCCAAAAAACTGGAAAAAACATCAATTTTTCGAAAATTCATAACTTGGTCAATTTCTGAGATGAAGCGTAGTTGCTCTGAATTTAAGTAGTTATTAACATATACTTTATTGGTGCACAATTACAAAGCTGTCGGATAAATAGTTTTTGCACAATCGCAGTTTTCCGAATTCGTTCATTCTCTCGATACCGACCGATAATGTTTAGTGGGTGAAAAACGGCGTCAAACAGGAGCAAAAAGGCTCGAATGCATCAAACTAGTCGCGGAGTGGGAGTCGCCCGCTAGGCGAGGGGAAAACTGTATACCTTGTATCTTTCGTGCATCGCGTAGCGGACGACTCCCACTCCGCGACTAGTTTGATGCATTCGAGCCTTTTTGCTCCTGTTTGACGCCGTTTTTCACCCACTAAACATTATCGGTCGGTATCTAGAGAATGAACGATTTGAAGAATTTTATTTCTTCTTTAAAATGCTTTTTGTAAAATTCAAATCCGACAAGTAGCCGAGTATCACGACCTTCTTGAAAAAAGTACGTCGAATTCGGAAAACTGCGATTGTGCAAAAACTATTTATCCGACAGCTTTGTAATTGTGCACCAATAAAGTATATGTTAATAACTACTTAAATTCAGAGAAACTACGCTTCATCTCAGAAATTGACCAAGTTATGAATTTTCGAAAAATTGATGTTTTTACCAGTTTTTTGGACTTTTCTCGGAAACTAATTATCCGCTTGAGACGTGTCACCTCTCATTTTTTTTGTTTTTGAATTCTCTACAAAAAGTGCCTTAACAGCTTTTCGATCAGATCAATACTTCACGTTTTATAAGCGAAAAAGCAAATTTGGATTTTTTTGGCTATTTTTCGCTTCTCAAAAAAACCTAAGACGATTAAGGAGTGGAATTTATCATGAAAAACATGTAGAAACTACCTATTGCATGACTGCACAGTCAGATTTCAGGTAGTATTTTTGTTACGAAATCGACCTTTCGATAGCTCTATTGCTTGGTCTATAATGCTATTGATGACCTCTGTTCTGTTTGACTATGATGTGAACCAATAACAAAATTCACAAGATCAACGTCTAAGATTCATCCGTCATATCAAAAGGTATATGAGTCGATGGGATACATTAATTTAGCTTGAAAAAATATACACCTACTATTTCTCAAAATGCTGATATATATATTATAATTTCTACACCAATTTGACAAACCTAAATTTTATTTAAGTATTAGGTATATCTCGATCAGTAATAGGGGCGTTCGGCATCGACATCGGACGTGTCGGATCGATCTGAACCGTTCGTTTATTACATCCGGATTGAGGGGAATACACATCTGTACCGCTCGTCATAAAAATCTGAGCAATCGGACGTCGATCTTTTCGCTCGGTCTATTTCGACGGAGCAAAGCGATTTTATCCATAGAGTTTTATGTTTTTTATATTTTTTTTTGTTTTATGTTGAGTTTCCTGATCCGATAACCGATAGATTGAAACATTCTAACAGTTTTATTCTTCTGTTTTCATTTATTCATTAAAAACTCAATTAATTCATTAAAATTTTTCAATATAGCTATCGTAGTTATAAATGGGCAGGAGGAGATATTGCTTTCCGTTTCTTTTTCGTGTAATTAATCAATTAATTGATCAGGATCTTTCGGTACAACTATCGCCAACAACGACCAGAAGGGGATATTGCATTACTCGTTTCTTTTGCATTCAGTGCCTTTGCACCTAATTATTTGATTGAGATTTAATGGAAGAGCTACTAAAACGGTGAAAGTATCGCTAAAAGATGAGCATATTTCCCAAAATAGTGATCTTTGAAATCTCATAACCTATAAAAGTAGAACAGAGCAGTATGTTCTGTGGCAGGTGCTCTGTACCGTTCGTTTATTCCCAGATATTTCAGATTTATCTGTACGATCTGTGGTCACGTGACTAAAAAATCCGTCCGCTCGCGGAGGTCAATGCCGAACGCCCCTAATATTGTTTCGAGTCCGCTCTATGTTTATTAATACTTAAGAAACGCCACTGCATTATCGTCAACAAATTCTATGTCAAGGTATATGTAGGCCGGTCACAAAGTAAACAGATAAACAGAGATAAAACTCAGCGGATCGAGACCGTTGTTCCTGTATGAGAGAGAGAGGCAATTGTTTGTTCCACTCCTCAACCTGCAACCTAAAACGACATTTCAATAGTTATTTATCCGAGGACGTGATGAAAATTCATAGGTGGATCGAGTTCAAACAGTTGATCAGCTTAATTCACATGCGTTCAGTTGGTGTTTTCCATGCGTTAGTTCAGCGCAGCTCTTAAGACAAGTTAAGTGTATTTCTACTTAAGGAACACCTTGATCCGGTTGGTGCAATAAAAAAGCAGCACAATTATTTGATTCTAGGCTAGTACTTATTTTGAAACTCAACATCTCATCTTGAAGGTAAGGATCGTTTACTGATAGTTCTATTTGAAAAGAATTTAGATTGTTTAATTGAAATCAATGTTGTTTTCGCCTTTCGGTGTGGGTGTGTTTAGATGTATCGAGGAAGAACGAAAACTGTGACATGGGTTCTAAAAATAACCGTTACAAAAATAATATTACGTCATGTTTATTACACGGACACCTGTTTGATATACAAGCTGTTTGCCTTTTTGAATTAAGGCAGATATCATTGGTGTCTCTTCGTTTATTTTAGGATATAATTTTTTTTTCTATTGGTCACCTTTAGATTATTAGTGTCGAATCGTAGGAGATAGGTAATGTAATCATAGATTGATTCCTACTGAAATTCAAAAACGAATCTTTGTTTTTCCGTGGATAGCTGAATTGAAGGGATTTCATATCGAAGGATGATAACTTCTAACAATCTCATTATTTGTTGATTCCACTGGTTCGGAAAAAATAATAAACGACAGATCAAGTCATGAACCATCATTAAAAATTAAAACATACTTTCCGATAAATCGATAAAAACTCTACTCATTTCAATATTTGAAGAAATGAAAATCTAATGGATATAAAATAAATTTTTGATAATGAACCCATTAAACAATGAAGCAGATAATCAATTTTTTTTCCAATTCTAATAATGAACGTGAATTCATTCAAGGAATAATCAATCAATCAATTTTTTTGAATCAATCAATCAATCAATTTTTTTGAATTCATTCAAGGAATAATGAATTCACGATCATTATTAGAATTGGGGAAAAATTGATTTTAAACTTCATTGTTTAATGGGTTCATTATCAAAATTTTATTTTATATCCATTAGAAGATTTTCATTTCTTCATTTTCTTCAAATATTGCAATGAATAGTGTTTTTATTGATTTATCGGAAAGTATAATTTAATTTTTTTATTACTGCTGCATTACTGAATAAGTAGGCCTATATTTTGGTTTAATCCTCAATCGTGAATTCTCTTTGCGTAAATAACATCTAAAACCTTCAAAACAAAGATATTAATGCCGATAAAAATTCTTGTTTATTTCGGTATAAAATTAGAATTATTTTGGCAATATCCAACTACTGCATGCAAATGCTGAAAATTATTATATTATTCGTTATGATGCGAAAATTATTTACATTTTGTGAAATATCGTAGATAGTGAAATCTCAATCATAGGAAATGACATGAGATATCGTATCATCTTATCTCAATATAATTCAGTGATGTCACGTTACATAACTTATTTCCCTAATGGAAAGAACGATATGTCGTAAAAAAATATTAATTGGAATTAAAAACGAGTTGGAATAATTAAACCGCCGAGCCAGAGGTCAAACCGGCTAATCTTTCAAATTACAGAGGCGGCTCTTTCAGATTTTTCGATTTCGAATTGAATAGAAAGTAACGCTGTTCCAACCGTTGTACACACAAAAACCAAGATAAATTTAAATGTTTCAAAACAAAATTTTATCATGAAAACATACCCATATACAGGGCGTTTTGACAAAGAGCGATCTCCTCTTTAGGATAGATAGAAGGGCATTTGAACATATATTACAATTAAATTCTTTTTCATGCTATTACCTTTCTTAATAATTCTCATCTCGTGAATTTTTGCCTAATAAAAAAATACATTTATCATTACTCCATAAGTATCCGGTATAACTTCATAATTTTCAAATCAAAATATTTCGAAAACGGTAGGTACACATTATCGAGTTTTTTCTGGAGTAAAATTAAATGATGTTTGAGTTTACTTGAAATTTTACTCAATAAATGTAATATTAAAATAGTTATGTTCAATACTGGCTGGTACAACCGTGTAACCAGCGCCATCTAGGTATGAGAGTCAGACATAAAAACAAATTCATTGAATGTATCAGCTTCCAGAACATATTAGTATAAAATGTCATTGCAATGTTTCTACTAGTTTCGACCAAATCTTAAAAGATGTGTATAATTTTTTTTTCTTCAACTATCTTAAATACTGAACAATTCCCAATTATATCTCAGTTTTCCATCTATTCTAGAGAGCTGTCCTAGAGAGGAGATCACCTTTTTTTGAAACACCCTGTTTGTAAATGGATCGAATTGCCTGAATTATTTTCCTATTGATATAATGTTAGATTTTTTACGTATTTCCTCTTTTCCTGGTTTTCCAGATTACTGAAAGAGGAAATGAGATAGTTGTTAAATTGAATTTTCTATGCTTCGCAAAACCGCATATTTTACCATTTTTTAATATATGAAACTGAAACACAGTTTTGTCATCTTTTTGCTAATGAGATTTTTCATTTGATTTCTCAATTTAAAAATCAATAACAATGGAGAATGGAAAAAAATCCAAGAATTATTATTCCAACGAAATGATATGTTGAACGAATAGGTTTCATGATTCACCAAATCAAAAAACAACGAACTCATACTGTTTCAATACCATCATCATATGCATCTTATAATCAATTCTAAATACATAAAATAACCCAAAGATGTTTGAACATCCATCGTCAAGGACATACATTTTCACTGGGTATTTTGAACCTTCATCTTAGTCAACCATCAACTTTTTTGTAGTCAGCACTTATATCCTGAGAACTATTCAACAGTACCTACTATTCATATCTAACTTATGAAGAAATAATTTTTTATCAATAATTCTTCTTATTCGATTCTACAAAATATTGGATTCCTTTATAAATTTCATTCGATCCAAGATTTTTTCGAATTCAACATCATCCTCCATTTAAATAACAGATAAATTCCAAGAAACTTGTTGAGACCAACTTCATTAAAATGCTCACCGGAATATTTGGACGATAAATCTGATTGAATCTAAATGGTCCCCTGCATTTGGAAAAAACCAATGATGAGGTATAAGATGAATATCAATTTTATCGAATCAAAATATAGATTTCATCGAAAATATGTTGTGAAGCACGAAAATATTCAATATCGATGTTGAAGAGTCATAAAAATTTAGATAATGTAAATATCTCATCGAAAAAGATCAATCTTTATTGCTTAGATCAGAGAAAATGTGGTTAAAGTATTTCTCCGTAAATTCCACCTCATTTTGGTTTACCAATTTCATAAAAAATAAAAAACATTGTATGATTCATCTCAAACAGCGAAGGAGTCATCCTGTAATTTTCAGAGTCATTCATTACAATGACTCAGATTTACGAATTTCGTCATAGGTGATAATTTTCAATTATGAATTCTTTTTGGCCTGTCGAATTGAAATATTATTCCGATAAAATAAAAGGAATCCGCCTCGAATTACGTAGTCATCCACTGAAGCAGAAAGTAAATGATGAACAAATAGGCAGTTGATTTGAATGAATAAAAATGAAATATATTTCAAGAAACCTTGACTCTTCAGTGATGAATTTTTTGACAAGCAGCAATAAACGTCCTGAATAAAAACTTTTTACAATTTTATTATTAAACGGACTTTTCCACGCTTTGTCTGAAAAGCATAAATGTTTATTCTCATCAGGTACTTCGATAGTTTAAATTGACTTAGTTGTTGTGAAAAAGCAAATATTTTTGAAATGGTGCCTTTGAGAGCGAAGTATTATTAAATGAAATTTGGAATCTTTAATTATTGTGTTCATATATCCATAAATGATATTTCGAAATATTTTCTTTTTGCTTTTGATTTTCTTCGAGCTTCTAGAGTTGTTTTCCTAATAGAATAACCCGATGAAAAAATCATAAGAATTGGTTCTCAAATAATTTTTGATTCTTTTGTGAGTTTCCCATTCAAGATAAAAATATGATGCAGAATCTATTAAACTTATCGCAGAAAATTCTACTTGCCAACTTTTGGGGATAGCAGCAGATTTATATTCAATTTCACTAAAACCATAATTATTTTTTCCGTGATAAAATATATATTCTCTCTGAAAGTTTTCAATAATGATGAAATATACTTATTTTCATTTCCATTCAAAATGAGAATCCATTTTTCAAATCTAATACACTTCGCACTACAGTAAAAAATTAAAGAAAAGGTTATTTATTGGTATTCACCTTTCAAGCGCAGTTTTTGATCCAATCAAAAAAATAATAGGCACAGAAAACCACATACCTTCTGGTCGTGGGACAATTCTCAAGAATCCCTCATGCGTAAACCTAAGCAGAATGAACGGTGAAAGAATAATGAAAATATTGTTAGCCTCTAACGCGGAATGGGCGATATCATAAAACCTTCTAACTGAAGCATGAAATTATACAAATTAATTCCCCTGAAGAACTATCCAAAAATCGATAAAACCTTATACAAAGGAAAGAACACTCTTTCTTTTGTCTAAGGATAAAACCAACAATATTGTTCAGAATATGGGGAAATAATTTGAAACAGAAACATCTTTTTAATCAGCTACACCTAACTAATTAATAATCTTCAATGATGTCACTCTTTGATTCGTTTTATGTAATTTTGTTGTTTTTTACAGATGGCAAACCCTTTACAAGCTCTCGTCTGGCTAGTTATATTGATCTTTTTGGCCTTTTGGTGCGCTTGGGTCTGTGCCTTCTTCTACATCATCGTTTATTGCTTAGAAGCCTGTATACCTGGTCTAAAGGTAAGCTTACATTAGCTGGGAAATTGATCAATACTTGACTGATCGATTCGTATTTTTCTAGGACATATCAGAGCTTCTACTTCAGGGAGTCCAGTTACCAAACCTATGTGCCAAGAAAGTCATCGAAGCATTATCATAGGACTAAAGTTATTATGTTTGTCCATAAGTGTTCAATTTTTATCATAGGTTTCATATTGTTATAAAATAATCAAACAAGATACAATGTTAACAAATGCAGATATTTATTACTTTTTCTAATATATTCTAATTCTTTTAATTTTTGTTTTCTTCCTCATTTATTGTAGACTGTAGAAATGTTTCGTTATCTGAAAGAAAGTTTCCACCGTTCAATGTTCAATTGCATACGCAAAATATTCATTTTTGGAAAATCATTCATAAAAATAAAAAACATTCAGGCGAAGTTCATCTGAATGAATTATTTCGATGTTTTTTACCATTTTGAGTCGAACCAAGTTATGAAAATTTGTTGAATATACATCCCAAATTTATGCAATATATAATATAAATATAACAGGAGATCCTTGAAGAAAATTAAGGGGAACCTTATTTTTTTATTTTGGTGGGTGGAGTCCCATTCCGGAGTTACAGATCTCTGCATTTGGCCTCTCAGAATCGTTCAATCTCAATATCTCAGAACCTTGTTCTTTTTCCGTTGAATCGACCTCGAAATAAAAAGTGGGTTTGACGTTTACGAAATTGATTCCCCATTTTATTGCTCAGTACTACTATTTTAATGTGCATTGCCATGGGCAACCGAATGAAGTATTCAGAAGCAATACGAGTAATGTTAAAACTGAAATATAGACACAGAAATTTACATAATGTCAAATATATCTCTTGTAAAAAAGAACTTATTTCAATCTAGAATTTATACTCAATTTTTTGCGATTGAAGGAAAATTCTTGTAATCAACTCGTTGATTAACACTTTGGCTGCCATACAGTTTTCAGGTCAATATTCTGGTAGGCTGTGTCAGTCATGCAGGACTGACAATCGAACACCACATTCAGGCTTTGGCAGTCAAATCTGACTGACAGCTCGTGTCATTTTCTTGAGCCGCGTCAGTCTTTAAAGACTGACATGACATATGGAGTAAATCGAGTGTCTCGGCTTCTTTCTGACTACACAGGTATCTGTTTTTCAACTCTACTCTAACTAGATATCGCAGGGCATGTCTGGCTTGGCAGAACAATTTCGCCTCCGGCAGATGGCGTAAACGTAGGATCGAGTCAATCGAGTGTCAGTCGTATACGACTGACGTGGCAGGCAAAGTGTTAATCGCTGTCTTCAATGAACAAGTTGATTCAAAAACTTTTAGGGATGAATTCATAGTCGTCCCTCAAGCTGAGGGTCCAAGTGTTCCTCCGATAAGGGCTACTCAGCACTCACCCTTAGTGAGTGATGGTCTTGTAGCAAAATAGACTTGGCAACGGCGATAAATGACGAATATGGTCGAATATTTGTTTGGTCCTCATGCAAGTTTGACAGCTCGACAGCTGGGGGTACAACAACCTCAGTTTTCCTATGTAAATAAAGCAAAACCACGAGAGATTATGGTATTTCCCAGGCGTTTGAGTTGATTTATTTGTTTTTTGTATTGAAGAATCGTGAAAATGGACCCATCAAATTGTTTATTAAGTTCAGATCATATTCATCGAGGACGATATGTAGAAAAATATCAGCTTTGGGCATTCACCTTTGTCAACTGCAGACGGAACTGACGGAAGATATTCATCTATCTAACGTGGCTCATTTCAAAGATAAAATGCTTCCTGATATTACCAATTATTTAGTGGAAACGATGAATGCTGCTGTATCAAGTCAAATGATAATATTTATTCCTCAATATATCGAAGGAAAAAGAATGATATGTGTTTATTGAAAGGAAAGCTCTAGAATTCCATGAAGAATTTGTTAAAAAAAATGATAGACTATGAAAATAAACAATTGAATTTCAATTTTCCACAAAGTAAAAAATGATCTATATTAAATATAAATTAAAAAAAATTATTCATTATTATATCGAATGTGAAGCATTTATCATTCAATAGAAACCAACGAATTTAGTCCATAGTGTTAACAAAAACTTAATTATCTAATGTGAAATAATAATTAATTTTATAATAAAAAGTAAGAAATGATTATGTTTATGCTGTTTTCTATAAAATAGTGAAGATATCCATTATGCGTTAGCTTTTACTCGTTTCATAAAGAAAACAATTGATATACTGCAAATTGAAGAAGTCCAGATAAGTTTTAGTCGAGTAATATCATATCAATGAATATATTTATTAAAACTTGTGGTGTCACAACAATTTTGTCAGTTGATTAGAAATCTTCATGTCTATTCTCTAACAAGTGAATTAGAAGTACATTGAATAAAATTATATATTTCCTTCTTATAAGTCCAAATAAGAATTCTGACACTGGCCGTCCCTCAAGTTGAGGCTGGAAAAAAATCACACTCCACTCATTGAGTATGATTTATGAAACAGAAACAGCTACTCATGGGCGATCTCACACTCACACTCACCCTCAAGGGTGAACTATGAATTCGGCCGATAGTTATGACTTCGACATTTCATGGATTGGGTTCAAAACTTGAAAAGTTTTTAAACTTTCAATCAAATTACAGAATATCTATAGTCTTTCTCATGTCAAAATGACATATCATTTCGTCAAAATTACAGTACATCATCCACCTTCACGAAAGTAATTTGTGTTTTAGACTTCTGTCCTCAAAATTCTCAGTAACACTTAAGCATACAAATATTAAAAATAACCATAATGAGTCTGGTAAATAAAAATTAATATATTAATCTGATCTCAATCAACGTCTCTTCCTATTTCAGGTAATGCAACTAGCTGAATTTTTGTTTTGGTTATTGGTTTTAATATTTTTCGCATTTGGTGTGGCAGCATTCTGTGCTACTGTATACATTGTTACATACTTCTTGCAAGCCTTTATTAAAGATATACATGTGAGTATCAAAGAAAATCAGGGTGAAGTTAAAGAACAGCAATAAACTTAAATTAAGTAGTAGAAGTAAAGAACTGATCTGATTCTATTTTTTACTCAGAATTTCGTTAGCAGATCAGATGTATTTTCCTACGAAAGCGTCTCTCTTTGTCAAATGAGTTATATCATTTGAAAGATGAAACTAATGGAAATTTGAAAAATCTATTGAAAATTTTTGGTGAATCGAGATTCAATGAACAACATCTATTGACTCAGACTAGACTGATGGCTCTTTGAAGCATCTTGTGAAAGTTGAAACAATAACTATGTCATAAGTTTGGAGGTTTAAGGAAAATGTTTTTATTGTTTTTAGAAATTATCTGTACAATCTGTCCTCTGTAATATACCTTGCAGCAATTCTTACACAGCCTATGTAATAACATGATCAAAAATTCCATTAGTTAACAAAGGAAGGAAATAATATTATGCAGGCTCTCCGAATGTATAAATTTTTCTGGAATACTGAAAAGAAAAGTTTTTAGGCGCTACAGAGAGATAAAAAAATATCTTCTCTGTAGAAATATATTATTTTCAAACAAATAATTGTACGTATTTAAACTGTCTACCACGCTCAGAAATTGATCGAATCTATACCTAAGTTTCTTCACGGCTATATTCTTCATTAGTAAACAAAACAGTGGCGCAGCCAGAATTTTCGTTTGGGGGGGGGCCCGATGCAAATATTCAGGGAGAAAAAAACAAAAAAAAACACTGTTATTTTCATCTTTCTCTTTCTGGTTGATAAAAAAATGTCAAATTCACAATATTTTTTCTGAAATCTGGTGATCATTTATTTTCTAAAATGCCTTTCCAATATACAGGGTGTCAAGGAAAAAAGTACCATGCATAGTGTCACGCAATAGAGGGATATAAATATGAAAAAAAAGTCCTATGAATATATGTTGGAAACTGCTTCCTTTAAGAAATACAAGGTGTTAAAGTTAATATTTTTATTTGGATTTTTAAAAACTTTGGACAAAGAGGTGAGAATTGAACAAAATGCGGGGGTTTTGTATGATCCAAATATCCTACTCATTTTTAGATTACTTATAGAGGACGCAACATATAGGATTCCACATTTACATCAACCCTAAATATTTTGCCTCGCACTGTATGTCATTCTGGAGTAGAAAAAGCGATTCCTCTATCTTTTTTCCTTCAAAAATGTATACTTTAATGAAGTCGCTAGGACCAACGGTTTCCGGTTAAATGCATCGAAAAATTATGATTTACGCAAATTGCCCAGAAGCGCCAAAGTAACCTACTTACAATAACAACCAACAGAAGGAATTAAATCAGAATCTTAATCAAAAAAACAAAATAATGAAAATGGCAGGCAAAAAAGTTAGGGCTGACCAGTGTAGGTTCTGTGGGGAAGAGGAAGAAAAACCCATTTACCTATTCACGGAATGATTTGACATTGCGAGCCTAAGAGAGAAACTTGTAAGAGTGAGGAACTAGCTTCGTTGAAGCCTTCGCAGATATTGGATTTCATTAGATCTCTGAAACAGGAAGGCGAGCTGTGAAGGGTGTGTGGCAAAAACAGCTCTGTAAGGGGACACAATAGACCTTGAGGTCTCTGAACTGTAACCCTTTTTTGAACTAAACTAAACTGGGGTTGATCTAACTGTGGAGGAATTATTATGTGGCGCCTTATTAGTTATCTAAAAACTAATAGGATATTTGGATTTTGCATTATACAAAATCCCCGCATATCACATTTTGTTCAATTCTTACCTCTTTGTCCAAAGTTATTCAAGAAAAACCAAATAAAAAAATAAACTTTAACACCCTGCATTTCTTAGAAGAAGAAGAGTTTAGGACATATATTCCTGGGACTCTTTTTCATATTTTATCGCCTTCTATCGCCTGGCACAATGCATGGTACCTAGTCTCATTTTCAAAAGATTAATCATTATGTTTTTGCTGGAAAGCAAAATCAATTAGGTTCTGAAGATTGGCTGTATGCATGAATACGATTTAGCTATTTCAAATAAAATATTGAAAATGTACTTGAATTCAACCGTATCTACAGAGATACAGGTAGAAAAATTCACATGGAGAAAAATTTTGGGGGGGGCCCGGGCCCCGCCCTGGCTGCGCCCTTGAAACAAAAAAGTATGCAGAAAATTGTATAAATAACTATTGTCTTTTTCTGGGAAAATAATATCTATATAAGATAAAAAAACAACACAAAACACTTGTTGACATGGAATTCTTGATGGTGGAATATTCATTGAAAAATAATTGGGGCTGTTTCTGTCATAATTTGCTTCTTTTGTTGTTCTGTTCAATGTTCCGTCAAGCATTTGCCAGCCGTCTTCAGGAAAATCACTTGACTTTTGAAGTTAAGTTTAAACATCTTTCGCCACTCGAAAATGTTTATCATTCTGACAGTTATAGAAAAACAATAATCAATGGAGTTTGATCTATTTTCGATTTTCTTTCAATTCAATCAATTTCATATTTCCAAGGTTGGATTTAACTATTGGAGCTCAGATGTCTTGAGATCAATTGATGGTGATTTTATGAAGGTTTACTCGAATAAATTTTTCTCAGTTTCTACCCTATGAATCATGATATGTCGTTTCAATTTTCAATCAAGACTTTATCTTGAATGATTCAATAACCAAAGTTCTTTTTTTCAGCCGCTGAACGACATGCTCCTGCAAGGAATACAACTGCCGCACATTTGTGCCAAAAAGATGCTAGACATCGTTTTCAGTGGATCCCAAACTTGAGGAGAAAGTACATTGGTGTTCCTTTCTATTCAGAGTAAACAAACAACAAGAATTAACACAATACAACCACGCCTTGAAGCGCTACAAAGTCCTACGAATAATGCTCAATTGTCCCCAGCTATAACCTAAATTACATCATGATTCATTGTGAAATTACAATGACAGATTACTAAGCCGCATTATTTATACCTTCTGGAATTCAGTTTATGTTTTTCTAATACGACCGAAAAAAGAAGAAAACTGTGAGAGCCAACGTTAATTTCAACATGTCATGTCAGTAGCAAAATGGTTAATGCTGTTGACGGTGATTTGAACACATATCATATCCTACATAGTAGTCATAGTACTTGCTACCTTGGTTTCGTCTATTCCGAATGAAGGTCAAATAGGTAATTTTGATTGTTATTTCGATTCGTTCAACGTACTGGAACGTTATTGCTCTATGCGATGCATTCTGGATGATGGTCATATTATTCGCTTGAATGGAATTGGTAAGAAAAGAATGGTCACAATAAAGTTATAGTACCGGGTTTTCACTATAATTTGACCCCCCCCTTTAACTTTGTTACTAAAATATACAAAAAAAGTTTTCGTATAAAAGTTTCACGAAATCAACTGAGGTTTTTGTTATGAGTCCAGAAACTGAAATATAATACAGGGTGGCCAACATATTGATGACACTTCATTTTTTCAAATGGAACACCCTGTATATTTTTCCATGTTTGGCTAGCTCTTTTTCCCCAGATTTCGAATATGTAACATATGTTGGTCTATCTCTTTTATTCTGAGAACTACAGTTTCAAATTTTAAGAACCACCTGGCAAGATCTGTAATCATTTTACAAGTGCAAGGTGCGTTTACTGAAAATGCTCATTTTTGGAGTTATAATAACGTCAATGCGAAGATATACACAGTGAAAACATTGAATGCAACTATATTATTTCAAATGGAACACCCGTCCTGTATATTCTTCCTTTTTTTGATAGGCTATTTCCTCCTGATCTCGAATATAAATGCTAATGTGGATGTGTCTCTTCAATTTTCAGAGTTTCAAAGTTTTGAAATAATGACACCGAATAAAAAAAAATAGTGAAATAACTACGAAATTCTTTATTCCAAACAATCTACTTAAAAGTATACTACCTTGATCAAAAAGTTCCGGAATCACTATCATGTGACGCTCTCAGTCGCTCGATTTTGTTATCTTATGTTTTTTTAGGTTGCTACATTCCTCCGTGACATTGTATACAATTTTCAGGTTCACAGCTTGACATTTGTAAAAGTGACGCCGTCTCGAATACATCTGTGATTGTGCGGGTACTCGATTTTGTATAGTTTTGAAAATGGAATTAAATTTGCAACAACGGATTTGCATTAAATTTTGCGTGAAAAACGGTTTCAACGGTGCGACGACATTGAAAATGTTACAAAAGAGTTTCGGCAAAGATACTTTAAAGAAAACTGTGGTTTATCAGTGGCACGAACGTTTCAAAAGTGGCCGTGAGTCCGTGAACGATGATGAGCGCAGTGGCAGACCATCGACATCGAAAACTGACGAAAACATTAAAAAAATCAAAGAATGGATGACCGTAGACCGTAAATTGACAATTAGAGAGATGGCAGAGGAGTTGGACATTGCTTTTGGATCAGTTCAAGATATTTTGGTTAATGATTTGGGCCTCAGACGTGTCGCTGCAAAGCTGGTGCCGAAAGAGCTGAATTTCATGCAGAAAAGGGACCGCGTTGACGTCGCAAAAGATATGATTTCCAGGCCGAATCCGACCCAACCTTCATCAAACGGATCATTACTGGAGACGAGACATGGATTTATGAATATGATACGCAATCTAGACATCAAGCGAGTGAATGGCGTGCACCGAATGAGCCGCGACCGAAAAAACCACGTCGTTTTCAGTCGAAAAAAAAGGCGATGCTCACAGTTTTCATGGATTACAAAGGAATTGTGTATCATGAATTCCTCCACAAGGGCAGACCGTCAACAAGGAGTATTATTTAGGCGTTCTGAGGCGTTTGCGTGAAGCAGTTCGTCAAAAAAGACCGGATTTGTGGGCAAACAACTCGTGGATCTTGCACCATGATAACGCGCCGTCACACAATGCCATCGTTATCCGTGAACATTTGGCTAAAAACGAAACAAATACTATTCAACAACCTCCAAATTCACCTGATCTGGCTCCCTGCGATTGTTTCCTATTCGGTCGACTCAAGAAACCGCTCCGTGGAACGCGTTTCAGCACCCGAGATGAGATCATGGAAAAATCGAAGATGGCTCTGATGGCCATACCGCAAACCGAATATGAAAAATGTTTCGAGGATTGGATCAAGCGCTGGCATAAGTGCATTGCAGTCGATGGGGAGTACTTTGAAGGGGACAACATCGATTTTCATGTATAATCTTGTATTTTTCATTTTTTGAATAAATTCCGGGAACTTTTGATCAAGGTAGTATGTATTAAGGGTTTAATATTGGTTGATTTTATATCACTAATATTATTCTCCGCTTCATGATTGTCATTATTGCTGAAGTAAATTTTTCCTTCAGGAACGGCTATAAAAAACGTGTTCAACGGTGTTAAATCGGAACTATTTGTGGACATAAAATGGGTGCGCCATTACCAATCCAAAGATCAAATTGGCCACTTAAATATTCACGAACTTCCAAACCGCTAAGCCAGATGGTTATTGAAATTTGAAACTCTGTGGTGCTCAGAATGATAAAGATAGACCAACATATGTTACATATTCGAAATCAGGGGAAAATGAGGCTAACCAAATATGGAAAAATATACAGGGTGTTCCATTTGAAAAAATGAAGTTGCCATCGATATGTTTGTCACCCTGTATATATTTAGTTTCTGGACTCATATCAAAAAACCTCAGTTGATTTCGTGAAACATTTATACGAAAATTTTTTTGTATCTACTGCAGTAACAAAGTTCAAATATAGAGTGAAAAAACCCGGTACATCTCAGTCAATGGTTTGTATTGTCCGTTCCCGAAAGGTTGAGCCGTCGGTTGGCCATGACAATTTGGCATATTTCACTGTGTATACTAAAATTTTAGGTATGTTCTTTATTTTCTTGTCAGATTGATACGCAATGTTGTCAATATTGCATAGAGTTCTCTGATAACTCGCAAACTCGTCGGACGAGGCCGAGTACATTCGGCAATGTTGACTTTATTTTTACTTTTATGACAGTAAATACTGCCAACTTAAAATAATTAAAGAAACGCCTACTATGTGCTCAATCTTTAGTGAACGGACTATAGTAATAATATCGTATCTTTAATTTCTGTAGGTATGTATTGCATTTTGTAGGTTGAAGTGTTTTAGGCACTAGAAAAAAACTTTTATTTCGATACTTAAATTGCATTGAGCAGAACCTTAATTCGATGCTTTCGGATACTAATGGAGAAGGGAATATACCACCCAACTTCGAAGTAATTACCCTCAAATCAGAGATTAAAAATAATTGTCTCCTTAATCTTTGCCTCGAATGGTATACAGATGGCTCTAAAAGTTTAAAACCACAATAGATGCCGGCGCTGGTGTATATACGGCCCAAGAACCAAGTTTACACTATCGTTAGTCTCCTATTCGAGTGTTATCAGGCGGAAATACTTGCAATCGAAAGATGCATACAGGGTGTCCCATTACTCGACGTCAACCCGGAACCGGGTGAAAAGGCAAGTAATGCTGGTTGTCAGAAAAATATTAAAAAAAAAAATCTAATGGTGGCCATATACGCTACGAGAAATCGTTACGATCAGACTGTACAGTTCGAACGGTGCAGTTTATCTTAGCTGGCATATAAGCTATACACGCTACGAGAAATCGTTGCGATCAGACGGTACAAAAAAGCGGCGCCCTGCAATAGTCCGTTCACGAAAGGTTAGCCGCGTTCGCGGTTGGCCATGACAATTTGACATATTTCACTGTGTATATTAGAATTTCAGGTTATGTTATTTATTTATTTGTCAGATTGATACGCAATGTGTCAATATTGCATAGAGAGTTCTTTATTAACTTATTGATGGCGTCGACGGACGACGGATTAGCAATTATAAGATTAATATTCGCCCTGAAGGAACAAAAAGTGAAGCGAAAAAAACGTAGCATCTAGTGTAAAGAATGGCTAATGAAAAGAAGAGTTCATTCTCATGTGAATTTGTTGGCGGAATTGAAGCTGTTTTCAGAAGACTGGCATAATTTTCTAAGAATAGATCACGATACGTACTTACATCTACCAAAATCAACCAAACTGAACACGAAAACGGAAACACAAGCGCATACACGTTTCGATCAGTCGGCACAGTTCGTCCGATTCCGAAAATCAATTGAAATGAACTGTGCCGACCGATCGAAACGTCTATGCGCTCGTGTTTCCGTTTTCGTGTTCAGTTTGGTCGATTTTGGTAGATGTAAGTACGTATCGTGATCCATTATAGAAAATTATGCCAGTTCTTTTGGAAATAGCTTTAATTCCGCCAACAAATTCACATGAGAATGAACTCTTCTTTTCATTAGCCATTCTTTACACCGGATGCTACGTTTTTTCCGCTCCATTTTTTGTTCCTTCAGGGCGAATATTAATCCAATAATTGCTAAACCGTCGTCCGTCGATGCCATCACTACACGTATGCAGGGCGCCGCGCCGCTTCTTGTACCGTCTGATCGCAACGATTTCTCGTAGCGTGTATAGCTTGTATGCCAGCTACGATAAACTGCACCGTTCAAACTGTACAGTCTGATCGTAACGATTTCTCGTAGCGTATATGGCCACCATTAGTTGCATGATTTTGAAATAATGCGCATTTAAAAAAACACGCAAAATTCCACACCCTGTGACAGTCTTTTCGCTCCTGTTGCCACAAATATCAACTTTTTCCAACTTTTTTCTTTGCTGTGTAACCTTGAATAATGCTTGTCTAAACTGTAATCAGAATTTTGATACCAACTGCTCTAGGTTCATAAAAATAGGGCTTACTTCTCAGAAAAAAAATTCGAAATAAACAATTGCCTAGTTTCAATGACGTTTTAAAAAAAATGTACTACGTAGGTTTGGCATGTTATTTCAAAAGTTGGCGCATTTAGTAGGATTCAATAATGGTATAATACTTGTTTAATTGTAGCTGCCGTAGTTCAAATTTATTTTCGATTGCCTTTGAATACACTTTTTCGTTAACTGCTTCCCAGTAATAAAGTCCAATGAATTTAAGTCCGGTGAACGGGCCGACCACGAAATTGGACCAGAACGTCTGATCCATCTTCCGGGAAAAAAATGTTATCAGAAAAAAAATTTCCAGAGAAAATAATTTTTCCAGAAAAAATTTTTCCGGAGAAATTTCTCTGAAAATTTTTTTTTGGTAACATTTTTTCCCGGAAGATGGATCGGACTTTTGGTCCAATCTCGTGGCCGGCCGTTCACCGGACTTGAATCCATTGGACTCTATTACTGGGAAGCAGTTAACGAAAAGTGTACTCAAAGGCAATCGAAAATAAATTTGAACTAGGGCAGCTACAATTAAACATGTATTATACCATTTTGGAATCTCACTAAATGCGCCAACTTTTGAAAAAACATGCCAAACCTATACGTAGTACATTTTTTTTTCAATACAGTCAGTTGAATCTAGGCAATTGTTTATTTCGAATTTTTTTTCTGAGAAGTAAGCCCTATTTTCATGAAACCTAGACAGCTGGTATCAAAATTTTGATTACAGTTTAGACAAGCATTATTCAAGGTTACACAGCAAAGAAAAAGTTGGAAAAAGTTGATATTTGTGGCAACTGGAGCGAAAAGACTGTCACAGGGTCTGGAATTTTGCGTGTTTTTTTAAATGCGCATTATTTTAAAATCATGCAACTTAGATTTTTTTATATTTTTCTGACAACCAGCATTACTTGCCTTTTCACCCGGTTCCGGGTTGACGTCGAGTAATGGGACACCCTGTAGATATAATCATGGAAATAAATAAAAATCGAGGGTGTGACTTAGTGATCCATTCTGATAATCAAGCTGCTATTAAAAAGAGATGACCCCTATGTCATCGATGCTACTATGGGAGTGCCGAAGAAAACCCAATGCAGCAGGCTAGAACAAGGTCTCTTCAGTCTGGGTTCCTGATCATTCAGGAATCAAAGGAATGAAGACGCTAACACACTAGAAAGATATGTCAAACGCCACTTACTGGTCCAGAACCCTTATGTGGTAGGTCTAATTCACCTATGTATATCAAAGAGTTTTTGGTGTAGGAATAATTTGAAAGAGAATCATATCAAATTTGGCCCCATCAAATTCCTATAGTATTGAAAATTTTCAGAGAACAATTCAAATCGTATCCCGACAACTATTCGACCGATTAGTAGAACAATTTTCACTCTGCACTTAACCTCTGTACACTTCAGTTCTTTGCAGAATTGTTTGAGGCATCGTATTCTTCACCAGAATCTTTTGAGGCAACTACCGACACAAAATTAAAAACTTAAAGCTTGAACAGAACTCTGGCACAATTTTTACTCAGAACAAGTGGTACCTACAACAAGCTACAAATTCTATAATTTTGTAGTATTCGAAATTTTGAGACAAAACGATATCAAACTTCTAGGTTTGACTCTCACTGATGAAAAATTCCAATGTTGAAATCAAATTCTGTCCTGATATGTCGTTCCGGCCGATCAGGTTACAATATTCATATAGTGGAAAGATTATTTGGGCTGTTTCCATTACCTT
Organism: Propylea japonica; assembly: GCA_013421045.1. Lineage (NCBI taxonomy): Eukaryota > Metazoa > Arthropoda > Insecta > Coleoptera > Coccinellidae > Propylea > Propylea japonica. The sequence goes on from CM024247.1 coordinate 28,238,020, forward strand.
GGATTGTTCTATCCAAGCATTCGCCAGCCGTCCTCAGGGTAATCGCAAAATTGAACTTAGAATTCAGCAAAATTAATGCGACCAGCTTCTGACTATAGATTGTTCTATCCAACGTTTCGGCAAGCATTCGCCAGCCAAATAATCTTTCAACCAATGAGCCATTATCAAGAATTTCCCGTTAACAATTTTGATATAGTTATATGTATACAATTTTCGTAGGAATTATTTAGAAAAATGTCGCGAGGAGTAGAAGAAGCCAAAATTTCATAGAATATTCATATTTCATTATATAGAATATAATCAAACGTCTTCTGACTTCTCCTTGCTGCTCTGGAATGTTAAAACGATTCCATATGTATTAAAATTCTCTCTTTTCTGAATGCACCTTTCATTTCATGCCTCGAACATTCAAGTATTTTGAAGTTCTTCAACAAAGAATTGTCAGCTTTGTAAATAGGAAGTGATAAGGAAATATTTATTTTCGACTCACTCCTTCTTCAGCCATCTTGCTATTGTTGATTCGATTAACAGTTATTTCGAATGAGCTTGTTAACACGATGAGTCAACAGGTACTACCAGGCCTTGAGTTGAATAAATGAGTAGGTAATGCATTAAAAGCTTTATCTATGAGAAACGCGCTAAATGAAGAATCATAATCACGTTCAGATTGCACAATAATGAATATTAATTTCAATAATGATTGTTAAGGACATTTTCTGCTGGGAAAACTTTTTGTTACTTGAATGCCATGGTCTCTTGTATGCAAAACGACTGACAATGATGGGAATTCAACATGCAATTGAAAATTGGGTTGAACGATCGGGAAGACCTTCACCAAGTGATATCTATACAGGGTGTCCCGGGAAGAAGGCGACAAACGGATACCATGAATCAAGTACATTAATCTATTCGACCGAATTATTTCGAGTTTGGAAGTTTTGTCACCCTTCACGCTTGCCATCTTTCAATATTTCAGAAATTGAATAAATCAGATCCTGGCTAATAAATTCCGGGCTTTTTCTATTTTCATGAATATTGGAACAACCTGTAGGTGAACATTATGTTTTTTTAAATTTTATTATCACAAAGTATCAATTAATTAGAAAAATTTAAAATCTCTGCTTGGTACTATCATACAGAATGATCAAGAAGTGATCAAGAAACATTAACTCAGGAGTGAAATTTCATAGTTCGATAAATTTTGATCTTATCGATGAAATTACTTCGAATTTTTCAGGTTTGTCACTCTTTAATACTACCTCCCTTGAAATTTACCTCAAATTGACGGATAACTTCATCAACGTGCTCAAAAATGTTTCGAAAGGGAAGGATACCATTTTGAGCAATACCTAAACTGAAACTTTTGTCATTCAATTTGTTTTAAGATAGAATAATACCAATTTATTTGTTGTTTTTTGTTTTATTCATTATTCAGTTCGTTGGTTGAAAGTTTTCTTCGAATAAATCAGGTACATTAGTGAACACTCTTCTTTATGATTTGGTTTTTTGAACTCTCTACTTAAACATTAGTATTCTTTTTCAGTCATAAATATCGTAATGTTACGCACAGGTTGGTTTGATATCAGCGGAAAAAGTCTTAAATGTTGCAGGTCCGTTTTTGTTTTTTCAATTTAAGAACAAATTTAGAAAGACAGCCAAGAAGATGATGAAACTATAGAATTTGAAACAATATTTCCTGTAAAGTACAGATTCATTGAAGGGAATGTTTATTGTTCGCACTGTATAAAGTTGTCAAGCAAAGATGTGAAATTATCATTTTGAATTCATCATTTGTGGTCACGATAATGAAGAAAAACATAATGTTCACGTATGTTCCAATATTCACGGAAATACAGAACGTCTGAAATTTTTCTAGTCCGGATCTGATTTATTCAATTTCAGAAATATTGAAAGATGGCAATCGTAAAAGGTGACGAAATTTTCAAATTTGAAATCATTCGATCGAACAGTTTAAGACTTATTGAACTTTGAAATTTCATTGTTGAGGTAATGTTTCTTGATCACCCTGTATGACCCTGCCAATCTGAGATTCAACATTTTTCTCATTAATTGATTCTCTGTGTGGTTATACGAAAATGAAAAAAAAGTTCACCTATAGGGTGTTCCAATATTCCTGAAAATAACAAAGCCCGAAATTTTTCGAATCCGGATCTGATTTATTGAATTCCTAAAACATTGAAAGATTTCAAATTTGAAATCATTCGGTAGAAAAGTTTAAGAGTTATTGAACTTTGAGATTTCAGCCATAAATGAATATCCCCCTGTATATCCCAAACAGACGCCCTCAAACGATTAAAACCTCTATGTGCGAGTCCTCCTTGATGTCCTTGATTCATGGTATCCGTTTGTCGCATTCTTACCAGGACACCCTGTATATTCGTAAGATGGGAAATAAGAAGACCTACTGGATCCACAGTGAATTAAAGGAAGCCATCAGTATATTGAGGTACAGCGACCAGCGACAGATATTAAGCCTAATGTAATGAAGATTTGAAGATTTACTAACGATTGAATTGATAGGCTAAGGAAGTTGCAGTAGAATATTTTCCATTGTACAACGTGATCAGAAATTTTCTCTTCCCCTCCTACAAGAATTGTAGAATTACCAAAATTCGAAGAGAGTTCTTCGACATGGGTTCCTTCAACTCCTGAGACGCGCATTAGCACAATAAAATACTATTTTCGTCGACCATCCAGCGACTAATGAGCCTATTGATTATAAACTATTATTGACTGAGTCATTTTATTCAAATACCTCGAATGTGAACATTGAATGTGAAGATTTTCTACAAGGACATCACTCTAGCAACCTTCTAATAACAAAGTTATTAAAATAAAAAAATAAAATAATCTCTAACGACTTGAGGGGTCTTCTGAAGGAAGTGCGATGGATATCAATTCAGTGCAAATAATTCCGATAACCTATGAAAATTTATTCAGGTGCTTGGAGCCACAATTGCGGTTTTTTATAATCTGGGGAAATTTTTTCTTGGAGTAACTTTATGAATTATTATCATTCATAGTGATATATTTTCTTAGTCATATGTTTGTTTTGCTACATAGAATATCGGGAATTACTCATAATGACATCCGAAGAATAAACTCAAAAACTACCGAAATACATGTGGATTCGTATAGTCCGTTCACGAAAGTTTGAGCCGTCGGTTGGCCATGGAAATTTGGCATATTCCACTGTATATATTAAAATTTTAGATTATCTTCTTTATTTTCTTGTCATATTGATACACAATGTTGCCAATATTGCATAGAGTTCTCTGATAACTCACATGCTCGTCGGACGAAGCCAGGTACATTCGGCAACGTTGACTTTATTTTACGTTATGACAGCAAATACTGCCAACTTCAGATAAATAAACAAACGCCTACTAAGCGCTCAAACTTTCGTGAACGGACTTTTATTATTTTGTGATTGATATATAATTTATCGAACTAAATAGAAAACAAGTTATTTTGAAATATTTGGCTTTGCATGTAGGTATTGACTATTGAATGCCCGAAAAAACTCAAAACAATTTACTAGCAAAATCAGATAGAATTTTCGATGCTGCCAATAATGGAACATTCTTCATTAAATTGTTATTCTCAATTTTCTCAAGAAATGTAATTTCGGATATAAATCTTAGCACGTAAGCCAGATATTACGAGTATGTCAATAACAAAAAACATTCTTCAGATTCATTCAACAGAACACGAATCGTATTATATCAACGACAAAGAATATCATGATTTTTTTCTGAAGTGCAATTAACTGCTTCGAGTTAGAAAGTTGGATAAAGAGGAGAAATTCGACGTTGTATTCCTCTTTTTCAGATTCTTCTGAAATGATAGCCCCTCTTTACTTCAAATGAAATGCGTATGGAATTACGGAAATGTTCACAATATAATAGACCACAAGCAGCAATTTTTGGCACAAAATCAATAAAAAGTTTATTAGCCCGAAGAAGTAAGGTATTTTTGATTGCCAAAACACAATATTTTCAAGCCATGAACGGTAACCCGTAAAACTTGCATGAGCATTATTATTATTAAAAATAATACAATCACACAGATCACGCTACATAGAGATATGTTGTCTCAAAAAAAGATCAACTCTTATTATTGGTAGTTTTTCAGTAGCCATTCCATGAGGTAACTAAACAATTCCCAAGTGGCTACTAATGTCTTTGTTTCATAAAATAAATCGGAATTCAATTCTTGAAATGCAGCTTTGAATTGGCTCAACATTTTTGTGGAAAGCAATCATAAATTTTCATTTAATTTTGGCATCGATTCTCTGATATATGCTGAGAGTATGTACCGCCAAACAATAATAAAATTTCCATTCATCATATGTTGCAGATATACTCCCACAAACTTTCATGGTCATTGTTGAATATTATTTATGGAAAGTTTCTGAGAACAATATGTGAATTGCAAGAAAACACTTTCAAGTGACTAATTTAGGGATCCAATTGTATTTGTTTTATAATACCTATGTAGAAACACTTTCGCGAAAAAGTACTCTCATGGTCATGATGATAATCAAAGTGATGGAAAAAAATTCTGTACTTGAACTTTGAAGTTCCAAAAACACAAATGTAATCCTAGCGGAACAACGAACCTCCTTTTGTTTCACCCTAATGTCAAGTGTTTCTATAAATATAAGCCAAAAGTGGGATTGGCTAGAATTGATAATAAATAATTCACGACCGGAAGAAGTTCTTTTTCTCCAATTTTCAAACAGAATGAAGCAAAGATTTCACATTTTTACAATTGGTTCAATTGATTTGAAGTTATTCCTCTTCGAATTTTTTACACATTGTCCACAATATCTTCAACACCTGATTTGACTACTACTAATCACGAGTAAAATAATGACCCGAAGAATTATTGAGTCATGGTATAAGGTGAATAGAAAAAGATTTTCTAAATATTTGTTCTCATGGCTTCGAACTTGAAAACATGTGGACATATACAAATATAAAGTCAGAGGCTATTCCTCATATAACGATAAAACCTGATTCAAGCAGAATAACTTCCGGGAGGAATTATTCTATATTTTGAGGAAAGTCTAAGGTTTTAGCACAACAGTAAAATTTTTGAATGAGTGGAAATTGTGTCTAAAGTTGACAAATTTATTTGTGATTACATGATCTTTCTGGATTTGAATGTTTCAAACGCAATAACGGCGAAAGGTTCAATAGTACTCCTGGAATGCTAAAGATAGAGAGCTTAACGGTATTCTATAAAATTTCAAAGGAAATTTTTGCTGGACTTCCTGATTCATAGAAAAAAATAAGAACACCTGACCTAGGGATATTCATACTGACATAATATCTGCGGTAAGTAATATTTATTTATTTTTTAGAGAGAGAATTTAAGGAATATTCAGCCACATCCAACAATATAGCATTGTGTTTCTTACATTATTTTAGCAGCCGATAAGCACGTATGAGATACTTACTAGCTATTGCACAGAGGGGAAAAATCTCAAAGGATAAACTAGTAGAGTGAGTATTTGATTTCATTTTATTTCATAGAAATAATTTCTCTAAATTTTCAAATTCAATTCAAATTAAATTAATTAATAATCAAATATTTCAAGCGATATATAGAAGCAAAGGTTCAATAGCATCGAGTATTCAGAACCTTTCTTTTACAAATAAACTGCCTAAAATGACCTATTCTGTCATGTCAAACAGATCAAACATGCTGTTCCTCCCAAAATAAGTCAAGTACTTCTAGTACAAAAATTGCTTGGAGAAGGACCATAACGACACACCTACTATGAGATTTTTAATAGAAATTGTTGCTGAACCTCGTGAATTATAGAAAAAACGATAAGATAAAAGACGAACATTGCAATCAATTAAAGAGATTCTACACACGTTTCTTCTAAGTACCACCAGAGGTTCAAAACTGCGTTTCAGGTCCAAAAACGGACAATACACCGAAATTCCACTCTTTCTCAAGAGGTCGAACCCTCAGAGGATTTCACAATATTCAAATCTAACCGTGAACTTGAGTTTCATGAGAATAATGTACTTAAATGAATTACACGAAAATAATAACCAAAGACTTTTTAGGGATCCAGGTGCAATCAAATTGGTCATAAGCAATTGAATAAAAGAAAACATTTCACATATTTTATCCTATATTTTGTTAGAACGGAGAGACAGGGTTTTTTCCACTTAGGTTTTTTCCTGAGCTCTGGTATCATACGAAAAAATAGTATGGTACCCAGTTTTATACTCACCTCAGTTAGGGATTTTTGTTTTTTTATGTTTTGTATTTTGTATAGCTTTTGATTTCAAAAACTTAGTATATATCTTATAGTCAGAAGTAAAATATAGAGAACGAACGATAGTTCTAATCAGAAGAAAGCGTTCTCCCTCAATAGAAAAAGGTTACAGCGTACCGTGAACAGGACTTGAAATAGGGGTAGTCTAAGATTGGAGAAGAGCAGTTCAATTCATGAACGAGTCCAGCATTGATTAGGTTTTTTGAAATAACATGATCATTTCGGATTGAAATTTTCAAATGTTTCAAGCGCTATATCGGCGTAAAGGTTCATTAACATCGACCATTCAGAAGCTTTCTATTATGAAAAGACTGCCTAAAATGACCAATTATGTCATGTCAATCTGAGAAAACATGCTGTTCCTCACGAAATAAGTCAAGTAACTTGTGCAAAAAAAATAAATTTCGAAAATGCTTGGACAAAGGCCATAACACCCTACCTACTAAAAAATGTTCAATGGAAATTTTTGTTGAACCTCGTGAGTTATAGAGAAAATTATAGAAAACAAGCTCCATGCTAATACATCCAAAATATAATCGTTGATGCGAGAATAAGAATTTCTGCTGTGTAACTAAAATTTTAAAGGTACATGCAAGGTAAAAACAGATGCTGAAGGTTATGAAATAATTAATTAGGTACAAACATTTACAATAAATTAAAGAGATTCCACTCACGTTTCTTCCCTCCAAGTACCACCAGATGTCCAAAACTGCACTTCAAGTCCAATAACGGACAATACACCGAAATTCCACTCTTTCTCACGAGGTCGAGCCCTCAGAGGATTTCACAATATTCAAATCTAACCGCGAACTCGAGTTCAGGTCTTCGGCATTTTACTGTGCCACTTCTCAACTGCCGGAGTCGGTTTTACTTGGTCAGATACAGGTTTGAAGTGTACAAGATCGAAGCAATGTATTCTGCTCGCGAGGTATCCCACAATTTTTTATTTACACATCAACTCTTGCTCCGGTAGATGCCCAAGTCTGCCTCGCCTTAGAGGGGACAGCGCAGGTAACTTGTGCTGTGCCAACGGTTATCGGTTTGGTCAAATTCAATTGGCTTATTGAAGTATGAAATTACTTCAATGAACAATCGTTTGATCGGAAAGAGATAGTAGATTTGGTTCGTTCATTACGTATACAGTTGTAGAAATCATTACAATTGTCGCTGAACAGTCGAGGTATAGTTTATTTTACTTTATCAATCTCTTTAGAGTTCTTTAGTAGATTGCCTGATTAGTTTAAACCAAGCTATATGTGTACCTATTTCACAGTGTCAGCAGAGGAAATTTTGAACGGGGCACCATACATTGCTGCATATGATACAAGAAAACAGAGAAAAATCCTCAGTAAAACCTACTGTCTTCAGTGTCTTCCCCTATAAATGTGGTGACTGGAGGCTATGATTTGTTTGTAAAATAGATGAGTACCATAAGAGTGGCCAACTGATTGAAAAACACCAAAATCACTTGATTTTTTCAAGCCATAAATAGACAATCGTTCGATCGGAAAGAAATAGTAGGTTTGGTTCTATCTATTACGTATTGAAAGTAATCATAACAATAAATGTCGCGCAACAGCCAAGCTATATTTTATGAATCCTTATTAATTTTTCGTTGAGTACTAACGCCACTTATGTCCATTTCAGATTCTTGAGGCCAAACATTAATTTTTTGCAAGCTTACTGTCTGATGAATGCTGGAAAGAGATTACTACAAAACAATAATAAAAAATTCAAGAAAAGCCCCGAACAGGTGCTTTTAAGACCTCATTCATTATGGGGCAATAAGACTACTAAACCAAAATTAGTAACTTTGCCGATTTACATCCTAGAACTTGATTTTATTTCAATCGAAAGTATTTCATGACAATATTAATTTTTTTTGATACAACGATAAACTTTTCTGTGGTTGCATTAACTCAACTTCAACAAGTTTTTGCGTACTGCTTTGAATTGGCATTGAACATTTTACTGCCAAATTTCAGCTCGATCGAATCGACAAACTCGGAATTATTCAAATGAATTCATGATTTGCAAATGGTTTTGATGATGCGATCCTCTTGAAATTCTGCATACCTATACATTCAATCTATCAATCTTCATTCACAAACTAAATTTCACTTGAATCGAATATCTTGTTATGGAAATATCAAGATTCTTCTTTTCAATATTTCAATTAAATTTTCTATGGTTCTGTTAACACTATATGGACAAATTGCTTTGCATTAGGATTATTATGAGCATTTTGCATGTGGCCGCAAAATTTAATTTCGATTGGTACTGTTTTGTCTGAGATATGGAGGAAAAATAGTTATTTAATAAACTAGGTTATTAAAGACAGCGACTAATGGTCAAGATATTTTAATGCGTGAGCGGAGCGAACGCGTTAATAGTTCGAGACCATTAGTCGCTCGATTAATAACCGAGTTTATTACAAGATTTTTCCGACGATTTCCACACGAATAGTGTATAAGTTCTTGATTAAAATACATTCTCAATTCGCACAAGACATACATTTGACGTAAAGGAATTTCTATGTTTCTATGTTCCAGTAGAGTTTTGACATTTCTCGTAGTGCTTCTGAATACTTTGTGTACGGTTGCCATGAGGATTGCACATTAAAATGGCTAAAAAAATTGAGCATTAGTTAAAACCAAGCTAAATTACAGACATTTGGACAATACGAAGTGGCACTCATTTAAGTAGAACGAGCGCTCAAAACGCACAGTAAACACTACTGGATCTCCCTATAATTGTGTTGATCCGTAGCTAGCATTTTTGAGAATCAGCTGAAATCATAGAGATAGAATAGTATAGAGTTGCTATCAATGAAATGAAAGTGGTATCAGATCCGCCATATTACTGCTATACGTCGAATTTTGACAATCATTGAATTTTTTCTAAAAATAGTGATTTTTGTACCTTTTTCAAGTTAAATTGAGATTTCTTGTGCTTAATAAACAATAATAAAATGGTATCGTGTGCTGTATGGCTTTCTACAAGCAGAGAAGGGACAGATAAGAAGAAAATTAGAGGAAAAACATATCACAGGTAGGGATGAGTACTGAACAGATCCACATTCAAAATTTTTGCTAGTATGTCTTGGTAATCTGATATCTTTATATGTGCAATTGTATGTCATAGCGTCTCTTCTCTATTCTATCTCTATGGCTGAAATATTCATATATTCCCTTGAAACATTTTTTTGAAATTGCTTATGACATCAACAAAAACAGAAACATCATGAGGAAGTTGTAAGTAATATAAATGAAAATGAATAATTCTTTTCTCCGACTTTTACTCACATCTAAAGGCAACATTGACTTGTACAAACTACCGTCAACAGAATAAAAAAATATTCATCCCTTTTCTATCAAAATTAGGTTACCAAGATAAGTGAATCACCCTATACGTAATTCAGAATTGATTTGAAAAATCTGATTCAATAAGTTCTTCTTTTTCTCAGTGAACTTGAAACTTCGTGGGATAGAGTAAATGTTGATAAGGTCAAAGATGTCTAAATTGATAGACTATCTAACAGGTAATGAATTATCTATGGAAAACTCTACGTGTTCGATGAACTATTGTTAAAGGGCTACGCAAGTACTCAATTGTTTGAAATTCTTACCGTATCTATGATGGTTTTTGATGAAGATCATTTTCGAATATAGGAATGCATAAAATATAAAAGTAAAATAGAATGAACTTTTTGAAGGGTACTGAACTCATAATTTCATGCTCAAGAGGCATAAAATTATAATTTATCGTTGACGAATTCTCTAACGCTATTTGAGAATCTGAAATGGAACGTGGTTGAACTTTTTTAAGTCGAGTAGTGAACAATATATTGAAGCTCAATCTGTAGGTATCAAATGTATTTTTCTAAAAACATATAATAATTATAGTTCTTCTTAGAATTAATTATGGCGGAAGTAGTGTTTTATTTACGCACTCGTTTGTATCAACGATAGAGCAACCATGCAGCCAAAATGTGGAAAATGTTACAAAATTCTGCGAAGATGAAGGATGAAATTTTGGTGGAATATTTTTTGAGAATAGATAGTGCGCAGAGAGAAAATTATTCCTTAATATTTTATTTTTATTCAACTTATTTTACGAGAAAATTGAGTTTCTCAATCACAAAATGCTCATTCGACAACCTTTCTGTTTACCTAGCACAAAACATTCGAAAATACAAGGCATAATTGATATCAAGCCTTCATATCAACATTATGGTTTTTCTATATCAACGCCATTGACGACTTCCTTAGTCCTTGGGTATCCTTTCCATGAAAAAGTATGGTAGATAATAAAAGTCCTACTTGGTTGGAGTTCCCGGAAGTATAACCTAGCTTAACACCCTATTTAATGATAATAATAGATATGATGTTTTTTATCAGAATGAGTCGAAAGTGTTGTTAACACCCATTTTTCAATTATTCAATATTCTAGTGATATAGAGATATTATTAATCACTTTCTGATAAAAAATTTGGAACAGAATATGACAAGGTCATTCGCCATTTATAACCTAACATTTATGTTTCAAAATGGCGGATGCGAGAGTAACCCACTTCAACCGAAGTCTTGTATTAAATTATCGTTTACTAGCTTTAACCCGCGACTTCGCCCGCATATGTTTTTTTTGTCCCGACTGTAAGTCCCCCTGCAACAATGTCCCACTATCGTGTCCAGTCCTAAACTTCAACTCCTACCCTATAAGTTAGTAGTGTGATGGAATGTCGATAAGTTTCGATCCAAGTAAAACTGTTAAATAAAGACAGTTGCATAAAAATTTCATCATAAATTCCCTAAATTATGGTGCCTCCCGACCCTCTAAGTTAGAAAAGTGATCAATACTAACTTGAAGTCTTAGTAACACTCAGTTAAAAAAAAACATCAAAATCATTTCAGTAGCTATGGCGTCATGCGCTTCTTGACACGATCACGCTCGATTTCCGCGGGAATGAGGTATTTTCCCCGACGTAAAAGTAGCCTGTGTCCGTGCCTAGAATCTATCTTTATATTAACCAAGTCTTATAAAAATCCGTTCAGACGTTAAGGCGTGAATGAGGTAAACTTTTAAAACAAACGATTAAAAATCACTAACTTAATTAGTTTTTTGCCTACTGCCTACGCCTTAAGTACAATAGCATGAATATTAATAACCCATATCCTTTTCTAGGTTACTATCTATCACCTAACTAAATTTCAACCAAAATCCGTTCAGCGTTTAGGCATGATAGAGCAAAACTCCAGCAAAAACATAAAAAAAATCACTAACTCAATTCAGTTTTCTGCCTACTTCCTACCCCCTAAGTACGATGACGTGATCATTCTGATCTTATATCCGTTTTTAGGTAACCACCTATCACCTTACTAATTTCATCAAAATCTATTCAGCCGTTTAGACGTGAAAGAGCAAAAGTCCCAACAAAAACGACTAAAAATCACTAACTCAATTTAGTTAGCTGCCTACTTCCTACTCCCTAAAACGATGGCGTGATTATTATAGCCTATAACCATTTCTAGGTTATCATCTATCACCATAACCAAATTTCATCAAAATCCGTTCAGCCGTTTAGGCGTGAAAGAGCAAAACTCCCAGCAAAAACCATAATAAAAAAAATCACTAACTAATCAATTCAGTTTTCTGCCTACTCTTACCCCCCTAAGTACGATGACGTGATCATTTTGATCTTATATCCGTTTTTAGGTAACCATCTATTACCTTACTAATTTCATCAAAATCTGTTCAGCCGTTTAGACGTGAAGAGCAAAAGTCCCAACAAAAACGACTAAAAATCACTAACTCAATTTAGTTATCTGCCTACTGCCTACCCCCTAAGAACGATGGGGTGATTATTTATAGCCTATGACCATTTCTAGGTTATCATCTATCACCATAACAAATTTCATCAAAATCAAAATCCGTTCAGCCGTTTAGGCGTGAAAGAGTAACAGACAGACAGACAGACAGACAGACAGACAGACAGACAGACAGAGTTACTTTCGCATTTATAATATTAGTATGGATATTTCATATTCACTATATTTGCTGAAATGTTGTTATTTAACTGTTCCCATTAGTGGAATGAAGAAAAAGATAATATCCTCGTAACTTTCAACTAGAAATTTTGGTTAGTGACCAAAGCAGTCAATGTCATCACAACTACTAAAAAAAAGTTCATCCTAAGTATTTTTCTGCGATGTCCTTATTATATTGAAATATTGGAGTTGGATGATCCTAGTACTTGTCTCTACTGTGATTATTTCTTTGATGTGAAGATTTAAACTAGAACACTCAGCTGAATATAAAGGGTGTACCAAAATTAACGCAAGATTTGAATTAAATAGAAACGCGCGCCGTTTTTAGTCTTTTGATAGTTATGTTTTTATTGACTCGTAAAGTACATGGGATGGGGTTATGTATGAAATAACACATCCTACAAATGGCCTCCACGGCTTTGCATGCACATGCGCACTCTTTTGTTGAAATTTTCCTTGACCATTCTGCATAAATGTGGCTGAATTTCGTTGATGCAGCATTGAACCTCCTCCTTCAATGCACGGGTGGTTGTGGGCTTGTTGACATAGACTTGTGATTTCAAATAACCCCATAAAAAGAAGTCTAATGTTTAAATCACATGATCTAGGAGGCCAATTTTGATCAACGAAACGAGAGAGTACACGACCTGGAAATGCCTCATGCAGTAATTGAATTGTTTCACGGGCTCTATGACATGTGGCACCGTCTTGTTGAAACCACATATTGGACACATCAATATCATCCAATTTTGGCAGAAAGAACTGTGTAATCATGTCGCGATATCGAGCACCAGTAACAGTCACTGCTTGACCAGCAGCATTTTCAAAGAAATATGGCCCAATTATGCCTCCAGCCCAAAATCCACACCATACAGTCACGCGTTGTGGATGCATTTGTTTTTCGACAATCACATGTGGGTTCTCCGAATCCCAAATGCGGCAATTTTGGCGATTGACAAAGCCATCAAGATGAAAATGTGCTTCATCGCTTAGGATGATTTTGCTCGAAAAATCAGGGTCCATTTGTTGATGTTCAATAATCCATTCAACGAACTCTCTTCTCTGTCCATGGTCATTAGGCTTCAATTGTTGTGTTAATTGAATTTTGTAAGCATGAAGACACAGATCTTTGGTGAGTATACGCTGTAGAGAGGTTCTTGAAATTTGCTATTCTTGTCCACGACGTCGAATTGAGGTTCCTGGATTGTCAGCAACACTCACACGCACTGCTTCGACATTCACATTTGAACGGCTTGTTTTTGGACGACCAGTGTGTTTGGCGTCTCCAACGGATCCAGTCTCCATGAATTTTTCAATTAATCTCTTCACAGTTGACGAAGTTAAAACACTATTCCGTTCATATTTTGTATGAAATTTTCGAACTGCAGCCGCCAAGCTTTCACTATTTTTGAAATATTCTTTAATAATGAAGACACGTTGTTCTATCGTGTAACGCTCCATTTTAATAACCCTATACTGTAGCTGTCAAATTGCTTTTTTTCAGGGTTGCCAACACTTCACTGCACAAATGGCGGCAAATTCAAATCTTGCGTTAATTTTGGGACACCCTTTAAAATGTCGGCCCAATATGATTCTTTATTCTTAAAATGCTCTAGAAATCTCTAGAACTCGAAAGCTCGAAAACTCAAAACCGAGTTATGCCGACAAGACATGTACCTCCTGAAAGTTTGAATCTTCATGTCACTCCATCACGATGTTTTTAGAATTTTTAAACGAGATACCCTCTCGAAGCTTTCATAGGTCCTAAAATTACCATTGAGCTCATAAACAGAAAAATTGTTCCCTATTTGGCATAGTAACGATCTTATCCTAGCTATTCTTCTTCTAGACTACCCCAAAAGCCACTAGCTCCATTGATTCATTCAAAAGTGAAAGTTGACCACGGGTTATAGGTAAGTGAGTGCACCCGAGTCATTTGAGATCACTCTGTACTCAAAATTCAAAACCTACTGACATTTGAGGAGAGATGATAAAATTTGACACTTTTGAATGGAAAGACCTATTTCTAACAAAAAAAACAATAACTTATGTCGTTTTCTGAGAGACATTTTTTTATGAAAAACTGGATTCTGAGTGAAAAGTTCCAGAAGAAATGTTGTCTCAGAAATAAAATATTTTTTTCAGTGGAAAAATTATACAGCAGTATTTTTAAAATGTATATTTACCTACGAGAAACATCCGGTAACTATGAAACGGTCAAGGATGTTGACGAGCGGTTCCTATCAAAGCTATCGAATTTGGCACACCTTGTACAAGAATATATAACACGCTGTTTTGCCTGTTTTCTTATATAAACAATTTCATTATTATAACGTGTGAATCAAACTGCGCGTTATACGTAAGAACAAATAAAACAGAGATGGAGCACTGAAACCTTCTGGATATTTTGTAATTTTTGAAGTGTTGCTAAATTATTATGGAATTATGGAAAAAGGTTAATTAATGATTTACATAATCCGAAAACACTGAAAGATCAAGAGAGAGAAAAGCGCACACACAGGATTTAGCTCTGGAGGCATATGAGGTTAAAATAACACAGGAACTAAAGCCATTAGTTCATATAAAACGTCTTTCATTTGTCAATTACATTAATGAATAATCAGCTGGTTTTTCTCATGAAAATCAAGTATTCCGATGAAGCTCATTTTGAAACTGTTGGACTGGGGTTTCGGAATAAGCCAGGCCTCTCAGAGTAAGAAGAAGTTTTTGAAAATGAATTCAAATTATGTGTTTTATTCCTTCAGCTTTGTTTCAAGGGTCTCCAGGTGAAGGGAACAGAAAACAAGATGTATCAAAAATGTCTTTATTCAAACTAAAAGTATAAAAATGGAACAATCTGAATTCCAACTGCATTTCCACGAGATATTCTTCAGTAGAAATCTCCTGACAAAAACCCCGAAACACAAACACTACATACAAGTAAAAATGATGATGGCAACGAATAACACTCAATGTACCATAACAATATGAGCATTCGTCGAGATAGAAACTGTCCTCTTCTTGTTGGTGTTATTAGTGAGGAACTCCGATAAACTGCTACTTTGCGTGTTCGTTGTCGAGTCTGAAGATTTCCTGATCTTTCTGGTGAACCATTTGAAGGGTGAGAGACTCCTGCAAGAGATAAAGTAAGGAAGTTGAGAAATGTGCCCTAGTTTCGGAGTTACAGTCTTTTGAATTCGGCCTTCCAGAATCGTATTATGTCAATATCTCGGAATATCGTAGCATACTAAATTTTATACAATGGGGTTCTGAACTATTCGGTCACCTCATCCTTGGACCCCCTTGTTTTATTTTAGGTTTATATTTATTTCTCCGAATTCGTCATTTCATAGGAAATCCCGATTAGTATGGAGATTTTTTTGTCTCTTGCATTTTTTCGTAGAATAAGTTGTTTTTGTGTAAAACGGCATAGATTTTTAAAATGTGGCACCTACGATTGACTATAAGTCCCGATATGCATATAACATTATGTCGTTTCTCTCCAAAACGACTAATTATAGGAACAAAAATATGAAAGATCCAAGCTCTCCTAAAAATAAAAAAAAGCCCTGGGCAGGTGTTTTTGAGAGCTCGTTCATTGTTGGAACAATAATGCTATTACCTTTTGTCTGAGACTTGAGATTTATGCTAGGTATATGAATCCAAAATCTCAGCCCGATCGGAATCCTATTCTGGAATTTTTTTAAAAATATGAAATATGTGAAAAATCAATAAATACAAAAATCCTCTTGAAATTTTGAACATTAAGTATATCAATTCTTATTGACAAAAAGAATTTCACTTGAATCGGATATCTTGTTATGGAAATATAAAGGTTCTTGTTTTAAATATTACTTTTGAATTTTCTATAGTTATGGCCACAATATTTTGCACGAGTCTTATTATGACCATCTTGCTTGTGGCCGCAAAATTTAATTTCAATCGGTTCTGTTTCGTCAGAGATATTGAGGAACAAAAATTTTGAATGACCATATTACATGGAATACCCTGTACGATTTGGCTGGTTAAAGAACTCAACCACGGCATGTTGAAACCGAACTCACCATAAAAGTCTCTAGAACAATCCCTTCGAAAGTTATTGTGCTTACGGCCGACCTGACGGCCCCACGGACATAATCAAATATAACCACGAACTCGTCATCTGAGATATATAGAACTCGAAAAATACATGATACAAAAAGTTTATGAACGTTCTCCAATTAAATAAAAAAAGGAAATAAAAAAAACTAAAAAAGTTTCAGTGATGCAAAAACAACGGCCCAAGAAAAAGTTTTGAAAAGGGCACCATGACAAAAAGGTACCTAATACTTTTTTTTTTTAAACTTTATAGGTTTTCACTCCCAGTCTCTGAAAGAGAAATATTTAAAAAAATTTCAATCAAGGTGAAGTGCTCCTGCGAGAATCTTTGCACTTAAACTGAAAAAGGAAATAAATTAAAAGGATAATGTAACGTTTCGGTGTCTATATCAGAGACCTACTTCAGACAAACTCTTCAGAATTGTGTGATTTTTCATTTGCAATCTGATTGACATTGAAAGCTGTCAATATATAGAGATGTTGATTTATTTAATTTTGAAATTTCCTGACGTCATTTCTTTCTTCAATTAATCAATCCAAATACGATCTATTCCAACAGAACAATTGGCCAAGTTATTAACTTCATCTAACAAAATACATGTAGATTCCTTAATTTCCTTTTATAATTATCAAGTTCCGTCATTAGGATCTCTGTGTTGTCCCAGTTCATCATATGATCTCCGCTATTTGAACATACATGATCAGCGATTTGTGATCTTGTAATGTCTCTATTTTGATGGTATTCTTATGTTTCTTATCTCTAAAGGTCTTGATATCTCTCCTGTATAAGATTTTCCACATATTGTAAACACAATTTTTTTTATTTTTTTTTATTCATTGGTTTCGTTTTAGTCAGAATGGATTTCAAATCATTTTGTGTTTTGAAAACAGTTCTTATGTTGAATTTGGAACCGATTCTTCTTATTTTCTCCGAAAGGCCAGGAATATAAGGAATGACGTTCAACAAATTGGTTGTTCTTGACGGTTTTCTGTTTGTACCTGATGATCATTAGAATTTTGATTAGATATTTTTCGTGTTTTTATGATACCTGTTTTTACATTCAATTGATGATTAGAATCAAAATTCAGATATCTATTAGTGCGTGTTTGTTTCCGAAATACACTTGTTTCATAATGATCTATAAATTTTCTTATTTTTAAGAAATGCAGAATCCTCCCAGAATATATTCCAATCGGTAGGTACCTAATACTGTTAGATGATTCATCATATTTCAGAATCCTCGTATAAAAATTTTGTATTATTTACTATGCAACAATTTAAGAGAAATTGACATAAAACGATTCTGAGCTGCGAAATTCAAACGTCTGTTATTCCAAAATGACAAAAAATAAAGAATAGGGATCCCCTTCATTTTCTTCCAGAATGTAAAACATAGTTTTGGGACACCTGTATAGTATCACAGTGATATTACCCAATTGTTCCGCATAAGTGCGTTGAAAATATGCAGTAGATGATTGGATTAGCTGCCGAATTCAGAGGTGCCAGGCTTTGGACGAAAGTGGCTATAGCGATATTAGTCTGAGTTGGTTGTATGTGACCATAAACTTGCAGCAGATCGAAGATAATGTATGGACTCCAACACAGGATGAAAACTGAAAAAACGAAAATAAATGTATCTAATGATACCACAGGATGTATATAAATAGTTGTGAAAAAATTAGGGGTGGACTCCTTGTCAAAAAGTGGGCTGGATCTTTTATATACTCACCTGCCAAATAATTTATAATTATGTTATTTTAAAATCCGATTTGATTTATTTTTTCTCAATTATAGGTAGGTTCATACGAAGTCAATCACCTATTTTGAGATTCAAGAAAATTTGGCTTACGGTATTTTATACTGGGTTTCTGGTTTTTTTATTCTAACTTTAAAACCATTCCAGTTGTTTCACCACGTCATTTCTTATTTTATCATCAAGACACATCCTCCCTTGACAATTTCATACTTATTTTATTACAATAGCTCAATTTATGTTATGAAGATACAAACTAACTTTTTATTTCACAATTACGTCATAAAATACTAGGTACGTAATGAGAATAATTGAAAACATCTTGGCGAGCCCTAAGTAAAGTTTTGAAGGTATATGAAAGGGAGTATTTGGCAGAGGTTGATATAATAAGAGAGTTATTCAGAACATTTAGTACATAAAAAACTCTATAATACTGTGGAGTTAATATTTACATTAACTGTATACAGTAATATTAACATAAATTTTTTTTCCAAAAATCCCCGCAAAAAAAAAAAAACAATTAATCTATATGTAGGTAAGTGCTCTATTTAAGATTATGGAGACAGTCAAAATCGGGCAGCGAGTTCGTCTAAATTGGGTAGTGAATGTGTCAAGATCAGGCGGCAAACATGTCATGATCGGGTAGCAGAAGTGTAAAAATTCCTTTTCAACTATTAATGAGGTATTCATTGTTGGGTCTGATTTATAACCTTATGCAAATAGTCCGATCGAAATTAATTATCCATTTTTTCACTTCTCTTTTGAAGGGTATTTTATGTCTCAAGTTCATCACTTCTTGGGGCACTAGCGAGGACAGTCTTGGGGCGATATAGGTGAAACATCTTTGACCAATTGTTTTCGTCGTTCTTGGGCGTTGAAAATTTTTCCAGTGATTCTTGTCCTATATTGATGGTTGGACGGTTTTAAGCAAAATTTTTCCTCCGTGTATGTTCATTATGATTTTCTGAGCATACACCTGTCTGACATCAGGAACTTTGGCTAGTTCATAGAGGTCTTTAGGGGTAAGTTAACTTTTCCATGAATTATTTTGAGAAAATATTTTTGTATTACATCCAATCTTTTTTTATGACAATCCAGAACTCCACCCCAGCCGATAATACCATATGATAACTGGGATTGTACAAAAGCATTATACAGTATTTTCAGGTGTTTCAAACTGTTGATATTTTTTTTCATATATTTGAACTTGTACAAGATACCGCGTAGTTTATTAGTTAAATAAACCATGTGCTGATCCCATTTCAAATGTTGGTCGACTACTATGCCAGGTAGTTCACGGAGGATGCTTTCGGTATAATCAACTCATTTATGTATAAATCTCCAGGTCATCAGCTCTAGATTTACTTGATGTGAACGGTAAGTATTTGGTTTTGTTGCGTTTTAACGCAAGTTTATTTAGTTTTAACCAGTAATTATCTTCTCAAAATCCCTCGTTGCTGTACCAACAGGTCCGACCAAGATGAACCTTTGTATATAACCACGGCATCGTCTGCGAAACTTATCAGTTCACCTGCAGTTCCCATCTCTAGTAGACCATTTATGTAAATAAGGAAGAGAAGTGGTCCCAGAACTGTACCCTGTGGAATTCCGTAAGTAATAACTTTTCCTGACTATATTCATCATTTACAATTACTTTTTGCTTTCTGTTGGTAAGGTAGCTTCTGATGAGTTCATTACACTGGTCCACGGAATCCATAGTTATATATTTTCTCCAGTAGTTTTCATGGGTCACTGTATTGAATGCTTTCGCTAGGTCGACGAATATAGCCAAAGATGGTATATTTTTATCTATATTCTCTATACAGCTCAGATGTAAGAGTTTTTACAGCATCCTCGGTCGAAAGTCCCTGGCGGAAACCATATTGCTTGTTCGATAATATTTTATATTTGTCTAAATAATTGACCATTCTTACTTTCAGTAGTTTCTCGATGATTTTTCCGATATTTGAAATCAGAGTAATTGGTCTATAGTTTTCCATTTGTGACTTATCTCCGCTTTTGAAAATCGGTTTTACAATTCCCAGTTTTAAGATATCTGGAAAACAACCCTTCTCGAAACAAGCATTCACCAGATAAGCAAGGGTTCAGCTATTTCTTCTTTTATTTCCTTCAGTGTTTCGGCTTTTATTCCATCAAAACAGTTGACTTCTTCGTTTTTAATTCAGATATGACTCTTATGATCTCCGATGTTTCTGCCGGCATCAGATAGAATGAGCTATCAACATTAAGATTGTTCTCGACAAAATCATCTGGAGTTTTTATGTTTTCAGCATACTTTTCACCTAGCCCACCGTAATATTCGCTGATGCTCGTGCGATTTCATGATCAATATCCATCCTTTCCCCAGCTGCATTCTTTATGCAAGGTATTTCATTTCAGGCTTATTTTCATTGCACATGTCCTTTACATAGCTCCATAACGCATTTGATCCAGCATTTGCTTCAACGCGATTTTGAAAGTAGTTAAATTTAGCTTGCTTTACTTTCTTCTGGACGTCGTTTTTACATTTAATGTATTCATTTTTCAGCTCTATGCTGTCTGGTTCTTTTTTTAATCTGCAATACAAATTATTTTTTAAGTTGATCAATTTGCATATTGCTGGGGTAATCCAGTTCTTTCTCTATTCTCTCCGCCTTTCTAACTGTGACCGTAGTGGTACTCTGCTCAATATATTCCGTCAATATAGTAACAAAGGCAGCTGCAATTTTATTCACGTCATTGTGTTCGTACATCCGAATCCATGTTTCATCCCTCAATTTTTCTTTAAGTATACTATAATTAATATATCTTTTTATTTTTTGTTTATGAGCATTTTGATATTTCATTTTCAGGTTCAAACCTAATATAACAGGGTAGTGGTCTGTAACTAGATATTGCAAAATGCAAGCATCAGTATCATGTCCTGGTTGAAACCTTTAACAAAAAAATATCTAGATATGACCCGCTGTCTGGGCGAGTGGAACGATTGACCATAGAGACAAAACCACACGTGTACAAAATGTTTTTATATTCTCACAACTAAATATTCGTCACTGAGTAAGTTGATATTTTTATATTTATATTTTGCAGGTATTTCGCTATCTCAACATTGAATGCAGCTAAAGGTGTCCGCGGCGACCGATATATAGAAGTTAGCTTCAAGTTTTCACCATTTTCTTCTTTTATATCGATTTCTAATAAACTGATTTCATCAATTTTGATTATTTGATACTCATGTTTTATATTTTCTTTGATGTATACTAATACGCCGTCATTCTTGTTGAATGTACCCTTATTATATATAATATCATACAATACAATATATACAAGAATTAAATTAGCCTGCTCTAAACCCAGATTTAAACATGATTGAGCATGTTTGAGATGCTTTTTGGAGGAAAATTCTATCTAGCATAACAACTTCTGAATATTTGCAGCAGCTCAGCGACGCTCTAGTTGAGGAAAGGAATCACATCGACCAGTTTTCATCCAAAACCCTTTTGAGGAGCATGCCAAGACAAATTGCAGGTGTTACCTGTGCACGGAGGAGACCAGTTATCATGTTTGCAATTATTTCCATTACGTTCGGATCTGAGGTTGAATTTGGACGTGTACTATTATAGCGCTTGTGAGATAAAATGCTTTTCTGAAAACCCTGCATCTTCAACAACAAAATTATGCTATTGAAATAAATGAATATGTTAAGAGATGATGTGTCTTGATGATAAAATAAGAAAACACATGGTGAAATAAGTGGAAAAAACACAGGTAGTTAGAGAAAAAAAGCAGATTTCACCCAGTATAAAAGGACGTACTCCAAGTTTGCCAGAAATTCAAAACTGTTGTTTGATTTTGTATGAACTTAGCTACAGTTGAAAAAAATTCAATCCAATTGGACTCAAAATAACACATTACGATTTATGAATTAACAAACTTAATCGATTTATTGAATGGATTGATTATTTTTTCACTTAATGTATCAATTTTTCAATTGTTTTTTTTTAAAACAAAGAACTAACAAGAATGAAAACAACCAGATATTTCATGCGCGGGAAGAGGCATTCAAAATAATGTTGGTAATGTTCCTCCATGATTGCATGGGGTAAAAAGCCACCCCTATGCCCTAAAACTTGTTTCGCTAAAACCTTTTTTTATTTTCACATTTCACAATGAAAAAATTATTTTCGATAACTTGATCCCTTCTTCACAAGAAGACCTCTTGTTTCTTGCTTAAATTCACGGTTTTTGGGGAAAAAATTATTTATCATCTTGATAGCCTGAGCTATGGAGGCTGGAATTTCCGAACTATAGAATCAATCATTTTCTTTTGGCTTTTTCTACCCATTGCAATGATAGAAGAAAACCATCAATTTTTTTAATGTGGATTTCATTCTTGCTAGTTTTTCGGTTTTTAGGAAAAAAATAAAAACTGCTTTTCGGGTGCCATCTATAAGGGGGCTCGACTAAGCAGCCTTCATTTTTCTCGCAACAGTGCTTATACGCTCTGGTAACTGAAATTATATTTCAATGCAAAATTAGGAATATTATGTATTTGTTAATGCGATAGCCCCTATGAACCAAAATTACTCACCACTTACAATGACCAATGTTATTTTGACTGTCTTAATTTTCGCTCTGGGGATGAGACCCCGAGAACTCACCCTTTTAGAATCGGACCCTAAAACAAATTATGTACTATTACAAACAAAAATCAAACGATTTTCTAGTATACCTGGTCTTTCGTTTGGATTATGGACATCATATCTGACTTTAGCGAAAGCCTTCGAGCTCTTGGTCCAAATGATAGCTATTATCACTGCATAGCATGTTGCGATTATAGCTGCTGGTATTACGAAAAGTGATATCGACACAAGTGTCATATATAGCTTCCACTTCCATTGATCTGAAAACTCTAGCCAACACTGAGTTTGACCTAGAAAAATTTTTGAAATTAGTATTCCAGAAATATCGAAATTATAATTTTATAGCTAGGTAGTTAAATCCTTCGAAAATTCAGTTTCATTTTTGTCGAACATGATTGAATTCAAACTAATTATAACTTACAACTCGCAATTGAGACGAATTCAGATATTCGAAATATGGATAATTTGGACTCTCGAATACTATTCAGACCAAATATTGAATTCAAACTATATATATTATATGTGAAAAATTGTTTCAACTATGGTACTCCTACATTGTTTTGATGTTGAAAATTAATTCAAATAATATTATGAAAGATAGGATATAGAAAAATTATTCAAGAAAACTAGTTGTCTTCGAAAAATGAGAAATTGGTTTTTCTAATGAACTAGCGTCGAACAATCTCATAACAAACATTAAAATCAAAACCGGTTTTCACAAAACTCCACTCACGTTTATTAATGAAATGTCATCATTTCTGTGCAATTTTCATCTCATTTTCGACATAAGTCGTCGAATTGATTCAAAATCAACGATTAGTTTGGTTTGGTTTATGAAACCAACTGAAAGAATAATATTCCGAAGGATGTGCATTGTACATCAATAATTTATTTTCCATGTGAAAGTATCATAAAGAAAGTTCCATAAAATTCCAACCAATTCGAATATAAGTTGTATCGACGTTTTTTTCCAACGCGCCCTCATTTATTTGTTATCGAATTCATTCCATTTGGCTGATCCATATCAGCAGTATGGTCCGAATATCGCCGGGAACTTCAGAGCGGTAACTTGCGGTTTTTATATGTATTTCAGGTGACCAGTTTCGTATATACAGACCGCTGGTCACTCTTCATTCTTACCACCATAATTTGAAAATTTCATCGACAAAAGTTTGTAGAGTAACTGATAGCACAGTATGCATATAGTTATACAGGGTGTCTGTACACAAAAGGAGAGGACTTTGGGAGATAATTCCTTGATAAAAAAGAAGGGGTTAGTAATAAAACTATACATAACATGAAGCACTAAGTAGATGTTTCATACACACTTTTATTAGATCTCATAACTTCATCATTAGAGGTTGAAAATAACAACCTCTTATGATTTCCGTTTAAAGTTGTTTTCGTGGGATAGATTTTCGAAAAATAATTCTCTTTGGTTCCCATTCAATTCTGGAGAGAAAAAGTTTCTTACAAAACTCGATACAGCCGATACTTTTCTCGGAAAAAAAAAAACTTACAGCAGTTATGTTCACTGTTCATTCTATTTCATCATATAAGTGAATGAATATTCTAAGATATTGTCTATGTCTATGACAGGAGATAAAAATGTTCTATAAATCTTACTGAAGGTTTAATTACTACTACTACTAATAATAAAGTTATGGGATCAAAAAATTGAGTGAGTAACATCTACTAATGAATCATAGTATGTATATTTTAACTACTTTGTGTTTTTTAGGACCCCTAAACATTGAAAACTCGTCATCGCCTTCCAAAAGCTGTATCTTGAAAGGGAGTCAATTTCGAAAAAAATTTATATGAACTACCCCTTCTTATTTTCATCGAGGAATTTTCTCCCTGAGTCCCCCGCATTTGTTTACAGACACCCTGTATATTTCTTCTTCTTCTTCTCTCTGTGCGGTGCCTTACCGGCCGAACTGAGGCCTAGTGGCCCATTGTTCACACCGCATCGTTCTATAGAGACTCAGCTCCTCAGACACGAAGACAGAAATGTCGCGAGCCTGCCAGGAGTGGTCCCTCTCACCATAGGAATAGAAGGTGTTGGATTTCCTAGGTGTGTTGACCTTAACTCAGTAAGGTTTCCACAGTTGAACAAAATATGCTCAACCGTTTCATCAGTACTCCTGCACCACCGGCATAGGGAGCAGCTCGTCAATCCCATTCTCTTCAAATGCTTGTTAAACAGGTGACCAGTCAATGCACCAGTCACCAGACCGAGTTGTTTCCTCTCCAGCAGCAGAAGCCTATTGACCTCAGATCGCGAGGACGGTCTCTCAATGAGAATCCTCGACCACCTCAGGCCCACCCCTGCGCTCCATTCCGAGGAAAATTCCCTGTTCAGCCAGTTCCTGAAGAAACTTCTGACAGATGTGCGACAGATTGGCAGCGAAGGCTCAGGACCAACAAATGCTAATCCGGCCCCCGCCTAGCCAGTTCATCTGCCTTGACGTTACCAGGTATATCCGCATGAGCCGGACACCAGATTACTTTCAAAAAGTTATCAGAGCCCAGCCCACGCAGAGCTTTCCTTGCATTCTTCTACCAAAGAGAATCAACTCTAACATCAGATAGAGATTTCAGAGTTCCCTGGCTGTCGCAACATATATAAATGTGCTGGCCAGAGTATCCCCTGCGAATGTTTTCCAGTGCGCATGCAAGAACCGCAAATAGCTCAGCCTGCACAATGGAACAGTCCTTCCCCAGAGGGATAGCCTGATTGAAGTGAGGACCCACGATTCCGGCCCCAGACCCTGTTGCTGTGACAGAGCCATCAGTGAACCAGGTGGGACCTTCTGGACTAAGGAGCCCCCTGTATATTACTCTTTAATTAATTAATTATTTCCAGCACATTACCAAAAATATTCGATAACATCGCAAAATCCTCATAACTAATAAGTAAACACAACAATAAATGACGAATAAAGACAAATGGGCCTGGTAACGAAGTCACCGAATGAAGGTACGATTATTCTGGTGAAAGATAACTCATCAATATTTCAGGAAATCATCACCGCTTTTTCAGGAATATGATTAGTACGGACAGTCAATATGCGGACCATCCTTCACTGTAAAACACTTGATTAAACGCAAAATGGCGAATGCACCAGGTCCGATAACCGTATTTTGCCTTATTAGCTCTCTAGTCGCAAACGATTGACTATTATCATTGACAAACTTAACGCTATTATAAACGAACGTGTCGTTGAGATTTGTGAAATCCTCATTTCTTTTTTCATTGTTCGAACAAGTCAAGTTAAATGGAAATATCACGCTTCACATTATTTGCGAGTGAATAGAGAACATCAGACAGATCATGCTCCTGAATCCAGTGACCAGTACCATCAGTATTGATATTTTTCGGTGAAAACCTGAGAGATATAAGTATAATTCTGTTTAAATTCTGCGTAAATTCTTTGGGATGATTCTTCGAGAAGTTTATCGATGGATGATTTCAAATTATTTTCTGAGAAATCTGATGAGATAACTTTTTCAACATGACTTCAATCAGTAAGAATTCAAACCATCCGTTATAACATGGAATCACTATAATGGAAGAAATGAGAATTTCACGAATGTCAACAACACATTGGTTTGTCATTCATAGTCAATCGTTTGCGCTTAGAGAGATAATAGAGCAGAATGGCCTGTCGCATTCGCCATTTTGCATTGAATGAAGTACCATCAATCATAGGATGATAGGTTCAGTTGTTGACACCCTGATAGTGACACTGTGCACATATATCCCGATTTAATAAACTATTGTCCTTAAGTAAACATTAACACTCATTCACACTACTGCAAAATCTCGCGCTAAATATCTATCTAATGATGCCATTTCAGAATGATAACCTGAGGATAAGGAAATAAAACATCTGAATTATGGGACGACAGATGAAAGACCCTAGATAGTTTATTACATCAGTATACTCGTATATGTGAAGATCATTTACTTTTTGTTATTTCTTTATCTGTATGGAACAAAATTGTCTAAACTTTCTTATTTCTCGATTATTTTTGGATGAATCCCTCAATGACCCATATAATGAAAAAGTACGAGTGAGAGAAGGCAGGATAATATCATAATCAAAATTGATGCGCAAGTGAGATGAAATTATGTCAAGGACTATCATACTGGGTGTCAAATACTATCGAAGTGTGTCAATGACTATCAAGTATGTGATTTCGATTTGGTGTCCCCTCGAATATTCAATCGATATTTATTGAAAGTTTGAAGCTAATACCAAAAAAGCAACATTCAACTACAGTACAGTCTCTATAATCCGGCCTTGCGCCACTCCGGCACGTCCAGTAATCCGACACTTTTTCCCAGTTATTAAGCTCTTCCTAATTGTGTTAAATCTAGTTTTAAACAAACCGTTTTTTACATTGACCTTAACTGTGTTTTGCTTATAATATTTTTATCGATTTATACATAATATTAGGTACTATGTAATGATTTTTATACTGTACTTGTTTTGTAGTAATTATACGATGTTTTTATGGTCTATTTAGCTTTTTTTACCATATCTCCACTAATTCGGCAATTTCGCCAATCCGGCACTACCGATCTCAATATAGGGCCGGATTAGCGAGATCCTACTGTACAGGGTGGGGCAGAAAAACCTATCCGATTTCAAATCCCTTTTTCTCAGAAGAGAGAGCAGGTAGAGTAGTGGGGTAAAAACCGTTAGAAAGCTGGTTTTATGCTATTTGTCAGTAGTCAACATGCCTTGATCTGGTGAACATCGTGCTTTTGTTATTGAGCGGTTTATCGAATGCGGCGGTTCGATAATTGCTACTCAACGTGCTTTCGATATTGGAGTGACGAAAATCCTCGGGAAATCCATCAGGAACCCCTCCATAGCCCAAAAGAGACTGTGTGGTGTGCTCTTTCCCGCCTAGGCGTCTGGGGGCCCTACTTTTTTGAAGAAAATGGGCAAACCGTAACGGTCAACAGCGAGCGCTATTGTTTCATGCTGGAAAATTTTCTTAGACCCAAAATGGAAGAAAATGGCGTGGAAAATGTGTGGTTTCAACAGGATGGTGCAACCGCCCACACATCGCGACGATCAATGGACATTCTCAGGGAACTGTTTCCCGGTCGCCTCATTTCTCTGAGAGGTGATCTGGCTGGCCGCCGCGCTCACCGGATCTCACTCCATGTGACTTCTTCCTTTGGGGTTACCTCAAATCGAAGGTTTACCAGCATCGACCAAGGACCCTTCTTGCTTTACGAAGGGAAATTGCTCGGGCAATTGAAGAAATTCCTGTGGAAATGACGGTGAAAGTCATGGAAAGCTACCGCGAGCGCCTAAATAAGTGTATCCGCTCCCAAGGACGACATTTGAGTGATGTGCTTTTCAAAACTTAAATTTAAAAATGGCATAAAATTTGCGATATGTTAATAAAAAAAATTTTTTGACAAGCTGAGTGCTTTTAATTTTATAACGTTTTGAAATCGGATAGGTTTTTCTGCCCCACCCTGTATATACTTCCGTAATTATAACCATGGTGTTACAATGAATAAGGAACCGAATTCGCCTACTGTAAGTATCCATGCCCTTGAGATGTCAATCATTATAGCTTTTACCCTACATCTATAATTATATGGAACCATATAGATTGGAACAACCAAACGGAATAAATTCTATAACGATAAATGAGATCGACAAGATCGAGGTGGAGAAAATCCCTCGGACAAATCGATTGATACAACTCATATTTAAATTGATCTGAGTTTTCGGTTTTATTTACATATAGAAAAGAAATTGTTGATGTACAATGTACCGGGTTTTTCACTATAATTTGACCCCCCCTTTAACTTTGTTACTGAAGGAGATGCAAAAAATGTTTCGTATAAAAGTTCCACGAAATCAACTGAGGTTTCTTGATATGAGTCCAGAAACTGAAATATATACAGGGTGGCCAACATATTGATGGCAACTTTATTTTTTCAAATGGAACACCCTGTATATTTTTCCATATTTGGCTAGCTCTTTTTCCCCTGATTTCGAATATGTAACATATGTTGGTCTATCTCCTTTATTCTGAGAACCACAGAGTTTCAAATTTTAAGAACCACCTGCCAAGATCTGTAATCATTTTACAAGTGGCAGAGTGCGTTTACTGAAAATGCTCATTTTGGAGTAACGTCAATAGAAAGATATACAGGGTGAACAACATTGAATGCAACTATATTTTCTCAAATGGAACACCATGTCCTGTATATTCATCCTTTTTTTGATAGGCTATTTCCTCCTGATCTCCAATAAAATGCGTATGTGGATGTGTCTCTTCAATTTTCAGAGTTTCAAAGTTTTGAAATGATGACACCGAAAAAAAATATTGAAATACCTACGAAATTCTTTATCCCAACAATCTACTTAAAGTTTTATTTTAAAATGAATACTTAACAATTACCTAATCAATAAAAAATATAAACTATGGTAGTATGGTAAGAATAACATCAACTGAAGAAATTGCTCAAAATGACCACCTTCATTCAATACACATAGTTCACATAGTTGACTCAAGTTGTTTAGACTATTTTTGATAGCATTATTGTCTCTGATTCAAGTCAGAAATTAAAGCTTCAAAATTTGTTTCTAATCATTACAATATTATCATTATTCTTTTGCGTTGACGGGATTAGTTCCGAATTATGGGTCTAATATTGCTTGATTTTATATCATTCATTCCGCATTCATTGATTATTATCATTATTGCTGAAGTAAATTTTTCCTTCAGGAGCGGCTATAAAAACGTGTCCAACGGTGTTAAATCGGGACTATTTGGTGCCATAAAATGGGTGCGCCATTACCAATCCAAAAATCAAATTGGCCACTTAAATATTCACGAACTTCCAAAACGCTATGACAGATGGTTCTTGAAATTTGGAACTCTGTGGTGCTCAGAATAAAAAAGATAGACCAACATATGTTACATATTCGAAATCAGGGGAAAAAGAGCTAACCAAATATGGAAGAATATACAGGGTGTTCCATTTGAAAAAATGAAATTGCCATCAATATGTTGGCCACCCTGTATATGTTTCAGTTTCTGGACTCAAGAAACCTCAGTTGATTGCGTGAAACTTTTATACGAAACATTTTTTGTATATATCCTTTAGTAACAAAGTTAAAGGAGGGGTCAAATTATAGTGAAAAACCCGGTACATTTTCCGGAATAATATTCTATAACGTTATTGTGATGAGAAGAAATCAAGAACATGTGAAATTATCTTGAGCATAGAAATCAATGAGAATTATTCAAAATTCATTCCTATAGTTCGAAAGGAGGAGAAATCGAAATATTAATAACAACTTCATTGGAAATTGCGAAGTTTTCATATTTTCAATGATAGATGATTCAATGGCAAATTCCATGTGTTGAGTTATTTCCTAACCTAAGATGAATCCCTGAAATAGTTTAGAGTTAACATGTATACATTGTATACCTACTACATTATTTATGTATGATCCCAACCTATATAATTCAATAGATCTTTTCACTATGACCTAATTTAGAAGAACAGATAATTAAAAAAAACACTTAATTTCATAAAGGAAATCTTTGATTGATATTGAGCTGCAACTTCGAGAATTACCTATATAAGGGGTGCTAAGCAAAAAGTACCATAGTACCAAGCGATAGAGGTCCATAAAATATGAATAAAAGGTTAAATGAATACATATATATCCGAAACTGCTTCCTTTAAGAAATACAAGGTGTTAAAGTTGATTTTTTTATTTGGTTATTTGACAGATTCGAAATATCCTATAAGTTGTTAGATACTAATAGAGAGAGCCACATAGAGGATTCCTCCACATTTAAATCAACCCAAACTTTTTGTCTTACACTCTATGTCATTCTGGACTAGAAAAAGCGATTTTTCTATCTTATTTCCTTCAAAAAGGTATACTTTGTTGAAGTCGCTAAGACCAACGGTTTCCAGTAAAATAGCATCGAAAAGTTATGATGCACGAAAATGTCCATCAGAAGCGCCAAAGTAACTTACTTACAATAACAGGGACAAAACGCTTTTAGAATTAAATTTTAATAACAACAGCAAAAAACTAATTAATTAACAAAAAACATTAAGTATTTAGAAGATGTTCGAACTGTTCGAAGTGCTGGCCTTGTGCTT
Organism: Propylea japonica; assembly: GCA_013421045.1. NCBI lineage: Eukaryota > Metazoa > Arthropoda > Insecta > Coleoptera > Coccinellidae > Propylea > Propylea japonica. Next base: position 28,269,054 of record CM024247.1, read on the forward strand.
GACCTTGAATGATAAACTTCAAAACCCTGTATTTCTTAAAGCAAGCAGTTTCGGACATATCTTCATAGGACCTTTTTTTCATATTTTATGGCCCTCTATCGCGTGGCCTTTGCATGGCACTTTTTCCTTGACACCCTGTAGATTAATTTGTAGAACCTGTTTACCCTCTTCGTCATCTACACTTACCCTGAACAATTTTTTCCTCGTATAAAAATAAAATTGGTATTGATAAGATTGCACTAAACAACCATGCTGTGAGTATCAAACATTTGGCTCTTCTCCCTGAAAATAAACCAGAATTATTTATGCGAGACATCCTAAAAATGTTGGATTTGGAAGAAAATACTAGGTCTACCCGGCTTTCTACTGAGAACTGTAAAATGTCCCTCAATTTTATTGGTAATACAAATTCACCGTTTTTATGGGTATAGATCGTCGAGTATATTCGGTATTAAATATGTAATATATGAAGCATAACGATATAGTAGATTGACACATATGGAATTGTTGATTTTTTCGGTTTATATACTGTTATATGCTCTTAAGATATGCGCGGATTGTTTCGAGGAATTGTAGCTTTCTTGCTAGGGCTGCGTTCACAGACTGACTCCTCCGAGAATGCTCTGCCTAATCCGAAGTGGTCAGAAACTTACTTAAATTCCTTGTATTCTGTTCTCTGACAGTTATTCGAATTTAATCCGGTATCCATTATTTGTCTTTCCGAGAAAAAATTTCCATTTTGAAAGGGCATTTTCGTTGTTTGTTATCCATTTTGACTTAATATCTCCATTTTAAAACTATCTTGATTGGTAAAGGTACCAAGCATAGACAAACTAATAAAATAGATGAGCCACTCGTATATTCCGCGACATCTGTCGGAGGAGGAGACTAATACACGAAAACATTATTTTCAATATCATAGTTAGATGTCGTTGCATTCATGGAAATCCTATCGAGAAAATAGTAAGTATGTAAAATCATTATTATCAAAAAACCTTGAATTGTCAACTGACACAAGGAGTGGTTTGACACGTTCTTTTTGAAATATAATAAATTTCGATATGCCTGCAAGAGTGAAGACGTGCTGTGTTATTGGATGTGAAAATTGAGATGCAAGAAGGTAATTATAAAATTTACATGTATATTCTGTTAACTATAAGAATTAAGATACTCGTAGTTTTCAAAAACGTTTTTCATGTATTGAATAAGTTTAGTCGGTAAATACTCATATTTTGTATTATTGAATTCATTGTTAGTTTTTGAAAATGTTTTCAATTCAATTATTAGTTTATTGATTAGATATTTATGAAATAAATCTGTATTTTCAATTGGTGATACCTATTTCAGTTAATAAATTTTTATTCTATCCAGAATTTGATTATTGATCCTCATTTCTCGATTCCAAAAGAAAATCAGATGAAAGTTCGTTGCAGGTATTATTTTCATGAAAATAAATTTCCTCACTCATCGATAACTTGCACGAATCCATTTCTGATTTCCTTTTGGAAATTGAATTTCAAAAAACTTTTTGCCTCTTGTATATGGATGTACCTACCTATTCAAAAGGTGCACTACAGAATTCTTTTTGAGGCAGCTTTATACGATACAGATTCCTTTTTCAATTGAGCTTTTTTCACGAATTAGTAATGTTGTACAAAAAAAGATGGCGTTGAAGCTTGTTCTACTAGTGTCTCATCTATTCTCCGTTTAGTTAGTCTATGGTACCAAGTAGCCATTTGGCATCCATGAATGGATGTTCAAATTCAAAGAATATGGTTTCAGCAGGACGGACCAATAAAACACACGTCTAATATAGGTCGCATCCACGAGTACATGATATTTTTCAAGCAAATTGATCTTCAAAATAAATGGCATAATTTGGCTTCCACGCAGTCATGATTTAAACCCTATATACTTTTTCATATCGAGCTATTTCAGATCGAAAGTTTTCACCAACTTGATTGCCGCTTAGACGATGGTCTGCGGACTTTATCATTTTTAAGGAGTAAAATCCCATTCTGTACTTCATAATTAATAGAAATTTTTTCAACAACATGTTTTTTCATCTACAAATAAATAACTTTCTTCCGCGACTCTTTCTGAAAAAACTATGATGGTTTGCAAAGTTGATTCGGGTAGTATTCCTTAACATTTTCATAGATTTCCCATTCAACGAACCATTTAAAACAACTCAGCTCTCTCACAAGAAAAACAGATTTTTTGTTCACTTTTCTCAGCTGCACTGCCAAGCCCTCCCTGCACCATCGGAATAGGTGACAATGTGCAGGTTTGTGTTTCAGAAAAACATTTATTGAATATTTATTGTTATATTCTGTATGTCGCTTCCAATTAGTTGAAGAAATTAACAGAGCCCAGACGTGAAGTCAGAATCTAAATTCAATTTGAATATGAATTCTTTACATTTATAGTCCGTCCACGAAAGGTTGAGCGCATAGTAGGCGTTTGTTTATTTATCTGAAGTTGGCAGTATTTACTGTCATAACGTAAAATAGAGTCAACGTTGAAAAATGCACCCGAGCTTGCGAGTTATCAGAGAACTCTATGTTACATTGACAACATTGCGTATCAATCTGACAGGAAAATAAACATCATAACCTAAAATTTTAATATACACAGTGGAATATGCCAAATTTCCATGGCCAACCGACGGCTCAACCTTTCGTGAACGGACTATATAAATTTTCTAAAGAAAAATTTATGATCTAAATAATTGAAACATTTTCGATGAATGATAGTGCGCTCGTCAACTCTGGTTCACTTCCTATATTTCTTCTTTCAGAGAAGAGAGATATTAGAGAGTTATCGAAACGCAAATAGAGGCCCAACTTAAATAAAGTTTCCTTTATTTTGACATCTGAAAGAATAACCGGTTAGCCGCTTGAAATTGATTATAATATCAATACCAATAATAGAGAGTTATCGAAACTCAAACAGAGGCCTAACTTTATTAAAGGATCCTGTAATAAAAGATCCCTTTACATTGGTCTGACATTTGAGTTTTCGGAACGACTTATTTCACGTCACTTCATTGAGGCATTTCCTTTATTCTGACACTTGTGACAATTCATGTATCAGGAAAATAGAACTTTTTTGGCCAAAAGACAAATTTCTGGAAGTCTGCGAGTCCTAAAAAAACTTTTTTCGAGCTTGTTGCGTACAATATGCAATCTTTTAATAATTAATTTCATATAAACTGTCAGCTGGTCACGGTAATGATCAACTCTATTTTTCAAGATCATACTTCCCGGTCGAGTCCTAGTACCTACTTCCCAGACTAGACCAGGAAATGCAAATTTCTCTAAGAAAAAGGGCGGTTGCCGAAAAATTTTTTGTATTGAAGAAATTGTCCATTTCTCACTTCTTCCCATATTTCAGGATTTATGAAGGTATTATTCGTCAACAATTCCCCCAATACGCCAAGCAACAGAGCTACAAATGATTAATTTTTTGACAAAAATACTACCTGGAAGCCACCTGTGCCATTCCGTGCAGGACAGTCCGTAGTTTATTCTCACCATGTTTTAAACACGAAAATGCCATTTTTTTATTTGTTATTAACAAAAAACAACAAAAATACGCGTTCTTTTTAGTTTTTTCGTTGCAAAAAGGAAACTATTGATGCAGTGATAACGTTGCAATGGGATGAATTGTAGAGAATTACATTGTGAAGAGAATGATGGGTCCAACGATCCGATCGAATAATCAAAAATTGGAGAAAAGCGGAAAAAAACCGGAAAATTGCTTGTTTTTTCTTTTAACTCATAACTCTGCCATTTTGCAATATTAAGAACTGAAACTTCACACGATAGTAGCTATTGACGTGCAATTCATGTGTGCCAAAATTGGATTCGGTCGGATAAATAGTTTTCACATAATTCCCATTTGAATTTTTTTTGGACATATTTTCGCGGAGAGCTGGATGCGTTTGAGGTCGTCCGATTGAAATTAAAAAAATTGATTTGGAAAGAAGACGTGATCAGTAACAAAACGTCTATTCTGATTTTTCAATAAAACGCGTTTAAGTGTGTTAAAAACTAGTGAGAACATGAGGGAAAACGACCGACCAAGCGAGAGTGGTCGAGTAGTCAGGGAATGAGCGAATCGAGGGGAAACGCCGCGGAAGCCAACGGTCGCCGAGTTTAAGAATTGTTGCGCGGACAGCGCACCAAATTTTGTACACATATACGTTTCACCTCGATTCGCTTATTTCCTCTCCACTCGACCGCTCTCGCTCGGTCGGCCGTTTTCCCACTGTGGTTTTCCCTCATGTTCTCACTAGTTTTTAACACACTAAAGGCCGTATGACATTATGTAGTTTATGATATCGTTTTCTGTACAGTCGTCAATGTCGACAAAAACTGTACAGTTTCCTATACAGGAAACTTTATGTCCATTAAATCGTGTATGACACTATGTAGGTTTTCGATATTGAAATTAACAAAAATAAACGCCTCTGATTGGTGGTAGAGCTGTCAAGTCAATATCAAATGATATCACAGTTCTGTGTTAATATCGATATTAGTATTTACGACTTGACTCATTTACTCATTTAATTGATTTCGTTTCCATTTTAAAACTATGTCTTGAACAAAAGTCGCTGTCCTTAAGCGTGAACTTTTTTCAAAATAAACATACAACCTGTTTCGTCTTGGTATAGCTTCCCGAAAATGAGTTACAGATTTCTCAATATCTTGTTTCAACAAAGTACCTATATAAATAATCAAATTGTGTCTGAGACAACCTTAAAAAGTTTTTATATACTAATGGATCTTCTTGCAAAAGCGTATATTATTGTTCAACAAATTTAAAACACTCGAAGTCGAACGACTTGTTCTCCTTTGAATACACAGCCTAATCCATTTTTGTTTTGGCTTTTTCCGATAATTACGTTTGCATATAGCATATAGTTTGGAATATCATTGTATATCCAACTACAGCCGCAGCACCTGCAGCCATTTCGTTTAACTCCATTATAAGAGGAAACAAAATAAAATAATTTCAACTAACCAAGGAATGAGTTAAGGTTAGGCTAAACATAAACACGACACGATATTCGATCTATTGCGCAGGAACTGTACAGGAATATGATACGGAATGGTATTTCTGAACAGTTTTCGATATCGAAAACTACATGCTCGTATGACACTATACAGTTTTTGTCAACATTGAAAACTATACAAAAAACGATATGATAAACTACATAATGTCATACGGCCTTTAAACGCGTTTTATTGAAAAATCAGAATAGACGTTTTGTTACTGATCACGTCTCCTTTCCAAATCAATTTTTTTAATTTCAATCGGACGACCTCAAATGCATCCAGCTCTCCGCGAAAATATGTCCAAAAAAATTCAAATGGGAATTATGTGAAAACTATTTATCCGACCGAATCCAATTTTGGCACACATGAATTGCACGCCAATAGCTACTATCGTGTGAAGTTTCAGTTCTAAATATTGCAAAATGGCAGAGTTATGAGTTAAAAGAAAAAACACGCAATTTTCCGGTTTTTTCCGCTTTTCTCCAGTTTTAATTATTCGATCGGATCGTTCAACCCATCATTCTCTTCACAATGTAATTCTCTACAATTCATCCCATTGCAACGTTATCACTGCATCAATAGTTTCCATTTTGCAACGAAAAAACTAAAAAAAACGCGTATTTATGTTGTTTTCTGTTAATAACAAATAAAAAAATGGCATTTTCGTGTTTAAAACATGGTGGGAATAAACTACGGATTGTCCTGCACGGAATGGCACAGGTAGTATTTTTGTCAAAAAATTAATCATTTGTAGCTCTGTTGCTTGGCGTATTGGGGGAATTGTTGACGAATAATGCCTTCATAAATCCTGAAATATGGGAAGAAGTGAGAAATGGACAATTTCTTCAATAAAAAAAATTTTTCGGCAACCGCCCTTTTTCTTAGAGAAATTTGCATTTCCTGGTCTAGTCTGGGAAGTATGTACTAGGACTCGACCGGGAAGGATGATCTTGAAAAATAGAGTTGATCATTACCGTGACCAGCTGACAGTTTATATGAAATTAATTATTAAAAGATTGCATATTGTACGCAACAAGCTCGAAAAAAGTTTTTTTAGGACTCGCAGACTTCCAGAAATTTGTCCTTTAGCCAAAAAAGTTCTATTTTCCTGATACATGAATTGTCACAAGTGTCAGAATAAAGGAAATGCCTCAATGAAGTGACGTGAAATAAGTCGTTCCGAAAACTCAAATGTCAGACCAATGTAAAGGGATCTTTTATTACAGGATCCTTTAATAAAGTTAGGCCTCTGTTTGAGTTTCGATAACTCTCTATTATTGGTATTGATATTATAATCAATTTCAAGCGGCTAACCGCTTATTCTTTCAGTTAACCAATTCCATTCAAATTAAATGCAATTGGTTTACCGAAATGATGACCGGTTAGCCGCTTGAAATTGATATATGTTAGACTTACAACTTCCTGAGAACTTCATTGGATGCCTGATGGCATTATATCTATCTATACTCAAAGCAACCAGCACATATGTTGATGCATAAGTTACAACGACCTGAAAAAAAAGAAATTGCATTTCAATGCCTCAGGCCTCACGCATATTTCATTTCACAAAACAGGGGAGAAAGAACCCTACCTGCAAGAACTTGATGATTTTGCAAGCAATATTCCCGGCATACCAGCTGACTGTTGCTCTCCAGATTATGTCAGTCAAAACGCTTATCAAACCAACACACGATCTGAAAAAAGAATGTTAAATTCATTATTGGTTTCGAATTGATAGACTGTTGGTGTGGAATAATAAGAGGGGTAGGCAGCAAGGCAACGCAACAGTCGCGGGTGGATCCAAACTCTTGTGTCGAAGCTGACTAAGTAGTAGGATTGCAGACATTAAAGGAAGTTTTATTTCCTATATTCATTTCATTTCTGTTTTAGGGTAAGTTAGCCAAGTTTCGAAGGTATTCCGTCTCGGAGAAAAAAGTAAACCTACAGGGTTTTCCTTTTAAGTTGGCCTATTAGACGTTTTAAGAGAATTAGTGAATATTTCGTTCTGAAATTTCAGGTGCAGCCTTGAGGCTGAAGGAACTCTTCGCCTGAAATATTTTCAAGTCGACAGTGTTGCCACGTCTATCTCAAACGCATATCTACTTTCTTATTTCAAATGGAACTACCTATATTTTCATTTATGTATCGATTCAATGCCAAATTTGCAGTATAACCCACTTAAAAAAATTTCTCTGCTATGCACTGTTGCCAAGTTATTCACAAATTCCTGGAAATTTTGACATTTGCATTGCCAGTTTGGAAATGCAATATCTCGATTATTTTTTATGCGAACAAAACCAAACTCAGCAGTCTCATAGTAAAGACTCCATGCATTAATGTGGTATATTCAGTATTTTGATACATCGTAAGGTTTTTCGGAGATATTGCTGCAAAAATGTGAAACTCAAAATTGAAATATTTCGAGATTTTCAAATGGCAACCCCATATTTATTTTACAGCATTCGATTCGAAATAAAAAATGATTGGCAGTCTCCTTTTACACTAATTATTTATTTTGGATAGTTTTCGAATGAGATGAAAAATACTGAAATTTTTCAGTATTTTAGTTCATGATCTATGGTTCTGTTTACGATGAAATGGTTTTATGATTATGGCGTGAATCTTTGAAGTAGATTCTATGGTTTAAATCATAAAAAGTATTCGATGATCATGGACGTCATAGAAAAAAGTTTAACCATATTATTCGAACACGATTCGGGTAGTTTCACAATTCACGGGAAATGCCAAAAAAATATTGAAAGGACCTGTAGGACCTTTAACAATCGTTATTCACATTTAGCACGAATGATGGGAAGAAATTCCAAAAATTGTTAGGCTTTCTCTGTGATCTGGCCCTATGTTCATGACCTCAACAATAGGATTCATTCCGATAATTCTCTTTATAATCACACAGCATTATGTCCATTGAACATGACTATAAATACTGAAAAATTTCAGTATTTTTCATCTCATTTGAAAACTGTCCAAATAATAAATTAGGCCAGGATTACAGAAAGCCTAAACAATTTTCGGAATTTCTTTCAAGTCATTCTTGCTAAATGTGAATAACGATTGTGAAAGAGGTCCTACAGGTCCTTTCAATAAATTTTTGGCATTCACCGTGAATTGTGAAACAACCCGAATCGTGTTTGAATATTATGGGTAAACTTTTTTCTATGACATCCATGATCATCGAATACTTTTTATGATTTCAACCATAGAATCTACTTCAAATATTCACGCCATAATCATAGAACCATTTCATCGTAAACTGAACCACAGATCATGAACAATAAATACTGAAAAATTTCAGTATTTTTCATCTCATTCGAAAACTATCCAAAATAAATAATTAGTGTAAAAGGAGACTGCCATTCATTTTTCATTTCGAATCGAATGCTGTAAAATAAATATGGGGTTGCCATTTGAAAATTTCGAAATATTTCAATTTTGAGTTTCACATTTTTGCAGCAATATCTCCGAAAAACCTTACGATGTATCGAAATACTGAATATACCACATGAATGCATGGAGTCTTTACTATGAGACTGCTAAGTTTGGTTTCGTTCGCATAAAAAATAATCGAGATATTGCATTTCCAAACTGGCAATGCAAATGTCAAAATTTCCAGGAATTTGTGAATAACTTGGCAACAGTGCATAGCAGAGAATTTTTTAAGTGGGTTTATACTGCAAATTTGGTATTGAATCGATACATAAATGAAAATATAGGTTGTTCCATTTGAAATAAGAAAGTTGATATGCGTTTGAGATAGACGTGGCAACACTGTCGACTTGAAAACATTTTAGGCGAAGAGTTCCTTCAGCCTCAAGGCTGCACCTAAACTTTCAGAACGAAATATTCACTAGTTCTCCTAAAACGTCTAATAGGCCAACTTAAAAGGAAAACCCTGTATAGTCCGTTCATGAAAGGTTGAGCCGTCGGTTGGCCATGGATATTTGGCATATTCCACTGTTTATATTAAAATTTTATGTTATGATGTTTATTTTCTTGTCAGATTGATACGGAATGTTGTCAATTTTGCATAGAGTTCTCTGATAACTATGTAGCAAGCTCGTCAGACGAGGCCGGGTACTTTCGGCAACGTTGACTTCATTTTACGTTATGACAGCAAATACTGCCAACTTCAGATAAATAAACAAACGCACGGAAAAAAGTAAATGCTTCTTTTAAACCAATATCTTTCAATTTAAGCTGATGTTAGATTTGTATATCCCCTAGAGGATATCTATTTCAATGAAGAATATCAAATTTTCAAAGCCTCAGCTTTCAATGTAGCAAATGATTTTTTCAATTCAAGGATATTCATATACACCTTCCAACACAATCTACTACTCAAAATGAATAAAACGAATACATAATGTAGTATATGGGAAATAGAATGAAGTATAGCATTGGATCATGTAGAATATTTGGTAGGATCATATTGAGAATATGATTCATCAAAAGAAAATCATCAACATTAGGTACATACAGAATTTAAAACGCTTATGTTGAGTATATGAATTCTTGAAGTAAATCTTTGTTTTTCTTTGTTTTATTTGGCTTATGATTGATTTGAGTATATTGTTATATCCAAAAGATTCAAATGAATCTTCGGAATGAGATGATTTTATTTTAATTCAATATAATCAATAATTGGAAATGAAGATACTAAGCTTAAATACAAATTACTTGATATTTGGGTTGATATTTTGATTACGTTCATTTTGAAATGCTAATAAACTATATATTGCATATTCTCAAAATATTTTCCCCGAAAGGAATAATTATTCTATTAACCTTTTATTTTTTTTCATCTTGAAACTGAAAGCAAGAGAAGAATTACTGAGTAGGTATACATATTGTTTTCCATTCAAAAATCCTCGACCTTTGGCTTTATATATTTTTCATTTATAATAAACTCGAAGTTAAGGGTAAACATGTTATGTTGTTGTTGAAGCCGGTGAAACATTAAACCTCAGTTTCGAAACCCTGAAGAAGCATAAAAATCATTGCGAAAGCTTGGTTGAGATAAAGGAGTAGTTATTTTTATTATAATACTTATATAAATATGAATGTATGTGCTTTCGGTGTCTATAGCTTCGATAATAAATTTGAAGTTAAGGGTTTAACGACTCATTAATAAAAATACTACTCTTTTATCTCAACCAAACTTTCGCAATGATTTTATTGCTTCTTCAGGGTTTCTAAAGTGAGGCTTAACGTTTCACCGGCTTCAACAACAACATAACATACTTACCCTTAACTTCAAATTCATTATAAATAAAAAATATAGCCAAAGGTCAAGGATTTTCGAATGGAAAACAATATCTACATATACCTACTCTATAATTTCATTCTCTTCCTTTTCCGTTTCAAGATGAAAATAAAATAAAAGGTTGATAGAATAATTATTCCTCCCTTCGAGGGAAAATATTTCGGAATTAGCATAATAATATACAGGGTGTCCCGTAAATACCACGCGAAAGTGACACTGGAGATAGATTGACATTAGGTCTTTCAGATAGCATCAACATGACCTCAGTAAAAGTCCGCTGGTTTTCGAGATATAACCACTTTTGTGTTTTTTTGAAAATCTCCAATTTTCCGTCTTCAAACTCATTTTTTTTTTACCTAGGCTACCCTGAATAGTTGCTTTAAACAATGAAGTAATAACTTCACCGAGAACTAGAACAAAATCCTTTAAAAAAATGTCTAACTTGTTGTATTTTATGACGAAGTTAAAACGTTAACTTAAGTTTGACTGACTGATGTGAAAAAAAATCAGACTGAATTGACAAATAATCGTAAAAACTAGTCCATTTCAAGCACTTTTCAAAATGATACAACACTACCAATTTTTTTATGTCAAAACCTTAGAAATTATAATTTTGTCGCGAGAGATGTGTTTATGCCGAAATAATTAAAAATTAGGAAAAATGCACAAGTATCACCTGTTGCCAAATTACATGTTGCTTGATAGTCTTTCCTCGCTACCGTTTCAAACAACCATTATTTTTGCTCTTCTGTCTCTTTTATCCCACTTTCTCTTTAATTTTTTGTTTGCAAAAGTGGTGATATCTCGAAAACCAGCGGACTTTTACTGAGGTCATGTTGATGCTATCTGATAGACCTAATGCCAATCTATCTCCAGTGTCACTTTCGCGTGTATTTACGGTACACCCTGTATAGTTTATTAGCATTTCAGAATGAACGTAATCAAAATCAACCCAAATGTCAAGTAATTTGTATTTAAGCATAGTATCTTCATTTCCAAATGATTAATTATACAGGGTGTTTCTGAAATAGGGTTCCGAATTTCTACTGCATGTAGAACTCATTAAAATAAGTCAAAATGTTCCTATAAACATGTGCCCTAAAACGCACCCTTAGAAAATTACAGGCCCTTAAAAGGGTTCGAATGAAACTGGTTTTATCCAGTTATTTCAAAAACGATAAAAGATAAAAAGACGAAATTAACGGAACATACATAACTTTTTTTTTTTATAATTTTCAAACTCATTTTACACTAAAACCGTTGCCGATATCGACTTACGCAAAGACGACATTTTTTACGTAAAACTGTCAAAAATTTATGAATTTGTTAAAAAATTGCAAAAAAAGTCGTACAAAATTTTTTAGGGACTTGATACCCTTTTCACCCCCGAAAAGAACGCCTATGATTCGAATAATAAACGAAAATGGCCTAGCTCATGTTACTCGTCGTAAAAAGTTATGTATGTTCCGTTAATTTCGTCTTTTTATCTTTTATCGTTTTTGAAATAACTGGATAAAACCAGTTTCATTCGAACCCTTTTAAGGGCCTGTATTTTCTAAGGGTGCATTTTAGGGCACATGTTTCATAGGAACATTTTGACTCATTTTAATGAGTTCTACATGCAGTAGAAATTCGGAACCCTATTTCAGAAACACCCTGTATTGAATTACCTTTAAATACTTGAATAACAAATTCCTAACAACTCCAATTCTTCAGAACATCACCAATGTCCACCTGCGAAGTATTCTGCATCATACCCTAAAAATATGAAAAAAGAATGAACTGAACGTATCAAATTAAAATATTGCTTTTCTCCTCGATAATATCTACACCACTCAACGTGAACGAAATCAAATTAATTTCCACGCGTCCTTTCCTACTTCGGCGGCGAATAGAATGAGAAGATAGCTCTGGACCTGTCCAAAGAATATGCAAGCATTGCAAGCGATATACTCCGTTTAAGACTCTAGAGCCCGATTGGATCTCAGATCAGGTGAATCAGAGAAATTTTAGCTTCAATCTGAGCTTCCGATCGGAACGATATCATCATACTGAACGTTCCATATTACATAAAGAAGAATATTCGAGGTTTCATTCGAGTTGAAGTATTTCATTTTCAAATGAAATAGTTTTCATGTTAAAATATGGGATGTTATGAATCGAATATGTGGAAAACTCAGATCGAGAGAAATAATATACTCAGCATAAGTTGTTATAGCTTCAGACAAAGAGCACGCGATATTTGCCCTGAAAAACATTCATATTCCTGAATTGAGATAATCATTATTTGAATGGAATAATGCTTCAAGTTCGAATAGAATATATTTATTCAAAGTGAAAATTTATGTTGAGAAAATCAATGTTGAGAATTCATTTTTTTCTGTGCGCCTACTATGCGCTCAAACTTTTGTGAACAGACTATAGGGCCGTATTCATAGTTCGCCCTTGAGGGTGAGTGACAGTTGAGGTCACCTTTAAGGCTAGTATTCATAAGGGCGATACAAACTCTCACTCACCCTTCAAGGGCGAACTATGAATACGAGCCCTAAAGTTGCTTTCAAGCATTTGTTATGCAGCCAAGTAGAATCTGTATATTTACGCGAACAATATTCCTGCGTTGCGAACTCATGCCGTATGTTTATACCGTATAGGGATAATTGGTCTACCGCTCCCCTACTCTGATACTAGAGGCTTGCGTCTGTTACAGACAATCGTGTCAGTTTGGCAACATCGTCTGTTAGTGTTTAGTTTCTCGATGTGATGTGTTTACATTTTCATTTCGATTTGACGTTCATAAACTGAATTATTATACTGATTTGGTGGCAGTTTATTGTTGCTTGAGGCTATTCCGATAATTATAGCTAAGGCAAAATTACGCAAATGTATTATATTCAGGAATTGGAAATGCAAATCTAACCTATTGTTTACTTCACCCTAGTGCGGCAGTCAAATGCTTTCCATTTCAATCTAATGCTTGGTTGATTACAATGCAGTACTATTCACGCGTAGGGGCATCTCTATGTTTTTTCTTACTCTGTGTCGCGTACACTTTATTTTAAGCAACCGTGAAGAACACCATTGAATTCATGAATTATTGTGAATTGCGATAAAAAAGATACCAAATTTTGACAACAATTTTTTTTTGAACTGTCAGCCGTTACTTCGTTGCGATGGGGTGATCAACTGCATTCATTAATAGTATATAACATTACTAGCAAGGTAAGAGGGTTTTTACTGGCGAATGGAGGATATAACTGACGAGCCGCAGGCGAGTCAGTTACCTCCTTGAGCCAGTAAAACCCGTTACCTTGCGTGTATTGTTTTTTATATTTTATTTGTTTCTCATTTATAAAAAGGTTAGATAAATTTAAGATGTCAAAAATAATTATAATTATTTTAGACATCTTAGATAAATTCCAAAAAAATCTCAAGAAATTGTCGCAAATGTCGTAAGTTGCATTATTTATGATTATTTATGACATCGGAAAATTATGACAACTGTCAGTGGCTTTACGAGAGGGAAGTCCTTCGAGAATATTGCGCTCATTTCTGATGAAAAAGGCCAGATCCAAATGAAACAAGGCATGAATATCGTTTTAAAAATACTTTTATAACGTTTATTACTAAAAATATTTGTTCCAGGAACGATGAAATTAGACGAATAAATGAAATTAGAAGCGAGTACGCGAAACTGTCAGTGAGTTTACAGGTCAAAAAACCTCTAAGATATTTGCAATTCTGAGAAGGAAAACAAATAGATACGAATAAAACAAGGTACGAATATCGTTTTCGAATAGTTCGAGAACGTTTATTGAGAAATACATTTGTTCCAGGAACTCTGAAATTACAAGGATGAATGAAATTAGAAGCAAGTACTTGACAAATCTCAATGTGAATAATACTACTAACTTGTAAAAATTTTACAAGTTAACTGTCAGTTTTACAAGTTAGTGACTTGATAAAATAAACTTTCTTGATTAATATTGTGTTTTTGGAAACTGACGTTTACAAATGAGAAACAAATAATATCATATTTACTTCCCGGCTTAGTCCGGGAAGTACGTGCTTGTCGAAAAAGACGTTTTTTTCAATAATCAATTTATCATTATTTTTTTGACGGTCACTCCCGTGAGCGTAGCTGTAGCATCTGCTGAGAGGTCATTTCCAACAATTCAAGAAAGACCTGAGCTATTTATTACCTCAAAATTTTGTATAGGACTTGAGATTGATACGGAATAAATAAATGCAAAATCCTCAGCACGATCGGAATAATATTCTGAAAATTATTGTAGAATTAAAATATGTGAAAACTTGACAATTAAATTGAAATTTTGCATGAACATTTAGTATATTAATCTTCATATACAAAATAAATTTCAATCGTATAGGATGTTTTGTTATGAAAATATAAAGATTCTTCTTTTCAATATTTCAATTGAATTTTATATGGTTCTGCTGACACTATGGCCACAAAATTCTTCATGCAATTCGTCATGAATGGCCATTTTTTATGGAACACCCGGTACAATTTGGCTGGTTAACAAACTCAACCGAGACATTTGGGAACCAAACTCACCCTGAAAATTTCAATCAGTCAATATCCCTTCGAAAGTTATCGTGCTAACGGACAGACTGCCCTACAGACAGAATTGAATTGGACCACGTATTTGTTGTCATCAGGAAGTATAGAACCCCCTATCGTTTGAGACAATTTAGGCTCAAAACGTTTAAGTAGTATTTGAGATCGACTATGAGTCCAAAAAGGCTGGTTGGGTTAGCATACCTAGCAATCATATTTTATGAGCAACATTTCATAATTTTTGTTAATATAAATTTTCAATTATCCTCATACATAACAATTAACCAAATATTTATTACAATATCAATCTTATTTTCTTTTCTTCTCGAAAAAAACTTAACGACACCTTTGGACCTTGAATATAGCAAATTTTCCGATGTATATCAGGTGTTTCACGCACGATCCAAATTGGTGCCGAACTCTGATAAAAGCGAAAGATATGAAAAATAATGAAAAGGGGCAGAAAGGCAACACGACACACGCGGAGTGCATCCAAACTCTTGTATGAAAGCTGTCTTAGTAGTAGGATTGCAGACATCAAGGGAAGTTTTGTTTACATTTTTGTTATGGGGCAAAGTTAGCCACGAGGTTTTAACTTGTAATATCAGTCTTCAAGATTGGGAGAACAGCAAATAGGAGAGTATTTAAATTCCGGCATATTCAGCTGCGAGAGTTCAGGTGTGAAAATAACTTCCTTTTCTCCTAGAATTCTGATTTAGAACACATTGCTGTCTACTCAACTCAACCAGCGGATCTCACTTATTCCTAGAACCGTGTGATCGTGGCCTCTGAGTTGCTGTCCCCTACCTATTCAAAAGTTTGGCATGGATTTCATTGTCTGATTAATTTTACAGCCAAAATGCTTTTCGCAACCCAACACATTCTTTTCTTACCATGCTCTTTCGGAGCCGAAGAACCAGGTATAGTCCGTTCACGAAAGGTTGAGCCGTCGGTTGGCCATGATAATTTGACATATTCCACTGTGTATATTAAAATTTTAGGTTATGATGTTTATTTTCTTGTCAGATTGATACGCAATGTTGTCAATATTGCATAGAGTTGTCTGATAACTCGCAAGCTCGTCGGACGAGGCCGGGTACATTCGGCAACATTGAATTTATTTTACGTTATGACAGCAAATACTGCCAACTTCAGATAAATAAAGAACGCCTGCTATGTGCTCAACCTTTCGTGAACGGAGTATACTTCTATATTGACATATTGCACGAATCCACGATGATCATCAGTGGCGAGAATTGTCGAAGCTAGTAGTAGTGAATAACAAACAATCTTGTTTTGGTTTGTATAGTCCTGGGAGTTTTTTCGAAATTTTCTTTAATAATCTCGAAATTAGTATTTTGTTGTGCCTTGTTGTTATATTTCATTTCATTTATTTCCTCAAAACTTTACAGGAGGTGTCAAATAAGATATAGATAAAAAATTTTTACATAATAGTAAGTATCTTCTTAGAATACAATAATAATATTCAATTAAATAAATAAACAAACATGCACACATAGAATAAATAAATATAACATCCATACGTACATATAGGAACAAACATTTTGTTTAATACATGAATTTAGGGTTTGTTTAAAATTTGTAATTAATAAATTAGTCCATTGAGTAGAATACACCTTCTACGAATATTTTTTTAATTTCTTTCTTGAAGGCTGCGCAGGGTAGTGATTTTATTTGTTCAGGTATCCTGTTGAACATTTTCAATCCATTGAATATGTATATAATGCGATGATACGGTAACACATATTTCTTCTTTGATCGTGTGTGGTGGTCGTGGACTTCTTGGTGTTCTATGAAGTGGTTCCTATTCTTGAAGATATACATTAGGCACTCGAGTATGTAACATGATGTAGCAGTAAGTATACCATACTTCTTGAACAGCGGTCTACAACTCGTAGTTGTGTCGACACCAGCGATCAAACGTACTGTTTTTTTTTTGTTTTTGAAAAATATTGACAGCCTGTGGCGATGCACCCCATAGAACAATGCCGTAGGTCATCCTTCCATGAAAATGTGCATGATATACAAGTAGTGCTTCGTTCTCGGTAAGAGTGTTTTTTATTTGCCTTATTGCGAACAATGCTGTAGAAAGCCTCTTACCCAACTCAATTGAATGCTGTTCCCAGGTTAGATTTGCACTCATTGTCACTCCCAACAGGGAGATGATGTCAGAACTTGGCCGCTTTGTGGTGATGACCAGTTCTTGGGTCTTGTCGGCATTGACCTTCATTCCATTTCCTTCAAACCATTCCTCTGCGTCTTTTGTTGTTTTTCTAAATTTGTCTTCTAATAAAAAATTCTTTGTGGCTTTGTTTAAGAACGTTGTATCATCGGCAAATAATATTTGATCATCAGCATCAACGTTATATATCAAATCGTCAATGTAAATTAAAAACAAGATAGGACCGAGCACTGATCCCTGTGGTACACCCGAGCTTATTTTTCTGTTGGTTGATCTTTTCGCTTTATAATCAACAATTTGGTATCGGTCTTGTGAATAAGACCTGAACATTTTTAGTGCCACTCCTCTTATGCCAATGTACTCCAACTTCGACAAGAGCTTTTCGTGGTCTACACAATCGAATGCCTTGCTTAAGTCCATGCAGGTCGAGTCACATCCTCAGAATCATCCAGTGCCTCCATGATGAATTCGACAATGTGCAGCAAAGCAGATGTTGTTGACTTTCCTCTTCTGAAGCCATGCTGACACTCATTCAAGTAAGAGTTCTTCTCCAAAACGATATCAATTTAGATTTTATCAGTGATTCCAAGACCTTTGAGACAGCTGGCAGTATGGAAATCGGTCTATAATTTTCATATAGATCTTGATCGCCCTTCTTATGGACTGGAATTACCCTAGAAAGTTTTAGCTCATCTGGAAAAACACCCTCTTCAAAACATCTATTTATTAGAGATGAGAGCGGGTTGGCCATATAATGGATAGCTTCCTTCAGCAATCCCACAGAACAACCATAAATATCCAAAGCAGTTGTGTTTTTCAGTTATTATATCGGGTATCCTAGTAAGTCAGTTCGAATGGATTATTATAGCCATTTCGAAAGATACAAATCTGAAAATTTCATTTCCTGCAATTCGCCAAAGGGGCCTTCATTTAAGAAAACGAAAATTGAAAGTCACTTCCTGTTTGTGCAGAAATGATACTAATTTTTCTATTTCATGCACCTTGTTATTTGTATATTTTTTGCTAATTTTGATTTCTACTGAAAAGTACTTTTGATACGATTGTAATTTGTATATTTTTTGCGAATTTTTATTTCTGCTGAAAAGTACTTTTGATACGATGGAGACAATGTCAATTGAAATTTCAAATTTGAATAATTGCAGTAGGTTATATTTCGTCTTATCTTGATTTTGACTTCAATAATAATTGATAAATGGAAACATGTGAATACATTATTTTTTGCAATTTTTTCAGTTCTAAATAGTTGTTCGCGTGTCATGCAATAATGAACGTTCTCCTCAACGAATCAAAAGTGTTGAAAATGTAATTTTGAGTAGAAATCAAAATCGTCGAAAATATACAAGGTCAAAAAATTTGTGAAATTCAATTTTCGTTTTTCTCAAATGAAGGTTCCTCGAACTAATTGCAAATTTCTAGCTTTCGAAATGGTTGAGATAATCCATTGGAAAAGACTCACACCCGGTATAACAAATATGCAAGTGTTTCATCAATATATAAAGAATACAAGTTATTTCTAGATATTTGTCTATTTCAACTTATATTCAGTTCCTTCAGTTCGGATGAGGGAAGTTTGTTAGAATTTCTAGGATATACAGGGTGTCCCAAATATAAAAAAAAATCTAAGTTGCATGATTCAAAATAATGCGCATTTAAAAAAACACGCAAAATTCCACACCCTGTGACAGTCTTTTCGCTCCTGTTGCCACAAATATCACTTTTTCCAACTTTTTTCTTTGCTGTGTAACCTTGAATAATGCTTGTGTGAACTGTAATCAAAATTTGATACCAGCTGCTCTAGGTTTCATAAAAATAGGGATCACTTCTCAGAAAAAAAATTCTAAATAAACAATTGCCTAGTTTCACTGACTGTATTGAAAAAAAATGTACTACGTAGGTTTGGCATGTTTTTTCAAAAGTGGGCGCATTTAGTAAGGATTCCAAAATGGTATAATACTTGTTTAATTGTAGCTGCCGTAGTTAAAATTTATTTTCGATTGCCTTTGAATACCAATGGATTCAAGTCCGGTGAACGGGCCGGCCACGAGATTGGACCAGAACGTCTGATCCATCTTCCGGGGAAAAATGTTATCAGAAAAAAAAATTTACAGAGGAAATAATTTTTCTGGTAACATTTTTCCGGAAGATGGATCGGACGTTCTGGTCCAATCTGGCCGGCCTTCGTTCACCGGACTTGAATCCATTGGACTTTATTACTGGGAAGCAGTTAACGAAAAAGTGTATTCAAAGGCAATCGAAAATAAATTTGAACTACGGCAGCTACAATTAAACAAGTATTATACCATTTTGGAATCCTTACTAAATGCGCCACTTTTGAAAAAACATGCCAAACCTACGTAGTACATTTTTTTCAATACAGTCAGTTGAAACTAGGCAATTGTTTATTTTGAATTTTTTTCTGAGAAGTAAGCCCTATTTTTATGAACCCAGAGCAGCTGGTGTCCAAATTTGATTACAGTTTAGACAAGCATTATTCAGGTTACAGTAAAGAAAAAAGTTGGAAAAAGTTGATATTTGTGGCAGCGAAAAGCGAAAAGACTGTCACAGGGTGTGGAATTTTGCCTGTTTTTTTAAATGCGCATTATTTTAAAATCATGCAACTTAGATTTTTTTTTATATTTTTCTGACAACCAGCATTACTTGCCTTTTCACCCGGTTCCGGGTTGACGTCGAGTAATGGGACACCCTGTATAGGAGCTTAACCTCTGATTCTAGAGCCCTTGTAGAAGGGGAAGAAAATCATAGGTTATTATCATAATGTGTGCGAAAACAAATTGTGGGCCCAGTTTTATAGACATTTTCGCTCTTGGTTTACAAACTATAGTACAATAAATTCAGAACACGTAAAATAAATGGTTCATTGAATTTGGAGGATAGTGAAGTAAAATTAAAAAGCGTGTTATGGTATGTTGTTGTAAAACTGGAGCAGGGAGGTGTATGTTGTACTAATGTATTTATGACGGAATCATATTATCTAATTAGTTGATTCAGATCAGTGGCGCAGCCAGGATTTTTTTTTGGGGGGCTGAACTGAAAAATTTTTGATGATACAGTGAATGACGAAAGTTGCAAAAAAATAAAGAAGAAGAAAACGAAACGAAGAAATTAATCTTGGGGGGGCTGCAGCCCCAAAGCCCCCCCCTGGCTGCGCGAGTGATTCAGATATACAGAGTGGTCTCGGTATTAACTGAACATACTCATACCAGAGATAGAGTAGGACTAGCTGAGTACTGATTGAGTATGAAAAACTGATTTGCGGCTTCCCCACAAAGATACAGAGTGATTTATGAAATTCATGGAAATTATGAAACCACCATCAAAGCCAAACTCCTGGACGAAATTTATTGAAACTCAGAACGTTATTGACACAATCAGAGTCGTCGGAGAAAAATCAAGTGTTTCAATATTCCATACTTGTACCGTATCTTTATTCCGTATTGGGATAATTAATTGGTCTACGGCTCCCCTACTATGGTACAAACCGCTAGAGTCTGCTATAGACGATTCTATCAGTTCAGCAACATCGTTCTGTTGCTGTTGGTGGAAGTTTATTGTTGCTTAAAGGTTGACGCTCACTTGGACGAGACGAGACTAAGCGACGCGACGCGTTAGTTCGCCTGGGACCGCGCACTTGGACGAAGCGATGCGACGATCAGCCATCGGAAGAAATTCCCCCTATTTTTGGGCCGCAATAAATTTTTATTACCCATGCTGCATGCTGACTACCAGGGGCGGCTTTTCAGGTGAAGGGAGTGAAGTGGCTCTTCACCTAAAAATTCCTAGAGTCAGGGTCACCTAAAATGTTCATTGAGGATGATATTATTATTCATTATTTATACAATAATTTAATCGTTTCATTAGCTCCATGTCAGAACTCAGGAGACGTTTGTTATCGAATCACGAAACTCATTATAAATATCTGTCGCTGGCCGCATCTCGAGAGAAGAGGTTTGTCACGGAACTTGCACCTCGATCGCTGCGTTACTATGGTAACGGGTGACGTCACCGGGGCTTTCTATTACGTTTTCCCGCTGTATTGAAGAGCTCCAGTAACCCTCTGCAGTCTGCACATGTTACGTCGTCGGTTACTGTCCGCTTTACTGTCCGCGCATCGCCTATAACTGTTGTTTACTTAAATGCTTCGGCTTCGATATTAAAAATGAACCCCATTAATGACATTGTGTGCAGTTTAATAGAAACTCCGTTTCATCGTTGGAAAGACGAAGACTAAAAGGACATCTTAAATGAAGGTCGGCCTACTGTTGACTTGAAAATTTCTACAAGAAAAAAATGAAAAATGGCAAATCATATAATATGCCTCAACAGAATAAAAACTTATTTAATAAATTCTGTATCTCAACACAGGCTTTCCTCTTTGGCCAATATTTCCATTCAAAAAAGAATTTAATTCAATAACAAACAAACAACCATTTTATGAAGACATTACGGACAATTGCTAGTTTAAAGGACCGAAGGTTAGATCTGATATACAAAAAATAGGTGAGTTTACATAAAAAAGATGTATTCTGATTTTCTGCTTGTTTAGCTCTTCACCTCTTTTTTCACCCACGAGCCGCCACTGCTGACTACCGAATGAACAGAGGGAAGAACAAGGGTAGAGCTATTGTTCGAATCGTGTTTTGGTCATAATCTTGTTTTAACAGCTTCGTCGTCCCACCTTCATATAGGAATGAAAAAAAAATATGTGACGTGGAAAAAATTCGACATTTTATCTCTGTTGGCAAGTTACAAAATATAACTTTTCTTCTCGAAATTACTTTTTTCCCCGGGAAAAAGTGAGTGTTATATGTATCCGGGAAAAAAGTACTCACTTTTCTGCCGGATTAATTTCGTGAAAAGTTATATTTCCCATCGTCATTTTTTTAGTCACAGAAAAAAATTATGTATTATACAAGGGAAAAAAAGTACTAGATTTTAGATCGAGGTTATGTTGTCTTCCAACGAGAAGCGGAGGGTGACAAAAACGAGAGTTATTTTTTAAAACTATATATAAAATCATTGATACGAAATGTTTATTTTCTCTTAACCGATTGAAAAAATTAAGTATTAATCTAATTCCTTCATTCTGGTGATTTCAGAAAAAAATACTTTTCCTACGACAATATCGAAAAATTTCCAGTAATAAGTTCTGGGCAGTTTCATTTTTTATTACCTTGCTGCATACCGCTTACCTGTATAAGCTTCAAATCAGACTAATTTATATTCAATTTATTCTGAATATACTTTTGCCGGGGCGGTAAAATCTCTGGCGCTGTCCCTGGTTACTTTTGGGTATGGTCAGCCACAAGACCGTAGCTAGAAAAAAATTTCGGGGGGTCCACCGAATGACAGAATGACAATTTTTCTAGTCCTGTACTTCAGAAAAATTTCGGGTCCAATGGGGTCCGGACCCCCCCCCTCGCTACGGCCTTGGTCAGCCATGAAACATTTGTAAGAATCGTGTTTTGGTCATGATCACGTTTTAATTGGGAATTTTCAATGAAATCCTCGTAGTTCTTCATCCAAGAATACAATTAAATATAAATAATTGATACGAAATGCTTATTTTCTCTTTAACCGATTAAAAAAAACAAAGCAAGTAGTAATCGAAAGTTCAATGTTTGCATATCATATATCCCCCAAAAGAATTATTCCACAGTTTTCCAATTCTATCAGATATTTTAATTTCTTCGGAAGAAGGGTTCCTCAATATTTGTTGTATTTACATAATAAAATACCTATCCTTCAGACGATTTGAATTCACATTCACAGTTGTACAAAATACATTAATGTTATTCGTTTTGTATATAAATTTCGTTTTTCCAGATCTCAATCGAGAAAATTCTACCCAACACTCTCATGAGCCATTTAAAACAAACTCATTTCAACAAATTCAAAAATAACTGTGTATTTCCCCATTGACAAAATTCGAGTACAAAATTGGAAATACAGCGCGCCGAACTTCCCGGCCGTCGGATACCTACTTGCCGCCTCGAGAAATTTCGCTCACATGCTCACAAGATCTTCCTGGCGACCAACGACTCGCCGCCTTGCTGATCCTCGCTTCGCGTCTCCTAGGTGCGTGTCTACCCATTTATTTCAATGCAAAAGATCCCAGCGGAAAACGACGCGTTCCTTCCGCCCGCTTCGCTTCGTCCAAGTGCTTGTCTAATCTGCCTCGCGCCTAACGATTCTGATCTTCGCTTCGCGCCTTCCAAGTGAGCGTCTACCCATTTGATTCGTGCAAATCGTGCTGCGGAAAACAACTCTTCGCTTAGTCTCGTCTCGTCTCGTCCAAGTGAGCGTCAACCTTAAGAGTATTCCGTAATTATAGCTATGTCAAAATCCACGAAAAAAATGTATATATTCAGAATTTTGAAACTAAAATCTAACCTATTGTTACTTCACCCCAGTGCAGTAATGAGTGCTTTCCATCTCACTCTACAGCTTGGTTGATTAAAGATACTATTCACGCGTAGGGGCAACTTTATGTTACTTTTCACTCTGAGGTTACAATCAATATCACTTACCAGCGAATGCTAAATGCCGGATGAAGTAATTCATTCTGCTTTTCTTGACCTTCCAACAAGCAATGTATACAAAACTGCAATATTTCCAACGACTATTACAATGAACAGCAGCCATAGCACTGTGAATTGCTCAACCTGCAAAAGATGAAGAGATCTGTGAGTCCCAAATGAATATTAAAAAATGTTAACGGATAAGTGAAATTCCCTGAATTCTTGTGTTATTTCATTATTATTATTCTTGAGAATCAAGCAACGATCGATGAAAAATTTTACAATAATTAATATTGTTTGTTTCTGAAAATTGCTTTCATTACATAATTTTGGTTATCCAATACCGTGGTCGTGTGAATACGAAATATTTAGACCATATAAAAAAACGCTCTTTCGATGAAGCAAAAAGCTTCAAGTTTTTCAACCAAGTGCATGTCCTATAAGTATCCATGAATGGAAACAATATTCAAAATTTAAACAAAGCTCTGACGTGAAGCGAGAATTATTTGCGCCCTTGTTCACATTGATGAAAACTATAATTCCACTTTGATAAGTAACCCTGAAAACTATGGTACCTGTATGGATGAAACTTATGATATATGTCCATCAACTTAATTTCTCGAAGTTATTTTTCAACTTAGCATTAGTGAATAGCGAATAGTCTAAATTTACAATTTTCAATGATATACTTCTCAATACTACTACTAAATAATATCAGTAGTTGATTATTTTCAATAGAGAAAAAATTTGTATAATATACTCGTACAGAAAGTTCATTGTTCTACTCGTTCTTTCGAAAATTCGCTACTTCGTCATTAGTTTTTAAATTCATTACTGGTGGAAGCCTGTATTAATATTATATATTTTATTATATATTTTTTAAGACGTGATCAGACTAGATGAAAAGAAAGGAAACAAATCGACCAAATCGTTCAAATGAGCAATTCATCAAAAAATTTATATTTTTACTAAGTACATATGTGGAAACGAAAGTTAGAGAGCCCCGTTTATATTTTCTATTTTCTCTATGGAATAAAAACGCCAAAAAAATTCTGTAAAGCTTTTTGTCGAAAGAACAAAACAATATAGTGCCTAAAAAATAGTCACTCTACAAGAACAACAAGAACAACAGCGACATCTGCAGATTAGGATCGGAAATGGTTTCAATTTTCCAGACACCAACTAGCAACTGAAGATATGAGGAGAACAGAACCTACAAGAGTTAGATCGTTAGATCGAAAGTTCCATCGCTCAGATCTGAAATGCACTCTCCATACTCACTCCACATCAAGTTTCTTGAAAAAAATTTCTTACGTGGAAATTAAGAGCATATCCATTTATTGATTTATTCATTATTCTTTTGGTAGGTACTCAGGTACTCTAATCAAACATAAAAACGTATGAATTGTTTCTCTTTGATGTCGGTAAAAATTCATCATGCATCCAGAAATTTATTTAATTTAATATGTACATAATATTTTCTTGGCGAATAAAAAATCCAAAATAATGTGCTCACTTGTGTGAATGAAAAAAATTGAGGAGATTTCTTGCTTTCTTCTTCGCAGCGACATCTAACATTTCAATCATTCGCAAACACGAACGTGCCAAGTTACACAGGCACCAACACGGTAACTGAAACTATGAGGAGAACATGTTGGTAGGGAGTTCGAAAATCAGTTGCGCACAAAAAAGAAGCTGGTTGGAACTTCATTGAAGAGAAAACCTATTGGACGCAAAGAATATATATAATATTCTATTTATTCCATCTTCTTTTCGATTATTGTTGATTTGTACAGGGGATTTAATTATTGAAAGATAGGTGGCACACGTGGTTTTTGAGAAGAATTTTTATTAGGATTATAGGAAACGAAAGAGGTAAACATTTCACATATTGATTTTCGTTCATTTTTACGTTCTTCATAACTCTTATATTATGTATATGGATTTCGGGCAACGGGCGGAGTTGAATTGAGTAACAAATTTGATTTGGGTTGTTGTATATTCATTTATTTAAAGAAAAAAGCGTTTATTCGTCTAAACAGGAGGTTCTCCCAATTATAAGACAACATACTATCAGTACAAAGTTGATATTATAGAATAGAGTAGAATAGACTTTATTTGCTTAAAAAAAATCACAAATGAATATAACTAATAAAACAAAGCTAACTCACAAGGGAAACAAAATTAAAAATTAAAAGCTAAACATGTATCTGCCTGAGTTGCAACAGGTCTCGTAATTTTAGTTTAAAAGCACGCACACCATCATTGAAGACATCAACATCACACCCCTCTACCATTGAAGTGTCGACACATAGCATACAATGGTGATTTAATCATCATATTAGTCCTAGGTTTAGGCAGATATAGCAACTGTTCAAGTCTACTTCCATGCGCGGAATTCCTACGGAAATTTAGCTTGGCCAGCAAATCCGACAATCCATATAAAAATTAAGCAGCTTATAGGCACAGGCAATAGACTCTTCTGTTCATGGGCGTCCGCAGGGGGGGGGTGTTCAAGGGGGGAGGCCGTGGCCCCCCCTGAGATTTTGATCGCCTTATCGTACTTCAGCACCCTCAAGATTATTTCCTTGATCCAAAGGACCAGGAAAATGGGAGTATTGGATTCACACAAATTTTCCGGTTTTCAATGGAATTATACAATCCATAATCGTAAGAGATATTTACTGAAAGAAAAATTTCATTAGGTGCTCTTTTGGGTGAATAAAAATCATCATCTCACCGAACGCTTTCCATGAGTGTCGGCATTCTCTTTCAACGTCACCAGATGATCGATTTATAGACGGCTTGTTATGAGGCGGCTTGTTTTAAGGCGGCTTCTTTGATATGAGATTGATTGATGAGATTGATTTTCTCATTGTTCAATAATTTGCCGAAGAATTCAAAATTACTAGATATTGAATCTTTCGCATCTAAGGTCGGCAATATGTACAATATTGAAAATTAGAATGTGAGTTGAACATTTGGACTGAGTATTTATCTAAAGCACAAATGGATGAAAACATACAAATTGAAGATCTCATTGGACACTGTAAATTTTTTCCTGAGGTCAAAGAATGCCTGTTGCTTCTCCTACTTGTACTAGAGCGTAGTTTCAGCACTTTGCGCAGAATTGAAACCTGGATAAGAGCTACAATGGGACAAGACCGTCTAGTTGGTTTAGCGTTGTTGAGTATTCATCGAAATCGGTAATCGAAATCCTAATTTGCGCCCATGCATGTATAGCTCTCAGGCCATCCTGAAATTTATATATGGAACAATTATTATCAGGTGTTCAATTGTCTCCTCTGCTTCTCCGCATTCGCAACTAGGACTCTCAACTGAATTCCATCTGAAAAGCATACTATTGCAACGTCCATGACCTGTTCTTATGCGATTGAGAACTATATATTTAATATAATATTTTCCTTGGAAGATCAAATCCAGGAACTTTATTCGAGGGATCAGTTATTAAATCTTTGTTCTGTATATTACATAAGTTCCACTCGGGTTGCAAATTGCTTTATCACTTTCATGTGAGTATAATAATAGAAAATAATTTGACAAAAAGGTTTACGTGATTTTAATCGAGGAATCTTATTGTCTGGAATATATGAGAGTATTTGATATGAATTTGTCGAAGAATTAAATTTGTTCCAAATTTTCGAGGTAATGATAGATAAGTATGAGAACCTATCAGAAGTGTGTTATGGTAAACCCTATCCAACCTGAATGCCAAGCCAAGAACTCTATTGAGAAGATGGAAATTAAGATTTACTCCAATTGAAGTATTGATTTATTATTCTATTGGAACAGCGAAATTTTTTATATTTCATGTGTATTTCAATAATTCTAAACTGATAACAATATATCACACTTCAATTCAGATCATCAGAATTATTGTCAGTCTTGAAATTATGTTCTGTCCGGATGGATTCATTTAGGTTGGTTGACTGGACCTGCGCGAAAACCATTTATGTTTACCTATCCTTCAACATCCGGAAAAAATTCCCATTGCAAAATCAGTCGAAAAAAACATGACTGAAAACATTTTCAAGTCAGTTCTATCACTTATGACTAACTGATAGATAAGAATATGGAATGATGAACTGAGTAATGATCGATTTAAAATAATTTCAGTATAACTCTTCTATTTTTTAGGGGAATGAACGAAAAACTCTTCTTGACAAACAACACTTGCAAATTCCTCATACGTGCACCAATTTCAAGCACTCTTTAAAATGATGAAATATACATCAAAAACACTCGAAATCGAATGGATAACAATCGTGAGGACAGCAGGTTGTGTTTATCAGTCAGATATATCATGAAGAACCTGCGTAGAAGGATAAATATGGAACCCAACTAGCAAAAAGTATCCTTTTTCAGTCAAATAGAGAAGTCCTTCAGGATTTTTTCTACAACAGAAAAGTCCTTAAAGACTTTTCTATTTGACGCTGCATTCATATAGGTGGAGATTCAGTCGAAGAGAAGTGATTTCTTCAGTTAATCAGTCATGAGTCGAATATAAAAGCCACATAGTACTCATAGATGAACTTCCGAGACTTTATGATGATGATAAAGAACTCTTCCAAGTCCCTTTTAATTTCTGATTCTGCTTTTGGAACACGATTCAATAGGTACTTTTTCGCTAAAGTAGACTTTATTTGGAAACTATGAATCTGCCTGTAACCTTGTAGTAAACTATAATGAGGAGAATCACCTTTTATGCTTACAATTTTCAACCAATTGGATCTTTCAAGTTCGATAACACAGCACTACTAGATGTGTTAGTCTTTCTCATATCATTCAAGTTTTCAATTAAACTCTCTCTTTGGATCTAGACAGAAGACAGAAAATATAGATATCATCTAATATGTAATTCCAATATCGAAATTATCACTTTAATTTTTGAAACAACTTACTCACGACATAATGATAAGAATTTTTACATGATCAAACAGACAAAAATCATTATAGGAGGAAAACATATTAAGTTTATGAGAACATTGCAGTTATCCCTGAGATTCTGAGGTCCTAATAAGTCTGCGAAATACAGTGGGGGTAAGTTGGCGCACCTTGACCCAAACGTAAGAAGATGTTTTTTAATGTGGCCCGAGTTTAAAAGTTGAGAGACTTTTCATGATACGTTATGGTTCATAAATGAACGATAATATCGATATCGATGATAAAATATTTATGTCCACGAAATACCACTGAATCTCCACATCTGCATAATTTTCCAATGTCGAACAAGCCCAGAAACCATTGTTTTATCCTTCGACTGAGTCAAAGTTTTCTTTCTCAGTATTCTGGGAATAAGAAAATGATTCTTAGAATACATGCATCTCCGAAAATTCCAGCGTGATATCTTGAAGTTTGCAGAGAAAATTGGTCCAGTATTTTGAAATTGATGAATTTTCTTAATGCTTTTCATCCAACAAACACGAATATGTGTTGATTTTGGATGAACATCTTGAGAATATTCAAGTTTCCGATATTTTCGATATTATTCAATTCAATATACAGGGTGTCCCGAAAACAATGGATAAGCCTGCAACTATAGATAGACCCTATCGAGGTCTAACTTATTCAAATTTTTACCTTAATGAAAATTCCACGGTTTCCGAGATATTCATGGTTTTCGTATTTTCAGAAAATTTCCAAGTGCGATTAGTTTTTCTAGTGCCATTTATACAATGCGTTTAATTTTATTGTAATGCATATTCCACATACATCTATGGTAGCAACACAGGGTTATTTTTAAGTTGATATTTTCCTTTTAACACTGTACAGAATTTAAGAAAATAAGAAATTATGTCAAATACAATTTGGTCCGGTAAGGTTTTCGAGAGTTGAATGCAAATAATGCCATATTTCTATTCAACCAGAGAAACGATACGCTACGCTTTTTTCAAAATAAAAATTATTTTCGTAATTTTCCACTAGATTCCAACAAAAACGGCCTCCCGACTTTAACACATGAGCTCAGAATAACGATTAAAATAAAAACAGTTTTTCGAAAATTTTCGACTATTTGGTAATCAAGTAGTTACGAGAATGAAAAACTACAGAATGCCTAGGCTTATGATACATTTTGGAATCTGCAATAACTGAGCAAGTTTTTAAGATGATGTGTACCAGGGGCGTCCTACATTTTTTTACACTGTAGCTCATCAAACTTGAAGGAAATTTCATTTAGTTTTCAATTTTCTTTGTAAGTCACGAGTTTTTAACTTTTACACTAGTTTGATGAATTTAATTCTTTGTTTCCGATAGCTGAACCATCTCATGTGAAATTAAAAAAACCATATCGAAATACATCTTCATTTGTATAAATGGCACTTGAAAAACTAATCGCACTTGGAAATTTTCTAAAAATACTAAAACCATGAATATCTCGGAAACCGTGGAATTTTCATTAAGGTAAAAATTTGAAATAAGTTAGACCTCCACAGGGTCTATCTATAGTTGCAGGCTTATCCATTGTTTTCGGTACACCCTGTATAGTGTTCGGTTAGGTATAGTTTGGAACCATTTGTATTGGTGAATGAATTAATTTCAATTTATTGATCAAGGTAAATATGTTTAGACGAACAATATTTATGAAGGTAATGCCGCGATTTATTTACCGCAGACTACTGAGAAATGAAATCGAATGAACTGTTTAAAATGACCTACTTTCACCCCCTGATAATGTGCCGTTCTATTAACAAATTCTTCAGTCATAAATATTTTCCTTTTCGTTCAAGAAATATGACTTGGTTCCATACTACATCCCAACCTGGTATAGTATATAATATCTATGTAATTTTGATTTTAATACATTCCAACAAAAATGGAAAATATTCATTTTAGAATTTAGATAAATTTTTTCATTCTCAATTTTTTACTGCAGATTGAAATGGCAATTGATGCATCAATAAGCGTTGCTGATTTTTTTACTATTAAGACTGAAACGTCTAGTACTAAATGTTCTCTAGAAAACTTTTTTGGGTTTTCACTCGCTGTGTGTGAAACTGAAAAAATTAAAAAATGTTAATTAAGATGAAATGCTCCTGTGTAAATCCTTGCACTAATTTGTCAGGAACAAATTGTATTGAAAAAATTGTAATAATAATAAAGGAAACTATTAAATTTACGATGGAATCAGAACAGAATAATCAAATTTCTTTTCTAGATGTTTTAATAATAAAATTTGTAGATCATTTTGGAACAAGTGTATTTCGAAAACAAACTCACACTAATATAGATATCTAAATTTTTATTCTAATCATCAATTGAATGTGAAAACAGCTATGTATGTATTATGAAAACACTTTATGAAAGTGTCTTCTTCAGATCAGCTACACCTGAAATTAAAAATAATGAAATTGTCATCCTACTAGATAATCAATATCCACCAAATTTTATAGAAAGAACAATTTCAAATTAAGAACGAAAAATATCTAATCAAAATTCTAATGATGATCAGGTACAAACAGAAAACCGTCAAGAACAACCCAATTTCTTAAACGTCATTCCTTATATTCTTGATGGCCTTTCAGAGAAAATAATAAGAATTGATTCCAAATTCAACATATGACCTGTTTTCAAAACAAAAAAATGATTCGAGATCCATTCTGACCAGATCTGAAACAATGAATGAGAAACAAAACTCAAAAAATTGTGATTACAATATATGTGTATATGTGGAAAATCTTATACGGCGTTCCCACAAGGCGTTATTCACGACAGTGAACCACGCTTTCGTGAAATACACTTCTTTGTGAACGCATTCCTCACGAAAGCAAGTTTAAAAACTATGCGTTCACACAGAAGTGTATTTCACGAAAGCGTGGTTCACTGTCGTGAATAACGCCTCGTGGGAACGCCGCATTATACATTTGATAGACATCAAGACCTTTAGAGATAAGAAAACGCGAACACAGGGCCGTTTTTTTTTGTTGCATATCACTTGTAACGTGCTGTGGATTCTATTTTTCCCCTCATAGACTCTAAGGAAAAATAGAATCCACAGCTTACTTGACCACGAATTTTTTTGAACGTACGATATAATCACTTTTGGATACATTGAAAACTAAGTGTGTAGGTTATTAAAAGTGATATGCCAAATAATTTATCTCAATTGGGGTCTACAGGAGCTCATAAACTCATAACATAAACATACAGTGAACTCAGTTGTTAAAAAAGAAAACCCTAAAAAACGAATAAATAATTCTGTTCAGCAACTTCTTGATATTGCGAATCATTATCAGCTCATTTTTTGGGGAATTACAGAATACCGCCGTCAATAAACGTTTGCACGTTCTTTTGGAATCTGCAATAACTAAGAAAGTTTGTAAGTTGGCGGCTACCAGGGGTCTCCTAAATGTTTTTCAATTATTCAAACTTGAAAGGATTTTAATATGGTTTTCTTCTTTGTAATTCACTAGTTTTTAACTTTTTGCACCAGTTTGATAAATTCAAGTCTTTGTTCTCAATAGCTGAACTATCTGATGTAAAATTTTCAAAAACATATCTATCAGAATATCTCCTCATTTGTAGAAATGGTACTCGAAAAAGTGATAGCACTTGGAATACATAAACAATGAATATTTTGGAATCACTGAAACTTTTTTTAAGGTGGAAATTTGGCATAAGGGAGACCACGACTGTTTCTATCTATATTTGATTGATAGATGTTGAGGAAAACTGCCTCTCATTTCTGACCTCCTAGTACAGGGTGACTCACTTATCTTGGTAACCTAATTTTTCTCAAAAAGGGATGAATACTTTTTTATTCTGTTGTATAGTCAATGTTGACTTGAAATGTGCGTAGGAGAAAAGAATTAAGACTCCAGGCTCTATCAATTTTTTCTCCAGTAACATACCTTTTTTATTTTGTCATTCAAAATTCAAATTGCATATAAAATATAAATGTTTGTTCTCGTTTCAGATCTGTTTGTTGTATTTAGCGATTTGTTGAATGATGCAGAGATCTTCAGGCTCCTGATCCCCTGGCATATTGGTGTCTGGATGTGGGGTAATATGGGCCACTCCGCTTGGTTTTTTTTCTTTTGATTCCTTGTTTTGACGAATACATTCATTTTGCATCAATTAAATTTTAGTAGTCGTTAATTCCGCATAAAAAATCGTTCACTCTTTTGCTGTCCTATGCTATGTTAAAATCATTTCTGGTGGGGTGCTAGGAGAGATTCTAGTTCGAAAAGCAAATCACAAACATAATCAATCAATCAATCATCTATAATTTTTAGATTAAGAACTATGGTCATTGAGTGAGATTATTTTCTCCTACTACTCTTCTTCTTCCATTACTTCTTTTCGAGTCTGTAGCCCTAATGAAATATTTCATTTTACCGTGTAAAATGTCGTAAGTGACAGTGAAACTGAAAGTCTTTTTTCATGTGTTGTTGAGTGAAAAAAAGAACTCCACAGTCGCAAAATAATTCAATTTTAGTTCTCCTTCATTTCCTGTGTTCCTGATAAAAATCGAAACGATTTTCTAGCAAAACGTGATAAAGTGTCGGAACAAATTAATTAATCTGATTATTATTTAATCACCCTGTTGAGCCTGCTGATGATCCAACAGATTATGACGAAATTGCAGTCAGGGAATGTTTTTTTATCAATAGAAGACAGACAGCCTTCTGCGGTGAGTCCAACAACATCGAAAATATCGTAGCTAGTTCGTCTGACTTTCTTCTACATTGACGACAAGCTACGAAGTAACAAGTCTAATGCTAATGATATTTTTTATTATAATTTGAACAATTATTTTTGTTCCTTTTCTGCATTCATATTTTATACTTAAATTATATAAATTAAATAGTGTAGATAATGAAAAGGTATCAAGATTTTCTGTCTTTTCAATTGAGTAGTCATGGTACAATGCTATTCTCCATCATTCATTCAATTCCATCTTCCATCTTCCATCATTCAATTCAGACAGAAACCAGGAAATTCTTCTTTTTTCTTACCGTTACGATTCTGCAGCTCAAGTATCATTCAATCTTTCTGTTGATTCCAGCCTCAGAGAAAGGTTTTTTCTTCCTCTGAGATTCCAGCACAAAATGCAATACGTTGTTTCGTTTTAGTTTTACCTCCTTCGAATCATAGATTCCTATGACCTGTACCCCAACAAAGTGTTAGCTAGACGATTTGATAAAGAAGAAGGAGGAGGAAAGAAATGCAGTATGGACAGAGCCCGACAGAGGGGAAAGAATCTATGCAAACTCACTTAGTTTTTTAGTTAATTAGTCCCGCTACCAGAAAAAATGATGAATTTGAGAAAAAACTTTTTTCTGCTAATAAGGATGCTTAAGGATTGGCTAGATCGTAGCTGTCTCATCTTGAATTTCTTCTCTCCTCAATTTGAAATTAATATTTGAAAATATCAAAATTATATTTTATTTATTTTGTTTAGATTATCTAGATGAGCCA
The DNA here is from genome assembly GCA_013421045.1 of Propylea japonica. Classification (NCBI taxonomy): domain Eukaryota; kingdom Metazoa; phylum Arthropoda; class Insecta; order Coleoptera; family Coccinellidae; genus Propylea; species Propylea japonica. Next base: position 28,303,180 of record CM024247.1, read on the forward strand.
ACCCTTTTTGCACCTAACTGTTTCGTATTTTATCAGGAAAGCAGAGCTTTGAAGGTGAATAAAAACTTGTATGTACAATACCGTTCGAATTTATTTCGGATATCGAAATTAATTTCCGAATTTATAGAAGAAACAAAATAAATGAAAACTGATAATAATAAAAATAAGAAATCAGTAAAAATTAACTCAATTCCGTCATTCAAGAAAGTTGGCCATCAGACGGGATCTGGTAGAGCTTTTGGAAACAGTAAAGACTGAAGAGAGCAAAGAGCCTGCATGATGAAAAATAATACGAAATGAAATTAATACCAATAAATCAGGTAGGTAATAGAAGAAATTGCTATTAGTATTGCTTATTATCAATAATAATTTGAATTTGATACTGTTGAACATGACCTAAAGCGCAGAATGGCCGCACATATTATTTTGATTGTGAAACGTTTTTTAGCCCATTCGTGTTTGAATAAAATTATATGAACTGATATCATTCTCACCCGATGAAGTTAACGACGAACAGTGCCGTATCTAGGGTGTGGCCAAGTGGCCCCCGCCACAGGCGCAAGGCCCGCAGGGGCGCCAAAAAAATATCAAATGAAAAAAAATTTGAGCGCCAAAAAAATTCAAAGAATAAAAATAAAAGCGCAAACCAAATATTGGGGAAACATGTCAGGGTTACTGTACGTACAAGGGCGCAGCCAGGAGGGGCCGCCCCCCCCCCTCGAGATTTTTCCGCATGTAAACTTTTCTACCTGTATGTATGAATGGCTCGTATTCATGCATACAGTCAATTTTCAGAACCTAAGGCTACGTTCAGATGATGAGCGCTCAACGCGCGTTTTGCTAACGCGCGTTTACAACTACATGTATTTTGAACGCCCAGCATCTGAACGTTCAGATGATGGGCGTTCAAATACATGTAGTTGTAAACGCGCGTTGAGCGCTCATCATCTGAACGTAGCCTAATTGATTCTGCTTTCTAGCAAAAACATAATGATTAACCTTTTAAAAATGATAAATAGGTACACATATACAAGATGTCAAGGAAAAAGTACCATGCATTGTCTAGGCTCTAGGCGATAGAAGGCCATAAAATATAGAAAAAGGTCCCAGGAATATATGCCCTGAACTGCTTCCTTTAAGAAATACAGGTTATTAAATTTAATTTTTTTATTTGGTGTTTTCTTGAATAACTTTAGACAAAGAGGTGAGATTTGAACAAAATGTGATATGCGGGGGTTTTGGATGATGCAGAATACAAATATCCTATCAGATTACTAATAGGGGGCGCCACATAAGAATTCCTGCACATTCAAATCAACCCTAGTTCAGTTTAGTTTAAAAGGGGGTTAGAGTTCAGAGACCTCAAGGTCTATTGTGCCCCCTTACAGAGCTGTTCTGGCCACACCCTTCACAGCTCGCCTTCTAGTTCCAGAGATCTAATGAAATCTAATATCTGTGGAGGCTTCAATGAAGCAGGTTCCTCACTCTTATAAGTTTTTCGCCCAAGGCATTCTCTCCTTAGGCTCACCAATGCCAAAGCATTCCGTGACTAGGTGAATGGGAGTTTCTTCCTCCTCCCCACAGAACCTACACTCGTCAGCCCTTACTTTTTTGCCTGTAATTTTCATCATTTTGTGTTTTTGATTAGGATTTTGATTTAATTCCTTGCTGTTGGTTGTTATTGTAAGTAGGTTACTTTGGCGGTTCTGGAACATTTGCATGCATCATAATTTCTCGATGCATTTAACCGGAAACCGTAGGTGAAGATAGAGGAATCGCTTTTTCTACTCCAGAATGACATACAGTGTGAGGCAAAAGAATAAGGGTTGATTTAAATGTGGAATCGTGTATGTGACGTCCTCTATAGGTAATCTAAAAACTAGTAGGATATTTGGTCATATAAAACCCCCGCATATCAAATTCTTACCTCTCTGTCCAAAGTTATAAAAAAACCAAATGAAAAAATAAACTTTAACACCTTGTATTTTCTAAAGTAATCAGTTTCCAGCATATACTCATGGGACTTTTTTTCATATTTATGGCCCTCTATTCCTTGACACCCTGTATATTGGAAAGGCGTTTCAGAAATAAATGATCACCAGATTTCAGAAAAGATTTGTGAATTTAACATTTTTTATAAACCAGAAAGAGAAGGAAAGAAATAACACAGTATTCTTTTTTTTTTGTTTTCTTCCTGAATATTTGGGGGCGCTGAAGAGAATCTTGCCACAGGCGCAGTAGTACCTAAATACGGCCCTGACGACGAATGAATTGAAAATAAAATATATTGTCAGAAATCAAGTTGGATCCTGATCCTAGTAGATCCCGAAGTTTTCTTCAAATTGATGAAATAGGACTTCCGTTCTTCTCTCATATTGACTGTTCGATTCAATTGAGAATCACCTGATTGAGTTTATAAGGCTTGGAAAGATTTCCACATGAGCTTGTCAGATATACTGTTTTGTGCTCGGTTTTGTGTTTCTCTGTGGAAACATCATTGAAAATTTCAAAATTATAGATAGAATTAAATTCAATTTTTTTTTAAATTTATAGAAAAAATTCAAAACGTATCAGGTCTCTCAGTTTCTTTGAGTCAAATTACATTAGGTATCTAAGATCACACTAACTTCTCGCGTTCTTGGCCTCAGATGTTCACAGACTTGTGATGAAAATACAGACGATTATTATTATTCATGAAGATTAACTGCAAAATTAATTCGAATCGGGCATAAATCCTGTTGTTTCAGAAGGCCACACACGTAATATATTCACGAATGGACCGCGAAAACTTCGGACCTATAAAATATAATAAATAATAAGTTTCTTCGTATAATTTTCTTATTAAGTCGAAATACAATGGAGAAACAAAATAAATGCTTCGGAACTTCTTGAGGCGTTCTCAAGCACGAGCTCCATCTCTCAATTCCTGTGAGATTTCATACCAGGATAGCAGAAACCTCAGAGGGCGATCAAAATACACACACCGTATTCAACTTTTTGTTCGATGCTCTGAAACTTAATCGACTTCATTCATTAGAAAACCATATACTCACTAATTAATTATTTCGATATTTATTAACTGCAATACCGTGCAGAGCATGGGATTGTTCGAAAAAACTGCTAAATAAGAAGAATATCTTTCATCAAAATTTGCAGTTTTTTGCGCTCTTGCTCCTAAAAAGAACTGCGTGCCATGATTTTGCCCAAATATCTGTAGCTTTCTAATATTGATCAGCGACTCAGCGAGTGGGATCAAATCACTCAGTTGGACAAGCCGAAGAATCCGAGGTAAGAAACAATTGTGTCCGCTGTCCGGTGGCCGGCCTGCCGTACGTACAGTGAACAGAAGAGCTAAAGACTTGATTGTTCGTTAATGGACCAAATCGGACGAATGGTTCCTGAGTTGTGATGTTTCTAAGTTTTTTTCAAAACAACTCTCCAGAATAGGACTCTGATCGGCTTCAAATTTTGTTTAGTTGTTCCATGTTTTTATAAATACTTCCGACGAATTTCGTGTTCTATCGAATCGAATTTGATGTGGACGGATGATATGGAGATATGAGTACATAAGTGAATATGTTGGTTTTTATTGATAAATGCAGAATAGTTCTTCAGATTTAGTTGATATTAGTTTGAAATAGCCTATATACCTATGTACCAGGAAATCTTCTGATTGTTTCGTTAAAATAGTATTTCTACATTCAAAAGAAGTTCGTTCATATGGGAAATTTAAAACAGTTCTGGATAAATACCAGGAAAGAGAAATAATTATGAAATCAACCCTAATACAAACGAGTTTGTGTTATAGGTATATTTGACTCAATTATTTTGGTACCTACACTCTAAGAAATTTTCGAACACCAGCTAACACCCGCTGACACCAGCCGTATTTCCTTAGAGGTCCTGATATTTTGGTGTTACTTCGCCCCTTCTAAAATAACACCGACGTTGAATAATTTTCTGGTGTGTTTCATGATTTCAAAGGAGTGGCTTTTTTCATATAAATAAATCAACTTTGACACTGAAGTGAGTGTGATTTTCATTCGGTTCTTTGCGACTTTGCACTTGTTTGGTGTTAAATCACACTAGAGATCACACTTATCTTTCAGTGGATAGAACTTTTCTCACATATGCATTGAAGTGATTCAGCAACATCTATTTCCGTCAATTGACAATATATGGGTAAATATTCTCAAAAGAAATCACAATAAATATTTCCAACATATGTATAACCTTATTCGGTATATTATACAAAAGGATGTTTCAACGCTTTTGAAACAAAAAACGAAGATACCTGAATTAGTTTAAGTTCAAATTCGTAGTACTTACTTGCAAAGAGTATTGAGTTTATCCTCGATTCATCAGCCGAAATGAACTTTTCTCTGTATCCAAAACAAATTTTCACGCATTTCACTTTCTTCACCTCCATTAATTACATACTATCGTTTCATGATCACAAAGGCACATACTTACAGGAAACAGAGATAGATAAGAAGGTGAAACCATTCGCAAGTCCTGTTTTGACTATGCTGAGGACTCTTTGTAGGGCCGCCAAGAATTGGAACTACATATTGCTATTCACATTGTTGCCAAAGTTATTCGATTGGAATAATCAGTTCATCAGACACCATGGTTCTAACTGTGTGACCGCTCATAATTTGGCACTATCTGGCAACCATGTAAAAATACTAAAGACAAACTAAAGTAAACGGATGGGTTTAACATATTTTTGGTGCGTATTTTGATTCAGTTGGTGTAAATTTTGAAACTTGATTTGGCCGAAAAACACTTCCAAGTGCTTTTTTTGTTTCTACAAGCTTCAGAACTAACACCTGATCATTTCTGTGAAAGTATTATTTGAAACTTCACACATGCAGTGTATATTTTCACCGAAGAGATGATTTTCTGATTTATGGAGCAATTTGTTTGTTAGATCGGTGTTATAGCTTGATAAACACAGTGTGTTTTCAAATATTTTTCTATTTATTCTTGATTTTGTTTCTGTTTGTGATAATGTGTTTCATGAAGTACACCACTTAACACTATATTCTCATAATTTCGATAAAATGATAAAATTGTGACATAAAAAAGGAAAAATACATTGATAATATTCTTGATAGTTTAGTATTAGCAATTACACCGAGATTTTTTTTAGAGTGTACCACGACATTCTTCATCTGTAATGGTAAATCTGATAAACAGTACCATTGAGTTTAAACATTATATTTTTAAACTCTCACCTTCCTACCTCTAACACCAGCTTTGATAGGATATTTATTTCTCCTTGACACCCTCCCGTTCCCAGTAAATTTTGAAAAACCATTCATCTGATGACTGATGAGGTTGCGAATAGAAGAGACAGAAAAGTATAGGCAGGTACCATAAGAAGCTATCTGTTAAAAAACAGCGAAAATCACTTCCCTTTTATGGAAAAGGTTTTATTGTATACTTAAATAATAAATCAACATTTATTAGATATTTCGATGTCTAAAACTCAATAAGCATATCCTGGAAATATTAGATGATGTCACGAAAGCCTGTGATCATTTTAATATTTTTTTATCTTATGTTTTCACCATTGGCATTGAACTTACTTCAAGATGTTTCCAAAGAACTCTGAATAACTAGAGTTCATTGTGTTTACCGAGGGGTATTGCACATTGGAATTTTTGTGTACAAAGCTTGGAATTATTTGGAATTATCGGAATTATTTGGATTTATTCGGAATTATTGGAATTTTTCGGAATTTTTTGAAATTCCATATTTCGAATCATTCTAATTATTTGAAATTCGTGCTTCGTGCGTTATGGAAATGTTAGATCCGCACTGAGGCGCAAGCCGAATAATTCCGAAAAATTCCAAATAATTTCCCAAATTCCTAAAATTCCGAAATTTCAAAATATGTAGTTTCGAAAAATTCTAATAATTCTGAATAATTCCAGATAGGTATTTTGAAAATTTTTGAATAATTCCCAGAATTCCAAATGATTCCAAGTTTGGCTAAGCTAAGAGGCCAGTGACAAGTAGTTTATTTTTCATAACATCTTCAACACTCGACATTTTCAAGTTAGGTTCAAGATTCGAAAAGGAAAGATGAATTTATGTATGAAACCAATAGCATTCAGGATATTCTATTTTGAATTAAAATTCACCTCCATGGCTATTATAAGTAGGTATTATAACCGCATAATTCGATGGTAACCGCTTTTCCCTTCTCCTTTATCCAATAGAGGCGTTCGGCATTGACCTCCGCGAGCAGACGGATTTTTTAGTCACGTGACCACAGATCGTACAGATTCATCTGTAATAGGCTGGGAATAAACGAACGGTACAGAGCATCTGCCACAGAACATACTGCTCTGTTCTACTTTGATCGAATTTTGGCGAGCTGTGGTTACATGTACCTAACTATATCTTATAACTATGGTTACGTGATTTGACAGGAAATACTTGTATTAACTGTAAACTATGTAACTATGGTAAGCTGTAGTTACATCGCCAAAATTCGCCTTTTTTATAGATTATGAGATTTCAAAGGTCACTATTTTGGAAAATATGCTCATTTTTTAACGATACTTTCACCCTTTTCGCAGCTCTTCCGTAATATCTCAATTAAATAATTAGGTGCAAAGGCACTGAATGCAAAGGAAACGAGGAATGCAATATCCCCTTCTGGCCGATCAATACGGCGATAGTTGTACCGAAAGATCCTAATTAATTAATTCATTATACGTCAGGAAACTCAACAAAAAAATATATAAAAAACATAAAACTCTATGGATAAAATCGCCTTGCTCCGTCGAAGTAGACCAAGCGAAAAGATCGATTGCTCAGATTTTTATGACGAACGCTCCAGATGTGTACTCCCCTCAATCCGGATGTAATAAACGAACGGTTCAGATCGATCCGACACGTCCGATATTGAGCATAAAAGCTTCTCACTGCCCCTAATACAGCGGAACCATCAAAAACACGAAAAAGTATGATCAATTTTTGGTATGAAAAAGGAACATAATATTTTTGAATAACTGTAATTCAGTGGAAGTTTTGGAATTTCTGGAATTATTTGGAATTTTCCGGAGTCATTTGTAAATACTTAGAATTTTTAGAATTTTTTTCGAATTTTGGAAGTAGGTATTCGGTATTTTTGGAATTATTGACTGATATGGAATTTTAGTGTGCTGAATGTTTTTACCATATCATAACCTGAATTTCTTTGTTCGACAACACTGGTGAAAGCGGAAAAATATAAAATTCTTATAATCTTCACAGGTCCTTCTATCGTCTTCCTGACATGTAGTATTTTCAGGATATGCTTATTGATAGAAATAGAAGTAAACACTATCTCCCCACACTCCTCATTAGTTTCAACATGCGACCACCGCAGCGCTGCGATCGTTGGATTTCCAATACAACAAAACGTTCGGTGTGGTTACCTTCCTAACCATATGTTCTCCTGTTGCAAAGTTCAATCCTTTCAAGCTTTCGGTGCCGAATGTCATTCGGTTTTGTTCATCTCTAGGAGCGAAACAGGTTTCGTTGTTCGTTCCGTTCATTGGAGGTCGTTGGACCAATCCATACCAAGGAAAGGAAGTCATGTGAAAAAGAATGAACTGCATTTTTGTAGGACGCAAAGGCAGGCAGGCAGGCAGCAAGCCATGTGGGGAAAGTATTTCTGTTATTTGGTGAGGAATTTGAAGGCAGGTAGTTTTACTTGCGAAACTGGATACTTTGATCAGGAAGTCAGGAGTAAAAAAAGTTAAGGAATTTATCGAATTTATTTCCTCTGTGATCTTTCGAAATAAGAAAAGAATGCACATGGGTTACGTTCGAACTAGGTCAAATTTTGGATAGCGCCGTAATAGTAGTTTGTCATTGAATAAGATCACAATATTTACTTTAGGTACTTACGGTTTTGCAGAGACCCGATTTTAGAAGATTATTTAAGTTTGGAAGTTACCTACATTGTATATGCTCAATTTAATTTCCATTTTCTCTACGTTTTCTTCTCATTTTTTGAACTTGTGAACTCCATCTTACATTACGAAACTATCATTCCAGCGAATCTGATTTTTCGCTTATAAAATTGATTAAACATAGCTTCTACAGAGTCTAGTTAAGTGCCTCATTTCGTTTAATCAATTACGGGTTTATGCTTCAGAGGTCCATTGAATGAAAAAAATAAAAAACAACAACAAAACATTAATCTGAATTTTAAGGAATATGCAAATTATATTCTGCTGTTGTTTCTGAATTCTGATTGTTGCAAAAACAGAACCAACAAGAATTTTTCACTGTAATCTGAGGAATCTTAAAGTAATAGTGTTAGCTCCAATTTGTGATTTTTTCTACTTTTTAAAAATTTCCACGATTTCTTTTTGTAACTATAATCCATAAAATGATTTTTTTTTTAACTAGACATAAAAAGATTTATGTCAAAAAGGCTGTTTATTTGTATAATGTGATCATGTATTATGTGAATACCAATAAAGTGATATTGATTTATTATTTTCCTTTTATGTCCTTTATAATACACGCCACTGTGTTACTTTCCTTTTAGATGTAATGCATCTAAGATGTGCTTGTTGATGCGCAACATGCAGAATTCTGTATCAACATCAGGCACGTAGCGAGGGGGGGGGGGCGAAGGGGCTGAAGCCCCTCCCCCCCGAATTATTAAAATGTCAATAGTTATACGTTGTGGCAATCATGAATTATTATTGTACTAAAGTTAGCCCCCCCCGAAAAAAATGTTAGCCCCCCCCGAAAAAAAATTCTGGCTACGGGCCTGATCAACATCTACTCAAATATATTTAGTTCGCAAAAATAAGAACCATTTTGAAGGGGTCGCCTCGTCACGGCAAAATTCTGAGCGGAGTAAGAACGTGGTAGAATGCCTAGATGGCGCTCAAAAAAGCGTTAGTTAAACCAAATTACTACAGGGGCTGGTCTACTATCCTTCCTTATACAATGGTACCTATGTTTGTATCGAAGAAATGATTCTATTGTACATATTTGTGATGATTACTAGGACATAACCAATAGATGAGTACCATGAGAGAGCCTAGCTTCTCAAAAAACACCGCAAATCACTTCCCGCTTTTATGCAATAAATCTACTTTATTTATTAGATGTCACGAAGACACAATCCAGTAAAATTTGTATTCTTATTGTTTCAACATTGGCACTGAACTCACTACCAGGTTCTAAACATCTAAATGAATTTCTTTGTTTGATAACATTGGTGAAAACGTAAGAAAAAAAATGAATTGAAATCTTCACAGACCTTCATGACATTCTAATATTTTTATTGAATTTTATTGACTGATAATTTTCTAATAAGAGTTTATTTATTGCACAAAGAGGAGATTGATATTCGGTAATTTTCGAGCTGTTGGCCACTCTTTTGGCACTTTCCTATTACAAGTTTGAAATTTATGGAAGTTAGATTTTTATTTATGCACTTACGTTGAAATAAAAGTATGTATACAGGGTCTTTCACGAGGAGGAAACTACTGAACGTATTTTCATGAAATTCAGCACTTATAAGTATTTCACGATGCTGATGAAATCTAAAATATTTTTAAGGCATGAGCACCTCCGGTTTTTCCGGAAATGACGTCAACTTCCGTTTTTCAAATTAGAACACCATTTTTTTATTGCAGAAATAGACTCCTCAAAAAATTTCAAATTATTTTGATACAACATTTTTCAGTTTTGGTGGGAAAATTCTCTCTGAGCAGGAAAATTCGAAAAAAAATCGAAAATAGAGCTCCGCTGAAACAAGAATAACTTCGAGGTTTTTGGATGGAAAATATCATTTTTGGGATTTTTCAAGATGTAAGATTGATGTATCCACTTTAAAAATCTAAATCGCGATTCATGATACAGGGGGTGAAAAAATCGCTTTTTAAGTTAGGGATGACAAAATCGTGAAAAATCAATTTTTCAAATTAGAACCCCATTTTTTTATGGCAGATATTGAATCTACGTTAAAAAATACTGTGAATGTATGCATCACACCCTTGCCCTAAAATGGATATTTTCTGAGTTATTCACAAAAACTGTTTTTCGTCTTTAATTTTCAGCTATTTCTTCTCCCTTCACGCCAAAAAGATGAAATTTTCAGGAATTATTATTTGAACCATGCTGTAGATTTTTCACCCCTTCTTTAAACCGACTTCAAGTTACTAATTATTATTGTATTATTATTAGGAGAACCATGGCAACTCTCGCAGTTATAACTAGAGAAGATGCTCAAAGTTTTGACCGTTAATTTTTAGACATTTATGTATACGTCTCAGGAATGCTTCGTGCGTTGCTCTTCTTATTTCATCGGGAGGAAGAGATCTGCAAAAGTGTTTAAAAACCAAATTGAGTTTCAAAACTATGAATCTAAAAATCTAAACAAACTGAACGCATTTCTGACTCGTTCTATGCAGTCCTCTTTATCAGTCAGGGGAGTTGAGTAGACAATATTTTTTATCCTACCCCAAACTAATAGTCTAAAGGAGTTAAATCGGGAGAACGTGGTGGCCAAAGATGTGGACCATTGTTCGCCAACCATCGATCTTCAAATAGCCTGGTAGAGGATATTTGACACATTGAGTGAATTGTGTGGAGGCGCGCCATCTTGTTGATACCATAAGTCATTAATGTTCTGTACTAGCGGCTCAATTATTTGAGTCAATATGTCAGAATATCTATCTCCTAAGGAGAACATTCTTAAATAATGCAAATGTGTAGTGTTCTATCTTACCAGTTAAAGTCCCATCATAAATGTGAACATCGAGAATTGCATTATTTTTGATGGCGCAAAAAACATTGAAACTCCAGGTCTCTTGAAAGTTCCATTGTCTGAAGTGGTGGTTGTTCTCTTCATCCCAATAATGACTGTTATGCCTATTGAAAGAACCATTCTTTGTGAATTTAGATTCATCTGTCCAAATTATACAGTCCAAAAAGTTTTCATTCTCTTGAAATCGAATCATCATAGCTTCGCAAAACTCTGTTCTCGTGACGAATTTATATGGGTGCATTTTATGTTTTTTTAATATTCTCCAAACAGTCGATTGAGATAATCCCAGATCAATCTCGGTATCTTTGAGAGAATTTTGAGGATTCACACGAAAATATGCAAGAACTGTAATTTCGTTGTTCTCATCTTCAACTACAGAAAAGAAATAGCTGAAAATTCAAGACGAAAAACAGTTTTGTGAATAACTCAGAAAATATCCACTTTAGGGCAAGGGTGTGATGCATACACTCACATTATTTTTTAACGTAGATTCAATATCTGCTATAAAAAAATGGTGTTCTAATTGAAAAAATTGATTTTTCACGATTTTGTCATCCCTAACTTTGAAAGCGATTTTTTCACCCCTGTATCATGAATCGTGATTTCGATTTTTAAAGTGGATACATCAATCTTACATCTTGAAAAATCCCAAAAATGATAATTTTCCATCCAAAAACCTCGAAGTTATTCTTGTTTCAGCGGAGCTCTATTTTCGATTTTTTTTTTCGAATTTTCTGCTATAGAGAGAATTTTCCCACCAAAACTGAAAAATGTTATATCAAAATAATTTGAAATTTTTTAAGGAATCTATTTCTGCAATAAAAAAATGGTGTTCTAATTTGAAAAACGGAAGTTGACGTCTTTTCCGGAAAAACCGGAGGTGCTCATGCCTTGAAAATATTTTAAATTTCATCAGCATCGTGAAATACATATAAGTGCTGAATTTCATGAAAATACATTCAGTAGTTTCCCGTATAAATATGGGTGAGGTTCCTCGTGAAAGACCCTGTATAGCAGTAGATCATTTATTTTAGTGAATTAAGCTATTTTCCTTAGTTTGAAATAATGAAATGATTACATTATATAACATATAATATATAATTTCTCCTATAATCAGCTATGAAAGTTGTTGTAGTCTCAGTGATAAATTAATAAGAAACATATCTCATATCTTTAAATGTGTATTAAGCATAACATTAGCTGACTAATAATTTCAAACATTCAAGAATTTTCTTACCTCAAAGGTGCCATTTTCGTGATATTTAGGGATGAGAAATCTCCAAAATTTCAATCCTAAATATAACATCTTCAAAATCACACAACTTCGAAGTCGAAAAAATTCGATTGGATTCTTCATAATTAAGAAAAATGATCGATCGGTGAGATATTCCTTTTTGAACGCTCGTTCTACCTAAACGAGTGCTACATCGTTTCGTCCAAATGTCAGTAATTTTCGAATTTGGGCCCGAAAATAGTCTGAAACGATGTACCTACTATACTCCCTGATGAAGAAAGCGTGGTCAAACTCAATTATGTCCTTCGGGCCGGTCGTCCGACCGATCGTTAGCACCGTAACTTGCGTTAGGGATTATCTGGGATAAATATTACCGATCGCGGCGCTGCAATCGCCGAATCAGCTGTTCCCGAAACGAGTATTGTTTCGTGCACGTCAAGCAAAACAAGAGAGATTCTGGGTGTTTCTCAAGTGTTTCAGTAGATTTATTTAGTCTTTTGACTGAACAATCGTGAAAATGGACCTATGAAATGATTTATTAAGTTCATATCATATACATCGAGGACGATATGTAGAAAAATATCAGTTTTGGGCATTCACCCTTGTCAACTGCAGAAGGAAGATATTTAACCATCTAACTTGGCTCATTTCAAAGATAAAATGTATCCTGATATGATTAGTTATTTAGTAGAAACAAGGAATCCTGCTGCAGTGAATCAAATTATATTTATAATATTTATTCTTCAATATATAGAAAGAAAAAATGAAAATATTTGTTATTGAAATGAAAGCCGTTGAATTCCATGATGATTTTATTACAGAAATGAAAGACTTCATGAAAATAAACAACTTAATTTCAATTATTCACAACATCAAAAACTATTTTTATTGAATACAAATCAGAAAAATTCATTAATATTTTGTCGTAAGTGAAGCATTTATTTTCAATTAAAACCAACAAATTTTATTCCCTGGTATAAACAAAAACTTAATTATCTAATAAGAAATGATAATTAATTTTACAATATAGAGTTAAAGTTAGTATGTGTATGCTATTTTTCATAAAATAGTGAATATAGCAGTTACCTTCTACTTGTCTCATATAAAAAACAAAAGATATACTGCAACTTGTAAAGAACATCCAGATAAGTTTTAGCCATATGATATGATTTCAGGGCATATATTCATAAAAACTTAAGTTATCACAACAATTTTGTCAATTAACGAGTAATCTTCATCTGATTTCTTTAACGAGTGAATTGTCCTTTGTATCCTTTAAGTCCAAATATGAATCCTGAAACAGGCTAATCTCTTTGTTTTTCTTGATTTTGACTGCACTAAACGTCTGAAATGCTTCCTCTAGTGCAAACTGGTGATCAACTGATAAAATATTATTTTTTCATAACCACAATCCTATAAATAGAGACCTGTGAAAGAACTCTTTAGAGCTTCATCCAAAACACAGCAACAATTAGTGTTCTTCACTGTATTTTCTTTAGTCATCTTTAAATCAGATTAAAAACCAACTAACTAGACAAATATTATAATGAACACACAATACAAATCTCATTTCTTAGGCACAAACAATCGAGTGTCATATCCCGTCCCACGTTTTGGAATACTCGTTTCGGGATAGTTCTACGTAACGCCGCTAGGGTCGCATAGAGTTGTATTTTGCTCAATAGAGCAAGGGTCTCCAAACTACGGCCCGCGGGCCAAATCTGGCCCGCCAGTTGGACAATCCGGCCCGCGAAAGCTCATTAGCTCATCAACTTTTGCACGAGTCCCGAAGCTACTGAATCAAACGCTTAAATATTTTGGCCCTTCGCATTTGCTGGAGAAACATTGTGGCCCTCAGGTTGAAAAGTTTGGAGATCCCTGCTATAGATTATAGACTTGAGATTTTCAGGGTGAGTTCCCAAATGCCTCGAAATGAATGTTGCAGCTGAAATGCAAGATGCTCATGATGAGCCTCATGCCATAATAAGGCGTAAGCAAACTATAGAAAATTCAATTGGAATATTGAATAGAAAAAACTTTATATTTATTTCCATAACAGAAAAACCGATTCGAGTGAAATTTATTTATAAAAAGACTGGATACCTACCTATATACTGAATGTTCATACAAAATTTGACAAGTATCTCATAATCAGAACCATAGAATTTAATTTTTTAATTATTTATATAACCACCTCGATGGCTGTAGGGCTAAGGGGTGCGTCTACAAGTTCCTACGAAGCTGAAAGTTTGGTATGGATGATTGTGTATGTCCTAAGTATGTCTAAGAACAAAAATTGTTAAGAGTGGTGTATGTATGTATGATGAGAGTCTAAGTGTTGAATTGAAAACTAAATAATGGATATGTTCGTTGCCTCGATGGTCTCAGTTACCAAGGGCATTGTGAAAGAAGGGAGATGAAGATTTTTATATTTCATTTTCTGAATAATTTCCGATTATTCTGCCTAAATATAAAAATTTGCCCCCCCAGTGAAAGCTCAAAACCTCCTGCACAGGGCTTATTTTAATTTTTTCTTTATTCTTCTAGAATTTGGTTGATTTCAATGCTTTTTTAGTTCCCATCTTAGAGCAAACCGTTTCCGCACCGTTTGATAATTTGCGTTCCGACAGAACTTATTCGAATTTGTATCAGGGAATCATGAGATGCGGGATCGTTATTCGTTCTGTTGGCTACAGCCTCTTTCTCAATACTTTCTTCAGTTCAGTCAGGGTGCAGATTGCCGATCTTGAATTCAAAAATTGACGAATGTTAAAGACCGAATATAAATAAATCTGTTGTCTGAATATCGTTATCACCAAGGTGCCTATTGAAATACCGAGGCCGAGGCAAGATACCAATACCGATAGCCGCAGTGGCGGCTCGTGAGATTTCAATCAGAGGAGGCGCAAGACCACGCAACCAACAAAATAATTTATTTCGAACAGGGCTTTCTGTCTGCCACTGGCAGTGTATTATACCATTCTACGCAAAACGAACGATTATGAACAGAATTAATAATTAAATTTAACATTGCTGGTCGAGGTATCTTAATTACTTGAGTTATGAAAATTTCATCATCGTAAGGCATTCTACTGAATTTATTATCCAAAAAAAATCTACAGGATCTTGCGTTCACTAGGTACTTGCATTATTATTCTCACTTCTTCTTTCCGTTTCCATCTTTCTTGCTGAAATATTGGAATCCTACCCCTACATACCTTTCCGAAAAATGTCACAAAACTATAAACCACACGCTAAAGCCGGGTTTCATAAAACTCCGATCACGGTGATAAATGAGATGTCATTATTTCTATGAACCACACGCTAAAGCCGGGTTTCATAAAACTCCGATCACGGTGATAAATGAAATGTCATTATTTCTGTGCAATTTTCAGTTCATTTTTAAGGTAAACCAACGACTTAATTCAAAATCACCGATTTGATTGCCCGATCAAGCATTATAAAACCCAGAGCCGGACCGTGGGCGTGGCGAGGGAGGCATTTGCCACGGGCGCAAACGACCTAGGGGCGCAAAATGTGAAATATGATATATTCCATTTTAAATCAAGATTGACAACAAGCTCTATATTTCAAAGTGGCGAATTTACGAGTTTACAAAATTGAGAAACAAGTAGTTTACGAACACTACCAAAACGGAACAAAATCCTAGAATTTTATACATGGCGATAAACACGACTCGCGGCGCATTGTCCATTACCTTAAAATATGGGAGATTATTGTTAATAAAAGGTTCTTCAAAATAATGGGTTTTCCAAAAAGAGGTGTTATTTCGAATAGCCCGCTATTTCGGTAGGTAGATATCAGGTTTGAAGCTGTCATTTTTTGACATTTGACATGTAGAAACTACGTTATTAATAAAAGAGGAACGATATCTACACGCTTCAAGAACGTATTGAAATCATTAAAATTCACTATAAAAATGGTGGAAAATGTGGGTCGTCGGAAGCACCTTGTCGGACCGCAATGAAGAAATTGGTGGAAAAATTCGAGTTCTTGGGACAAGTTAGTGATGTGAAGAATAAAACCCGTGCACGCCGGCTGATCATCAACAACGACGTGTCTTTGCTGAGTGGGTCGTTGAAATGCATGAAAATGATCCGGAATTCCATCGAAAAATCATCTTGAGTGATGGGGCCAATTTCCACCTCGGTGGCTTCGTCAACAAGCAAAATTGTCTGGGCCTCGGAAAACCCAAAAGTTATTGTTGAAAAGCCTCTCTATCCTCAACGTGTGACTGTTTGGTGCGGTTCATGGTCCGGCGGAGTCATTGGACCTTACTTTTCGGAAAATGAGGGTGGAGCAACAGTAACGGTGAATGGATTGCCCTATCGAGATATGATCAATGATTTTTTATGGCCGAAATTGGACAGTACTGATCTGGACAACGTTTACATTCAACAAGACAGCAACGAAACCATTGGTCCCTCGAAGAGGTGATTACAATTGGCCACTGCGATCTTGTGATTTAACACCTTGCGATTTCGTGAAAGAGAAGGTCTACGCCAATAGCCCAGCGTCGATTCAAACCTCAAAGATGGAATTCGTGAGGCTATCGATGACATAGGGCAGCCACTTTGCGATTTGGTTATGGAAAATTTCATTAAAAGGATATGGTCCTGTAAGCGTGGTCGTGGCGGTCATTTGCTTTATGTTATTTTCCACTATTAACGACATAGCTTCTTCTTCATAATGAAATAAACAACCGATCATTGTTAATGAAAAATGGCACTTTTCTTTTAATGTCAAAATAACACTTTTTATTGGAAAACCCCTTATAATCAATAAATGTTAATTATAAAAATCATATATTTATTGGAAAATAAATTTCTTCAAGGGCGTATTTTGAAAGTTTGCCACAGGCGCTAGAATCCTAGTTCCGGCTCTGATAAAACCCACTGTAAAAGGATAAAGAATTAATACTTTGTTAATAAAAAGGGAGGAAATCAAAACAACAGCTGATCTCCATCCACGATGATCGGGGTTGATTCGGGCCGATCGGACGCCAGTTTCGGCTAAGCTCGTTCGCCTAAAAGCGGAAAGAAGGCTGCGGTGGAGACGGGCCTCCGGTCACGTGATCTACAGCTTGAATTTAAGTGGTTCCCGCACCGTTCACTTGAAGAAGTTTGAAATGTTACAGGCTAACGAATCTCGACTCGTGAAGGCGAGCCTCCTCCGCTTCCACTAAGAGGTTTGCCTGCTATACGTATTTTGTGTTGCGGATAATGTATGAATGTTTTAGATCGCTGAATAATAAACAAATGTTTATTAATTTGAGATTTGGATAGTAGATAGAATGATGGATATAATACAGATATGGAAACGTTATTATTTTTCATTTGAACTTGAATTTAAAATTGAATAAAATGCAGTGGAATTAGGGGAGGCCCGGCCTCCTCTGCCTCCCCTGAGGAGCCGCCACTGGATAGCCGTAAAATAGTCAACAACGGTCCCCACAGGGAGAGAGGCTTATTCTACTGGATCTTTTCTAATTTTCTATTTGACTCATCAATAGAAGAAAGGAAAATAACTTCACTGAATCGAACCAAACCCTCCATCTTGCATCAGTCAAGAAATTGAGAAAGCACCAAATAGAGTCCTGCGTTACTCGGAATTGCCACCAGGGTGCGTACGTATCTCTTCTGCACGCTGCACGATCGTTCGAACAGAGTCCGGCATGCGAATCGAGAATAGCGTTTCGAATGGAACCTATTCGAATTTCTATTAGGATGCCATAAAATGTGGAAGTTATTCGATACTTGGCTTTCAAGACTCCTTTACCCCATGGCTTCCAGTATGTGATTGCTTGAATGAATATGTCGCATGTTTGAATAGACAAAAGTCGTCCCTGGAAGGGCTGGAAGTTCGACATTTGCCGATACATATGAAATGAATAAAATTAACCAAAATAACGTTAGCTCTCTAGTCCCTTGAAATATAGTTTCGGTTGGTCCCCCAGTAGTATGGAGTAGCGACAATCCACAGTGATTCAAAAAGAAGTAGCATTGTATAAGATACAATAGTAGTGACACTTACTCCTCGAAAAGAATCGATCCACAATCGCTTCGAATCGTTTTCCGCAAGCGAATCGAGAATAGCGTTCCGACTCTATTCGACTTTCTATTAGGAAAACATAAAAAGTGGAAGATGTAATATTCCCTACCCTGAAACTTCGTAGCATTGAGTTTAAAAAGCGGCATTGTAAGAAATTACTTACTTCATGTAAGTTTAATTTTTCAATTTGATATTCTTAAGACAGTGGGGAGGCGGCTGCCCCTCCTGGTCACCCTAATCACCGCCACTGTTCGTAGGTAAGATTGCCAGGTCTCCAAACCAAATAGCCGGACAACCATCCAGTTTGACAGGACGTTTGGTGGGTAAAAAAGCCTGACACCCTGAATTATGTAGAATTTTGTGTCTCCTTCAGTATTAATGTGACAATTGAAAAATGTATATAAAATCAAACTTTTTCGAGTATCGCGATAAATTTTATTGAATTCTAATAAATATTAATAAAAAAGAACCTAAACTAAATTGGTTATTTATTTGTTGTATTATTTTTTTGCCCGAACAAGGTTTTTTCTGGAGAATATTTTCATGCAATTGAATGGAGATGAAAATAAGGTTTTTCCTTTTTCTTTAGACTGAAAGCGTATTCATAGATTATTTTTTGATCATTCTGACAATTGTGAGGATAAATGATTATCGAGCACATATTTTAATTCGTTTTTCGAAATTGAATGAAAAGCGGAGAGAAGATTCCGATGAGGAGAAATCGAGGATGAGTTGTCCGATTTCTTTCAATGGTTACATCACCCGTCCGAATCCAGGAAGCATAGGGGAAGTGTGCCCATGTTGGCACCCTTAACGAATTATTTACATATTTCATTAAGGAAATATTTTTCTATGTCATCGAACTTACAGATTTACTGCTACTCGTATGTAGTATGCATTCTTATATATAGTTTCAATATAAATTCTTAAAATTTGGTTTATAGCACTTTTTAAAATTTGGCCACGGGTGCCATCATAAGATCACGTATGTCCCTTGATGGCATATAACTTAAAATAAAATGATATTATTTATTGAAATGTTTTATTGAAGAAAATATCAGTCCTATTCCATGAAAATGAAAATATAAATGTAAAGAAACTAAATCTACATTCTTTGGCATCGTCAAAATATAAAATTATCATTTTTATACGCACAATTCACATACGAATATGATTTGCACTAGCACACTCGGCATGGCACCAGCTGGCGCATTTCTGGCAACGCAACCAATGCTCCCTTGGTCGAGACATGGACAACAGCTTAAAACAATAAAGACAAGCGGCATCTGATTCATCGTCATAATGTCTTTCTTTATTTTCCTCATTTTCTTCTACGAACTTAACCTGTCTTTTGACCTTTGCTAGCTTTTCTCTCTTTCTTTGTCTTCTCTTCTTCTTTCAACTTCTTTTCTTTATGTCAGCGGTTGTATTGAGGATTCCAACTTTTCCTCGTTTTCTTCCTCTGTTCACTGTTGACTCTGCAATGGCAGTTGGCAGTAGTGAGAGTTCTTGTATGATTTTCAATGATCTCGATACTTCACTTGAAACCATTTTCATTATTTTCGAATACCTCTTATATTTCTTGCGAAGTACCAGGCTTTGGGGGAAACGTCTCTTGATCTTGATTCTTTTGATAGCTCCCTATGCTATCATAGGAACACTCTGGCTATGCTATCATAAGCATAAGTAACATATATTTTTCAACAAAGCGAAAAAGGTACTAAAAAGACGAAAAAACCTTAAACTTTCACACTGAAAGCATTGTTATAGAGTGATTTATGGAAAGTATAATCATTTTTTACACAGATTTTTTGAATATCCAAATAAAACGAAAAAGAATGAAATAACTACCATACATCAACACTTACCGAAATGATTGAACTCTTATGAAAGTCACAAATTGCCACGTATTCAAGGTGTCACTTTGTATATCAAGCGTAAATGCCATTTGGCGTACAAACTCAGTAAATATAAGTTTGTTCAGTTGATGTTAACCGACTTCTTTGAAGTGTGCCATCATAAGCAGGATGCCATCATAGGCATACTTCCCCTAGTTATTGAAATATGTATAATAAGAATCGAATACCAAAAAGTCCAAGTATTTCATTATTAATCAGTAAAATGGAAGTCGCTAGAACGAATTGAAGTGGAACCTCGATATAACGAATCGGAAGGGAACCAGTAAATATTCGTTATATCAAGTAATTCGTAAATCTGAGGTTTGTTATAATGAGGAGGTTGGTCCAAAATTTGTTATACCGAGGTTTTATTCACCTCGACATTACGTACTCATCTTGCTATAGCGAAATAATTTTGCTCATATAAATGAAAACTCATTTTTATCAAACTACTCATTTATTTTATATTTTCTTTTTCAAAACAATGAAGTGAGTACGTAGGCTTTTTTTTCTAAAATTCGCAGAACAAAATAAAAAGAGGTGAAAAATCAACCAATTGGTATAAAAGCCTAATGCCCGATTGCACCGTTCGTCTAAGCAGAGATTAAGCCTTTTGACGTTTTGACGTTTATTCCATTGATGAAACGTCATGTCAGGACTTAAACGTTGCTTAGACGAACGGTGCAATCGGGCATAAATCTAATTTTATTTATCTTGATTGGAAAAAAGTAATAAATTGTAGTTTGTTTTCCACGGTTTCAATCTTCTGATGTTTGAAGGCAAACCAATTTCGTCGGAAAACTTATCTTTAGATTTGAAAATTGTAGCCAATGAACTTGCGGGAATCCCGAACTTATTAGCTATGTCAAATTTTTTGTAGAAGGATTTTTGTCAACATAATTAATGATGCTTGACTTTTCTGCGACAGATAAGGAACGCCTTTTACGTTTCTGAGCCATTGCAAAAAAGTGAGGAGCAACACTGATTACTTTCCATCAACTAACTTCGTATTTTACGTAATACGCGTCGAAACCTGTCGCGGCTGAATCACATACATACCTGGTTATTGGTGAAAACGTTATATAGAGGTTTTGAGTTGACGAAATTCGTTAAGTAGAGGTATTCACACTCTTTTAGGTAGTTGAAAATTCGTTATAAAGAGGTTGTTCGTAAAAAATTTTCGTAATGTAGAGGTATGTTTTACATTGACTTTTATGGACGATTCAAGGGGATTATGAAAAATTCGTTAAATCGAGGAAGTCTTTATATTGAGGTTCGTTATATTAAGGTTGCACTGTATTACGACATACAATGTTCATCAACAAAATGATCTATCTAAAGAAAATATAACTTCCACTCGGTATAAAACTTTTTCACTCTTCGAGTTGCACAATGTAAATGAAATAATTAAATTAAATAGGGGCATTCGGCATTGACCTCCGCGAGCGGACGGATTTTTTTGTCACGTGACCACAGATCGTACAGATAAATTTGAAATATCTGGGAATAAACGAACGGTACAGAGCATCTGCCACAGAACATACTGCTCTGTTCTACTTTTATAGATTATGAGATTTCAAAGATCACTATTTTGGGAAATATGCTCATCTTTTAACGATACTTTCACCCTTTTAGTAGCTCTTCCATAAAATCTCAATTAAATAATTAAGTGCAAAGGCACTGAATGCAAAAGAAACGAGTAATGCAATATCCCCTTCTGGTCGGCGATAGTTGTACCGAAAGATCCTGATCAATTAATTGATTAATTACACGAAAAAGAAACGGGAAAGCAATATCTCCTCCTGCCCATTTATAACTTTGATAGCTATATTGAAAAATTTTAATGAATTAATTGAGTTTTCAATGAATAAATGAAAACAGAAGAATAAAACTGTTAGAATTTGTCAATCTATCGGTTGTCGGATCAGGAAACTCAACATAAAACAAAAAAAAATATAAAAAACATAAAACTCTATGGATAAAATCGCTTTGCTCCGTCGAAATAGACCGAGCGAAAAGATCGACGTCCGATTGCTCAGATTTTTATGACGAACGGTACAGATTTGTATTCCCCTCAATCCGGATGTAATAAACGAACGGTTTAGATCGATCCGTCACGTCCGATGTCGATGTCGATGCCGAACGCCCCTAATATATTTTAAGTGGCCAGAAACCTGTCTTAGTAGGTCAGTTAATTTCAAAATGAAGTAGTTAGCAACATTTCACCAACCGTGTCAATATGTAACCTGTTGCGTTCTTTTGGCCATTGCTTACCTATCAAGGAAAAACTAAAAACTCTTTCAAGTTTCAATGTCTAGATATGCCCTGTGATCGCAAAGTAATACTGACAAAGATCCAAGAATTCTGAGCCTAACAAAATTCGAACCTGCCGGACACGTTATATATTTTGGCCGGACACGTAATCGAAAAGCACGAACCTTTATCGTGTCGAATTTTTGTTGTAGAATGTTGAAAGTCGTCCAATGAACATTTCATTTCAAGTGTTTCAACTGTATTGACACTTCGAACTGTGCACGAATACTTAAATATATTATTTATGATGGACATCTTTCACCACATTGAGCGAAATTTACACTCGATGCATTTTGGTTTCTGAGTACCTATATAAAACGTATTCCTAAACAGATGCGTCTGAAAGATGGACCTGTTCATTAAATTAAAATTTCCCAAATTTCTAAATTTCTACTGAATAAGCAATCTCTGTTTTTACTGTTGAAATTTCTGATACCCTGCTTACTCAAAACGCTCTTTCAAGAATCGGGTCCTCAGAATGTTGTGAAGTAAAAATAAATCTGTATTGTAAGGTGATGATTTTTCATTCTGTCATTTTCTGATTTCCTATCACACATGGAGAATTTCGGAATCGTATATTTTCGACCAATTGATTGAATATGAAAATGAATATCGAGGGATTTGTATTGAATTCAACAGAAAGAAACCAACTAACTTACTTTTGGAATACTAAAAAATAAAATTGAATCTTTGAATAAGTGAAGAATAAATGCTGTTTCATATTATTTATTCATTTGCTTGCCTTGTAAAAGCGTCCACTAGGGTAAGCGGTAAGCCGCAAAATAGTGAGAGAGTGACCATGGCCAAGTGCTTAGAATACACCACCGAAAAACCCCTTTTCTATGAAATGAATCAACTTAGATAGATCCTTAATAAGCTTCACAATATCCATTAAAAATAACAAATGAAACTAACTATTTTATTTTATTTTTGTTTTCATCAGAGGTCAGTTTGCCAAGTTCTAACCTAAAATTCTTTCTAACTAAACAAATGAAAATATTTTTCGTGTCTACTACAGACATCATAACATCAATTTAGTTGAATAGGCTACATAGGTATGTTTCGACCCTCACAAATTTAGGGTCATCTTCAGGCTTTTTGAGACAGGAAACAACACACAAATGTCAAATCCTGACGTCGGCAACAAAAATTGAAAATCCAAATGTAACTGAAAATAAAATCTTTATATTTCCAAAACAAGATATCCGATTCGAGTAAAATTTATTTTGTGAATGAAAACTGAATTTTCATGCGAAATTTCAAGAGCGCTTGTTCTTTGGTGGAGCAATGAGACTATTAACTCAAAATTTCATATGAGCCTTGAGATTGATACCGTATATATTAAATGCAGAATTTCAGCACAATTGGAATTATATTCTGGAAATTATTCAGAAAATAAAATATGTAAAAGATAAATAATTAAAAAATATTAAATTGTATGATTCCGTATCATCATTTAATTTTCTTCTTATTTATCTTTTAAATATTGCATTTTCTGAATAACTTCCAGAATATAATTCCGATTGTGCTGAGATCCTGCATTTATATTATTCGGTATTAATCTCAAGTCTTTTATGAAATTTTAAGGGTTTATTGATCCACCATAAACGAGCGATTAAAAAGCTACTGCACAGGGCTTTTTTAAAAATTTTTCATCTGAATTCAACTTAATTAATGATGTTTCGCTTTTTTACGAATGATAAAGAACACATTCATTCATATAACATCTAGACGAGCAGTACTGTTTTTTTTACATTACTTGCTTGCCATCAGTGACGGCTCGTCGGGGTCGGCAGGGTCGGCCGGGCCGACCCAAAAATAATCGGGAAATGAGAATAATTCTGGATATTAAATTCATTCAAAGTCATTCTGAATTATCAATTTCGATATTAAAATTGCCTGGATATTTAATATTTCCACTCAGAACAGAAAAATATAACTTATTCCGCCCAACATTTCCTTTCTGGCTCACCAAATATTCGATTTCCAAAGCATCTAGCGATTGTTCTTTTTATAACAAACCCAAAATTATAAATAGTAACATATCGTAACATCACCGAAAGCTGGCAATTCAGAATTGTACGTTACACCGTAACAGTAGATCTGAAATGTAACACAAATGTTACAATTGTGACACCAAGGTCGGCCATAGCCCTCGGCCGTACTACCAGTACGTAAATGAAGCGATACTACGACATACGTCCAGAATACGGCCTCTCAGTAGAACGGTACAACGCATCGATAGTAGGTCGCTTCCCAATAGTCACGGTCGGCAGGCCTACCCTGCGAAGCAGAAGTTGCTAATTTGCACAGTTCTTTCACTGATCGAATGAATAGTTAATTATTATTATTTATAACTATTTCAGGAAAGATCGTTTTGTACCGTCGATAGTAGTTACTGATTTTCTGATCATGAAAATATCATTAATGTATTCTTAACTTTAGGAATATCGTGATTTCAAAAGGTCTAGAATACGCGGCTAGGTCGGCAGGCCGTACCTCAGAAGAGGGGATTCATCTAGAATCGCATTTCGCGATCTTCGCTTATGTATAAGAAATTGAAAAGGGGTTAGTATTTCTAAGGGGTAAGTCGACAGTGTAATACAAGTGTCCAAGTGTTATTAAAATTTATTTGGCTACTTCCGTAAGTTTTTACAAATTTATTTGATTGTTAAATTTGAGATACTAGGTAATGGCACATGTAAGGGAGGTTGTGTAAAGCAGCGTCGACTTGGTGAGTCGGAAAACAAAATATTTTGAATTGTTCGGACAGTGCTCGAGTGCTCATCGCAAATTTATAAAAAGTTTCGACGATAAGGTTAGGGAAAGTAGTAAAATTATGAAACATCTATTGAATATGATCCCTTTCCTATTGACACAAGAAACAATCATGAGAATTTTTAGGAGGTCGTTTAATCGCCGCGAATTTAGACAAAGATTTCAAAAATTGTGTTTAGCCTTCCGCGCCGTCGGTATTTTTGGTTGTCAAGAACCATACAGAGTGATTTATATGATTCGGCGAGGGAATTAATTTATGAGGAAATAGACAGTGCAACGTACTCTTCTTGGGGAATAGACGAGACAATAGATATTAAATGTTTCTGTCAAATATTGACGACACGGTGAATTATCGAAACGATTTTGGGGATTTTGCGATGTCCGTAAAATTTGAACCGCGAATGATATTTTCAATAACTTGTTGGACAATTTCAATCATTTTAATATAGCGACTAAATTATTCGGACAAACCAATGACGAGGCGGCTGTGATGGAAAAAAATTAAGAGTTTACAATCGCGAATAAAAAAATCTGTGTTAAGTATATATATTTCTTTTGGTCTGGCCGACCCCCATCTGGAGGGCACGAGCCGTCACTGCTTGCCATCAAACAAGATGCAAAGAAAAGGTGTCGAGATTGAAGACATCATGAATTAAGGATCATATTGGTGGGAACGTTGTAAAGAGTATTGAGTAGACAACAGTGACGGCTCGTGCCCTCCAGTGGGGGTCGGCCAGACCAAAAGAAATATATATATACTTAACACAGATTTTTTTATTCGCGATTGTAAACTCTCTAATTTTTTTCCATCACAGCCGCCTCGTCATTGGTTTGTCCGAATAATTTAGTCGCTATATTAAAATGATTGAAATTGTCCAACAAGTTATTGAAAATATCATTCGCGGTTCAAATTTTACGGACATCGCAAAATCCCCAAAAATCGTTTCGATAATTCACCGTGTCGTCAATATTTGACAGAAACATTTAATATCTATTGTCTCGTCTATTCCCCAAGAAGAGTACGTTGCACTGTCTATTTCCTCATAAATTAATTCCCTCGCCGAATCATATAAATCACTCTGTATGGTTCTTGACAACCAAAAATACCGACGGCGCGGAAGGCTAAACACAATTTTTGAAATCTTTGTCTAAATTCGCGGCGATTAAACGACCTCCTAAAAATTCTCATGATTGTTTCTTGTGTCAATAGGAAAGGGATCATATTCAATAGATGTTTCATAATTTTACTACTTTCCCTAACCTTATCGTCGAAACTTTTTATAAATTTGCGATGAGCACTCGAGCACTGTCCGAACAATTCAAAATATTTTGTTTTCCGACTCACCAAGTCGACGCTGCTTTACACAACCTCCCTTACATGTGCCATTACCTAGTATCTCAAATTTAACAATCAAATAAATTTGTAACAAACTTACGGAAGTAGCCAAATAAATTTTAATAACACTTGGACACTTGTATTACACTGTCGACTTACCCCTTAGAAATACTACCCCTTTTCAATTTTTATACATAAGCGAAGATCGCGAAATGCGATTCTAGATGAATCCCCTCTTCTGAGGTACGGCCTGCCGACCTAGCCGCGTATTCTAGACCTTTTGAAATCACGATATTCCTAAAGTTAAGAATACATTAATGATATTTTCATGATCAGAAAATCAGTAACTACTATCGAACGGTACAAAACCGATCTTTCCTGAAATAGTTATAAATAATAATAATTAACTATTCATTCGATCAGTGAAAGACTGTGCAAATTAGCAACTTCTGCTTCGCAGGGTAGGCCTGCCGACCGTGACTATTGGGAAGCGACCTACTATCGATGCGTTGTACCGTTCTACTGAGAGGCCGTATTCTGGACGTATGTCGTAGTATCGCTTCATTTACGTACTGGTAGTACGGCGAGGGCTATGGGCCGACCTTGGTGTCACAATTGTAACATTTGTGTTACATTTCAGATCTACTGTTACGTTGTAACGTACAATTCTGAATTGCCAGCTTTCGGTGATGTTACGATATGTTACTATTTATAATTTTGGGTTTGTTATAAAAAGAACAATCGCTAGATGCTTTGGAAATCGAATATTTGGTGAGCCAGAAAGGAAATGTGGGCGGAATAAGTTATATTTTTCTGTTCTGAGTGGAAATATTAAATATCCAGGCAATTTTAATATCGAAATTGATAATTCAGAATGACTTTGAATGAATTTAATATCCAGAATTATTCTCAATTTCCCGATTATTTTTGGGTCGGCCCGGCCGACCCTGCCGACCCCGACGAGCCGTCACTGGTAGACAAAATTTGTTATTTAGAGGTATTTTTCTCTTACGGGCAATTCACGGGGATTAGAAAAAAATCGTTCAATCGAGGAAATGGTCAATAATCAAGGGGACACTATTTCGCTTCCCTCGCCAGAGGACACAAAGCTCGTAACCCCGGTTCGGCCCGGCCCGTCATTTTAACCTGGCGTTATTATTAAACTGGAGGTGAAAAGACGCAAAGAATAACAGATAACATTTAACGGATACCTATTAGGGAAGCATGAAGTAGCAAATGTTATGAAACTCAGACTGTCGACGCTTCTGGAGTTGATAATCAAACTGAAGAAGAAAATATTATGCCATAACTGAATACAAATAAATCGGAAACATTAATTAATAAGTGGCAAGTGCTTCTATTATTCATTAATTTCCAGAATACCGGAAAAAATCGCTACTCCGTTCATCTCTTTGATTGATTTTTTTGGAAATTTACAGATTATAAAAACGAAATTAGTTGCATTATTACACCGGTGGAAAATAAACATGCAACAAGTGACATGTTCGGTCATTTTGACATAAGTTTGTCACACGTTTTTTATCATTATTCCGAAATTGAATTCGATATTTAGGATGAAATACCACTATATAAATCTATGGGAGATGATTACCCTTCAGTAGGGTCCTGTAGCGGTCTTAGAAGAACAGAAGATTCGAAAATCATCACTTGGAACGCCAGATCTGGTTTAAAACACCCTCCTGGCCCAAGAGCAAGAATTACGTATTTTGTATCTGAATATTGAAGGTATTTATTCGAATAGTTTTAAGTTTCAATTTTGTAAAAACGGCGAGGCAGGGTTTTTTCTACTGAGGTTTTCCCTGTGCTCTGGTATCATACGACAGAATAGTATGGTACCCTGTTTTGCACCAACCTCAGCTAGGAACTTTTTTGTTTCATGTATTGTATTTTGTTAGCTCTTAATTCAAAAGAATATATATATATATAGTTAGATAGATGGTTGAAATGGGTATAAACGGAAAATGAGTGAAATGCTCATCTGGTCAGTCAAATCTGGTGTATATTATGTATGTATATGTGTATACATCAATAAATCACTAGGTGTTCGAAAAATTTTGTTTTCGAAGTAGGCTGTTTACCTAAAAACTTATTAAATCTTGTATGTTTGAATATGAATGACGCTGTTGGTTTGAAGAGGCGAAATTTGTAGTAGAATTCATCATTCCACTTGACAAGTGGTCGATTCTTGGTCTAAACTCATACATTCGATGAGGAATTACATTTCAATCAACTATTCAATAATTCTAAAGACTATCAATATCAAATAAAACGTTCATTTTGAAATCCCCATAACGAATTATAAAATAACATGAAACGTTAGAAGATGATGAAAAGCATACATACCTAATATAAACAAACATATACAGAAAGTTTTAGAGGTTTTCTAAAAAAGGTGAATTATTTATGTTTTCTGCTCACTACATCTGCCAGTTGAGCAGTAAGCTCATAACTGGGACTTCGAGTGGTGGATAAGTTATCCGGCAGATATAGGGAGATTTACTGATGTAAAAACAGCCGAGTAAGATAGCCGAGTTTTGTGGAGAATTTTTCGTACGCCACTGGAATATTGACCGGATAGCGATGCAAATAATTTTGATTCGCCGAGATAATTCGAGATGCTTCCATTTTTACGTTGGAATCTGGTTATGGTATGTTCTCTACGAAAATGGCCCATGTTAAATCCACCACCACTTTATGACTCATTTCCACTTGCACCCCCTTGGGGGGGATAGCCGAGTTCCAGCCGAGTTTTCTGTGAAAAATGTATATCTTGCAAACTAGACATAGGATTGACGTCAAATTTGGCAATAACATCCAAAAATACTAACTCATAATTACTGCATATGCCACATTCACTTGCACCCCCCAGGGGGGTCAGTACCAAACAGCCAAATATTTAAAAATTTATGAAAAAACAACCAAACATAGTAACGCTCTCATGCTGCTGCATGATTATTTACATATTCACAAAAAAATATTTCAGCAGTCATCTTTAACTTGCACCCCCATGGGGGGCTTACATAACGACTTAATTATTATTCAAACCGATACGAATATTTCGACAACTAGACATACAATCGACACAAAATTTCGTATTTGTCCTTCTTTCTATACACAAAAAATAACTATATGACTCACTTCCACTTGCACCTCCTTTGGGGGCTAGCCGAGTTCCAGCCGAGTTTTCTGTGAAAAATTTATATCTAGCAAACTGGACATAGGATTGACGTCAAATTTGGCAATAACATCCAGAAAGGCTAACTCATAATTACTGCATACGCCACATTCACTTGCACCCCCAGGGGGGTCAGTATCAAACAGCCTTATATTTAAAACTCTATGAAAAAACAACCAAACATAGTAACGCTCTCATGCTACTGCATAATTATTTACATATTGACGAAAAAATATTTCAGCAGTCATCTTTAACTTGCACCCCCATGGGGGGCTTACATAACGACTTAATTATTATTCAAACAGATACGAATATTTCGAGAACTAGACATACAATCGACACAAAATTTCGTATTTGTCCTTCTTTCTACCACAAAAAATAACTATATGACTCACTTCCACTTGCACCCCCTTGGGGGGATAACCGAGTTCCAGCCGAGTTTTCTGTGAAAAATGTATATCTTGCAAACTAGACATAGGATTGACGTCAAATTTGGCAATAACATCCAAAAACACTAACTCATAATTACTGCATACGCCACATTCTCTTGCACCCCCCAGGGGGGTCAGTACCAAACAGCCTAATATTTAAAAATTTATGAAAAAACAACCAAACATAGTAACGCTCTCATGCTGCTGCATGATTATTCACATATTGACGAAAAAATATTTCAGCAGTCATCTTTAACTTGCACCCCCATGGGGGGCTTACATAACGACTTAATTATTATTCAAACAGATACGAATATTTCGAGAACTAGACATAGAATCAAGACGAAATTTCGTATTTATCCTTTTTTCTATATACACAAAATAACTTTATAACATAGAATTAACACGAAATTTGGTTCTCCATCTCCTCTCTATATACACAAAATTACTACATGTATAACTCGCATTGAAGAAATTCAGAACTTGCAAACTATACATAAATTGACCTCAAAATGTTCAGAACAACCACCTCTCATTTAATACATTCACTTCCATTCCTCAGGGGGTTGGTAGAAGGTATGCCCTATAATTAAATAGCATATCATTACTACACAGAGCAACCATTCATTCCATTGAATTATTCCCTTCATCTGAACTGCTAAGATCGATGTGCCAAAATTACATTATTCAATTCTGTAAAATGACAAAATTTAATTGAATTCCTCAGTATCCTTCATCTATACTAATATTATAAAGAGGAAAGATTTGTATGTTTGTGTGTTTGTGGCGTTGATACGAGTTAACTCATAAGCTACTTGACCGATTTCAATAATTCTTTCACCCTTAGAATGCTACACTATCCTTGAGTAACATAGGCTATACTTTTCACCCTAAAAAATTGAGAAAACCTACTATAACTTCAATGATAATAAATATGAGTACCAAATCAGCTATTTTCAGGTGCGCTGCGAAAACCGTTAGAGGTACATGGAAACAATGTATGACGGAAATGTACCTCTTCAATAGTTCTACAAAAAAGTCCGCGATAGCATATATCTATCTTCCAAGGTTTACTCGGTATCACCTTTTAAAGGTATCCGAATGTTTCTCAAAATTATGCATTATTTGGGAGTATTTTTTTATGAATACGCTATTGATCTTTATCCAATTAAATACCTCCTTCATACCCAGTATTTAATATAGAACGAAATTGCCTCTTACATCATTCAATTATGATGAATACATCAAAAGATATGGCAGGTTGAAGATGAAATCGCACCAAAATCGAATTGCGTTCCGAGTACGATATACACAAATACCGGTATGCCGACGCCCATCGAGATGTGACGTCACAGCGGAGAATTTCCATTGCATTTGCGGGATGGAAGTGTTAGAACTCGAGTGAATGATTGGAATAATGCAATTAATCGCAAGTTTCATTGAAAATGCAATCAACTAACTATTTTAAATGAAATTTCTTCGATGTCTTTGTTTGTTGATCCTGGAATATATCAATGAAGTTGTATAAATATGGATGTTAGTGCTAAGTATGTACGAGTATTTGTTAATAGAGAATAAATTATTCAAGTTTCATTAAAAAACTTCGAATAAATGAAAATATTTTTATCATATTCAGGAATTTCTATGAATGTCATTTTAATTCGTGAATTTAGAAATTTTTTTGTTCATTTTTTTCTTCATATTCTGAAAACTGATCTTATTCAGATCCCGGTGTCTTAAGTGGTACGGATTCTGCTCAAAACGGTAGGTTTTAGAAAAAAGTGGTCAATAGGGCGTTTGTAGAGAATTAATTAACCTATAAAATGAGGTATCAAGTCCTGATCGAATGAGCACAGACCGATTTATTTTCATTAGAAGATGAAAAAATGTAATTTTTCATCTCCTCCCAACTTTATTAGAATGCTACACTATCCTTGAGTAACATAGGCTATACTTTTCACCCGAGAAAATTGAGGAAACCTACTATAACTTCAATGATAATAAATATGAGTACCAAAATCAGCTATTTTCAGGTGCGCTGCGAAAACCGTTAGAGGTACATGGAAACAATGTATGACGGAAATGTACCTCTTCAATAGTTCTACAAAAAAGTCCGCGATAGCATACATATATCTATCTTTCAGGTTACTCGGTATTACCTTTAAGGTATCTGAATGTTTCTCAAAATTATGCATTATTTGTGAGTATTTTTTTATGAATACGCTATTGATCCTTATCCAATTGAATACGTCGTTCATACCCAGTATTTAATTTAGAACGAAATTGCCTCTTACATCATTCAATTATGATGAATACATCAAAAGATATGGCAGGTTGAAGATGAAATCGCATCAAAATGTCTCCGAGGTAGGCACAAGGCGGCTAGGAGAAGGTACCGAAGTGTGAGGGATGTTTTGTATGAATGTATTTTGGATTGCCTATGCCCGTATGTTTATGACCACATACCAGATCAACAGATGGCGCTGAAGTCGTTATTCAGGTTATTCATCTACTCAGCAACCTAAACGGCTCGATCGAATTGAATGAATTTTTGTGTATACAGAACAACGTCTGTTGGTCTGCTAGTTACCAATATCAATAAATGAATACATTATACCGAGAATCAATTTTCCTTTTAGACGGTGTTTTGGAGTTTTATTTAAAAATTATACCATAATGATTCGATTCAATTGGGGTACTTTTGAAAAACCCCCGCTCATAAAGTGTATTTTGAACTGATAGTACACATGGCTGCTATTCGGGCCAACATTTGCGAGATGCTAATACAACAGATGTGAAAATCTCAAAGGGCATATGTTTTTTTGTCGTAGTGATTCATTCGTATTCGGCATTCTACTGATTGCGCGTGCGCCTGTTGTTTTTGATTATTCTCAAAGCGTTCTGATTGTGAGTTGGTCAGGTTTTGTGCGTTATCAATTTGTTTTATTCGTTATACAGTTTTGGTTTTGTTCTTGTTTTAATTTCTTTGTTAGGTGGTGTTTTTTTTTCTTAGTTCATTGTATCTTTCTGATTCTATTTATCGTTAGCTAGGATTACCTAGTTAATTCTTTTCGTATTTTTCTACATTTTACTTTGTTTTTAATTCTTCTTCAATCTGCTCCTTTTTTATCGAGTTGATTCACATTTATATTTTTATTTATTATTATTTTTTCCACTTTTTTTCCATCTGAGGCTCTTTAGGATATTTAACCTTCCTGGTGAATCTACATAATGTTGTTCAAGAAAGAAAAAGTGTTTTCAGACATTTTAGTTATTTGAAGCATAATGTGAATAGTTATAATTATGAAGATATTTTCAATCAGAGAAGTGATTTAATGAAAGCTATGTCTTTCGAGCTGAAAATTTTTCCCAGTGTTTTATTTCGTTACATAACAAGAAATAAGGAAGAAGTCATCAGAGAAGTACATTATTCTCATAAGAACTCTGACGTCGCAATAACACCAGGTAAAGCAACAAACTTATTATCTTCTTCTACCCCAGAACAAGATTTCCAGTCCAACGGCATTAAAATTTTTGATGACCTTTATTTTTCTCCCATTTCAAAATTGGAAAATAACAATTTCGAACTTTGTCACTCGCAAAATACAGACGATAATAATAATGATTTAACGATTAATTATCTGGCAGTATCGAACGATTTTAATTTATCTGAACCAGTTTTAAATTATTTAGTTCCTAAAGACGGAGTCAATAAAATACGCAGACTCGGAAATCCCTTGAGTTATAAAGATTGCAAAGTATTTGAAGGAAAATTTAAAATACCAGACACACATCGAGAATTCCTATTTCAAAACAAACGAGGTGAAAGACTCATGAATTTTTATATTAGAAATAGAATTCGTAAATATGTGAATAACACTTGCTCTTTGGCCATAAAAGACAAAAAATTGCTTAGAAATGGGGATATGATAATACAGGCATACTGCATTCATAATAGAAGAAATAGTAAGAAGTTCAAAATTCGTATTATTTCGAAAAGAATTGTAAATGTGTTCAGCTCTTCTATTGATTTTTTTCATGAAAAACTCACAACCAATTATGTGAAAGGACATGAACGGTTTTTAGCGAAAAAAAAGTTACTGAAACTTAAGCCATCTGATTACAAATGAAAAACAATTTTACAAGCGAGCACTCAGTTGATCAATGTTGGAAATCTACAGGAGATAAAATCTGATTCAACAATTAGAAAAATAAGATCTGAAGCCAGAGGACATCTTGATAGGGACAAAAATGATTTGATGGATATATGCCAGATGCAGTTAACCAACAAGGGATATATTCAGGAAGTTTGTGTGCCATTCATGGTGAAATTATTCAGCATAGAACAACTGAAAATCCTGAAATATGAAAAGAGAACCAGAACGGAGAAGTTTTTGTTGCACTTTGATGCAACAGGTTCTGTGTCAGAAAGCCTTACAAAGAGTGTAAGCGAGTTTATTTGTACTCTGGGGTTATTCAGTCTAGTAATAAGCGACTATTTCCTGTCATGGAATTGATATCTGCTACTCATTACACCAAGGATATTCGTAAATTCCTTTCAGATTTCAAAATTTTGCGAAAGAACATTCTGCTTGGCCTACATTCAATGGAATTGTTTTTGACTTTTGTTTTGCGAGCCTTAATGCTTTATCCCAAGTTTTTTGTGAAAAAGACTTAATTGATTATATTAACTGTTGCTATGAGTTATTTTTTTTGAGCGAGGAAAATCAAAACAGTGAGTTCATTTCTCTTCATTTGTGTTGTTCACATTTCGTGAAAATGTTCTGCAAAGATATTGAAAATATAGTTGGTGGTAATACTAGTATTCAGAATATACTGAAAGATTTGATAGGATTCTGCATGACGTTGAAGGATTTTTTGAGTATTGAAGAATGGATTATGAATATTTTCGTTATTTTATGTAGCCCACACTACAACACAGATGTGGAAAAATCTATGCATAAACTCATTCAACATACAAAAAAAGTGATTATTTTATCTCTGACGAGAACGAAAAAATACTATCCTCAGACATGCCGGACGACAAGGATTCTCCAGAGAATTCTGTGGCGAAACAGAGCCTGTTCTATAAACATTTTAGGAGAATTACTAGTTCTATCACAATCAATGAAGAAGGAAGTGACGAAAATGAGTCTTATAATCCTAAATTTTGGCAAGTAATTTTGAAAAAGTATATGCCATTTTTGCCACTATGGTCAGCACTTATGTTGAACAAATTCGGAAGAGACAGAATAAGTAACACTCCAGTTGAGAACTATTTTAACATATTGAAGAATAAAGTTTTAGGCGGGGAAAGAAATTTGAAGTGTTCCAGATATGTAAGAGCTTCGAGAGAATTAGTTTTGTCTCTTTTTAAAGAAATAGATTGTGTCATCCCAAAAAGTAGTCTGACTGGTCGCGTATTCAAAAGAGATGAAGCGATTTGGAGAAGAAGAAAATCGCTGTTTAAAGGTCACTTTGAGGGTCGTCATCTGAAGATTATATCTGAGAATTATGGAAAAAAAAGAATACTGAAGAAATGAGCATCCCAATTTGTCAATACTGCTGTGAAGGATCTCTGGGCAGGACTGCTACCGACTGGGTTCAATGTGACAAATGTAATCTTTGAGTGCATCAACTGTGCGAATCAGAGAGAACTTTCACTGGGGAGTTTATATGTAAGATATGTGAGAACTCAGGCAAAAAAATTATTTCAAACGAGTATCAAGATGGAGCTATACATGATACCACAATGAAGTTTCACTCCAACGGACTCATTGAAGATCTAAAATATTACCAGAAATTTCCGAATGGTCGAGGATACGTGATTGCCATCCTTGAAAATGCATATAAGAAATTGCCTCTTGCAGATTATCTAAGTCTGAATGATAAGCAATGGCTCACTGATTCTGTGATAGATTATATTTTGAATCAGTATAATAAAGAGGGGAATTTTCAAATTGTAGAGGCTGCCCGTCATTCACAATTTATTTTCAGTGAGCCAGAACATTCATTTTTGAAGAACTTCATCATTTCGAAAAATGAATTGTACATACCTCTATTAGTCAATTCTAACCATTGGTGTGCAGTACTCATCAACATTTCTAGAGGGGAATTTTCATTCTTAGATCCTTATGGCGAAGAGCGATCAAAAACAGTTCATTATCTGACACAATTTATTAATTATTTGAAAAAAAGCAAACAATTAGAAACCCTACAACACTACGAAAACTGGACAATAAAAAACAAAAAACACATAAAAAAAAAGATACCTTCAATTGTGGAGTATACATTGTATATTACTTCAAACAAACTGTGGAAAAAAATCTTTGGAAGAATGGATCGACATCAACGAGCTGAGAAAGCAATTTCAACACGAAATCTTGAAATATTCTATGTCTATGAAAAATACATGTCTCTTATGTGGAAATATTCAAAGAAACCCCTATTTAACTTGTAGGATTTGTTCAAGAATATTCCACACTAAATGTATTCTAGATGATGAAATAAAAACGGAATTTGTAAATTATGTTCCCAATATAGAGCAGGACCTTGATTCATTTCTTTCTATGCTGATTAATTATCCAAAATCTTCAACTTGGAATTAATTTCGTCAACATTGTTATGAAACATAAAATCTCACAACGTTTTTTCAACTTTTTGTTATACTTTGGTTCCTCAAACGGTACAAACAATGTGCTAGAGTCCAGTGATTGTCCAGTTATGTCTTTCCAATTCGATTTGAAGTATTAGTGAATTAGTCCTTCTTTCTCTTCTCTCAAGTATAATTTGTTTTCTGTTTATGATTTTATCTGTTTCGGAAGTTAAGCATTTTTGGACCACGAGCTAGTCATATATAGGCTTCTAAGGAACTATAGTTTTCTTGGCAACGATACCTCTAGGATTAAGTTACCCAAATATAAATGATGACAACAAAGTTATCATTGGCAATTTCAACCCGAATTCAAAAATATGTTCACAACAAAATTAGATCAAAAGGAGTTGATGGAGCGAGAAGGAAAAACAATGATGATGCTCTTAACAATACCATCAGTATTTCTGGATATGGTGACAAGGAAAATGAAAAGGTGACGAGTAATGAAATCTATTTAATTAAGTAAGTAATTAACTTTATTTTTACAGATATGGCAGCACATTAGATCGAGATGTAGAGTCAAGAAGTATCGAATTGTAAATAAAATTGGATCACGACCATAATTATTGAGCTGAATAATCTTCTGAAGTTCTAGAATGTAGGTCTTCAAATTGAAAAAGGCTCCAGCTAAGGACAGTCACATTCTAAAACATCTATAATATATCTCAATTTCAGGTTCACTTCACCAGCAGATGTGAAGAAAGGTGGACACTGGCCTCAATGATTTATTTTACTGAGTTAACCGGCAATACAATGAATTCGTTTTCCCCTCCATTGAATAAGTTTTCCAGAACACATAGACTTATAACTACTATCTCTACCTCTGAGGATTAATCTGATTGTGGCTTCTGAAGTGGTACAGTTTAAAAACACCGCATCAGGAAAATAAAAATGTAAATATTCAGTAAGAATAATGGTGATTGCTAAGGAAGTCAGCAAAAGGTTGCTGAGGAAGAAAGAAAGATAGACATGAGCTTTAGAAGATAGGGCAGATAAATACAATTCAAACAAGTTGATTCAAACGAAAACAAGACATTTCGCTCTGATATGATTCAAAACTTTGAATGACTGAAAATATATCTGTGAGATCAAAAATTTTTGTAATACATCAATATACGATATGTTATTGCTGGTTTCTTATTGGAAATTCTTTGTTTTTCATTCGATTCAAATCATACCATAACATGCTAAAATATTTCGATTGGATTTCATATTATGTCTATATAAATCACTGGATATCAAATCGTATTTGAGTAATTTGGGGATCAACTATTCAAATGAAGAAGACAGGCAAATAAGAAAGTACTTAATGTTGCAATAAATTAATTGAATGATATAAGTTTTGGTTGACAGCGTTTTTGTGCACCGGGAAGGTGCAATCATAATAATAATAATAATGTTTATTCCATAGTATGTACCAAAAATCACATATGAAGGAACAGTGTCCAAATCAAATTAAACAAATCATCTCAAATAATCCTTTAAGAAATATGGCTCCATATCAACCAGATGTTCCCCATTCTTTTTTTGAGCGCTCGTTCTACCTAAACGAGTGCTATATCGTTTTGCTCAAATGTCTGTAATTTTCGAATTTTGAGCCGAAAATGGTTTTTAAACGATTGGGTTCGACTCCCTGATGAAAAATATAAAGTCAAATCAAATTCTGTAGGGCCGGCCGGCCGTTAGCACAATAACTCTCGAGGGGATTGTGCTAGAGACTTGAAATTTTCAGGTGTGTTCAGCTCCCGAATAGCTCGGACAAGTTCGTTAACCAGAAAAATCGTACAGGGTGTTCCATAAAAAGTGGCCATTCGAAATTTTTGTTCCTCAATATTTCACACAAAACGAAAGCAAACGGAATGAAATATTGCAGCAACGTGCCAGATGCTCATAGTAAGCCTCTTGCAAAATTTTGTGGCCATAGTGTTAACAGAATCATAGAAAATTCAATTGAAATATTGAAAAGAAGAATTTTTATTTCCATAACGAACTTTCCGATTTGAATGAAATTCATTTTGTGAGTGAAGACTGACACACTGATTGTTCATGCAAAATTTCAAGAGAAAAGCATCATCAGAACCATAGAAATTTCAATTGGAATATTGAAGAAAAGACTCTTTATATTTCCATAACAAGATATCCGAATCAAATGAAATTTATTTTTGGAATTGAGATTTATATATTGAATGTTCTCGCAAAATTTGAGGAGCATCGCATCATATAAACCATAGAAAATTCAATTTGAATATAGAAAAAATATTTATATTGTCATAACAAGATATCTGAATTGGGTGAAATTTATTCCTAGTGTGTAGATTTATATACTGAATGTTCGTGCGAAATTTCAAGAGGATCGCATCATCAGAACCATAAAATTTAATCAATTCAATTTTCAAGTTTGACCATAGAATTTAATTTTTTTAAATGTCAGGTTTTTTATACAGGGTGTCCGGGGAATAACTGTACATACTCATACCAGAGATAGAGTTGGACTAGCTGATCACAAATTGACTATAAAAATTAATTTCTGGATTTCCTACAAATCTACAGGGTGATTTTCGAACTTCATGGAAATACTTACATCATCATAAAATCCAAACTGATTGACGGATGTTATTGAACTTGGGAGATTATTGGCACATGCTAAGGCCGAGTCAGAAAGATATCAATGATTTCATCATTCCAGGGCCGGACTCATTAATCTTCATTTAAAGTGTTCAGGTTAAATAAACACTTTGTATTTCGAATTACAAATAATTGATTCGTTTTTCAGAGAGAAGCTAAATTACGCTTCAATTTGTGATATCGCTTAAAGTTGTCACATCAACAGTTATATTTTTATGAATTTTTGAATTTGGATAAAGTTCGAAAAATCGAATTTATTTACCAGAACAGGACTTAGCCATCTTGTAGAGGTCGAAAAAAATTAAAATTTTCTTTAAAAAGTCGCTGAAGGTGAGAAAGATTATAAAAATTTGTTGATATACTGGGTGGCCACCCAGACGCGGATCTCATTGCGATGGAGTAAATGAAGGTATTTTTCGAAAAAAAATTGGTGATTTGTATAGGGTATACATAAGTATATTTCAAAATAATTCGTATGTATACCGGGTGTTCGACAACAAAGATATAGACCAAAGTGACACTTCTTCCAATGAACACCCGGTATAAATACGAAATATTTTGAAATATGCTTATGTATTCCCTATACAATTCACCAATTTTTTTTTCGAAATATACCTTCATTTACTCCATCGCAATGAGATCCGCGTCTGGGGTGGCCACCCAGTATATCAACAAATATTATAATCTTTTTCACCTTAAGTGACTTTTTCAAGAAAATTTATAATTTTTTTCGACCTCTACAAGATGGCTAAGTCCTGTTCATGTAAATAAATTCAATTTTTCGAACTTTATCCAAATTCAAATATTCATAAAAAATAACTGTTGATGTGACAACTTTAAGCGATATCACAAATTGAAGCATAATTTAGCTTCTTTCTGAAAAACGAATCAATTATTTGTAATTCGAAATACAAAGTGTTTTTTTAACCCTGAACACTTTAAATGAAGATTAATGAGTCCGGCCCTGGATGATGAAATCATTGATATCTTTCTGACTCCACCTTAGCATGTGCCAATAATCTCCCAAGTTTCAATAATATCCGTCAATCAGTTTGGATTTTATGATGATGTAAGTATTTCCATGAAGTTCGAAAATCACCCAGTAGATTTCTAGGAAATCCTGAAATTAATTTTTTATAGTAAATTCGTAATCAGCTAGTCCAACTCTATCTCTGGTATGAGTATGTACAGTTATTCCCCGGACACCCTGTATATTAAGTATCAATCTCAAGTCATATACAGAATTTTGAGATGACCTATTCCTATTGCTCCACCAAAGAACGAGCGCTCAGAAGCTCCTGCTCAGAGCTTGCTTCCATTTTTAAATCTTAAAACTATTCAAAAGTTTAATCCTATTGGGTAGACTATCATAACATTTGATATACATATAAGACGGGTTTCAGATTTGGACAACCTATGTACAGGATGATGTAAATTATGTGATCTCAAAGGATAATCACTCTTGCTTGTGTGTACTGAAAATCATAGTTAATTGTTGAAGAAATATATCAAATACTCAAAGATTAATATTCCAAAAATAGTTAATAATTTAATCACTTTCTCAATTATCCAATTGAATATTCATATTGCCGTCATTTGAGAGCCCCATGGCAGTGCTAGTCTGAGATAACTACTGAAATATTTTTTTGACCATATTTGGATAACCTTGTAATAGCCCTGGTTAATTTTTTAGGAATATTTAATTACTAGGCTAAGTACCTACTGACCCCCCCTGGGGGGTGCAAGTGAATATGGCATATGCAGTAAATATGAGAAAGTGTCAGTTGCAGGAACGTCCATTAAAATTTAAAGGTCCATTAAACTCTTAATCCTCCATTATTACAAGGAACTAATGGAGGATTAAGGGTTTAATGGACCTTTAAATTTTAATGGACGTTCCTGCAACTGAGCATAAGTGTTTCTGGATGTTATGTTTGCCAAATTTGACGTCAATCCTATGTCTAGTTTACTAGATATAAATTTTTCATAGAAAACTCGGCTGGAACTCGGCTAGCCCCCCTAGGAGGTGCAAGTGAAAGCGAGTTATAGTTATTTTGTGTGTATAGAAAGAAGGATAAATACGAAATTTCGTGTCGATTCTATGTCTAGTTCTCGAAATATTCGTATCTGTTTGAATAATAATTAAGTCGTTATGTAAGCCCCCCATGGGATTGCAAGTTGAAGATGACTGCTGAAATATTTTTTCGTCAATATGTAAATAATCATGTAGCAGCATGAGAGCGTTACTATGTTTGGTTGTTTTTTCATAAATTTTTAAATATTAGGCTGTTTGGTACTGACCCCCTGGGGGGTGCAAGTGAATGTGGCGTATGCAGTAATTATGACTAGATATAAATTTTTCACAGAAAACTCGGCTGGAACTCGGCAAGCCCCCAAGGGGGTGCAAGTGGAAGTGAGTCATATAGTTATTTTGTGTGTATAGAAAGAAGGACAAATACGAAATTTTGTGTCGATTGTATGTCTAGTTCTCGAAATATTCGTATCGGTTTGAATAATAATTAAGTCGTTATGTAAGCCCCCCATGAGGGTGCAAGTTAAAGATGACTGCTGAAATATTTTTTTGTCAATATGTAAATAATCATGCAGCAGCATGAGAGCGTTAATATGTTTGGTTGTTTTTTCATAAATTTTTAATATTAGGCTGTTTGGTACTGACCCCCCTTGGGGTGCAAGTGAATGTGGCGTATGCAGTAATTATGAGTTAGTATTTGTAGATGTTAATGCCAAATTTGACGTCAATCCTATGTTTAGTTTGCTAGATATAAATATTTCACAGAAAACTCGGCTGGAACTCGGCTATCCCCCCCAAGGGGGTGCAAGTGAAATGAGTCATAAAGTTGGTGGTGGATTTAACATGGGCCATTTCGTAGAGAATAGAGATTCCACCATAAAAATGGAAGCATCTCGAATTATCTCGGCGAATCAAAATTATTTGCATCGCTATCCGGTCAATATTCCAGTGGCGTACGAAAAATTCTCCACAAAACTCGGCTATCTTACTCGGCTGTTTTCACATCAGTGGGAGATTTTATCTGGGGATTAATTCTATCTGTAACTGAAGGTTAAATTTATTTAACCAGAGGAAGAAGTGGAAGTGAAGTTTACATCTTCCTCTGCTTATAAGTTTCTACTGGCAGATATTATTGAAATGAATCAGCCTTCAAAAGATTTCAATCGAGAAAATATTCTTTTATCAAATTATATCTTATTTATTATATTTATTTTCTATATTGGAAACTTGAAAATATTCGGATGTAATAATGCAGATGAATTTATTCTAACGATCAACGAAGAACTTCGAGGAAGTTGGTGAAAACAACTTAACCTCAAGTCGGTGCAAGCGGCGGCCATTTTCAGGCAAGATTTAACTAACACCTATTAGCATTGTTTAAGGAGAAGATAGTTAGTTACTCGGCCTGCTAAGGGCATTGGATGTGCGTATGTGGCGGTACCTATTAGAATTATGTGGCAAACTCTGAATTTTTAGGGTCCATCCTAATACGCCCTCTTGGCGGATACTTGAATAATTACTTATCGGTAAAGAGGTTTCTACTTCTGCTATGAAACTATATTTTTATGACGTGAAGTTTGAAGAATCGAAACATTCGAAACTGAGTAAATTTCAACACATGTTCGTCGATGAATAGAGTAAGCCAGGGTTCCAGTTGGGAATTTTATTACTTTGATATTACAGGGTCTGTTTATGTTATGCGATTCTAGTTTTTCTATTCTAAGGTAGTGAAGGGAATAAGTTTGAAATTTGAATCGTAGTTGAAGGCAAAATATGAAATTTATTTGGTTACACTTTATTTTGAACAAGTTTTTTCTGATAGCCATGAATTCTTCTTCAAACAAATGTGACGAATAATTAGTACCAACGTGAGGTCTTTGCACTCGCACGAAAACTATGATAAAAACATTACCTATTTAGAAAGTTTTCGCAGCGAAATTGAGGCGTTTTCCTTATTATTAAATTATTTCGGTTCAGAAATACGACTGAAGTTTCGAAATACTGACAATACTGAAATGTATTATTATTGGCAATATATTTCTAATCAATGTCATTGGAAAA
The DNA here is from genome assembly GCA_013421045.1 of Propylea japonica. Lineage (NCBI taxonomy): Eukaryota > Metazoa > Arthropoda > Insecta > Coleoptera > Coccinellidae > Propylea > Propylea japonica. The sequence continues at coordinate 28,346,609 of CM024247.1, forward strand.
AAAGAAAAAATATGCTTTGTTTCTCTTGTGTTGAATTCTTGAGTCAATATCGACTTTGGCGGCAATAAATGGTATCCCTGATGACGATACGTGGTCAAATTCATTATATCCGATTGAAGTGAACGAAGATTGGTATATTATACTTAATATTCATGCAAAATTTCAAAAAATCGCATTGTGTAAACTATAGAAAATTCAATTGAAATTCGAAAAAAAATTGCTATATATCCAAAACAAGATATCCGTTTCAAGTGAAATTTATTTTGTGTATGAACATTGATATAGTGAATGTTCATTCAAAATTTCAAGAGGTTCGCATCATCCGAACCATAGATTTGTGTTTTTTAATTGTCAATTTTTTACATATTCCAGTTTTTTAATAATTTCCAGAATATTATTCCGATCGTGGTGAGATTCAGCATTTATATATTAAGTATCAAGTCCTATACAAATTTTTGCGGTTAAAGCCTCATTGTTCCGCCAAAGAACGAGCGTTCGAAAGGGCTTTCTTAATTTTTTCATACTTATATTGCAATGGAAATTTCAATTAAACGAGTAGTGATCAGGGTACGAATGTGTCTTTTGAAAATTTGAAAACTGATACCTCCTGTAACGGGAACATACGATAAGTTTCTCTTGAAATAAATGGCGTTAAAAAAATGCAAGAAAAGCCCCGAACAGGTACTTTTGAGCGCTCGTCTATTAGTAGAGCAATAATTCTATCACATCAAAATTGTATGGGACTTGAGATTCATGCTGAGTATATGAATGCAAAATTATGTTCTGGAAATGATTAAAAAAATGAAATATGTAAAAATCCAGTAATAACATTAAATTAAATTATATGGTTAACATTATGGCCACAAAATTTTGCAAAAGGCTTATTATGGGCATCTTGCATGTGGCCGCAAAATTTCATATCGATTGGTTTTGTTTTGTCTGAGATATGGCGGGACGGAAATTTTGAATGGCCATATTTTATGGAACACCCTGTACGATTTGGCTGGTTAACGAACTTCTCAAGTCTCTAGAACAAACAGAACAGAATTGTATTTGACCTCGGATTCGTCATCACGGAGTAGAATCCTATCGTTTGAGGCCGTTTCGGCTCAAAATTCGTTAATTAGAGACAGAAACCGAATATTATTATTATTATAAAGCCTGTCTATCCTCAACGTGTAAGTGCTTAGTGCAGTTTATGGTCCGGCGGAGTCTTTGGGACCTCAACTAATTACTTAACTTGGCGCTATCGAGAGATGATTAACGTTTTTTATGACCGGAATCTGATTGTATGGATCTGGACAACGTTTACTTCAACAAGACAGCACTACGTGCCACTCAACCAACTAAACCGTTGATCGAGCTTTTACGGAAAAAGCTTGGTGAAAGAGAAGGACTCCGCCAATAGCCCATTGTCGATTCAATACCTCAAAGACGGAATTCGTGAGGCTATCGAGTATGTACATAGAGTTAGAGTAGCCACACTTTTCGATTTTGTTATGGAAAATTTCATTAAAAAGATATTGTTCTGTGAGCGTGGTCGTGGTGGTCATTTGCATGAAGTTATTACTTATTTTCCACTATAAATTAACGGCATGAAATAAAAATCCGATCATTTATTCCAAAAACTATAATTCTTCTTTGAATATCAGAATGACACACCTCTAACCGGAAAACCTGTATATGCACAGCGAAGTGATTTGAAGCTTATAAGCGCTTGTTCATACTGGGAAAATTCATTCATAAATATCATTGGAGCTGTAAGTTTCATTCTATTTCTTTATGCATTCAACTTTCACCTTCAAATCCTGAACGTTTTGTGAAAAATACAAGTTTTGAAATGTTCCTTTTGAAAACACTTTCATAACGTGGCTTTGATTATTGATACAATAATTATTTCTTTAGCATAAACATATCAGAGAATTTAAAAATTTCTCAAATCATTCACTTCTTTACTATAATATTTCTTTGCTACTGAGTTAAAAAAATTCCGTCTAGCGATCTCACGACGAAATCGAAAATATTTCTCAAATCCCAACCCTAAGGGCCTCAGAGTAATAAAAATTTTTATTACTCTGGACCCTCGGATATTTCATACAGGCATACAAGACAAGAGAGAAGTTGTGGAGCAAGATGCAAGACACGTTGACGTGAAGAAAAATAGCTCGTCACTAGAGACATCTGTTGTTCACCATACCAAAAATTAATACTCGTCTGAATTTTCAACATTGCACATAGGCAACCCATCATGTTGGACCTCTTCCGGAGTGGCGCCCTCTAACGATATTGTCCAATATCCTCCAATGATATTTGAACTGAAGTAACTAACTATCTTCTCCTTAAACAATGCTATTAGGCTATCATGAAAGAGCGAAAGTTACTAAAATTTGACACCTACTGTCGTCGCTTTTAACATAATGCACCTTTAGGTTTAGTAAGGTGAGACCAATTTCTTTCATTCGTTTGAAGGCACACACTATACATAATCAACAGATTTAAGCCACCGTTATGTTTCCGCTCAAGATAGACAATTAAACATGTTGAAGTTCATAAATATGTATTGTGTATTTAATACTAGTTTTGCCTGCGTTCATTAGCTCGTTCATGCATAAGAATGAAAAACTCAAACGCATTTACCAGCACACAGTACCTCGTGACGTTTTAAAAAAGAAATAAACGATTATTGTGAGAAATCTAACTAACGAATTTGAAATTTAACGGAAATTCGCATCCGCCAAAATAATGACACAATATCAAAAAATGGTTCCACCTAAAAGTTATTCCGTTCTGATTCAGTGAATCGAATCCTTCAGTGAATCCAATTTGTTTTCTCTAATTTGAGGTCACACACTACTTAATCCACAGATCTAAGCCACCGTTGAATGTTTCGGCTCAAGATCTAGAATTAAAGGTAATGAAATTATTGTTTTTTCGGCCCGGGGCTCCTTCATGTCACTTTCATATTTTTCAATCGAAAAATATAAAATTTATAATATTCCATAAGATGAAATGAAAACCTGATTATATTTCGACGCAATAATAAATGTATACCTAGATGATATGATCAACGAAGAACAAGAAGTAGGTGAAACAGGCCCTGAGCCCAACCGTCGGTTAAGTCGGTGCAAGCGGCGGCCATTAACAGGCAAGATTTAACCAACACTTTATTAGGGTATCATGAAATCGCAAATGTTAATAAAATTTGACACCTACTTCGTCGTCGCTTTGAGCATAGAGTAAAATCGGGATAGATACCTCAGTAGGAGAGACGTCTCATTTTTAAAATACTTTACTTCCGAATCGCGTGACAAGAAATTTATTTTATAAGTAAGGAGCCACAGTCCCCCTGGACCTTAGTTTTTGTGAGGGTTTTGTAAAGTGAGGTCGTTTTCCACAGCGAATTCCGCAAAATCACAAGTTTTTAGAGGTAAGTATTTGCCTTTATAACTTTTGAAGTAAAAAATAAATTCCGTTATTTGATGTATTTTTTATTACGTTTATACAGTGGTTCATTGAGTTTACATCTACATTTTCAAAAAATTCATGAGCAACTATCCCTATCGATAAGATAAGGATTGTTGCCCCGAATTTTCGAGCTGCGCCTTGATGCATAGATTCCCCCATACATTCTCTAGTCTCTACCATAGACAAACTAAAATATAATAGGTGAGCCACTCGTATATGTCGCGCCACCTGTCGGAGGAGGGTACTAATACACGAAAAAATTATTCTCAATTTGATAGTTAGATGTCGTTGATGCATTCATGGAAATCCTATCGAGAAAATAGTAAGTATGTAAAATCGTTATTATCAAAAAACCTTTGAATTGTCAACTGACACAAGAGTGGTTTGACACGTTCTTTTTGAAATATCATGAATTTCGATATGCCTGCAAGAGTGAAGATGTGTTGTGTTATTGGATGTGAAAATCGAGATGCAAAAAGGTAATTTCAAAATATATATTATATATATTCTGTTACCTATAAGAATCAAGATAGTTTTCAAAAAAGTTTTTCATGTATTGAATAAGTTTAGTAGGTAAATACTCATATTTTGTATTATTGAATTCATTATTGTTAGTTTTTGAGAATGTTTTCAATGCAATTATTAGTTTATTGATTAGATATTTATGAAATGAATCTGTATTTTCAATTGGTGATATCTATTTCAGTTAATAAATTTTTATTCTATCCAGAATTTGATTATTGATCCTCCTCAGATGAAAGTTCGTTGCAGGTATTATTTTCATGAAAATAAATTTCCTCACTCATCGATAACTTGCACGAATCCATTTCTGATTTCCTTTCGGAAATTGAATTTCAAAAAACTTTTTGCACCTTGTATATGGGTGTACCTACCTATTCAAAAGGTGCACTACAGAATTCTTTTTGAGGCAGCTTTACGATACAGATTCCTTTTTCAATTGAGCTTTTTTCACGAATTAGTATAATGTTGTACAAAAAAAGATGTCGCTGCAGCTTGTTCTACTAGTGTCTCATCTATTCTCCGTTTAGTTAGTCTATGGTCTCTACCCATTTATCGTCTGAGTGTTCGTTTTGATCGCTTGTTCTACTTGAACGAGTGACCAAATGACTGTAATTTTCAAACTTTGAGCCGAAGATCCGTAGTCAATTTCAATTCTGTCCTTGGGGTCATCCGGCCTGCTGTTAGCAAGATAACTTTCGAATGGTTCGTCCTAGAGATTTGATATTTTCAGAGTGAGTTTTGCTATCAAATTAAGTTCGTTAACCAGCCAAATCGTTCCAAAAAAATGGCCATTCATAATTCCTGTTATTGAATATCAAAACGACACCAATCGAAATTTTGAGGCCAATTTTGAGATGCTTATAGAAGGCTTATAAGCTTCCCTGCCAAATTTTTTGGCCATAGTGTTAACAGAATCATAGAAAATTCAATTGAAATATTGAAACCTTCATATTTCCATAACAAGACATCCGATTCGAATAAAATTTATTTTGTGAATGAACATTGATATACTGAATGTTCAAGAAAAATTGATCAGAACCATAATTTAATTTTTCTCAATAATTGATTTTTACATATTTCATTTTTTGAAAATTTTCCAGAATATGATTCTGATCGTGCTGAGATTTCGCATTCATATACGGAAGTTACCGTGTTCCGTTCAGTAAATACTTTGTTAGATTAATTGTTTCCCATTTATTTTGGTGGAAACCAAATCGATTTGATGCCACTATGGAATGCGAAGACAGTGTCGGAGTCAAGTTTTAACTTTTAGTAACATTCGCGTTTTCATGATACCCTAATAGGTGTTAGTTAAATCTTGCCTGTTAGGGCTGCCCGCTTGCACTTTAACCGACGCTTTTCACCAACAAAGTTTGACGGTTTGGTGGCTTATATAAAAAAAATGCAGCAAATTAAAAGGATACTGACGATACTGTCAGGGTCGTAACGTGAACTGAAAGCTAGGACAAAAAAACACTTCGATCTATCTTGAAGCGAAACTTCATGACCGCTTGCACCGAAACATTTTTTAACGGTAGCTTAAATCAACCGCTATCTAGCAGATAGCAGTCGCTTGATAGCTGTTACTGTAAGTGTAAGATCATTGAAAGAAAATCATATTTCATTTTCATTGCATTCAGATTTTTCAGTCTGGAAATCTTTTCTTTTCATAAAAAAATTGAAAACCTGAAAATATTTCGTTGTAATAAAGAAAAATCATTTCATTCAACTCTCTATCTATCTGCCAGATAGCGCGCTTATCAGCAAGTTGGTGAAACAGGCAAAAGCGATCCTTACAGGCAAGATTTAACTAACACATATTAGGATATCATGAAATCGTAGAGGTAACTAAACTAGCTACGCAAACATCGCTTCGCACTCAAACCTTATGATGTCAAATTTGGTTTCTTGAAAGGTTTGTGGTACAATGAACATTATTATCGACTGTAGACTGTTGACTGGTAATTTTCAGGGTAGGTTCAACATTTGAATGTGAAACTTGAATTAATAGAGTGTGAATAGTTTCCAGTTCTCAGAAATTGATTTATCTGACTTCAATATCTGAATTTGGACTGAAATATCAGTTGTGACTGTTGTGAGAATTAATCAAGTATGTTATTAACGATTATAAGGATATTAAAATTTGGTGTCTTACATAAAAATAGAGCAAATTAAAAGGATACTGACGATACTGTCAGGGTCGTAACGTGAACAAGCCAGGACCAAAATAAAACACTTCGATCTATCTTGCACCGAAACTGCATGACCGCTTGCACGCTTGCACCGGAACATTTTTTGACGGAGGCTTAAGCTAACTGCTATCTAGCAGTCGCTAGATAAGTAGAAGTGTAGAAAAGACCATTGAAAATCATATTCCATATTCCATTTCAGATTTTTCAGTCTGGAAATATTTTCTTTTTTTAAAAAATTGAAAACCTGAAAACCTGAATCGTTGTAATCAAAAAAATTCATTTATTTATTTCATTCCTCTATCTGTCAGATAGCGCAAGTTGGTGAAACAAGCAAAAGCGATCCTTACAGGCAAGATTTAACTTACACATATTAGGATATCATGAAATCGTAAAGGTAACTAAACAACTACGTAAACGTCGCTTCGCACTCAAACATTATGATGTCAAATATTGTTTCCTAGAAGGTTTGTGGTACATACAGGGTGTCCCGTAAATACCACGCGAAAGTGACACTGGAGATAGATTGGCATTAGGTCTATCAGATAGTATCAACATGACCTCAGTAAAAGTCCGCTGGTTTTCGAGATATCACCACTTTTGCAAACAAAAAATGAAAGAGAAAGTGAGATAAAAGAAAAAGAAGAGCAAAAATAATGGTTGTTTGAAACGGTAGCGAGGAAAGAATATCAAGCAACATGTAATTTGGCAACAGGTGATACTTGTGCAAAATTATAATTTCTAAGGTTTTGACATAAAAAAATTGGTAGTGTTGTATCATTTTGAAAAGTGCTGGAAATGGACCAGTTTTTACGATTATTTGTCAATTCAGTCTGATTTTTTTTCACATCAGTCAGTCAAACTTAAGTTACCGTTTTAACTTCGTCATAAAATACAACAAGTTAGACATTTTTTTAAAGGATTTTGTTTTAGTTCTCGGTGAAGTTATTACTTCATTGTTTAAAGCAACTATTCAGGGTAGCCTAGGTAAAAAAAACATGAGTTTGAAGACCGAAAATTGGAGATTTTCAAAAAAACACAAAAGTGGTTATATCTCGAAAACCAGCGGACTTTTACTGAGGTCATGTTGATGCTATCTGAAAGACCTAATGTCAATCTATCTTCAGTGTCACTTTCGAGTGGTATTTACGGGACACCCTGTATACAATGAACATTATTATCGACTGTAGACATGAGAATATTGACTGGTAATTTTCAGGGTAGGTTCGAAATTTGAATGGGAAAGTTGAATGAATTGAGTGTGAATAGTTCCCAGTTCTCAGAATATTATACAAATCATTTGATTTATCTGACTTCATGACTTCAGTATCTGAATTTGGACTGAAATCTCAGTTGTGAGAATTAATCAAGTATGTATTAACGATTATAATGATATAGGTACAGACTACAGAGCCACTTTTCTTTTCTATCGGTTGACCCAAATTTGACGCAATAATACTATTTTACCTCAAAATTGTGTGAGTGAGATTCATGCTAAGTATGTATGTATATGAATATAAAATCTCAGCACAAAATTTTATATTCTGGAAATTACTTCAAAAAATGAAATATGTGAAAAATCAATAATTCAGATGATGCGATCCTCTTGAAACTTTGCATGAACATTCGGTATATCAATCCTCATTCACAAAATCAATTTCACTCGAATCGGATATCCTGTTATGGAAATATAAAGATTTATAATTTCAATATTCGATTTGAATTTTCTATGGTTTTGCACTATGATATTGAGGAACAAAATTTGGAATGGCCCTATTTTATGGTCTTGTGGTAAAAGAACTTGACTGCGGCATTTTGGAACCGAACTCACCCTGAAAATCTCAAGTCTCTAGGAGAATCCCTTCGCAAGTTATAGTGCCTACCCTATCGAGTGAGACCATTTTCGGCACCAAATTCGAAAATTACAGACATTTGAGTAAAATGATAAAGCACTCGTATTATTCTTTCTTTCAATCAGCTCCTCTAAGGCACTTTGTGGGAACGGTTTATTAAAGTTTTAACTGGTTCAAATCTTGACATAAACCAAGTTGGCGTTAATACGTACAATTTGAAATGATCAATAATACAGGTAGTATCCAAATAAATATTTCGAATTCAGCAAAGCACAATTATATCTACACGCGTAGTGCGTACCTACACTACCTACCACATACCTATACCTACTCCGTTCACATATTATTGAGCACAAAGTAGGCGTTTGTTTATTTATCTGAAGTTGGCAGTATTCACTGTCATAACGTAAAATAAGGTCGTTGCCGAATGTACCCGGCCTCGTCCGACGAGCTTTCGAGTTATCAGAGAACTCTATAGGCCTTTTCGGAAACTTACTCGGGTTAACTCGATCCCTAACCTTCGCGTTCATTCACCTAACCCAAACAACCAACCCGTGTTCGGAAAGGAAAGTGCTATTAACTCGATCACGGTTGATCTATCATAACCCAACAGGATAGCAGGGTCGTAGAGTCACCGCATGCGCGCTGCAGTTCATTTCATATATTTTATTCCCAAAATGTAAGGAGAAGAGAATTTGGCTCTTTGTAAAATTTGTGGTTCTACGAGCCAAAAAAATAATGTAAAACAACTTTTTTGTATGCAGATCTTTCTGCGCTAAATAAACTGGAACTGAATAAACAAATTATCCACTTCTTTAACATAGGTAGTCAAAAATAACATTTAACATGGAAGGGCACAACAGAAATTGTAAGAATGATTTCACAAAAGACAATAAATGCAAGCAAAGCTAGAGACAATACAAAAATAGACTGGGACTGAAAAAATAAATTCATAAAATATTTGGTTTGTTATTGATACGTCTGACACTTCAAATCCTAGAGTAGATCCGTCACGTGACCCAATGGATCGAGTTAATAACCCTGAGTAAACGGGCTTTCTATTTGGCTGACTAACTGAAGAAATCACTTCATTTCGACTGAATCGACCAATAGAAACACAGGATTACTGATTTTGCCTCAGTTTTGAAGTGAAGCAGCGTCAAATAGAAAAGTCCAATAGTTTTCGAAAACGCCTTATGAAATATTGATAACATTGCGTATCAATCATACAAGAAAATAAACAACATAACCTATAATTTTAATATGCACAGTGGAAAATTTCCTTGGACTACTCTGTGCTTCAGTGGCGGCTAGTGGGTGAAAAAAGAGGTGAAGAGCTAAACAAGCAGAAAAATCTAGAATAACATCTTTTTTATGTAAACTCACCTATTTTTTGTATATCAGGTCCAACCTTCGGTCCTTTAAAATAGCAAATCTGTCCGTAATGTCTTCATAAAATGGTTGTTTGTTTGTTAGTTGAATTAAAAGTTCTTTTTGAATGGAAATATTGGCCAAAGAGGAAAGCCTTTGTTGAGATACAGAATTTCTTAAATAACCAATTGTATTCCGAAAACCAAGATGATTTGAAATTAATTTTATATGATTTGCCATTTTTCATTTCTTTTCTTGTAGAAATTTTCAAGTTAACAGTAGGCCGACCTTCATTTAAGATGTCCTTTTTGTCTTCGCCTTTCCAACGATGAAACGGAGTTTCTATTAAACTGCACACAATGTCATTAATGGGGTTCATTTTTAATATCGAAGCCGAAGCAGTAAACAACGGTCAGACGTTCTCACTGGAGCGACACAGTTAGACACCGACGAACGTAACAGGTGGAGACTGCAGAGGGTTACTGGCACAGAACATAAAATATAAGAAGTGCTATCTGCCTACTAAACCGTACAACACGCGTGACATTTGAAACGTCAAAAATAAATGGGGCGATTGGATTCTGAGGGGTGGTCGCTTTTTGTAAGAGAGAGGTTCTATGGTTTCGTCCCGAATTTTGACATTGCTCTGTGTTCCAGAAAGAGAGAGAAAGAAGATAGTATATATTTTTTATTTATTTACTTGCTTTTCCTATTGTTTCGGAATTAAAAGGCAGATTTGAAAGAAAATACATTATAAAATAATTATTTTATTAGGCTCAATTGTACAGTACATAACTATTGAATGTTTTGAACTAACAAACATTAATGATGAACGACAGGTCTTACAGTTGAAAAAATTCCGAGCATTTGTTGACAAATTTTGAAGCATTTGTTCATATAATACGTATAGAAAATCAACACTTGTATTAAAAAAGTCAAGTTAAGTCACTACACAGTACACAATAACACTGATTCATTCCTAAGGCAAAGATACATCCAAAAAGAGAATGATCACTATAAACTTATTGCATATCGAAGAAACAGAAAATATAACATCAATATCCTCACAAATACTCTCATATTGGCAATATTTAAACAATTATTCCACTTGAAACTCAACTTTTTCACTTCCTTCTTCGACTCAAACAAAACACACACAAACAATAAAAATGGCAGCATTGACAGACATCCCATCCCATTTAAATTTGACATAATTTGGATTTAGCTCAGACATACGTCACTGCTTGGCTCCGCCCCCAAAATAAATGGGGAGACGTATGTCCGTGTTGTAGATTTTACTTCTAGCGTTTCACCCCCCTGGTTACTGGAGCTCTTCACTACAGCGAGAAAACGTAATAGAAAGCCCCGGTGACGTCACCCGTTACCATAGCAACGCAGTCTGCTTGAGCGATCGAGGTGCAAGTTCCGTGACAAACCTCTTCACTCGATGCGGCAAGCGACAAGATATTTATAATGAGTTTCGTGATTCGATAATAATCTCGATAATAAACGTCTCCTGAGTTCTGACATGGAAACTAATGAAACGATTAAATTATTGTATAAATAATGAATAATAATTATCATCCTCAATGAACATTTTAGGTGACCTGACCCTAGGAATTTTTAGGTGAAGAGCCACTTCACTCCCTTCACCTGAAAAGCCGCCACTGCTGTGCTTAATAATATGTGAACGAAGTATATATCACGGCAACGTACCCGATGAGATTTCTGCATAAAGATTCAATAAAAGCTCACAGTTTTTCTATGTTAATCGAAATTATTTCACATTGGAAATATGTCCTTAAAAGTTTTTCAGATATTTCAAGATTCAAGAGGAACAGCGTCCTCCTATTTCTGTTAGAGTATACTATCCTTGTTTTATGATTTCCTAATACAAATTCTAATAAGTCCAGTCTGGACGACATTCCCGAGTCCCGACAGAACAAGCACGCACGCTCGTGCGCCAATGTACGCCTAAAATTGTATAGGCGGCCCTTTCCATTTTTACGCTATATCATTTTCAAACTGATACAAAATCAGTTGACGGGACTTTTTTATTTGACTGATTGAAGAAGTTCACTCCCACTTTGACCGAATTTGACCAATAGGAAATGATTTTGTGCATCAGTTTTTGGAGTGATGCAGCGTCAAATAGAAAAGTCCATAAGTTTTCGAAAACGCCTTATGAAATATTGATAACATTGCGTATCAATCATACAAGAAATAAACAACATAACCTATAATTTTAATATGCACAGTGGAAAATTTCCTTGGACTACTCTGTGCTTCAGTGGCGGCTAGTGGGTGAAAAAAGAGGTGAAGAGCTAAACAAGCAGAAAAATCTAGAATAACATCTTTTTTATGTAAACTCACCTATTTTTTGTATATCAGGTCCAACCTTCGGTCCTTTAAAATAGCAAATCTGTCCGTAATGTCTTCATAAAATGGTTGTTTGTTTGTTAGTTGAATTAAAAGTTCTTTTTGAATGGAAATATTGGCCAAAGAGGAAAGCCTTTGTTGAGATACAGAATTTCTTAAATAACCAATTGTATTCCGAAAACCAAGATGATTTGAAATTAATTTTATATGATTTGCCATTTTTCATTTCTTTTCTTGTAGAAATTTTCAAGTTAACAGTAGGCCGACCTTCATTTAAGATGTCCTTTTTGTCTTCGCCTTTCCAACGATGAAACGGAGTTTCTATTAAACTGCACACAATGTCATTAATGGGGTTCATTTTTAATATCGAAGCCGAAGCAGTAAACAACGGTCAGACGTTCTCACTGGAGCGACACAGTTAGACACCGACGAACGTAACAGGTGGAGACTGCAGAGGGTTACTGGCACAGAACATAAAATATAAGAAGTGCTATCTGCCTACTAAACCGTACAACACGCGTGACATTTGAAACGTCAAAAATAAATGGGGCGATTGGATTCTGAGGGGTGGTCGCTTTTTGTAAGAGAGAGGTTCTATGGTTTCGTCCCGAATTTTGACATTGCTCTGTGTTCCAGAAAGAGAGAGAAAGAAGATAGTATATATTTTTTATTTATTTACTTGCTTTTCCTATTGTTTCGGAATTAAAAGGCAGATTTGAAAGAAAATACATTATAAAATAATTATTTTATTAGGCTCAATTGTACAGTACATAACTATTGAATGTTTTGAACTAACAAACATTAATGATGAACGACAGGTCTTACAATTTGAGTACAGTTGAAAAAATTCCGAGCATTTGTTGACAAATTTTGAAGCATTTGTTCATATAATACGTATAGAAAATCAACACTTGTATAAAAAAGTCAAGTTAAGTCACTACACAGTACACAATAACACTGATTCATTCCTAAGGCAAAGATACATCCAAAAAGAGAATGATCACTATAAACTTATTGCATATCGAAGAAACAGAAAATATAACATCAATATCCTCACAAATACTCTCATATTGGCAATATTTAAACAATTATTCCACTTGAAACTCAACTTTTTCACTTCCTTCTTCGACTCAAACAAAACAACACACAAACAATAAAAATGGCAGCATTGACAGACATCCCATCCCATTTAAATTTGACATAATTTGGATTTAGCTCAGACATACGTCACTGCTTGGCTCCGCCCCCAAAATAAATGGGGAGACGTATGTCCGTGTTGTAGATTTTACTTCTAGCGTTTCACCCCCCTGGTTACTGGAGCTCTTCACTACAGCGAGAAAACGTAATAGAAAGCCCCGGTGACGTCACCCGTTACCATAGCAACGCAGTCTGCTTGAGCGATCGAGGTGCAAGTTCCGTGACAAACCTCTTCACTCGATGCGGCAAGCGACAAGATATTTATAATGAGTTTCGTGATTCGATAATAATCTCGATAATAAACGTCTCCTGAGTTCTGACATGGAAACTAATGAAACGATTAAATTATTGTATAAATAATGAATAATAATTATCATCCTCAATGAACATTTTAGGTGACCCTGACCCTAGGAATTTTTAGGTGAAGAGCCACTTCACTCCCTTCACCTGAAAAGCCGCCACTGCTGTGCTTAATAATATGTGAACGAGGTATATATCACGGCAACGTACCCCATGAGATTTCTGCATAAAGATTTAATAAATGCTCACAGTTTTTCTATGTTAATCGAAATTATTTCACATTGGAAATATGTCCTTAAAAGTTTTTCAGATATTTCAAGTTTCAAGAGGAACAGCGTCCTCCTATTTCTGTTGGAGTATACTATCCTTGTTTTATGATTTCCTAATACAAATTCTAATAAGTCCAGTCTGGACGACATTCCCGAGTCCCGACAGAACAAGCACGCACGCTCGTGCGCCAATGTATGCCTAAAATTGTATAAGTATATAGGCGGCCCTTTCCATTTTTACGCTACATCATTTTCAAACTGATACAAAATCAGTTGACGGGAATTTTTTATTTGACTGATTGAAGAAGTTCACTCCCACTTTGACTGAATCGACCAATAGGAAATGATTTTGAGCATCAGTTTTTGGAGTGATGCAGCGTCAAATAGAAAAGTCGGAATGTTGTGATTTTGAGCTGCTGCGCATCACTTTCAACTGATGTTGCTTTCTGACAAAATCAGTTTAAGTACATAATTTTCACAATCACTTCAGTTCATCATAATCAAAAAAAGATGTTCTGTAGAATCAGTAGCGTAACTAGAGCCGACTCATGGGGGGGGGGTTACCTTGCTAGTTTACTGGTAAAAAAAAAGAGAGAGAGAGAGTTCTTTTTGACCAATGGGGGGGGGTTGTATCCCCAATAACCCCCCCCTGGGTACGCCAGTGTGTAGAATTAATTATCATCATAATCATAACAATAACATTTTGGTAAAAGTTCACAATTTACTTCTAAACATAATAGATAGTTAATCATTATCCTTGGTTTGCATTGCTAGTAAAGAAGTATTCATATTACTTTTGGGTTGAAACAATTGAAATACTTCGAAAAATAGTTTGTTGAAAATCTGTTGGTTGGCATAAGAGCAGTTTTCTGTAATTGTCGATTTAAATTAATATTCCATAGAGGAGTAGAGGTGTACCATAAGAGTGGCCCACTGCTTATAAACACCGAAAATCATTTCCCCTTTTTATGCATTATGCGATAAATCAACATTAGGTAGGTAGGTAGCTTAAAAACTCAATAAGCATCACAGAGATTTATGAAGAAAGAGTACATTCAATAAGTTCATTATATCTTATTTATTTTATGCTTTCTTATGTTTTCAGCCTTAATTTCATTGCAAGAGGTCATGTTAACCAGATTCTAACAATTCCTTTGTTTCACAACATTGGTTAAATAACAATAAAAAATTTATTGAAACAGGTAGGTCTTCGTGACAAATATTTTCAGGATATGCTTATTGAATTATTGATAGATCATCATTACAAAAGAAGTGATTGACGGTATTTTTTAAGTAGTTGGCCACTCTTATCCTATCTGCAACACTGAATACTACTACTGAATCAATAGATAAAAAAGCTTCTTCCCATCAACAAACCAAATTACTTACTTTTCTCTAAAAAATTATCGGTCCTGAGGACCCACCACCCCTAATATTGGTGGAAAATTCTTTAGGAAAAGACTCAAATTGCCCTCTAATCGAAATCTACATTCTACAAAGCCAAAGGAGACGACAACACTCCAGTCCGGGATCTCTCAGGTGCGTTGCGCCCGACGGAAGGCGAATCCTGAAAGATTTCATACCAGGATAACATGAAAAGGATGGTTATCCGTATTACGAGGACAACAACATTGCGCGGCCATCTTGCGAAAGACGCAATTCCAATAGGAAGTTTCATCCAGCAACCAGGGCATCATGTATTTGTGGAAGTCGTATATGTATGAGTGAATCAATATCATAGCTGGGAATGTACAAGTATACATCTTTAAAAAATCATTATGCTTCACTTAGCTATCCAGCGAACAGCCAACCCAATAATCTCCTGAAAATATCATGTAGAGAATTTGACAGTATTCTATCCTAGACCTTAGCAAACTATACGAAATCATAGGACATTTCCATGATATTTATGTATTCAACTTTCGCTTTATTCGATTGCTTTGGAAAAAAAACTTAAAAATCAAATGTTTCTTCAGTTTCCACTGATCAAAAAACTGATAAATATGTATATGAATTTCAATTCTCAGAATCGAATACTGGCTTTGGTTGCTGATTTTCAGTAAAAAATAAGTTTCATGTAAGTATTCCGATTGAATGAAACTTATCATGATTCAATTTCTCTATCACTACAGCTCAGCTATAGCCGTGACAACAGAAAGCAACACTAACATAGAATAGAATAGAATAGACTTTATTTGCTCATAAAGAAAATCACAAATAAAATAAATATCGACATATCTGCTCGAATCACCTTTTTTGAAGTAAAGAAAGTTATTTCAAACGAAAATCGAACCCAGCAATTTGAGTTCCAAGATATCCAAATGTTTATTGAGTTGATGAAATGGGCCAAAAGAGCTGCATGAGGAGAATTCCACCAATTTTAGTACCATTTTACATCAATTAGACCAGAGTCCAGTCTATAGTACGTAGTTACTGAATCTGCATAGAGCATATAATTAATAATAAATGGCAATGGCCTCAGAGTGAAAAGTAGAATCTGTTTATACGCGCGAACAATATTCCGGCGTTGCGAACTCGTGCCGTATGTTCATTCCGTATTCGGATAGTTGGTTTACCGCTCCCCTACTCTGATACTAATAGCTTGCGTCTGTTACAGACAGTTTGACAACATCGTCTGTTAGTGTTTAATTTTTTGAAACGATTTGTTCACATTTTCATTTCAATTCGAGGTTCATAAACTGAATTATTTTACTGATTTGGTGGCCGTTTATTGCTTAAGAGTATTCCAATAATTATAGATATGGCAAAATTACGAAAATGTATTCAGGAATTGGAGAAATACGAATCTAACCTCAGACTAAAGAATCTAACCAATTGTTTACTTCACCCCAGTGCGGCAGTGAAAAGCCCCATCTCACTCTTATGCTTGGTTGATTACAATGCAGTACTATTCACGAGTAGGGGCTCTGATGCAATGGCATATAGTTAATGATTTTCTCGTTAATAGATAACAATTTGATCTGACATCAGAAAGATCCAACTTAGCCCACTGTTGTGTAGGACAATGCAAACTTCACTTGCTTCATTTCATAATTTCCTATCATAAACTTTCATAAGTTTCGTAATATGCGATCATGACGACAAAAATCGTAAGAATTTCGAGGGGTGCGCCGCAATATCGATCGAAATTCGTTGCTTCTTACACCTCCTCGGTCTTCTGAGATCCTATCTTGAATTCTTATTAAAATTATAATAAAACATGTGTTTTGAACGCCTACAACAATGCAGGTTATTCACATACATACATATTTCTCAGGACTAAGCACCAACCAAGTGGAGGATAATCATGTGTTGCTGAATGACGACTTGTTCATGTTCACGAGAATGAACGAACGACCACGTGTTAAAAACCAACCTGCCTTCTTGAACGATTGTTTTGGTAACCTTCTTCACTTTATAATTTCCTGAGAAGAAAGTCCAGAATATGAACATGTGCTCCACCGTGTGACGTCACCCGGTGACAAAAATAATAAAATAAGTTTTTCGTTCAATTTCAAGGATTAAACGAGTATTTATGTTATATATATGTTACGCGCAATATAATTATTTAGGTCAGTATTTATAATGCTTGGTTGTTATGAATAATGACCATTCAAATTAAGCAATTTGATGAATTTTAAGTACTTTACGATCATTTCTAACACTGCCCGATTCATTATAAATACCGCTATTATTTCTTTAGGCACTTTGATTAATTGACAGCAATGGTACAACCATTTATATGTTCCACGAAAAAATCTCTTGGACGTCTTGTTATGGGAATATAAAAAAGGTTGCTCTTTTCAATATTTCAATTGAATTTTTTATTGTTCTCTCAGCACTATGGCCACAAAATTTTGTATGGGACGCATTAGGAGCATCTTGCATGTGGCCGCAAAATTTAATTTCGATTGGTTTCATTTTGTCTGATATATTGGGAAACAGAAATTTTGAATGGCTATTTTTTATGGAACACCCAGTATGATTTGATTGGTTAACCGAACTCGCCCTGAAAATCTCAAGGTTCTAAGACAATCCCTTCGAGAGTTATCAAGGGTCGGCCACAAGGACAGGTTGTATTCGACCACGGATTCTTCATCATTATCATTATCATTATCTGTTGAAGACATTTCTTTGATAAATCTTTTCTATGTTATATTTAGGTTCACTTTGATTTTAGAATACAAATTAATAATAGAAGTAACCTTTGAAATGAATATAATAATGATTTTGTGAACTGTCAAGTGAGAAATAAACTTGTAAAACGTGAATCATTTTTTAATCAAAAACTGTTAAATTTGTACAGTTTTTTACATTGGTCCTTCGAGCTGTGCAGTTTCATACTGCTAATTGGTATATTTGCATTTGTTTCGCCCTATGGAGAAGAAGGCAGACCCACCAAGAAGAAGTACAAGATTGACGAAGGGGATTCCACCGGCAAAATTAGGCGTAGATTCAGTCGACAAAAATAAAATGGTCTCTAGAAGTGAAGCAAAGTTGTCTAGGAATGACCAAAAATTGGATGTTGAGGAGGAATCTACGACTTTGGGAGAAAAAGTAGTGGATCCGTTGGTTCAAAATTCTTCTGTAGTTCGGGAGGAACAAGAGAGACATATTGATGAGAAATATATGAGTGAAGATGATTCCAAGAGTATTCGTTCGAAATCGAGCTGTAAATCCAGGATTAATTTGGAAATGGAAGCACTGAAATTACAAGAAAAATTTGAACATGAGGAGTCCATGGAAAGGTTGCGATTGATTCGGAATAAAAAAGAGCTGGCTTTCAAAGAGCTAGAACTGAAAATGAGAATGCTCGAAGAGGATTATAGAAGTGATGATGGTTTCCAAGAAGACACCCAACAAAATATTCAAGATAATCCTCAGAACGTGAAAGATTGGATACAAAGATGTGTTCCTGTTTCTAATTTGGAAGGTTACCCCGACTTAGGTTTGCCTTGCAGGGAAGGAAAAATTGGAGACAGGTCTGACATGTTATTGAAAATTGTTGAACAATGTTCTAAAAATACGCAAAATGTCACTCAGATTTTGAAACGTCAAAAATTGAGAGAGTTACCTTTGTTTTCGGGGGAGCTCACAGAGTGGCCGCTTTTCATAAATGAATTTAAAAGATCTTCTGAATTTTATGGACTGAATAATTATGACAATTTATTGAGATTAGATAGAAGTTTGAAAGGAAAGGCACGTGAAACTATCAAACCTCTTTTGAGTTCGCCAGATAATGTGAGTAGAATAATAAAAATGTTAGAAATGAACTTTGGTAGACCTGACTGGATAATTTTGAGTTTATAGAAAGGTAAAGAATTTTGGACATGTTCGCGAAGATAAATTAGATACTTGCATTTCATTCTCAAATGCTATCAATAATATGGTGACGACAATGAAAAATATTGATTGCACTCTTTATTTGTTCAATCCAGAACTCCTGTCAATAATTGTGGAGAAGCTTTCCCCAATCCAGAAATACAATTGGGGTAAGTACAAATTGCAAAGAGATAAGGAATCATTACCAACATCATTGGACGACTTTGCAATATGGTATGAGGATGAAATAGGTGCAGTGGCATCAATTTCGAATTCCATTTTCAAATCAAAGGGTAACTTCAAGAGGGAGACAATTTTTTCTGTGAATTCTGATTCTGAACGAATTCTAAGTAATAAACTATGTCCACTCTGTAAAGAAGATGGCCATAATAATGTATCAAAATGTCGACTGTTTCTTGATAAAACAATACCAGAACGAAGGAAAATTACTTCTGAATTTAAATTGTGCTTTTCTTGTTTGACTTTAGGGCACAGTTTCAAGCGGTGCTATAGGAAGAATAAATGTGGCGTAGATGGATGTATAGGAAGACATAATCCTTTGGTTCACCTTGCTATCGCTACAGAAACATCGACCCAGCAAAATCCAGACTTCTGTGGACAACTCACAACTGAGCGACAGTCTGTCTTACTGAGAATAGCAGCAGTTATTCTTCGAGGACCAAACAAGGAAGTTACCACTTTCGCCCTTTTCGATGAAGGCTCAACATGTTCATTGATAGAAGAAGAACTGGCCAACGAGTTGGAGTTGTCAGGTCCTGTCGTTCCTGTATGTTTTCAATGGACAAATCAGGTAACCCATTACGAAGATGATTCGAGAAATGTTTCTGTTGATATAGCTGGAGGAATTGAGGTGAAAAGAAATTTTTATGAAATTAAAAATTTAAGAACTGTAAGAAATCTTCAATTGCCTCAACAGAATTTCGACATTGCTGAACTTCTCGAAAAGTATCCGTACTTAAATCACGAAGTCTTACAGTCCTTGAACAATGCAAAACCTAAAATCTTATTAGGACAAGATAACTGTGGGTTGATTATTCCTCGACAAATAATACAACCCCGCTTGAACATGCCAATTTTATCGAAATCAAAGTTGGGGTGGACAATTCATGGACAAGTTTCCAGCAAATCCCCTTCAGATTCTTCTTTTGGCATTAATTTTTGTTGTTCGAATGAAGAATTAGACATTTTAGTAAGAAGTAGTTTCAAATATGAGGATTTTGGAAGCAAATCAGACAGTGATATATTTTCTTTAGATGATACAAAAAAATCATATTTAAGTTCTTCTCTGCAGGAAGATGTATTGAGAAAGAAGAGCAGAAGAAGCTCAAACAGTGGCAAGCTAAAAAATTATTAGAACTGCAAAATCAATGCCATGAAGCCCTGAAAGATATAGGAACTGGGTATAAAGGAGCAAGTTTGTTAGAAGATGAGGAAAATATATTGTTGGATAAAAGAGAAAATGAGGAAAGTGTGGCAAGAATAAGGGCTGATCTTGCCAACAGAAAATTACGAGAAGAGAAAAAGAAAGCTAAACATAATGTTTCTGTACCAACGCTTAAGAGGAAGCTTGTAAGACAGATGGAAAATAAGAGGGCCCAGATGATTTCAGGTTTGAAACAATCTTCAGGATCCTTCAAGAAAAAGATTGATGACAAATTATCAATTGATACTGAGATATCTGGAATAGTAACTGATTCCGATTCAGATTATGAAGATATTGATGAGAGCATTCTCAAAGAAAGAAATGTGGATATCAGTTTTAAAGTTGACAATAATTCAGGGAATTTCAACAATAATACAACATCAAATAATGATGAGATGAATAACATTGCAGAGAACTCTACTGATATTGAAAGTTTTGAATTACCAGATAATGTTGACCAGTTACTGAAGGAGCGCAGAAACAGAGAGATACAAGAATATCTGATCGTATAAAAAAACGTAGTTCACATCAATTGATACAGCCAGATATATGTGATACTTTGACAAAAAGGATAAGTAAAAGAAAAATTCACAAATGTGCAAGTGAAAGAGATGTTGCAAACATTCCATCAAATTCAATGTTTTCTTCCATTCAGCAGAATATTTATGCTTGTTCATGCTCAAGGCAGTCACCTTCACCTGTAGTTCGAAGTCCTACATGCTGTGGTATGGTAAATCGTACACCTTCAACAGAAAAACCTGTTTCCATATCAATACTTTAAAATGTTTTGATACAACGGACGAGGAAGAAGTGAACAAGAAATGTAGGGAATCACAAAGAGGTAAAATAAAGAAAACAACTTCAAAACCAGTGTTAGATCCAGCTGACGGAAAAGTACAGGTAAGAGAAATTCCAAATAGACCTAAAGTAACCCTGAAGTCAGTAAAAAGTCCTATAAAACCTTCAACGTTAACTTCTAGAACACCTTTACAAAGTAAGTCTAGTAAATCAAGATTGATCACATCACACATTGAAAGAATTACTGAAGATATTCTCATTATTTCTCCTGAACCACTGAACAACGACGATTTTCTAGAGAAAATCAGGCAAAGAGATAGAGATGCTCTAAAAAGAGGTCAAAAAGCATTAGAAAGGAAAAAACTCCAAAGGGAATACAATGATTTGTTGAAGAAGTTGCCCGCTTTACAAAAATTGGAAAGGCTCTATGAAATGAATGAAGACAAGCCAGAATATCATATGACTGAAGAAAGACTCAGAGAACAAGAAAAGAATAACAGAGTATTTTAGATGATACATATGAGAAATTATTTCCAGATAGGCGTCCACCAACTATTACAATTCCAGTGAAAAATAAATCTATATCTGCAACTACGCAAAGAGATGAAATATTACTGAATCAAGATTCACAATCGCTAAACTTGGGAACTTGGAAAAATGAAAGAAAAAAATACTATAATGGAGAACTCAAGAGACCAGTGAGCAAGCTTTGTATTTTGATTTTGATAATCTTTCACTTTTGGTTTGGTTGGTGGAGAATGTTGAAGACATTTCTTTGATAAATCTTTTCTATGTTATATTTAGGTTCACTTTGATTTTAGAATACAAATTAATAATAGAAGTAACCTTTGAAATGAATATAATAATGATTTTGTGAACTGTCAAGTGAGAAATAAACTTGTAAAACGTGAATCATTTTTTAATCAAAAACTGTTAAATTTGTACAGTTTTTTACATTATCGTTTGAGACCATTTTCGACTCGAAATTCAAAAATTACAGATTTGGACAAAACGATGTAGCACTAGTTTGAGTAGCTCAAAAATGACTAAATTTTTTTCGAAATGAACGCATTTTTTGAAAATAAAATGAGAGAGAACTTTTTTTTGGCAGCAATCGTAAGGCGAGTGTAGACTCGTTGAAAAGCTCGTGAAACATGAAATCTTACCGTATTTTATTTTCATTTTACTTATGTTGTAATCAAGAAATAAGACATAACTCTAAGAAAATCAGAAAAATATATATATACCTTCTCAGTACTAGCTAGGAGTGAATTTATTTTAGTAGATACTGAAAATGCCCTACACCCTTTACTTGGTACACTCCCAGGAATAGTAACTCAGCTATGAAATTTCGAATGATCTCAATGTTATTTGTATAAATTGCCCACTTGACTTTCAGCATTATACATAATGACCGGGCAATGTGATAATTGCAACATAATTTATCATTTTGTCATATCCTTTTGGGCACTTTGTGAATTGCCCGGACATTATAAACAATGCCCAATTATTTATATTGCCCGTAACATATACATATACATATACATATATTTTATTTATTTATATTTTTTTTTACGAATTGATTCACAGGAAGAATTGATTTTTAAACTGTAATCGACCATTAAAAAAATATTCATTTCGTAGTCAGGTTTTCGAGAAAAAAATTTACCGAAATAAGCTAGCGGATTCATATTGGGTAGTAAGGGATAGAATAAAAAAAAACATAATTACCAATTTCCACAGAATTTTTAGGTATACAGTCGACTCTCGATAATTTGAAACTCAAGGGACCAACGAAAAAGTGAAATACTGAAATATACATATAAAAATAAACACACAAAATCAATATTTATGGTTCTGGTGATGCGATCCTCTTGAAATTTTGTGCATCAACATTAATTATATGTCAGTTTTGATTCACAAAATAAACTTCACTTGAATCGGTTATCCTGTTATGGAAATTAAGGGAGTCTTCTTTTCAATATCACAATAGAATTTTCTATGGTTTTGTTGACACTATGGCGACAAAATTTTGCACGAAGATTTAGTATAACAGACAGTCCTCATTCACAAAAAAAATCACTTGAATGGGATATCCTGTTATGGAAATATAAAGATTCTTCTTTTCAACATTCCAATAGAATTTTCTATGGTTCTGTTGAAACTATGGCCACAATATTCTGCATGAACATTTAGTGTATCAATCTTTATTTATAAAATAAATTTGATTCGGTTATTTTTTCAGGGAAATATGAGTTTCGTCTTTTCAATATTCCAATTGAATTTTCTTTGGTTCTGTTCACACTTTGGCCACAAAATTCTGCATGATTCTTATTATGAGCATCTTTCATGTGGTCGCAAAATTTCATTTCGATTGGTTTCGTAATTTCGTTTTGTCTGAGATATTGAGGAACGGAAATTTTGAATGGCCATATTTTATGGAATACCCTGTACGATTTGACTGGTTAAAGAACTTTACCGCAGCATTTGCGAATCGAATTCTCTCTGAAAATCTCAAGTCTCTTGGACAATCCCTTCGAAACTTATCGTGCTTATAATTGAATTTGACCACGGAGTCGTCATCAGGCAGTCGAACCCTATCGTTTGAGACCATTTTCGGCTCAACATTCGAAAATTACAGACATTTGGCAAAACGATATAGCACTCGTTTAAATAGAACGAACGATCAAAAATACAAGTAAAAAGTTGTTCAAAGTACTTTTCTCTTTAGTCACTCACTATTTACTATCACGTAGTCTCAATACGAAAATATTCATTCCAACTCAACAAGTGCTCGTTATATTAGATTAATTTCTCTCTTTCAATATAGAAAGAATAAAAAGACGATGAAATTTTCCTTCAATATTTCTCGTAACCTTCCACAATTTATGGTATCCTGATCACGAAATGGGAATTCTTATTGAAATTTATGCCCCCTGGAGTGGAGCATGCACCTCGTTATATTGTTATTGTTACCTTCTTAATTTTATACTACCCGGTGATTAATTCTTTTAAAAATTGTGATATAACGCGATGTGTTGATCGGCAATCAAATTCTCGTAACTCTTTTTTCCTACTTGAATTAGGGAGCTAGCTTACAAGTGAAAATGGTCGAACTGTGTAACCACTCAACTCACTCACACTCACACCACAGCCAACTAGACAAATATTATAATAAACACACAACAGTAACATAAATCTCACTTCCCATTTCTTAGGCACAAACAATCGAATGTCATATCCCGCGTTTTCGAATACTCGTTTCGGGATAGTTCTACGTAACGCCGCTAGGGTCGCATAGAGTTGTATTTTGCTCAATAGAGACTTTAGACGGCTGTGCTCACACCATTGAATAAAGAATATTCTTTATTCAATGGCTCACACGGCAGCAGGGGGGTGAAACGCTAGAAGTAAAATCTACAACACGGACATACGTCTCCCCATTTATTTTGGGGGCGGAGCCAAGCGGTGACGTATGTCTGAGCTAATTCCAAATTATGTCAAATTTAAATGGGATGGGGTGTCATTGTCAATGCTGCCATTTTTATTGTTTGTGTGTTGTTTTGTTTGAGTCGAAGAAGGAAGTGAAAAAGTTGAGTTTCAAGTGGAATAATTGTTTAAATATTGCCAATATGAAAGTCTTTGTGAGGAGATTGAAGTTATATTTTCTGTTTCTTCGATAAGCAATAAGGTTATAGTAATCATTCTCTTTTTGGATGTATCTTTGCCTTACGAATGAATCAGTGTTATTGTGTACTGTGTAGTGACTACCTATAGTGACTTAACTTGACTTTTTTAATACAAGTGTTGATTTTCTATACGTATTATATGAACAAATGCTTCAAAATTTGTCAACAATTGCTCGGAAGTTTATCAACTGTACTCAAATTGTAAGACCTGTGGTTGATCATGAATGTTTGTTAGTTCAAAACATTCAATAGTTATGTACTGTACAATTGAGCCTAATAAAATAATTATTATTATAATGTATATTTTCTTTCAAAACTGCCTTTTAATTTCGAAACAATAGGAATAGCAAGTAAAATAAATAAATATATATTATCTTCTTTCTCTCTCTTACTGGAACACAGAGCATTGTCAAAATTCGGGACGAAACCATAGAACCTCTCTCTTACAAAAAGCGACCACCCCTCAGAATCCAATCGCCCCATTTATTTTTGACGTTTCAAATGTCACGCGTGTTGTAAGGGTTTAGTAGGCAGATAGCACTTCTTATATTTTATGTTCTGTGCACGGCAGTATCAGAAGGCAGAAGCCTCTTCAGCTCATGATATCCTACCTCTCATGACCACTTCAACATGTGTCTAGCCTTGGCAAAAAAACACGATTCTGCTCACAAGGAGAGGTTTTCTTCATCTTCTACCAATTCGGATCAAAATGTAAGAGAAAATAAAGAAAACGAAATCACTCAACTCTACGAATTACATTAATGAAAATGCTCCCAATCATAAGTTAAGTAAATATTTATTTATTTAATGGCATTACCTGAAGTGGTTGTCGGTAACCGCAGAATTACTAACCACTCCACGCTCATGATATCTTGATTGTAGAATGAGAATTTCTTATTAATTCTCGTGTTTGGTGCGCTTGATTGATGTGCTTTTTTGTAAGTGCGACCTTCCTAATCTCATCATATCCTATCTTCTATCAAAATTGTAAGATGCTGGCTGGTTTACGAAAGATTTAATAAGAAGTTTTACCGTCTTTCAAGACTTCTTGTCAAGTCAGACCGAAAAAAAGAAGTTCTTCTGAGTATACCTTCTACTTTTCATGGAATCCTCATTATTTAGACCAGTATTACAACATTCATTCGTTTCCACAGGTGGATGATGAGATATTTATTTAATTTGTAACACGTGTTCTCGTTATTGTGATATGAAGTGCGATCATTATAAAAAAATAATAATAATAAAAAAATTCACTCACTGTTCGTACAAATTGTACAATGTATGAAAATATGAAGTTTCAACAAAATATTTTGATATTACCGAGTTCAATAAATTCCATTACTTTATTTTAGATATTCCAAACATCGAAAAGAGTATTGAGCGTCGTCAGTTTGATGTGTCAATTTATTCGGTGAGAAAAAAAAACAGCCGTCTATATATTATAGGGAACTATAGAGAGAGTACTTCAGAAGGCTATGGTCAAAAATCACCTCAGTTCCCCTCTCGGCCATAAAGTCCAAATTTTGCTACTTGAACAGATAATATGGTATTTAACAGTGTATGTGTTATGCTACTCTTATGAGAGTGGACTATCGGCTAAATAACAGGAAATCATAAATTTAGGAATGTATTCATGACTAGAAAACAACCTTCCGATGTTCATTAGAAAGAAAAAACAGAAATAGAAATTTATTTCACCTACCAAAGGAATTGCCAACCCCTATATCTATGAACTCTATCATGCCCTGATTAAGTGTTGTGGAATGAATGAAACACAAGCTAGTAGATGTCACTACTTGAAAAAATATAGTATGTAAGCTATGAAATAGATGTCACTACTTGAAAAATAAATGGATGAAGAGTAGACGTATAAGCTACATAACAGGAAATCATAAAAGTAGGAATGTGTTCAAGATATGAAAATAACCTTAGACCCTTTGTCTAAGAAATAACCTTTCATTGTTAACGTAAAGTTTCGATTTATTTAACCTACCATAAATCACCAAAAGAATCACCAGCCCACCAACTGCCCTTTTGCCTCAGCACATATTTCATAACGCCCCTGATCCCTAGGCTATGTATGATTCTTTTCCTAATTATGTGCTGTGGCATGAATAGTAGATGTCACTACTTGAAAAAGATATGGTATATAAGCTATGAAGTAGATGTCACTACTTGAAAAATAGATGGATGAAGAGTAGACTTATAAGCTACATAACAGGAAATCATAAAATAAGGAATGTGTTCAAGATTCGAAAATAATCTTTCGTTGTTGATGTAAAATTCCGATTTATTTAACCCACCAAAAGGATCGCCAGCCCATTTGATTTGCCCACCAACTGCCCTTTTGCCTCTGGTCCCCTCTTGGTCATTAGCTCACATATTTCATAACACCCCTAGACCATCTATGAACTCTAACCTTGTCCTGTGCTGTGGGGCGTGGGCTGTTGTATTAATGGAACACATGCTAGCAGATGTCACTACTTGAAAAGATATGGTATGTAAGCTATGAAGTAGATGTCACTACTTGAAAAATAAATGGATGAAGAGTAGACTCATAAGAGAATCGTTATCATAAAATTAGGAATGTGGTCAAGATATGAAAATATTCTTTAATTGTTAACGTAAAATTCCGATTTATTTTTTAACCCACCAAAAATCACCAAAAGAATCGCCAGCCCATTTGATTTGCCCACCAACTGCTCTTTTGCCTCAGGTCCCCTCTTGTCCATTACCTCACATATTTCATAAACCCCCTAGGCCCTCTGTCTATGAACTCTAAACCTTTCCTAATTATGTGCTGTGGCATAAATGGAACACATGCTAGTAGATGTCTCACTACTTGAAAAAGATATGGTATGTAAGTTATGAAGTAGATGTCACTACTTGAAAAATAAATGGATGAAGAGTAGACTTATGAGCTACATAACAGGAAATCATAAAATTAGGAATGTGTTCAAGATTTGAAAATAATCTTTCGTTGTTAACGTAAAATTCCGATTTATTTAACCCACCAAAAATCACCAAAAGAATGGCATACCCATTTGATTTGCCTACAAACTGCCCTTTTGCCTCAGATCCCCTCTTGGCCATTAGCTCACATATTTCATAATGCCTCCTAGGACGCTATCTATGAACTCTAACCCTGTCCTAATTATGTGCCGTGGCATGAACGGAACACTGCTAGTAGATGTCACTACTTGAAAAAGATATGGTATGTAAGCTATGAAGTAGATGTCACTACTTGGATGAAGAGTAGACTTAAAAGCTGCATAACAGGAAATCATAAAATTAGGAATGTGTTCAAGATATGAAAGTAACCTTTCGTTGTTAACGTTAAATTCCGATTTAATTCACCCACCAAAAATCACCAAAAGAATCACCAGCCCATTCCATTTGCCCACCAACTGCCCTTTTGCCTCAGGTCCCCTCTTAGCCATTAGCTCACATATTTCATAACCCCCCTAGGCCCCCTATCAATAAACTCTAGCCCTGGCTGTCCTAATTATCTGCTGTGGCATAAATGGAATCCATGCTAGTAGATGTCACTACTTGAAAAAGATATGGTACGTATGCTACGAAATAAATATGTCATTACTTGAAAAATGAATGAAGAGTAGACTTATGAGCTACATAACAGGAAATCATAAAATTATGAATGTGTTCATCCTTTCGTGAAATTCCGATTTATTTCACCGACCTACATCACAACAAGAATTGCCAACCCATTTTTCCTCCTTCTCCTTTTGTGAACTAAATAAGTTCATATATTTCATAATTTCCCTAACTATGAGCTCAAACTCTTACTACATACTGTAGCATAAATGAAAAAAAATTTTTTGCTAGTAGATGTACTTGAAAAAGATATGGTATGTATCTTATTGTAAGGTATGTATCATGGTACCTAGGAGAGTGGACATATCGGTTACCTAGCAGGACACAATGAAATTATGAATGTGAATGTATTCATGACAAGAAAATTTAAGAAAAGCCCTGAGCAGAAGCTTTTGAGAGCTCGATCTTTGGTGGAACATTAAGACTATTACCTCAAAAGTTTAAATGGGACTTGAGATTGATACCAAATATATAATAACAGAATCTCAGCACAATAAGAATAATATTCTGGGAATTATTAAAAAACTGAAATGTGTAAAAATAAATACTTAAAAAAAATTAATTCTATGGCTCTGATGATGCGATCCTCTTGAAATCTTGCATGAACATTCAATATATCAGTCCTGATTCACAAAAGAAATTTCACCCGAATCGTATATCCTGTTACGGAAATATAAAAATTCTTCTTTTCAATATTTCAATTGAATTTTCTATGGTGGGAATGGAACTCACCCTCAAGTCTCTAGGACAATCCCTTCGTAAGTTATCGCGCTAAAGGCCGGACGGATGACCCCACGAACAGAATTGAATTTGACCACGAATTCCATCATCCCTATTGTTTGAGACAATTTTCGGCTCAAAATTAGAAAATTACAGACAGTTGGACCAAACGTTTGAGTAGCTCGAAAAAAAATTTCGAAAAACAATCAGCAACGAGAACAGATGCACTTTACCTTAGACTATATCCCTTAGTCTAAGAACTTTACCCACCCCTTAACGATCAATGAAAAAAATATATTTTAATAAATCTCTCTCTGTATATTTAAGTGAAGCCGGAAGAGATTTTAGTTGGTTTATCAGGCGCGTAGGACCGCAGTATTGGTTGATAATTGGTTTTCTTTCAGAAATAAATAAGGAGGAACCCCGAATTTTAAATATGAAGATGGCCTCTCTATCTGTTATAGTGGCTCAATTTATTTAAGCTTCTTACTGCTAGATGGCGACCTGATGCATTCTGAGCGCTCCTTTTACTTCAAGTGCAATATCGTTTTGCCCAAATGTCCGTAATTTTCGAATCTGGTGCCGAAAAAGGTCTCAGACGATAGGGTTCAATTCTATGAGTCTAGCCGGCTGTAAGCACGGTAACTTTCGAAGTGATTGTCCTAGAGTATCGAGATTTTCAGGGTGAGTTCGTTTTCCAAGTGCCACGGTTTAAGTTCGTAAACCAGCCAAATCGTACAGGGTGTTCCATAAAATATGACCATTCAAAATTTTTGTCCCTCTATACAGGGTGTCCCATTACTCGACGTCAACCCGGAACCGGGTGAAAAGGCAAGTAATGCTGGTTGTCAGAAAAATATAAAAAAGAATCTAAGTTGCATGATTTTAAAATAATGCGCATTTAAAAAAACACGCAAAATTCCACACCCTGTGACAGTCTTTTCGCTCCTGTTGCCACAAAAATCAACTTTTTCCAACTTTTTTCTTTGCTGTGTAACCTTGAATAATGCTTGTCTAAACTGTAATCAAAATTTTGACACCAGCTGCTCTAGGTTTAATAAAAATAGGGCTTACTTCTCAGAAAAAAAAATTCAAAATGAACAATTGCCTAGTTTCAACTGACTGTATTGAAAAAAAAATGTACTGCGTAGGTTTGGCATGTTTTTTCAAAAGTTGGCGCATTTAGTAAGGATTCCAAAATGGTATAATACCTGTTTAATTGTAGCTGCCGTAGTTCAAATTTATTTTCGATTGCCTTTGAATACACTTTTTCGTTAACTGCTTTCCAGTAATAAAGTCCAATGGATTCAAGTCCGGTGAACGGGCCGGCCTTGAGATTGGGCCAAAACGTCCGATCCATCTTCCAGGAAAAAATGTTACCAGAAAAAAAAATTTTCAGAGGAATTTCTCCGGAAAAATTTTTTCTGGAAAAATTATTTTCTCTGGAAATTTTTTTTTCTGATAACATTTTTTCCGGAAGATGGATCAGACGTTCTGGTCCAATCTCGTGGCCGGCCCATACACTGGACTTGAATTCATTGGACTTTTTTACTGGGAAGCAGTGAACGGAAAAGTGTATTCAAAGGCAATCGAAAATAAATTTGAACTACGGCAGCTACAATTAAACAAGTATTATACCATTTTGGAATCCTTAATAAATGCGCCAACTTTTGAAAAAACATGCCAAACCTACGTAGTACATTTTTTTTTCAATACAGTCAGTTGAAACTAGGCAATTGTTTATTTCGAATTTTTTTTCTGAGAAGTGAGCCCCATTTTTAAGAAACCTAGAGCAGCTGGTATCAAAATTTTGATTACAGTTTAGACAAGCATTATTCAAGGTTACACAGCAAAGAAAAAAGTTGGAAAAAGTTGATTTTTGTGGCAACAGGAGCGAAAAGACTGTCACAGGGTGTGGAATTTTGCGTGTTTTTTTAAATGCGCATTATTTTAAAATCATGCAACTTAGATATTTTTTTATATTTTTCTGACAACCAGCATTACTTGCCTTTTCACCCGGTTCCGGGTTGACGTCGAGTAATGGGACACCCTGTATACTAAACAAACGAAACCAATCGAAATAAAATTTTGCGGCTAAGATGCAAGATGCTCATAATAAGCATCATGCCAATTTTGTGGCCATATTTTGTGAATGAGGATTGATATATTGACTGTTCATGCAAAATTCCTAGAAGATCGCATCTTCTGAACCATAGAATTTAATTTTTCTTTAATTATTGATTTTTTACATATACCTAATTACGATCGTGCTGAGATTTTGTATTCATATACTTGAATTTTTAGTGAATCTCTAGTTCTATACAAAATTTAAGGTGATAGATTCATTGCTGCACAATGTAAAAGCCTTAAAAGCTCCACAATGAACGAGCGCTCAAAAGCACCAGCTCAGAGATTTTCTTGAATTTATTTGATAAATTATACCATTTGAATCGAGTATCATTTATGCCATATGTTTTCTGTTGAATATTAATGTGTGTACCCCTCGTCCGAGCGTTTTCATATAATGGGCATATTTTCAGTAATTTTCAGAAAGAATCATTTTCGAAATATTAAAACCCCAAGAAAATCGAAGCGATTATCCGTTTTTCCTGTTATCAGGTTATTTAGGAGAAATTATCAAAATCACAGTATTAGCTGTTGATTGGTAGTGGCGTATGCGTTACTATTCATATTTCATTGGTTGAATTTTGAATCACAGTTTAGTACTATGCGAACTGCCACTCTGTTGTGATTCGTTATTCCCACTAAAAAATAAACACTACTCTTAATGCTGCCACATGAAGTGATCCCATATTTTAACATACTGGAAACGCCCATTGAGCACTGCCGACCTACAAAAATCGCTGATTCGATGTTAATGTCCTATTTCATTATAATTATTATTACAATAGTATAGTAGAGAGGAGGCCAAAGCCTATAAACTCTCAAGATAAACATAAAATGCGTGAATGTGTAAAAATTTTGTAGAATTAATCCAAATGCCGTTCGGAATTCAATAAATGAAAAGGATTCTCTGATGCATAACATCGAAAATCAACTAGAGGAATCAGACAATTAATAGCTTTGGATCCATGAATCGTAATCCTCGCTCCATCAGATTGGTCTGTCTATCATCTCGTCAATTCTCCAATTATCTAGTAATGGGTAGCAGTCTGCCCTTTTCAGATTCCGGGAAATTATTTCCTGTAGGTAATTCAGGCGACAAAATAATGGAGCATACGTTAAAATGCATCATTGGACCATCACAATGTTATTTCAGTCTACAATAGAGGTGTCAAAATGTGATAGTATCAATGCTTTCATCTTGGATTTTGTGTTATTCAGATTTATAGAGAACAATCGCGTTGTCTACTTCAGACTAGATGCTACCTGCACGAAATCAGGGACGAGTTTACTCGCGACAAGACATGACAGTTGTTGTCAAATTAATAACCATACATATAGTCCGTCCACGAAAGTTTAAGAGTATAGTTGGCGTTTGTTTATTTATCTGAAGTTGGCAGTATTTGCTGTCATAACGTAAAATAAAGTCAACGTTGCCGAATGTAACCGGCCTCGTCCGACGAGCTTGCGAGTTATCAGAAAACTCTATGTGATATTGATAACATTGCGTATCAATCTGACAAGAAAATAAACAACATAACCTAAAGTTCTAATATACGCAGTGGGTTATGACAAATTGTCATGGCCAACCGACGACTCAAACTTTCGTGAACGGACTAATGCATGCAGAATAATCTGTCACTCATTAAATAGCCTTGTCAAATACCATTCGAGCATCTAATTTTTGCTGTAAAAAAAATTAAAAACAAAAGACAATGCAAAGAAATATTTGTTAACAAATAGCATTCGTGCACTAAAAAAATCCTCGTCTTCGACTATTTTTGTTGACACAAGTACTCATGCTCTTTGTCGAAATAAAATTATTGCTTAGCAGCGTGTTTGTCGGAAAAATTAGATGCCCTTATGAAATAACTTACGAAAAAACAAATATTTGTTCCTGCAAACAATCAGGAGAATTGATTTTTTGTATACATCATTAGATCGAAGCGCTATGATGTACAGAGTTTCCAATCCTTACATGATATAGACACTTTTGGGTTTGCTATCCAGTTTCTAAGGGGTATGATTCCGCGATATAATTCAAATTTCTGTTTTTAGAGAACATTAGTTCATCAAAACTTATGAGCAATCTCATTCAGATGAAAGTTATGAATACAATGTTTTATTAAGACATGTAACATGGAACGAATCAAGGAATCATCATATATCACAATTTCATCTGCAATCAGCGCATCTCTATACGGTAGATAATTACAATTAAGTGGGTGAAAATTCGATTAAATTATTGGCGAAAATAATTGAATATTGAATCATCTACGGAATGATGGTGACCCCATGCGTAGGTAGACATAGGCATCGCATACTTCTGATAATACCTAGTCAGTAATTCAAATTTCACATAATTAATTATTAATTAATTTTCAATATACCTGAATACAGAAATTTTGCATATTTTCATGTCCTATTCATATTTATTAATTTTATGAATAAAACTAAATTCAACTTGCAGATGAGATGGGATATAACTCGCAATATACATAGGTACAGGGTGAGGCAAAACAAACAGTGCAGTTTTGATGGGCTATATTAAAATAAATTGGCACAACATCCGAAAACGTGGTTTATACTGTTTGAGTCAGTACCTCACACCATTTTTTCACTTAAGTTTTAAAGATCACATCATCAAGATGATCTCCTCCAGAAGTGATGCACTGATGTGGGCGATTTCTGAAGTTTTCAACTGCGTTCTGGCACATATCGATCGGAATGGCGGCAATTTCCTCTCTAATACGGATCTTCAGTTCTCCCAAATTGTGAGGACTTTAGACTAAGTATATATAGTCTAAGGTGAGGACGATGCTTGAAAACCTTTTCCTTGAAGTATCCCTATAGGAAAATATAGCAAATATCGAAATCACCGTATTTGAGCATTTGCGATTTTTCTGAGGCTATCTCAAGGAAAAGGTTTTTAAGCATCGTACTCACAATTTGGAAGAACTTAAGATCCGTATTACAGAGGAAATCGCCTCCATTTGATATGTGCCAGAACGCAGTTTAAAACTTCAGAAGAGAATCCTACCAAATTTTTTAAAACATAGATAAATTGAAAATAGTAATCATCGAAATAAATACAATCTTCAATTTATAGCCTATAAAGTATAAATTGAAGATTGTATTCATTTCGATGATTACTATTTTCAATTTATCTATGTTTTAAAAAATTTGTTAGGTTAGCCTCCTTAAAGGCAAAGATTTTTTTGTTTGTCATTTTTTCTTTATCTTAGAATCCTACCAGTTCATTACTACATATAGTACGTTCACGAAAGGTTGAGCCGTCGGTTTTTGGCATTTGGCATATTTCACTGTGTATATTAAAATTTTAGGTTATGTTGTATATTTTCTTGTCATATTGATACGCAATGTTGTCAATATTGAATAGAGTTCTCTGATAACTCGCAAGCTCGTCGGACGAGGCCAGGTACATTCGGCAACGATGATTTTATTTTACGTTATGACAGCAAATACTGCCAACTTCAGATGAATAAACAAACTCCTACTATGCGCTCCAACTTTCGTGAATGGACGATAGTGTTAATTTCCAAAATACAACATTGACTAATTTTACATTGAATGAATAAAAATGACTAAACTTCAGCTCGTGAATAATAGCTATCATTATACGCTCGTTGCATAATATACTATTCCGATGATCCTGTCAATCGAGAAACTACGTTATTATTGTACGTTTGAAAAAAAGATGCTTTTATTTCAAGTTCCGTGAACAAACAGGAGCATCTACCCTCAAAATATCGAGTCTATACTTAGACTTTGTCTAAGAGTCTATAACTCCCTAACTGCTTCCGCTTAAAAGTTATTGTGCGTATGACCGAACAGAATTTATTTTGACCTCGGAAATTTCATCAGTTCGTCCAACTCAGTCGATTGAGACTACTTTCGGCTCAAAATTCGAAGCCTACTGTCCCACTGACAATATAGCATGCTGTGCTTCTAATATAAGCGCAAAAAAAGTATCCTCAATATAATGGAGCATAGACAGCATCAAATTCTGAGTTTGCTTATAACTGACCGTGAATCTACTTACTCGTAATTAAAGTGTTATGCAAATTTCATCCTACGTTATATTTTTCGTACTATAAATGATGAACGGAAAAGCGTAATGAACTTATGCAAGAACACAACATGTAAACAGACCGACAAATATTTGAATTGCAGCATTAAAGTGAATGTTTATTGGTCAAACATTGAGTTGAAAGCTCTTTCGCCGATGAGAGTGGATATGAGGGCATTAAAATTGATGAGGACAGAGATGGTGCGGAATTTTATACATAGTCATTCCAAAATTTCCCGGAAATAGTGATGATATTTTTATAATTTTATAACGTTGTTCGTTGTTAATAATCGTAAATTATGCTAACAACTATCTTATCTATATATTCTGAAGGGAAAGATGGCAATATGAAATGATTATTGTTGTATTTCCCCATGCCCTGGTTAAGGAATGAAGAATGTTTTAACTTGAACTTTCACCAATGGGCATTTCTATTGATTTCCAGAATAACTCATTTTAGAAATAATAGACCCTCAGAAAATAATAGCGATCATCTGTTTTTTGTTTGCAGTCAGGTTTTAAATAAAAATATTGATTTTGAAACATGCTAACGAATTCAAACGATCAGAATTGGTGGTTGTAATTGTCGCAGACATTAATTTCATTTTTTTGAATATTGAATCACAGCAATACCAATTGGCAAATCTTCTGCGACATCCCTACTAATTATGCTTGCTCGTACGTCATCATGGCGCTACTTCTGAACATACGAGTATAAAAATGGAATTTTCAATATTTAATTAAAATTAATTAGAATCTTGACTTTTAACTGAATAAGAGGATAATCAGATATTTAACATAACTCTCAATGTCAGAGCAGGAATTTACTTTTTTACTCTTAGCTGTCAATACTGTCATGTCTGTCAAATGAAGAAACTCCATATTTCGGCCTACCGGAAATTTCTATTATCAGGTTAGGGATAGGCATAATAATTATAGCAATCAACTCACACATCCAATGAAAAAATCAATTGGAAATTGGAAAACCAGTATTATGCACACATTGAAATTCTACATGAACATTCAGTATATAAGTTTTGATTTACAAAATAAATTTCACTTGAATCAGTTATTCTGTTATGAAAATATAAAGATTCTTCTTTTCAATATTACAATTGACTTTTCTACGGTTTTGTTGACACTATGGCCGCAATATTTTGCATGGATATTCAGTATTACAGTTTTCATTCACGAAAAAAGTTCAGTTGAATCAGATATCCTGTTATGGAGATATAAAGATTCTTCTTTTCAATGTTCCAATTGAATTTATTATGGTTCTGTCGACACTATGGCCACAAAATTCTGCATGAATATTCAGTGTATCAACTTCTATTTACCAAATGAATTTCATTCGAATCGGATATTTTTTATGGAAATATGTAGTTTCTTCTTTTCAATATTCCAATTGAATGTTCTATGGTTCTTTTTACACTATGACCACCAAATTTTGCATGAAGCTTACTATGATCATCTCGCATACGGCCACAACATTTCATTTCGATGGGTTCCGTTTTGTCTCAGATATAGAAGAACGAAAATTTCGAACGGCCATATCCTATGGAACACCCTGTATGATTTGGCTAGTTAACGATCTTAACCGAGCCATTTGGGAACCGAACTCACCCTGAAAGTTTCGAGTCTCTAGGACAGCGGTTCTCAAACTTTTTTGGTGACGCAACCTTTTTGACAAGCAAAATACCTGACGGAACCCCACAATAAATCAATAGTTTTCAAAAGTGTATTCTTTATTAAAAGCATAATAAAAGTACAATGTGACAGTTAGTAATTATTATTCACTGTAGCACATGGCAAGGTCAATAACAGAAGATAGGTATTAAAAGAGAAAAAATCTTTACTAATGGTTTCACATGGAGCGTATGATCAACGCTGACTGTCAGCTCAGGAACTCAGCGTATGCCTTTAGTATGGAATTCATGGTTCATGTGAAATGCTACATTTTACTGCATGGCACTTTATCCGTCTGGATTCAGCACTGATCGTACGCTACATGTGAAACGGCACAAAGTCCTAGATTCGGTCTCGAACATTCTCGAAAATATTCGAGTCGGCGTTTTTGGTAAACAAAAAGCGCCAACAAGTCAAAATTCTCGATCAGAAAGGGGTATTTTGATTTTTTTCTCTAAATTCTTGCGGAACCCCTACAGGGGTATCACGGAACCCTAGGGTTCCGCGGAACATACTTTCAGTATCACTGCTCTAGGACAATCCCTTCGAAAGTAATTTTGCTAACGGCCGGACGGACGGCCCCCCAGACAGAATTAAATTTGATCACGAATTCGTCATGAGAGATTCGAAAATTCCAGACATTTGGACAAAACGATATAGCACTAGTTTAAGGAGAACGAGCGCTCAAAAAGCGTTGAGACTTACAACTGAAATCTTTCCGTTCACCTCTATTTTTATGAACTCAGCTGGAGAAACCTTAAGGCCTGGTTTCGGTAGGCATGCAGCAGCTGCAAGCAGCCGCTGCTTGCATCCGCTGCTACGTCGGAGTGGTTTCGCTTGTGCAGCCGCTGCATGCAGCCAAACCAAACTATCGGCAGTCGCAGTGAGAATTCGACAGTCATGGAGTATGTACTTGCGCTCCATATTTTAGAAGAAGAGCAGAGTGAAATAATTCTGAAATTCATGACAATGAGAAATAGAAAAAGGCGAGCTGTACATTTAATGTATAAAAACAGGAGTGAGGAAGGTACCTTCAACAACCTCATAACAAAGCATCTAATAGATGATGAAGAAAAATTCCATAGTTTTTTTCGGTTAAACAGGAATCAGTTCAATTATGTGCTACAAGCTATCAAAGAAAATATTAATAATGGTAACAAATACGTAAGAACGGTTCGAAATTTTGTATATTAAATTGTAAAAAAAATGTTTCGTAATCTCATACTGAATTAAAATTAAAAATATAAAAAAAATGCGATTTACCTGTTTTTCCCTCCATTTTCGAGGCTATCTTTTGACATATATTATCCTTTATGCCATTATTTTTATACTCATTGTGAGATGCATCATATAAGCTTCTATTCATAGACACTAATTCTATCAGCATCATTTCCTCGTCCCGCGAAAATCTATCTACACTCTGAATACTCATTTTTCACCCAACGTATGCTGCAGGGACGTCACACAGACTGGTACCCGAGCAGTCGGCAGTCGGGCCGGGCCGTTGCAGCCAGACTACATTAAATGGAGCGGATTTTGAACCAATCAGAGAGCAGTAGGGATTTTCAAATTTGACAGACGAAATCTGTTTACATTTTCGACAGATGTCAGCTTGACTTTTGAAAACATTACGGTTTTTACCTATTTTAAACGTTATTTAGAGCTTGAAATGATGGGATTCTCAATTAAAACTCAAGAAAGAGGAGATTGTTGTACGCATTTCCGTTAGATGAAATTATTTCATTTTCGATGTTGATATGAAAATGGGCAATGACTTTGCTACTTAGAGGTAAACTTTATCCCTAATTTTCATTATTGAGAATTCCTTTGACTATTGATGTTATTTCAGGTTTCATCTTATTCAGCAAGCCAGGGAAAATGTGCCATCTATTAAGAGCCTGAACAATGACTCTCAAGATGAAAAGAACATGCACACGAATAAATTGATATTTTCTAACGGTCTACATAACATAGACTTCATTCAGCATCTATTATTATAATTGTTTAATTTTATCTTGCATTTTTCAGTTAGTTTAAAAAAATCAAAATCAAATGAAGTTTCTCTACGATAGAACTACTTATTATACCAGAAAAATATTATGCCATGAATTGTGATCCATATTTCCTCCTGTTTTATTATGATTCCAACAATAATCACTAGTTTTGTCCTATATCAGTTACCCTGTTTTATTTTCTATTTGTTTCAGTGAAGTCCTTCAGCATTTGTGCAATAGTACCTTTGATCATATTCAGAAATTTTTTACTAATTAAACACATATTGTACTTCCCAACATTAATATTTTCAATAATCGAGAGCACTAAAAGATTATACCATACAAAGAATTATTGTTTACAATTGAATTATACAAAAATCAAGTTTGACTAATGAAAGCATGGTTAGTATCGAACTGAAGTTTCATGTTAAACGCAGACTCAAAATCAGGTTTAAATAATTTACACTTTTCTGAAACAATTATGCTCAACTTATTCGCTGTGGGTTGAAATGAAAATATTGTTATCGATTTCAATCCTCTTTCCAAAAAGAACATAAAAATATCTGGTACCTGTTCATCAAGATCCCAGGCCAAAATTAATAAAGGCATTGATCAGGCACTAAAGGTAATCATTCATCAAATCTTTCAATATGAATAATTGATTTCCAATATTCCTGTTCAGTTGTGAGAGTGCACATAATTGAAATACCTACATATAAGTAAAGGACAAGAAAGTGAATTTGAAAAGTGATATGGTTCTTTCTTTTTGAATAAATATTAGATAGTGGTTCAAATAATGTGTTTATTCTTCGTTTAGATACATCAGTTTTCTCGTTCATTCACTTCAATTAAGCCTGATAGAAATTTCATGCAGTAACACCTTCAATCGTTCACTTATTTATGAAATTAGAACTTTATGTGCTTAATTACATTCATAGTCTCTGCTAACATTATACCCAATTCAGTAAAAATTAACCACAAACAAATCCATCATCGAAACTTATTCATTTATCTTGTAAGATCAGCACATGATTAGATATCACAAGTTAACTACTAACTAAATACTTGTATTCTGGGCAAAGAGTAAGAATCAAGTTAATTCAATTTACAGTAGATTATACTTTTACACATACTGAAAAAAAACTTGACATATCAAATGCTTCTTATAATAACACAACGATTTATTCACATCCAACTTGAATAATGATAAGATTGACCGAGTCAAATGACCATTGACCGAAGTTCTTCAGCCCTCATCGAACTATTTTCTCTATTTGTGAATCATGTAGATATAAGTCCATCAATTGAATTTTGTCTTGATACATTGATTTCTCTCCTTCTTTATTGATAATTGGAATATAAGAATACATTTTCAAACCAATTTGATGGCTCAAACAAGTTTCAAAGTACATCATTCCATTATATTCGTATTGATGGCACATTTTTCCTGGCATACTGGACAAATAAGAGGAAATCTGAAAATCAAATGAATACTTGAAAATATTATCAATAATGGATATTAGGGATAAAGTTACCTTCGAATACTAAAGTCATTATTGCCCAATTTCATTATTTTCATACCATCATCGAAAATGAAATAATTCCAGCTAACACAAATGGGTACAACAATCTCCTCTTACTTGAGTTATAATTGAGAAT
The DNA here is from genome assembly GCA_013421045.1 of Propylea japonica. NCBI lineage: Eukaryota > Metazoa > Arthropoda > Insecta > Coleoptera > Coccinellidae > Propylea > Propylea japonica. The sequence continues at coordinate 28,387,295 of CM024247.1, forward strand.
CCCATAAATTCAAGCTCCAAAATCCAAATAACGTTTAAAATAAGTAAAATCCGGAAATCGGAATGTTGTCAAATGTCAAGATGACATAGGTGTGTTCTTTTATTCATCAGATGGATTCACCGCTGTCACCACGGTTGCATCAAGTCGTTCGTTTATTCAGCGGTTGAAACTGTCACTCGTTCGTTTACTCACCGATGTTTCCATCGGTGGCTCATCGGATCCATCGACTTTCAGAGCCGGTGAATGTGATGAAATTCTGATGAATCAAGTGGAGGGGGTAAATTTGTATGGCAGAAACGTCAATGTTATCTGTCACGACTCAACTAAACAGCAGATAACTATCAACTCGTTCTTTTATTCGACATCTGATGAGCCATCTGACATTTCATCTGGTTTCCATTCGGGTGAACCCATCGGTGAATAAAAGAACACACCTCATCTGACGAAAATGTAAACAGATTTCGTCTGTCAAATTTAAAAATCCCTACTGCTCTCTGATTGGTTCAAAATCCGCTCCTTTTAATGTAGTCTGTTGCAGCCGCTGCTGCGATCGTGGCTCAAGCGAAACCACTTCTTCCTAGTTCCGAAGAATCAGTGTATTTCAGAGCTGCAACGGCTAATTTCAGATGCAGCTGCATGCAGCGGCTGCACAAGCGAAACCAGGCCTTTAGCGGTGCCTATTTATATAATATTTTTTCATTTTGGCATAAGTTGTCTCAAGTATTATCCCCTAGTTTATTATTAGATTCTTAGAGTGAAATGTCGCAGTTTCAAGATTTTGGGAGATGACGCAAATAATTAGGGCCTGTAAAGAGTTAATTGCAAATTTGAAGATCTGAAAAACCAACGCTTGTAGGAAAGAACTTTTTACCAATAACACAATAACCCGGTCGAAATGTAACTTTATTCAAATACCGAAGGAATTTCTCAGGGCAACAAAATTATAATGAAGCTTGTAAGCACAGAGGTGATGTTAATATTAGTTATTGATTCCAGATTTAATTTCATAATATTTAGCCAAACCGAAGGCAAAACTTGGAGATAATTAGTTCAAATTAAAAGGAACTCTTCCATATCAATATTTCAGCTTATTTTAGACAAAGTCAATATCACAACTTTTATGGACAAACAGAATTTTTATATCCGGTGCACTAATATCGGGTACCCACAGTGTAATATGATGCCTCGTTTATTTTTTTTATTTGCAAAGTTCTTTCAGTATCTCGATTCAAGTATACATCTTATTGATAACTCTCATGTGAATATGAAATATGGATGTTATAAAAATTTCAAAATTATATTTATTACTGTTACAGTTAATTTTTTATTAGACTTATATAGTGGTCCCTGCTGACAAGAATAAGTGGTCCATGGACAGGAAAAGGTTGGGAACTACTTCTAACCCTGCACCTGTTGAGCATTATACAGGGTGGAGCAAAATAAACAGTGCCGTTTTGATGTGCTTTAAAAAAAATGGCACAACCTAAGTAAGAGTGGCTTATTCTGTTTGAGCCAGTACTACACTTCAGTTTTTCACTTAAGTTTTAAAGATCACATCATCAAGATGATCTCCTCTAGAGGTGATGCACTGATATAGGCGGTTTCTGAAGTTTTCAACTACGTTCTGGCACATATCGATCGGAATGGCGGCAATTTCCTCTCTAATACGGATCTTAAGTTCTTTCAAATTGTGACGACGATCTCTTCCTTGTGGTAGCCCCATAGGAAAAAATCGCAAAGGCTCAATTCCGGTGATTTCGCCTGTCACCTCAGGTCGCCCCTCAGGAAAATCGCCGCCATTCGATATGTGCCTTAGAACTCAAAACTTGAAAACTTCAGAAATCGTCTACATTACTCCTTGGGGACATCATCTTGATGATATGGTCTTTAAAACTTAGGTGAAAAAATGGGGTGTGGTACTAACTCAAACAGAATAAACCACTTTTTCGTAGGTTGTGCCGTTTTTTTTAATAGCCCATCAAAATGTACTGTTTGTTTTGCCCCACCCTGTAAAGAATGAAATAAAGACTTTAATTGTTTGCAATATGAAAAAATTGTTTGTTTCTGAAAAATTTTTTGTCTTTTTGACGTTACATTGCTAATGCAATAAATCCGGAGTACTTTCCGTTTCTGCTGCCGAACGTGATCTTTCACCCCAGAAAGAAGTAGCCATATATTATTCTTTTATAAAGCAATAAATGAGGAATGAAATGAAGCGATACTCAACAGCGACAGGACCAATAAAAAGTTATTAACACTAAAATTCGGACCCTGGTCTTATTCGAAGGCCCTTCAATAAATAAAACCTTCGTTGACCTATACACAGATCGCTTAGTTTGCCAGTAAACAAAATATTGACATTGGAATCCATAGTTTCACTGTCAATAATAGTATATTATTTTATAAGGAGGGGAAGTGTCACTTTTCATGGCGAGCTTGAGTTTGACAGCCAAACGCAGTGAGGCTGGCAATTGAAACGAGCCATGAAAAGTCACTTCTCATCCTAATGAAATATGTTATTTTATTTTCAAACGTTTTGAAATTCATGAAAATCTGAATATCCATCTTCGGATTGATTTACATTTACTCACATGATTCTATCCATTTACGATCGTTATATTTTGATTTTTGACATTTCTTAAAATTGATTTATTTATGACATCGGAAAATTCTGACAACTGTCATGTGTGTTTAAGAGGAGGAAGTCTATCGGGGAAATGCTCATTTTAGAAGAAATAGGCCAGATCCAAATGAAGCAAGGTATGAATATCCTTTTTTAATCGCTCAATAACGTTTATTACTAAAATATTTGTTCTAGGAACTTTGGAATTAGAAGAAAGAACGAAGAACGATGACAACTGTCAAGCGAGTTCCCAGGCCAAATATGCTCTAAGATATTTGCAATTTTAAGAAGGAAAATAAATAGATACGAATAAAACAAGATACGAATATCCTTTTTGAATAGTTTTATTACGTTTATTGATAAAAATATTCGTTTCAGGAATGTTGAAATTACGAGAAAGAACGAAGTTCATTTGTGGATAACTGAAGACCTATCACAGAGGAATTTGATGAAAGCAAATAATGTATTTATTGTTACATTACAATTGAATTTTATTATAAAGTCAGTATGTATTGGTGCTTTATATAGATCCTTCCACGATTTTCATAACTGTTTAAATAGTTTTGAAGTGATGATTGTTATTGACATGTCCTGTCAGTGGTGATTGAAGGAAATTGAATGTTACCGATATGATATCAGTAAGTACTTGAAATTTGCATTTATTGATCTGTTTGAAAAGGTAGATCATGGTTATTACCAATTCTAATTCATCTTTTGCATAGTAACACTTTTCCTGCCGCCGGACGGAAAAGTGTTGCTTAGCAACACTTTTCCTCCTTGGCGGAGAAACAGAAATTTTCGATGATCCTGTCAGTCGGAAAATGACGTTATTATTGTACGTTTGAAAATAATAGTATATTATATTTAAAGGATTAAAAGTGCAGTTGCGAGGCGCAGCCGAGCGAATGCAAAATTGCGAGTTAAAATAGGCACTTTTAATCCGGATAATATATACTATTTTTTCTCCAACCAAGTCAAAATTACAATAAAATTGGTTTTAGTGAAAAATCGTTCATAATTTGGTTATGAATTTGAACATAGAATCATGACAGTGATTGTCAAGTAGACTTCAAATGCATTTACTTTTAATCCAAGGATTAAAAGTAGCGTTTTTAATCCTAGGACTAAAAGTGTTGCTAAGCAACGAGCAAATTTTTGTACGGTAAGGAAATTTATGACTTTTGCACCTGAAAATAGTAAAAAAATCAATCAACATTTTTTGAAGGTTGGAGAAAAAGTAATTTTTCTTATTTTACCTTAACACCACATAAGTTTCTACTCATGAATACGTTGATAGTTGATACAGATATGAAAAAAATAGTAAAAAACTGTGTCTAGCCGTGATGTGATTGGAATTCGGATATGTTCGAAGAATGAGCTGAAATATTCATATCGACAAGAAAATTTTGATTGAAACACATTTTCTTGTTTTCCATCCATCTGATTTGGCATAATTTGAAAGTTCTTCCATTTTTAATTTGTCCTTGTCCTTTCTGATTTCACTTGGAAGCTTGTCGTTAGGAGACCTCAACTGTAACACAATCCGTCATTTTTCTGCTTATAATCATTTGAAACACATTGAGCTTCTGGAAAAACTACATTTTACCTATCGATCACCAATAGTCAAATTTTGATTTTTCTTAATCCTTCACTGTACCACTACAAACAAATGAAAGGAAAATTTCCTTGTTTTTAAGAAACAAGACCAGCCAAAATTATATTCCATTGAGAAAATCTGATTACTTGTTTTTATTTAATGTCCTCCAAAGGAACAGCGCCCACTGTAAAAAAATCGAATTTTTTTCATGAAAATCATAAAACCAACTTTTCCTTTGATGACTTGATGAGACAAGATTTTTGTTTGCATCTTGAGCAGTTATTAGATTTTTTACAAGTTTGCATTTTACACTCGTAGAGTAGACTAACGACCAATGATCATATCCGTCACAGGTCTCGAACGACAGAAGAATAAAGCGGATTATACATAATTTGCAAGAAAATAAAAACAAAAACCCGTTTATAGCAATAACTGAATAATAGGACAAACCAGTGTTCTTCCCTCATGAGACAAGATTTTTGTTTGCATCTTGAGCAGTTATCAGATTCTTTACAAGTTTGCATTTTACATTCGTAGACTAACGACCAATGATCATATCCTTCACAGGTCTCGAATGACAGAAGACTAAAGCGATTATACATGATTTGCAAGAAAACAAAAACAAAAATCTGTTTAGAGCAATAACTGAAAAATAGGACAAACCAGTGTTCTTCCCTGCGACCCTGCACAGGGAAATACTTTTTGGGGTCATCAGAGGCGTTAGTGATAAAATCAACAAAATTTTTGATTGCGAAAAAATGGCACAGTACACTTTTTCCTAAACATAAAGGAACTATTTTTTGAATTTAAATAGAAAGGCGTTACTACTAACCAGCGCACTCGTCAACTGCAAACTGGTTTACGTTTTCAGTTGGAAATAATTTTCATTGAGGTCGCTGCTTTTTTTTACATTTTCTTGTAGATGGATCTAGAGGAGGAACGTGTGAACATTGGAGTTCAAAGTATCTCCATATGGAGGGATAAAAATAAAGTGAAATCGTAAACAAACAATATCTGTATCATGGCAATACCACAACTGACTTTCCGGCCTTTCCGCCACTGTCCTGTCCGTTTCGTGGAACTATGTCTACACCTGTGGTTACCTCAAATCAAGATTGAAGGAGGTGAAAGAGGTATAAAATTGTATCTCGAGTTGAAGGGATATTTCACACCTTCCCAATGTTCTTTTATCCTGATTGGGAGTAACCACACGTTTCGAAGCGGGACTAAATGATACAAAAAAAAAGAACGTAGTGAGATTTGAATGAAAAACTTTAATATTTAATATGAATGCAACAGATCTCAGGATATAAGAATTATCGTGAAAACATGGGTAAAATCTTCTCTATTAATTTCTGTTTTTTTTCAAGTTGTGGGCAAAAAAATATAATCCATTCATTGATTCAATTCTGAACCAAATAACAAGTGTAGTTTAACTAATTCCTAGAAAACTTTTTTGGGTTTTCAATCCCAGTCTCTGAAAAAGAAATAATTAAAAAATTTTAATTAAGATGAAATAAATGCTCCTATTTGATAGGAGCAAGTTGGTTTTGAAAATATTGGTGCCTAACAATAAAACTGAAAAAGGAAATAAATGAAATGTTTTCGGTGTAGACTCCTTCAGACGTTTAATTTTTTTCCTTTTTCAGTTTTCTGTTAGGCAACAATTTTTTCAAAACCAAATTAGCTCCTGACAAATAAGTGCAAGAATTTACGCAGGAGCATTTTTCATCTTAATTAAAAGTTTTTAATAATTTCTGTTTCAGAGACTGGGAGTGAAACTCCAAAAAAAGTCTTTTTGAAATGCAGAATCCTTCCAGATTTTCAATCGATATTGGAACTACTTTGTTTATTTCGGTGATTAGAGAAAATAGTAGTACGAAAAGAATCGAAATTGTGAGACGCAAACCGTATTTCAAGAAATTATCAGTAGCTCCAAAGAATGATATGCGTATAGGAAGAAAACTACAATCAATTTGTTTGTTTGTCATCTAGATAGATTTCACTCGATATTCAATGAATTTTGGATGAGGATAATATAAACATGGAGAGGTACTGTTAACGAGAATGCTACAATGCTCTATCGTCTCTCAAATTCTTCATCATAATAGAATTGTAATAAGAATAATAACATATGTATATGTATACATAGATAAATAAATAATCAAGTGGAGTTATTGGTTATTGAAAGCTCAATCGTGAAGTAGAAGAAACAAATGCCTCACTCATGTGCAGAAAGCATTCACAAATTCAATTTTTAGATACCCTGAATCGAAATTTTCACTTTCTTTAAGTGAAAAAAATTCGAGGATTGACGAAACGACTTCAATCAACAAGATGTCAGAAAATCAACCACGTGTTCAGATAATGGAATTTGGGCCAGGTTATCATGAGTTGAAGAAGGTCGTAATTCTCAAAAAGTGTCAAAATTCGGATAGAAAGTGGAACATGGATTCTTGAATAGGAAAGAAGTATTATGATTAATTATATTTTATAGATTAAATAAATTCTCTCAGCTAAATAAAAATACATATTTTACATTAATTATTGTACTTTCAGCTTTCAGCTGGCCTGATGATAAATTCCGAAATCGATCGCCGAAGATTGGAATGAATAATATAGTGTGTTTTATTACATTTCCGATTCTTATATTAGTTTGGTGGTCATAAAGGTTCATTAAATAAGTTTTGTCATACCAAAATGCAAATTTTAATTTGTGACTTTATAAAAACCAAATCATAAAAAAAGTTTTACCTAAATTGTGCTTTTCGAGCTAGGTTATTATGAAATGAAGGAGTTTTCAGATTCTGCACAAGACAAGAAATGTAGATACCAAAAAGAGATTTTAGAATGAAAGATGCTCTATGTTAATACCAATGTATATTCTTTATAGAATGGTTATACTACATATTTTCTTACATACATCTACTGAGAAATATTTCTTATTCTTTGACAGGTTATGGTAGACGTATTAAATCAATTTGTTGAAGATGTTAAGCCTCTACTCCTATATATAATATGCCCTCACGAAATCGAAGCAGAAAAAAGAAATAATTCAAAAGGCAACCAATCCATTGTTACACATATTTGTGAAGAAACGTTTAAATCAGAGGATAGCTTGCATACTTCAATCACCAAAAAGAAAAAGGTTTTTTCGATGAGGAAGCTATGGCGTGGTCTTTCGACGAGAATGTCCTCTTGGCCTCTAGGCATAGATAATAATCAAAATTTCAATAGTTTTCATATTGTTGGTATTGATTGAAGCGATACAATAAAAAAGGTCTTGTTATGGGATTTTAGACGAGAATGCATCTAGATGGATGTGGATCAACCACGTGTTGAGATAATGAAATTTTGGCCAGGATATCATGAGGTGGGAAAGGTTGTAACTTACTCTGAAGAGAAAGCTTTCGATCTAAAATAAAATGTGCGTCGCAGTTAAGAGGAGCCAAACCAAAAAACCAGACAGACCATCCAGTTTGGCCGGACATTTGTAGGAAAAAGCCTTGACACCTTACATTATTCAGAATATTGTATCTCAGTATTGATGAGTCGAATGAAAAATGTAAGTAAAATCCAACTTTTTCGATTATCGCGATAAATTTCATTAAATTCTTATCTATACCTATGAATAAAAACAAACCTATCGCTATATTATGTTAGAGCAATAAATGCAAACAATTGCACCAAAATTAATTATTCTTTTGTTGTACTAGTTTTGGCCCGAATTTGGTTTATTCAAGAAAATATTTTCATACCATTGAATGGAAAAGAAAGGAAGATTTACTTTTTCTTTAGACTGAAAGGGTATTTATATCTATAAATACCCTTTCAACTGTATGAAAATATCTTTCTTTCTTCTCCATTCAATTGTATGAAAATATTTTCTTGAATCTTATTAAGTTCAAAATACCAGTTTTGGTCCGAATGTAGTTTATTCAAGAAAATATTTTCATACAATTTGATGGAGAAGAAAGAAAGATTTAGTTTTTTTAGACTGAAAGGGTATTTATTAGATTAGATAGATTATTAAGTTAATTTCAAAATGCAGTTGTAAAAATCCTCAACTGTGTTTTGAATTGAATTGTACAACCAACATTTTAGCAACAGTTATCAACATGTCACCAGTTGATATGTTTTTTTTACTATTGCTGATCTATCAAGATCAAATCTCTTTCATCGTTTGAGTTATGCCCTGTGACAGCAGAGTAATACTGACAAATAGTCAAGAATTCTAACAAACAATCTCGAAATTTAAAAAGCCTAACCAAATCCGGACAGGCCGGACACCTTATACAGGGTTTTTCTTTTAAGTTGGCCTATTAGACGTTTTAGGCATCACTAGTGAATATTTCGTTCTGAAATTTTAGGTGCTGCCTTGAGGGTGAAGGAACTCGTCGTCTAAAATATTTTCAAGTCGACAGTGTTGCCACGTCTATCTCAAACGCATATCTACTTTCTTACTTCAAATGGAACTACCTATATTTTCATTTATGTATCGATTCGCAGTATAACTCACCAAAAACTTTTTCTCTGTTATGCACTGTTGCCAAGTTATTCACAAATTCCTGAAACTTTTGACATTTGCATTGCCAGTTTGGAAATGCAATATCTCGATTATTTTTTATGCGAACGGAACCAAACTTAGCAGTCTCATAGTAAAGACTCCATGCATTCATGTGGTATATTCAGTATTTTGATACATCTTGAGGTTTTTCGAAGATATTGTTCCGAAAGTGTGAAACTCAAAATTGAAATATTTCGAGATTTTCAAATGGCAACCCCATATTTATTTTACAGCATTCGATTCGAAATAAAAAATGAATGGCAGTCTCCTTTTACATTAATTATTTATTTTGGATAGTTTTCGAATGAGATGAAAAATACTGAAATTTTTCAGTATTTATGGTTCATGATCTATGGTCCTGTTTACGATGAAATGGTTCTATGATTATGGCGTGAATTGTTGAAGTAGATTCTATGGTTGAAATCATAAAAAGTATTCGATGATCATGGATGTCATAGAAAAAAGTTTGCCCATATTATGTAGGACTTTTTCAATCGTTATTCACATTTAGCAAGAATGACTTGAAAGAAATTCCAAAAATTGTTTAGGCTTTCTGTAATTCTAGGCTTATTTTCACTAATTATTTATTTTGTACAATTTTCAAATGAGATGAAAAATACTGAAAATTTTTAGTATTTATGACTCATGTTCAATGGACATAATGGTGTGTGATTATAAAGTGAATTATCGGAATGAATCCTATTGTTGAGGTCATGAACATAGGACCAGGATTACAGAAAGCCTAAACAATTTTCGGAATTTCTTTCTAGTCATTCGTGCTAAATGTGGATAACGATTGTTGAAGGTTCTACAGGTCCTTTCAATAATTTTTTGGCATTCCCCGTTAATTGTGAAACAACCAGAATCGTGTTTGAATAATATGGGCAAACTTTTTTCTATGACATCCATGATCATCGAATACTTTTATGATTTCAACCATAGAATCTACTTCAACAATTCACGCCATAATCATAGAACCATTTCATCGTAAACAGGACCATAGATCATGAACCATAAATACTGAAAAGTTTCAGTATTTTTCATCTCATTCGAAAACTATCCAAAATAAATAATTAGTGTAAAAGGAGTAAAATGCAGTAAAATAAATATGGCAACCCCACCATTTGAAAATCTCGAAATACTCCAATTTTGAGTTTCATATTTTTGCAGCAATATCTCCGAAAAACCTTACGATGTATCAAAATAATGAATATACCACATGAATGCATGTAGTCTTTACTATGAGACTGCTGAGTTTGGTTCCGTTCGCATGAAAAATAATCGAGATATTGCATTTCCAAACTGGCAATGCAAATGTCAAAAGTTTCAGGAATTTGTGAATAACTTGGCAACAGTGCATAGCAGAGAAATTTTTCTTAGTGGGTTATACTGCGAATTTGGTATTGAATCGATACATAAATGAAAATATAGGTAGTTCCATTTGAAATAAGAAAGTAGATATGCGTTTGAGATAGACGTGGCAACTGCACTTAAAAGGAAAACCCTGTATTTTGGCCGGATACGTAATCAAAAATCCTGACTATGCCCTGCTTTATCCTGAGATATAGCAACCCTACGACCAGAACCAAGAGAGCAAATGTCTTTGTTTTGAACGTTGACCTAACTCATAGAAATGGGATGAAAACAGTTGGGGATACTGGTGATAGATCGATTCGAATTTTCCTCGACAGTATTGTGTTTTTATTGCGAAAATCATTATTCAAGCAGGCTTTCAATGCTTGTTTATAATAGGCGTTTTCCGAGACTTCAACAGGGTTACTAGCCCGATCCATTGGTCACGTGACGGCACTGATCGGATTACGGACCCGGGTTCTAAGTTTACGAACACATCAGTTTTAAGATTTGAAGTGACAGTCGTATCAATAACATAACCAAATATTTTATAGATTTATTTTTTCAGTCTCAGTTTGTTTTTGATTATCTCTAGCTTTGCTTGGATTTATTGGCTTCTGTAAATTCTTTGTTATAATTTCTGGTGTGCCCTCCCATGTTCAATGTTATCTTTGAGTATCTATATTAAGAGATAAAGAAGGCTTCAGCTTTAACGCAGAAAGATCTGGATACAAAGTTATGAAGAAGTTGTTTCACATTATTTTCTCGGCTCATGAAACCACACATTTACACTGAGTCTAATTCTCTTCTCTTTCCATAATTTTTAGGAATAGAATATATGAAATTACTAAGAAAAGAGTAGAAGGCTTATTCCGCCTTTCTTAAATACGAAATTGAACTGCAGTGCTCATGCGGTGACTCTACGACCGTGCTGTTGTGCAGGGTTACGATAGATCAACCTGAGTCAGTGATCGAGTTTACAGTACTTAAAATAATAGTACTTTCCGAACACGCGTAGGATGTTCAGGTTAGGTAAATGAACGCGAAGGTTAACCCGAGTAAGAATCCGAAAACGTCTATTGTGATATCGCTGGTCTATCGTGAATCTCATATGTACTTTCTGGACGAAATAACTTATAAGCTTGACTGCGTAGGTTGAAGCAGTGGGGACACTAGCTTCTGAAAATAAGGGAGGGGTCAGGAGGGTTCAGAATTTTCCAGAGGGGTCATAATGAATGAATTTGTACAGTCTTATTTAGCATAAGACAGCATCATAAGAAGTTTTCAAGTTCTTTTCATATAACTACCATCATTCGAAGTTCGAAAAAATGATATCACTATGGATAAATGGATTTATTTTAAACAAAAGGCTCGACTGAAACTTACAATGAGATTACTTATTCTGAAGTGTAATGAGGTTAGCTGTCACCTCTTCAGAGTTTCAACCGGCGAAGTGGCGCTGTTTTTCTACGGTTTACTCAGGACCGGTATTATAAAATTCAGTTGACCCACGGTTGATCCTGAACCTCTCGTCAACTACCAAATTCTGTATTAATAACGTTCAACCGCCGTTTGAATCATCGGTTGAGTCAACTGTAGAAAATCAACCGGTTGATCAGTTAAACTCCGTTTGAAACTCTGAAGAACTAACAGCTAACTTAACTTTGCAAAGAGTAAAAATTAAATAAATAGTCCCTTTGGTTTGTTTCACTGCCCACTGGTATGTTGGTCAGTTTTCTTTTCGATGTAAAGCAATCCTAATATAATATTATATTTGTCATGTCTTCATGCAGTAGATACATTAAGAAATTTTGGAATGATAGTTTTGATAGTGATAACGATAGAAATTCTAGACTCCATTGGCGAAGTAGTAGCGACAGTGTTGGAAAAAATACTTTTTCACTAGAAAGGCCAACAAGAGCCCTTAGATGATGTAACTGATTCACTAACATGTATCATTATGAACTGAAGTTGATGATATCACAAACATAGTATAAAAACATTTTTGGAATCATTTAGTTAAATTTTATTTTCTTTAAAATTTCATTGATTTTAGGGAAGTATTTCTTCCTATGTGAATACTTGTTTTTCAGTATCATGTATGATATTACACACTAAAACTGAACAAAACTTGAATTTCGGAACATTAATATATATTTAATCAACTAAAGGTTATTAAAGACACTAATGGTCAGGTGCTTCTATGAATACTTTGTGTACGGTTACCATAAGGATTGTACATTAAAATATAGAATGAATTGAGCATTCAAATTGGTTATTAACGACATGACATGTTTCCATTACTCAATACGAATTTAATGATATAAGTAGACACTATTACAAAAACAGGACCAAAATAAAATTTTAGAAACATTTAATTTAATTGATTTTTTTTTCGAAATTTTATTTCCAGGAAAAATTTTCCTTTTTCGAATCTTCTAATTGTCGTTTGAGTTCACTTTCATCTCTCCTGATTATTGAATGAATTCTCATTTCATTGGTCACTTTCAACTTGTGCCTTTTTTGATCATTGTTCATTTTTTGATTGTAAGCCTGCACAAATATCGCAAAAGTTAAAACTTCAATTCATTCTTTTCATTTTTAGGAGAACTCCTTTTCTCGCATCTTGTTCTTTGTAAGCACTTTATGTAAATTCATATGTATTAATTCTTCTTTAATTATCGAAAAAAATAATTTGTTTTTTAGAATATCATTAGATGAAAACTTAAAAATCTCTGAATTAACTTACTTATTCAAAGATTTATGATGTTAATATAATATTATATTATAGGACAAGGGCGTAGCCAGGGGGGGGGGTTTTGGGGGTTCAAACCCCCCCCCCGAAATGTTCAAGAGTTATTTTTTGTTGCAAAAATAATCTTTCATTTTGCACTTAAACCAACTTATCTCCGAAAATCTAGTTAACATTATTCATATTACTATGAATTGTTGAAGACAACAAATACTTGCTACAGAAAGCGACCCTCACAATTCCCGGCACCTACAAAGTCAATTGCCAAAATGTCAAACCCCCCCCGAAATTAATTCCTGGCTACGCCCTTGTTATAGGAGTAGAAAAACATTAAATTTCAAAAGCATAAGAAACTTTTTCTTTAGAGGTTGTACCGTCCGTGTTTTTGATCTCGATAATTCCTTCGAAATTATAGACAATGTTATATCAATCTGATTCGGTGAAATTTCTCTTAGGCTGCAACTCATCTCGAAAACTAATGACAGATTACATACTGTTTACTAATAAACCTACTTACTTGAAAACTCGATGTATGGAAATGAAATAAACAACGTCGTTTTCAGGACTCAGGCCATGCTCAAAATCCAACGAGAGTTCTTTCTTTAACTTTCCCACATTTTTGTAGTAACCCTGTCGCGGTATGAGAAAAATCAACTGGGCAGTTTTGCCAATTTTCGGTTACTCAACCCAGACCCAAAATCGTTTTATAATACCCAACTAGGTTAAACCGACGGTTGAACATCAACTGACGGCGTCGGTGAGACAAACCTCGTTTTAAATCGACTTCCATAATACCGGCCCTCAGCCGATTATTTATTTATTGTTGAACCGCGGATCAACCCGCCCTTCAACCAACGTTTAAACCAGGATTAGTTTAGTAACCTTCATATCAAGATACTATAAGAAGAAGAAGGTGTCAATGAAAGTAGCAGACTACCAATAAAGAACATACTGATAAATACTTCGTTTATCCTTAAAATAATAAAATGATAATAATATCAACGTTTCTATTGAAATGCTTGCATCAATGAAAATGAAATAAATATAAAAGATGAAAACTTCTTCCCTCGAGATTTTATCTCGAAAGAGCAGGGCTCTACCTACCAATCGGTTTAAATCGAAAGTTGCCTGCCTAAACGGTCCAACCCGAACCGTTTCAACCGGAGGTTGAGAAATCTCAACCGTAGTTTACAGACCCGGGATTGATTCACTAAATTCACATCAGGCAACCAGAAGTCGAGTAGGGTAGCATGAGCATACAGTTAAGCTTGTTTGGGTAGCAAACGGTGCAAGTGCTTAAACCAGAACTCACTTTGAGAATTTCATATCAGGATACTATAACTATAGAGGGTTGCAGGTGATAGACGAAAATGTTCAGCTAAATGCTATTTCTAAAGCACAAACTAAACTCAAACCATGTTTTTGATGATCTGATAAGATCTGACAATCTCTATTGTTGTGATGATGGACTTGAAAATACTCAATGACATACTCGTTTGGAAACTTAAGTGCTACTTAAACCAGAACTCACTTTGAGAATTTCATATCAGGATATTATAACTAGAAGAGGGTTGCAGGTTCAGCTAAAAGTTATTTCTGAAGCTCCAACTCAACTCAAACCATTTTTTAGGAGCGATACTTGACAATCTCTAGCCTAGGTATATCTATAAAACATATAGTTCTTATGATTGACGATAATACTCAATGACATACCTACCCGTTTTTGGAAACTCAGCACTTCGGCAATTTCATAGCAGGATAACTATTATACAGGGTCTTTATAAATGATTGTAACAGCGCAGTTGGCTTTGGATAGCAGAATACCAATCTCTAACCAATCAGAGCATACCATGATCACAGAATTCTGTGGTTTGCATAATCCAAAGCCAACTGCGCAGTTACAATCATTTATAGAGACCCTGTAGTAGAGTAGAGGATTGAAGGTAATAGACGAAAATGTTCAGCGAAATACTATGCTGAAAGCTCCGAACAAATTTAAACCATAATATAAAGAGGAATGATCACTTGAGAATGCGCTTCGAGCCAGTGTGCCGCATGTAACGTCATGTGGTGACAAAATTGAGAGGTTAAGGTACGTTCAATTCTTGTCTCTTTTGAATTGAAGTTCAATTTCAAAAGAGACAAGAGTATAAATGGATATATTCGCAAATATATTTCTGAAGACTGAAATTCACAGATTTTCGTAACAAGTGCATCATTTAAGCTAATTGATTGTACCTTAGTGCCAAATATCAACTAATTTTCTTGTAAATATAAAGTAAAGAATAACGACTAGATGAAAAGCGCGAGTATGATATTAGTGATATTACAAACATCGAAGATACTACAATGAAATATTCTGACTCATGATAAATAAAATAAAAAGACAACAAACTTATACCTAATACGGAAAAATGTCGTTAACATACTATCCTTCTTTAAAAAAAATGCCATTATAATGATTATAGACTTCCTAACATTGAGATGAGATTTTAAGTACGTTTTATACTTATATAATTTATAGTCTCTGTAAACCTTTTGGCGTCCACCAATATAAGTGCTTTGCTATTATAATAATAAGGTGCTCATGCTCATATCTTTTTCTATACGTTCTATATAAATATGTTCTCACTTGAATGACAGAAAACACCAATAATTATAAATATATATTTATTCAACTGAAGAAACTAAACTGAAAACTACCTGAACCTTGAAATGATCGTTATTTCTCAACGTAGCAGACGAATCGGACGATATTTGTCTCCAGATGATGTGGTCTGTCAGACAGAGACAGAATACGTGTATCATGACCCATTTTTGAGAAATCACATCAGGCAATTTTAAACCAAGGAAAGTATAAGTATAGATTTGTAACCAATTGAGGAAGCTGTACGACAAAATACTATTTCGAAAGCTCAAACTGAACTCAATCCGTATTTAAGGAACGTTCATACATCTGACAATCTCCATAGGTATCTGATAATTGTTTTGACGATTGACTAAATGACACATGCCCGTTTGGACACCTGAAGGTCGATTCATGTTACGTTCACCTCAGTTCAGTTCGGCGGAAAGATCATTAGCCGTAGACTGAGGTTGCATTCATAATATCAGTCGCGATCTTCTCAGTCACCAAGCTCTTCGTTTGTCGTAGCGAATCTCCGTTTGCACTCGAATATTCAAAGTGACGTGACAGCTTTTCATTTTGATTATTGAGAAAAGTCAAAGGAGTTAGTTTTTTTAATGGGGGTAAATACCCCAGCCCCCATGAATATCGAAAACCTAAAAAAAAGTTACGCAACGTGGTGCACATATTATTTTCATTCGATTGTTTTTTTTTCGCTAATATTACTTTACTACTATTTTTTCTTATTATATTATTCCTCCTAAATATAAATTTTGATTATTTTTTTTTCAAGTTTTGAACCTGATTTATCGATCTTGAATCATTACTCCCCCCCCCATGAAAAAAAGCTATACCCGCCCTTGACACTATATCAATCCTATTTTGGGCCTGAGATATAGCATTTCTCTTTTCTGTGAAAGTACAAACTTATAAATATCGTTTCAGAAACACGAAGCCGTAACATTGTCGCATTTCAATTTTGAAAAATGAACTAATAAAGATTGAAAGAAATAAAAGTAATACATATGCTGGACTTCATCTAAAGTAGAGTAATTTATGCCCATAATTTTGACTCTAAATGAATATTATTATTTTCCACTTTTTGGACAATCAAAAATTTTTTTTTTCAACTTTATTGAAATTTACAATCTACTATTTTAAGTATTAAGTAAATGTGTTGATATATCAACTGACATGAGGAAGTTATCAAACAATATTGATACTTCTGAACAATACTTTAATTAAAGTCAATTGGCCAAGTTCTTTGTAGTCTTCTTTGGTTGAAGGGATTTTGTGCCAGTTCGTCTATGAGATTGTTGTCATGTCCTTCAAGGTTTTGATGGTATCTAGTTGTGCGTTTTTCGATTTCATAATCGATAAATGGTATCATAAGGTCAGTGTGTATGATGTAGTTGGATACATACCAGGGCGCATCTGCTATGGAGCGAAGTATTTTGGACTGAAGTCTCTGCAATATTTGTATGTTTGTTTTCTTAGCACATCCCAGAATTGTATTCCGTATGTCCATATCGGTTTGATTATCGCTTTGTAGATCAGTATCTTATTCTTGAGGGACAGTTTAGATTTTTTTCTATGAGCCAATACATTTGTCTGATTTTTATATTTATTTGCATTTTTTTGGCTAAGATGTGTGGTTTCCAAGTGAGGCGTTGGTCCAGATGAATACCAAGGTATTTTGCCTCTGTTTTAACTGGAACTTGAACATCGTGTATTCGAACGGGGGGACAGATATTCTCTTGTTTGTGAATGTGACTTGAACTGACTTAGTTTCATTGATAGTGAGTCGCCATTTCCGATACCAATGTCAATTTAATGCTCCTGGAGGTTTTAAGAGGCTGTATCAGCATTTTCGTGAGATGTAAGTGTCGCTATATCATCTGCAAATGAGGCTAGTATGGTCTTTGGATTTTCTGGAATGTCAGATGTATAGATCAGGTACAGCAGTGGACCCAATATACTTCCTTGTGGAACACCTGCTTTTAATTTGTTGGACTTGATATGGCTTCACCATATTTCACAGCGAAGTGTCGATCCGTAAGGTAGGATCTCAGAATTAGATAATATGGTTGGGGAAGGAGTTTCTTCAATTTGAATAGATGTCCGTTGTGCCCATAGAGATAGAATAGAGAAGAGACGCTATAACATACAATTGTGTAAGGAAAAATGGAACCACTGGGCGGGGCTTATATATTACCAATATGGCTGAAAGTTCAGGGTTGAATTAAGTTGCCAGTTTTTTCTGTTTACGAATTTCACCCAAAAAATACGACGTGTTGGATCTTTAGGAATCCTGTTCAAATAAGGTCAATTGAATATCAAATAAACAATTTTTCTTCAGGCGATAATATGCACATATAAAAAGATATCAGATTACCAAGACATACTAGCAAAAATTTCGAATGCGGATCTGTTCAGTACTACTCATCCCTACCTGTGATATGTTTTACTTCTAATTTTCTTATCTGTCCCTTCTCTGCTTGTAGAAAGCCATACAGCACACGATACCATTTTATTATTGTTTATTAAGCACAAGAAATCTCAATTTAACTTGAAAAATGTACAAAAATCACTATTTTTAGAAAAAATTCAATGATTGTCAAAATTCGACGTATCGCAGTAATATGGCGGATCTGATACCACTTTCATTTTATTGATAGCAACTCTATACTATTCTATCTCTATGGTTGTGCCATACTTTATCGAAAGCTTGAGATGAATATAGGAATACAGCAGTGCAATATTTATTCTCTTCTAAGCTTGCTGAAATCTTATTCACTACACGATGTATTTGATGAACTGCAGAGTGGTTTTCCCTAAAACCTAGTTGATGGTCGGGTATTAGTGTGTTCATGTCCATATCCTTCTTCAATCTTTTGAGTAGCAATTTCTCAAACAGTTTTCCTAATGTTGGTAATAGACTTATGGGTCTATAGGATTTGACGTCATGTTCAGGTTTGTTCGGTTTATGTATCATTATCATCTCAGCATATTTCCAGATAGTAGGAAAATAAGACAGGCTCATCATTCGATTGAATAGAGTATTGATGAATATTATAGCTTTCTGTGGCAATTTCTTCAAAATTTCCGATGTTATCAGGTCGAATCCGGGTGCTTTCTTATTTTTCATTTTTTTATCTCTGGAAAATCTCTTTTGGCTTGAAGATCACAAATATGAAAGTGAAATTCATACCACACAATATGCACAGAATATGTCGCCAAAATTTCATTTAGGCAACTCAAATTGAACGAACGCCAGTCAGTTGAAAAACAGATGGAAGGAACAACGCGTTTATGTATAAGGTCAAGTTCAAGTCCTCCAACTCACCACACTGAACCTTGAATTGTTAAACTCCATTTGGCACCAATTGTATTAGATTAACAATAAATACAATATACATATACTATCCCAAACTTTGTATTTTCTGTTTTAATTTCGATAGAATGAAACTCTAAACTGTTCAAGCTAGGTTTAACTCCGTTCTTTCGGATACTTAAACCAGTTTAATTTCTTATCAGGGTACCATGAATCACAGGAGCAGGTGGAATTATTGAGAATGCACTGTGATGAACTAGGACAACCAGGTGACTGACACGAAAAAATTACATAAATATGTACCATCTTTAACGGGATCCCATGAAATGAAACGGTACTTAGTAAGAGGGGATGAAAAATCGTTCTCAGTCCCCTACTTAATTTTAAATTTCAGCATAGACGTGTTGCTTTATATATATATCGAAAGTTTCCACAATATATTCAATCACCAGTATATCAGGACAACATAAAAAAAAGAATTAATTCGACGATAATGCAGTATCGAGAACAATGTGTTCAATTCACATAAATCACACTGATATTCTTAATTATTACTAAATAATAATAGTTTTTCCAGATTAGAAGAACATTCAAAACATACTGAAAATTCCAAGGAAGCCGTGAGCAGCTGTTTTTGAGCGCTCGTTCATTGGTGGAGCAATGATGCTATAACCCCAAAATTAAATTAAATATTCAAAAGCAAAATCTCAGCACGATTGGAATAATATAATGGAAATTATTTGAAAACTGAAATATGTAAAAACTTGATAATTAAAAAAATTACATTCTACGATTCTGATGTTACGCATACAAAATGAATTTCACTCGCGAACGGATATCTTATTACGGAAATAAGAAGTTTCTCTCTTTTTCAAAATGAATTTTCTATGATTCTGTTCACACTATGGCCACAACATTTTGCATGTGGCTTAATGAGCATCTTGCATGTGGCCGAAAAATATAAGTTCGATTGGTTTCGGTTTGTCTGAGATTTTGAGGAACAAATGAGAATAGCCACCCTGTACGATTCTGCTGGTTAACGAACTCAACCGAGGCATTTGGAAACCGAACTCACCCTGAAAATATCAAGTCTCTAGGACAATCCCTTCGAAAGTTAACGTTATTTGACCACGGATTCGTCATCAGGGAGCCGACCCTTCCGTTTGAAACCATTTTCGGCTCAAATTCGAAAATAACAGATATTTGATAAATTGTATTCGGAAACACGCACATATTTTTCATTCCATACTATGTACCGGGTTTTTCACTATAATTTGACCCCCCCTTTAACTTTGTTACTGAAGGAGATACAAAAAAATGTTTTGTATAAAAGTTTCACGAAATCAACTGAGGTTTTTTGATATGAGTCCAGAAACTGAAATATATACAGGGTGACCAACACATTGATGGCAACTTCATTTTTTCAAATGGAACACCCTGAATATTTTTCCATATTTGGTTAGCTCTTTTTCCCATGATTTCGAATATCTAACATATATGTTGGTCTATCTGTTTTATTCTGAGCGCCACAGAGTTTCAAATTTTAATAATCATCTGGCATAGCGTTTTGGAAGTTCGTGAATATTTAAGTGGCCAATGAAAGCGGAGAATAACATTAATGATAAAAATAAAATCAACCAATATTAAACCCATAATTCGGAAATAATCCTGTCAACGCACAAAGAATAATGATAATATTGTAATGATAAGAAGCAAATTTTGAAGCTTTAATTTATGACTTGAATCAGAGCCATAATAATGCTATCAAAAATAGTCTAAAAAACTTCAGACAACTATATGAACCATGTGTATTGAATGAAGGTGGTCATTTTGAGCAATTTCTTTAGTTGATGTTATTCTTACCATACTACCATAGTTTATCATTTTTCATTGGTTAAGTAATTGTTAAGTATTCTTTCTAAAATAATACCTTTAAGTAGATTGTTTGGGTATGAAGAATTTCGTAGGTGTTTCACATTTTTTCATTCGGTGTCATCATTTCAAAACTTTGAAACTCTGAATATTGAAGAGACACATTCACATACGCATTTTATTCGAGATCAGGAGGAAAAAGCCTATCAAAAAAGGAAGAAAATACAGGACAGGGTGTCCCATTTGAAAAAATATAGTCGCATTCAATGCTTTTCACTCTGCATATCTTCCCATTGACGTTATTATAACTCCAAAAATGAGCATTTTCAGTGAACGCACTCTGCCACTTGTAAAATTATTACAGATCTTCGCAATTTGAAACTCTGTGGTTCTCAGAATAAAAGAGATATACCAAAATATGTTACATATTCGAAATCAGGCAAAAAAGAGCTAGCCAAACATGGAAAAATATACAGGGTGTTCCGTTTGAAAAAATGAAGTTGCCATCAATATGTTGGTCACTCTGTATATATTTGAGTTTCTGGAATCATATCAAAAAACCTCAGTTGATTTCGTGAAACTTTTATACGAAACATTTTTTTGTATTTCCTTCAGTAACAAAGTTGAAGGGGGGGGGTCAATTTATAGTGAAAAACCAGGTACATATTCGAATTTCGAATTATTTGGTGAAAACTCGCATCATGTAATTATTATAAAATATATAATACAGGGTCTCTATAAATGATTGTAACGCAACAGCAGTTGGCTTTGGCTATCCTCATTTTGCCGCTTCCTATGCAAACCACAGAATTCTGTGATCATGCTATGCTCTGATTGGTTAGAGATTGGTATTCTGTAGCAGCAAAGTAATTCAAAGCCAACTGCGCTGTTACAATCATTTATACTCGTAGAGACCCTGTATTTTTACAAATAAACTGCTCCATATGAGTTATAGGGATATTGACTTAAACCGCAAAAAAATATAGTTCAAATGAGATTTTTGTGATGAGAATTAATATTAATATGATTTCAAGTTGCAGGAAATAAAATTAATTTTAACCTGTAGGTCTGCAGCGTATACAGGGTGGTTAAGAAAAATCGAGTAAAATAACGAAATTTCATTTCCAGAGAATTAAAGCATCCTGAGACTATCAATTCTATGTATGGCCTCCACGGGCATCAATAACAGTTTGACATCTTCTTTGCACTTGTTCTTTTATTCACCGCTGTCATCACGGTTGCATCAAACCGTTCGTTTATTCAACGATTGAAACTGTCACTCGTTCGTTTAATCACCGTTGTTTCCATCGGTGGCTCATCGGATCCATCGACTTTCAGAGCCGGTGAATGTAATGAAATTCTGATGATTCAAGTGGAGGGGGTAAATTTGTATGGCAGGAACGTCAATGTAATCTGTCACGACTCAGCTAAACAGCAGATAATCATCAACTCGTTCTTAATTCTACATTTGATGAGCCATCTGACATTTCATCGTTTTTCCATCCGGGTGAATCCATCGATGAATAAAAGAACAATACTCTACAAACGAGGTTGTTGAACATTTCTTAAGGAATTTGGTTCCATAAACGGGGCAGAAGCTCTCTCAAATTATTAAGGATTCTGGGGTAGGTTGGTCTTTATCTAATCTTCTTTGGAGCATATCCCATGCATGTTCTATGCAATTCAAATCTGGTGAGGTGAGTGCAGAGGTATTAGTAAATGTGGAATACCAAGCTCCTCGCGCGTATTCGCAACTATGACTGCACGATGCGGTCTAGCGTTATCGTCTAGAAATTGGAAAGTTTCACCAATAGCAGCGTGAAAATTTGGCACAACATTTTCAATGACATGCTCCTTATCATATTCCCAGGACAAATGTGTAGATCTGTGCGCCCGTTGAAACATATCCCGGCTCATACCATAACACTACCCCATCGGAATGGAATGGACATAGCGACGATTACGGTGTGCGTGGGAGTATCCATACCCTTGTTCTCCAAGATATTACAAATCGGTGATGAAACGATCCTGAGCAAGTGTTGTTTTTCGTCGCCCACCAAGCCTTGGTCTTTCCAACACGAAACCTGTCTCCCTGAGTCTATACCAACGTCGAGTTGTAGCCTTTCCGCTACAACAACCTGAATTAGTCCACCATGTAGCATTCCGGTAGCCCTATTAGCCTCAGCGTTTCTTAATTTACGTCTTGGCATTTCATAAAACTCGTTTCAAATCGAAGCCGTTGATTAACTGACTCCATTTCAAAATAAGACCATTCATGACGCAAATGCAAAGAACCAAACTTCAGAAAAAGGCGACCAGATAGACAAAATGTCTCATACTAACTTTTATTAGATTTATTCAAGTTTTAAATGATTTTACAGCGGTTTTCTCGAAGATTACATAATTTTCAAAACAATTGAATACCTAACCTAACCTAACTCTTGTGAAGCAGTATATTAGTTTTTGTTTTGCCAGTTAAGAACTCATTATTAAGTAGCTTTTGCAGTAAGGCATTCAAGTAACAAATATATTTGTTTCGAAAAGTGAAAGGTTTCAACAATGCCAGTAAATGAATTGTTGATCTAGGTATCATAAAATTGCGAATTTGCAACAGTTATCCATTGAAGAAATCATCCTTTCAATCAAGGAGCGAAAAAATCATCGTTTCGTTACGTAAAGTAAGATTTATTCATAAGGTGTCACGAAAAAAATTGTTTCATTCTACTTTCTACTCGACAGTAAACTGATATTTACTAGATATTTATTATAAGATATTTAGGACAATATACAAGAATACAAAGAAAAATTCATCGATATTTCGAGTAGTATAGAAGTTGTGAAGTTTGTAGAGACTATATCAAAATCAATACATATAGGTCTACCTATTGGCAAATGTGCGATATAAATATTCAGTGGTCCAGTAATCTTCGTTTTCAGGGAAATCCAAATCTTGAAAAAAAAACAATATTTCGTGTTCATTTGCACTTTCGAAAATCGTAAAATTGGAAATATCAGTTAAAAAACCTTCGCAGTTCTTTGAAGATCTGATCAGAACTGAATTATTTTTCATTTATATTGATTATATTATATATTACTAGCGACCCGCCCCTGCTTCGCACGGTACGACATCACATTAGAAATCTCAAAAATAACAGTACATACTTCTCCACTATTTAATGGATGTTATTATACATATAAACCTTCCTCTTGAATCACTCTATATTAAAAAAAAAACGCATCAAAATCCGTTGTGTAGTTTGAAAGATTTAAGCATACAAAGGGACAGAGAAAGCGACTTTGTTTTTGTTTATACTATGTAGTGATGATTCTTTTGCGATAAAACTAATCATTATAGTTTTCATCTGATAACAAGATGAGTAATAGAGGAACAGAAAGTCAATATTTTTCGGAGAAAGAAAGGGAGAGAAATCAGAAAGTAGAAGATATCGAGCAAAATCAGTCCATTGTCTTAGTCGCTACCCATATATGAATCGAATGATTCCTAAATTTTGTAGTTTTTGAGATAATTCTCATCAGCTACGAATTCGAGAAAGTTGTGCAAAAATTGAATTTGAAACATAGATAAATTGAAAATAGTAATCATCGAAGTGAATACAATCTTCAATTTATAGGCTCACAGAACCTTCTTCATGCGGACTGGGATGATTTATTCAAGATGTTGTCAATGAGGGAAGAGACAGACCGGTTTCGGCCTTATTAGGCCTCGTCAGTGTCCCATATTACTAAAAGAATAATAACCATAGCAACGGAAGAGGGGAATCTGTAGGTGAGGGTGGATGTGGGTGTATTGGGGTGGTTTTCGGTGGAATTTCGCAGGGTTTGAGGGTTTCAGACGGTAGAGGAAGTTGTCCCGAGGATATCCGCGTTTTTCCTCCGAGAAAAAGGGTCGGGGTGTATTTTTAAAAAATTCCCGAAAATCGCGAAAAATCCCTAACTAATCGGGATTTTCAGAATTTTTTTCGACCATAAGGAGGGTCGCGGGGGGTCGGTTCTGGGTATTCACTTCGATGATTACTATTTTCAACTTATCTATGTTTCAAAAATTTGTTAGGTTAGCCTCCTTAAAGGCAAAGAATTTTTTGTTTGTCATTTTTTCTTTATCTTGTGCAAAAATGCAAGCGTGCTTGGAGAACAGATCTGAAAATTCGCCGAACAGATAATATACACTTCTGTTATAAAATAACTAACATTTACATACTGAACTCATTTAATGGAAATAACTTCATGAAGTGATCGTCTGGAAGTGGCTGATCTCGAAGAAACGATCAACAAAAATATTAGTGAGTGACGCGGATAATCATCTCTCTATTTGAGTAGAACTACACTTTTCTTTCATTTCATGCGATCCTGATAAAAGTGGTACATATTTACGTAATTTTTTCCTGTCCTATTGACCTGGTCCCAAAAAAGCAAATGTGGTGGGTGGGATATGTTTCTCAGCTGTTATCACTTTCTCCGATTTATAGTTGCCTAATGTGTAATTCACCAAATCGAACCGGGTTTAAACTTGGTGAAAAATTCTTTTCATTTGATAATTCTAATTTCTATTTCCATTGAAATTTAAGAAAGCTCTGAGCAGGTCCTTTTGACCGTTTGTTCAATGTTCATTGATGGAGCAATGAGCATGAGAGTATAGATAGGACTTGATATCGATACTAAATACATATGTATATGCAAAAAAACCTCAGCACGATCGGAATAATATTCTAGAAATTATAATTATAATACTGAAAAATGTATGTGAAAATTTTAATTGGTTCTGACGTGATCTTCATTCACAAATTAAACACTCGAATCGGATATACTTGTTGTGGAAAAAGAAATTTTCTTTTCAATATTCCAATTGAATTTTTTATGGTTCTGAACATTATGGTCAAAAATTTCGCAATGTAAAAAATAGGTGGACAACTGGGGGCTATATTTTTTGAACTTATGTGTGTCATAATAGGCATAAAATAATGTTATAAGCCAGGGTACTAAAGTTCTGTCAATCCCCTCAGCGTAAATCGCTTTGGAGTTGCTGAATTCTCGAGTTATTTATTCATTATACAGGGTGAATCCTGTTGAACTGTACATACTTCACACAGAGATAGAGGACACTTTGCTGGTTTCAAAAACACCCCACATGAAAGGTCTCAAACGATTCGTTTGAATTATACAGGGTGATTTCCAGTTTTGGGTCATATTTTCAAAATGCTCTATTGGACGAACGAATAAATCACAAATTCATCAAATTTGGTACGTAGGAGGACAATATTAATCTCCATACAGCTGAGTTAACAGATTATCAGTTTCCAGGACTGGACTCTATTTTTCTGATATTATCGGAATTTATGAAAAAGAACACCCTGTAGATGAAAAAGTCAATAAATCTGTCATGACAGTTCAAACTACACTAAAAACTCTACAATGAAGAGTAATAAAATCACGTGGCACACCTACAAATTTAGAGAAAAAAAATATTGAATATGAGTACTCGGAGATAAATTTTTTGGACGGGCCTAATTCACATGGAAAACTATACCCAAATGCATCAAAAGTTGAAGACAGGAGAATATTATCAGTTTAAATCCTCTCGATATTCAAATATTCCAATATTAAGGTAATTTTCGTCAGTTTCCAGGACCGGACTCTATTTTTCTGATATTATCGGAATTCATAAAGAAAATCACCCTGTAGATGAAAAAGTAAATAAACCTGTCATGGCAGTTCAAACTACACTAAATACTCTTCAATACAGAGTAATAAAATCACGTGGCACACGTACAGATTCAGAGAAAAAAAAATTGAAAATATGGGTACTCGGAGATAATTTTTCTTGTGCGGCCTAATTCACAAAAAAAAACATATCTAAATGTATCAAAAGTTGAATATAAGATCTTCTACGCATTCAAGTAGTCCAATATTCAGGGACGGACTCCCATTTCAGATTGGGTTTTTCAATAGATGATAGGTCGAAAGATTCGCCCTGAATTTGGAACACCCCAAAAAACTGTTACGGGAGACCGAACAACATTAAAAAACCTACAAGAAGTTTTCATGAAATCGCGAGACACACAAATAGATCAAATCAAATCAAATCAAATCAAATATTATCAGGTTATATTCACTCCCCATGAAAGTATTCCATAATCCCTGGATTGTAGGTTATTTAATGTTTTTCGGTCTCCCGTAACAGTTTTTTGGGGTGTTCCATATTCAGGGCGAATCTTTCGACCTATCATCTATTGAAAAACCCAATCTAAAATGGGAGTCCGTCCCTGAGTATTGGAATACTTGAATGCGTAGAAGATCTCAACCATTTATATTAAACTTTTGATACATTTTGGTATGTTTTTTTGTGAATTAGGCCGTACAAAAAAAATTATTTCCGAGTAAGTACCCATATTCAATTTTTTTTCTCTGAATCTGTAGGTGTGCCACCTGATTTTATTACTCTTTATTGAAGAGTATTTAGTGTAGTTTGAACTGCCATGACAGGTTTATTGACTTTTTCATCTACAGGGTGTTTTTTCATAAATTCCGATAATGTCAGAAAAATAGAGTCCGGTCCTGGAAACTGACGAAAATTACCTGAATATTGGAATATTGGAATATCGAGAGGATTTAAACTGATAATATTCTTCTGTCTTCAACTTTTGATGCATTTGGGTATGGTTTTCCATGTGAATTAGTCCCGTCCAAAAAATTTATCTCCGAGTACGCATATTCAATATTTTTTTTCTCTAAATTTGTAGGTGTGCCACGTGATTTTATTACCCTTCATTGTAGAGTTTTTAGTGTAGTTTGAACTGTCATGACAGGTTTATTGACTTTTTCATCTACAGGGTGTTCTTTTTCATAAATTCCGATAATATCAGAAAAATAGAGTCCGGTCCTGGAAACTGATAATCTGTTAACTCAGCTGTATGGAGATTGATATTGTCCTCCTACGTACCAAATTTGATGAATTTGTGATTATTGGTTCGTCCAATAGAGCATTTTGAAAATATGACCCAAAACTGGAAATCACCCTGAATAATTCAAACGAATCGTTTGAGACCTTTCATGTGGGGTCTTTTTGAAACCAGCAAAGTGTCCTCTATCTCTGTGTGAAGTATGTACAGTTCAACAGGATTCACCCTGTATATGATCCATATCCCTCTGAAGTTACAAGCCTTTTTTGTTCTAATATGGCCATTCAAAATTTTTGTTACTCTCAGACTCAGACAAAACGAAACCAATCGAAATGTAATTTTTCGGACACATGCAAATAAGGCCTCATGCAAAATTTTGTGTGGCAACAGAATTCAAGTTGTGAATGAAGATTTGGTATACTGAATGTTCATTCAAATTTTTTTATTATTGATTTTTCACGTTTTTCATTTATTGAATAATTTCCACAATGTAATTCCGATCGTGCTGAGATTTTGCATGAATCTCCTATACAAAATTTCGAGGTTATTTAGCTCCATCAATGAACGAGCGAGCGCTCAGAGTTTTCTTAATTTTTACAAAGCGCATGGATGCGCATGGATAGCGTCCACGTGTAGTCACTGAAATTTTGATCAGGCGCATAGGAACTGAAAAAGGTCGAAACGGTGGTGGCCCATAAAGCTGGCTGCTTCCGGTGAGAGGGACAATTGGAAGATAATTTATTACGTAACTAGGTACCATTTTTATCAGAATACTATGAAAAGAAAGAAGTGGAATAGGTATAGTCATATATAGAGTAAGTATTATAATTATAGTTCATGTTGAATTGACTCAATTCCCACAGAAAATCACTCTCCACTTATTTTATAGCCGATTGAATCAAGAACACCATTATTATTGAAAGCTATAGAAAATCAAATGAACCCTGATGACGAACGACGTGATGAACTGATTGAAGTTTGAAGAATTTCAATGAAATGTTTATCAGGGTTTCATGCCATAGAGCAGGTAGATCTGATTGCAAATGACATAAAAACGTCAACTGAACCACCAAATAAATACAGCTGACCGGACGAAAACGTCTTGGCAATCAAGAAAGTAGAAAAAATGGGCCTATATGATCTAAACAGCATCTTAAAATTTTGACTCGTGAAAGGATTTGATGAAATGAAGGAGGTTGAGATAAAAATCTCTGAAGTTCCCTTGAAAACGCCGAATCAATGAAAGAACTCTGTTGATGATGATAATTGGAGACTCGGATGAAAAAGCCCAATAATAAAAACTATATTAGTAGTATCCTGTGTGAAATTAAGTAGGAAATCAACACATGTGCAAATCCTGATATTCATACGGATAGTATAGAACTGAGGAGGTTATCAAAACAAACTCCCTCGAAAGTAACCGTCAACTGGACGAATGTACTCATGAAAATATTAACTTTTTATCGTTACTTAATCAATTAGGTTATTAATAATGATAGCGACTAATGGTCAAGAAATTTTCTTGACCATTAGTCGCTAGAAATAAACGAATTGATCACAAGATTTTTCCGTCGATCTCATTAATACTTATTTTGCAGTGGAGTTTTGGCAATACTCATATCGCACCTTCAAAAGTGTTACTGAACTAAGGTATCCAATTTTACAGGAGGACAAAAAAACGAAGATAGATCCGTTCTTTTGCTGTATAACTTTCAAATCCGCGGAATGAAAATCTTATTTTCGGGATCAAAATGATGCTTTCCATTCATGTCATGGAATGCAATAGAAACTTTTTCCTCATGTTAATAAATAATTATTTTTAATAACTTTTGAATTTTATAGTGACACTTTACCACAAATTCAAGAGATCCGTATGAAATCGCAATGTAAAAAACTCACCTAAACAAAAATATATCAATAATCCAATGAGGTGAACCAGGAATTGGCAATTAAATAATGAATTATTTTTTCGGGATTTTTTTGCAAATATTATAGGCAATAAAAAATACCTATTGATACATTTTTTTACCGATAATGAATTGTAAAGAATTATAATCGAATTTGAGTTATTTTTCGATTTAGAAGTATACCAAGTTACCGAACAACTTTACAAAAGGAAGATCTATTAAAAAAATAACTTAATCTGAAGTTTTATCAATATGAAGAACAAACCAATGTCAATTGTTTACCAATTACCGATTGATCTGAAATGTTGTTATAAAAAGATAATACACACGTCTGTGGAGTTATATTATTATCAATCAAAGTTTTAAAATCTCTGTGTCTAGATCGGTTTTGTAACAAGTACTAACACCATCTAGCTTGTTATGAGCAGTGGCGGCTTGTGACAGAATAAAGTGATGAGGCACATCAAAAAAAAATATTAATCTTATAAACTCTTTTTGTCAGCTGCATACTTATCATTATGAAAAAAATTCTTCGGTATTAATGCTCCAATGATTCTATAGCGTTTTATTGGGTGGTAATTGCCCTGAGATAGGTTTCTCAACTCGCTTCAACAACCTTTTTCACTAAACCCTATCGGAATATGTATTATTAACACTGGCAGTAGGCCACTAGTACTCTCATTTTGAAACCTCCGATTCGATTTTCCTACCCCACCGATAGTCAAGGTTTGGAATAGGTTGTATAACTTCTTCAATTGTACATATTTTATACTCATAGGAATGACTCAAAAACTGTTTCTGTTTTATTGAAAACTCTGCAATATCACGAGTACTGCACAAACCCAATAAACCCAAACCAGAGTGAAATTTCACTATCTTCCGCTTCACGATTAACCCGAATATGTGCAGTTTGCCGATGAAACGAAACGATCACGGATCAAGGGTAGATAGTCCGGTCAATCCAGACCAAAAAATTAGGGTGAAGTTACATAAAATCCCAACAAGCTGAAAATCGGTAGAATTGTTCAAAACATAATAATAAATAATATATGAAAGTTCCCAATCATTCCCGTGGATGGACAAAAATTTATTCAAGTTCAAAGGTCGAAAAATGATTTTTTCGCGATTTTCAGCAAAACGGTGAGTTTCATCAAAAAAGTAATTCAGACAAAAATGTAGATGTTAAAATTATCTTCAAAAAATGTATCAATACTTTTTTCCCTATGAGGCACCGTTTCTGAGAGAAAACGCTTCAAATGTTCTAAAAGTTGTTACTGAGGCTAGCCTCAAATTCACCTTAGAAGCCACAATAGATAAACAGCGAAGGGGAGGTTCATGATCTCGTCACGTCGATGTGAATAACGCCTAGACAAGGAAGCGTGTGAGGCAAGCCTCACCTCACCGTTTACGCCTTGAAGAGGAAGTGAGATGAATGTACAAAAATCGGACCTTAACGCCTGTAAGATGTAACGTTACGGTCCGATTTTTGTGCATTCATCGTAACGTCAGTAACGTGTACTGTTACAGACGTCTGTAGCTGTACCCGGATTGAGATTGAGCTCGGATATTCGGTGCGATTCTGTTCGCACATTGCTATGAATCTTGTTATCCAAGCAATATGGCTATCTCCCAAATTCATAGCAATATGACTACGGTATTCCGTATTCTGTTTCGACTGTTATAGTCATGTTGGTTATGAATTTCGCCTTAGCAATATGACTATGATAATCGGCAATCCAAGAGCCGGCAACACTGTAATAAATGATATTTGAACTACTTTTTTGAGGTTTTGTTATGACATTTCTGTGTTTTCAAACATTTGTAATGAGATTTTCAAAAATGTTGCGGAATAGGAAACGCAAGAAAATTCAAATGGAAGTATTGACAAACTTTCTTGAATATAATAGAATTAAAGTGACAGGAAAACCCACCCTTTGGAAATATACAGGAGGTGAAAATCAAGTGGGTTGAACTAACAAATTTTGTGAATGCAGTGTGAAATGGGACAAGAAAAGATTAAATGCTTCCTCTTAATGAAATATCATCTTTCATCTAGCTGAAGCATTCTGAAAAATAGCTGAAACTGTGATGTTATTTGAGAAATTATTACAATTAGTTCACAGATGAAGTTTATTTTATATTTTGTTATCAATAAACAATTTCATATGAATGTTTCCTTCGAATAAGATATTTCCACATATTACACAATTATTAATTAATGAGAACACAATCTTAGCATTTTACCGAATAACTGAAGCAATCGGTGTGATGTTATTGGGGGCTAAGAAATTTTCACAATTAAATCACAGAATGAAGCTTTATTCTATATTTATTATCAATGAACAATTTCATAAATAATCAATAGAAATTTGAAATCAACTTCTATGTGTTCATTGAATATATGTTCCTGTTGAAAATCTCTGTCGAGAACATTTTTCGTCGAAAAATGAATTTTGCCATATTTCCCTCTGCATTATTAGTAAGAGTTTCAAGAAATGTTGTCATAATTCAGGGCTGGATAGGATACCCAAAATTTCCTTGAAGAAAACAATCTCCTCTTCCTTGCACCTACTTTGATCTCATGTGCCGATAGATTTTTTAAACGTGGCAAAGCCAAGTCGTAGGCAACTCCATGGAAATGTGCATTTGTTATTATTTAATTTACATCAAATATCTGAAAAATAATGATTCAATCAAATATAAGTAAAAAATATGGAATTATACTCACAGCTTGTACATTTATAGTATTTATACTGTGAAAACCCTTTCTATCGATGCTTTCTTCACATCTTCATTACTTGAAAGAAATGTTACATATCGAGGCAATCAATTTGTTGAGATGAGGTCCTTATTTTATGTATTACTCTTCACATAACTAGTATACTCATTCCTAGTTTGAAGTCCTCACCAGATGTAGTCTTATAGCTGCCATAAGCAAAAAATTGTGAAGTTGGTTCATCCCTAACTTTTCTCAACTTTTCAATCAAATCAGAAACGGCTTATTCGTCCTATCGAAATATTTTGATTAACCTCACTACAGTCCCTGATATGTCGATTTTGCGATCTAAGAATTCTCCTAAAATTAAATGTTCTGTAGTACGTCAGTTCCATTTTCATTGCAACATACTTACCTAATTTCAAACCCTTCGAAAAATTATAACGAAATAAGTATTTTTCTATCGTATTTCTAACTGTTTTGGTCCTGGGCAAGATGGTTATCCGTGTAGGCAAGTACTCTTTCGACCTTGCTAAGATAGCAATGCGGATAGCAAGGTTATGACTAAATTGACAGATCATATTGCCACAGAGTGGTCGATCAGAATACAGAATATTGCGCACCTTGCTAAGATAGTCATATCTTTATCTTAGCAATATGGCTATGCGCAAACAGAATCGCACCGATTATGGAAGCCGAGTGCAGTAGCGTATAAAAAAATTGAGACTGAAGAACATAATGGGATGATGAAATTGATTAATAAAATATTGGATTAATTCGCTTGATATTATTTGTGATTTCCGTAATTTATTTGGTGAGGCACTGCCTCACCTGCCTCATACAGTGAACTCTAAAATAACTGGAACGGCTTCGCGATACAGCAAAAGTGAGGAAGACTGAAATGGAGAAATTGCGTCAATCCATCTCACTCTGACCCGTGTCACTGCGTGCACGTTTGACAACTGACAGCATATCGGAGGTATAACAACCCCGCTTTTCCTATGAAGAGAGAGATGGATTGACGCAATTTCTCCATTTCAACGCGACACACTTTCTGTCGAACTTTAGTACCTACGACGCCGTTCCAGTTATTCTAGAGTTCACTGGCCTCATAGGACAAGACGCCACTGCAAGGTTCATCTATTTTTTATTGGTTCATTGATGTTCTCAAAAAAAAACATCAGTCAATCATCTGTAGATATCAAAACAATCTATGCTCCGTTTATGAAAGCCAGTTTAAAAAGATCGAGTGAGTTGTTCGACAACTGATTGAACCAAAAATATATCGAAGTATTCTAATCGATGATTATGCCGAAAATAAAGAACATCTTTAAAGAGTTACGAAAGTTGTTTTTTTGATTGTTGATGGTTTTAGTGTTTATTGACGACAGCTGGATATTGTTGACTGAAAAGTTGAACAAGAAAAGCATGTATGCTGAAAAGTAGCATAAATAATATTTCAATTACAGTGATGTTTTCAATGATAAGGAAAAAGATAATGATATCATTCAATCAGAATGTCAATGATTATATTGAATAAGAAATTTTTTCAGGATAAAGATTCGTCGCTTCATCTTATTCTCTCGAGTGCTCCAGTTGACCATCAGCTCTATTAATTAGAGGTTTATAGAGCTTAAACAGTTATTCAGCCAGGAATATTCAACCGTTCGTGTACAAGAAATTTTCTGCCCATTTTTTTGAAGAACGACAATAAGAGAACTCTGGATTGTCGGTAAGTTTGTTATTTTTTATGAAAGTTTTTGTCTGGTGATATGTGAATTAATCATAGTCACTTACGAACTATGAAGCATGAAAAGAAATTTTGTTGTTGATTATTTTGTCAAAAAAGGAACATTTTTTCACTTCAATGAAAAATACTTGGTGGCCCTAAATATATATTTTAGTTGGTGTCTTACTATTTCGTAGTGGGTTCTTGCTAAATGATTTACTTCTTTATTATGATTTCGAAAGAAACTCTTTCAGATCTAAATATCACTTCTACTACAATTTCTTTCAGTATTGGAACATGCAGAAGACCTGCAATTAATGCCCATATAATGTCGTCCGCAAAATTGAACATTTGTTTCCTTTTATTTTCATAATGTTGCAAGTTTTAAGTGTTTTCCTAAGGACGCCTGGGGAATGCTGACCGAAACGTTGAACAAAAACATCGAAAGTGATGGAAGATAGCCCAAATAATATATCAGTAAAACCATTGTATAAGGAAGGATAGTAGACCAGCCCCTGTAGTATTTTGGTTTAACGCTTTCTTGAGCGCCATCTAGGCATTCTTCCCACGTTCTTGCTCAGAATTTTGCCGTGACGTGGCGACCCCTTCAAAATGGTTCTTATTTTTGCGAACTAAATATATTATTTGAGTAGATGTTGATACAGATTTCTGCATATTCTAGTAGGTTGCGCATCACCAAGCATTACATCTAAAAGGAAAGTAACACAGTGGCGTGTATTATGAAGGACATAAAAGGAATATAATAATCAATATCACTTTATTGGTATTCACATAAAATACATGATCACATTATACAAATAAACAGTCTTTTTGACATAAAAATCTTTTTATGTCTAGTTGAAAAAATCATTTTATGAATTAAAGTTACAAAAAAAATCGTGGAAATTAAAAAAAAGAAAAATACCACAAACTGGAGCTAACATACTTATCACTTCAAGATTCCTCAGATAACAGTGAACAATTCTTGTTGGTTCTGTTTTTGCAACAATCAGAATATTTATTCTTCGGAAACAACAGCAGAATCTAAATTGCATATTCCTTAAAATTCAGATTAATGTTTTGTTATTGTTGTTGTTTTTAATTTTTTCATTCAATGGACACTCTGAAGCATAAACCCGTAATTGATTAAACGAAATGAGGCAGTTAACTAGACTCTGTGGATTTTCCTACCGCACCGATAGTCAAGATTTGGAATAGGTTGTATAACTTCTTCAATTGTACATATTTTATACTCATAGGAATGACTCAAAAACTGTTTCTGTTTTATTGAAAACTCTGCAATATCACGAGTACTGCACAAACCCAATAAACCCAAACCAGAGTGAAATTTCACTATCTTCCGCTTCACGATTAACCCGAATATGTGCAGTTTGCCGATGAAACGAAACGAAACGATCACGGATCAAGGGTAGATAGTCCGGTCAATCCAGACCAAAAAATTAGGGTGAAGTTACATAAAATCCCAACAAGCTGAAAATCGGTAAAATGTTCAAAACATAATAATAAATAATATATAAAAGTTCCAATCATTCCCGTGGTTGGACAAAAATTTATTCAAGTTCTAAGGTCGAAAAATGAGTTTTTCGCGATTTTCAGCAAAACGGTGAGTTTCATCAAAAAGTAATTCAGACGAAAATGTAGATGTTAAAATTATCTTCAAAAAATGTATCAATACTTTTTTTCCTACGAGGCACCGTTTCTGAGATAAAACGCTTCAAATGTTCTGAAAGTTGTTACTGAGGCTAGCCTCAAATTCACCTTAGAAGCCGCAATAGATAAACTACGAAGGGGAGGTTCATGATCTCGTCACGTCGATGTGAATAACGCGCTAGATAAGGAAGCGAGTGAGGCAAGCCTCACCTCACCGTTTACGCCTTGAAGAGGAATAGGATGAATATACAAAAATCGGACCTTAACGCCTGTAACATGTAACGTTACGGTCCGATTTTTGTGCATTCATCGTAACGTCAGTAACGTGTGATGTTACAGACGTCTGTAGCTGTACCCGGCTTGAGATTGAGCTTGAGCTCGGATATTATGGAAGACGAGTGCAGTATCGTACAAAAAATTGAGACTGAAGAACATAATGGGATGATGAAATTGATTAATAAAATATTGGATTAATTCGCTTGATATTATTTGTGATTTCCGTAATTTATTTGGTGAGACACTGCCTCACCTGCCTCATAGGACAAGCCGCCACTGATTATGAGGAATTTCAACAAAAGAGTGTGCTCTTTTGATAGAATACGCCATATATAAAGAGATGGCATTGATGACTCAATTTGAGAAAAGTTTGGTTTAATAACGGTTTACCTTTAAAGGTGCGATATTGCTTTTTAATGCTTCGTGTTCCTGTTCGGTTGCCCATGACAATTGCACATTGAAATTGCATCATTTGAACTTTAAAATGGGTCATAAATTCCCCATTCCTTTCGGTTGACGGGGTTCCATCTGATGACAACTCGATCTTTTCATATATTTTAATGTACAGTAGTTTTGTTGATTTTATTATTTTAATGTGGAACTTCTCATCACCAGTCAAGATGTTCTGCTTCACTTTACAGCGGAATTTTCGAACGCCTTCTATTAAATTGTCATATTTGCATCTCAGTTGTTCTGCTGTTCTCTTGGTTCTGTTGAGGCAGCATTAAAACGGGGCACTTCATCCCATGCTGCTGTCTAAAATTGAAGTTCAGTTTAATATCTGAATATTCTGAATACTCATATTCCGTTAATCTTTATTGGTTTGATGCATGTCCCAAATAAGAGGTAGAATTTCAAAGAATTATTTTTTTTCGAAAAGCACGTTGATAGATGTTATTCTCAACAAACCCCAGAGAAGACAGTAAAGTGATCTACGAACGATAAAAACTTCAAAATCTCCCAATTACCTTGCCTCTGGAAGTTATGCCGTACGTCTGTTTGCAAAATCCTTTGAAGTTATAGTCATGTCAATTGGTGAGTCGTGAGTTGGTGACAGTCGGATTCGCTGAAAATTACTCTTTTGCTGTGACACATCTTCATCATATTGAAAACAAATGGCAGATTACAACCTGTTTTTGCTGGGTCTCTTGAAACGATCGTCTCAAACGATAGAGTTCTACTCCCTGATGGCGGTTCGTGGTCAAATTCAATTCTGTCTGTGGGGCCGTCCGGTCGACCGTTAGCACAATAACTTTCGAAGGGATTGTTCTAGAGATTTGATGATTTCGGTTCCAACAGTCACACAGGGTGTTCCATAAAATATGGCCATTGAAAATTTTTGTTCCTCAATTTCTCAAACAAAACGAAACCCATCGAAATGAAATGTTGCGACCATATGCAAGATGCTCATAATAACCTTCATGCATAATCATAATAATTTTGTGGCCATAGTGTACACATAATCATGGAAAATTCAAATGAAATATTGAAAAGAAGAAACTTCATATTTCCATAAAAAGATATCCGATTCGAGTGAAATATATTTTATGAATGAAGAATTAAATGCTGAATGTTCATGCGAAATTTCAAAAAGATCGCATTAGCTAAACCAAAGAAAATTCAATTGGAATAGTGAAAATGCGAATCTCTATATTTCCAGAAAAAGATATTCTATTGAAGTTAAATTTATTTTGTGTATGAAGATTGATTTACTGAATGTTTATCCGTCTATAGTCTATAGGTACTGTATAAAGTCACTGCAACTAAGTCTTGCCACTACAATACTGCCAATGTTGTCGGCTTTAATTTCCAGAATTTAGTAGGTATTCGCAAAAGAGGTCGTTGGTTGTTATATAGTACTTACTAGTATCATTGAGTATGCATCTTTTTAAACTCAATGCCAGTATGCTAATCAAAATATAACATATTTAATCAGTTGAGCAAATCAATTAAAAATAATTTTACTGATTCTTCTTGAGATCAGTTCCCTTTCAGCTCTATAACTACAGACTACAGTATAATTGTGTTAGTGTTTCTTGTTCTTAATTTACATCAGGTATTATCAAAATTTTCAATAAATAAAATCGAGTACTATCGAAAAATATCGGAGATGTCAGGTAAATCCCAGGATATTATGAAACGAAGAAGATTCAGGAGACAATGTATAGAGAGCAAGGTTTGTTGACGACTACCTGCCAACCCTTGTGCCTCTAATATTGGTCACACGAATTAGGGTACTATGAGAATAGGAATGTTGAGAAAGGCGGTTGCAGCGGCGTGTGACCAGTACAGAAACTTTCATCTGCAAAAATCAATTCATATGAGGAAAAATATTATATCAGGTTCTTTCATTTTTGTTCACCTATTTCAGAATGTTTTATTTCTATTTGGGTCAAGTTCAATTTCCTCAGATTATTATCATCCTGAAAACGGCATCATTAGATATTTCTCGTGAGATTTGCGTATATTTTCCGATTTCCTTATGTTTTATAATCGTTAGAAGTTTTCTATAGTTTGGAAGGTTTCAAGGAATATTTAATTGATGTAAGTCAACTATTGAATGATTAATTAAGTTCAAACCATATGTCAATCACTGTGTCAATAATATAATATTACATCGAATAGTGATTGACATATGCTTTAACCTTAATATAAATCATTGGAGGGTTTACTAACATCAATTAAATATTCCTTGGAACCTTCCAACCAATAGAAAACTTCTAACGAATATGAAACATAACAAAATCGGAAAATATACGCAATTACGTGCAGTCGCTATTCTTAAGTAAACATATACACTTATTGACACTTATACTGCAAAATCTCGCTTAAATATCTAATGATGCCGTTTTCAGAATGATAACCTGAGGACTCAAATAGAAATAGAACATTCTGAAATATGGGGACACAGATGAAAAACCCTAGATAGCACCAATAGTTAATTACATCGGTTTATACAATTAATGTCAATGACTATCATACTGGGTGACAATTACTATCGAAGTATTTCAATGACTATCGAATGGGTAATTTCGACGAAATGATGGTGTCTCCTCGAATATTCAATCGATATTTATTGAAAGTTTGAAGGTAATATCAAAATAGCTATATTCAACTACAGTTCCGTAATGATGATCGTGGTGTTACAGTAAAATAAGGAACCGAATTCGCCTCCTGAAAGTATCCATGTCCTTAAGGTGTCAATTACTATAGCTTTTACCATAATCCTGAAATTATAGGGGCGTTCGGCATCGAAATCAGACGTGTCGGATCGATCTGAACCGTTCGTTTATTACATCCGGATTGAGGGGCGTAGACATCTGGAGCGTTCGTCATAAAAATCTGAGCGATCGGACGTCGATCTTTTCGCCCGGTCTATTTCGACGGAGCAAAGCGATTTTATCCATAGAGTTTTATGTTTTTTATATATTTTTATGTTTTATGTTGAGTTTCCTGATCTGACAACCGGTAGATTGAAAAATTTTAACACTTTTATTCTTCTGTTTTCATTTATTCATTTGAAACTTAATCATTTCATTGAAATTTTTCGATATAGCTATCGTAGTTATGAATGGGGCAGGGGGAGATATTGCTTTCTCGTTTCTTTTTCGTGTAATTAATTAGGATCTTCCGGTACAACTATCGCCGTATTGAACGACCAGTAGGGGATATTGCATTACTCGTTTCTTTTGTATTCAGTGCCTTTGCACCTAATTATTCAATTGAGATTTTACTGAAGAGCTACGAAAAGGGTGAAAGTATCGTTAAAAGATGAGCATATTTCCCAAAATAGTGATCTTTGAAATCTCATAATCTATAAAAGTAGAACAGAGCATTATGTTCTGTGGCAGATGCTCTGTACCTTTCGTTTATTCCCAGATATTACAGATGAATCTGTACTATCTGTGGTCACGTGACTAAAAAATCCGTCTGCTCGCGGAGGTCAATACCGAACGGGCCTTATGTAGATGAGCAGATAGTCTAACGAAAAAATCTGTCTTCTGTAATTGTATAAAGAATATGCAATACTACTATGCATGCGGCCAAAATTCTGAGGGTAATTCTTTGAACTATTTATTAATATTTTGTTCGTTGGTTATTTTTGAAAAACTTCTTCTTTTCAAAGATACCGGGTGAAAAATATTTGCGAGTACTATTTACAATGTTTCCCAAAATAATGAATATAAACTGGAGTATGGAGTACGGCAATGGCCTTAACTTTATTTATGGATGACTGCCTAATTGGACCGGTATCTCTACCAGGAAGCTGGTAGAATTATATCGCAATTTCCAGGGAAATTGAATGTATTTATTGTTCATTCATTTCATGCGCTCCACATCTTATCTTACTATTAACATTCTATACAGAATCTTCTCCTTTATCCCATGCTATTAACTAACCCTTGACGGCTTAAAGAGTAATTAAGCAGAATATATGACAATTTTATAGCTCTCGCTTGGCGCAGAGAAAACAAAGTGAAATAAAATACAGGTTTTCGATCAGACCGAGAAAAGAACTCGTTTTCTCGCTACAGTTTGCGGAATAACAATAATTCGTGCTCTCAGTCTAGATTTGTCTCTAAAAAGTCTTCGATTCTGCTCATCGTTAGTTGCGATTAGATTGAGAATTAACGATTCCCTATACGATATGCAGAAAACGAGTCTTCTTAATTCTGGAGTGACCACTTGATTCTGGAAAGTTCTAGAAAACATCGGTCTCGATTCTTGAAAGTGCGAGGTTTGTTCAAAAGAAAAGTGGGCTGTGAATTACATTGGATTTACGATTTTTTTTGTTATGTTGGTACACATATGTTTATATCATAATATCATATGCTGGCACATTAGCAGCCAATTGGGAGTGAAAGAGGTTAGTTTCTCATTGCCAATTGAAAAGGTTATAGAGACTCAAAATATATCTGAAACAATGCTGTAACAAAGTTCATTACAGCACTGTTTTAAGTACTGTAATAAACTCAGTACGATACAGAAAAAAATTATGATAACCTCTCAGTTATTAGTTTTATTTTTTATTCAGGATGAAACAAAAATATCCTT
This sequence comes from Propylea japonica, assembly GCA_013421045.1. NCBI lineage: Eukaryota > Metazoa > Arthropoda > Insecta > Coleoptera > Coccinellidae > Propylea > Propylea japonica. The sequence continues at coordinate 28,428,290 of CM024247.1, forward strand.
CAAAAGGAAACATTACTGTTCAGCCGACAAAATACATGTATTAGACGTCCAAGAAAAATATTGATCTCAATCAATCCGCATGCAAGAACACATGAATTTGCAAAATTATACTTTGATATAATTTGATGTATTTTTGTGGTACAATGATTTGATTTTATAGCGATACACACATTGTTATTTTTATATTTATTAGACATTATTATTTTTCACTTGGGTTCAAACATGTTTTAATTAGCTATTTTGCCGAGGAATGCCTATTATTGTTGAATAGATGAACTCGAACTGCAAAATCGCAAAAACAGGAAATTTGTACGTTATTAATAGAGTATCAATACATACAAAAGTTACTACGTCTGAAAACCTTTAAGCGGCAGTTCTGAGTCGAGGTAAGATATGTCTGGGTTAAGAGAGCATCAGTTAGTTCAATTATATCATTTTTTAGGCCCTTTCTATTCGATGCTTTATCACTTCCAAACAGATGCGAAATCAGTTGATGCGCATTCTATTTAACAATGTTGTGATTTTGAACTGATGCGCATCACTTCCAACCATTGTTTGAGGAATTAAAGATTAAACAATGCTCCCAACTGATGTTGACAAAATCAGTCTAAATTCCACAATCACTTCAGTTCATCATAACAATAACATATATAACCTAACATTTTGGTGAAAGACAATTTATTTACAAACATAACAGAAACTGAATTATGCTCAGTTTTCATTGATAGTTATGAATACATGAATACTTTTAGAATTTCCTTCCGAACTAATCGTCGATATTCTGATTTGGTACTCTGATTTCAAACTTTTTCATTTCGTTGATCCGAAAAAGTCATGTTCTATTTGTCAAAATCACTTCACTTCCAACTGAAGTGAATTCAGGCAAATAGAAAGCTAGGTTTATCGCGTTGCAACACCATGTGATTTATTGAATGCAAGGCCGTACGTACGTATAGCGAATTTTTCAGAAGTACAGGATAAGAACGTTTTTCCTTTGAAAATTGTAATTTTGTCATTAAGTGGACATCCCCCCGCAAAATTTTTTTCTGCCTACGGCCTCGTTTGGATGCGCTGCAACAATGCCAAAATACCCATGACATAAGAAACATTCTTTTCATGGCTAATACGCCTGTCAGGAATTGGGATGCCATGATAAAGATATGAGAATCGTAATAAGAATTATGGAACTGCGGATCGCAAAGATATTTTAAAATATCCTTAGCGGATCGGCATCCATCCACATCAAAATTGTTAATTACAACATTTCGTAACACCACACTTAACAGGTGCCAATTACATTTTGAAGAAAATTATCCTATCTTGATATACCCGCTACTACAGATCTTCAGTCGGAATTGTTGAAATGAAGTAAGTAACCACTTACTTGCCTAACTTTATTAGACAAAAGTCTAACTTAATTCACATCGCATGTCTGGACAGTTCTGGAACTCGAAACCAAAACGTATGCGAACGAGAACTCTCGTTTCAGTTCGAATGTGTATCAGGAGGTGAGGAAACGTGGACGGTGAGGACGCTGCTTGTTCTCGTAGGGATATGAAACGAGTTCGCACAAGAATTTCTGATGGGTTTCGAACCAAGTCAGCTGTTCGAATCGTACAGTCTCCTGATAGTCAGACCAGTCTACTAATATTTTGCCAGTAAATTGCCAGAGCCATTCAAATCTCGAAACGACAGAGAGAATACAGAAATCGGTACAAATAATCAAAGTTGGATTTTGTAATTTTTTTTCGGAGTTCGTCAACTTTTCTGAATAGAGCACCCAAAAATACTGAGATTTGATCAAACCCCGTTACTTTAAGTACATACCTAAGTGCTGATTCACAATGGACGTAACCATAACGAACACGTAAACGTACTTTGTCCGTAAACGTAAATGTGTTCAGAATGGACTTTGGGCCTTTATACCTTTATAATAAGTGTTCTATGAATTTTTTGACAATTGATTACTCTGAAGTGTTGTCATTAATTAAAAATGTATGAAGTATTAAGTCTGTTTTTATTGAGACGATGTTTGGAAAAAAAAGAAATTGAAGAGCAAAATTCTAAAAGAAGAAAAAAACGACGTTGGTGAGTTAGACCTACAAATCACAGAATGTGAACAAATTTCTATAATTAACGTTAGAATTACGGACTACCATAAGCTCAACGTAAACGTAAAAATTACAGAGCCTATTGTGAACAGTTCCATATGACTTGCATTGGTTCAACTTTGCGTTTTTCGTTTACGTTCCGGGAGTTTTATGGTTACGTCCATTGTGAATCCAGCATTATGACCTCACTCATAAGAATCTTGCTCACATATTGATGGCAACTTCATTTTTTCAAATGGAACACCCTGTATATTTTCCATGTTTGGCTAGCACTTTTTCCCCTGATTTCGAATATGTAACATATGTTGGTCTATCTCTTTTATTCTGACAACCACAGAGTTTCAAATTTTAAGAACCACCTGCCAAGATCTGTAATCATTTTTCAAGTGACAGAGTGCGTTTAATGAAAATGCTCATTTCTGGAGTTATAATAACGCCAATGAGAAGATATACAGGGTGAACAACATTGAATGCAACTATATTTTTTCAAATGGGACACCCTGTCCTGTATATTCTTCCTTTTTTGATAGGCTATTTCCTCTTGATCTCGAATATAAATGCGTATGCGGATGTGTCTCTTCAGTTTTCAGAGTTTCAAAGTTTTGAAATGATGACACCTAATAAAAAATATGTGAAATACCTACGAAATTATTTATATCCAAACAATCTACTTAAAAGTATTATTTTAGAATGAATGAATACCTAACATGAATGAGTACTTAACAATTGCTTAACCAATGAAAAAGGATAAACTCTGGTAGTATGTAAGAATAACATCAACTAAAGAAATTGCTCAAAATGACCACCTTCATTCAATACACATAGTTCATATAGTTGTCTCAAGTTGTTTAAACTATTTTTGATTGCATTATTATGGCTCTGATTCAAGTCAGAAATTAAAGCTTCAAAATTTTGTTCCTGATCATTACAATATTATCATTATTCTTTGTGCGTTGACGGGATTAGTTCTGAATTATGGATTATTGGTTGATTTTATATCATTAATATTATTGTCCGCTTTCATTGATTGTAATTATTGCTAAAGTAAATCAAATTGGCCACTTAAATATTCACGAACTTCCAAAACGCTATGCCAGATGGTTATTGAAATTTGAAACTCTGCGGTAATCAGAACCTAACCTAAACTAACCAAATATGGAAAAATATACAGATTGTTCCATTTGAAAAAATGAAGTTGCCATCAATATGTTGGTCACCCTGTATATATTTCAGTTTCTGGATCATATCAAAAAACCTCAGTTGATTTCGTGAAACTTTTATACGAAACATTTGTTTGTATCTCCTTCAGTAACAAAGTTAAAGAGGGGGTAAAATTATAGTAAAAAACCCGGTACATGAAAGTTTTTTAAATAGGCAACGCAAAAATTACTTTCACGAAGTTTACACAATATTGACTGTAATATTTGGTTAGGGCTGTGTTTTGTAAAATCTTTCATGTATGTTATTCGTTTATTTCTACTTTGAGAATTACGTTCCAGGTTCGAATTACGCTTATGTTATGTTTACGTCCATTGTTGATTGGACATTACTGGCAAAATATCAGTGGTGATGTTTCTATTCGATTCGAACAGCTGACTTATGGTTTGAAACCCACGCTTTCGCTTATGCGCTTATGCCCTACGAACAAGCAGCCTTTACCCTCCTCTTTTCCTCAACTCCTGATACATATTCGAACTGAAACGAGAGTTCTCGTTCGCGTTGTTGGTTCCAGAACTGTCCAGGACGGTTCTCGTTCGCACATGCGCAATTCTGAAATTGTGAATTCAGAGCAGATTCTGAATCACATGCAAAGAGCACACTATATTTTCGTTACCTCTCAGAACTAGTGTTACGGAAACAAAATTTCCATTTCATCTCCTACAACAATCTCCTTCAAGCAAATTTTCTGAAAATAAATTTTCATTCAGTACGCGGTGAAGAATGACTAAACTTATGCTTTCCTTAACCAGACATATCCAGGTCAGTAGCTAGAAAAAAATTCTGGGGGGGGTTCACCGAATGACAAAATGAATGACAATTTTTAAAAAAAATCCTGTGCTCCTGAAAAATTTCGGGGGGAGTCCGGACCCCATCAGACCTCCCTCGCTACGGCCTTGGACATATCTTATTGGTACATTCAGTGCGATTCTGTTTGCGCATAACCATATTGCTAAGATAAAGATAATGCTATCATAGCAAGATCCGCAATACATATTCTGTTTTCTGATCGACCATTTTGTGGCAATATGATCCAGGTGTTCAGACGTAGAAGTAGAACACGCTTTCATTCTCGAGTTACCACGTTGTAGTAGCAATAGCGTTCAAATTTATTTTCTTCTAGAATTCGAACTCGTCTATTTAATAATGCAGTAAAGATGATACAAATTCAGAAAAAATCATTTAATTATATGCTTCATCAGAAATATGGTCGAATGAAATTTTGGTCAAATCGAATAAAGTCATCCTTTCGGTATATTGGCAATAAAAGATACAATACTTTCTAATGTGGCCATTTCGTGATGCACTATAAGTATAAGTATATGGTTGAAGTATGTAAAGATCCTCGTTGGACACTCTGTATAATGAGAATTAAGGAACGACATCAAAACTGAAAAATTTACAGGGTTAGGTTGATATTTCAATAGTAAAGTTTAATTCATGCATAAATAGAATGGAAACAGCATAGCTCGCGGGATATTCGAATGTGAATTATCGTTTTTCCAACACAATATCATGTGAGCTATATTGTTTCCATTCTATTTATTTATGAATCAAAAACTTCACTTTTGAAATATCAAACTTACCCTGAAAATTTTCAAGCTTCAATTTTTTTCTGGAATTGTCGAATTGGTCAAAGTAGTAGCGCCCGAATTGTTCTACGTCTTTAATTTGCATCAAGCACAACTAATGCGTAATATTAAGAAAATCTACAGGCCAAATGGTCGAAATGTTGATCCTTAATCCTTTAATTTCTTGATTTCACGAAATATTTCAAGTTTTCCTGTTTACATTTTCCTCTACTAATATACTTTGACATACACATGCCATATTGTTTGATATACGAAAGGAAGAATACATATTTGTGATTTCGGACCAAGTTGAACAGATTCTTGAAATCGGCTAAAAACATTTCTTCAATTTATGTTCGAGACTCCTCTGTCCGCAGAATTCAGCAGATCACTGAGCACATTCCGGATTTCATGGTTCCCTAATAGAAATTCGAACAGGTTCTGTCGTAACGCTATTCTCGAATCTCGATCGCATGCGGATTTCGAACGCTTCGTATAACTGAAGAGAAGGCGATTCAGAGCACCACCATTTTGTGCTAAGTTCGAAATGTTTGTCTGGCCTGATCAAGTTCATTTTTTAGCACTCAACCTACTTAAACGAGTGCTATTTATGTCGTTTTACCCAAATGTCCTTTATTTTCGCATTTTTATGCGAAAAATGGCGACAGGCGATTCCCTGATGATCAAATTCAATTATTTCAATTCTGTCCGTGGGGCCGCCCGTCTGGCTTGCCGCAAACACCATAACTTTCGAAGGAATTGCCCTAGAGACTTGGGATTTCCAGAGTGACTGCGGTTCCCATATCCTTGGTTAAGCCAAATCGAACAAGGTTCATGAAAATAAATATGGTTATTCTGAATTTTTGTTCCTCAATATCTCAGACAAAACGAAACTAATTGAAATGAAATTTTGCGGCCACATGCAAGATGCTCTTAATAAGCCTCAAGCAAAATTTTGTGGCCATAGTGTAAACAGAAGCATAAAAAAATAAATTGGAATATCGAAAACAAGGATCATTATATTTCCATAACAAACATCGAATTAGATTAAAATCTATTTTGTGAATGATGATTGAAGTACTGAATTTTCATGCAAAATTATGGTTCATCAGAATTATAGATTTTTTTCTAATCATTGATTCACATAATGTTCCACTTTTTGAATAATGTCCAGACAACTCCAATCGGGCTGAGATTTTGCATTCATGTACTTAGCATAAATCTCAAGTCCTATACAAATTTTGTGGTAAAAGCATTTTTTCTCCACCAAAAAAACAAGAGCTCGGAAGTACCTGCTCAGCAGTGGCGGCTTTTCAGGTGAAGGGAGTGAAGTGGCTCTTCATCTAAAAATTCCTAGGGTCAGGGTCACCTAAAATGTTCATTGAGGATGATAATTATCATTCACTATTTATACAATAATTTAATCGTTTCATTAGCTCCATGTCAGAACTCAGGAGACGTTTATTATCGAGATTATTATCGAATCACGAAACTCATTATAAATATCTTGTCGCTTGCCGCATCGAGTGAAGAGGTTTATCACGGAATTTGCACCTCGATCGCTCAAGCAGACTGCGTTGCTATGGTAACGGGTGACGTCACCGGGGCTTTCTTTTACGTTTTCTCGCGGTAGTGAAGAGCTCCAGTAACCCTCTGCAGTCTGCACCTGTTACGTTCGTCGGTGTTTTACTGTCCGCGCGTCGCCTCTAACTGTGTCGCTCCAGTGAGAACGTCTGACCGTTGTTTACTTTAAGTGCTTCGGCTTCGATATTAAAAATGAACCCCATTAATGACATTGTGTGCAGTTTAATAGAAACTCCGTTTCATCGTTGGAAAGACGAAGACAAAAAGGACATCTTAAATGAAGGTCGGCCTACTGTTAACTTGAAAATTTCTACAAGAAAAGAAATGAAAAATGGCAAATCATATAATATTAATTTCAAATCATCTTGGTTTTCGGAATACAATTGGTTATTTAAGAAATTCTGTATCTCAACAAAGGCTTTCCTCTTTGGCCAATATTTCCATTCAAAAAGAACTTTTAATTCAACTAACAACAAACAACCATTTTATGAAGACATTACGGACAAATTTGCTAGTTTAAAGGGCCGAAGGTTGGACCTGATATACAAAAAATAGGTGAGTTTACATAAAAAAAGATGTTGTTCTAGATTTTTCTGCTTGTTTAGCTCTTCACCTCTTTTTTCACCCACGAGCCGCCACTGCTGCTCAGGGCTTTTCTTAAATGTTTGTGTTTTCAAATGGAATGAGAGATCCAACTGTCGTATGTAAATATCATATATATTATGTATGTACTTATATTAATTGTTATAAACTAGTACCTATACCTACCTATTTGCCATTCAAGGGTAGGCTGCGCCCTCTACATCACGTACTAGTCTAAGCAGGTAAGATTTGTAAACGAAAGGTCATTTCAGAGTTTTCTCTGGTTGTTTGCGATATTTATATAATAAATTTACGATGGAAAGTGAAAAGAATGTATTTATGAGTATGAGTGAGTATTTCCGATATTTGAAGGCAACTCCAAGTAATAGGAATGAAATAGAAGGTAAGTTCATTAAATTGATCATAACTATCATCCATTATCAAAGCACAAACATTTTAGGAGAAGTCACATTATTATGTGTGGGACTTTAGCGAAAAGAGATAATCACTAGTGAAAGATCTGCAAGAATATCAGCTTTTACCTGTTCTTGTAGATAGATTTGCAGCACTGTCGACTTGAAAGTATTTTAGGCGTAATTCCCCAATATTCATTAGTTCTCCAAATACGTACCTATAAAAGGCCCAGTTAAAAGAGAAACCCTGTACCGTAAATTGAGGATACTTTGTGACTAGTGGGTAACTTTGTGACAATACGCAAATCGAAACAAACTGCCCAATATTTTACAAGTTTCGCCCGCATAGAGAATTTTTTCTGTCGCCGGGCGACAGCACATATCTCAGCCCAATCAAATATATGTATCTTCATAAGTGTGGTAGGCCTCTCTAGTAACTTGTAGACTGCCATGAGAAGAGCATACCGATTCTGTCGATTTTTTCAAAAGCGGGAAACTTTCGTCTGCACAGCCAAATCTGAAATATTGTCAGTAAAATCGTAAATAGGTTCATTTGCTCCTCTAGTTATCATATTATATTCGAAATTATGTATAGTCAAGAATCATTGATGTTAATATCTTTTTTTCGAAGAAAACAAAAAAAGCTCGCAGCATGGGTAACATTGTGATATGTCACAACGTTTTCCAAATAATTACATATGATTTTTTAAAATTTTTGCATGTAGACTGCGACCAAAATCTTGCCAGAATGCTTCAAACATATAAGAGACGCTTGGGAGCAAGAGCTTACAGAAATCCCATGTTGCTGAAAAAGCTGGTACAAGATATTTAAAAAAAAGGTGCAGAAAATTCAAAAGCAGTATAAGCTTTTTAAGAGCAGCGAATAATAAAGAATTCCATTTTGCCACAAGTTGAGGATTTTTGCGTGATTGACTACTGGCAATAACTAAAACAAATTTTGAAGGAAAAGAGAAAAAAGGGAAAGATTTTCATTACAAGGCTTACCTGATCACTTAGAAATTTTGTAATCCCAGGAAAATTTTGCAGTTTGTAAAATTTGTGAGTGTGTAGTTTTATGCCTATTCTCATTCAATCTTAATATTAACTCTTATTTCAGCCCATTACATGTTTTCGTTCTTGTTCAGAATATTAATTTTTGTTTTCAATGAAAGTTGAAGTTAATTCATGTTTTTTTTATCCAAAAAATATGAGCACATACTTTTTTTTAATTTTTAGTAATTTTATACTCAAAAGGCAGGGGTATTATTGTGCTCTGATTCGAATAATGCTTTGTCACAATGTTACCCCGAAGCACGGGGTAAAATTGTGACAATTTCAAATTCGAAAAAGACTATATCAAAATAATTTTTTCAACAATATTATATTCTCATTGTGTACCGAAAGGACAGATATTTACTGTGTATTTTTTCACCTTTTATCTGCTCAAGAAGTGTTTAAAAATGTGTGAAAACCTCAAAAATTGTCACAAAGTATCCCTGTTTTACGGTATGTTATAACCCAGCACATTTTCACATTCAAAATATATCGAATAGTATAATAGATTTTAGAAGAAAAAACTAAAATATTATATTTCTCGTTTTCCCTTCCAACATAACAATCAAGATAATTCCTTCGATTTAACATTCTGATCACGCACAACATGTACCGTGATGACAAATTTAAATAAGTCGTTATTGTCTGGATCACGCAACCCAATTACGTAGTTTTCCTGCAATACCCCCTGATCATATTTCAGTTACAAGGAAGATAATATGAACTTCTTTCTCAATAAATAAATATTCTATCTAGGTAACAATTACACGCGAAAGCCTCGTTATTGCGAAATAACATGGTATTAAGCTAACACAGCGGAAATCTAAGATGGTTGATAAACGTGACAAGATGATTTTTTCATCGAGATAAAGCGTGAGTTCAGATGTCAGTCGGTATATTTTTTTCCTAAAAATCCATAGAGTTTTTCATTAAATAATAATTGTGTAAATTGAAATCTTTGGAAGACGATTACCCAATATTAGGGGATTTTGGGAGAGAGGAAAAATCCAAAATTGTGTTACTTGGAGAAGCCTCAACAGCAAAGAAAAAAATTTGGCTCATTCACTACATTCACACTCCTCAAGGGGGACTGAGAGAGGGGCAGTTCCCTTAAAAACATTGAATTTCCTCAAAACTGTACATAAAATCTTCAACAAATTTGGAGGGTCTTTGAAGGAGCCCCAGCATCCAAGAAAAAAGTTGGTGTCATTCAATTACACCCCAAGAGACCTGAGAGAGGGACAGTTTCCGTAAAAAATGAATTTCACAAAATCTGTAGAGAATATCCTACAAATGATGTGGAATAATAATTCCACAAATGAATGGAACTTTTTGTACAGACGTAGACGTTAAGATTCAAGATTTTGGCTCCCCTAAAAGGATGGCGCCCGTGTGCATTGCACACTTTGCACACAAAGTAGAGAGGGTTCTGGATAGAAAAATAAAAGAACTACTAACATTCGAACAGAATGTGTTGCGAAGCCTACATTCTGAGCATCGATGAAATCAGGTTTATAAACACTGAACTCATTAGCTTCAGGAAAAGAATGAATAATATTCGTAACATATCCATAATATTCATAGAATTATTGGTTTATCACAAATATGAAATCAAATCGGCAAAAATTGATTAATATTAATTTTACGAACTGACGCGAATCAGTTCGATTACATTATTTTGAGTTACGGTAATCTGGAAACCCATTTACATACCTATTCATATTAATCGATTGGTGAGCCTACAAAAAGAATATATAGAGCATGCAGTAGAAAATGTTACCAACACCCCGAGTCCGAGTGATGGAAGACTTTTTGTTAGTTGAGTGAATGATGTGCGATATGGATTTCATTTCCAAAATTATAAATATTCTGTTCTTGTGAACTTCTTGATGGACTCATTTTCCTGATACCATCCTACTGTACAAGAAATAAGTTTTCATTTCACATCAATGAAAGTTCAGGAAATTATCATTCAATTCAGTTTCAATTAGATTTAAACATCGATTTTCCTAGTTGCTGTAGTCTTTCGAATTCTTCGATGTCAATTTCAGGCACTTTGACAAGATTCTTCAGAAAACAATCGATTTTTGAGAAAAGCATTTTGATATGTTTATATAATTCATGTACGGTTTTGATTCAATTTTAAGTATCAATGTTTTGTGTTCAGTAGTAAGTTTTGCGATTCTAAATATTTTTTTAATGAAACTGATTTGACCATGGAGCTAGATATACTTTCTCTTTCAAAGTATTCTTTCTAGACATAAAAATCCATAGGCGTAAGGTCAGGGCTCCTCGGTGACAATCTGACCGTGTCTTCTAATCCATTGTATCGCAATATATTCATTGAATAGATCTTGACATTACGACTATTATGTGCTGGGCAACCATTCACTTGAAACCAGACATTTTATCTGTTAGACATGTGCATTTCATCTAATATGTCTGTCTGGATTGATCTGATGAATTCTTCAGCATTAAAGTGATCGGTAAGTATAACTGGTCCTAAAAGTTCTCCTCTCATAACTGTCAAAACTCATGTCGGAAATGAGAAACAATAGTCGCATGATGGTTTTTTCGCTGCCATACATGGATGTGTCGTAAATTAATCACACCTGATTTCGTGAAAATGGCCACATCAGTCCTTAATATGCTATGCCCCCCCCCACTCTCCTGAATTATTCTGATACCACTTACAAAATGTAAGTCTGGTCTCAGCATCTACAGGTAACAGATGAATTGATGATTTACATAAAATTACACTATAATTTTATCACGAAGAGCTTCAAAATAGAGCAAATTTGAGTTCGAAATTTTTAGATTTTTTCCTTGTTATCATGTTACCATGATATTGTGGCAAAGAATGAGCAGCTAGCACAAAAATTGATATGTCATTCGAAAGTACACTAAATAAGATATTTAGTACTGAAAAGAAAACATGTGCATGATTATCAATATTTCACAGAAAAAACCATTGGAAAAATTGGACTTATTTTGTTAACTTCAGAATCGTGATATTCTTACCACGCGCGCATTGAGAGTTTTTTCTGCACACTGACTTTCTCGTCTTGTAGCGAAGTTATTGAGCCTTCCAAATATGTGGTCAAAATTGATGAGAATACAAGGAAAACTGAATAATGATCATTTCAGAGAAACAAATCGAAACATTTCGTGAAATCAAGGAATGTTGAATAGAAGAATAACCTTCAACATTTCGATCATGTTATATGACATTTCTTGTTGCCAATCACTTGAATAATCCAACCTTGAAATTTGGTCACTTTAAAAGTAGACACTCTGTATAGCACTCGTTTAAGTAGAACTAGCACTCGAAAAGAGTGTTTTTCAAGCAGTTGGCTACTCTTATGGTACTCCTATTTCTTCGGTATGGTCAATTTACTTTGTTTCCATTTGAAACACATTCGTTTCTTTAATGCCAAATAACAATGTTGAATCCGGACGCTTCAAATTCCGACAATCAAATAACGATGATGAATTAGATTAAAACAGAATCGTTCATGTGGCAAAAGCAGACGAGCTAGCTTGAACCGATTTCACCCACCCTCATGTTACCCCAAACAAACGATCCCTATAAAATCATTCGAACTACCGAGTTATATTACGAAACCACCGATCCTCGAACTCCTTCATTGGACATTTGATAATAATTAGTGGCTATTGAATCAGAACCCTCGATCCTCATTCCACAATGAATTTTTTCTTTGTAGAAAATAAGCAAATTATCTCGCCAAGTCGACACTCTCAACAGCGGTTTAATTACCGTGGCATAAATCATGAATTTCCTTTGAATTATTGTCTCACTGTCATTTTCTGTTAATTAAGAGATGAATTATTAGGTTGTGAAAGTGAAACTGGGTGGAGTAATGGTCATGAAAAACAGGGGAAATACTTCGGAAATATTAGTTGCTTAGTAGGATGGCAACAAACAACCACGAAATCTGATGTTGCTGAGGATAGCAGGCGTTAAAGTGTGAGATTCCAGTCACCCCTGATTTGCGTCATTTAAGATTAAATATTATAAGGAAGATCTTTATTTAAAAAAAGTTTATGTTAACAAAAACAAGAAAATGCCTGCCCCCAGTTTATTTAAAAAATTGGAGGAAACTGATGTTGGGAAAATGATAATTCAAGTAAAATATCCTTAAAAATATTGCTCACATGCTCTCGTCATTCATGAACTTTTTAATTCAAATTTCAGATTTAAATCTCATTTACGCCCGACATCCTATTGCCGACCGTGATCACGATAACTTTCGAAGCAGGCAACTCGAAATTCTCAAGGAACTCAAGGAAGGATGGGCATATCCGGCTCCTACTACCAAGCAAATGATTTCCTGTATATTCGGAAAAACATGTTCAGTTTGGGCATGTTGCAACCGTACTTAAATTAGAACAACATAGAATCGTAAGTATTGAGTGGTAGGTACACAGCCTTTTGTTTCGTAGTTTTCTTCCCCGAAATGAGGCAAACCATCCACCGAAAATTGACCTTCACCCACACAGATTTATTGATGAGTCATCCATGGTATAGTTCTGAGTTGGCACCGAATGATTTGTTTTTATTTCAGTCAAAAATACCTGATCTGGGAATGCCGTAACACCATAAAGCAACTGACAAGAGGCAATAAGGTGAATCTATTATGGGTGCCAGGACACTGCGCTGTTGAAGGAAAAGAGCATCAAGGTTAACACTCGCTGGGCCTAAGCCTTTCTGTGAGCATGGAAAAGACCAATATAATATACATATACACTACATTTGCCAATCCATGCACCACTAAGAGAAGGTGACCTGGGAATGTTCTGCATGCGGGATAAGATCTCCATTATAATCTCCCGTGGGATGCAGCGACTAAAAGGAATCACACCAATTCTAGACTGCGTCGTAGATAATTCCTCAGTATGGATGAACAGGGTGACAAAGCTGACCGCCAAACGCCACCAATGCCATAAAGGACTCTAATAGGGCCAGTGAACTCCACCAATCCTATTATGCCACGTACTGGACTGGATGCACTTAAGAATCATAAGGTGTGCAACAGGTACGTTGATAACCCTCCCAATACAGCTGCGGTCGAACTGTTTACCAACAGCAGGGCTCCCGTACAACCGAGGACCAGATGCCGTGTGTCGTGCAGGATGTATGCAACGTGAGTCACTTTCGCAGTTTTGCACGTCTTACAAAGGTGCAGTCTTATGCATTAGTAGAGGATAAACAGGCATAACTAAGTTGCTTATCTCCTTGAGAACATTGCGATCAAAAACAGCTGGCATGTAACAAGGGAGCCCAGGATTAGAGACAGGGAAGAAAAACTTCTAAAACCCAGCCTTCTCCTTACTGAAAATCAACACGTCAAAATATCTGACATTTCAGTTAGCTGGGAATGCCCAGAGCCTTTGAGCATGGTTTACGCAGTCAAGAAAGCCTTATACTTCATCCCGCCTTCCTAGAGAAGCTTAAAGAACGGTACCCCGACAAGATCATCCAAGTACTTCCTCTTATTGTGTGTGCTAGGGGAGGAGGAAAACCGGAACATCATCAAGATGGTTGGCGCAACGGATGCGGATATTGAAGATATTATCCATACCGCTTTGAGGGGTGGCTGCATCATACACAAGCAGTTCAACCACGTGGTGTGGTGCAGTGCCCGTGGAGTTCAAACAGTTCGTCCCACTGCAAGATCTCAGTGGTAAAGCTTCAGCTAGTCTCGCGAGTGCGAGTATCGGTTGTGTGTTCGGGCTACTAGGTTCGAGAGAGTTTGTTTGTGCGCTGGTGTTCGTGAGCTTCGTTCTATACGTGGTGTTCTGATTTTGTTCTCTCTGTTGTTTGTCTGAAATCTCATGTACTGGTCTATTGCTTTTTATTTTATAACTTTTGAACTTGACATTGAGTCATCTTTAAGGTCTTGTACCGACTAACTTAAGATGTTAATATGCTTGTACTGCCTGTAGTGAGAATACTAAATGAAGCCTTATAACAGCGGTCCTGAAATGGGAGGTGAATTACAAAACAACCCTTTGAATAAACTGTCCTGGACTTACTCAGTACAAAAAATTCATCATGATTTCACCTACCTATTCCAGAAAGCTCGTGAAGCTTTGCAGGCTTTGTGGATCTGAAACAGAAACAGCTGAACACTTGGTATGGAAGTATCCAGCACTGGCTGTTCTAAGCTGAAAGATGATCAATTTATATGGGTAAACCGATTCCGGTCAACCAAGGCTTCTAAGTCGGTTGTCGTTGTCGGTTTTAATAACGCCATTGACGATACCCTTGGGTTTCTATGAACGTTTAGAGTAGAGAATAAGAGACTTAGGACGCAGATTCCGGAAAGCTAACCTAGGCATAACGACCCAAATCCAAATAATAATAATAATACATCAAAATAATCTGAGAGTCAAGGTTTTCAGACTTCTGAAACTTGCCTCGATAATCTCATCTCGAAATAGAAAGGCAACTATCGCAATAACCTATTTCACTCGGTATTGTAGATTGTTGAGGTGGTTACATTACACTCGGTATACCTACCACTCATAACGAACGATCTCGAAGACGAGTCTAGACACGTTTTAACCTCGAATCTATTTTATCATAATGAATTCAAAACGCTCAGACGAAGTCGATTACTCAGAAGGTCACGAAAACAAGAATCAAACTATCTGTAAGGGGAAAATCAGCTACTGCCGTAGGACACTTACGAAGATGAATGAATGAAATAGGGGCATGTTTACCAAAGTGAATAAATGACATCACGCATAGAATCCGCGCAAATTTGAATAACAAAAATGTAAATTTCATTGGTTCATTAGTCCGCATTCGCCTCAGAACATCTATGCAAATTAGAATGTCTACTTCACTCATCGAAAACTGGCTTTCTGGGCGCATTAATTCGCCAGAAAAATATGTCGCCATCCCAGTGTTGGCGCTCATTGGGGTGTGACACAGATAACAATTTGAGTTATTTACGAGTGGGCTGACCCTCGAATTTGAAATTTTGGGATTGGGAGATGGAGATCTTCATCAGGATGAATCGAGTTTTCATCTTGTCGGATTGGGGCGTTTTCTTGAGCCTTTTTTCCGTTTGAAAGCGGAGAAAAATAATGGGATGAGATTAATCATAAAGCGGTAGACATTGAATGCGAATAATAAACTCTCGCTGATTTACATTCCTTAGTATAGCATTACAGAAGAAGAAACTAGCCTTTCTTCACGAGGAAAATACAATTGCTTCCCAACTGAAGCACTTGAGATCATGACAGATCTTAGTCCTCTTTATTTATCAATAGGGTAGCCCATCCCATCTACTAGGGAGGTTCACAGGTGAGATGTAGTTATTCAGAGTCTGGTCCTCTCTGAACAACTAGGTACATCTCACCTGCTGTGAGAGCAGAGGGGACCAGACTCTGAACAACTACATCTCACCTGCGAACCTCCCTAGTGATGTAATGATCAAGAAAGTAAGCACTGTGAAAATTTTCAGGACACTGCTAAGTGAAAGAGAGGAATGGAAGCAGGAATACATCGACTACAACTACAAAGAATATACCGTAAAATGGTATACAGATGGTTTCAAAACCTCTACTGGAGCTGGCGCTGGGATATACGGGCTCAGTACCAAGTGTGCACTGTCGTTAGACTCCTATATGAGCGTCTTTCAAGCGGAAATCTTAGCTATTGAAAGATTTCTAGATGTAAATCTAGAAAGAAACTATCAGAAGTACGATATAGCCATACACTCAGATAGTCAAGCTGCTATTATAGCACTGAGCTCCTACGTCATAGACTCAAAAATGATCTGGGAGTGCTTAGACAAACTCAATAAGATACACTCGCCAAAGAAGCGCACGAATGTCATTCATTAGCCTAGAACCCTTCTGTGGTATAGGTAAATGTATCTATAAGAAGGAGTTTCTGAAGAAGGAGAAAGCCGAGAAGAAAAACTCTGGCGGAATCTCCCAGATATGCATCATTCCACTAAGTTCCTTCGGAACTTTGAAACAGCAAGATCCAAAAGATATTTGGATCTTGGTAAGAAACAATTGCACCTCCTCACTGGCTTTCTTACAGGACATTGTCGCCTCAGGAAACACCTGTTGAGGAAGGGACTATCGGACACTGACGAGTGTAGGTTCTGTCGGGAGTAGGAAGAAGCCCCCATTCACCTAGTCCTGGAATGCTTTGCCATTGCGAACCTGAGGAAAGAATGCCTTTGGCAAAAAATTTGTGAAAGTGAGAAAATAGCCTCGTTGAAGCCTTCACAGGTATTGGATTTTATCAGATGTCTGAACTGGAAAGTTAGTTGTAAAGGGTGTGGTTAGAACAGCTCTGTAAGGGGGCACAATAGACCTTGAGGTGAACTGTAACTCCTTTTTAAACTATAACAAGTATCCTTCGAATATCTAGGGAAAGTACCGAGGGTAAAGATTCAAAAAGATCAAAAGTCAGAGAGCTTGGTCCTCTTTGAACTGGTATGTCTCATCAGTGAACCTACCTAGTGTATGATCAAAAAGTGAAAATTTTAAGTCGATGTCAAGAACCAAGTCTGCACTATCGTCAGGCTCCTATTCGAGTGTTTTTCTGGTAGAAATATTTGCATAGATAGAAACCTAGAAAATAACTATCAAGGGGTGATATAATGATTCATTCTGGATTCAATCTGGGTTATTGGTCACTCAGGCATCAAAGGAAATGGAGAGGCTAACATACTAGCCAGAAAGGCAACTCACACTGGCCCAGAACCCTTCAGTGGAATGGGCAAATGCACCTATAAAAACAGTTTTTGGAGGAGAAAGAAACTGAAAGAGTAGCACTTTGTAGGAAACTGCAATCCAAAAAATTCCTACTAAACTTCAAAACTGCAAGATTCATATCGGGTGTCCCAAGGTAAGAGGCCTTTTAGATTATTATGGAAACTATTGATGGTAAAGATTTCAAATTTTGTGCTCCAACAATAAAAGAGAGCTCAGAAGCAGCTGCTCGGGGCTTTCTGAGATATCTTCACACCTTTTCCGATCCAGTAGAGTAACTCCATTGATAGTCCTTAATATTGTCATCTCGGTGGTTGTCACTATTCTTTTTCATTGGCATGTATGTGTATGAGTCTTGAGACCAACATCCAGATTCAAGACATACGAAGGTTTTTATGGAAAATAATTCGTACCATAGGCTGGCAGTTCTCGTGCTAGGTCTGAGTAGATTTAAATTCAAACTACTTGTCGAGATTATAACATATCACTTTATAGGCCAACCACGAAAATTGGCTTCGCCAAAGGCGATGAATACAGACCGTGTATCAAAGATCCTGAAACCTTGAGTACCATCAGTCTCCGGATAGATCACCATACTAATTAGATCAATCCAAAGAATAGATCTGAATGGAGATATATTAACTAGGAGTGACCACAATGTCTTAAGCCTTGTTCGCATTACGCTAGTAGCTTAGTCGAGTAGCTAAAAATTTAGTTACTAAACGTGTGTGAACACCAAGAATTTAGTCGAGGTGATCAGTGTGTAGTTTAGTCGAGTCGATCCATTTGGTTGGGCGAGTAGAGTACCCCACCACGCGATACTCTTCACTCGCTCACGGACTAGATAGGTCCGAACCGATCAGTTTATTCGAGTTCATTAGTAATATCGTTTGCCGCGGTGATGTCGTTTCGCTGGGCGAAAGAAATCACGTCAGAGTTGGTGCGTTGCGAGTTGTTCATCGTACAAAGCGCTACTCACTTGTGAACTTAACTCGAACAAAGTGCGAACGATTGGACGGAGAGTAGCTACTAAATTTCTAGCGGCTCGACTAAACTACTAGCGTAGTGCGAACAAGGCTTTAGTGCTACATTTATTAGTTCTTTTTTCGCTTGATTGATTCAGTCGACTTTAAATTAGCTGTCAAAAGTCACTGAAAGGCAAAGATTATATAATATAGTCCGTTCACGAAAGGTTGAGCACATAGTAGGCGTTTCTTTATTTATCTTGAGTTGGCTGTATTTGCTGTCATAACGTAAAATAAAGTCAACGTTTCCGAATGAACCCGCCTCGTCCGACGAGATTGCGAGTTATCAGAGAACTTTATGCAATATTGACAACATTGCTGATCAATCTGACAAGAAAATAAAGAATATTACCTAAAATTTCAATATACACAGTGGAATATGCCAAATTATCATGGCCAACCGACGGCTCAACCTTTCTTGAACGGACTATATAAAGATCGGAAACGATACGACTACAGTGTATGAGCGCCATCTCTGGGTCAAATGTGAACTAATGTCACTATAGAAGGGTTAAAATTCTGGTTCTATGATTATAAGTTTCGAAATCAATATACATGGGAAATGTCATTGATATAAAAAAGTGCCAATCAATTCGTTTGCACAAATATTATTTCACTTCGAACGGCTTTTGCCGTTAGTGTCGTCTCGAAAAAAGTGGAAAAAAGATGAGTTTGTACCTTTCAGTAATGCAGATTACGAACGAGATAGTGAAACTGGATGATCAACTGGTGTTTTATTGATGTATGCAGGTAAAGCTATATCTTGGCTTGATCAACGTCAAACATCTGTTGCTATTTCCACGATAGAGGCAGAAATAGTGGCTGATAGTGAAGCTGCACGGAAAATGAAATGGTTGAAGTGACTATTCAGGAAAAGTTTTCCGTCAATTCAAACAGTGGTGGTGGACAACGAAGCTGCAATTGAACTGAGCCAGAAACTGGAATTCCACAGACGCACTAAGTATTTTCATATTCAATCCATGTATAGGTACATCTTACAATAATACCCTAATATTTCTGTAATATCTTCTATAAATGCATAATAAAAATATTACACATGAATACTGAATTTTATTGAAAATTATGGAATTAAAATATAAAAATGAAACATCTTGAAGGGAATACGAATTTCGCATCAATCTTATTACAGTTTTCTTTATATAATTTCTAATCAAAATTACAGATTTTATATAAAAATTGATCTTCAGTGCCATCTCTGGGTCAAATGTGAACTAAAAAATGTAGTCGTATATTAGTACTACGAATGCAGGGCCGTTTCCTATCTTTCTATACTCTATAATCTATGCTGAAAGGTTTACTGCTAGATTTCAGTCTGTAGCAGCACCACTTCTATGGAGCTTCGCTGCAATTGATTCATTAGGAGCTGCTTTCTTCGTGAGAATAAGTGTTCTCACTCATTTGATTATCGCTAAATATAATTTAAATATTTTCATGAGATGAAAGAAAAAAGGAGGAAGCGGAAATAGAACGAATATCCTTTTGCCACAGTTGCAGACTCTGACTTATTCGTACGAATATACAGGGTCTTTATAGATGATTGTAACAGCGCAGTTAGCTTTGGATTAAAGAATATCAATCAGAGCACATCATGATCACAGAATTCTCGGGTTTGCATAGGAAGCGGCAAAATGAAAATAATCCAAAGCTAACTGCGCTGTTAAAATCATTTATAGAGACCCTGTACAAAACACAGGAATTCTGTATTTCATTCACGACACATAATAGTAACTTAGAATAACGAAAGTACAAAAATACTCGGCCTAATTTTTCAAATTGAAACCTTTTACCACTACTGCAAATAAGAGAACCCTTTGTTTTAATGCGTTGACGTTCTGTATTTTCGTAGCAACCATCCATTCCTCTCGAGCACGTATCTTTTCCAACAGAGGTTCGACACTCGACTCGAGATAACCTTAAGAGTAGTAGACGGGGTAATCAAGGAAATAACAGTTTCCATTAGACGTCTTAGAATCGAGAAACTCAAGCGTAAATCTTAATTGGAAAAGGGGGTAGGTTAAGAAAGTGTGGACGTTGACTTTATGTCGGGGACGATTAAGCAACAAGAATTATAACAGTGAAACACTTTCGCTCCGATTAAAGTTGCCTCGTCGTGGAGGAAATATCGAAGTTTCATTCTTCGCTGTATTTCGGCTTTTCAGCCGTTTGGAGGAAGGGAAGTTTCTCTAATTGTTCGATGATATTTTAAAGAGTGAACACTGCTTCGATTTAGGAAGTTTTCTAACTCCATACAAAAAATTAATATTTGTTTAGAGTTTTCATAAATTTAATGCCTATTGCATTATTTTTGTGTAACAGTAGGAAATTTCAATATTTCAAAGAATATTGAATACGTTCACTTTGAAATTCTCAATCTTATACCTACAGATAAGGTTGGGTTCTGGAAGCATATTGAGCAGAACTCCAACTACTAAGATTGACAGAATACGTGGCAGAAGGATTCCAAAACAAGCAAGCAACAGTCGAGCATTATACAGGTTTGGAAATTCACATCTGAAATATACGATATACAATGCATCAGACAGAGAATTCTTCCCTCCAGTTGCACAGATGAATAGTCGAGACAATCACGTGCTTTAACACACTGAATTCCGTTGTATTACTTCAATATTCTAGTCTTGTCTCTCTCTTATCGTTTAGAGGAGCGTAATTCTTTAGTATGGTAGGCAACAGTAAATACTTGAATCGAGTATTACGGGCAGCCCGACAAATTAAAAATTCTGTATGTGTAGTGCAGGTTCCCTACCATACTGCGATAAGAGAGAGAAAAGACTAGATTATTGCAGTAAGACAGTTGAATTAATTCAGTTATCGCACTTGATTATGTCGCCTATTCATCTGTGCAACTGGAGGGAAGAATTCTCTGTCTGATGCATTGTATATCGTATGTTTTCGATGTGAATTTCCAAATCTGTATATTAAGAAGCAGGCGTGCCACAAGGATCAGTCCTAGGGCCACATTACTCTACTATATCTATATACATGATCCAGAAACCCATTGAATTTGCATACAGACAGTACAGACACAGAAACCGAGATATTTTACAGAAAAGAACGCAAGGAGCTCTTGACGAGATAGATGTCGATGACGAAGAAATAGAGTGGAAGAAACCCTATCTATTGATAGGAAGAAGAAGCAAGATGAACACAAATACTAAATAAAAAAAATAAAAACCATTTCAAGGTCACATTTGACATTTGGATCGGTAGCATATGGCTTTGCTGCAAAAACTTACATCAAGAGGATTCCATCTGCATAAAACAGGCTTCTTAGAATTGCAATGGATATTCCTTGTTTTGCTATGAATAAACAAATCCACAAAGACTCAAAATGGGAAACAATAAAAGAATTCATGAAGGGAAAAGCTGAAAAGACATTCGAGAGAGCCAAAGACCTTACCAACGAAGAACTCAAAAACGAAGATTGACAATTATAGCCCACAAGAAGATACCAGAAGGTCAATTACAGAAGACCCAGAGATCAGGCATGTTGCCAGAGTTGAGGTGGGAAATCTAGAGCGGAAAAATTGAGATAACTCAAATTCGATACTCACGATTTTCATAACCTCAACTTCTTTCTATTTTATCGATTGACCAATTGTAGAGTTAGCAAGTAGCTTAGAAAAAAAACCTGCATGTTGTAGTGAGAGTTGTTAGACCTTAGGTCTCGAATTGGCGAGAAGGTGTTTTCGTGGGTATTCACCCAGTACCTTGAGAGGCTTTTGATGCGAGTTCCATACTGTTCCGCTACCGAGCGGTGCGCTCGCAAAGAGTTTTCACCTGTTCAATAAAAAAATACAGACTGATCAATTATTTGCTCTTTGTCCAGAAGGGTATTCTAAAGCAAATTTGGCCTTCTAATGATGATTTTTCGAATCTCCTGTTCTTCGAGACCCTGCTGAAGGGTAATTTCCAGCCATAAATTAAAACAGCGATCTTTCTTCCTACATATCGAAAGAATTCGCGTTTTTCAACCGCTAAATTATTCATGAAACATGATGAAATGCTTTTAAAATCACTCTTCTTTCCATTGATCGAAATAACTTAGGAGAAAGATTCTTCTTTAATTGGGATGAAAATTATTTGAATTACAGTGAAATAGAATATTTTTTTCAGTATTCATTTCATCCTGATGTAGGATAACGAAGTGAATATTTCCATTTTATTTTTCTGTTAGTATTACGTTATGAAGATTTGAACACCAGAATTTCGGAACTCTTCATGTATACTTTCAAATGCACTGATTTTTTTCCTTGGTATCCCGTTTCAAGTATTCTTTGAAATGTTTTGAACATCAACCAACTTTTTCCACATGAGGGATTCTGGCGCTTCTGAGCAATATCGTCGACCTCCTCGTTTCCTTTGATTCCTAAGTGCCCTAGTATCCATATCCTGGAGAATTGGCATTTGCGGTTGGTGGATCATTTATTTTATACACAAAATGAAAATTTATGAAGTTTTGTATTTGAGTTTTATCGTTCTTTGAAATTACGCTTTTGAGAATCGGTTACGTTTTCCTAGTTCATTCAGTTTCTATCATTATCCTAACAAAGTAGGTATACCTAGTGGCGTAGCGGAGGCCCCCGTAGACCCCACAATGCGGGGGAGACCCGAGCCAAACGAAAGAGCAGTAAATGGGTCTCACTTTTCTTAGAAACTTTATAGGTTTTCACTCCCAGTCTCTGAAACATAAATAATTAAAAAATGTTTGATTAAGGTGAAGTGCACCTGCGAAAATCTTTGCACTTATAATATTTGTCAGGAGCAAATTGGTCTTGAAAAAAATTGTGCCTAACAGTAAAACTGAAAAATGAAACAAATTAAAAGGATATTGTAACGTTTCGGTGGCTATAGCAGACACCTTCTTCAGACAAACTCTAAAATTCTTCAGAATTGTGTATTTTCTCATTTGTAATCTGATTGACATTGATAGTTGTCAATCTATAGAGATGTTGATTTATTTGATTTTGAAATTTCCTGATGTCATTTCTTTCTTCAATAAATCAATCCAAATACGATCTATTCGAACAGAACAATTGGCCAAATTATTCACTTCATCCAACAAAATACATGTAGACTCCTTAATTTTCCTTTTATAATTATCAGGTTCCGTCATGAGGATCTTTGTGTGGTTCCAGTTCATCATATGATCTGCGCTATTTGAACATACATGATCAGCAATTTGTGATCTTGTGATGTCTCTATTCCTGATGTTATTCTTATGTTCCCGTTTTCTTATTTCTAAAGGTCTTGATGTCTCAAATCATTTTGTGTTTTGAAAACAGTTCTTATGTTTTCAAAACACAAAATGATTTGAGATCCATTCTAACTAGAACAAAACCAATGAATGAGGCACAAAAAACAAAAAATTGTGTTTACAATATTCCCTGTATATGTGGAAAATCTTATACAGGGGAGACATCAAGACCTTTAGAAATAAGAAAACGGGAACATAAGAATAACATCAAGAATAGAGACATCACAAGATCACAAATTGCTGATCATGTATGTTCAAATAGCGGAGATCATATGATGAACTGGAACCACACAAAGATTCTCATGACGGACCTGATAATTATAAAAGGAAAATTAAGGAATCTACATGTATTTTGTTGGATGAAGTGAATATTTGGCCAATTTTTTTTTTTTTTTTTTTTTTATTTAAAAAGAGGTTTTGTGCTTCGACCACTCTGAGGGTCATTAGCACAGTCCATTATTTACAAAAGTTGGGGTCACATATGAAGGATATTCAATATTACAATTTCGAGAATTTGCGTACTATTGGACGAGAACTAAATCTTATCATAAAGTTCTATTTTCTTGAAGAAGTTAAGAGTTTTTTCTAGTTCTTCAATATTATTTCCCAGCGCAACTTCTATTCGCGTACTCACTCCGCACTCATGACGTTTTTCTGAAATTTTTCGCACTCACTTACTATGTGTTTGATAGTCACTCGCGTTTCACATTGGTCGCACTGTGGAGGGTCTTCTCTTGAGAGAAGAAAACCATGGGTAAGTTTGGTGTGCCCACTTCTTAGGCGGCTAATTTTGATCTGGTTTCGTCGCCCGCTTGGATAAACTGATTTTCTAGATGGGTGATTTAATGTTTTTGAGATGTGATGGGGTATCTATCCACTCTTTTTGCCATTGCTTTTCTATTTTATTTTTGACCTGAAGAGTGGCTCTTTTCCAGTGAAGATCTTTTTAATATGTTGGCTGGCAGTGCCTCCTTTGCTGCTTCGTCTGCTAACTCATTTCTCTATTCCAGTATGAGAGGGTACATACACGAAGGTGACAGCCCTATTACGCTTGTGTAGCTGATAAAGTAGGTGTTGAATTTGCTGGCAAGAGATGACTAGGATAAGTTTGTTCGATTATTTTTATTGAGCTCAAGGAATCGGTACACACACAACGAAACTATGTTCATGTTGTTCATTCAATATTCTGAGAGTGCATGATGTATTGCCGTCAATTCTCCGAGAAAACACTGCCTTCCATCTTAAATCTTCTTGTTTCTAGAGGACCAACCACTGCGAATCCAACTGTTCTCCTCCATCTATTGATGATGCATCAGTGTAATAAATTGTGCGTTCACATTTTCATCTTGAATGCTCTTGAAATGGTTTTGAATTATCTGATGGTTTGTGTCGTTTTTGTGGTACTTTTTAAGGCTAGTGTTAGTGTTCAATGTAGGGACGATCCAAGGCGGTGTGTTGCTGTTAAACGTTTGTAGCAGGTCAGGAATATATATACTCTATCTCTCGCAAGTAGCAGCTCAGTCTACGATGAAAGGATGGTCTTCTGTGTTGGATGCTTATGGTAGGTCTCTTCGTGATGATTTAAGAAAACCAGTTCATAATTTGAGTGAGCAGGGTGGGTGATTCTCTTTATGGCGTAGGTGATTGTTGTCCTTTTAAAGCGGTATTCAATGGGCAGCTCCCCCAATAGACAATACAAGCTTTTGACAGGTGTTGTGCAGAAGGCCCCTGTGATCAGTCGAAGGGCCTTTGACTCTATTCGTTGTATTACTTTCTTATTTGTTTTACTTGTATTGAAGTAAGATAGGAAGCCGTATTCCAGTTTAGATTTTATGAGACTTTTATAGATGGTCGAGAGCTGTCTATGTCGGCTCCCCATGTATGGTGTGAAAGTACTCTTATAATATTCAGACCTTGTGTACAATTTATCTTTACTCTGTCTATGTGTTGTTTCCATGTTATCCTGTCATCGAAGATCATCCCCAGAAAGCTTACACACTTCTCTTGTTGTATATTGTTTTTATTCAGCTGTAGTTTTATTGTTTCTTCTTTATCCTGCTTTTGGAGAAAAGACTGATTTCGTTTTATGAGTAGAGATACTAAAGCCTGTTGACGAACTCCAGTCTTCAATTTTTTCTAGGTATTTTGTATGAGCAGTTGTAGTGTATAAGCATTTTTACCGGATACGTATATTGTGAAATCATCGGCATATAACATGATTTAAATTTGGCCAATTGTTCTGTTGGAATAGATCGTATTTGGATTGATTTATTGAGGAAGGAAGTGACATCAGGAATTTCAAAATCAAATAAATCAACATCTCTATAGATTGACAACTATCAATGTCAATCAGATTACAAATGAAAATACACAATTCTGAAAATTTTCGAGTTTTTCTGAAGAAGGTGTCTGATATAGCCACCGAAACGTTACAATATCCTTTTAATTTGTTTCATTTTTCAGTTTTACTGTTAGGCAACAATTTTTTTCAAGACCAATTTGCTCCTGACAAATAAGTGCAAAGATTTTCGCAGGAGCACTTCACTTTAATCAAACATTTTTTAATTATTTATGTTTCAGAGACTGGGAGTGAAAATATATAAAGTTTCTAAGAAATGCAGAATCCTCCCAGAATATATTTCAATCGATAAATGGGTCTCACTCACAACTCAGATCTAAAGAGGGGGGCACCAACTGTAATTTTGCGCGGGGGGCCCGAATTTTGCGTTACGCCACTGGGTATAACTAGTCAATTTGAACCAAAGGTCAACTGAACTGAATGTATGAACCAATTTCCGTAGACACAGAAAAATCAAAAAAAAGTTATCGAAGAAGTTATCTCATTCAGCATATTATGTGGAAAAACGTTGTGAAGTTATGACATTTATCCTACTGAAGTGACTAAAACAACTATGAGATATAATATTCAGATCAAACATCTAACGTAGACACCAAGTATGTATATTTATGGTCGTAAAGATTCGTGTATGAACGAGATAAATAGATGTACAGCGATTTATTTCCCCATTCCATCATTTTCAGTAGCAGTAAGCAAATATTTATCGCTCTAGACCGATAAAACTACCCTTCCTTCCAGTAAACGCGACGAACATGAGCGTTCCTCAACGCCAGCAGTCAGCACTTCTAGCATTTTTATCTTCTTGTTTTCAAATAAATATTTTTATCAACAAACCCTCTGTACTCTGCATCCACGAAAGCACCACTGGAATCGCGCTTTTATTCCAGAGGATGATATATCTGCCCTAAAAGTCACAGACAATTCAAACACATCTATCATGATAGGAGAGGAAGAGAGGACTCATTAATTCCGGAAAAAGCACCCATAAAGCCGGAAAGAATCGGTGCGAAGTGGCGGGAAGTTCTCTGCATGAAAGAACAACTTGTGGACCGAAGTTTCTTTTTGTCCTCTTCGTGACCACTGGAGAAACGATAAGAAAATTGAAGGAGTGGGTGTAAAAACTACAAGGTTAAGATTTCGGAGAGAAATTTCGATCTGATTTCGATGCTGAAGATGACGTTCAATTTCCATAGACAATATTCTTTTCTGAATTTTTTTTATTCTATTTTTACTTGATGCAACAGATTTCACAATGTTGAATCAAAAGATTGATACGAATGGAAAGAATTATATTTATTGATTTCGTGAACGTTTGACATTTGGCGGACATTGGAGGTAAAACAATGTCACGTTTTTTTTACTAAATAAAGAAAAACCAGTGATTTTGGTGTTTTTCATGTGTTGAAGTTGATTTCTTTTTTAGAATGAAGAATCTTGAAAATAGATCTATCAAATCATTTATCAAGCGAAGATCATATTCATCGAAAGCGATGTATGAAAAAATATCAGTTTATGGTATTCAAATTTATCAACTGCTGAAGGAAAATGAAATGTATATCCTGATATTATCAATTATTTAGTGGAAACGAGAAGTGCTACTGCAGTGAATAAAATGATATTTATGATATTTACACACATTAGAGAAAACAGATGAAGATTACTCGTTCTACTTGAACGAGAGCTATATCATTTTTACAAATTGTCTGTTATTTTCGAATTTTGAGCCCAAAATGGTTTCAAATGATAGGGTTCGACTCCTTGATGATGAATCCGTGGTCAAATTCAATTCTGTCCGTGGGGCCTTCTGGCCGTTAGCACGATAACTTTCGAAGGGATTGTCCTAAAGATTTGAGGTTTTCAGGATTGGTTCGGATCCTCAATGCAGCGGTTGCGTTCGTTAATTAGTCAAATCGTACAGGGTGTAATAAAATAAAATAAAATATGGCCATTCATACTCAGCATGAATCTCAAGTCGCTCAGAAGCCCAGAGCTTTTTTAATTTTTCTTAACATATGCCCTGGAATCATATCACTAGACCAAAACTTATCTGGACGTTCTTTCAATTTGCAGCATATCATTCGTTTTGTATATAAAGCAATTTAGAGGTGCTACGTTAGGGCTGCCATACGTCCCGGTACGCCGGGACAAGTCCCGGTTTGAAGCATTGAGTCCCGGTGCCCCTGTCAGTTATTCCATTGTCCCGGTCAGTAATTTGAGTTTGGTTATTACCTATGCTGTAATTTTTTCTTATCTTACACCGTTTTCGAAGGAAAAATTATTGAACGAATGTATGTTATTCGCTAAATAAAAAAAATAATAGAAATACTCAATAGGTATTCCCAAAATTTGCTTTTATTTTGATAACTCGTCATCTGAGACTCAACTTAAGCTTATTCAGTATCAACATACAAACGTTCAATAATTGTTTACTCGAAAACGGTTAGAAATATTATACGAAAACAAGTTTTTAAATTGAACGAAGATATCAAAAATTGAATATAAGCTGATCAGTGGCGTACCGCAAAAAAGTTTTAGAGGGAAAAGGAGACATGGCTCCGGAACAGAAAACACCCTGTAAATTCTAGTTAAGATTCAGGACGTGCAATGATGGAGACTGTTGAAAATAGCTCGCATTCCAAAATTGAAATGTCTCAAAAACTGCAGGAGTTATGAAGAAAAAACAATTTTTTTTTGGAAATTTCAACATCCTGTAGCTCCGTAACGAAGCCTTTACGGACCCGCATATTTATATAAACTTTTTTTTCTTAAAATCATATGTAGATTCACCCACTCCAGTTGTGACATACTATTATGTAAAAACCTGATTGTATAACACCTATATAGACCTATAAGATGAGCTTTTTTTGCACGGTATATTAACCTATTTCTGTGCCCCTTGTCCCGGTAGATGCTCCAACATTTATGGCAGCCCTATGCTACGTCCATATCTTCACTATTTAATAGAAACAATTCAAGAAAAGTTTTTGAGCGCTCGGTCATTGGTGGAGCATAAAGACTATTACCTCAAAATTTGATATCTGACTTGAGGATGATACCACTTATATGAATACAAAATCTCAGCGCAATCAGAATAATATTCTGGAAATCATTCAAGAAACGAAATATTTAAAAATAAATAAATTAAGGAAATTGAATTCTATGGTTCTGATGAGGCAATCATCTTGAAATCTTACATCCTACATTCAGTAATAACAGTCTTGATTCACAAAAGAAATTTCAATCGAATCTGATGTCCTGTTAAGGAAATGTAGATATTCCTCTCTTCAATGTTCCAATTGAATTTTCTATAGTTTCGTTAACACTATGGCAACAAAATTTTGCATGAAAATTCATTATATCAGTCTTTATAGGAAGAATTTCACCCGAATCTGATATCTTTTTATGGAAATATGAAGTTTCTTCTCCTCATTATTCCAATTGAATTTTCTATGGTTCTGTGTACACTATGGCCACGAAATTAATTTATATGAGGCTCATTATGAGCATAGTGCATGTGGCCGCAATATTTCAATTCGATTGGTTTCGTTTTATCTGAGATATTGTGGAACAAAAATTCTGAATGGCCATATTTTATGGAACACCCTACGATTAGGCTGGTTAACGAACTTAACCGAGGCATTTGGGAACCGAACTCACCCTGAAAAATCTCAACCAATTTGCTCCTGACAAATTAGTGCAAAGATTTAAGCGGGAGCATTTCATCTCATTTAAAAATTTTTAATTATTTCTGTTTCAGAGACTTGGAGTGAAAACCAAAAAAATTCTCTAGAAATAACTATTTTGTTCTGTATTCCCGAAATATAAAAGTCAACCCTCTTATAGCCAATTCACGAAAGTTTGAGCCGTCAGTTGCCATGACAATTTGGCATATTACTCTGTGTATTGAAATTTAAGGTTATGTTGTTTATTTTCCGGTCAGATTGATACGAAATGTTGTCAATAGGCTACGTGCAGTTCTGACAGTTGTCTATGGTCCAGGCCAGATTGGAGGACCAACATTAACCCACAATGAACTGATTATTGCAATCTGAGTGCGATTAATTGAGGAATTTTGTGGTTTTTCGATACTTGGAACTTATAATTCTTTAAATTATGCTAATAAATATAATTTCACCTTAATTCTCTCAAAAATCTGATCAAAATATCTGTTAAACATGCAATATTTCTGTGTTATAGTGGGCTGTGACACCGAAGAAGGAACTAAAAACTTGCAAATTCTAGTTTCTTCAGGTGAAATAAAAATATGGAATTCAAATTACAACAATGAAGAACATCACTGATACGAATTTATGCAGTAGTTTTGGTATTTTCATTTCAGTACTGTATAATTGTTAGATGAACTCGACTTATTCATGTTGAAAGTGAGTAAATAATAGACTGTTATTGTATATGAAAAGAAAATCATCCTTTTTGACGCTCGTTATGAAGACTTTGAGTCCTAAAGTATAAAACATGAAAAATGTAATGAAGAGAAATCAGGAATGAAGACATCGGATAAAGCAAGTATTTGAAGTAGGTACTTACCTTAGACAAAGGTTTAAGGTGCTTACTGTAATGCTTTCAATTTTAGGACTCAAAGTGTCAGTTGCAGGAACGTCCATTAAAATTTAAAGATCCATTAAACTCTTAATCCTCCATTATTACAAGGAACTAACGGAGGATTAAGGGTTTAATGGGCCTTTAAATTTTAATGGACGTTCCTGCAACTGAGCAATAGTCTTCTTGACGAGACTTGAAAACGAAATATTTCCGAATAGTTGGCGATGTTGTTACAAACTTTACATACATTAAATATTCAACGTTCCAAACCAATAACAATCGTTTTCTCACTTTCAATATGAATAAGCCAAATCAACTTCACAATTATAAAGTATTGAAATGAAAGTACCAAATCTACTGCATAAATTCCTGTCAGTTATATTCTTCATTGATGTAATCCAATTTATTCAATATAAAACATGAACGTAGGTACCTACTTGCAAGTACTTGCTTCATCCGATGTCTCATTCCTAATTTCCTTTCATTAAAATTGTCGTGTTTATTTTCCATAGCTCAAAGTCTTCATAGAAGCCGTAAAGAAATGTTTTCTTTTCAAATCCAATAACAGTCTAATATATTATCTCACTTTCAACGTGAAATGTCGAATTCATCTGAACAATTAAACAGTATTGAAATGAATATACAAAAACTTCTGCATAAAATCGTATCAGTGATATTATTCATTGTTTGTAATTTGAATTCCATATTTTAATTCACCTGAAGAAAATAAAATTTGTAGAATATTTAGTTTTTCCTTGCTGTCAAAGCCCACTAGAATACAAAAGGATGGCATATTTAACTGATATTTTGAATATTTGATCTGCATTTGACGAGTATTTAGGTGAAGTTATATTGATTAGCCTAATTTAATATGAATAAATGTTCAAAGTGCTGAAAAACCACAAAATTTCTCGATAAATCGCTCTCATATTACAATAATCAGTTCATTTCAGGTTAATGTTGGTCCTCCAGTCACGTCCAGCTGTCAGAACTGCTCGTAACCTATACTACCTACTTAGAGTACTCCGATAACTCGGAAGTTCACTTTGTTCATCGTTATGACAGCAAATACAATCTCAGATAAATAAACGAACGCCTACTTTGCGC
This sequence comes from Propylea japonica, assembly GCA_013421045.1. Lineage (NCBI taxonomy): Eukaryota > Metazoa > Arthropoda > Insecta > Coleoptera > Coccinellidae > Propylea > Propylea japonica. The sequence goes on from CM024247.1 coordinate 28,459,932, forward strand.
TCAATAACATGTGAACGGAGTATATGCATACCTTAAATTCCAGTTAAGTCCAGCGACATTGTCCAGGATCGATATCGATATTACTATTCCACAAGGGTTGTCAAGCGTGTTTTTTCAATAATGGTCGGATTGAGGATCAAAAAGAGTTTTCCGAAATGGCCTCGGGCAATAATTGTGATTCATAGCTTGTCCCCATGCGAAACTGTGAAACTTTTTCGAAGCAGATGACGGTGGAAGAGCCATCAGTTATTGCTTGTTATCGGAGGTTAAGGATGAGGTTCAGGATGTGACTATCAATTGGACAGTCCAACGAACTGTCATCGGACGGTGCTTGAGGGTTACATTGAGGTTATCTTGACTGTGTTTTCAGTGTTTTTCATTATTTTTGCCCACTACAAACCTCATCAGAAATTATTTTCGTGGGATAGATTTTCGAGAAATAAAATTCTTTTATGGTTTTTCATTATATTCTGGAGAAAAAAGTCTCTTGCGAAATTTCGATACATTCGATATTTTCTCGGAGAAACAAGAAATTCCGGAAATTAGTAATTAAACCTTCAGAAAGATTTATAGAACATCTTCATCTCCTATCATAGACATACAATATCTAAGAATGTTCATTCTATGGAAAACTTATACGAGAAAATAGAATTAACAGTGAGCAGAACTGTTCGTAAATTTACATCTATTCCTAGCAAAGTATCGACTGTATCGAAATTTTGCAAGAGAAGTTTTTTTTCTCTAACTGAATGGGAAACCATAAGAGAATGTCATTTTTTTCGAAATCTATTCCCACGAGAACAACTTTCAAAGGAATATCATAAGGGGTTGTTATTTCAACCTCTTATAATAAAGTTATGAGATCTGATGAAATTGTGTGCGTAGCACCCACTTAGTGCTTCATATTATGTTGGTCTTATGACTCAGTGTTTTTAAGAACCCTTTGATAAATTAAAAACTATCAACTCGTCATCGCCTTCCTAAGGCTGTATCTTGGAAGGGAGGTCGATTTCAAAAAGAATTTAGATGAACTACCCCTACTTATTTTCATCGAGGAATCATCTCCCTAAGTCCTTCGCATTTGTTAATAACACAATTTAAAGTGGATTTTCTTACCGAATATCAGACAAGGTCAAAATGAACTCCGAAAATTGTTTGACCTCGAGTGATATTACTACTGAAAATTCATTATATTTTCAATATTCAATCATTGAGTTACATTTGTTTCCTCTGTACACAATTTGCATATACATTAGTACGTTATTTTGAATATTTTATGACGAGTCAGGCTATCTCACATTTCTTTTCACCAGTAACGATTGAACTAATGAACCGATGAAAGGGTATAGCCGGGTTTCAATGGTAAATCTGCCCCCGCGGCCTTTTCGATTCATATTGAGGGGATCGATTAGGCATTGAATGAAAATTATTCCGCCAACTTTTCGGCTTTTTATCTGTGGCCATTTTCGAGATTTCTGTAAAAAACACTTTTTTCGTTTTTATTTTTTTTCTCTTGTGATATCCAAAATTTGCGAATGGTGGTTTTTTCTGTTGATTCTTTGCTATTAAAGGAATAGACGTATAATTTTTTTATTAATTTCAGCGGAAAAATCTGTTTTTAGAAAAAAAATAAAGTTATTGTCATTTGTTTTTCGGTGTTCTTAAAAAGTGTCCACCGCCATTTTTTGACATGAAATGTCTTCTTTGGCCCTTTATACCCTGGAATTTTTTCACATTTTTAAAATTGGTGGAACATTTCGAAAAAAAATTAAAACTGTTTGAATTTTAGGATTCAACAGATATCCATCAAATGTTGGTGCCTTTGTATTCATATTGGCTCACTGAACAATATTAGTGAAAAAAAACTATTGGCGATCTGTTTTAGTTTGGGAGATATGGGCCCCCAAAGTCCGAAAAATATTTCACCTGAAAGTAACTTTTCTCATTACAGAAAGACTGAATTACCGCTTTATTGAGCTTAAAGCCTCACTGAACATTTTAACATGAAGATTTGATTCATTTTATTTCAGATATATTCAATAGTTATTGCAAAAACATCGAAAAATATCGAGGGAGAGCCCGCCGTTTCTTATGGTAAGCTTGGCACTACCGCGAATTATTTCACGCGAATATGACACGATGCATACCGGTAAATCCCGCTATCATTTCCTAATGGCACTCGCTAGTGCCAAACTTACCATAAGAAACGGCGGGATTTCCCTCCAATTTTTTCGATATTTTTGCAACAATTATTGAATATTTCGGAAATAAAATGGATCAAATCTTCATGTTAAAATGTTCAGAGAAGCTTTAAACTTAATAAAGCGGTAATTCAGTGTTTCTGTCGTGAGAAAAGTGACTTTCAGTTGAAATATTTTTCGGACTTTGGGGGCCCATATCTCCCAAACTAAAACAGATCGCCAATGGTTTTTTCACTAATATTGTTCTGGGAGCCAATATGAATACAACGGCACCAAAATTTGATGGATATCTCTTGAATCCTAAAATTAAAACAGTTTTAATTTTTTTTCAAAATGTTCCACCATTTTTAAAAATGTGAAAAAATTCCAGGGTATAAAGGGCCAAAGGAGACACTTTCAAGAACACCGAAAAACAAATGACAATAACTTTATTTTTTTTTCTGAAAATAGATTTTTCTGCTAAAATTCATGAAAAAATTACAAGTCTGTTCCTTTGATAGCAAAGAATCAACAGAAAAAATCACCATTCGAAAATTTTGGATATCAAAAGAGAAAAAAAATGAAAACGAAAAACGTGTTTTTCACAGAAATCTCAAAAATGGCTGAAGATAAAAAGCTGAAAAGTTGGCTGAATTATTTTCATTCAATGGCTTATCGATCCCCCCAATATAAATCGAAAAGGCCTCGGGGGCAAATTTACCATTGAAACCCGGCTATACCCTTTGAAGATTGATATTTTTTACGAAAAAAATTACCCAAGGTTTTTCACATACGTATGATAGGAATAATAATAGTAATGAAGAATGTTGCATTTCAAATTTATGCTTGCAATACCTATACTTTTCTTTCATCTAGAACGCACATTTTACCCGGAAGCAAGCAAAATGGAAATTCTAAAAGCATTCGATCGAAATTATAATTCAATTTTATCCGCTTCATTGAATTCGAATTTGAGAATAACTTGCAAGGCAAAAACATCCTTGTCTTACTAGAACGAAGTAATGTCCCAACTTCGAGTCCTGATGAATTCTAACTTTTCACTAGCGCACTCACCTTCTGCATTTGCTTCACAGATAATTTTCTCCATGAATAAGTCATGAAGCAATAATTGAAAGAGCGAGGTAGGGTAGCACAACAAAGAATCCTCGGTTGAAATCTTTGTCTTCCTCGACTACTTAATTGCTACCTTCTATGCTTCCTACCCACAACTTCCTTCCTAATCGCCATGTTCTATTGAAATGAAAAACGGAAAAGGAAAAAAACAATCTACAAGTTTCAAATGAACAGAATGAATTCAGGAAGAAGCTGTTCATTGTTTCGTTTTATGAAATGCCGGCATGGGAGTTATAATAGGGTTATAAATAGAGATGAAATTCTTCTTAGCTATTTCCTTCTGAAAAAAATAATTTCTTTGCAAAACCTATAGTCCAGTAGTTACGTGGACGTGGGTTCCATAAAGGATCATTTGAAAAAAATGTGGGGCTACCCGCTACAGCGATTTATCGGTGTGTTGTCAGACTTGATGCTCTATTGATATAGTTACTCAAAAACGATGGTTTTCGCCCTAAACGATGTATTTCCATATAATTTGCATTTGTTTCCATTATCTCAGTTATCAACAGTCAACTGAAAATCAAAGAAACAACATTCAACGTTAATCATTCAGTCGAATTCAAAACTATCTTGATTAACGAATCGAGTTTTTATCTCTAAATGTCACTTGTTATGCAGTGGATCAATATTTGATGCTGTTTTTTGGACAGGAAGACTGCTTATAGGATATTTTCAGCAAGAAACCTCAAATTCAAGGGCGTAGCCAGGGGGTGGGGTTCTGGGGGTTCTTTAATGAGGGTGTTATGAAATGGTAGCCATTTTCGCGTCCATGTTTTGACGTATTGGCAACAAATGGCGACTGGAGCTAGATATGCAAATGTAAACAACAGCCAACTATACTTATATTCGAGATTAAATGGGATTATTGGGATTCTAATGAGCAAATATCACAACAAGTTTATTTTATTGAAAATATGTTTTATCCAATGTCTGAGTAAAAATTGAAACTGATCAGTTTCAATTTATTAAACCTCGAGGTCTCTTTGAGAAAAAAAAAGAATTGTATAAAACATGTTACCTAACAATTTTCGGTCACGTTTTCATCGCTTACTGATGGAATATTCACCAAAATGATATATAAATACTTAAAATCGTGTGATTACTAGATAACAGCGGGTGATGAAATTAACTAAGTAGGAAGAAGGAAATGTTAATATACCACGTATCTCTTGTGATTGAAATAGAAAACCTAAGTGAGGAACGTTCGAGGTAACAGCGACAACAATACCAAAGTTTGGTTAGAATAATTTCAAGATTAACTTAGACGGATAGATTTCCGCACACTGATACAAAATTTCCTTGACATACATTTTCGTCCACTTCATTGTTGCTTTCTTAGTTAATTGATTGAATATCATCATACTACAGATAAAGAATAATTAAGATAAAAGCAAAAAACATGTCTTCCGAAGAAGAATTTATGGATTGTACCCCACCAGAATCCAGAAGTACTACAGGCTGCATTGGTATCTAAAAGCCATTCAATTATATAGGAAGTAGTGCGAAAAAAAGATAAAAATATCGGTTCCGCAAGTGTACTCTTGGCATATTATTGAGATTCCAGATTCTAATTAGAATCTGGAATCTCAACACACATACAAATAGATCATTTCTTTTTACTGATATGTATGGGTGAAGATTATTCGAGACTACATGAATTTGAGAAAAAACATAGAAATCGAAAGATTTTTTGTTCAACTCAGAGGAGGATTAGCAAGAAATCCACTAATTGGATACAATACAATAGCTAATTTTTACAAAAAAATGCTACTTTTTAGAATTTAGAGAACTGAAAAGGCTTCACAGGACACGCTTGTCAACAGTGGTGCAACTGTACTGCAATTAAAAAATCTGGGAGAATGGGAATCTAATACTGTGGCAGAAGATTATGTGGATGGTCCAATAGAGAATAAAACGAAAACTGCCACTATGCTCTCCCGACTCCAAGCGGAGAGAGACGAAAACCGAGAGATAAAATCTAATATTTTTTCCGCACTATCTTTTTCTGTGACAGAGAAACGACCATTTAATAGAGAAAGAAATATAACTTTTCATGAAATTACTTTTTTCCTCGGGAAAAAAGTAAGTACTTTTTTCCCGGATAGCTAAACTCGGACTTTTTGACAGGGGAAAAAAGTAATTTCGTAAAAAGTTATATTTTGTGACCTGTCGAGAGATGTAAAATATCAAATTTTTTTCCCATCACAGAAAAAAATCACAAACGACGAATTACATTAATTTAAGTACAAACCTTCATTTGTTGGCAAGCAGCAGGCAGGAGCATTTTTCAAATTCAATTTGGAACATTTCCACTTCAAACGAATTGCAATAAACAAATTTGAGTGGCTTATGATTTATGAATGGCTTATTGATGAAATATCGTAAGTATGAGTAACTCATTTGAATTTTGAAACGAATAGAAAGTAAACAAACGCCAAATCCCCAATCAATTTGAAGTGTCAATTTATTCAGTGAGAAAGAAAATAACCACCAACAGCATTGCCAACACATTTTGCCTACAACAGTCCCCTTACCTCAGGTACCCCTTCGCCTATAAGCTCATCTATTTCTTAATCCCTCATCTATGAACCCTGTATACAAAGTACAGGGTCTTTATAAATCATCCGTTGTACAGGGTCTCTATAAATGATTGTAACAGCGCAGTTGGCTTTGGATTGCAGAATACCAATCTCCAACCAATCGGAGCTTAGCATGATCACAGAATTCTGTGGTTTGCATAATCCAAAGCCAACTGCGCTGTTACAATCATTTATAGAGACCCTGTACAACAAGTGTCTGTTTTGATGAAACTTAATTTACAATATGTAATGATGACAGCATTATGTAATTTCCTCAAGTTTAATCTCGTGAAAACTCTTATTTCCGGGACAGTAATCTTACCGAATTCCAAATTGTTCGCAGAGCTTCACAGAACTATTCCTTAATATGAATCATTGAATCTACCAATTACAGCTCTTTTAATTTGTCGAAATTAATATTAGTCCAAAATTCAATCAATGATTCAATATTTCCGACTCCGAAGCTCGACGAAAGGCATTCACTGATTAAATGTTTCCCCTAAATCTTTCATGCTATTCGGTTCTCTGGAGGTAAAAATATTCTGTGTTCCCCTCCTATATAGAATGCAATTTACTGCAGCGATTTTGAGAAAGGTGTAATTGATCATTTCCAGAAAAAGATAAATGAAACTTTGCTCTCCCAAAATTAAATTATGGATACAATATCATCAACATTTTAGGGTTGGTGTGAGACCAACCCTACTTTATGGAATAGGAAAAAACTTTTGACAGAGTATCAGTATAAACAACAGGGCATGTTGAGTGATGCGATTTTATGGATGATGGAAAAGGCAGGGGCGTCTCATACAGCATGATGTGAGAGAGCCTGTTCGTTAAAAAATATTGTCATGAATGACAGTCAATCGTTACACGAAATTTGTAGGAATGTAGGGTTTTTATAAAAATGGCAATAACTGGTCAAACTGAAATTTAATCAGTTAGTAGTTCTTCTTCTTCTCTGTGCGGTGCCTTACCGGCCGAACTGAGGCCTAGTGGCCCATTGTTCACCCGCATCGTTCTATAGAGACTCAGCTCCTCAGACACGAAGACAGAAATGTCGCGAGCCTGCCAGGAGTGGTCCCTCTTACCATAGGAATAGAAGGTGTTGGATTTCCTAGGTGTGTTGACCTTAATTCAGTAAGGTTTCCACAGTTGAACAGAATATGCTCAACCGTTTCATCAGTACTCCTGCACCACCGGCATAGGGAGCAGCTCGTCCATCCCATTCTCTTCAAATGCTTGTTAAACAGGTGACCAGTCAATGCACCAGTAACCAGACCGAGTTGTTTCCTCTCCAGCAACAGAAGCCTATTGACCCCAGATCGCGAAGACGGTCTCTCAATGAGAACCTCGACCACCTCAGGCCCACCCCTGCGCTCCATTCCGAGGAAAATTCCCTGTTCAGCCAGTTCCTGAAGAAACTTCTGACAGATGTGCGACAGATTGGCAGCGAAGGCTCCGGACCAACAAATGCTAATCCGGCTCCCCGCCTAGCCAGTTCATCTGCCTTGACGTTACCAGGTATATCCGCATGACCCGGACACCAGATTACTTTCAAAAAGTTATCAGAGCCCAGCCCACGCAGAGCTTTCCTGCATTCTTCTACCAAAAGAGAATCAACTCTAACATCGGATAGACATTTCAGAGTTCCCTGGCTGTCGCAACATATATAAATGTGCTGGCCAGAGTATCCCCTGCGAATATTTTCTAGTGCGCATGCAAGAACCGCAAATAGCTCAGCCTGCACAATGGAACAGTCCTTCCCCAGAGGGATAGCCTGATTGAAGTGAGGACCCACGATTCCGGCCCCAGACCCTGTTGCTGTTACAGAGCCATCAGTGAACCAGGTGGGACCCTCTGGACTAAGAAGCCTGTTTGATGAAGACCATAGGTCTCCGTCGGGAACAATTACCCTGTAGGGTTCGTCGAAGTAGAACTTAGTGCCCGCGCGGTCACCTCTCTCGAGAAGGGGAGCGTGAGCATCCTTAACCATTTTGAGGGCCCTCGCGTGCCCAGTGAAGAGTCCTCCATCGCGCCATTGTCCCCGTTCCCAGATTCCTAGAGCTGTCTTCATAGCCACCTCCTTCACAACTAGGTGCAAAGGAGGGAGACCCAGCAGACATTCCATCGCTGCTGTAGGGGTAGACCTCAGAGCGCCTGTAATACTTAAACAAGCTTTCCTCTGGCATTTAGTCATAATGTTCTGGTTGACGGCCCTCTCCATAGAAGGCCACCACACCACAGAGGCATAGGTCAGGATAGGCCTCACCACGGCAGTATACAACCAGTGCATAACGTGCGGTTTGAAGCCCCATCCATTACCCAGCACCCTCCGAGTAGACCAGAATATAACATTGGCTTTATTCGCCGTTTGAGTCTCAACGTGTTTGTTCCACAAACCCAGGGGTCGCCCGCTGCTGACGGGCTGGCCGCTATCGAGGGGCCCTCCGCTACCGAGGGTCCCTCTGCTACCGAGGGGCCCTCCGCTCGCAGGGCTGTCCGCTACCGAGAGGCAAGCTCCTACCACCGACCAGTCGACTCCAGTTAGTAGTTAGTACAATAACTTTGGAAAAGAAGTCTTAGAGATTATGAATTTTCCTTCCGATATGTTCTATTAGGAAACCATTAAAAAATTACTTCTGTAATGTATCATTTTCAAATGATAGAAACTGAATGTATTGTAGTGAACAAGCTGGAAAAATGAAGATGAAGAGTGCCATTGAAACATATCTTTATTGTTCAAAGAACAAGCAAAAACATAAAAAACAGCCCATGCATTTAAAATCGAAAATATGTCTAACTCAAATAACTAATAAGTGCGTACTCTTATACACATTCACCTAACTATAGAAGGGCTGAACATCATTGAGACCACACGGTACAAAATTCTAAACTGACAGACCTATGGAAAAAGCTATGACGGCGCTCTTCGCCTGAGACCACACGGTGCAGAATTCTAAACTGATGACAGACATAAGTAAAAAACTATGACGCCGCTCTTCGCCTAGAAAAGGCAAAAAAATTCATTCGAATCGAATATATATGAAGTTTTATTTTCAATATTCCAATTGAATTATCTATGGTTCTGTTCACACAATTGCCACAAAATTCTGCATGAGGCTTGTTATGAGTCTTGCATTGGACTGAACCATTTCATTTCGATTAGTTTCGTTTTTCTGAGATATTGGGGAACAAAAATTTTGAATGGCCATATTTTATGGAAGACCGTGTATGATTTGACTGGTTAACTAACTTAACTGCGGCTTTTGGGAACGGAACTCACGAACTCACCCTGAAAATCTCGAGTCTCTAGGACAATCCCTTCGAAAGTTATTGTGCAGAGGGCCTGACGGCCCCACGGACAGGATGGATTTTGAACACGAGTTCGTCATCACGTAGTCGAACCCTTGCTTAGTCTGAAAATATGATCTGCGGAGCGAGCAAGATTATCTGTGACGTCATGACATTTGTTGTAGAGTGAAAATAATAAAAGAACGCTCAGGCGCAAAGGCTTGTCAAGTCAAAAGAATTCGTAACCTCAAAATTATTTTTTGCTGTTTTTCGCTCTGAAGCGGTGTCTCTGCTTTCGCGGTACCACATATTGTAACAACAAAATTTGTTTCATATTTCGTTAAAACATCCAGAACATAAATAACTAACCTAAACTGTCCTAAACTAACTTTTAGGTTAGAATAAAATGACATTTGGAAGAGCTCTCGCTTTTGAGCGGGAGCGAATATATCTGATCTTCTTGCTCGCTCTGATTATAAAAGATCACGATGCAGAGTGAAGTGAGCGAAGAGAGCTTAATAAAAGACCAGCTGAGAGCAAGAAGTGCACGCCGAGCAGAATATTCAGACTAAGCACCTATCGTTCGAGAGCATTATCGGCTCAAAATTGGAAAATTACAGACGTTTGGGCAAAACGATATAGCACTCGTTTAAGTAGAACGAGCACTCAAAAAGAGCTGTACAAAACTTTATTTGCATGAACCTATTAGACTAATAGCGATTTGATAGTTACCTACTTGAAAATGTCGCTGGTTACATAATCTCAAATAAACATACAAAACAGGTTTTTTATAAACATTGTATTTCATTTTAATTTTTTTCAAATGAAATTAATTTACTTTATATCGTCACACTCGCATCTTCCATTTTCTTCAACAACCGTTTCTACATCTTCACAATTCTGCAAAAATTGGGACTAACCATTCCAACTCTAATACTAATAGTTTTTCAAACTGTCCATCTTTTTATTCTTCACCTTACGCTTTTTGTGTGTACAATGTCGATGGACTCTTAAAAGATTTTGTATGTATATGTACAATAATTTCCACCATACATTTCAAGCAGGAGATAATGCGATTTGAATGTCCAGGATTTTATGAAACTTTGGCAATCCAAATGAATATTGCAACGGCACCTTTTGTTGAAAAAGTGTAATTTTGGACAGCGTTTTGCAAGTCTGCTCCTCACCTCACGTTATTCCTTTCTCAAATAAACAAGCGCCTAAAAGCTTCTGACTTCAGTCCAGGTCTTTTCTAGAGTTTTGTAGGATTTAAATTGATATTACAAGACATTTTGGTCTTCTATAACGCGTTTTTGAGTTCATTGCTACTGAAATGCCCCCTTTAAATCATTCTTTCCGATTGAAAAGGCGTTCAAAAATATCTTTCCGCATTCATCATTCGAAGAAACAAATTTACATATTACGTAGATATATCAAAACATCATATATCTCAAATCTTGTTCGGAAGACCGTAAAGAAATACCGCTTACGCCAATATTTTATTCAAACATTTTAGGAAGTCGTAGATAGTATTGAATCATAAACCCTCCCAATAAATCATACGAATTGTCAGACAGGTAGTCTGACAATTCGTAATGATCTGGAAATAACCAGAATGAATGATGTATGATGTAGCAGCAGTGAATTTTTCGTAGATAACCAATATTTTCCTGATAAAAATTTCCGTTTATTTATTTTGCGATAGGAGCCTATCACTCCAATCAATCATGAGTTCATAATGGCCGGTAGTCAAAAAAAGCTTCATGTTAAAGGATCCACCATATCTCTAAGCTATATTATAATTCCAATAAAAACTATATTCAATATTGATTCATGATTACCTTAAGATTTAGGGTGCTTAAAAATTACCGTCCCTTATGTATTGTGAATTCGAAGAATTATCTATGGATTGAAATCTACCAACCTGACAATAAATTGTTCCTAGAATCAGTTCAGTAACTCTCTTAAGAGATGTGGAAACATAAAATATACAGGGTTAGATTCATATTAGTACAGTAAATTCAGGGTTTTCCCAGGAAAAAATTCCGGAAGTTTTTTTTCAACGGTCCTATATGTTTTTTGGGTAGCTGAATCCGAATTTGAGGTTTGCCTGCTTGCCAAAGGAGAGCTAACTTCAGGACTTTTTCCAGTTTGTTGCTCATAACTCTTAAACAAAGCATGTTAGCAAAAAGAACATTCAGTACAAAATTAAATATACAAAATTTCCTACAAGAATTTGCTATTACTTTTGTTAATATCTGAAATGGGATAAAGAAAAAATGTGAACGGAGATGTCTCAACGTCGACATAATTGTGACAGAATATGATAAGGATGAGGTACCACAGCATTTGGGAGATAATTGTTACTTGTCAAAATTTCAAGTTAAATGTGACTGTGATTCTCATTTATTTTAGAAGAGGTACCAGTGGCGGCTTTTCAGGTGAAGGGAGTGAAGTGGCTCTTCACCTAAAAATTCCTAGGGTCAGGGTTACCTAAAATGTTCATTGAGGATGATAATTATTATTCACTATTTATACAATAATTTAATCGTTTCATTAGCTCCATGTCAGAACTTAGGAGACGTTTATTATCGAATCACGAAACTCATTATAAATATCTTGTCGCTTGCCGCATCGAGTGAAGAGGTTTGTCACGGAACTTGCACCTCGATCGCTCGAGCAGACTGCGTTTGCTATGGTAACGGGTGGACGTCACCGGGGCTTTCTATTGGTTTCGTGCACGTTGACAACTGACAGCACATCGGAGGTATAACAAACCCCACTTTTCCTATGTAAATCATAGCAAAACAACGAGAGATTTTGGTTTTTCTCGAGTGTTTAGTTGATTTATTGCTTCTTTGGACTGAAAAAATCGTGAAAATGGACCTATAAAATTGTTTAATAAGTTCAGATCATATTCATCGAGGACGATATGTAGAAAAATATCAGTTTGGGAATTCGCCCATGTCAACTGTAGAAGGAAGATATTATCCATCTAACTTGGCTCTTTTCAGAAATAAAATGTATCCTGATATTATCAGTGAAACATAGAATGCTACTACAGTGAATCATATGATATTTATAATATTTATTCTTCAATAAATGGAAAAAGAAAAAATATCATATTTGTTTATTGAAATGAAAGCCCATGAATTCCATGATGATTTTATTGAACTTGACTTTATCAAAATTAACAACTAAATTTCAATTATTCACAACATAGAAAACGATTTCTATTAAATACAAATTAAAAAAAATAAATAAATATTTTGTCGAGAGTGAAGCATTCATCGTTCAATACAAACCAACAAATTATAGTTTCTTGTATGAATAAAAACTTAATTATCTAATGAGTAATTGTAAAAATTTTAAATACAGAGTTAGAAGTAAGTATGTTTATGCTATATTCTATAAAATATTGAAAAGCGGAGATAGCAGTTACCTTTTACTTGTCTCATATAAAAAACAAAAAGATATACTGCAAATTAAAGAACATCCAGATAAGTTTTTATCCAGTGATATGATTTCAGGGCATATATTTATAAAAAAAAGTTATCACAACAATTTTGTCCATTAACAAGTACTCTTCATCTCCTTTCTCTAACGGGAGAAATGGAAATACATCCAATAATGTTTTATATTTCCTCCTTTAAGTCCAAATGTGAATCCTGAAACTGGCTAATCTTCTTTGTCTTCTTGATTTAATGGATAATAATATCAGGATACATTTTATCATCGGAATAAGACACATTAGATAGATAAATCTTCTGCAGTAATAAGGGTGAATGCCAAAACTGATATTTTTCTAAATATCGTCCTCGATGAATATGATCTGAACTTATTAAACATTTTATAGGTCCATTTTCACGATTTTTCAGTCCAAAGAAGCAATAAATCAACTGAAACACTTGAGAAAAACCAGAATCTCTCGTTGTTTTGCTATGATTCACATAGGAAAAGTGGGGTTGTTATACCTCCGATGTGCTGTCAGTTGTCAAACGTGCACGAAACCAATTACGTTTTCTCGCTGTAGTGAAGAGCTCCAGTAACCCTCTGCACCTGTTACGTTCGTAGGTATTTTACTGTCCGCGCGTCGCCTCTAACTGTGTCGCTCCAGTGAGAACGTCTGACCGTTGTTTACTTTAAGTGCTTCCGCTTCGATATTAAAAATGAACCCCATTAATGACATTGTGTGCAGTTTATTAGAAACTCCGTTTCATCGTTGGAAAGACGAAGACAAAAAGGACATCTTAAATGAAGGTCGGCCTACTGTTAACTTGAAAATTTCTACAAGAAAAGAAATGAAAAATGGCAAATCATATAATATTAATTTCAAATCATCTTGGCTTTCGAATCAATTGGTTATTTAAGAAATTCTGTATCTCAACCAAAGGCTTTCCTCTTTGGCCAATATTTCCATTCAAAAAGAACTTTTAATTCAACTAACAAACAAAAACACCATTTCATGAAGACATTACGGACAAATTTGCTAGTTTAAAGGACCGAAGGTTGGACCTGATATACAAAAAATAGGTGAGTTTACATAAAAAAGATGTTATTCTAGATTTTTCTGCTTGTTTAGCTCTTCACCTCTTTTTTCACCCCACGAGCCGCCACTCGTCCTGACACTTAACTCAAGAACCCAAAAAGAAGTCGAACGAGCAGCAGCCACAGCCTGGACTCTCAGGGAGCAACCACCTAAAAAACTGAAGTAATGTAACATTTTTTTTTCGGTAATGACCAACCATCATTCAGTCTTTGATAATCATTCTTTCAATTCCAGATGAACCTGCATCCCTGACAACTAGCTTCCACGGTCGACCCAATATACATTTTATTCTTCATGTTTTAAACTTTTTCACTTATAGTTTATTAGAAAAAATATTTTGTTTTTGTTCATTTGTACGAAAATCTCTCTCGGCTTAACAGAGTGGTAAGACATGAAACTTGTGCTTAATGCACCTCTCTGACTTAGACAGTAGATTCTTCTCTGCCCATTTTACCTGGCGGGGGATTATTTAACATTGCCACGAGTAGTTGTCATAAAAAAACATTTATAGGCAATATTAAACTCGATGGCAAAGTAGAACAAAAAGTAGATTGGGGTTTCTGCGCATTTTTAACAAAGAACAGAAATGTGACCTATAATTAGAGCATCTAGCGACCGTTCTCATTTTCAGATATGAACAAAGTAATAGCACATTATTGCAGGAAAGGGTATAGCCGGGTTTCAATGGTAAATCTGCCCCGCGGCCTTTTCGATTCATATTGAGGGGATCGATTAGGCATTGAATGAAAATAATTCAGCCAACTTTTCAGCTTTTTATCTGTGGCCATTTTTGAGATTTCTGTAAGAAACACTTTTTTCGTTTTTATTTTTTTTCTCTTGTGATATCAAAATTTTTGAATGGTGATTTTTTCTGTTTATTCTTTGCTATTGAAGGAATAGACGTATAATTTTTTATGAATTCCAGCTGAAAAATCTGTTTTTAGAAAAAAAAAGTTATTGTCATTTGTTTTTCGGTGTTCTTAAAAAGTGTCCACCGCCATTTTTTGACATGAATGTCTTCTCTTCTTCGGCCCTTTATACCCTGGAATTTTTTCACATTTTTGAAATTGGTGGAACATTTTGAAAAAAAATTAAAACTGTTTGAGTTTTAGGATTCAACAGATATCCATCAAATTTTTGGTGCCTTTGTATTCATATTGGCTCACTGAACAATATTAGTGAAAAAAACAATTGGCGATCTGTTTTAGTTTGGGATATATATGGGCCGCCAAGTCCGAAAAATATTTCACCTGAAAGTAACTTTTCTCACTACAGAAAGACTGAATTACCGCTTTATTGAGCTTAAAGCCTCACTGAACATTTTAACATGAAGATTTGATTCATTCTATTTCAGATATATTCAATGATTATTGCAGAAACATCGAAAAATATCGAGGGAAAGCCCGCCGTTTCTTATGGTAATTTGGCACTACCGCGAATTATTTCACGCGAATATGACACGATGCATACCGGTAAATCCCGCAATCATTTCGTAATGGCACTCGCTGAAAGACGCGGTAGTGCCAAACTTACCATAAGAAACGGCGGGCTTTCCCCATTTTTTCGATATTTTTGAAACAATTATTGAATATATCTGAAATAAAATGGATCAAATCTTCATGTTAAAATGTTCAAGAAGCTGTAAACTTAATAAAGCGGTAATTCAGTGTTTCTGTCGATCTGTCGTGAGAAAAGTGACTTTCAGTTGAAATATTTTTCGGACTTTGGGGGCCCATATCTCCCAAACTAAAAAAGATCGCCAATGGTTTTTTTCACTAATATTGTTCAGAGAGCCAATATGTATACAACGGCACCAAAATTTGATGGATATCTCTTGAATCATAAAATTAAACAGTTTTAATTTTTTTTCGAAATGTTCCACCAATTTTAAAAATGTGAAAAATTCCAGGGCATAAAGGGCCAGAGGGTACATTTTATGTCCAAAAATGGCGGTGGACACTTTTAAGAACACCGAAAAACAAATGACAATAACTTTATTTTCTTTTTGAAAATAGATTTTTCAGCTGAAATTCATGAAAAAATTATAAGTCTCAAAGTCTGTTCCTTTAATAGCAAAGAATCAACAGAAAAATCACCATTCAAAAATTCTGGTTATCAAAAGAGAAAAATATGAAAACGAAAAATGTGTTTTCACAAGAATCTCAAAAATGGCTAAAGATAAAAAGCTGAAAAGTTGGCTGAATTATTTTCATTCAAAAAATGGCGGTGGACTTTTTTAAGAACACCGGAAAACAAATGACAATAACTTTTTTTCTTTTTGAAAATAGATTTTTCAGCTGAAATTCATGAAAAAATTATAAGTCTGTTCCTTTAATAGCAAAGAATCAATAGAAAAAATCACCATTCGAAAATTTTGGATATCAAAAAGAGAAAAAATGAAAACGAAAAGCGTGTTTTTCACAGAAATCTCAAAAATGGCTAAAGATAAAAAGCTGAAAAGTTGGCTGAATTATTTTCATTCAATGTCTAATCGATCCCCCAAATATGAATCGAAAAGGCCGCGGGGGCAGATTTACCATTGAAACCCGGCTATACCCTTTTGTCTATTTCAATTTTGTACTGAATGGTCTTTCCGCTAAAATGCTTTGTTTAAGAGTTATAAGCAACAAACTGGAAAAAGTCCGAAATTTTCGAGAGTTTTTGCATTTCCTGAAGTTAGCTCACCTCTGGCGAGGGGCTAACCTCAAATTCGGATTCAGCGACCCAAAAACATATGGGACCGTCGAAAAAAAAACTTCCGGAATTTTTTCCTGAAAACAGGATTATCGAACCTTGATTTACTGGACTATATTGGGTATTCCAGGAATAACCTTCACCCTCTGAGGTGAGGATCTCTCCCAGGCACTGAGCAAAAATATTTGTTATCCGCAATCTTGCACTTAGGAACATTGCTGGCAGCATACCATGCTCTTATCTATCACACTTCAATGAAGTATTACATTTAGAAAGGGGTTACACTAGACATACAGACACTGCAAAATAAATATGACCGATTGCAATAATGAATTGTTGTATCTCTCTCTTATCGTTGGGAGTGGCTTAATTCAATCAGTATAATAGGGAACCTACAGTACTCCTATCGAATCATGTGTCAGGCAGCCCGTAATACTCGATTCGAGTACTTGGTTGCCTACCATACTGCATTAATTGAGTCACTCCCAACGATAAGAGAGAGACAACACTACATTATTGCAATCGGTAATATTTATTCTGTTAGTTAAGCATAACGGAAATCTCTTCAGTATACATCTGTTCAATGGGACGGAAAAATTCTCTGTCTGGTGCATTGTATATCATATCTTGCCGATGTGTATTTCCAGAACTGTATAATATAGCCTACTGGACCGAACGTACGTTATATTCATGAATGCCACACTCAACTGCGAAATGCAGATGTTCGCACAAAAGTACTACTGGGTGTCAGAAATGTCGTAAACAACAGGTAGGAAAATTGATAGAAGTAGTGCTACCCACGGTCTAACAACAAATGGATAACGTTCTTTCTACGGGACAGATGTATTATTGATAAGAGCAATCCTTGTAGACTTAACCATCCCAAATAAAAACAATCTGCATAAAAATTAGGTTAAAAAACATCGAAATATCAGAATCAAGAACTTCAGGTCAACAGGCAGTGCGTAATATCCTGTACCAGAAACATTCATATTCTCATATCAATCACAGGAATTATTCTTAAGGGTCTCAAGTATAACCTCAAGGAGCTGATTTGGATGAAAACCTTGACAAAATAATGCAAGAGCAGTAATTCTCGGTACTGCTTAAACGGTAAGTAAGTTTGTAGGTCATGACACCAGGAACAACCATGAAAGGAAAAATTGCAAGACCGACTACCAGGACATCAACTGAGAAATCCAGGACCAAGCAACGAAGGACGAACAACACAGTACCCAGGAGAAGAAGAGAGCTGATGGCTCAATTCCCCTGATACTTGCTTTACGGAATGAGTGAATGTTTCCCTTAGCAGGGGTGTGTTAGCCGATCGTTAGGGGGTGTGAGAAATCACACCTTTCTACGCCAATTGGCTCAAGTCGTTAGTGCTTTCATTATGCAATCAGAATTTCAAACAAACACAATTTTCCAAACAAAGATGCAGAACTGGTGGAGTCCAGATGAGTAACTCCAAGAGTATCTCCCTGATTACCTCAACCTAAGTCACAAAATATTAAGCAGTTTTCAGAATAATATAAGGAAAAGAAAGTTAAGAAAAATTTATTGGTTGAGACACATGAGGAAATTATTATTGATGAAGCGAAACACAATTCATGCAACAGATTCACCAGCATCCAAAATTAACATTTTATATTGCTGCCTAGGGGCGAACTTCGAGAGCCCGTATGAGAAAAGATAATTAAAGAACCTGCCTATATTGCAGTAATAGTTGAGCTCAAACATAGCAATCTCATGAAATGGTGGTGTAATCATTGTGGGTGACGGATGTTCAAACTGCAAGGGATTCCACAAATAACTAGGCTTATTGAGGACGATGATACTATGGAAGAAACAGACACGATGCAATTTCCACCTCTGCTCCATGTTCAACCAACTCGACGAGCTCAATTTCCTTGTGATGTGCTGTGATCTTTTGACTGTCGAATATAAGCCAAAGTTCCGAGCAGTATGTGGGAATATTCTCACCGGTAGAGCGGATTTATCAACCCTCACTCTTATTACATTTTCCAGACAGACAATGATACACACATGCCTGCGGCCTACGGCCAAAAAGCATCAAACGGCATTTGTCCGGATTGAGTGTTCGAGTGCCAGCATCCGCAAGGCTTCAAACTCTTCAACCATTACATTAAAATATTCATCGACATCCTTTTCCTTGAAAGAGACATATTATATTTGCGTGTCATCTCCATATTCCTGCACTGAACATTGTTGCAAAGCATTAATGAATACAAAACTGTAACGAAGCAAAATAATTTCCATCGTTATTCAGTTTCATTCAATCGTAGTTGACGGAAAACGCTGCGCTGAAGACATACGACGAATTGAATTGCGATTTCCCGATACCGAACACATGGGGCGTGGCCACGTGTGACCGGACACATGTGTCCAAAGGGTTTGAAATTCGGAATTCTTCGCGGAATAAATCAGTCGAATTAAACATAACAAACCAACAACATTTCAGAAAAGTTAATGGTAGCCTACCAGTGCCAGTCGGTCCAGAAGTAAGTGTCACCAGAGGGTTCTGCAGGGGCAAGTTCAATATAGGTATGATTGTTTTAATTCCTATTTGCTGGCTTTGATATTTGTAATGTATTTCCCTTATTTATTCACCCGTTCCTTCCGCCATTCGAGTTCTCGGAGGTTGTGTAGTAGCTTCAAACGGCCTGCATGACTTGTGAGAATTCGGAGATGCAAGATGGTATATGTTAGCTTGAAACGGCCCATATAATACGGTCTTGTATTGTCCAACCTGGTATTACTCGAGTTTCTGGAAGTTGTGTAGTACCTTCAAACGGCCTGCATGACGTCCTGAAATTCTGAGTAGTCAAAAGGGTGAATGTTAGCTTGAAAAGGTCCATACACTGTCTTGTTGCGCCATTCTGACACCGTTCGAGTTTCTGGGGGTTGCGTAGTAGCTTCAAAAGGCGTGCATGACACCCTGAAATTCTGAAACCGCAAGAGTGTATTTAAGCTTCAAATGGCCCATACACTGTCTTGTTAAGCCCTTCTAACATCATTCGAACCCCCGGAGGTTGTGTAGTAGCTTCAAACGGCCTGCATGACATCCCGGCATTCCGATGTGCAAGAACGCGTATGTTAGCTTCAAACAGCCCATATGCAGTCTTGCAAATACCTCCTTCTATCTCCCTACCGTGTACCGCTCCGGGATATCGAAGTGTGCCCTAGCTTCAAATTCATGATTCAGAGCATTAGGGTAGTTGTTTGTTAGCTTCAAACGGCGCATATGCTTTCCCTGGTAGCACACTAACTTCCTTTCACCTCTTGTCCGTAAGACCGTATTTCATTGCTTATTTTTCCGAGAGCTTTCACCGCCGAAATTATGCTGCATGTTACATCCCGCTTCGACCTTCTCACCTCCCGCTACCCTCTTTCCTCATATTGTATTTATAATATCATGGTTTTATTTGATGACTGCCGTTATTTACCGTTGACCGAATAAAGATTTCATTTTAATTGTGGTGTTTTATTTTCCTAAAGAATATTTAAGTATTTTCAGAGTTAGGAAATATTCAGTTAGGTACAAACAACTGACCCCTCTACATAACCTTCTTCTGGTAGTAGCTCCCGGACCCTATAGGACACCGCCTATAGGTACCCTAGTGTCCTCAACAGTTCAAACTTGAGGTGGCGCCCGAGATCTCTATTTCTGAAGGTAAACGATGGTAACACAAATTGGTGGAGACGGGAGTACGTCACAATACAAACTCTAGATTACAGAAGTAAGATGATTTGATCATTTACAATATCGATAACAAAATTCAAGTCAGGAAAATACTTAAGCTAATAGAGCTTTTCATATCAAAGGAAACCACAGAAATAGAGACAAGCAACACAACTGCTTCATTGTTTTCGGCAGCTAATTGCCAAACATTAATATTGCTGATGATTTCGAAGGGTGGCAGAGATCACGCTTGAGAACGCAGTAAAAAAAGTATTCCAGCTTAGAGGGGCAATTTTTTCAGATCAAACAAAGTGAAAACTTCATCTTTCTCACTCTAGAAGAATAATAATAATCGCTATAAGCTTTTTTGATTTTACCGGAACCCAAGGCCTATCCCTGCAAAACACATTGAAATGTAAAATCAGGAAAACTGGAGGAAATTCTTGAAAATCATGAGAACAACCAAAGTTAGGTTTATGTTTATAAACTGCAGGGGGATATAAACGTGGGGGAATATCGACCAAGGGGTAAAATCGACCACTTTCAAATATCATGAATTTGGCGCCATACGAAAGAAATATACCGACTGTGGCCGAAATATAGCTTTATAATGTGCCCGCTGATAGGGTTTAGAATGGTGCCATCGCTTGCGTACATGCCGACGATATTGTTGTTGTCCTGATTCTACTGATACGAATAGTGCCCATCTCCTTAGGGTAATAATTTTTATTTATTTTATAAATTGATTGCAATTTACTTTCATAGTGTAAAGGGTATAGTAGTTGTATTGTGCAACTTTTTTATATATTTTTCTTCAAAAAAAATTCAAGATTGAGGCTACTTCGGGTAATATCGACCATGCTGATCGATATTACCCGCCAGTGATCGATATAACTCTACAGTTGTTGAAATTATCCAACCTCATATCAATAATAATTTGCTTCATTGAGAGAGGGGAAAGAAAAAAATTGATATTGTCATAATTCCAGATGCCCACACGTACCTATATGTCCAAAAAACCGAGCATCCCTCTTCGGCGTAAGATTCCATGAGACTATCAATAAATAAAAAAGATAATAGCGATTATAAATTAATAAATATATATTTAATAAATTATACTCCATTGAAGGAAGAGCACGAAAATAAGATAATAAAAAAATAAACATGATAGCAAGAAGGTTAGGAGAATTACGAGAAAATTAGAGGTTGTAGAAAAAAAGAACAGAAGAATGCTCATATTATGACATTTTGTGGCGGTGTCGTTCATTTGTTAGTTGGGCCATTGAATTTAAATATACTCAATGGTTGGGCCCATGTTGAGAGTACTAGTGCTGTAAGAGCTTCAGTTTGAATATGTGCATGGTCAATTTCACCCTTCAATGTGGTCGAAATTAACCTACCGGTCGATATTACCCGATTTTTTTCTATTTTTTATAGACTGTTTTACTCGTATGGCAAAATTGAACATATTTTTGCAAAACGAAGGGAACGCCTTCATACTAAAAGAAGTAATCAAGCAATTTTTCTGTTTTGATTATATTAATACAAAGATTAGAGGGTGATATTTTGATTATAGCTTAAGTAGTCGATATTCCCTCACTATCGGGTTGCTGGAAGGAATGTTTGTTTCCTTTTTTTTAGTGTAGATACCAAGTACAGAAAAATAGTCCCTATTGTCCTACATACAGTACAATAATTAATAAAATACAAACTCTGATCATTAAGGTGATTAAATTTCAGATCAAACAAAGTGGAAACTTCATCTTCTCACTCAAGAAGAATAAAAAGAATCGCGATGAGCTTCCACTTTTACCTGAAAATCATAAGAACAAGCTAAGTTATGTTTATTAACAGTAGGATGGATTTAAACATATAAATTTTTCCTCATTTTTGTCTTTCTTTTCATCTGACAGAGCCTATCTATGTTCTCTATTGATATTACGACATAACTTTCGAGTGTGAGAGTGCTTCGCTTTTTTTTACCAATCATCGATTTTGGCCTCAATTAACAAAGCTACTACCTGCTATGGGTTAGCTGGAAGGAATGTTCGTTTTTTTTACATTTACCCAGTACAGAAAAAATATTTCATATTGTCCTACATACAGTACAATAATGAATACAATACAAATTCTGGATCATAAAGGTGAGTTCAAAAACAATTATCGATAATAAAATTCAACTTAGGAGAATGCTCTGGTTGATACAGCTTTTCATATTAAAAGGAACTACAAAAATAGACAAAAGCAAAACAACTGCTACATGCTGCAATGCACACAAGAAATAGCCTTCCTATTTGATATCAAAAACCTGCTGCCTTAATTGTTTCCGGCAGCTAATGCCAAACATTAACATCGCTGATAATTTCGAAGGGTGGCAGAGATCACGCTCGAGATCGCAGCAAAAAAAGTGTTCCAACTTTGAGGAGCAATTTTTTCAGATCAAACAAAGTGAAAACTTCATCTTTCTCACTCCAGAAGAATAATAAGAATCGCGATAAGCTTTCGCTTTTACCGGAACTCTGGGTCGGAGTGTGGAAAACTCCCATCATCATCCTCAGTCATCTTCAACCTCCGATTCTGGAGCAGAATGTTGAAATGATACTTTTTTTATTGAATCAGCCGACAGTCTCTGCTCAAAGTGGTAATCTTAACGGTGCAGGATAATATTATTCGGGTCGATTTTTGAGTTGTTATGGCGCGGAAATAAATTTATGGGATATATAAATACGATTTAACCCGAGACGAAAAGAAATCGAGGTTTGATTCAGGTGATTAAATATGATACGTATATGGCTTAAGATTTTCAACTAGTAATACCGCTTGATGACAAATTATTTCGAACTGATTAATACTTCTTAAAAATATCAATGGGCGAGAAAAAATACCCGGATTTCATTTGACGTCGTGTGATATTCGGTTAGGAAATCTCACACCAAATTGTGACATTATAGACATTTAATTAATTCCATTCCAAGTCATTATTAACGTCAATATAGTATATTATGCAACGAGCGGATAATGATAGCTATTATTCACTAGGTGAAGTCTAGGCTACGAGCCTTAGGCGAGTGGCCCAAATCACCGAGTGAATAATTACCATTATACGCGAGTAGCATACTATACTTTATCCATGACTACTGAATATATTTCTTGCAGACTTCAACATTTGGCAACCGCGATAAGACCCTTCTGTGAGTGGAAAAAGTCAAGTTGACACATGAGAAATTTTGGAGAATCCTCATTGTATATTTTGTAATAAAAATTGCTTTAATTGATATAATAAAAGTAGATTTGGCACCGATTAACAAGGTATACCCAAATGTGTTAGTTGGAGTACTTTAGAATTCTAAAAAATATTATATCAAAGCTAAATCTATGAAGCATCTGACAGCAGTGATTAATATTTCATTAATCACTTGTGATTAATGGATATAATTTTGTCCGAGCACACAGACGAAAAATAGCTAGATTATATAGTAGTCGTGGATAAAAGTGTTATTCGCTGTGGGTACCCATGAAGAAAAAAATTCCACTTAAATTCATTCGTTGCGATGGTTATCTGTTAAAGATATACGTTTTGATTGGTTAAAAATTACTGAACTGGAATTCTCAAAATTTGTTATAGCATTACAGATTATATATTATTGTGTATATTTGTATCGAAATAGATTTTCGAAAAAAATGTGCGAAATTCTTGGATAAACACGCAAAATGAAGTTTTCTTTGAAAAGTATCATTACAAGTGGTATTTCACGAGAAAATTCTAATTCTAATCGATAAATTAGTGTGTGTGAAATACTATAATATGTATTTAGGCCATTTATATTCCAAGCTTTCTTTAATTCGAGAATTTGAGATTTGAAAAATTTACCCCTATAAAAAACCGAGATCTACTTCAACAAATCCCACTGACCAAATTTCAAACAAGTGGAATTATTGTTATAGGAAAGCTATACATTTTCGAGATGTAGGACTTACTCAACAGATTAAATTTACTTGTTCTATTCTACAAAGATCCGAAAAATTTCAGACATGAAAAACATCAATCACGAAGCAAAAATAATAAAACAAACTTAATAACGTTGACAAAATTGGGCTGAAGAAAGCAAAAAGACCGAAAAAATTGGAGAGTTATCAACGAAGCGGAGAATATAAATAGAACAAACAAGTATTCATTATTATAAATGAGCATGATGAAGTTCTCGTTCAACTGTTATAAAGGTTTTTTGACTCCTGTGACGATCCGAGACCTAATTCAACAAAAAACAACTTCAAAGAAAGATACTGTAGGCTTCAGGTGCCGACGGAATAGTTTTAGAGTTGAATTGAAACTTCTCGAAGAGACGGTAAATTGATCTTCCTCTCAAATATTACTTTCCTTCATGTGGGCATGAGGTTACTCCATAGTAGAAAACATCATTTCTAATCCATATTGAGGGATGAACATAATTTAGAGGAATAAAGGCACATTTATCAATGAATAGTTCCTTTTGAATGTCTGAAAAACGCATATTACATAATAGTTAGTGAACATAAATATGAGATTTAACCAAAAATGGATTTTCTGATGAATTGACATAGATTGAACGGATTTGTAATCCTGAACAAATGTGCTTTGACTTGTTATGGTTGGTTATTCTGATTATGTCAATTTTTCCGTTATCAAAAATAATTCTAACATTATTTAGATCGAAATTCGACCCATTACGGAAGAACTTGAACTATGTGCAACAGAAAAATTGAGGTCGTGAGTCTTGGGTACGCATCGACCAATGGTCAAAAGCAAGCTAAGTCACTTCTCTCTCACTCGACGAGCTGGACCAAGAAAGTCCTCTCACTCAGCAAATTGGACTGAGGAAACTGACGGGCGCTCTCACTGGGCACTGTCCCGTGAGGTATCACTTAAAAAACATGGGAAAGTCGCCCGATAGTACATGTCGCTTCTGTCAAGAAGCCACCGAGACAGCTAGACACCTACTATGTGAGTGTGAAGCTGTTCACTAGAAACGGTTACGGAATCTTGGCTCCAGGTTCCTAAAGCCTGAACAAGTAATGGATGTGGCCCCCAGAAAGGTGGTGAAGTTCATTGAGACTTTGCTGCCGGACTGTTAAACAGCGCGGGGATGCACAATAGATCTTAAGGTCAAGGTGCTCGCAAGGTCGGTGTTGATCTGTCGCCCCTCCTCTAATCTAATCTAATCTTGGTTACGCATCACATGAAATCACGCAGATGTAAAATGATAACTGAATGATATACTGCCATCTCCATTAAAACAGGAAAGCAACTAGCAAGGTGCCTATTTATATTGTACGTATTATAATTGCTATTACAACAAGAATCGCTGTGGTATTAAATTTTCAGAGAAATGTTAATGGTATGATCAAAAAGGATTACTCATTTGGACGAAAAAACTTTGCTGCGTATTTTCAAGAAAAAAGGGAATGAATAATTCGACCTTGTTGAGATCATATTCGATGTTAAGAACCGAATTGTGCTTGAAGAGAAATATTGACATCAAGAAGTTTATAATTTATCTGCTGGCCTTCTAAAACGACATTCTGAAGGTTACCAGCTTAAAAAGTCTAAAGTTTTCAGTAAAGAAAGCATTGACCATTTTGGGAAAGAATCTTCTGTTTCTTTGCGTAGAAAATGTACCTATTGCTTCATTAAGACGAAAGTAGGTCGAGAATTTTCAATGACCGTTGGAGCTTTTGACAGTATAAATTGCATTGAAATAGTTATTTAATAAACTAGGTTATTAAAGACAGCGCCTAATGGTCGAGATATTTTAATGCGTCAGCGGAGCGAACGCGTTAATAGTTCGAGACCATTAGTCGCTCGATTAATAACCGAGTTTATTACAAGATTTTTCCGACGATCTCAACATGAATAGTGTATAAATTCTTGATTAAAATACATTCTCAATTCGCATAAAACATACATTTGACGTAAAGGGATTTCGATGTTTCCTACCTATGTTCCAGTAGAGTTTTGACATTTCTCGTAGTGCTTCTGAGTACTTTGTGTACGGTTGCCATGAGGATTGCACATTAAAATGGCTAAAAAATTGGGCATTAAAATGGGTCATTAATGCTCAATTTCGTACACATTAAATACCTTTTATTTCGAGGTCGGCGGAAATGGTTAATAAATGGGTTAATATAAGGCCACCAAATGTGGCCTGTGTGACAGATTTTTTGTCAAATATTTGAATGAGAGATGTGAAGTGGTTTTGATGATGCGATCCTACTGAAATCTTGCATGAAGATTTAGTTTATCAGTCTTGATTCACAAAATAAATTTCACTCGAATCGGATGTCCTGTTATGGAAATATAAGATTCTTCTTTTCAACATTCCACTTGAATTTTCTATGACTCTGTTAACACTATGGCCAAAAAATTTTGCATGAACATTCAGTATATCGAACTTCATTCATAAAATAAAGTTTACTCAAATCGGATATCTTTTTATGGAAATATAAAGTGTCTTCTTTTCAATATTCCAATTTAATTGTCTTTGGTTCTGTGAACACTATAGCCACGAAGTTTTGAATGAGGCTTATGTGGCCGCAACATTTAATTTCGATTGGTTTCTCTTTGTCTGAAATATTGAGGACAGAAATTTCGATTGGCCATATTTTATAGAAGATCATACACGATTTGGCTGGTGAACGAACATAACCGAGGCAATTGGGACCCGAACTCACCCTGAAAATCTCAAGTCTCTAGGACAATCCCTTCGAAAGTTGCTAACGGACGGCCGGCCCGCATATTTGTATACAACACCCAGGATCGCCAGTCGGCTTTCACCCGAACATCCCTGGTAAATAGCAGACGATGTGGCAAATCGCTTGGATAAACTAACACCCGTGATCGCAAAAATGTTCGTTAGACATTGATATAGTACAACGCAAACCTCAGAGTAAGAAATAATAGTATATTATTCAATGAGCGGTAATGCAGGTCAAAACACACGCAGATGAATTCATGTAATTCATCAAGTGTTTTTTGAGCATTACCGCGAATTGAATACTATACGTTATCCACGACTTCTTCAGTAAAATTCGAATTTATCTGCATTTAAAATTTTGAACAGTTGTCAAAAGCGTTGACAACATTTCGTCCAACCGTCAAACCTCTACTCTGTGGTCGGGAATTAAATCAGAGTCTCTAACTAATCAAATCAAGTACTTTCGCAACTTCAAAAATTTACGTTTTCCAAAAATGAATCTGGAATGAATCGCTAGAACGTTATCTTGATGGCTGAAATAGATTTCCGGATCGATCCTACTTTTTATTCATTTTTTTGTAAGCAATTTCATTTTTTCTAGGTATTTAATTAGCTGGTGTTATGGGCGGGTGTTATTATAACACTCGCTTTTCGGTTCATAGACATGCTACGGTTGTGTTATAGCTACTATTGCACATAGAAATTAGTTTAATAATTGACCTATTACTCTATAGGAGTGGATAAACATGTTTATCCACTCCTACTAACTAATTTCTATGTGTAATGGTAGTCATAACACAACCGTAGACATGTCTATGAACCGAAAAGCGAGTGTTATAATAACACCCGCTCATAACTCCCGCTAATAAAAATACCTAGGAAGAATGAAATTGCTTACAAAAAAAAATGAATAAAAAGTAGGATCGATCCGGAACTCTATTTCAGCCATCAAGATAACGTTCTAGCGATTCATTCCAGATTTATTTTTGGAAAACGTGAATTTTTGAAGTTGCCAAAGTACTTGATTGATTACAGACTCTGATTTGATTCCCGACCACAGAGTACAGAGGTTTGACGAAATGTTGTCAATGCTTTTGACAACTGTTCAAAAAATTTTTTAAATGCAGATTAATTCGAATTTTACTGAAGAAGTCGTGGATGAAGTATAGTATTCAATTCGCGGTAATGCTCAAAACACACTTGATGAATTACACCACTCGCCTGACGGCTCGTGGTGCAAAACTCATCTGCGTGTGTTTTGACCTGCATTACCGCTCATTGAATAATATACTATTATTTCTTACTCTGAGACGCAAACCAAAAGATTAGTACCTATTGATTCAGTACAAAGGTTGAGGTTTATATTTGATTTTGTGAGTAAATAAAATATGAATTTGCCACCAAATTATGAATCCAACATAGTTGATGACCACACAGTTAGGGCAACCTTATCTAAGAAGGAGAAGAAATACAGAGTCTCTATAAATGATTGTACGAGCGCAGTTGGCGTTGGACTATTATAAATATTTGTATATTCTGATGTGAACTTTAATTTTAACAAATGATACTGTAAGATTATGCTGGTCATTCCGAAAGAAATTTAATAATGTGACTTAAGTTATAAATTTTGTAGACTTAACATAGACAACAATATGATGAAAATTTTTCCAAAGCAACCTACGATGTTACAATCATTTCTAAATCAATCATACATGTGTGCGTGCGAGCGTGCGACAGCATTTCGTTCGCTCCTCGAATTATTTAAATCTGAGGTAGATATTGTTCTTCTTTTCTCGAGTTTCCATTTTTTCGAGATTTGGTGGATTGAACTGGTGGAGTCTTGGTTCGTTTTCCTTTTCGAAACTGCTAGTTCAAAAGATATCTTTAAGTATGTCGATATGTAAACATTGTAATCAGTTGGCGACAACACGGAAATCAACTAGTGTCATATGCGCGGGATGTCATGAATATTTCCATGTGAATGGAGTTTGCTGCGATGTTACAAAAATCAGGTGTCGGTATTGAAGAACATGCCAGGTACAATGTGGAGGTGTACTGAATGCCGAGATAACACATCGGATCAGACCGACTGCACAGCTGTCCCAAAATTCACTGCCGGTTCCCGCGGTTCCTCTACTCCTCGGGGATATCCTGCTGATGATACTGGAATTGTTCATGAGGATGGTTTGAATACGGTTAGCCGATTGGTTCAAGCACTGGCGCAGCCAGGGGGGGGCTTTGGGGCTGCAGCCCCCCCCAAAGATTAATTACTTCGTTGTTTCTTTCTTCTTTATTTTTTTTGCAATTTTCGTTATTCACTGTATCATCAAAAATTTTTCAGTTCAGCCCCCCCCAAAATAAAATCCTGGCTGCGCCACTGGGTTCAAGAGATCCAGAGACTTCGCGACTCCGTCAATTTTTGCTCTGATAAGGTAAGCGACTTTGAGATGAAGCTTAAGGGCTTTAGCGAAATGGTTGCCAAGGTGAACAGGTTAGAGAAGGAGAATGAATCTTTGAGGAAGGAGGTTTCTGTTCTTAATGGAAGAATGAGTGCAATGGAACAACGAACTCGTTCTAATAACTTGGAGATTCAAAATATCCCTGAGAAAGATAAGGAAAACCTTCGTGATATCGTTCTGAAACTTGCTTCCCATATTAATGCCGACCTCAATATGTCAATGATCGATACGATAACTAGAGTTCAATCTAAAATACCAATAAACCAAAAAATATTGTTGTCAGGTTCGTCTCTAAGTGAATCGTGATAACTTTTTGGCTGCCTACAAAGCAAAAAAGCATAGTGATGGTGGACATCCAGGGATTTCTGTGGAGGATATTGCTGATAGGATCTATATAAATGAACATCTGACCATGGAAAATAAAATCTTGTTCAAGGAAGTACGTTCTGCTGCGAAAGAGAGGTCCTATAAGTATGTATGGGTTCAGAATGGTAATGTCATGTTACGGAAGGATGATACATCTAGGATAATCCATGTTAATCGCGACTTTGATTTGTCCAGGATTTAGATTGGTCTATGTTTACACAGTTTTTGTTGTTTGATTTTTTTTCTGTGATTTTTGATTTATTCTTTCATGACCTTAAACCTTTATTATCAAAATGTGCGTGGTCTTCGAACTAAACTCAAGGATTTCAAACTTAATGTAATTGCTAATAGTCACGATATCATTTTTATAACTGAGTCTTGGCTTCATTCTGGTATTTTCGATTCGGAAATTGTTGATTTGAATGAATATTCAGTATTTCGTCGCGACAGAGGCTCAAGTTCTAGCGGAAAGATTAGGGTGGAGGTGTATTCATTGCAGAGTAAAAACTATCTTATGCCCTCGCGTATTCAGGGTTTCCAGAGTGACGCTGAAGATGTGTGGGCTCAAATCTCCCTTGGCAATCATAAAATCTTATTATGTTGCGTTTACCTTCCACCAGGGAATAAACAATCCGCCGCATATTTTACCACAAAACTTGAATCACTAAAGAAAAAGTTTGAAGGTTGCTCAGTTTTAATTGCTGGTGACTTTAATTGTTCTTCGGTATCTTGGATTCCCAGCGATGCTGGAGATTATTTGGAGGCTGCAAATGTTGAGCCTAAATATCAGAGTGTTATCGACCTGTTTTCGTTCTTAGAATTACAGCAATTTAATACTATTAGAAATTTTAAAGATAATACTCTGGATTTAGTGCTTTGTAATAAGAGTCTGATACGCACTGTTTCGCAATGTTGCAGTCCATTGACCCCGGAGGACACTTTTCACCCGTCGCTTGAGTTCTTTGTTCACGCTGGTTATCACTGGAGAGATTTGAGAGGTAATGTGAGAGAGTGCCTTCTTAATTTCAAGAGAGCAGATTATGATTTGTTAATTCTAAAATTGATAACATTAACTGGAATCAGGTACTGATTAGTGACGACGTTAATACTAATGTCGATATTTTTTATAAACATCTACAAGATGTGATTAACCAGTGTGTACCTAGAGTGAAAATCCGCAAAAAAATATCCCAGTTATTTCAGTCACAGGACGATTAAATTGTTTAAAACGTAAACTGAAGCTTCATAATAAGTGGAAGGTGTATAAAGATCAAAGGCATTACATTGAATTTAAGAAGTTAAGAAAGCTCTGTAAGATTCACATTAAAGAAGACTTCAAGGAAATATTAACAAAATACAATCTGAAATTGTTGTTAATCCAAAAAAACTCTTTTCATTTGTTACCACTAAAGAAAAAAATGTTAGTTTTCCCAGCTCCATGACTTTTGACGGTGAAATATCTAAAACAGGTCAGGAATCATGTGAGCTTTTTGCTAAAATTTCAGGAGTGTTTACGTTGAGGCACCTTCTAGCTCCCAGGTAGTTTCAAAATTAACTGAGACTCTACATTGTTCTCGTAATTTTTGTGGTGTCCAGTTTTCTGTAGACGAGGTTGAACAGGCTCTGAACAAACTAAATAAAAATAAGGGGGCTGGACCCGATAACATTCCCTCATGCTTTGTTGTTCTTTGTGCTTCTTCGTTGAAGTATCCACTTACTTCAATTTTTAATCAGTCTCTACGAAGTGGTGTGTTTCCTGACAGATGGAAGGAAGCATGCATTGTTCCCATATTCAAGACTGGAGACAGGACTAACGTTAAGAATTATAGACCGATAAGTAAATTATGTATCTTCGAAAAAGTATTTGAGCAACTTATTCACATTTCACTTTCCTATTTGGTTGGTGATCAAATAATCCAGGAACAGCATGGGTTTCAGAGGGGGAGATCGGTTGAGACCAATCTCATTGATTTTGCTGAGTTCTCCATGATTCTTTGGACCTTCGCATTCAAGTCGATGCCATTTATACTGACTTCAGTAAGGCATTTGATAAAATTAATATTGAACGTCTCGTGTCCGCTCTTGCTGGTGTTGGTGTGGGTGGTGTTATGTTGCGATGGTTTGAATCCTATCTGACGAAGAGACTACAGTTTGTGTCTGTTATAGGTTACTCCTCTAAGGTTTATGTAACCACTTCCGGGGTCCCCCAGGGTTCCCACCTTGGACCACTCCTCTTTTTAATATATATAAATAATATATCAAAATGCTTCAAGAGTTGTAGATTTTTACTCTTTGCTGACGACTTGAAGTTGTTTATGAGAGTGAGGTGCATTGAGGACTGTGTTCGGCTCCAGCGTGAGCTTGATTTATTTTTAAGTTTTTGTATTGAGAATTACCTGGTCTTAAATATCTCTAAATGTCAGGTTATTACCTTCACAAGAAATAAGGCCCTATCAACTACCCGTACTATCTCGGCGGTGAAGAGCTATGTAGAGTAAGCCAAATTCGAGATCTTGGAGTAATCTTCGACTCCAAACTGATTTTTGATGCTCACGTTGAGGCCGTTATAAATTCCTCTAATGGGCTGCTGGGGTACTTGATTCGTCAATGCCGCCCATTTAGTGACTTGAATACTCTCAAAACTCTCTACTTCTCCTTCATATTCTCCAAATTAAATACGCTTCAACAGTTTGGTGTCCTCAATATTTGACATACATAAGCCGTATTGAAAATGTTCAAAGAAGGTTTCTCAGATTTTTGAGCTTCAAATGTACGTTCCGCCTTGTTCCTGGTAATACTGAAAACTATAATATTAGGCTTAAATTCTTTAACATGATCAGTCTTGATGATCGAAGAAAGGTTAATGATATTTTATCTTTGTCAAACTAATTAACTTCGAGATTCATGACAGTTACCTTTTGCGGCAAATCGATTTTAGTATACCTGATAGGAGACTGAGACGTTCTAATGTCTTTCATATCAAGTTTCGAAATACCAGATGCGCCCAGAATTCGCCACTTCAGAGAATGGCTCATCTTTGTAATGATATAAATGACCATTTTAATCTATTTTCTGTTAATTCGAGTGCATTAAAGAAATCCTTGAGAAATCACTTCTCATTATAACGTTTCGATATTTTTTTTTTGTATGTTTAAAAACTTTTCATAATATCAATTATTATTAAATATTATCATTATATTATTATTATAATTCATTTTTGGATTGGGTTCAAAGGAATTGTTTTTTTTTATATAATCTAATATACCTCGAATTATGTATTTGTGAATGCAGTAGTGGACTTTAAATAGTCTGTTGTATTCCTTGTCTGTAATAATAAATAAATAAATAAATAAATAAATAAATAAAGACCCCGTAGAAGTAATTATCTTTTATAATTCTTGAACACTTAATTGAAGCCGGTAAAAATGAGGTTATTTCCGGGTAAGGAATTTTATCACAAATGAACTGAGAAGCAGAGGTTAGCACTCCATGATTTAAAATAATGAGTTAAAGACAATGAATCCTTAGGCAGATAAAAAATTGCTAAATAATGTCTTTTATTCAAAGAACATACATACCTACTTCTCATAACTACCTATTACCTAGAATACATATTTTGTTAATTAAATTTGCAGTAAAAGTGCCAAAATCTATTGAAAATGTTTTATTCGTTAACACATCACGCATACTTTCAGAATTTGCAATCATGGATGCTATTTAGTAAATAGGATTTGCGATATCGTATGCTCTTTACGTAAGAGGTTACGGCAGCGTTCGGACTACAACCGAATCGCAATCATGGACGTCGTTTACAAATATGCGGCCGGCCCCGAGGACAGAATTGAGTTTAACCACGAATTCGTCATCAGGGAGTCGAGCCCTATCATTTGAGACCATTTACGCCTCAAAATTCGAAAATTACAGACTTTTGGGCAAAACGATATAGCACTCGTTTAAGTAGAACGAGCGCTCAAAATGAAGTTTAAAAAGTAATCACGAGAATGAATGGATTTATTAATCCAGTTGGTTATCCGACCATCATCTCTGGTATACGAATCGTTTTATCAATTGGTGTCATCTCTAAATTGAGCGAATAACAGCAGGATTCAATTCAACTTATCAAGAAAATGTTCAATTTTCAAAACAGAAAATGACGCGTACAGAAATCTGAAACTGCATCACGCTAATGTCGCTAATAATCATGCATAATCTAGATGATATTAGCCCAAATAACCAACCAATCATGTCTATTATGACATGCACGTTTATCAAGATAGGTCAACGTCATTATACCCGTGTCCTATTGAGTACACGTGGCAACTGTATCCCTTGAGATATCGAATTGATAGAGCTGCGTAGGTTACTGCCAACCTACGCTTTCAGGCACTCTGTAACTGCTTTTCGATATAGTGAATAGCAACACTTCAGATATGAGTTGGGCGAAAATTACTTTGTACAGATGTTCGTATGAATATAAAGCTGCATTTGATTATCTAGTCAGCCCACCTGTTGCGTTGGCTGCGAAAGCTGTCAGATCCTTCGAGTAATTGGGTATCATTCCTTATAGCTTTCTTAAATTTAACTATTATACTGCATTCACGAATTGAAAAAAAATCAGTGAGCTACGAGCGTTTGGCGTTTTCACTTTGATGTAAGCGAAGTGTACAGGGTTTTTCACTATAATTTGACGCCCCTTTAACTTTGCTACGAAGCGAGATACAAAAAAATATTTTATACAAAAGTTTCACGAAATCAACTGAGGGATCAAATATGACTACACAAACTGAAATTTATACAGGGTGGCCATTATATTGATAGCAACTTCATTTTTTCAAATGGAACGCCTTGTTTATTTTCCATATTTGGCTAGCTCTTTATCCCCTGATTTTGAATATGCAACATATGTTGGTCTATCTCTCTTATTCTGAGCACCACAGAGTTTAAAATTTCAAGAACCATCTAGTTAAGTAATTGTTAAGTATTCATTTTAAAATAATACTTTCAAGTAAATTGTTTGAAACAAAGAATTTCGTAGGTATTTCACATATTTCACATTTCACACTCACTTACTCCGTATATATTCGAAATCAGGAAGAAATAGCCTATCAGAGTATCAGAAGATGGAAGAATATAATATAGAACAGGGTGACCCATTTGAAAAAAATGTAGTTGCATTTAATATGTTGTTCACACTGCATATATTCCAATTGACGTTATCATAACTCCAAAAATGGGCATTTTCAGTAAACGCAGTCTGCCACTTGAAAAATGATTACAGAGCTTACCAGGCGTTTGCTAAAATTTGAAACTCTGTGGTACTCAGAATAAGAGAGATAGACCAATATATGTCACATATTCGAAATCTGAAAAAAATATACAGGGTGTTCCATTTGAAAAAATGAAGTTGCCATCAATATGTTGTCCATCCCGTAAATATTCCATTATGTGAATTCATATTGTAAAACCTCAGTCGATTTGAAATTTTTGTATGAAACATTTTTCTGTATCTCTTTTAGTAACCAAGTTAAAGGGGGGGTCAAATTATAGGCTTCTCACGAAAGAGATAATCTGTATTCTGGAAATCAAATGAATATTTTCCTCTATTTCAGTTGGCCGGACACAAAATTTCCATTGTATGAATGATCTCCTTCAAATGATAAGGTCTTAATAATGGAAAAAACAAGGATCAAAACGTCGACCGTTTAAAAGGATTTTCTTTGCCCTTGTCCTGAAGCCGATAATAATATCATTCGGAAACATTATTTTTAACATCAGATGCCTGAAAATCGACTCACTCACTCATGTATAAAAATTCTGGATATTTCTTGTTATCAGATTATCAGACAAATTTGAAATATTGCTTTATTATTTTCAAGTTACATCCATCAAGATTGAAGATGAAAAATTTGTCCAGCTGTTCATTCTGAAGAATAAAAAATAAACTATCGATAAACATCATCGTATAAGGTTCCAGTCAGTATTTCAGGTCTCTTTATCAAGTTGAGTTGTTACAAATTTTCGAAACTCATCACAAATAGCCTACTGTAATAGAGATTAAAATAGTACATTATATTATACGGACTAAAAGTGCATATTTTTTTACGAGCATATTTGCAATTGCGAGGCGGAGCCGAGCGAATGCAAAATTGCGAGTAAAAATAGGCACTTTTAGTCCGTATAATATAATGTACTATTTTAATCTCTATATACAGGGTGTTTCATCATAAACTGGACAAACATATATTTTCGTGTAGAGGACATCGGGAGAATCATTTTTGCCTCATACAATATATCCCGTTTTCGAAGCATAAGAGAGATACAGGGTGTCAAACGTCATTTTTGAGCAAGATTCTTATGAGTGTGGTCAGTTATGTATAACACTTAAAGTAACGGTTTTTGGTCAAATCTCAGTTTTTGGGTCTTCTTTCTATTCAGAAAAATTGACGAACTCCAAAAAAAAATTACAAAATGGCGGAAGACCTGCAATGTTCCAAATTTTTTTTGCGGTTGTCAAATTGACTTTTATTTTCTGAATGAACACAATTTTCTAAGAATTTCTGCGAAAAATTTTTTTCAAAAATCGAACACAAATTTTTTTTACATGTCAACAGCGATGAAAAAATTTCTCTCGAAATGGATGAAATTTCGTACAATTGTACTTCTTGAATTATCAATCACGAATGTGAAAACAGAATTGTAAAATATCGAACGGTTTCGTTAATACAGTCATTCAAATGTTTCGTTCAGACCTCTGAAATACTGAAAAAAAAATTGTTTTGAATTCTAGAGTCAAAATAATTGAATTATTGGCATGTCCAAACATTCTAGATGAATTTATACAAAATAAATCAGTGAAACTCAGTTGGGACTCGAACCGACGTAGGTATTAAGTAGAGAAATGGCACTGTTCTGAGGATATTAATATTCGTTGCCAGGCAACGGTAGTTTGTAGTTCATAGAGTTTGACTACTGGTTAAATTATATTCACTGAAATTCAAATACCTGTCCAACTCTGAACTACGAACTACCGTTGCCTGGCAAAGAATATTAATATCCTTAGAACAGTGCCAGGTCAGAACTAGAAGAGTTGGTTTACTTTTAGGGTGGCACATACTAAGGTGTGGAAAACTTCCATCCTTTCCGATTGCAACGAGTACAACTATAAATGGATGATTACGACCTGGAATTGAGTTTTGTCGTTGAATATTAAGGAATCGAAGAAAAATTCAAGATTTTTTTCACTGATGACACTACTTTCACTAGAGAAGTAAAGGCTTTTCCAATAAGAGCTGTTATATTGATATTCAAAGAAAAATGCCATTTTTCAATATTAATGATCGGACGTTTATTTCATTATAAAGAAGAAACTATTCCGTTAATAGTGGAAAATAACATCTATTGGCGTAGACCTTTTATTTCACGTGATCCCAAAGGAAGAAGTCGCAAGGTGTTAGATCACAAGATCTCGGTGGCCAATTGTGATCACCTTTTCGAGAGATAACACGGTCCGGAAACTTTTCTTGCAAAAGATCAATGGGTTCGTTGCTTGTGTGGCACGTAGCGTCATCTTTCGATAGCGCAATCCATTCACCGTAACTGTTGCTTCAGCCTCAGTTCGAAAAAGTAAGGTCCAACGACTCCGCCGGACCGTAAACCGCACCAAACAGTCACAAGTTGAGGATAAAGAGGCTTTTCAACAAAAACTCTTGGGTTTTCCGAGCCCCAGATGCGACAATTTTGTTTGTTGACGAAGCCACCGAGGTGGAAATGAGATAACTCGAGATGATTTTTCGATGGAGTTCCGGATCATTTTCATGTATTTCAACTAACCAATCAGCAAAGACAAGACGTTGTTGATGATCGGTCGGCTTGAGCTCCTGAGGTCGGCTTTGTTAACTGAAATTTATAAGCCTTAAGTCCTAAATCTTTATGCAAAATACGTTGTAATGACGTTTGTGGAATGCCTAATTCCAAAGAACGGCGGGGAATGGACAAACCTGGGTTTTATTCAAAACTTTCGGCTACAACAGCAATATTCTCGACTCTTCTTGAGCGACGTGCACAGATTTTATTCTTCACATCACTAACTTGTCCCAACAGCTCGAATTTTTCCACCAATTTCTTTATTGCGGTCCGACAAGGTGCTTCACGACGACCCAAAAATGTTCGAATTTTACGAACCTTCTCTGCTGAATTTTCACCATTTTTATAGTGAATTTCAATATTAACAATGCGTTCTTGAAGCGTTTATCGTTCCATTTTTATTAATGGCGTAGTTTTTAGTTGTGAAATGTCAAAAATTACAACTTCAAACGTGACATCTACCGAAATAGCGGGCTATTCAATATAATACCTCTTTTTGGAAAACCCTTCAGTTTCCTTCTTTGTCCACATCAAGAGAATACGGAAACTTATATTGCAACCATAGATTTAGAGTATAATGATCGGAAACGAGACGACTACAGTGTATGAGCGCCATCTCTGGGTCAAATGTGAACTAATGTCACTATAGAATTCTGGTTCTATGATTATAAGTTTCGAAATCAATATACATGGGAAATGTCATTGATATGAAAAAGTGCCAATCAATTCGTTCGCACAAATATTATTTCACTTCGAACGGCTTTTGCCGTTAGTGTCGTCTCGAAAAAAGTGGAAAAAAGATGAGTTTGTACCCTTCAGTAATGCAGATTACGAACGAGATAGTGAAACTGGATGATCAACTTGTGTTTCATGGATGTATGCAGGTAAAGCTATATCTTGGCTTGATCAACGTCAAACATCTGTTGTTATTTCCACGATAGAGGCAGAAATAGTGGCTGATAGTGAAGCTGCACGGAAAATTAAATGGTTAAAGTGACTATTCAGGAAAAGTGATGGTGGACAACGAAGCTGCAATTGAACTGAGCCAGAAACTGGAATTCTACAGACGCACTAAGTATATTCAAATTCAATCCATGTATAAATCTTACAATAATACCCTAACATTTCTGTAATATCTTCTATAAATGCATAATAAAAAATTACACATGAAATACTGAATTTTATTGAAAATTGTGGATTCAAGATATAAAAATGAAACATCCTGAAGGGAATACGAATTTCGCATCAATTCATATTACAGTTTTCTTTATATAATTTCTTATCAAAATTACAGATTTTATATAAAAATTGATCTTCAGTGCCATCTCTGGGTCAATGAGAACTAAAAAATGTAGTCGTTTTTTAGTACTACGAATGCAGGGCCGTTTCCTATCTTTCTATACTCTATAATCTATGATTGCAACGTGATAAAAAAAATCATGAATCATTATAATGTAGAGTCTATCCAAGGATGACTGACATCCCGGGATGCGGTGGAAAATCTAAATTTCGTTGGTATATAGTCCTTTCAGTAATATTTTAATTCATAACAATTTTCAGTTGTTGTTGGAGTACACTGGCAGAAAATGTATTCGAAATTTGCGTTTATTAATTTTGGTTTCGATCGAACTTGATATATGATCAATTATGAACAATCATCCTTCAGCTCCGAGTATTTTGTGTCTGAAATTGATAAAATAGGAAACAAGAGGTAGAGTATCGATGTGAATTTTTTCAAAAATGCGGCAGCTATTTCCGCTAGCATTATACCGGGTGGCCCACCACTGACGCGATGCTCATTGTGAGGATATAAATGATGATATTTTATTAATCTTTTTTCTGGTACGTGTAGGGCAATTAAAAGCACAAGACAGGGTGTTTCATTACACAGATACAGACCAAAGTTATAATTTAAATGTAACACCCTATATACCGGTATATTACGTTCCTTCATGAATTACAATTTAACAATGGTGATATACAGCGACACAGTGATGAAGCGCTAAACGCTACTGCTACCTATCGGTAGCGGTCGGGAACGTGTTGAACGTTTGCTGACAGGCCGAAAAGACATAGGACAGTTCAACGGTCTGTCAAGATAATCTGGAAAGCATTTTGGTAGACGTAAGGAAACCGATTTTTAAGTTGAGTTAAGACTGAGTGGGTCCTTTGTCATTTTTTGTGCAGAATTACGAGGTGTATTCTGTATCTATATGACACCTACCTATGGACATTTCATTTCTGTATTAATTTGTGCATAGTGATTTAAATGTATACTTTCTTGGTCAAATCGCTTTGGAATAAGCAAACCAATAAGATAGATTTCCTGGAAGGACCCCTCAACTAATATCTGGTCTGCTCTTCAAACTCCAACTTTCCGCTACCTATGATTTTGCTAGGGTTCTGTAACAGTTGCAAAAACTGTTTCGACTGCTAAACGCGACCAATGTTCAAAACAGAATTACGGATAAATGGGAAAAACTAGGGGAGCATGGGAAGATCAATTGGTTGGAGCGCGTGTGAGAGAATTCCGTAGAATTTTCGGTAAGTAATGTTTTGATAACCTTTTGTGTTTCATAATCCCCTAATACGAAGTCTCATAGAAAATGTTGTTGTAATCGAAGTATCCAAGTCCTCCCGACAACCCAGTCGTGAACAACGACCGAGAGGTTCAGAAAGCAGTCCTCTCATTTCATGGTTTCCTGATAGAAAATTCGAATAAGTCCAGTAGGAATATCTCGAACGCGACGTGTGCGACGCTCGACGGACAAACAGGACTCCCAAAAACGCCTGGCAAGAGAGTTCGATGTCCAAAATTTTAAATGTGTCGATAATATTTCAGGGAGTTCATTAAAAAATTGCGATAATGTTTTAGATACAAGAACACTTTTAAAACGGAATCCGGGTGCTTATTATTATTATTATATTTATTGAGTACAAAGTACATATATTTGAATTCAACAAATTAATCATTAGTGGAGAATCGAAAAGGGCAAAACAGAATGGCTGGAATCCATCGCCTTGAAAGTTCCCTAGAATAGCGGAGAAAACAATTTTATCTACGACCATGTTGAACGCTCGTTCTACTTAAACGAGTGCTATATCGTTTTGCCCAAAGGTCTGTAATTTTCTAATTTTGAGCCGACAATGGCCACAAACGATAGGGTTTGACTCCCTGGTGACGAAATCGTGGTCAAATTCAATTCTGTCCGTAGGGCCGGCTGTCCGTTAGCACGATAACTTTCGAAGGGATTGTCCTAGAGACTTGAAAGTTTCAGGGTGAGTTCCTTTTCCAAATACCTCAGTTCAGTTCGTTAACCAGCCAAATCATACAGGGTGTTCCATAAATTATCGAATATTGAAAGAGAAACTTGATATTTCCATAAAAATATATCCGATTCGAGTGAAATTTTGTGGATGGAGATCGATATACTGAATGTTCATCCAAAATTTCTTGCCATGGTATTAACAGAACCATAGAAAATTCAATTGGAATATTGAAAAGAAGAATCTTTATATTTCCATAACAGGATAACCGATTCGAGTTAAATTTCTTCTGTGAATACGATTGATATACTGAACCTTCAAGAAAAATTTTGTGGCCATAGTGTTAACAGAACCATAAAAACTTCAATTGGAATATTGAAAGAGAATTTTTATAATTCCTTAACAGAATATCCTATTCAGTGAAATTTATTTTGAGAATGAACACTAAAGGGGCCCACTCACTAAGAAGGAAGAATGCGCAGTTAAGTATCTGCACGTTTGCTGTAACCATTGAGTTTAAAAATACTTTTAAACTCAATGCTGTAACGCAAACGTGTGCATTCATATTTCCCACACACATACACTTTTGCGTGTTGGTTTGGATGTGCGACAAGCGTGAGATGACGTCGAAAAAAGATCTGATGTTAATGGCAGTGGCGTGTGTTGTTATTAAGGAAAAATGTCCAAGGTATAAATATCGAACCCGAAACTGTGTTGCTAAACATATGAAACTTGCAGAGACTTGTTGCCCATACACAGTCGTTTCTGGTCATTCTTCCACGTACGGTGAAGAATGCACACGCCACACGACGAAGATGATTGCGCATTCCAAATTTACGCCATACACACACTGTTTTAACTGTACCCCGTACAACGCGCATTTAAGTCTTCGCGCTTCCCTCTTAGTGAGTGGGCCCTTTAACATACTGAATCTTCATGTAAAATTGCAAGAGGATAGCATCATCAGAACCATTTTAATTTATATTTTTACATTTTTCATTTTCTGAAAATTTTTCAGAATCTAAT
The DNA here is from genome assembly GCA_013421045.1 of Propylea japonica. Classification (NCBI taxonomy): domain Eukaryota; kingdom Metazoa; phylum Arthropoda; class Insecta; order Coleoptera; family Coccinellidae; genus Propylea; species Propylea japonica. The sequence goes on from CM024247.1 coordinate 28,501,774, forward strand.
TCGGATTGTGCTGGGATTCTGCAATTATATATTTGGTATCAATCCCAAATTCCATATAAAATTTGCTCCACCAAAGAACGAGTGATCAAAAGCTCCTGCTTAGGGCTTTTCTAATTTTTTTTTCATGATGGAACTTGTAATCTTCAACATCATGGCAAAACGTTTTTTCGACAATGGATCAAAATAAATTTGATATCGAATTTTGCTGTCCAGAAAAGTGTTGAGGTTGTCAAATAATTGAGATATGCAATTATAATGAAATTTATATAATAATGAATTCAGAGAAACTCTTTTAGCTTTATTAGATCAATCGTATGAGTAAGCTTAGGTTAATTTTGTAACTTCAATTCATGTCTGTCTCGAACTGATGTGTTGTTTTTAGTGTTGCTTTGACAGACTTAAATCGATCTCCTTTGAAGTATTAATAATGAATGCCTGCTTCTTTCAATTTATTCGGTTTAGGTGGCTAGAAGAAAAATATCAAAATGGTGTTTCTTTCATGAATATATGAGAATTGATGCATGCTCATTGATTTTGACTCAAGCCTCAATTGAGTGTTTTGTCAAAATCAATGATTCTCGATATTCTTAATTCATAATTGATTTTTTCAACTATGTTTCATTATTTCACTAATTATCTTGAACCCATTTTCAACAAATTGGCGACTCGCAGGTTTTTTCAATACTTGAAATTCATTGATTCATTTTATGTAAATGAGAATGTTCAATTATACCCTTGCTTTTCGTGAATGAATTTTTAATTCAACTACAAAAGTTTCATAAAAATTCGACATCGTTTAAAAATTGAGAACAATTCCACCTACAAAGCAATACATACAAATTACTTTAGTAGAGCCCCCTCTGGAAACCATCGGATTGATGAAATAACAGAACAGCTAAATTGAACCATTTCGTGACATAACTGAACAAAAGCCAAGTTTGACGAAGCTTGATCGACCAATCAACAAGTTGTTTTGAATGCCAGCTGCAGTTCAACACAAACTATATGCCGCCGTGTCCAATCAATGGCTTTAAGTTTTGTGAAACGTGAATGTGGTTGAAATTCGAATTTTATTTTTAGATTGTCAATTAAATCCACGATATTAAAATTTCAATTACAGTTTTCCCAATATGAACAAGCGCGTAGAAGCTTCTGGTTTTACAACAAGGCTTTCTTCAATGCGGTCAGCGCAGAACTCAAAGGTAATAAATTGAAAATACAGGGTCTGTAAACAAATGCGAGGGACTTAAGGAGCGATGATTCCTCGATGAAAATAAGCAGGGGAAATTTTTTTCGAAATTTACACCCCTTCCAAGATACAGCCCTTGGAAGGCGATGACTAGTTGACAGGTTTTAATTTTTCTACGGCTACTTGAAAACACTTAGCCATAAAATTAAACATAATATGATTCATAAAGGAGAGCGTCCACCTATCGGCAGCGAACGCAGCGGACGGAGCGGATTTTAGATTCCTTTGTATAGAATCCGATTCGTTCGGCGCGGGTAGATGGACGCGCTTGCATTAGTTTCTATACAAAGGATTCTAAAATCCGCTTCGTTCGCTGCCGATAGGTGGACGCTTACCTTTAATGAGATGTTACTCACACAATAGGGATGTTGACTCATGTTACGAATTCATATAAATTGAGGTTTTTCCTCATAGGAGGAAATTTTTCAAATCCTAAAAAAACATTTTAGTGATCTTATTATTCAACCAATCAGAGGTAATCCGTATAGTGACGTCAAACTATCCGTATCGTCATTACAAATTTGAATGTTCGGTGCTCAGATCAACAAAATACATTCATAGGCCGGGTTCCACAAAACTCCAATCACCTTGATTATTGAAATGTCATCATTTCTCTGCAATTTTCAGTTCATTTTGACATAAACCATCGACTTACTCAATATAAACGATTTGATTGCCAATCAAGCTTTGTGAAACCCACGGTTCTGTGACTTGAACCATAGTAAATATACCGATTTGGAAATTCACATCGAGAACATACGATATACAAGGCATCAGACAGAGAATTCTTCCCTACAGTTGCACAGATGAATAGGCGAGATAATGAAGTGCGATAACGGAATGAATTCAACTGTCTTACTGCGATAATCTAGTCTCGTCTCTCTCTTATCGCAGTATGGTAGGGAACCCGAACTACACGTATGGAATTTTTAATTTGTCAGGCTGCCCGTAATACTCGATTCAAGTATTTACTGTTGCCTACCATACTAAAGAATTACGCACCTCTAAACGATAATAGAGAGACAAGACTAGAATAAAGAAGTAAGACAACTGAATTCAGTGTGTTACAGCAAGTGATTGTCTCGACTATTCATCTGGGCAACTGGACGGAAGAATTCTCTGTCTGATGCATTGTATATCGTATATTTCAGATGTGAATTTCCAAACCTGTATAATATATCATATCTATGATTCGAACTTACGAAGTTGGAAGCTGAAAGAGAACAGAATACCTAGTTCGTTACAAGAACGATAATCTACAATTTTCTTTATAATGGAGTTGGAGATAGGATTCATCAAGGGTAATAGTAGTAACTTTTACCGAAGATAAATTCCCTTATGGTCGCAAGTTACTTTGCTGAAACAACGATTTTTGTGCAGCGGAGCTTAAAAACGTGAAATTGTCTTTGTAAGTAGCAGACTTTTAACTCATATTTATTATTACGAATAAAAGAAGCACCTCATTCAGCATTCACAGACCGACCTATTTATTTTGAAGGCTTAAGGCCGTATTCATAGTTCGCCCTTGAGGGTGAGTGTGAGTTTTTATCACCCTTATGGATACTAGCCTTAAAGGTGACATCAACTGTCACTCACCCTCAAGGGCGAACTATGAATACGGCCCTTAGATTGAACTTTTCCACAAGGGATCGGGCAAAATCAGTTCGCTTTGACAGAAGTCAAAGTATATGTTCACTGTATTATGACGTAATCATCAGAACGTGACAAAATTGAGCATTTCCGCGGGAATTATGAATTGTCTTTTCATTTACTCATTTTTATTGGCAACTACTATATTTTAAGGAAAAAGTAATTTTTTCGTGTTTGCAGAGGGTTCATCTTTAAAATAAAAAAAATTCCAAAAAGTAGTCAACATCCCTATTTCCATAAAATTATTTTTAGATGTTCAAAATAACAACACCTTATGATTTTCGTTCAAAAATTGTTTTCGGGGGATAGATTTTCGAAAAACAAAATTCTCTTATGGTTTTACATTCAATCAGGAAAAAAAGCATCTCTCGTTACAGTCGATACCATAGAATATTCATTCTATGGAACATACGATGAAATGAAATGAACAGTGATCATACATAACTGCTTGTAAATTATCATTTTTTCCGACTGTTTGCAGGTGACTTTTTCTCTCCAGAATTGAATGGGATACCATAAGAAAATTTTATTTTTCGAATATCTATCCTACGAAAACAATTTTTGAAGGAAAATCATAAGGGGTTGTTATTTTCAACCCCTAATAAGAAAGTTATTTGTTCCAAAAATAGCGTGAGTAACATCTACTTAATGAATAATATTATGTATAATTTTATGACTCAGCGTTCCTGAGGAGTCATAAAAAATTAAAAACTGTCAACTCGTCATCTTGGAAGAAAGGTCGATTTCGAAAAAAATTTATATGAAATACCCCTACTTATTTTTATCGAGGAATCATCTCCCTAAGTCCTTCGCATTTGTTAACAGACACCCTGTATAATTGAAGTAAACAATAACAAAGTTGGATACCCTATAAGTCAAATAATTATGATGTATCAATGAATACATAAAGTTATAAAATTTTAGCTAATAGATGTCACTACTTGGAAAAGATATGGGATGTATCTATGATAACACCATGCACATAGGAGAATAGACTTATCGGCTAAATAACAGGAAATCATGAAATAACGACTGTACCTTTTCATGACATGGAAACAACCTTCCGTGGTCACGTTACTTCTGATAATACAGGAAAATAAACGGAAAAAAATTGTTTTGCTCATACATTGCTTTTCATAGGAGCAAAAGCATTATCGGACGAAACTTTGGGAAAATCAACCATCATCTTCTGGTAAGCACGACCGCCCGCGATGCATTACATTCTGGAAAGCCAAAAGAGGTGGTTGCACCGGAAAACCTACACGTGAAATTATAGGATTGGTCGAACATTGATAATTCTATCCTGGTTTTATTACTAACAGACTAGTCGCAGTGGTAACGGAATGTGAATTTCTGGGTTAATATGTAGTACAAACTGTACGATCATATGAATTATTCTTATTTCGGCTCTGGGCGGGCAGCACTGCGAAGATCCTCCAATTTATGAGCGAACTGTTTATTTTACTCACTTTGACCAGACTATAATAATTTCACGATGAAAATATTTATCACCCGCATAATATTATCAAATTTCCTTTCTTAGAAATTAGAAGTTTTTTTCTTTGTAGTGAGCCCAAGCTTGGATTTGCTGACCTCCTACAACTCAATCACATCTGTATTAAGTATCACCTTCTTTATCATCTCCACTTGGTTCTTCTGCTTTCCGTTCACTTCCTTAGTTCACAGGATGTAGGATCCGAGTATCGGCATCTGAATATGAGCGAGAGTGATTCATCACAATCATCACATTCTCCAAAGAATTAATCTTTTTCATTAGAAGGAATTTCAATTGAATCTAAAAACTCTTTCTCATTGATAAGACTTTTCCTTTCTCAAACCATTGTATAATAAAAAAGAGTAACATGTATATATCTATGATGCAACAATGATAGATGAAACTGAACTGGTACTTCACTATCCTGGAAAAATCTCGAAAAATTATTTTAGGTAATTGAACTTCAAATATCTCAACAAATTTTTGTTCTCCTGCAGAAATCTCCACAAAACTTCAAGGAACCAGGGTGAGAGCAGAATTCAAGGGTTACCAAAACAGTACATAATCTAAGTTAACATGAGCGTCAGAAGCAAAGTTGATACACTAACTCAATAAAATTAATCACTGCATCGATGAAAAAGATATGGGAAAGTAAATATGTATGTTGCTTATCTGCTACACCATGCACTAAGGAGAAGTATACTTATCGGCTACATAACAGGATATCATGAAATTATGGATGTATTCATGATGTGTAAACAACCTTACGTTGTTCAAGCGAAATTCTGAAATCTGATTTATTTAACCTACCATTGCTTAGATTATTTTCTTCTTTTGATTCGATTCTATGCTGTTTTAGGCCTGGTGCTCATGCTCTGCACTGTATAGTAATCGCGAAGCCGCATCAGAATTCAAGGAAGGCCGGAAACTGCATGAGAAAAGTACTCCAAATGGGAGCATATACACTCGACAAAATAGCTCTCAATTTTCGGAAACCCTTAAGGTTGACGCTCACTTAGACGAGACAAGCGTAAGTTCGCCGAGGACCGCGAACTTCTACGAAGCGATGCGTCGAGCAGGCAGCGGAAGAAATTCTCCCTGTATCAAGGCCGCAATAAATTTTTATTACCCTTGTTTCACGCCGCCTACCACACGAACACGAACTATTGTTCGAATCTCAAAAATAACTCACGTGTCAAATGACTCGCCTACCCATTTGTTTGAATGCTAAAAACCCCAGCGGAAAACGACGCGTTCCTTCCGAGCGCTTCGCTTCGTCCAATTGCGCGACTAATATGCCTCGCGTCTAACGATTCGGCTCTTCGCTTTGCGCCTCCCAAGTGAGCGTCTACCTACCCATTTGATTCAGTGCAAACCATTCCAGCGGAAAACAACTCTTCGTCTCGTCTCGTCCAAGTGAGCGTCAACCTCGAGAGAGCTATCGGAGGTGAAGCCAGATAGGATGAGAAACTTGTGTTTACTCGGATACCTATCTTTCATCAGCATCACCTCCGATAGTTGAAGCAACAGTCCGAGGGTGTCCAGAAGCTTTCTCAGTTCTGTGTATATGCTCACTTCCACGGCAGGGAGCAGGGAATTGAGCAGGGAAGTTTGGCAGCGCGGGAGTGTAATCACTACCACAGAACATTCTGTATTCTGTATCACTACACTTCCCTGCTGCCTTCCGCTGCTCCTCGAGCTGCCTCATGCTCCTTATTTTGGCGGTTTTTCGTACGGAAGTCAAAGGACCGGCAGCACGAGCGATAGTGAGTGATTACATTCAGAAAGGTTTCTGTGGTTGCCCTTACGAAATTCATAATATTTTCGTAAATATTGTTATTATTATTGTCGGGAAAATGTCCACGACGGAGTGGAGTGGATCACCGATTTTGAAAATAAATTCTCAGTATTATGTGTCTTTTATTTTCTTTATCAAAACAGGTTATTTCACAATTAACAATTCTGACGAATGTTTACATTTTCCATAAGTGTTGGGACCAAAATGATTGTAAAAATGACACGAGCTACAGTTATTTCACAGGAATTTCAATTAAAACCAATTAAAAATCCCATTTTCACCATAAAAGTGATAAAAAGAAGAAAAATAACTTTTATTGGGATTCAATGATTTCTAGCCCATCCGCCTTCCAAGGCCAATTACAATAAAAATGTCGAATCCAGTACTTTCTGTATTTCTAAATGGAAAATGAATGTTTGAGTACATCCTACTGAAAACTGAAGATTAGCTTTAAAGCTTTTTTTGGGTAACTTGCAGATACGTCAGGAAGCTGACTATTTTTTATCATTGAAGCGACATTCAGGACGATCATGTTAAAAAGAAAAAACTGCAGAATATATTTGAAAAACACTCAAAGTATCATAAGTCGAGAACTCGAGTGTAAGTAATAGAGGCTTAACGCTGCGTCGCGTTTACTCTGCAGGACATGTACACCAGTCCTAACTCCTAATACAGTAAACAATAACACTAGCTCAAATAAGCATTAGGGGCGTTCGGCATTGACCTCCGCGAGCGGACGGATTTTTTAGTCACGTGACCACAGATCGTACAGATAAATCTGAAATATCTGGGAATAAACGAACGGTACAGAGCATCTGCCACAGAACATACTGCTCTGTTCTACTTTTTTAGATTATGAGATTTCAAAGATCACTATTTTGGGAAATATGCTCATCTTTTAACGATACTTTTACCCTTTAAGTAGCTCTTCCATAAAATCTCAATTAAATAATTAGGTGCAAAGGCACTGAATGCAAAAGAAACGAGTAATGCAATATCCCTTTCTGGTCGTTGTTGGCGATAGTTGTACCGAAAGATCCTGATCAATTAATTGATTAATTACACGAAAAAGAAACGGGAAAGCAATATCTCCTCCTGCCCATTTATAACTACGATAGCTATATATTGAAAAATTTGAATGAATTAATTGAGTTTTTAATGAATAAATGAAAACAAAAGAATAAAACTGTTAAAATTTTTCAATCTATCGGTTGTCGGATCAGGAAACTCAACATAAAACAAAAAAAAATATAAAAAACATAAAACTCTATGGATAAAATCGCTTTGCTCCGTCGAAATAGACCGAGCGAAAAGATCGACGTCCGATTGCTCAGATTTTTATGACGAACGGTACAGATGTGTGTGTATTCCCCTCAATCCGGAACGAACGGTTCAGATCGATCCGACACGTCCGATGTCGATGCCGAACGCCCCTATTGTTGCATCAATGAAACACAGAAAATTGCAAGTACTAGTCACCACTTGGAAAAAGATATGGGGTATCTCTGCTACACCATGCATTTAGGAGAGTAGAATTATCGGCTACATATCAGGAAACCATGAAGCTATGAATGTATTTATAACATGAAAACAACCTTTCGTGGTTCAGGCGAAATTCAGAGATTCATTTTACATTTTACCTACAATTCATAATATCCTGTTATGTATGCGATACGTCTACTCTTATAGGAGTTTTATAGGACCTGTCTGTTAACTTGATAAATAAATAAATAGCTGATATATCTGGCAGGTCATGTACCCATTAAAACTCAAACTTTTTCTGCCGAGATATTTTTATTTTTTTAGCTTTTACCTAAATTACCTACTTACTTCAAAGTAAAACATAATTTTATTTCAATGATACATCTCACATCTGTCAGATAGTTATCAGCAAACGGTGATGAAATTCTTGAAACAAGTTGGTGTCTTCAATTCAAGTCTTCACCTTCTGATGATAATAATAAAGTAGCCTAATTTTGGACAGTTTGCAACACCTCGAATTTATCAGGGGTTTTCTGGAATTAGATGCAGAAAACGATTTAATTATGATCTAAATTCGGCTAAACTTTGAAGTCCAATCTGTCATCAGATGGCAAATTTAAAAATTCAACGTTTGCACGTGGTACCTAGTGTTTTATTGCTCCAACTGAAACTGCAAAATAGCTAAGTAGGTAGGGGATGTGAAATTGGTACAGCATAAGTTAAATTCCTCTTTAATGAGCCCAACCATTTGATTCAAACATTTATTATTTCAAGGATTTAATCTAATTCTAATCAACTGTGGGCGCGATTAACACGGTGTTTATTTCTATTTTTCAATGAAATGCCTAAGAAAGGAGTCACATAAAAAATTGAATATAAAAAACATGAAAAATTTCTTCGACGCCAAGTGACGAAAAAAATCTATGTTAGTAATTTCTGAAAGGACAATAGGTTTTGGATAGGAAACCTCATTTTATATTTTTTGAATCAGAAATAAATAAGTTCAGTTTGTTTGATGTGTTATCATTAAGCTTATGTCATATTTGAGGCAGAAAAAGATGATCAAGACATATATCACTCACATAAAAAAACCAATCAAAAAAAAATATCCGAAATGTATCAATTTGTTAGAAAATAATTAAACGGGAAAATACTTAGGCTCTACTACAACAACCCCTCTCGATATCTTACCACTCGAATTAAGTCAAATGATACCACCAGCAGAGTAATCAGCCGTTGTGGCGCCTAATTTTGATGTGCCCCACTTTTCTACATCATCACACTTCATACTACACCAATTAATCTGACTGCACCCACCTTATCACCAGAGCAAAATAGTATTGAAGTAAGTGGCAGAGTCAGAGTCCAACTTAACTACCTTCATCATATCTACGATGATATATATCTTCATCGATGAACGATGATTGAGTCATATCTTTCCAAGGGCGTAGCCAGGGGGGGGGTTTGGGGGTTCAAACCCCCCCCCGAAATGTTTCATAGTTATTTTTTGTTGCAAAAATAATCTTTCATTTTGCACTTAAACCAACCCAGAATTTTAACAGAGAATATGAATTAGAAGACGCATTATCGATGTATTCTTCACTTCTCCCAGAAAAAAATAAAAACGTAATTATAGCAGAATTTGAAATATGGAAAATGTCAATGAACTCCATTTCAAAATCGGCATTAGAATGCTTAGATGAGTGCAATCAGAATATATCCGAACATCTACATCCTACTACAAATTTTAGCTACGATTCCAGCATCTACTCCAGAAAGAAGTTTTTCCAGCTTAAAGCGAATTAAAAATTACCTGCCCAATTCTTCTAGCGAAACTAGATTGAATGGGTTGGCGCTTATGAATATTCATTATAGTGTGAAAATTGATGAAAATGAAGTGGTTGACCAATTCGCTAGAAAAAAAAGACGGATAGACTTTAACTGAAGGAATTCGCCATAAAAAATATTGTTTGTGTTTTCTCACTGTTTCATTTTTAATACCTCTTCATATGTTGTTGACACTATTTTGGAGTAAAACCAAAAAAAACTCTATTTAGTTTCAATGAAAGCACACATCCACACTAATTTCATATTGATTCATCCTGTAAGTATTGTTTGGGAAATTTTGAAAAATAGGTTCACTTAACCTAACCAGGAATATTTATGTTGAATATTGTTTCCGAAGTAAGAAAAGGATTATTGAATTCTTGAAAACAAGTAACAACAAATACTTGCTACAGCAAGCGACCCTCACAACTCCCGGCACCTACAAAGTCAATTGGCAAAATGTCAAAACCCCCCCCGAAATTAATTCCTGGCTACGCCCTTGTATCTTTCACATTATAAACAGTTGTGTCTCTATCACAATAACCCTTCAGGAGAGTAATTCGAAATATGGATATAACAGTCATTTGATGATCTCATAAACACTTTAAAAACCTCGCTAAAATTGATAGAGTTGTACCCTTAGAGTGACCAACTGCTTCAAAGCCACCGAAAATCACTTCCCTTTTTTATGCAATAAATTAAATATCCTGAAAATATAAGATTTCATGAAGATTTCGATAAATTTCCTATTTTTATGTTTTCACCAATGTTGTGAAACAAAGGATTTCAAGTTAGAATCTCATAAACATTCCTACATCTTGAAATGAGTTTAATCTTAATGGCAATGGTGAAAACAAGAATGAGAAATTTATTGAAATCCTCACAAGCCTTCGTGACTCTAATATTTCCAGGATATGTTCATTGAAGTTTAAGCTATCGAATAAACGTTGAATTATTGCATTAAAAAGGGAATTGAATTTCGATGGTACTCTTCTATCGAAATATTTCAAGTTGTATGGGAACGATTCTTGATGAAACTTGCAACCATCTTCCTGATATCTGAAGGAAAATAAGCTATTAAATAAATAATAAAGCGATATGCATCTTGTACAAGATAACATCTTAGATGTATAGATTGATATGAGTTCATCGTTCACTTGAATCTCAGCGATTAAGATTCCAGGGTGGAATCTTCTCACCCCTAATGACTCCACCGTTGTACTCTTTGCTTTGGACCGATGGACATCTGTTATAGCTGTTCCGGTGCTTAGTTCTCTTTCTCACAAGTTCTGCACTCATCGGTTTCCACCAGCCCCAATCTCACAAGGTGTCTCCGAAGAATCCTTGTGAGTATGTGCAGCCTGACTTAACTGAAACCCCGCAGGATCAAAGAAAACTGCAGCACAGTGCTCTCTTCTTTCCCATGGATCAAGAAGAGAAGTAGATATCTCAGAGATTAGACATTATTCAAATCAATGAATGTTAAGTTGTAATAGCTGTGATAAATATTCCAACATTTCCTCATATTGAAACCACAACCACTGTTTCTTGTCCCTACTCCAAATCTGCCTATTTCAACAATTATCATCATTCATCCCATATTTTCTCAAGTTTTGAACGTTTTTGGTCTTTCATAATTCAAATAACTCACACGTGTTCGCCAGCTTTTTACTATGAATGATCGAAAAGTTTTCCGTTTCGTGATTTGTTTCAATGGCGCAGCCAGGATTTTATTTGGAGGGGGCTGAACTGAAATTTTTTTATGGTACAGTGAAAACGAAAGTTGCAAAAAAATAAAGAAGAAAGAAATAACGAAGAATTAATCTTTGGGGGGGGGCTGCAGCTTCAAAGCCCATCCCTGGCTGCGCCAGTGATTTGTTTGTTTCACTTTTATCTGCTTCCCAGAACCGATTCACATGAATATGCCTGTGATATTCTATCAATTGCCTTGATTATGTTCTCATTAGTATTTCTCTTCTACTAGTTTTTATTTTTATTGTAGGGGAAGGAGGGGCAAGATGACGACAGTAAGCTAAAAAAACTCATAAAACGATTATTTGATCATTTTACGTGTGAAAAAAACTATTCTGTCATTTACTATTATTGAGTTTTCAATAAAAAATTTTTTATCACTTGCAAGTTACTATTTGGAGTGAAAAATTTGAAGTTTATCTGCTAACGTCATTTTCGTCATCTTACCCGACGTGGAGGGTAAGATGACGAATTGTGGAGAGTAACATCAGGAGATACGTATTCTAAAAATCAAGGTAAAATCAATTTATTCTAGGTTTTTTTTTCATTTTCGCCTCTTTAGTGTCCAGTCCTGTTGCACTCTTCACATTTGCTACAGCAAACTGCAAAACCATATTTCATTTTTTCCACGTTCACTACAGATAATGCTCTTTCATCATCTGCATCATTTTCAGAGTCAGCATATTGTAGATCTTTGAGGATCAGAAGAATCGTTGAATTTTATTTTTTCTTCTTACTGTTTTTTGTTTTACTTTCTGTGCTTTTTACTTTTTTTACTTTTTTCTAATCTCTCATTTTTTTTCTGATCTCGTAATTTTCTTTTTTCTCTGAGTATGCATATGATTAAACGAAATTAGTTCACCTCATCAGGATATTTCTTAACATATCTTCTGAGAGCCGATAAGAGGCATGAAGAATAGGACTATTTTTTCAGGTTTGACAGAAGCTGATGCTGAAAGACTATATATTTTAGGAAATATCGAGAATTCGTCATCTTACCCTATTCGTCCATCTTACCCTCCTTTCCCTATTCATAAGTTGGTGTTTTTTTTCCTACCTTCAATTCATCTCCAGATTTGTCTTCCAATTTCTTCTATTTCACCTGCAAGTATCTGAAGGATATATCATGGTCCAATTTTGCTACTTCAACCTCTATAACAAACGGCTCGCTCTTGTGGGCCATCAATCACCATAATCTTCACTACCTTCTTATTAATCTCCACTCGAAACTGCAATTGAAGGCCTTAGACTTTCACTAAAATTCAGCCTTTCACAAAATCTCATTTACTCATTTTTAATTCATATCATGTGGTTATACAGGGTTTTCCTTTTAAGTTGGCCTATTAGACGTTTTTGGAGAACTAGCGAATATTTCGTTCTGAAATTTTAGGTGGTGCCTTGAGGATGAAGGAACTCTTCGCCAAAAATATTTTCAAGTCGACAGTGCTGCCACGTGTATCTCAAACGCAGATCTACTTTCTTATTTCAAACGGAACTACCTATATTTTTATTTATGTATCGATTATACCAAATTCGCTGTATAACCTACTAAGAATTTCACTACCATGCACTGTTGCCACGTTATTCATAAATTCCTGAAATTTTTGACATCTGCATTGCCAGTTTTGAAATGCAATATCTCGATTATTTTCTATGCGAACGGGAACAAACTCAGCAGTCTCATAAGATAGAATCCATGCATTCATGTGGTATATTCAGTATTTTGATACATCGTAAGATTCTTGGAAAATTTCGACTCGAAAATGTTGAACTTAAAATTTAAATAATTCGATATTTTCAAATGGCAACCCCATTTTCATTTCACGGCATTCCATTCGAAATAAAAAATTAATGGCAGTCGTCTTTTACACTAATTATTTATTTTGTATAATTTTCGAATGAGATGAGTAATGCTGAAGTTATTCAGTATTTATAGTCATGCTCTATGGGCACAATACTGTGATATTATGCGGTGAATTATTGTAATGAATTTTATTGTTTTATTGTTGTTTTCGGAATTTATTTCCAGTCATTCTAGTTAAATGTGAATAATGATTGTTGAAGGTCCTACAGGTCCTTTCAATAATTTTTTGGCTTCCCCATAAATTGTGAAACAAATAGAATCGTGTTCGAATAACTTCGTTAAACTTTTTTTTATGACATCCATGACCATCGAACACTTTTTATGATTTCATCCATAGAATCTACTTAAATAATTTACTTCATAATCATAAAGCCATTTGATCGTAAAACACGACCATAGATCACGACTCTATATACTGAAGAAAATCAGTATTTTTCATCTCATTCGAAAACTATCCGAAATACATAAATAATAAGTGTAAGAGGAGACTGTCATTGATTTTTTATTCCGAATGGAATGCTGTAAAATAAATATAGGGTTGCCATTTGAAAATCTCGAAATATTTCAATTATAAGTTCCACATTTTCGGGTCAAAATTTTCCGAAGAACCTTACCATGTATAAAAATTCTGAATATACCACATGAATGCATGGATTCTATACCATGTGACTGCTGAGTTTGGTTCCGTTCGCATAGAAAATAATCGAGATATTGCATTTGTAAACTGACAATGCAGATGTCAAAATTTTCAAGAATTTGTACATAACTTGGCAACAGTGCATGGCAGAGAAATTCTTTATAGTAGGTTATACTGCGAATTTGGTATTGAATCGATACGTGAATAAAATATAGGTAGTTCCATTTGAAATAAGAAAGTAGATATGCGTTTGAGATAGACGTGGCAACACCGTCGGCTTGAAAATATTTTAGGAGAAGAGTCCCTTCATCCTCAAGGCTCCACCTAAAATTTCAGAACGAAATATTCACATGCTCTCCAAAAACGTCTAATAAGCCAACTTAAAAGGAAAACCCCGTATGTATGCCCCTTGAGATTTTCCTCTTTTTTACCTATCTTTCTCTGATTCTATTATAGTCCTATGCGGAAGCAGATCTGCAAATCTTAAATACCATTTTACAAATATGATGAATTGTGAATAAAGTAGATGTCCCAAGATGGTGAAATGTAATTTCTCGAATATATGCGATAAGTTGTCAGATTTATGATATGGATCTTCTGAAAAAATGAATCATTTGGAACTATCACGAAGTAAGCAGCTAACCAGAACATTATGACTAAATGTCAGAGGAAAGCTTGTTTAAGTATTACAGGCGCTCTGAGGTCTACCCCTACAGCAGCGATGGAATGTCTGCTGGGTCTCCCTCCTTTGCACCTAGTTGTGAAGGAGGTGGCTATGAAGACAGCTCTAGGAATCTGGGAACGGGGACAATGGCGCGATGGAGGACTCTTCATTGGGCACGCGAGGGCTCTCAAACGGTTAAGGATGCTCACGCTCCCCTTCTCCAAAGAGGTGACCGCGCGGGCACTAAGTTCTACTTCGACGAACCCTACAGGGTAATTGTTCCCGACAGAGACCTATGGTCTTCATCAAACATGCTTCTTAGTCCAGAGGGTCCCACCTGGTTCACTGATGGCTCTGTCACAGCAACAGGGTCTGGGGCCGGAATCGTGGGTCCTCACTTCAATCAGGCTATCCCTCTGGGGAGGACTGTTGCATTGTGCAGGCTGAGCTATTTGCGGTTCTTGCATGCGTACTGGAAAATATTCGCAGGGGATACTCTGGCCGGCACATTTATATTATATGTTCCGACAGCCAGGGAACTCTGAAATCTCTATCCGATGTTAGAGTTGATTCTCTTTTGGTAGAAGAATGCAGGGAAGCTTTGCGTGGACTGGGCTCTGATAACTTTTTGAAAGTTATCTGGTGTCCGGCTCATGCGGATATACCTGGTAACGTCAAGGCAGATGAACTGGCTAGGCGGGGAGCCGGATTAGCATTTGTTGGTCCGAAGCCTTCGCTGCCAATCTGTCGCACATCTGTCAGAAGTTTCTTCAGGAACTGGCTGAACAGGGAATTTTCCTCGATGGAGCGCAGGGGTGGGCCTGAGGTGGTCAAGGATTCTCATTGAGAGACCGTCCTCGCGATCTGAGGTCAATAGGCTTCTGTTGCTGGAGAGGAAACAACTCGGTCTGGTGACTGGTGCATTGACTGGTCACCTGTTTAACAAGCATTTGAAGAGAATGGGATTGACGAGCTGCTCCCTATGCCGGTGGTGCAGGAGTACTGATGAAACGGTTGAGCATATTTTGTTCAACTGTGGAAACCTTACTAAGTTAAGGTCAACACACCTAGGAAATCCAACATCTTCTATTCCTATGGTGAGAGGGATCACTCCTGGCAGGCTCGCGACGTTTCTGTCTTCGTGTCTGAGGAGCTGAGTCTCTGTGGAACGATGCGGGTGAACAATGGGCCACTAGGCCTCAGTTCGGCCGGTAAGGTACCGCACAGAGAAGAAGAAGAAGAAGAAGCAGCTAAATTTAATACACAGGCTGTCCCGGATAAGGTGGGAAACATTTTAATGGGAGATGGAAAGCACCTAGAGAATTCTGAAAAACCGTCATATGTAGTATCTAGGAAATCTAGATTCTGAGATACAGGGTGTTTTTTATATTTGAATGGAAATTAAAACCACTGTATCTCCCGCACGAAATTCCCGATTCATCGGAAATTTGGATCGAAGATAGATTTCATGAGGTTCTAGAAAACTGCTATCGAATATCATTCGATTTGTATTACTGTATCACATAAATGCGGACAGTTCTGAAAAGTTCGCATAATTACCCCGTATAATGAATTTAATGATATCTGCGTTACATTCTGTATTATAGTACAATGTGTTTCAGAATGAGATACCGTAAATTAGGGATATTAATCCTCAGATAATTTTATGACAGAAAGTTCCTATGGGTCTCTGAAATGTAAAGAAAAAAATTCGTTTTTAGAAAATATTTTCGACACCGCACACGATTTTCTTTTGCGTTTTGGTGGGTTCTAAGTACGCATCAAAATACATACATTTTTTCCAATTCAAAATTATTTTTAATTTTTACCAGTGGCGTCCGTACAGACTTCTATCCGAATAAATTTAGTGGAAAAAATTGTATGCCCATGCATTTTTTCAAATTTGGAATCACTTTCGTGATCAACACACATTTCAACGTTAGAATGGTAAATGACTTTTTCACTGCCACGAATACTTTCTGAGATATAAAATAAAATGAAGAATTTTATAACTTCCTCAGATGAAATAGCATTTTATTCGTCGCAGGTGAAAAACTCAAGTTACCATTCTCACTTTGAATTATGTATCGAATCCGAAAATAATTTAATTTGAAAAATATCATTGCCGCGTCATTTTTTCACTGAATTTATTCGGATTAAAATCTGAACGGACGACACTGGTGAAAATTGAAAATAATTTTGAATCAGAAAAAATGTGTTTTGATGCGTACTCCGAACCAACCAAAACGCAAAAGAAAATCATGAACGGTGTCCTAAAAATTTTCGAAAAAAAAATTTTAGTGCTGAATGAACAAACGAAAACTAAGCGGTTCTTATTAGAGAGTTATCGAAACCTACATAGAGGCCTAACTTTATTAATTAAAGAATCCTTCAATAAAAGATCCCGTAACGTTGGTCTGACGTTTAAGTTATCGGAACGACTTATTTCCTGTCAACTTTATTGAGGCATTTCCCTTATTTTGATACTTGTGACAGTTCATGTGATGCCGATGGTACTTTCTTGAAATATCCGGAAATATAGAATTTTTTGGACTGAAATAACAATTTCTGGAAGTCTGTGAGTCCAAAAAACTGTTTTCGAGCGTGTTGCGTAGAATATTCAAACTTTTAATAACTAATTTTATATGAACTGTCAGACGTTTGTTCGTTGCCATGGTAATGGTCAACTGTATATTTCAAAACCATACATCCGGTCGAGTCCTAGTACGTACTTCCCGGAATAGACCAGGATATGCAAATTTCTAGAAGAAAAAGGGCGATTGCCTAGATATAATTTTTTATTGTAGAAATTTTTCATTTCTCACTTCTCGTATTTCAGGATTCATGGAGGAATTCTTCGTCAACACTTCCCCAATAATATCACTACGCCCTCACTTATTTTCAATCTCCTATTCATTTTTTTGCAAAATTTTACAATATACGATATCAAATGCTCTACTGATTCTTCACTACTAACGAATTTTAAATTGATCAGTGTACCAAAAAAAAAGAAAGTAGTACCTGACCAAGGTACGTACCTGATACATTTATTTGCGTTTCGGTAACTTTTTATGTCTGTTCTCAGTCCTCGGCAACCTGGATGGGCGATAAAATATTATTTGACGAATAAAATGAATGAATGTTAAGGTGTGAGCAGATATCAAAGAAATCATAAAATTCATTACACAGGTAGAATATGCGATCCTTTTAGAACTGTCGAAATTTATGAGCAAAATCGCAAATCGTGTGATATTTTTCTGGAATCTCGTGGAAGCTATATTCATTCGGATGAATCAGCGATTTCGTTCAGGAGATACAGCGGTTTTAATTTTCATTCAAATTTAAAAAACACCCTGTATCTCAGGATCTAGAATTCTTAGGTACTACATATGGGGGTTTTTCGAAATCCTCTAGGTGTTTTCCATCTTCCATTAAAAAGTGTCCCACCTTATCCGGGACAAAATATGTAGTTTCTCAGGAATTTTGAGAAAATTATAATGAATGAGTAAATCATTAGCTCTAACGGTAACTTCCGAATTACTTCCTTCGAAATACCAAACATAATTTTTGTTCTGAAAATTATTCAAAACCGTGCTGAATTTAAACCGAATAAATGCTTGTTCAAACTTGCCTCATTATAATTTCCCAAAGCATTCGAGGTAAATAAATCTCTAATACTTCATCAAATATTGAAGATTATCCATCCATTACCCATTTTTAAATGATGCCTTGAACGATCCATATTTTTAATCTAAGTAGAGAACTCCTACACATTTCTAAAATAAACATGGGTTTCATGTTCGGGCAGGGTAAACAATTGGAATAATTAATCACTGGTTACTTAACGAGGCAATTTAGTCTCGAAGTGGAGTTTCCTTCCTGAATTAACCACAATGTGGAGAAATATCATTGTTATACATAACTTCCTCAGTTAATTGATGATTTTATGTTTTGATTCCGCCATAATGACTGGAAACCTCATAACGCTTTCTTCCGGCATGAAGTGTCGTTAGGAAGAGCAGCCCCATTTTTCATTTTGTAGAACATATGTTATTAGTTACAAAGGATTTTTTGATATAATGTAATTACTTTTACATCTTCTAATGAAATCAGATTTTATTAAAAAGGGATTCCCTTATAATAATCGAAATGTTTAAACATTGATAGAATAAGTTTTCCTAGATATATTTTCCATTCAGTGACTTTAGTTTTATAACTGAAATAGATGATTGAATCTGAATCAGTTAAATGTGAATAAGTCTATTAGAAATGTCCCAGAAAAAAAATATCGATGATCAAAAATTAGTGACCCAACGTGTATGAAGCACGAATGACTTCATACAAATCATTAGTTCTTATACTGAAAATATCGTTAAAAAGGACTTATAACTGAAATAGATATAGTTTACCTCTTAATCAGATAAATGTGGACAAGTCTTATAGAAAAGTCCAATGAAGAAAAATATCGCTGATCAAAAATAAGTGACGTCTACGCTAGTAAAACATAGCTTGGAAGGACATAATATGAAGCACGGATGACTTCATACAAGTAATCAGTTCTGGTACAACAAATATCGTCAGAAAGGACTCCGAATATCAACTGGTGTTATAAACGAAATAGATAGTTTGCCTCTGGATCAATTAAATGTGGATAAGAGAAAAGTCCTATGAAGAAAAATATCGCTGATCAGAAACTAGTGACGTCTACGCTAGTCTTGGAAAGACATAATATAATTTAAAGCACAGATGACTTCATACAAGTCATTAGTTCTTGTACTAAAAATATCACATCATATCAGTTGAATATAGACAGGTCTTATAGAGCAAGAGCCCGTGAACCCCAGACCTTCGTTATTTTATAAAAGCTGAAAACTTGTCTTCGCATGCTCCCAACAGAGGTAAGAACGATGGACCATTATGAAGTTCGGGTTACCCTGGCTTTGGGGTGTAAAATACTGATCTAGTTTCGTCATTTTATAAAGTGTGATTTTTTGATATTACCTTCAGAATATCATGAAAAATCACGTCATTAATTGACAGACACTTACTATAGTGGCAACCCCTTGCCAGACACCCTTAATATTCATTGAATTATATGTAATTCTACTTACGTTATAGTATAAAAGCTGATTTTTATATATTATACTTGGGTAATAATTAGATAATGTTTTCTCATTAGACATACATTTTTGATAGTGGCAACAATTTGCCAGACAAACTTGTAGTTTAGCTGCAGGCGCGAGAGCGAGACAGTATATATGAGTGGGTGTGAGTGAGACGGCATGATTATAATGACTTATGCAAATAATTTTTTTGGTACAGATTTATATAACTAATCATTTAAGTGAATCTCAAAAACATCTGAAGAAAAGACATTCGATGCTATAACTAAATAAAATTGTTAAAAATTTCAATTTATTCTATTAACAATTTGATTTAGTTGAAGCATCGAATGTCTTTTCTTCAGATGTTTTTACTTTTTGGTACAGATTTATATAACTAATAATTTAAGTGAATCTCAAAAACATCTGAAGAAAAGACATTCGATGCCATAACTAAATAAAATTGTTAAAAATTTTAATTTATTCTATTAACAATTTAATTTAGTTGTAGCATCAAATGTCTTTTCTTCAGATGTTTTTAAGATTCACTGAAATGATTAGTTATATAAATCTGTACAAAAAAAAATATTTGCATAAGTCTTCATTATGCCGTCTCACTCACACCCACTCATATATAATGTCTCGCGCTCGCACCTGCTGCTAAACTACAAGATTGTCTGGCAAATTGTTGCCACTATGAAAAATGTGTGGCTAATGAGAAAACATTATCTAATTATTACCCAAGTATTATATATAAAAATCAGCTTTTATACTATAACGTAAGTAGAATTACATATAATTTAATGAACATTAAGGGTGTCTGGCAAGGGGTTGCCACTATAGTAAGTGTCTGGCAATTAATGACGTGATTTTTAATGATATTCTGAAGGTAATATCAAAAAATCACACTTTATAAAATGACGAAACTAGATCAGTATTTTACACCCTTTTAATACCGTTTACCTGCCAAAGCCAGGGTAACCCGAACTTCATAATGGTCCATCGTTCTTACCTGTGTTGGGAGCATGCGTAGACAAGTTTTCAGCTTTTATAAAATAACAAAGGTCTGGCGTTCACGGGCTCTTAGACTATTATAGAAATGACCTCTGAAGAAAATTATCGCTGATCAATCACTGACGATCAAAAATTAGTGATATCTAATACTAGTGGCCACAACTTGGAAAGAAGCTATACAGGTAGGCAAACTTCACAAGGGGATTATTCGAGTGATTTGCAACAAAAATTGTCTTATAACACATGTACGAAATATTGAAGGTTATTCTTCAATTTAACGTTTCTATTTTTTCTCTAAAATTATCATTATTTAGTTTTCCTTGTAGCCTCATCGAACTTGACCACATATTCGGAAAGGGCGATAAAGTCGCTACATAATAAGAGAGTCTGTGTGCAGAAAAAACTCTTATTGCGGGCGTGGTAAGGAGATGGATATCACGATTATGAAATTAACGAAATTAGACCTATTTTTCCAATGGTATTCTCGATGAAATATTAATAATTTTGCACAAAATTTTTTTTTCAGTGAGAATACCTCATATACCTACTGTACTTTCGAATGACATATTAACTTTTGTGATAACTGCTCATTCTCTGCGATAATATCATGACTAACATATTTACAAATGTCGTCAAAAAAGAAACCCAATATCAACTAGTGTTATAATTGAAATATTTAGATGGTGTTAATTGTAAGCTCGAAAATGGATAAATAACGGGAATAACTTCTTAAATGAATTGACAATGCTTAACTGAAATTATATTATGTCAATATGATTAATCAAAATACAAAGGTAGGGAGATTTAGCAAACTATTTCCAACAGATGGATTGCCCCTGAAACAGTTAAATCTGGATAACTCTTATGGAAATGACCCATGAAGAAAATATCGCTGATCAATCACTGAGGATCAAATATTAGTGATAACTATACTAGTGGCCACAACTTGTAGAGAGGCTATACATAAAATATAAAGTAGGGATGAATTAAGAAGTGTCATTAGTTCTTGTACTACAAATGTCGTCAAAAAAGAAACCCAATATCAACTAGTGTTATATTGAAATAGATGGATCGCCCCTGAAACAATTAAATGTGGATAAGTCTTATAGAAATGTCCCATGAAGTAATTTACTGCTTCAAATTATTTTCGGCTTACGTTCTACCCTGTCCCAGCGATGTATTCATTACAACGTTCGAAAGGTGGAGATTCAATGGAATGGAGACCCTTGAACTTGACAGAGAAATATAGCCCATTTTAACCTTCAATTCTTTATGTTGGCAAAATGGGGAGTTCAATTTCGGGGATTTGTTTTCACGGTGGCGGAATTCCTTTCAATTTTGCGCCATGTTTGGAGGAAATATGGGAGAAGGTGTGAAATAATGATTTACGGAAATGTGGAATTTCTCGACAGACTGGCAGTTTTTAGGAGGATTAAGGTATATCAGGCTGCAAGATTTTGATATAGAGGTTTTCGATGGTCACTATGGTGAGAATAAAAATAAATGATGATCCTGATATATTCAATTTTTAAATGTGCTCGTTTTTTAGCCTGAAACTAGAAATATTTAATATGGATATTTGAATTCCGGCGACCAGCAGATATCGACCAGCTTTTGGACTCGTGTCTAGAGACACCAATTCTACTTTGGCTTCCGGGCTTCCGCGTTCGCCGCAGTCGCAGTGAATTGGCAAGCAAATTAACCGCTGAATTTCTGTAGTTTTAAAAAATTTCAAATTCGTGGCTAAATGGCATAAATCCTCATAATAGAAAGTGAATCGAGTTCTACTTAATTGTAGAAATCAATAAGCCGGTGATATATTCCATTATAATTCAGCAAATTTATGTAAGGAAAATATCTTTGCTTTGTTTAGAACGTTAAATTGATACAATGGTGCCATAGAGTGACGTTTTTAGTAAAATCACAAGGCCAATATCGTTTTCCTGTTTAAAATTCGTTTACATAAAAATTTGTATACCGGATTTTATAAAAAATTACTATGCCGGTAACAACTTGATTTTTTTTGTGTTCCTTTTAGATTATGGTATTTTTGACGGGAAAATGGTTTTTATGTCCCTATTTTGGTTTTTCATAAAAAATACTCACCCTTCCGCTAACTTCCGTGTAAAACTCGATTAAATAGCTATAAAATAAGAAAGGTACCAAAAAATTTGAACTAACGAGTTAGGATTTAGCGGTATGATTTTTTTCTTAGAAATTTCTTACCCCTTATTCCAGAACGGAAGCATTTTCAGACCCCTGGTTATATAAAGTATTTCTTTTAAATAACTCAAAGAATCGCCTCTTTCAGTTTTTTATGATATTCAGGAAATGTAAAGGTATTTTTCATCGGAAATGAGCATTCTAGAATGATTCATGACAACTTTCATTGGTGGCAAACAAGTTTTCCTCCAATGAACACGGTATTTGGCCTGAATAGGGGTGCAAAGTTAAGCTGTATTTTGGCGTGCACATTTTTCAAAAATATTTCGTAGGTTTTGAAAGTGACGTATTTTTTGACACAGGAATGTTTGAAGATATTTCGTGATTATTGAAAGCAGATTTTGGCAATTCTGTCATAGTTCTGCTCTGATTTGTTTCTCTAATTCTTGTTTAATTTTAAAATTTCATTTCCTGTTTATTTTGCATAACACACCGTCTTAATAAATAAAAATCTTTCTCATGTACTACTCTTCTCTCTTACTTTACATGCAAAATGAATCGTTAATGGGTTAACGATACATTCATTTAAATTGAACTGCCTAAGTAATAACTGAAATATTTTAAATAGATAGTTATTTTTGTATCTAATGCGCGAAATGCTACTTTGGTGATCGAGAACTGATTTTTTTAACGAGGCGCAGCCGAGTTAAAAAAAATAGTCGAGATCACCAAAGTATTTCGCGCATGAGATGCAAACAAAATTTTTTCTACAAACGCTTAGCTTAATATGAAAAAAAATATTGAACTGGTTTGATCTGTTTTTCCAAATCAAGTAATTAGGTATTATAACTATGGGCAATATATTCTATGTTGAAAGAACCCCCATATTAAAGAAAACGTGGATTTCAAGAAATTTACCAAGTTAAAATATAAAAATCCCATATAGTTTACATGCAGTGAGCGAATTAAGTATTTCGCACACTACCTTGTCAATTTTTTGACGTTTGTAGAAAAAATAATTAAAAAACACTTCAGGATACCATGTCAGGGTTAGCGACATGATTTTTTTTCTTAGAAATTTAATACCCCGTATCCCAGAAAGGAACCATTTCCAGACCCCTCTTTATGTAAAGTGTTTCTTTTAAATAACTCAAAAAATCGCTCCTTTCAGTTTTTTTGATGATATTTAGAAAAGGTAGAGTTTATTCACTGCACTGAAAGAATTGGAGCCCATTCATAATTGCCCACCTCCATTTATTGCAAAGACAAATGAAAATATGTATGTATTTTTAAAGAGTAGGAACAATGAAAAGTGAACATTTAATTGATGAATTGAAAATCAAAATTGTAGACATACATAAACCTTATATTTAGTACTTACCAGGATGGAATTTCGTGCGCTCTTAAATTGCTTTTTTTGCTGAATGTGGTTTTGCATATTTCACATGCCGCAACCATTTTCATTTTTCAATAAAACTTTTTAAAAAACACAACAAAACCCCGGTAGTAACGCAAGAAATAATATTCAAATATTCCACCTAACTGTGCACTGCGCATGCGGAAGCCCGGAAGCCAAAGTAGAATTGGTGCCTCTAGACACGAGTAGCTTTTGGTGTCATTTTATTCATTGACTCTTCCTGAACAACATTAGTGAAATCAACAGGTGACGGTCTGTCTTAGTTCAGAAAATATGGACCCCCAAATTTCCAAAAATGTTTTATCTTCACGTCATCTTTTTCACTATAAAACTACAAATTCACTGTGCCATTTAGTATTACCTATCGTCACTCATCAGAACAATCATTAGATATAGAGATTGTCAGATGTATGTTCCTAAAACACGGATTGAGTTTAGTTTGAGCTTTCGAAATAGTATTTGGTCGTAAAGCTTCCTCAATTGGTTACAAATCTATACTTATAGTAAGTACCTAATCCTTGTGTTGAAATTGCCTGATGTAAAATCTGGCGATACGTCTTCTGTCTTTCTCTGGCAGACTACGTCATCCGGAGACAAATATCGTCCGATTAGTCTGCTACTTAGAGGAATAACGGTAATTTAAAGGTTTGGGTAGTTTTAAACTAAACATTTAGTTTAATTTCTTCAGTTAAATAATTTTTTTTACGTGTTGTATTTGGTGCGAATTTATGTATGCTTCTAACTGCGTCTGAAGAGATATAATATTAAGAGGCTTCATTTTTCTGGGCAGGCATCTATTACAATATCTGTTAACTGAAGTATTCAAGTGGATCATAAAGCAAGGAACTTTGGAATTATTTGCGATATTATATCATATCGGAAGCTGCAGGATGAAGAAAAAATTTAAGAAAACCCCCGAGCAGACACTTTTGAGCGCTCGTTCATTGGTGGAGCAATATTGCTATCACCTCAAAATTCTTGATAGGATTTGAGATTTATGCTATATGAGTGCAAAATCTCAGCACTTTCGAAATTATATTATATTTTGGAAATTATTCAAAGAATTTAATATATAAAAAAACTAACTGACCCGGCAACCCTAGTTTAACCAAGAAAAAAACTGGACAAACATATATTTTCATATAGAGGACACCAGGAGAATCATTTTTGCCTTATACAATATATCCCGTTTTCGCAGCATAAGCGAGATACAGGGCGTCAAACGTCATTTTTCAGCAAGATTCTTACGAGTGTGCTCAGTTATGTATATAACACTTAAAGTAACGGTTTTTGGTCAAATCTCAGTATTTTTGGGTCTTCTTTCTATTCAGAAAAATTGACGAACTCCAAAAAAAAATTACCAAATGGCGGAAGACCTGCAATGTTCCAATTTTTTCTTGCGGTAGTCAAATTGACTTTTATTTTCTGAATGAACACAATTTTCTAAGAATTTCTGTGAAAAAATTTTTTCAAAAATCGAACAAAAATTTTTTGTACATGTCTACAGCGATGAAAAAATTTCACTCGAAATGGATGAATTGTACTTCTCGAATTATAAATGACGAATATGAAAACAGGATTGTAAAATATCGAACGGTTTCGTTACTACAGTCATTAAAATGTTTCGTTCCGACCTCTGAAATAATGAAAAAAAATTGTTTTGAGTTCTAGAGTCGAAATAATTGAATTATTGGCATGTCCAAAGATTCTAGATGAATTGATACAAAAAAAAAATCAGTGAAACTTAGTTGGGACTCGAACCGACGTAGGTATTAAATAGGGAAATGGCACTGTTCTAAGGATATTAATATTCGTTGCCAGGCAACGGTAGTTCGTAGTTCATAGAGTTGGACTGGTATTCGAATTTCAGTGAATATAATTTGGCTAGTAGTCAAACTCTATGAACTACGAACTACCGTTGCCTGGCAACGAATATTATTATCCTTAGAACAGTGCCATTTCCCTATTTAATACCTACGTCGGTTCAAGTCCCAACTAATTTTCACTGATTTTTTTTCGTATAAATTCATCTAGAATCTTTGGACATGCCAATAATTTAATTATTTTGATTCTAGAACCCAAAACAATTTTTTTTCCATTATTTCAGAGGTCTGAACGAAACATTTGAATGACTGTAGTAACGAAACCGTTCGATATTTTACAATTTTGTTGTCATATTCGTGATTGATAATTCAAGAAGTACAATTGTACAAAATTTCATCCATTTCGAGTGAAATTTTTTCATCGCTGTAGACATGTAAAAAAATTCGTGTTCGATTTTCGAAAAAAATTTTTCACAGAAATTCTTAGAAAATTGTGTTCATTCAGAAAACAAAAGTCAATTTGACAACCGCAAGAAAAAAATTGGAACATTGCAGGTCTTCCGCCATTTTGTAATTTTTTTTGGAGTTCGTCAATTTTTCTGAATAGAAAGAAGACCCAAAAATACTGAGATTTGACCAATAACCGTTACTTTAAGTGTTATACATAACTGACCACACTCATAAGAATCTTGCTCAAAAATGACTTTTGACACCCTGTATCTCGCTTATGCTTCGAAAACGGGATATATGTGATGACGTAAAAATGATTCTTCCGATGTCCTCTACACGAAAATATATGTTTGTCCAGTTTATGATGAAACACCCTGTATGGTAAGTAAAAAATTGTTGTATAATATGTTAATTCATACGTTATTTCTGTTTAAAATTTCAAATTTTCTATTCACTCAATATAACTTCACTTTCCAACCAAATGTCAAAATCATAATAACCTAAATATAAGTACTCTATGACTGCGTGATTAGTAGTAGAAAAAGGAAATCCTTTTATTTTTTTAACAATTTTTTTGGAAATATTGTCTTCTATAAACGTTGCCCTGGCAATTATGAACACAACAAGAAAAGAATCAGCCAATTTGGTGCAGTCGTTTGAAATATTTTGACCATAGATCCTGTTGCAAGATGAGTAAAACGAGTTTTATTTTTATCATGACATTTCGCAAACGGCAAATTTAAGTAAAGGGTATACAGGGTGATTTGTTAAAGTGTTTAATTAGAAGTTTTCGGGGGTGGAATTGAAATACGAATTCAAGATTTTGTATTTTCGTTTTAAAGTTAATGAACCCAAAGTGTAGAATATTTTCAACCGAAAGAGAATGCAAATGTAACACCCTGTATATTTATACATATTTAAATTTTTCGTTCAATTCTGCAATGATTTGATGCATGATATGCGCAATCACTTCAAGCTGTTGTTGAGTTATAGCCTGATCGTCAACTTTTATTACAGAAATATTGTCTCGAATTAGTGTTTATATCTTCGCAATCCTTCATTGTGATTTTTTTTTACAACAATGGAACAAATGAAAGTACGCGGATACTACTGCCTGAAACAGAGCCTCAAAGTGAGCCTCAATAAATCTTTGAAATGTAATTTTTTCAAATGGTAACTATAAATAATTTTGTGACTCCGATCGATTTTTCGTCAAAAACTAGTTAGAGTATGCCAAACAATTTATGTCTTCAATATCATCAGTTATCGTTATCGAATAAAATTTCTTCCTCGAAAACTTCTAATGAAACACTTAAAAAAATCATACGGAATCAAACATACTCGAGATATTTTGCATAACTATAATTCTATAGGAATTTCTAATTCGTTCATTCAATACATATCACATAAAAATTAACGATCTCCAAAATAAAAACTTTATCAGGTTTCCATCTGTGCAGACACTTTTTATCAAAACATCAAATATTTATTCGTACACCTTATATGTACCCAAATATAATTGAAAGCTTGTTTGTAATACAGTTTCCTGCAATTTGAATGAAAAGTTAAGCTTGAAGGTTATGTCCTGTTGAAGGTATCCAATTAAATCTACGCATTTGATACAACTTTATATTTTCCGCTTCATTGATGATTTCTATTATAAATGATGTTGTGAGGGGTGAGAAATACCAGTTGCAAGAGTTTTCTTCCTTTTTTACTCTCTTATTGAAACTCGGGAATACAGCGTTGACAAAAATGAAATTTCCGCTTGAATCATTTGAGTATCAGAAAGTCGTTGTAGATGAAGTGAATTTATGATTTATTGATTATTTTGATTTAATAACTCGTATCCAGACTTTTACGTTCATTCGGATAATAATAATATAATAATTTTTTATATCAGGAAAGAAATATACAAAGAAAGTTTAATAAATATGAAAATTATTTATCGACCGAAATTGTTATTAAATTGAGAGTTTATTAGGATTTCTCGGTCGAAGGAAAAGTGATACACTTATACAGGGTGTTTCATTGGGAAAGGGAAATACTTCACAGGTGCATATGTGGCACCAAGACGGTTCTAGGGATACCCCATTTATTGGGTCTCACTGTCTTTGTAGCCGAGATACAGGGTGTTTTATGAATTTTGCCCGTTTCTTCCTGAGGCCGTACCAGACGAACCACCTGGTATATTTTCTTCATATTTGGCAAATATGTTCCTAATTGAGAGCCCAAACATATCATGCAATAACCGCCTCGAAAATCCAGGTTCGGGTTAACAAAAAATTATGAATCGTTTGAATCCTAGAAACAACACCCTGTACATCGGAATTTTGAAAATCTGTTTCAAAATTCGAAAATACCACTAAAAACTAAACTGAGACGTATACTTCAAATTTTCGCGCAGAAAGTTTTACTGCACAAATTTTCAAGGTAAATGTGAAGTTTTAAGGAACTTGGATACCCGAAAGTGGTTTGAAGTGACTTTAACAATGAATTATTAACAATATGGAATCCATAATTATTTCAACATTACTTTGTAATTCATTTCCACATTGGTTTTCCTTTTTATAGCCGTATACTTGAAAATCCAGGTCCGGGTTAACGAAAATTATGAATCGTTTGAATCCTCGAAACAACACCCTATACATAGGAATTTTGAAAATCTGTTTTAAAATTCGAAAATACCACTAAAAACTGAACTGAGACGTACACTTCAATTTTCGCGCAGATAGTTTCAATGCACAAATTTTCAACGTAAAAGTGAAGTTTTTGAAACCTAAGATACCTGAAAGTGGTTTGAAGTGACTTTAACAATGAACTATCAACAATATTGAATCCATAATTATTTCAACATTACTTTGTAATTCATTTCCACATTAGTTTTCATTTATTGAGAAGTGAGTTGCATTATTACGTATAATAATTATGGATTTCAATATTTTAATATTCATTGTTATAAGTTACTTCAAACCACTTTCAGGTATCCAAGTTCTTAAAAACTTCACTTTTACGTTGAAAATTTGTGCATTGAAACTATCTGCGCGAAAATTTGAAGTGTACGTCTCAGTTCAGTTTTTAGTGGTATTTTCGAATTTAAAAACAGATTTTCAAAATTCCGATGTACAGGGTGTTGTTTCGAGTATTCAAACGATTCATAATTTTTCGTTAACCCGGACCTGGATTTTCAAGTATACGGCTATAAAAAGGAAAACCAATGTGAAAATGAATAACAGAGTAATGTTGAAATAATTATGGATTCAATATTGTTGATAATTCATTGTTAAAGTCACTTCAAACCATTTTCGGGTATCCAAGTTCCTAAAAACTTCACATTTACCTTGAAAATTTGTGCAGTAAAACTTTCTGCGCGAAAATTTGAAGTATACGTCCCAGTTTAGTTTTTAGTGGTGTTTTCGCATATTAAAACAGATTTTCAAAATTCCGATGTACAGGGTGTTGTTTCGAGTATTCAAACGATTCATAATTTTTGTTAACCCGGACCTGGATTTCCGAGATGGTTATTGCATGATATGTTTGGGCTCTCAATTAGGAACATTCTTGCCAAATATGAAGAAAATATACCAGGTGGTTCGTCTGATACGGCCTCAGGAAGAAACGGGCAAAATTCATAAAACACCCTGTATCTCGGCTACGAAGACAGTGAGACCCAATAAATGGGGTATCTCTAGAACCGTCTTGGTGCCACCTATGCATTTGTGAAGTATTTCCCTTTCCCAATGAAACACCCTGTATATTACCCAAGCTTTCGGTAATTTTTATTACCTTTCTCAAGGATCTACAAATAAATATAGGTACTGTTATAAGGGACTAAAGTAACAAAATTATTCTACATACATATTTGGAGAAGACACCTAAGCCAGGCTTGTGTTGAGTAACTTCGTCCTAGTTTACCTAATAATATAACTTCAAGAAAAATGTACACTAGACAATTCTCAACGAACGTATACGTTCGTGATATTTTGAGCGTAGATTTTTTGAAATTGAAATAATTATGTCCGTCCGAAATGAACGTACAGTTTCGTAGGAACCAGTAGTTGACGATATGATCGAGATTATCGGATATAATTATTACAGTTTCCAAAAATCTACGCTCGAAATATCACGAACGTATACGTTCGTCGAACGAGTGATCCCGAGAATTGACACCCGGGCGATTCTCGGGATCAATTGCGAAACAGAAAATTTCCTTAGATTCACAAATAATGAAGATATATAATAAGAAATCAAGAAGCAAAGGTGCCAGGTGAAAAGAAATTAGTTTGTAGCCTTCAGTTATGCAGATTACGAACGACATAGTGAAATAGGATGATCAACTGGTGTTTTATGGATGTGTGAAGGTGAAGCTATATCTTGGCTTGATCAACGTCAAACATCTGCTACTATTTCCACGATAGAGGCAGAAATAGTGGCCGATAGTGAAGTTGCACGGAAAATTAAATGGTTGAAGTGACTTTTCCAGGAAATGTTTCCGTCAATTCAAACATTTATGGTGGACAACGAAGCTGCAATTGAGCTGAGCCGGAAACTAGAATCCCACAGATGCACTAATGCCTGATTGCACCGTTCGTCTAAGCAACGTTTAAGCCCTTATGTGACGTTTATTCTATTGATGAAACGTCATTTCAGGGCTTAAACGTTGCTTAGACGAACGGTGCAATCGGCCATAAGTATATTCATATTTGATCCATGTATAAATGTTAAACTAATATCCTATTATTTCTGTGATATCTTTTATAAATTTAAAATAAAAATATTACACATAAAATACCGCATTTTATTGAAAATCATGGATTTAAAATATATAAAATAAAGAATCCTAAAGGGAATACAAATTTCGCGTCGATTCTTATTACAATTTTTTTTTTAATTTTCAATAAAAATTACAGATTTTACCTATATACAAATTGATCTTTAGTGCCATCTCTGGGTCAAATGTGAACTAAAAAATGTAGTCGTTTTTTAGTACTACGCTACGAATGCAGGGTCCTTTCCTATCTTTCTATAGATTGACAACTATCAATGTCAATCAGATTACAAATGAAAAAACGCACAATTCTGAAGATATTAAGAGTTTGTCTGAAGAAGTTGTCTGATATAGCCACCGAAACGTTACAATATCCTTTTAATTTGTTTCCTTTTTCAGTTTTTCTGTTAGGCAACAATAACAAATGACAATGACAATGACAATGACAATGACAATGACAATGACAAATAAGTGCCAAGATTCTCGCAGGAGCACTTCACCTTAATCAAATTTTTTTTAATTATTTCTGTTTCAGAGACTGGTAGTGAAAACCTATAAAGTTTTTAAGAAATGCAGAATCCTCCCAGAATATATTTCAATCGAT
Source organism: Propylea japonica (assembly GCA_013421045.1). Taxonomy (NCBI): domain Eukaryota; kingdom Metazoa; phylum Arthropoda; class Insecta; order Coleoptera; family Coccinellidae; genus Propylea; species Propylea japonica. The sequence goes on from CM024247.1 coordinate 28,533,533, forward strand.
ATCTGCCAGGTGATTTACGAACTAAACCTTTGTATACCTCCTACCCTGAAACTTTCGAGTCTCAAGCACCGGACAGTAATATTTTTTTACTTCGGAACAAGCGCTCAAAAATATCATTTCTGGATTGTAATTCATTAATAGTTATTTAATCAACTAGGTTATTAAAGAGAGCGACTAATGGTCAAAATACAGTTCGAGACCATCAGTCGTTCGATTAATAACCGAGTTGATTACAAGATATTCCGACTATCTCAATATGAATTCTGTATGAATTCTTGATTGAAATACATTTTCATTTTGCACAAGACATACATTTGTCATAATGAAATTTCTTTGGTTCTATGTTCCAGTAGAGTTTTGACATTTCTCGTAGTGCTTCTGAATACTTTGTGAACGGTTGCCATGAGGATTGCACATTAAAATAGCCAAAAAATTGAGCATTAAGATGGGTCATTAATGATCAATTTCGAACACATTAAAATCACCTTTTATTTCGAGGTCGGCGGACAATTATCTTTATTAAAAATCGTTCAAAATGGACCATCAGAGCGGATTTCAGACAAACATACAGGGTCTTTCACGAGGAACCTCACCCATATTTTTACGGAAAACTACTGAACGTATTTTCATGAAATTCAGCACTTATAAGTATTTCACGATGCTGATGAAATCTAAAATATTTTCAGGGCATGAGCACCTCCGGTTTTTCCGGAAATGACGTCAACTTCCGTTTTTCAAATTAGAACACCATTTTTTTATTGTAGAAATAGATTCCTTAGAAAATTTCAAGTTATTTTGGTGTAACATGTTTCAGTTTCGGTTGGAAAATTCTCTCTGAGCGGGAAAATACAAAAAAAAATCTAAAATAGAGCTCCGCTGAAACAAGAATAACTTCGAGGTTTTTGGATGGAAAATTTTTATTTTTGAGATTTTTCAAGATGTAAGATTGATGTATCCACTTTAAAAATCGAAATCGCGATTCATGATACAGGGGGTGAAAAAATCGCTTTCAAAGTTAGGGATGACAAAACCGTGAAAAATCAATTTTTTCAAATTAGAACCCCATTTTTTTATGGCAGATATTGAATCTACTTAAAAAAATAATGTGAGTGTATGCATCACACCCTTGCCCTAAAGTGGATATTTTCTGAGTTATTCACAAAAAACTGTTTTTCGTCTTGAATTTTCAGCTATTTCTTTTTCCTTCACGCCAAAAAGATGAAATTTTCAGGAACTGTTACTCAAACCATGTTTTAGATTTTACTAGCCATTAGGCTAATAAAATCATAAATCATATTAATGCAAGAGAAAAAAGTTACAGGTTGTTCCTAAATAGATGGCGAATTTTGATTCGAATTTGTATCGGAAACCTCTTTATTTCAACTAATCGGCCATCGGTTTTCTCTCCAGTGATAAATAAATAATTCCTTATGAACCATATGCAAAAACTTACCATGTTTTACATTCTCTTTTTTAATGATAGATATCATTAATTACATCTGCTAAATTAATGATATCTATCATTAAAAAAAGAATGTAAAACATGGTAAGTTTTTGCATATGGTTCATAAGGAATTATTTATTTACCACTGGAGAGAAAACCGATGGCCGATTAGTTGAAATAAAGAGGTTTCCTATTCAAATTCGAATCAGAATTCGCCATCTATTTAGGAACAACCTGTAACTTTTTTCTCTTGCATATTAGGGTAGTAAAATCTAAAACATGGTTTAAGTAACAGTTCCTGAAAATTTCATCTTTTTGGCGCGAAGGAAAAAGAAATAGCTGAAAATTCAAGCCGAAAAACAGTTTTTTGTGAATAACTCAGAAAATATCCACTTTAGGGCAAGGGTGTGATGCATATACTCACATTATTTTTTAACGTAGATTCAATATCTGCCATAAAAAATGGGGTTCTAATTTGAAAAAATCGATTTTTCACGATTTTGTCATCCTTAATTTTGAAAGCGATTTTTTCACCCCCTATATCATGAATCGCGATTTCGATTTTTAAAGTGGATACATCAATCTTACATCTTGAAAAATCCCAAAAATGAAAATTTTCCATCCGAAAACCTCGAAGTTATTCTTGTTTCAGCGAAGCTCTATTTTCGATTTTTTTTTTCGTATTTTCCCGCTCAGAGAGAATTTTACAACCAAAACTGAAAAATGTTACACCAAAATAACTTGAAATTTTCTAAGGAATCTATTACTGCAATAAAAAAATGGTGTTCTAATTTGAAAAACGGAAGTTGACGTCAATTCCGGAAAAACCGGAGGTGCTCATGCCTTGAAAATATTTTAGATTTCATCAGCATCGTGAAATACTTATAAGTGCTGAATTTCATGAAAATACGTTCAGTAGTTTTCCGTATAAATATGGGTGAGGTTCCTCGTGAAAGACCCTGTATTCTCGATTTTTCACTGTTTGTGATATATCATATATCATGAATGGATCGAGAAGTTCATTCATATGCTCTGCGTTGAGTACAGAGATCATTTTCTGAATTATTGAATATTCATGAGATTGTGCTCTGAAATATAGGACATTTCATTTATCCAGTGTAAATCCGTACAGCTTTCTCATCCATGGATGTTTTATAATGGTACGCTCAAACATCAATCAGGCGTGATCCATTATCGGCAGAACAGTAGAGATTTGGCACATTTTACTCGGTATATTGACATTTAAGACTATGTTATTTATTTTCCTGGTGGATTGCAATGTTGTCAAATCACTAGAAAGTCGTAACAGCAAGGATTTTTCACAATCTCAATTTACTTCGGAAAATTGACAAAATTATAATTCAATTCCAATAGTTATTGTCGGCCGAAAATTAAAGTTTTATTCCAACATTTTTTATTTTTGGTATTGAAATTTTTATATTATATATTTTAGTCTCGATAATAAATCTTATGAACAGAATCAAGTCGAATGAAGAGAAAGTACTGAATCCAAAATTATCTGATGAATCAAAACTGTAACATTAAAAGGCTCACAACAAATCAAGCTACAGCAGAATAGAATCAACAAAATAATGCTGAATGTATTGCTTGAAGTAATTCATATTCACAACTCCCTGAGATCTTTTATACAGAGTGTTTCATCATAAACTGGACAAACATATATTTTCGTGTAGAGGACATCGGGAGAATCATTTTTGCCTTATACAATATATCCCGTTTTCGAAGCATAAGCGAGATACAGGGTGACAAACGTCATTTTTGAGCAAGATTCTTATGAGTGTGGTCAGTTATGTATAACACTTAGTGCAATGGTTTTTGGTCAAATCTCAATATTTTTGGGTATTCTATTCAGAAAAGTTGACGAACTCCGAAAAAATTTTTTTCAAAAATCGAACAAAAATTTTTTTTACATGTTTACAGCGATGAAAAAATTTCACTCGATATGGATGAAATTTTGTACAATTGTGCTTCTTAAATTATCAATCACGAATATGAAAACAGAATCGTAAAATATCGAACGGTTTCGTTACTACAGTCATTCAAATGTTTCGTTCGGACCTCTGAAATATTGAAAATAAAATTGTTTTGGGTTCTAGAATCAAAATAATTAAATTATTGGCATGTTTAAACATTCTAGATGAATTTATAAAAAAAATCAGTGAAACTTAGTTGGGACTCTAACCGACGTACATAGTTATTAAATAGGGAAATGGCACTGTTCTAAGGATATTAATATTCGTTGCCAGGCAACGGTATTTCGTAGTTCATAGAGTTGGACATTTATTTGAATTTCAGTAAATATAATTTAGCCAGTAGTCAAACTCTATGAACTAGGAACAACCGTTGCCTGGCTCTGGCAACGAATATTAATATCCTTAGAACAGTGCCATTTCCCTATTTAATACCTACGTCGTTTCGAGTCCCAAATAAGTTTCACTGATTTTTTTCGTTTAAATTCATCTAAAAAGTTTAGACATGCCAATAATTTAATCATTTTGATTCTAGAACCCAAAACAATTTTATTTTCAATATTTCAGAGGTCCGAACGAAACATTTGAATGACTGTAGTAACGAAACCATTCGATATTTTACGATTCTGTTTTCATATTCGTGATTGATAATTTAAGAAGTACAATTGTACAAAATTTCATCCATTTCGAGTGAAATTTTTTCATCGCTGTAGACATGTAAAAAAAAATTTTTGTTCGATTTTTGAACGAATTTTTTCACAGAAAGTCTTAGAAAATTGTGTTCATTCAGAAAACAAAAGTCAATTTGACAACCGCAAAAAAAAATTTGGAACATTGCAGGTTTTCCGCCATTTTGTAAAGTTTTTTTCGGAGTTCGTCAACTTTTCTGGATAGAGGACCCAAAAATACTGAGAATTGACCAAAAACCGTTACACCAAGTGTTATACATAACTGACCACACTCATAAGAATCTTGCTCAAAAATGACGTTGGACACCCTGTATCTCGCTTATGCTTCGAAAACGGGATATATTGTATAAGGCAAAAATGATTCTCCCGATGTCCTCTACACGAAAATATATGTTTGTCCAGTTTATAATGAAACACCCTGTATACATGTATAGAAATTCACATCGGAAACATACGATGGGTATTCAATGCATAAAGAGTGAATTTTGCCGCTCAGTTTAACAGTGGTATAAGGTTTACATGCTGAGTTACTGAGGAATTGAATGACCAATGGCGAAAAATAATGTTGTCTTTTTCTTATCGTTGGTAGTGGCCTAATTAAACCAATACGGGGGACAACCTAGAATATTACGAGCAGTCTGACACATTCAATCATTCGATTCCAGTACTTTAAGTTGCCTACCATACTGGTTGAATAAGGCCACTCCGAACGATGAGAGAAAGACAAAGGCAACAGCATATTTCGCAGTTGGTCGTTCAATTCGTCAGAAACGTAGCACGTAAATATTTCTCGACGCAAAATTCTTTCTCTGATGCATTTAGTCGTATTTTTCTGATGTTAATTTCCATGCCATGTATAAATAACATGGTATACATGTTCATGCCTATGCTATGAGGGGCTTATATGAAGTGTAATTCTCTGCACTTTTTTTCCCAAAACAAGATGTTATGTTACGCTGAAATTTTAATCTCTCTTTTCTTGCATCATACATATTAAGGCTCTGAAAAGGGGAGTATACCAGACAGCCATGCTGGGTCCAACCACAGATTCGAAAATTACAGAACAATTCGAATGAAATGAAATCTGTAATCGAATAAATGCTTATGCTTACCTGTCTAGTCTCCAACTTTATTGTTTTGAATAAAAAATCAACACTTTCTATTAACTTTTCTTCAAAAAAAGCACGCAACTAACAATAGAGCACAATAACTGAGAAATTGACAGTACCATCTGTAATTTTCGAGTCTATGGTTGGACCCAGTCAGCCTGTCTGGCATACCTATCTTTCTAGTGCTCTATACATATTAATCAATTATATCCCGTCCATATTTTTTGTGCCGATACTGTGAACTACGTACATCTACTTTATTTTTTTCCTTTCGTGAAATTTTCCAAAAAAAGGAGATGAGTTCATGAATCAATAGAATGCAATTAATAGCCCTGCAGATATTCAAATTGAAATTGTCGTTTTCACAATATGAACTATAGCGCAAAAGCTTCTGAGTGCACATCGGAACTCATCTTAATTTTCCTAGTAGATTACACTCCCACTGAATTTTTTTAACAACTTTTCTATTTACCTTGAATGGAAATTCCAATCTCCCTCTGACTCCACAATATTCAATTGAGATGAAAATGTTTTTTATACATATACACTTCATATATTTTCTATGAACAAAGCAGAATCGATCAGCAAAATAATGAAAAAAGTTCCACGAAATATGTACATTTCTCATTTCCGATTGAAATTGAACACGTAGTTGTTGAGTTATTATTCGACGAATTCAACAGATGGCAATGGAATAATTGGAAAATCAACAGCTTCCAGTTTTCAGAGTAATATTTCTGATTTAATGAAAAATGGATTCATGCATGACTATTGTCTACCCATTATACAGGGTGTCCCATTACTCGACGTCAACCCGGAACCGGGTGAAAAGGCAAGTAATGCTGGTTGTCAGAAAAATATAAAAAAAAATCTAAGTTGCATGATTTTAAAATAATGCGCATTTAAAAAAACACGCAAAATTCCACACCCTGTGACAGTCTTTTCGTTCCTGTTGCCACAAATATCAACTTTTTCCAACTTTTTTCTTTGCTGTGTAACCTTGAATAATGCTTGTCTAAACTGTAATCAAAATTTTAATACCAGCTGCTCTAGGTTTCATAAAAATAGGGCTTACTTCTCAGAAAAAAAATTCAAAATAAACAATTGCCTAGTTTCAACTGACTCTATTGAAAAAAAAAATGTACTACGTAGGTTTGGCATGTTTTTTCAAAAGTTGGCGCATTTAGTAAGGATTCCATGATGGTATAATACTTGTTTAGTTGTTGCTGCCGTAGTTCAAATTTATTTTCGATTGCCTTTGAATACACTTTTTCGTTAACTGCTTCCCAGTAATAAAGTCCAATGGATTCAAGTCCGGTGAACGGACCGGCCACGAGATTGGACCAGAACGTCTGATCCATCTTCCGGGAAAAAATGTTACCAGAAAAAAAAATTTTCAGAGAAATTTCTCCGGAAAAATTTTTTCTGGAAAAAATATTTTCTCTGGAAATTTTTTTTTTTTGATAACATTTTTTCCCGGAAGATGGATCGGACGTTCTGGTCCAATCTCGTGGCCGGCCCGTTCACCGGACTTGAATCCATTGGACTTTATTACTGGGAAGCAGTTAACGAAAAAGTGTATTCAAAGGCAATCGAAAATAATTTGAACTACGGCAGCTACAACTAAACAAGTATTATACCATTATGGAATCCTTACTAAATGCGCCAACTTTTGAAAAAACATGCCAAACCTAAGTAGTACATTTTTTTTCAATAGAGTCAGTTGAAACTAGGCAATTGTTTATTTCGAATTTTTTCTCTGAGAAGTAAGCCCTATTTTTATGAAACCTAGAGCAGCTGGTATTAAAATTTCGATTACAGTTTAGACAAGCATTATTCAAGGTTACACAGCAAAGAAAAAAGTTGGAAAAAGTTGATATTTGTGGCAACAGGAACGAAAAGACTGTCACAGGGTGTGGAATTTTGCGTGGTTTTTTAAATGCGCATTATTTTGAAATCATGCAACTTAGATTTTTTTTATATTTTTCTGACAACCAGCATTACTTGCCTTTTCACCCGGTTCCGGGTTGACGTCGAGTAATGGGACACCCTGTATGCCTGTTTGCTTGGCCATAATAATACTCATGAAACACAAGTGAATAATGAGTCATTATTCGCTGTTGTTAGATGTTTCCTTGATTTAGCTTAAATAATATATTTTTAAAATTGATGTTTTTCAGTATTCTTAAGTTCCCAAATCAACAAATATGAGTACACATTCTCAATCGACGGTCAATTATACTATTATCGATTAAATCAACTTTATTGCAAAATATACAATCACAAATTCGTCAAAAAATTCTCATATATTATGTCAACTTGACCTTTTCCACCCATGTAATGGAGTAGTCCTGTCAGAGACGCAAAATGTAAAATGTGGATGAAGTATAATAAAAGTATGCTTTCGCTTTTAATGTCTGTTATTCGCTCGGATCATTGCCTAAATTTTACCTCGTGAATAATAGCCATCATTATATGCTAGTGACAAAATATAATATTATTTTTCGATTTTCCTTTTTTCATAATGATTTACTGAAAAAGATTAATAGATCAAAAAGTTAGATCGAGCCGTACTCAGCAAAATTTGATATGCGGTTACCGTTCTCACGATTCAAACTCTACAAATAGCCCAGTCAAATTAGGATTTCACCTCGGAATGAAAGATAATAAACTGAAAATTGTTATGAACCTTTGTTTTGTCATTCTAAATGTTGTCTCAAAAGTCACAAATGCTATCGTGCCGGCGTCTTAAGATATTGAAGGTCAAAGGTCATAAAAATCGTTTTTTTGCGAACATCTGCCTTCCTATTGCTTAAATGAATTTGCAGTTATTATGAAAGTTGTAGACTATAAAATTGTCTACAACTTTTGTTTGAACTTTTTCTTTATACGACCAACCGTTTTTGGGGCAGAGCGCGAAGAGTGCGCAGCATACAGTCATATATGACCTGATGCAGGGTCAATCGTGAGTTACGGTTAGCAGTTCGTTGTATAAAGTCAATTTTCACTTAAAAATTATAATTATTAAACAATGCCCATTATTTATGTCTATTCGTTAATTTTTTTAATTTAATTTTTTTCGTGTCACAGCCACTAAATGCGTGTAAAAATGAAATGTGTTTTTTAGTACGAGGATATTGGTTAAAACTTTTAGAAGAGTATATTTGTGTTTTGACATTGCCTTTGCCAACTTTTTTGAGGAAAATTTCCTGTTGATGGGATTGAGTACGTCCAATTAAAATAACGAACAAATCAATGTCTTCTCCTATGATGACAGCAGTCTTTTGATGTTCTGTTAAGGCAATAGCTGTGTCAATGATGAGAACATCAGCATCATCTCTGACTTGTTCTGTTGTGATATTACCAGTGTTCAAATTTTTCAACAATTTTTTTTATTAGACCGATTTGATGAAAATTTTTCTTGACTGATTGGCACAATCATTATTTCGTCAAAACAAACTTCATATGATTTTGAAAGTGGAGCAGTTCTTCTTGTTGTTCCTTTGCTTTAATATTTTTACTATAGTCGGAATATCCGTCAAATACAATAATTAATTACTTATTTTAATTAAATATAAATAATTAATAATTAGTACATAAATAATGGGCATTGTTCAATAATTATAATTGTTAAGTAAATAATTGACCTTATACAACGAACTGCTAACCGTAACTCACGATTGACCCTGCATTAGGTCATATATGACTGTACGTTGCGCACTCTTCGCGCTCTGCTCCAAAAACGGTTGGTCGTATGAAGAAAAAGTTCAAACAAAAGTTGTAGACAATTTTATAGTCTACAACTTTCATAATAACTGCAAATCTCATTTAAGCAATAGGAAGGCAGATATTCGCAAAAAAATTTTATGACCTTCGACCTTCAATATCTTAAGACGCCGGCACGATAGCATTTGTGACTTTTGAAACAACATTTAGATTGACAAAACAAAGGTTTATAACAATTTTCAGCTTATTATCTTTCATTCCGAGGTTGGCCTCCTTTTTCATCTAATTTGACTGGGCTAAAACGGTGGCACAATTGTACAAATCGAGAAAACGGACATTCAAGTTTGAATATCTTGAGAGATTTTGATAACTTTTTGAACGCTCGTTCTACTAAAAAGAGTGCTATATCGTTTTGTCTTTTGTCCATAGGTCTGTAATTTTCGAATTTTGAGTCGAAAATGGTCTCAAACGATAGGGTTCGACTGAATGATGACCGGCCGACCGTTAGCACGATAACTTTCGAAGGTATTGTCATAGAGATTTGGAATTTTCAGGGTGAGTTTCGTTCCCAAATGGATCGGTTGAGTTCGTTAACCAGCCACATCCTACAGGGTGTTCCATGAAATATGGCCATTCAGATAAAACAGAACCAATCAAAATGAAATTATGCGGCCACATGCAAGGTGCTCATGAGCCTCATGCAAAATTTTAGGACCATAGCGTAAAAAACTATAGAATATTCAATTGGAATATTGAAAATGAGAATCTTTATTTTTTCATAACAACATATCCGATTCGGGTGAAATTCATTTTGTGTATGAGGATGCATATACTGATTGTTCATAAAAAAAATAAGAGAATTATTGCATCATCAGAACTTAAGAATTTAATTTTTAAATGTTCCAGTTTTTACATATTTCAGTTTTTGAACAATTTCCAGAATATTATTCCGATAGTACTATTTATACAGGGTTTTCCTTTTAAGTTGGCCTATTAGACGTTTTAGGAGAACTAGTGAATATTTCGTTCTGAAATTTTTGGTGCAGCCCTGAGGGTGAAGGAACTTTTCGCCTAAAATATTTTCGAGTCGACAGTGTTGCCACGTCTATCTCAAACGCATATCTACTTTCTTATTTCAAATGGAACTACCTATATTTTCATTTATGTATCGATTCAATACCAAATTTGCAGTATAACCCACTAAAAAAAATTTTTCTGCTATGCATTGTTGCCAAGTTATTCACAAATTCCTGAAACTTTTGGCATTTGCATTGCCAGTTTGGAAATGCAATATCTCGATTATTTTTTATGCGAACGGAACCAAAATCAGCAGTCTCCTAGTAAAGACTCCATGCATTCATGTGGTATATTCAGTATTTTGATACATCGTAAGGTTTTTCGAAGATATTGCTGCGAAAATGTGAAACTAAAAAATGAAATATTTCGAGATTTTCAAATGGCAACCCCATATTTATTTTACAGCGTTCGATTTTAAATGAAAAATGAATGGCAGTCTTATTTTACACTAATTATTTATTTTGGATAGTTTTCGAATGAGATGAAAAATACTGAAATTTTTCAGTATTTATAGTTCATGATCTATGGTTCTGTTTACGATGAAATGTTTCTCTGATTATGACGTGAATTTTTGAAGTACATTCTATGGTTGAAATCATAAAAAGTATTCGATGATAATGGATGTCATAGAAAAAAGTTTACCCATATTATTCAAACACGATTCGGGTTATTTCACAATTCACGGGGAATGCCAAAAAATTATTGAAAGGACCTGTAGGACCTTTACTTCACATTTAGCACGAATGATCGGAAAGAAATTCCAAAAATTGTTTAGACTTTCTGTAATCCTGGCCCTATGTTCATGACCTCAACAATAGGATTCATTCCGATAATTCACTCAATAATCACATAGCATTATGAATTGAACATGACTATAAAAACTGAAAAATTCCAGTATTTTTCATCTCATTTGAAAACTATCAAAAATAAATAATTAGTGAACATAAGGCCAGGATTACAGAAGCCTAAACAATTTTCGGAATTTCTTACAAGTCATTCTTGCTAAATGTGAATAACGATTTTTAAAGGCATTTCCCGTGAATGTGAAACAACTCGAATCGTGTTTGAATAGTATGGGTAAACTTTTTCTATGACATCCATATCATCGAATACTTTTTTTGATTTGAACCATAGAATCTACTTCAACAATTCACGCATAATCATAGAACCATTTCATCGTAACAGAACCATAGATCATGAACTATAAATACTGAAAAATTTCAGTATTTTTCATCTCATTCGAAAACTATCCAAAATAAATAGTTAATGTAAAAGGAAACTGCCATTCCTTTTTTATTTCGAATCGAATGCTGTAAAATAAATATGGGGTTGCCATTTGAAAATCTCGAAATATTTCAATTTTGAGTTTCACATTTTCGGAGCAATATCTTCGAAAAACCTTACGATGTATCAAAATACTGAATATACCACATGAATGCATAGAGTCTTTACTATGAGACTGCAGAGTTTGGTTCCGTTCGCATAAAAAATAACGGAGATATTGCATTTCCAAACTGGCAATGCAAATGTCAAAAGTTTCAGGAATAGTGAAAACTTGGCAACAGTGCATAGCAGAGGAATTTTTTTAGTGGGTTATACTGCAAATTTGGTATTGAATCGATACATAAATGAAAATGTAGATAGTTCCATTTGAAATAAGAAAGTAGATATGCGTTTGAGATAGACGTGGCAACACTGTCGACTCGAAAATATTTTAGGCGAATCATCACCCCCCGTATCTCAGTTGTGCTTAAACTTGGAGGAATGGTTGAAACGCATTCCTATAGAATTTTTTCCGTAGAATCCAGTGGCGTAGTCAGTTTTTCAATTAAATTTTCCGTTTTTGAGTTATTGAGCAAACATATGTTTTTTAAATTGGACACCCTGTATATTATTTTTTATTCTTATTAAGCACAATCTCAGCTTTTCTAAAACATATTATTTTATGCATTCATTCTCAAAACCAAGCTCGGAATTCAAGATTTTGTAATTCAATTGTCAATAACTAAGTAGTAGGCTCTATAACTGTTTATTGAAACAAAAAAAATGTCAAAGCTTTGTCGGTTGGTTTAAAAGTTTGCAGTTCTCTCAGTTTTCATTAATTATTATATTATATTAATGATTCAGTTTTAAGTTTTTCTCATTACGGCTGCTTACGAAAATTACGAGAAATATGACATACTTGTTTGTGATCTAGATATTATGTTAACATTATTTTCGATTTCTAACGAAATCTTGACTTTTATTTCTTGTTTTTAATAAACAGTCATAGATACTACTTAGTTATTGACAATTGAATTTCAAAATCTTGAATTCTGAGCTTGGTTCTGAAAATAAATGCATAAAATAGTATGTTTTTGAAAAGCTGAGATTTTGCTCAATAAGAATAAAAAATAATATACACATACAGGGTGTCCAATTTAAAAAACATATGTTTGTTCAATAACTCAAAAACGGAAAGTTTAATTGAAAAACTGACTACGCCACTGGATTCTACGAAAAAAAAATCTACAACTCAGATACGGGGGGTGATTAAAAAGTGATACTTTTCATTTCAGCCCTGTATAGCAAAAACTAAGAGGGCTATGCAAAAACTGATTGCGCCATCTTTAGTTTCACAAAAAAGTAGCAAACTGTCGCGAAAACCGCATCCCCATAACGTTAAAAATAACGGAGATGTCCCGTAAAAGTGCCCAAAATGGGATACCCTCTACATTCACATTCACAGTTGTAAAAAAATGTTGTTTGTATTTCGTATTAAATTCGTGTTTTCATTGCACATTCGAATACATTTTTTGCCTCGATCTGCGGTCTCGGCAAAAAATTGACACTCTCACATGCCATGAAAAAAACACTCATTGAACACACTTGATACAAAAATAACTATTTTAGACCAAGCGTTCATTTTCGATCAAAGTGAAATCCATGGGAGACTTTTTTTTCGATATCATCAGGATACGTTGGAGGATATCAGGACAACATATAGATATGTGTGAATTAATATGTATAATAACTGTGCAATTCATAAATAATACATATTTATTCAAACTTCGCGTGAAATTTTTGTTTAAACATTTTAGAAATGAGACCTGTAATATATTATATTCGAATCGGAATAAGAATAGCGATTCCTCCCACGTTATATTAAAATATTGTATTAATAACTTTCAGGTGACTAAGAAAATATCTCAAAAAATCAGAGCACGCCACTCGAAATATATGACATGTCATATATTTTTGGAACAGGAAAAAACAACGATTCTTTCAAATTCATAATAAACTGTTGTTTCTGTTCCATTCATTTTTTCGATCCCCTTGGACAAAAACTTCAGCGATATAAGTCAAACAGTTTCTGAAGCATCAAATTTTTGGCATCTTTTTGAAGTGTGATTCAAAACATTAACCAATGAAATGAATGCAAACGTACGTCATACTCAACTGCCAATTCTGATCATCTGAATTTTCTAGCTCATTACGGCGATATCAAAATTTTTTCTCTAAAATCTGACTTAAAACGAAAAACGGATATTTGCCATGATTCTCCAAGGGTCCATTATTTGTTAAATGGTTTTTTCTGGAATTCGCTTGAGAGTCTTTTGCGACCATAATTTGAAACTTACAGATTCCTAAAACAAACTGTGAGACGCTGTTCTCCAAGAAACAAGAGCCAAACAATACTACTAGACAATCAGGGCTATTCACTAAGCAAAGTTGTTAAGGATAGCAACTGAAAATAGTCGTTATGTTCAAGGTCAGTTGCTAACTGCTAAATTGGTATTCACTATTTAAGAAAGTCGCTATGGAAGTTGCTAACTATAACAACTAGTGGCTATAAAGAGTGGTTCCCTGGCAACTGCTTCAGAGGTGTTGTTAACGATAACTACTTGCGTTCATTGACAAAAAATTACTCTTTTTATAGATGCAGAGCGTAATACTCTAGAAGCAGCATATACAGAGTGTCATAAAACGACCAGAAATATCATAAAAAGGACGTTTGGTGTTCTTAAAAGTCGCTTCAAATGTTAACTGAAAGAGAGTAGGTACTGCATTATACAGGATATTCATAAATTGAACGTAGGAACGAAAAGGGGAAATTCGAGTAATTTCAAGAAAAAAAGTCCCACAAACATGGGGTCGCAAACGTTTCGTTTTCAGCATACACATAGTGTCATAAAACGACCAGAAATATCATAAAAAGGACGTTTGGTGTTCTTAAAAGTCGCTTCAAATGTTAACTGAAAGAGAGTACCTACTGCATTATACAGGATGTTCATAAATTGAACGTAGGAACGAAAAGGGGAAATTCGAGTAATTTCAAGAAAAAAAGTCCCACAAACATGGGGTCGCAAACGTTTCGTTTTCAAGATACAGGGTGTTGAAGTTTTACTCAATAACTGACTAAAAAAGAAGTACGCTACTGAGATATTTTAAACTATCAATTTTTTTAAATTCTTCGTTCACTTTAGGACATGGTTGTATGGGCGCCCTTTTATGTAAAAAGTAAAACATTCCAACTATTTGAATAGTCTGGAATGTTTTACTTTTTACATAAAATGGCGCCCATACAACCATGCATTTGAATGCAAGAAAATGATATTATTTTAACATCAGAAAGCAAAACAAGAAAAACTTCAGAGTTGATCATTTCAGATGATATTCTTAACATAGCTACTAGAATTTTTATTATGAATATATTTTTTCTTTGTTTCTTTGTTGAATGTTATGGAAAATATGTTAGGTTAGGTTAGTTCTATAAATTACTCTACATAATTAAAAAAATCCAATAAATAAAATATGATACAAAGAACCCACATTTACAATAACAGAATACAGAAATATTAATAAAGCCTGATCAGAAGTGGACATTTATTAAAATTCATCTACAACAACTGATATGAAATTTTTCTGAATTTTTAATCGCTGAAACTTCTAAATTCAACAGAAATTCACATTAACCTATATTTTTTGACATTGACAATCAACAAACAATCTGTCAAAGAAACGGACATAAGAAATATTTTGCGACGCTGCCACGTCTATTTTCACGAAGGTTGCTATCTGGTTGTTACGATAACAACAGTTGCCAACGGTTTATTAGAGAATACTGAAAGTGGCTACTGAGTGATAACCACTGGTGGTTATCGAAGGTTGTTATCAGAGTTGCTATTGTTAACAACTGCGATAACCACTCAAGTTAGTGAATAGCCCTGAATATCTGTTCATGTTGAGGTAAAGGTACACTTTCGTATTCATTATATAACGAAGACTTGAATTACAATAAGTCGGATTTTCTTCTGTATTCAAAGTGAATTTTCGATTATCCCGAACTGAAAATCCATTATCGAAACAACCTGTGGGAAAGAAAAGTAAATCCCAATAATTTATAGTACGGAACAAAGACAGTTTGATCGCTACTCTTATGATATAGCGAAATAAATCAACACTACATCAAAAATTCAAGAAAGCCCTGAGCAGGTGCTTCTGAGCACTAGTTCATCGGTGGAGCAACGATGCTACTTTCTCAAAGTTTTGTATAGGACTTGGGATTGATACTGAATAAATATAATAGCAAAATCTCAGCACGATCGAAATAATAATCTGGAAATTATTCAAAAATTGAAATAGGTAAGTGCAAACTCGACAATTGAAAAAATTAAAATCTATGGTTTTGATCGTAGAATAAAGAATATTCTTTATTCAAACGTTCTGATAATGCGATCCTAACGTTCAGTATATCAATCATCGTTCACGAAATAAATTCCACTTGAATCGGATATCTTGTTATAAAAATATAGAGATTCTTCTTTCCAATATTCCAGTTGAATTTTCTATGGTTCTGTTCACACTATGGCCACAAAATTTTGCATGAGGCTTTATGAGCAACTTGCATGTGGCCGCAACATTTCATTTCGATTGGTTTCGTTTTGTCTGAGGTATTGCGAAACTAAAATTTTTAATGGCCATTTTTTATGGAACACCCTGTACGATTTGGCTGGATAACGAACTTAACCTCAGCATTTGGGAACAGAACTGACCCTGAAATTTCAAGTCTCTAGGACAATCCCTTCGAAAGTTATCGTGCTCACGGAGGGACGGCCGCACTGACAGAATTCAGTTTGACCATGAAATCGTCATCAGGGGTCGAACCCTATCGTTTGAGACCATTTTCGTTTCAATATTCGAAAATTACAGACATTTGGGCAAAACGGTAAAACACTCGTTTAAGTAGAACGAGAGCTCAAAAAAGGGAAATCGCCATGACAGGTATTCCTAAATGTTTTTTTCTGGAATTCAAAACTATTCTACTAGGGAATTTCTGTACAGGTTGAGGTAGTCAGAGTGGAAAAGGTAACACTTTCGTATTCATGATATAACCGCGAAGCCCTGAATAACAATAAGTCCGATTTTCTTCTGTATTCAAATTGAATTTTCGATTATCTCGATCTAAAAATCCATTATCGAAACAACCTGTAGGGCAGGGAAGAATAGTAAATCCAATTACCAATAATTTATAGTACGGAACAAAGACAGTTTGATTGCTACTCTCATCGGATATAGCGAAATAAATCGGCACTACATGAAAAAGGTGGAGAAGCAGTAAAAATTTATTGCACTATCTCTAATAATAAGAACGTATGTCGAATAAAATGAGAAAATAACTATGATATTGTGAGGTTCAAATGTTTTGTGGGTTGCAGGAAGTGGAGAATAAATATTGTTGATTTATTTTGGGGTGATGTACGGTTATTTTTGTGCTGTTTTCATTATGTCAAAGCGAATTTGGTCGTTTCGAACAGGTGCGACGCGGGCAGTTTTGATGCATGGACAGAAATATTATTGCCCTTCGAAATAAGAATCATTATGACGAAATATAAGGGTTAATCAAATGGTGATATAGTTAGATCAAAGGTGTCCAAGGTTAAGAAAATGGAACACATTATTAAGGACGTAAAAAGAAGCATTAAAAAAGTAGAACAACCATCACATGTAAAGTTGTCATCGGAATTTTCTATGTAAAAATGGACTTGTATTCATTATTAATATTCAAACCACCAAATAAACTTCAAAATAATATTATTTTTTTTTAAAACGGAGTTCTAGAGTTAAAAAATATGACTATATTCAAGAACATTTGACAGGATTTTTTTGAAGAAAATTCTTTATTTATATTTTATGGACCCCCATTTCAAAGTAACAGACCTTAGAATTTGGCACACCGAAATCGTTTTATGTCAATAACTGAGAACATTTTTGCATTTTACAAACCAAATTTTAAACATGGGGTTTCTGAAATAGAATGAATCTGACAGTGTCCTTTTTTGACATGGTGATACTAAGATACTTCAAAATACTTTTCCTCGGGCCCCCTTGTCTTCGGTGCCAGAAAAGATTGTTAGTTCATTTTTATTTCTCCAAATTTTTTACTTTTTAAAAAAGCCCGGGTTCTTTGAAAATTTTTCCCATGCATATACAGGGTGTCTGTAAAAGAATGCAAGGTACTTTTTGAGATGATTCCTCGATGAAAATAAGCAGGGGTAGTCCATACAATTTTTTTTCGAAATCGACCCCCCTTCCAAGATACAGCCTTTGGAAGGCGATGACTAGTTGACAGTTTTGAATTTTTTTAAAGGCTTCTTGAAACACTAAGTCATAAAGCTATACATAATATGAAGCACTAAGTATATGTTACTCACACAATTTTTTTAGAATTCATAACTTTATTATTAGTGGTTGAAAATAACATTCCCTTATGATTTTTTTTCAGAAATTGTTTTCGTGGTAAAGATTTTCGAAAAATAATATTCTCCTAGGATTGCCCATTCAATTCTGGAGAAAAAGAGTGTCCTGTAAAATTTCGATACTTACAGTCTATACTTTTCTCGGAAAAAATGAAAATTCACAAGCTGTTATGATCCCTGTTCATTACATTTCATCGTATAAGTGTTCCATGTTCCATATAATGAATACTCTAATGCGGCCCATACACAAGCTACTTTTTCGGCATTCTGGCAGCTAGCGTCACCGCAAGCGACCAAAACGCATGAAGGTAGCCCGAAAAACGCTTGTGACGCTTGTGTATGTCTATCCCTTAGGCCGGAGACACACTTGGCGTTTTTTTCCGATCGGATATTTTGCCGTCGACGCCGTACCAGAAGTGGCGCGTGTGATCTTATGGTGGCGTACACATTCGGCGGAAAAAAGGACGGTCGGATTTTTTAACGCCGTCGGTAGAAATGCAGCCGA
Organism: Propylea japonica; assembly: GCA_013421045.1. Taxonomy (NCBI): domain Eukaryota; kingdom Metazoa; phylum Arthropoda; class Insecta; order Coleoptera; family Coccinellidae; genus Propylea; species Propylea japonica. Next base: position 28,551,813 of record CM024247.1, read on the forward strand.
CCGCTGCCACTACATTCGTCGGTTTTTCTATCGACTACCCCCAGCAGTGGCCTACGTGGCTGGCGGAGGTAGCGTGGTTGTGACTTGAGACGGATATTTTACCGCCCAGTGTGTAATCCAGTGTGTAAGCTACAATTTTGTTGTACCGTCGACGGCAAAAAAAACCGATCGGAATAAAACGCCAAGTGTGTCTCCGGCCTTAGTCTAAAGTCTATCCGCTCCGCTGCCACGGTGTCAAGTCGCCGAGCAGGGGGTCGATTCTTGAATTATGTCGTGTTCGCGATTCGACAATTGTCGACCAACTTCCCTGCTAAGTTGGTCGACATTCATCGATTCGCGAACACGATATAATTCAAGAATCGACCCCCTGGGCGCAACGCCGAACGCCAAGATCAAACGTGTTTGATTTTAGCGTCAAGATAGCCGGCGAAACGCATGAAAAACGCTTGTGTGTGTGAGAGCGTCTAGAATGGCAGAGAATCATGCAAGCTTTATACATTCAGAAGAATTCATTACAAATTTTATAAAACTATTTAAAAAGAATAAGTGTTGGTGGATGATTAAGAGCTAAGAATATTCGAACAGAACACTAAAGAATAAAGCCTATGAAAAATTGTAAGCCTTATGTGAACAATATAACGATGAATGCGATATTGATTTCGTAAAGAAAAAAATGAAAAGCCTCCAAGACTCATCCCGTAAAGAATACAAAAAGTTACGAGCTCCGGAAAAGTCGGGTGAAAGTACGGAAGGCTTATATGTGCTTTTTCACTTATTAAGATTATAGCACTGGCTATTTTTCTGACAGAGCAACATTTAAAACCTCTCTCGTCAGCGATCGGTGAGCTACCGAGACGCTTGTGTGTGGTCAAAATTGCACGAGCGTCTAGGACGCTCGCAAAACGCTAGCTGCCAGAACGCCGAAAAAGTGGCTTGTGTATGGGCCGCATAAGATATTGTACGTCTATGACAGGAGTTAAAGATGTTCTCTACACCTTTCTGAAAGAAAGGATTACTAATTTCCGTAAGGAAATTAAATCCGTAATATTTTAATTTCACAAATAGAACTTTCTTTCGATTAATAAGCAGTCAATTGAAGGAGCCACAGATTTAAAATCTATATCTTAGTTCCGTTCAGTTGTTTTAATTTATAATTATGCTTTCATCTAGTATCAAGAACACATGTTAGATCTTCTTTCTTCTGAGGATTATTATCCAACACAAAATAGTCATACAGTATCAGAACATAATATCACACAGTTTGATATTCGTCAAAATTCTATAATGCTCCTCATACTGTCAGTACAACGACTTGATCCAAATTCCGTGTAGATCCCTCGTGAAAATTTGCAAAGTTTCAGAGGTTTCCAATAAAATGACCTAAAGATATGATATTTTCAGGGTAGATCGGCATCGGAATAATTCAGCCGAGCCTGTTGATGTGTTCAACTGATCAAAGAGTTCTGTATTTATAAAGGTCTGTAATTTTATTTTTGATGTATTTTCCACTACCGAATATGACAAACCCTTCCTGTGTTAATGTATAACTCAGAGATGACAGCATATTCGATTTTCGCATGTTCCCCACAATGAGTCTCTTGAAGATTTTCCAACCCTTACGCCGACTCTGATTTCGATATCAATAAACATCAAAGTACATATAGATAGTATTAAGAGTAGAATGGCACATAATGAAATATTATGTGCCATATGAAAATCATAAAATTTTACAGGGTGGTAAACAAGTGGACAAACCCGACAGAATAATACGATGAAAATAATCGACGAATGAGTTGAACATCCCCTCGTAACTCTCTAGAGGTAAACGTTCTCGCTTTATTCATTTGTTGAACTCAATACTGCCACCTTTGCTAAGAAAGTATCGTAAAACAACTGGAATACGAAAAGTTACACCTCTTTAAATGGTACTTAAGAATTTCGAATGACCCATAAAAACAGAGATCAAAGTAGAAAGTTAATTTTAAAACGAATGGATACTAACAGAATATTATTTGCTTATAATTGAATGTGAAGTTATGAGCTCCTCCAAAAAAATGACGAATGTCCAGTGAATTCAAATTAATTTGCGCGCTTGTTCCTAATTATATTATTGATCTATCAATTTGGAGAATTTAAATTAATAGGTACCTAATATTTAATAGCATTACGTGCGATCGAAAAAAATTTGTATTAGGTTTATTAATCAAAATTTCACAGGAACTCAAACATGATTCGATTTTACACCAAAAAGGTTCTCTTGGTAAAACTCGTAAGTAATGATATATTATGTGTTAATTTAATATAAAATTAGAAGATGAAAATCCAAAAGAAGGCTGATAAGATAAAATATATAGAATTGAATTAGATTCGAAATTTCCTCCGTTTTTACGAATACACTATCAATTATTCATAATGGCCCCCACTGAAAGATCCTGGCCCCCTCCTTTGCCCCCCTGTTTTCAAAGGCTGGTGTCCACACTGCAGGTTGAAGAAACAATTCTTCCAATATGGTTTTTCGATTCCTATCATCTCCGTCTACCGAATTATACCACCCTGTATCCAACCCTGTGCGGTTTCGCGGAAAATAAAAATATTCAACGGAAGGTAAAATCCGCGCTGCATAGTAATTACCAAGATCATGATTTATCTTTTCGAATAACCTACCTACGGTATATATGGTTCTGAGATAATCTGAAACGAACGAGTTGGAAATTTCGTGAATTGTTTCTTTGAATAATAATGTTAGTTTTTTATATGATTTGCATTACGAAACGCTCTGATATAGTGTGAATAAGACGATACAATTCGATCCATCTATGATTCATGCAACTGTATACTTATTGCTTTCGAAATAATTCATTTACCTATAATCTGAAGAGTTTGTTTTATATCTGCATTTTTATTTCGAATTGTTCAATAAGTCAGTAATAAAGTAACCAAAACCGGTGGAAGTGAGAGAAAATTAAAATTCGGTAATATATGCCCTAAATATTATAACACCTCCTGAAAACACTCATTCAGCATTCCCCAAGTGAAAGCTACTACAGGGAGAAAATACATTTTTGTGATTCGAACCATCTTCGGGGACATAATTTCAAGCTTGCAAAGGAATCGTTTAAAACCAACTGCCGGATGAACTTTTTGTCTAATAGAATTTTCGTTACATAGTGGAACTATTGTATGAGGACTATGGCCACTTGCACCGCCGCATTAAAATACGACTTGAGTTCATCTTTAATTTTAAGGTGACCTTAAGACGCAATTCATCTGGCACCACAGGTTGAGCACATGCTAAGATGTTCTTATTTTAAGCCATGACATTTGTTGGCTTAAGATGGACTTTAGCCCGTCTTAAGCGCAATGACAGTAAATTCTTGTGGCATGTAAACTTAAACCTCAAACCGAGAACAGAATTACGAGCTCCTATTGGTTTCTGTTGTGTGTTGATTCTTTGTCTCTTTGATATTGTGCACTATTCATTCAATATAATGAATTTTTTAAATTTATTGAGTGAAATCGACGATATACAACGATGATTTCGATATCTTAGAAATCATAGATTTCTGCTTTTCAATACATTTCGCTCGACGAAAAAAAAACATTTTTCAGCTGCTCAAATCATTTGAGGCCAATTTAGAATTTCGAAATCATCATTCCATTAGTTATTGCACAAATACTCGCATTCTCACTAATTTCCTATTTTTTTGGAGAATATTCCCTTTTGAACGGAAGTATTTTTCTAATTCATACAAATAGCATGACAATTTATTGAAAATTTAAATGTAAAACAAGTGCAAATAAAGTAGACTATAATATTATTTTTTGGATTGGGTTGAATTTCATTATGTCGTGGAATTTGAAAAACCAACATTTGAACAATATATACAGTATATATACTGGAATGCATAATATTTTTACACAAAAACGCATAACTTTTTGAAGTGTGCCTTCGTCTCACAAATTTCTTAACTTGAAAGTTTATAAATAAAAAGAATGTAGAGAATGTATTACAGAACATAAATATACATATATCTAATAATTTTGTACTCTGGCATAGAAAATGCCAATAGAATTCTACAGCGTTACCAGATTCACCATTGCTCAACTATAGTATTACTTTATCAAGTTCTCTGTTCTATGAGCACAATAGTGGGCTTAAGTCAGATTTAAATCGAAGTTTGTCTCAATAAAGGCTGTTTTAGGTAGAAAACTGTGCAAATGGCTATTAACAATGGGGGAACATGAAATTCGGGGCTATTCACTAAGCAAAGTTGTTAGGGAGGATAGCAACTGAAAATAGTCGTTATATTCAAGGTCAGTTGCTAAGTGCGAAATTGTTATTCACTATTTAAGAAAGTCGCTATGAAAGTTGCTAACTATAACAACTAGTGGCTATAAAGAGTGGTTCACTGGCAACTGCTTCAGAGGTGTTGTTAACGATAACTACTTGCGTTCATTGACAAAAAATGACTCCTTTTATAGATGCAGAGCGTAATACTCTCGAAGCAGCATATACAGAGTGTCATAAAACGACCAGAAATATTATAAAAAGGACGTTTGGTGTTCTTAAAAGTCGCTTCAAATGTTTACTGAAACAGAGTATTGCATTATACAGGATGTTCATAAATTGAACGTACGAACGAATAGGGGAGATTTCTGAGGGAACTTTAAGAAAAAAAGTCCCATAAACATGGGGTCGCAAACGTTTCGTTTTCAAGATACAGGGTGTTGAAGTTTTACTTAAAAACTGACTAAAAAAGTAGTACGCCACTGACATATTTTAAACTATCATTTTTTTTCAATTCTTCGTTCAATTTAGGACAAAAAATCTATCTTGCCTTTTTTTCGTATGGGTGCCATTTACTGCAAAAAGTAAACATTGCAGACTTTATTCAAATGCAAGAAAATGTCTATTTTAACATCAGAAAGCAAAACAAGAAGAACTTCAGAGTTGATCATTTCAGATGATAAGCTCAACATAGCTACTAACTAGTTTTTAAAGAGAATTTTTATTATGAATATATTTTTTCCCTGTTCAAAAATAAAATGTTTAAAAATAATATATATTATTAAACTCAATGATGATGATGAAAATATGTTAGGTTAGGTAAGTTCTATAAATAACTCTACATAATTAAAAAAAAACCAATAAATAAAATATGATACAAAGAACCCACATTGACAATAACCAAATACAGAAATATTAATAAAGCCTGATCAAAAGTGGATATTTATTAAAATCCATCTACAACTGATATGAAATTTTTCTGAGTTTTTAATCGCTGAAAGTTTTTAATAATAATTTTTCGAGATATATAGCTATTTCCTGTCGAATTTAACTGAGGCAGTCTGAATTTCATGTGTAATTGACATAATCAATTCTCTGATAGCCATCAGTAAAAATAATATAATACTTCCGTGAATCTGACATGAAGAATATTCCTGAGAGATAAAAAACTGGAGAATTATTGAGCCATAAATTTGCACATTGTGTATTTCTTCAAACGTACCAAACCTAACTTCTCGTGTACCAATGAATCATCTTGAAATATTAGCAAACACATTACAATAAAGTCACATAACAGCTCCACTTTTATTCGCTGCAATTTAAATAATTGAAGTGGTCACGGGCAAAAACACACAGGAAAAAGTCAAGTTTACTTCTCTCTAGGAGGGTGAATATGACAGGCTAGCCATAATAAATCTGCTTAAATAATGAAGAATATGAAGAGTATGCGTTCGACAATACTGAGATATTCAAGTTTTTATTTCCGTACTCTACCAACTCCTGAGCGAATTTTCAATTGCGAAGAATAATATAAATTCGAGATCCAACTGTGTTAACTTGACAATCTTTTTCTCACTTTCACTGCATATAGGTAGGTATACAAGGTATCTTATTTCACTCGGAAACGCACATAATTAATGAATTTTCACTGACGAAACCATTTGAAAAATGTAATTGACATTTTTCACTTCAGAATCTATTCACCACGTTCAGAATACGAATTTTTTGGCACACAAAACTTTTGTTAACTTGTATTAAATTTAATACCGTTTCCAGGTATGTAGTAATAGTATATTATGCAACGAGCGTATAATGATAGCAATTATTCACGAGGTGAAGTTTAGGGTGCTACGAGCCGTTGGCGAATGGCCCAAATCACCGAGTCAATAACAGCCATTATACCCGAGAAGCATACTATACTTTATCCACGACTACTGAATATATTTCTTCAAGATTTTAACATTTGGCGACCGTGACCAGACCCTTCTATTACAAGTGTGGAAAAAGTCAAGTTGACACATGAGAAATTTTCGGAAAACTTCATCATTGCATATTTTGTAATGAAAATTGCTTCAATTGATGTAATAAATGTAGATTTGGCCCTCGATTGACAATGTATAGCCATATTTGTAAGTTGGAGTACTTTAGAATACTGAAGGAATATTAATTTCAAAAATATAATATTTTTAATATTGAAGCTAAATCTATGAAGCATCTGACAGCTATAAATGATATCTCACTATTCACTTGTGATTAATGGGCATTTTTATGACTTAATTTGATAATGGTTCTACCCTGTAGGTATATGCCAGAGAATAATGATTTTCTCCAGAAAATACTGTGAAAAACTTTTTTCATCAGATAAACGGTCATCTCCCGTAACGACAACTCGAAAAAAAAGGGCTAAACAATTTGAAATTCCTCCGTACAATAATTTGAAACCATTAAAGAGAATATTTCAATTAAGAAGTTTCTAACAGAGAACAGACTAACAGAAATTTCAAATATCACGACGAAGTAACTAGTCTAAATTCATAAATAATCTCTTGCTCCACCAATAATTGTATCATCTTATTCATGCCTGAAAATGATGAATTCTCCGAGAAAATAATTCGAAATACTTTTATTCGATAAGTATAAACTCTCTTAACGACAACTTTAAAAAAGGGCTCAGTTCCTCCTAGCATTGATTTGAAACCATTAAGGAGAATATTTCAATTAAGAAGTTTCTTGACGAACTTTGAGTGATAATTGTATCACCTCGTTTGTGCCTGAAAATGATTTCCCGAGAAAATAATCCGAATTTTTTTTCTACGACCGTGCTTTTTTACCCACTTTCCCACACCAATTTTAGTTTAGAAAGTATCACTTTCCCGCACTAATTAATGCGGAAAACGATACTTTCACGCCCTTGACTGCTTGTCCGAACTCCGCTTGAATCGTTCGGGTCAACGGCAGTCGCGTGCGGAAAAGTATCACTTTCCGCACTTGTTAGGAAAATGACTATTTCCATAAGTAGTCATTTTAGTTTTCTTAGTCATCTCTCAACAACTTAAAGAAAGGACTCAGTTCCTCAGTTCATTAATTTGAAACCATTGAGGAGAATATTTCAATTGAGAAGTTTCTTAACAAACTTTGAGTGATAATTGTATCACCTTGTGTATGCCTGAAAATGATGAATTTTCCGAGAAAATAATCCGATATTTTTTTTATACTACCGTGCTTTTTTACTCACTATCTCGCATTCGTTTTAGTTCAGAAAGTATCACTTTCCCGCACTGATTAATGCGTTACAAGTGCGGAAAGTATAATTTTGAGCCCTTGACTGTTGCTCAACGGCAGTCGCGTGCGGGAAAGTATAGCTTTCCACACTTGTTAGGAAAACAACTATTTCTATAAGTATAAACTTAGTCATCTCTCTTAACGACAACTAAAAAAAGGGCTCAGTTCCTCCGTGCATTAATTTGAAACCATTGAGGAGATTATTTCAATTAAGAAGTTTCTTGACAAACTTTGAGTGATAATTGTATCACCTTGTTTATGCCTGAAAATGATTAATTTCCCGACAAAATAACCCGATAATAATGCGTAACAAGTGCGGAAAGTATAATTTCACGCCCTTGACTGCTTGCCCGAACTCCGCTTCGCGTCGTTCGGCTCAACGGCAGTCGCGTGCGGGAAAGTATAACTTTCCGCACTTGTTAGGAAAATAACTATTTCTATAAGTATAAACTTAGTCATCTCTCATAACGACAACTTAAAAAGAGGGCTCAGTTCCCCCGTGCATTAATTCGAAACCATTGAGGAGAATATTTCAATTAAGAAGTTTCTTGACAAACTTTGAGTGAAAATTTTATTCATCTGTCAAATTCGACAGACAACAATGTTCCGACTGATTTTTTATTGTTGTTTTAGCCAATGAGCCTACAATTAGGCGATAATTTTGCATTAGTGCAAATTATCGATAATTCGCACTTGTGCAAAATTATCAGGTCCTTTAAAATAAATGCAGACGTAATTATGAACGTTTATTACTTATTAGAGTAACATGAAAACTGACAGCAACTTACAGCGACACAATACGATTTGATGGATTCAAAAAATTTTCTTATTAAATTTAACTCTTGCAATGAAAATGAATCGATAATTTTTGACAAATCTGCTCTCATGCAAGTTAAACTGTAAAAGGCACTCGAGCGCTCCGCGCACTCGTGCTCTTTTTCAACTTAACTTGCATTCGAGCATATTTCCCAAAATTTTCGATAATTTTCATTGCACTAGTTAAATTACAACTGATAATTGTATCACCTTGTTTATGCCTGAAAATGAATTTCCCGAGAAAATAATCCGAAGTTTTTCACTTTCTCGCACTCATTTTAGTTTGGAAAGTATCACTTTCCCGCACTAATTAATGTGTAACAAGTGCATTGACTGCCTGCCCGAAATCCGCTTCGCGACGTTGGGGTTAACGGCAGTCGCATGCGGGGAAGTATCACTTTCCGCACTTGTTAGAAAAATAACTATTTCAATAAGTATAAACTTAGTCATCTATCTTAACAACTTAAAAAAGGGCTCAGTTTCTCCGTGCATTAATTTGAAACCATCAAGGAGAATACTCCAATTAAGAAGTTTCTTGACAAACTCTGATTGATAATTTTCATCGAAACTCATAACAAAACTCCGACAATTTCACTCGCTGGGTCCATCTGCAAACTCACGTTCCAGCAGCGAGTTCTGTATACTTTTTTATGGATATTATATCGGCCAGACTAACAAAAAGTGTTCTAAAAATAACTACAAAAACTCCAGACAACGTGTGGACAGCCACGTGATAGATTTATCGAGGTGAAAATGAAAAGTTTTTGTGAAGAATTTGGATGATAGAAAGATAAATAGGTCATTATTTCACAACACCCATTACTCTTAATCATTAATAACATGCATTTCAGCGCCTTTGAAATCCTTTGGAGGTTTCTTAATTTGTGGAATCCTCTGAAAGAATTTTTGTAATTCTGTAATCGTTTTGTTGAAATATTGTTTTAATGAAAAAGAAGCAATAAAGCTGAAGTGTTAGACATTCCAGATTATGTAACGATAATGAATATTTGTTTGATTTAATGAGGGACAATTGATAATCGAAACCAGAGGCGTACATAACAGGGATGTGCAAGGTGCTTGGACTTTATCAACCTTAAACTTGATGCTTACAACTGACATGACTTGCGTATTTCTGCTACATGTCATCATGATTTTTAGAAATGTTCAAAATTATAAGCGTTAATCAAATGGTTATATAATAATATCAAATGTGTCGAAGGTTAACATTGAAGAGAAATATATTTCAGGATGTTTGAATAGAAGCATTAAAAATGTAAAACTACATCACCTAACTTTATGGTTTCCAGTTCTTTCAAATATTCACATATCCGTAGGCAGGCCATTACATCGAAAATTTGGAAAAAATTTAATTCTTCTATAAATTCATATTAAATACTCTCATATATTCCAGACAATAAGATTCCTCGATTAAAATCACGTAAACCTTTTTGGTCAAATTATTTTATGAAATCAAATGAAAGTGATAAAGCAATTTGGTAATCCGATTGGAACACATGTGATATTCAGAACAAAGATTTAAAGATTTGAACTTCCAAGGAAAATATGGACTGTTGTTAATCGTACAAGAACAGGTCATGAACGTTGCAATAGGATGCTTTTCAAAGGGAATTCAGTTGAGAGTCCTAGTTGCGAATGCGGAGAAACAGAGGAGACAATTGAACATCTGATTAATAATAATTGTTCCATATATACATTTAAGGATGGCTTGAGAGCAATACATGAAATAACTAAGTCGTTGTTGAATTGGGATGTTAATTTTAAATCGATTTAATACAGTTTCAAACATTTTATTTTTCTGTTCCTTTTTTCTGCTTCGATTTTTTCGTTTCAAATTCAGAATTCCGAAGGCACCGTGGAGAGGATTTTCAGTTGGACTCAATAAAGAAGAAATACTTTATAATTCAAATAGTTTTTAAGTTTTATTTTTGTGAGAACGGCGAGACAGGGTTTTTTCTACTGAGGCTTTTTCCTGAGCTCTGGTATCACACGAAAAAATGGTATGGTACCCCGTTTTGCACTAACCTCAGTTAGGGATTGTTATTTTTGTTTTATGTATTGTATTATGTTAGCTCTTGATTTCAAAAGAATATATACATAAAAAGTAAAAAAATATAATAATATTTAAGAAAATGTAATGTAATGTAAGAAAATCTGACAAGACATTCGTGAAGAAAATTTACGTGGAAATGGAACGTTTTTTTAAGGATTTGGATGATGATAAATAGGTCATTATTTCACAACACGCATTATTCTTAATCATTGATTACATGCATCTCAGTTCCTTTGAAATCCTTTCGAGTTTTCTTAATTTGTGGAATCTTCGAAAAAATGTTTTGTAATCGTTTTGTTGATTATTGTTCTAAATTCTAATGGAAAGGAAGCAATAAAACTGAAGTGTTAGACAGTCCATAACAGTAAGAAATATTTGGTTAATGGAACTGTGCAAGGGGCCCGGATCCGATCAACCTCAAACTTATGCTCAGAACTGAGACAATGACGCATATATTCGTGCTAATTTTCGTCAGGATTTTCAGAAAATTTCAAAATAAAAACGATTAATCAAATTGTGATACTGTTAAATCAATGACGCATATATCGTCAGGATGTTTAAATAGAAGTTTTAAAAATATGGAACAACAATCAAAAATTACAAATTACAGAAAAACTAGAACCCCGAACTATAAAATAAAGAAGGTGTATCAAACAAGATATCCCAAAATATATGCAAGAAAATTTGACATTCTCGAAGATAATTTAAGTGAAAATGAAAATTTTTTGGTTAAGAATTCGGATAATAGAAAGACAAATAGGTCATTATTTCACAATACACACATTTCAGCGCCTTTGAAATCCTTTCGAGGTTTTTCGATTTATGGAATCTTTGGAAGGAATTTTTGTAATGCTGTAATCGTTTTGTTGAAATATTGTTCTCATGAAAAGGAAGCCACAAAACTGAAGTATTAGACAATCCAGATTATGTAACGGTAAGAAATATTTAATTGATTTTATGAGGGACAATTGAGAATTGACACCAGGGGCGTACATAAGGGGATGTACAAAGGGCTCGGATCCGATCAAACTCAAACTTTATGCTTAAAACTGAGACAATGACGCGCATATTTGTGCTAAATTTCGACAGGAGTTTCAAAAAGGTTCAAAATAGTAATGGTTCAAATGGTGATATTATTATCATCGATGGTCCAAAGTTAACTTTGAAGGAAAAACTATTTCAGGAAGGTTTAAATAGAAGCATTCAAATGTGAAACAAACGTCACATAAAAAGTTATTACAGTAAAACTAGAACCCTGAACTATAAAATAAAGAAGATATATTATACAAGTTGTCCCGAAATATATGTAACAAAAAATTTGACAGGATATTCTTGAAGAAAATTAAGGTGAAAATGAAAAGTTTTTGTGAAGAATTTGTATGATTAAAAGATAAGTAGGTCATTATTTCACAACAGTCATTATTCTCACTCCCTAATAACATGCATTTCAGCGCCTTTGAAGTTCTTTCGAGGTTTTGCATTTGTGGAATCATCGGAAAGAATTTTTGTGATCGTTTCGTTGAAATATCGTTCTAATGAAAAAACAAAAAAGCTGAAGTTTTAAGCAATCCAGATTATGTAAAGGTAGGTAAAACATATTTCATTGATTTTATTAGGGATAAATATGAATCTTAACTAAGAGATTGCCACAAGAGCTCATATGTGGGGTTGTTATTCTTTTATTTAAGTATTTATTTAACGGCAAAAAAATTAATTATAAAGGATTATAAATGATGCAAGGAGTTCCAAAAGGATGAACAATCAAAATACCACCTTAATAAATTTCCTGGAGGGAAAATAAGAAATTAAATCAGACGTTCTGAACGTACTTGGCATTTGAATTTATACATATAACTAGATATATAATTTCACGAAACAATACTCCATACGTCTTTTGAGGTTGTTATGTAATTCTAGCCGAAGATTTGATCTTGTTGTTTTTTCTAAATTCAATATTACTTCTTAAGATATCCAACAAATGATAGATTTCGAAAAATAGAAGGAGAACAATATTTCCTGAAGTGTCAAAGTGAATTTTTTCAATCTGATTATATTTTGTATTACAGCCTATGCTTCAAATCCATTCAAAATGTTTTCATCTACATCATTATTTCGAATATGTATTGGTAAGCCAAACATCATATATACTTGAAAATAAAAAAAATTCTGACTAGATAATTCGAGTTTCGACATTTTCTTAGTGCATTCAATATTTGGTAACGCCTCCCATATGCCATATATCGTACAGACAGATGAGTTTTCAAATAGTAAATCAGTCATTTGAAAACGAATTCTATCTACTCGTAATCTTTCCAAATATGAGAACTGTAATCACGAATCATTCATGCATAATTATAGTTATTACCGACGATTTACGAATTTCTATCTGAGACTGAATAACCCAATCGAAAATTTAACTTTCTCATGGTTTGAAATAACAGAATAATCGAATTTGTAGGTTGAAGTGAAGTACAGTGCGCGTCAAAATTATGGAACAAATTCTTTTTCTGGGAAGAAAAATATTTGGCAACAAAATACTGAAATAGGACAATTTTTATTTCACTTTTACCAGATTTTCATTCATTTTTGAAGGATTTTCGTTGCACCCTGTACCATCCCCTTCAACCCTCTAATTTTTTAATAGGGAAAGTGGATCAAGTGGTACTTTTTTGGCAAGGTCTGTGTATCTTCTTTACAGGCGTGCAAAAATTTTCAAAAAAAATTTTTTTTTTAAATTAGTTAATTCAAAGAGGTTTTTCAGTAGGTGGACTTTGCCATGGCTCATTTATTTCGAGACGATAAAATTTGTCACCGAATGAAAGTCGACCATTACAGTTTTGTTAATGCACAACTTTTAAACCCTTTCAACCCCTCACGTGAAGAATAAGAAATATTGATGAAATTGCGTTGTCAGAAATCTTTCTTTGAACTTCACCAAATTTTTATGCATTTTTATTGCACCCTGTGCCAACCCCATTTTTTTGAATAGGTCATGTGGTACTTTTTTGGCAAGGTCTTTGTATCTTCCTTACAGGCGTGCAGGCCAGCCAGGTCTCCAGATCTGACAGCGCTTGATTTTTTCTTAAGGGGCTACCTAAAATCGAAAGTATACATCCTCCTCGGCCCGAAAATTCGGAAGACTTGAAAATCGAATAAGGTTGGAGATAGGTAGAATAACTCCAGAAACTCTGCAGAAGGTACAGGAAGAATGTGTCAGTCAAGCGTTTCGATTATTGCATCCACAGAACGATGGTGGTCATTTTGAAAATTTAATGAAACTTATCTTGTAATGGACAATGATTCTCTGAAAACAATTTCCTATGTCATTCCATTTTTTTTCTCAATTAAATAGATTTGCATGGGTTGAAAGTTGCACATGAACAAAACTGTAATGGTCGACTTTCATTCGGTGACAAATTTCATCAGGTACCATTTTCTCAAAGTATGTAGTTAGGTATATGAGCCATGACAAAGTGCACATACTGAAAACCTTTTTGAACTAACAAATTTTTTCAAAGAACAATTTTTTTCGTGAAAAATTATGCATTGTTTTATAATTTTGACCCGCAATAGGTATATAAATAGTAATTTCAAGATCTGCAGGCCATATAAGAAGGCATTATCAACAAGTATTATCAAGTACATATCAACTGATTCATTTTCCTTAGTTTATCTATTTTTTCAATATTATTTTGTAACTTTAAATTTCCCTCTCATATTGTTTTTAACTCCTGAAGCATCCTAGCTTTTTTCAAACTATATTACCATAATATCCACTATATCCAGAGGAGACTTCGCTGAGATGGCATTCTTTTTTGATATTTTTTCTGAAGAAACGATCCAACAGAAACGCTCAAATTTGTTATTTGTAAATGATTAACTGCTTCAAATGATACTTAAATATAAAATCATCGAATGTTTGGTAGATAATATAATGTCTTAACCATGCCGTGTTAAATGGAAGGAAACTAATTTAAAACCATATTTTAACATTTTGCACCCTTCCGCTGAACTAGCAGAATGCAACCTGTAATAGATATGGCAATGAAGACATGAATATGTCATAACTTAGCACTAATTTAACACAAACTAATACCCTTATTTCAAAATTTCATTTTCATCAATAGAAAATTCTTATGGAGAAAGAGTATAAAAATACCATTTGAAAATGAATTCATTCCTCCTAATTTGAAATAAGAAATAAGAATGCGTTCATTTAATCGGATACAAATTCTGCTACTTAGCTACTTATTTTTAAATTTTGTAGGTAGGTACCCTTCTGTAGCCCGAAAAAACCTAGAAACGGCTAACTTGATGTCAAGCCACCGTGTGATACGTATGTTATTAAAGAAATTAATATGCCATAATTGGATACTAATCGAACAATAATTTAGTGCCCATATTTTAAAATTTCACGCTTCTTTTATTTCGGACATATACAGGTTTCAATGGAAAATTCGTATGCTGATAGAGTATCAATAGGATACTTAGAAATAAATTCACTTAAGCATTTTATTTTCATAGAGTTGCTTCTAAATAAGTGCTTAATTTAGGCTTAAACCGGTGTTTTATATTGACACTATTCCTCTGGTGGTTTAAGTTATTGAAAAATTCTTCGAATTGAAATTATTTCACGTAGTAGAATATAGTGTTTTTCATTATACAACTATTTGAAATTTGTAACTGGATATAACAGTTACAAATTACTACAAACAGAACAATAAAACTGTTCAATATAATTTCTGTAAGTCTTTATTCGAACATTTTTTTTCTGAAGAATATTCATAATTTGAAATGATAAATTATATTCATACTATAGCTCTATAATATACTAATTTAATAACTCATTTATTCATTATCCCAAAACTTTTTTCTTTTGTTTATCTTCTATTCATTTATCAATAATAATAATAGTATGGATGTGATTTCCTCTGTTTATTTTATGTGCAAATTTAGGTTATTGAGCATTTAAGGTTTTAATTGTAACTGAGCGAACTGTGCCACCGTGTTTTTATTCCTGTGTTAAAAATTAAAAAAATGAATACATCAAAGCAAACTCACCTCATAAAAATAAAAAGAATCCACCGTCTCATTAACCTTTCCCCCGTCTCCTGTCACATTTCCTTCCGGAAAATCGGTCTCATCCGTCATCATAGAGCGCGGAAAAGTCCAAGGAATCACCACAAACACGCTTGCTTTCGCATGCTGACAAGTTATCGCAACTTGTTTGCCACAAAAATTACAGCGAAACTGTTTAACCGCCAAACCGAATTTTTATATATAACACGGAGAGGCGCGAGCTAGTGGAGCATGCGCGTAACATCCCCTGTTTTCCCCGTTGGTTTTCATTCAGGAAAACCGTCCTGGAAGTCCCAAATGGCAACGCTCCAGAGATTGGACCTGGTTAGGGATGCACGTTAGGGATTTTAAATCATCTGGTGATGGAATTTGGGGAAAGTGAGAACCAAGGATTCAGGCGAACGATGTTGAAGAAGGTCTTCATGCAGAATTCAGTATTTCCATCTGTTGAGTTGGGTTAAGAGTTCTTTTGATCGGGATAAGAGTCGAATTGGAGCAGAGCAAATTTATCGTCCGACTTGAGTGGGCTTTTTCAATCTAACGTTTCTGAAATAGGGGTAAGAGGACTGGAGTGAGGTCAAGAGCATCAATTCGGTCTTTCATATTCATATTTGAATTTTATGGTTTCTGCTTCTTGTACAAAATAACCGTAGTTTAAAATAGCACACAATATTGGTTGGACATTAATTTCATATGCAAAATTACAGACCTACATTTGTCATAATGATATAATGAAACAACAACCGACCTGACTCAACCTAATATGGGCCGTATTCATAAAAAAAGTTAAGCTTATACCTACTTGCAGAAAATGAAGGAAATCCTTCAGCTCGCATTCATAATATTCTGAGTAAAACCTTATAGGTACTTATAGGGTAAGAGCATTTCCTTCACGAAAAAGTATTTGCTCATTCATAAACGTACCCTTTTACTCTGAATGAGAAGGATATGTTTCAAGGGCGCAGCCAGGGGGGCCCGGGCCCCCCCCAAAATTTCTTCCATACAATGAATTTTTCTACCTGTATCTCTGTAGATATGGTTGAATTCGAGTACATTTTCAATATTTTATTTAAAATAGCTAAATCGTATTCATGCATACAGTCAATTTTCAGAACCTAATTGATTTTGCTTTTCAGCAAATACATAATGATTAACCTTTTGAGAATGAGACTAGGTACCATGCATTGTGCCAGGCGATAGAAGGTGATAAAATATGAAAAAGAGTCCAGGAATATATGTCCTAAACTGCTTCTTTTAAGAAATACAGGGTGTTAAAGTTTATTTTTGTATTTGGTGTTTTCTTGAATAACTTTGGACAAAGAGGTAAGAATTGAACAAAATGTGATATGCGGGGGTTTTGTATGATGCAAAATCCAAATATCCTATTAGTTTTTAGATAACTAATAGGGGCGCCACATAATAATTCATCCACATTTAAATCAACCCTAGTTTAGTTTAGTTCAAAAAAGGATTACAGTACAGAGACCTCAAGGTCTATTGTGTCCCCTTACAGAGCCGTTCTGGCCACACCCTTCACAGCTCACCTTCCAGTTTCAGAGATCTAATGAAATCCAATATCTGCGAAGGCTTCAACGAAGCTAGTTCCTCACTCTTACAAGTTTCTCTCCTTAGGCTCGCAATGTCAAAGCATTCCGTGAATAGGTAAATGGGGGTTTCTTCCTCTTCCCCACAGAACCTATACACTCGTCAGCCCTAACTTTTTTGCCTGCCATTTTCATTATTTTGTTTTTGATTAAGATTCTGATTTAATTCTTTCTGTTGGTTGTTATTGTAAGTACATAGGTTACTTTGTCGCTTCTGGACAATTTGCATGCATCATAAGTTTTCGATGCATTTAACCGGAAACCGTTGGTCTTAGCGACTTCATTAAAGTATACATTTTTGAAAGAAAAAAGATAGAGGAATCGCTTTTTCTACTCCAGAATGACATATAGTGCGAGGCAAAATATTTAGGGTTGATTTAAATGTGGAATCCTATATGTGGCATCCTCTATAAGTAATCTAAAAATGAGTAGGATATTTGGATCATACAAAACCCCCGCATTTTGTGCAATTCTCACCTCTTTGTCCAAAGTTATAAAAAACCAAATAAAAAAATCAACTTTAACACCTTGTATTTCTTAAAGAAAGCAGTTTCCAACATATATTCATAGGACTTTTTTTCATATTTAAATTCCTCTATTGCGTGACTCTATGCATGTTACTTTTTTCCTTGACTCCCTGTATTTTGGAAAGGCTTTTTAGAAAATAAATGATCACCAGATTTCAGAAAAGATATTGTGAATTTGACATTTTTTATCAACCAGAAAGAGAAAGATAAAAATAATAGTATTTTTTTGTCTTTTTCTCCCTGAATATTTGCATCGCCCCCCCCAAACGAAAATTCTGGCTGCGCCACTGATATGTTTCAATAATTTTGAGTGTGATCAGTAGCAGACTCATTCGTGAAGTGATCGGTGGTAGCGATGGTAGATGTTGTGGAATTAAGAGAGATCAAACACTACAAGCGGCGTTCATCCACCCCTATTACAGATTTCAAAGATTTATACAGGTTTGAAGAATAAAATGTGCATTGGCTTGCTAACCAATTTTTGGGGATGAATTCTAAAACTCGGCGTTGTGTTGTCGTGCCTTCTTAAAATGAAGATATGTTTACTCTATCTGAGTAACCCTAGGTATCATAACAGTGGCGGCTTGTGACAGAATAAAGTGATGAGGCACATAAAAAAAAATATTAATCTTATAATAGTTGTTTATTATACAAGGGAAAAAAGTAATAGATTTTAGCTCGAGGTTATATTGTTTCCCGACGCGAAGCGGAGGGAGACAAAAAGCCGAGAGCTAAAGTCTAATATTTTTCCCGTGTATAATACACTATTTTTTTCTGTGACAGGAAAAACGACCATTTAATAGTGAAAGAAATATAACTCTTCACAAAATTACTTTTGTCCCCGGGAAAAAAGTGAGTACTTTTTTCCCGGCTACATAGAGAATCATTTTTTGACAGGGACAAAAGTAATTTCGTAAAAAGTCATATTTTGTGAACTGTCAATGGATATAGAATGTCACATTTTTTCCCGTCACAGAAAAAACTCTTTTTTGTCAGCTGCATACTTATCATTATGAAAAAATCCTTCGGTATTAATGCTCCAATGATTCTATAGCGTTTTATTGGGTGGTAATTGCCCTGAGATAAGTTTTTCAACTCGCTTCAACCAGTTTTTCACTAAACCCTATCGGAATATGTATTATTAACACTGCCAAAAAATAATTTCATTACGAGTTACACTGCCAGTAGGCCAGTAGTACTCTCATTTTGAAACCTCCTATTCGATTTTCCTACCGCACCGATAGTCAAGATTTGGAATAGGTTGTATAACTTCTTCAATTGTACATATTTTATACTCATAGGAATGACTCAAAAACTGTTTCTGTTTTATTGAAAACTCTGCAATATCACGAGTACTGCACAAACCCAATAAACCTAAACCAGAGTGAAATTTCACTATCTTCCGCTTCACGATTAACCCGAATATGTTCAGTTTGCCGATGAAACGAAACGAAACGATAACGGATCAAGGGTAGATAGTCCGGTCAATCCTGACCAAAAATTTAGGGTGAAGTTACATAAAATCCCAACAAGCTGAAAATCGGTAAAATTGTTCAAAACATAATAATAAATAATATATAAAAGTTCCCAATCATTCCCGTGGATGGACAAAAATTTATTCAAGTTCAAAGGTTTAAAAATGAGTTTTTCGCGATTTTCAGCAAAACGGTGAGTTTCATCAAAAAAGTAATTCAGACAAAATGTAGATGTTAAAATTATCTTCAAAAAATGTATCAATACTTTTTTTCCTACGAGGCACCGTTTCTGAGATAAAACGCTTCAAATGTTCTAAAAGTTGTTACTGAGGGTAGCCTCAAATTCACTTTAGAAGCCGCAATAGATAAACAACGAAGGGGAGGTTCATGATCTCGTCACGTCGAAGTGAATAACGCGCTAGACAAGGAAGCGCGTGAGGCAAGACTCACCTCACCGTTTACGCCTTGAAGAGGAAGTGAGATGAATGTACAAAAATCGGACCTTAACGCCTGTAACATGTAACGTCCGATTTTTGTGCATTCATCGTAACGTCAGTAACGTGTAATGTTACAGACGTCTGTAGCTGTACCTGGCTTGAGATTGAGCTCGGATATTATGGAAGACGAGTGCAGTATCGTACAAAAAATTGAGACTGAAGAACATAATGGGATGATGAAATTGATTACTAAAATATTGGATTAATTCGCTTGATATTATTTGTGATTTCTGTAATTTATTTGGTGAGGCACTGCCTCACCTGCCTCATAGGACAAGCCGCCACTGTATCATAAAGGCATTGGTCAAGAGCTGGGTGTAAGTCTAGCAACGGTATCTCATACAGTGAATGCCGTAATTGATAGTATAGTGCCTGCGATTTTCCAATTGTAGGTTTACTGCCACCCTCCATAACCTTCAATAACTTTTTCTCCCATTCCAATAGTTTTTTTGCTTTATTTCCAGTTTTTTTTTCAAATCCGTTTTTTTCTTCAACCTGCTTGTCCTATTGTTGCTTTCTTTTAAAGTCCTTTGGTATCCAATGCTTTGCCCCATATCACATTGTACTTTCTGATAACATTTTCAATAGCCTCATCCTTTCTCGCTTTTATTTTTGGTATTTTCACAAAATCATTGGAGCACTGGAAACTTAATCTGCTATAAAATGCAGTTCAATCGTAGCAATATCTTTTTCTGCATTTTCACCAACGCTGCTCGACTTTCTCTGATAGTATTAATACCTATGCTTAAATAATACGAATAACAAAGAAATATATTGTATTATAAATAAAAAAACCGTTGTGAACAGATGCGGCACACAAGCCAACATCCCTTTACTTTACTTACTTACTAGGGGGAAAACCTTGCAAATATAAAGTGATCATTATGAATACGTAAAGAAGGAAATGCTTATACTCCTACCTATTTCTTCAACTCAAAACCGTATACTTCTACCTTATTCTTAGAAGGACGTCATTCGGTTTTATGAATACTATACTCATACATTCAAATCAACAGCCTAATCAGTCATTATCGGTATTCGGTAGCAATAACTGACACTATTATTCGCATTTCTTTGGATCAATTTAATCATCGAAATCATTTGTTCATTTGAGTCAAAATAATTTGAATCTGTTGATTGAACCAACTTTTTTCCACTAAAACAACCAATGTTGTGCAATATTGGAATAAGCCAATTCATCATTATTGGCAGATACGACTACCAACAATATTGGAAATATATTGATATGTCTTTCGGTTTGGTTGGTCAATTTAAGTTATATTCATACTTGAAATATTTCATTCTACAGTTTCCTCAGACACCACGAAGATAACGGATAACCATTTTATGAGTACCTATGGTATATGTGTATCTGTATTTTGTTTCATTTTTAATTTCTTTATCAATTTCATTACGGAACATCTGAGTATTTAAACAATTCTATTTTATTATTGGTCTGATATGTGAATATCTGAATGTTATGATCATTATCATTCTGTTTTAATTATTTTTTATTCTTATATTCTTTCATTATATAATTTTCAGGTACAAACCACCGAACTAGACCGTTTATTACTAACTAGCGATTAGAAACCTCAAAAATAACAGTACTTCTCCACTATTTAATGAATGTTATTATACATATAAACCTTTCTCTTGAACCACTCTATCTATTAAAAAAAACGCATCAAAATCCGCTGCGTAGTTTCAAAGATTTAAGCATACAAAGGGACATAGAGACAGAGAAAGCGACTATGTAGTGATGTCGCAAAGAAGCAAATTAATAGCCTATGAGTTATTCAAAGCTTCGAAATATTCAGTGTTATTATAATCAAATCTGACTTTAATTGAGATGAATTCTAAACATCTATTATTATTTCGTTTTTTTGAAAATTTTTCAAATACTGAATAAATACTTGTTTTTTCTAGACATTTCTAGAAATACAGGTTGAAATCACTTTCTTTGAAAAACAAAACCTACACGAATAAAGTATAATGAAATGTTCTTAGTGTGTTCACAAGATATTTAGGAGAATAACAAATATTTTCTAATTATAACTCGAACTTTTTCTATTCTTTCATATTTTTTTCATTCTATTGATGAATTCAATTCTGAAGTGACCATGATAACAGTGATATACTCATCAACATTTCCGAATATATTTAATGGCACTTCATGCAGAGTATCTAATGATCAACATTGCTGTTTTGGTGCTATTCATCTCGAAGTTGTTTTACATAAAAATGATAAATAACTCATACGTAAGATTGAACTTTTTGTTATCTCGTGTGCATCCATTTGTCTTGTCTAGAAAAAGAAAAACAAAACAAATATCTCCACCCGAACGCCCCTATAGCGTTTAGCATAATCAGTTAAATTACGAGTGAGTTCAAATTCACGGCAGAAAGATTGATGTGGCTGCTAAAAAGTTCTTTATACTTCTGGAAGCGAAACAGTTAATATTTATTGTTTTTCCATTCGAGGTTCGAAATGTAGTATAAGAAACTCTCCCTCTCGTTTTTGGAAGAAAAAAGCTTCTGAGATGATACCTGAAGACGTCTGGTAATAACATATACATTGCGCGTCGAAATTATGGAACAAATTCATTTTCTCAGAAGCAAAATATTTGGCAACAAAACCCTGAAACAAATCCATTCTTGTTTCACTTTTACCAAACTTGTATGCATTTTGAAGGATTTTGTTGCACCCTGTGCTAATCCCATCAACCCTCTTAATTTTTTAAATAGGGAAAGTGGATCATGTGGTACATATTTGTTTGGCAGGCTTGCAGAAATTAAGAAAAAATGTTAGTTCCCAGAGCTTTCCAGTATGTGCACTTCGTCATGAAAAAAAGCCACTTTTGTTCATGCACAACTTTCAACCCCTCACGTGAAAACTCAGAATGTGTGAAACAATGAGCTTCAGTTATGATATTAAGTAGGTATATTACTCGTAGTACGTTTACACTGAAGTTGAATTTTTTCTATAAAATGTTTCAATTCAAAGAAAGATTTCTGATAACGCAATTTCATCAATGTTGTAATTCGTCACGTGGGGGGGTTGAAAGGGGTTAAAAGTTGTGCATGAACAAAACTGTAATGGTCGACTTTCCATCGGCGACAAATTTTATCGTCTCAAAGTAAATAAGCCATGACAAAGTCCACCTACTTAAAACCTCTTTGAACTAACTAATTCTTAAGAAAAAAATTTTTTTAATTTCTGCACGCCTGTAAAGAAGATACAATAAAAGACCTTTCCAAAAAAGTACCACATGATCAACTTTCCCTATGAAAAAATAATAGAGGGTTGAAAGGAATGGCACAGGATGCAACAAAAATCCTTCAAAAATGAATGAAAATTTGGTAAAAGAGAAATAAAAATTGTCTTGTTTCAGGATTTTGTTGCCAAATATTGTTCCTCTGAGAAAACGAATTTGTTCCATAATTTTGACGCCCACTTTATTTCAGGATTGCATATAAATTTCTACTTAATACAAAAAAAACGGCAATATTTTAATCGGATATTAAACCAAAAGAAACCTGCAAAACACAATATTATTGAATATCTCAAGGGGGGTTCACAGTCCCACTGTTTAGGGAAGATGAAAATTGGCACAATTCCATACAAAGTTCATATGTTACATCCATAAAAATTACCCCATTTCAGAGTTATAACATGGAACGTTATCAAGGTCTGAGGAAAAGTAATGATTGATTTCTTTCTGAAGAACCATATATGAACACGAATCATTGCCACCGCACCGAAAATGCCGGATATTAGAGCCAGACTTTTCGATTTTCTAGGGTATGTCTATGGAAATAACTGTGATTGATTAACCTCCAATGTAATCTCGGAAAACTGAGCAAAAGTCATAAGAAACTTGCTCTGAACTTTCAAATGAAAGTAGATCTCGACTGAAAGTGGGCGGTTATTTCATATAGGGTGTTAATAAATGATTGCGATAAACTTTAGGGGGTGATTCTGCATGAAATTATAATGCAATTGCTTTTCATCAATTGTTTCCGCAAATGATTCTTTTTTCGGGATACGGGGTGTTACAGTTATTCTCAAAAATTGACTATTGGCCGGTTTCTGAGGTCGTTTTAACCGCAGTTTATCTATCTGTCAAATTTGATGGATGGATAAGCGCAGATTTCGGTTTCTGAGTACCGCTTAGAAAGATAACCAGCCAATAAAGTCAGTTTATTTTAACTGACCGAAAATGGCCGGTTATCTGTAGATTTAGTGAATAGCGCATGGGCATTGGAGTTTGATTTGTCAACTGCAACCTCACTTTTTCATTTTGATTTGACGGACTACCGGATTTGGATTCATATCAACATTCTTAACATATTATATTGAACGAGTTGTGTAATATAACACAAGAAGATTATCCTCTAGTTCCAGCTCTTCATCAGATGAAGAGGCAATGGAATTCATTGGCAATATTTCTGTATCCAGATTTATACGGGTTCGTAGATCACCTCTCGAAATGTATACAGATGATTAATTTAAAATGAGGTACAGATTCAACAAGCAAACAGTTTTACACTTATGTAATGAATTGAATTCTGTATTAGCTCCAATATCTGAAAGGAATTGCACTTTAACCGTCTTTCAACAAGTGCTTATATCTTTACGGTTCTATGCGACAGGAACTTTTCAAATCATCATTGGTAATGATCTAAATATACATAAGACTTAGGTAAATATACTTGAAAATGAAATCGATTTGATATTCCGTATGGAAAATCTCATTATTTTGAGTTTCAGGCGTGGAGTTTCAATTAAAATTTGCAAAACTCATAATCAAAACGTCAATTTGTATGTCGCGACATCTGTTGATCTAGGAAGGAACTTGCGAGACTACCGTTAATCAGCTGTTATCGAATAGATAGTTAACTGACAACCGAAAAAGACGTCAGAAACTCAGCTACCTTTATCAAGAGGTTATCGATTGGTTATATTTATCGAACCGTTTACTATTGGACGGTTAAAGTAAAACCTCAGAAACCGGCCATATATCTATTGCTCTGAAACCAGTCGTGATATGGAAACCTTTGTTGAGTTTTGGGGATTAGTTCTCACATTTTTGACCTTGGTACAATTGAGAATATTATGTTCAGCTTGAGGATAATGGACTCAATTTTATGAAGGAAAAAAATTAAACCTATTATTAGAATCCATTTTGAAGAGAAAAATATTATTCATTCTTCCTTTGAAATCTGAAGTGGGTCAAGTTACAGAAACATTCAGGGTTAATAAAAAAATCCCAGAGATATATATCCGAATTTTCACTTCCATTAAAAAAACACTTCTCTTATAATTTTAAGTAGGCTCTTGCGGTCAGTATATCTTATACAGAGTGGGGCAGAAAAACCTATCCGATTTCAAATCCCTTTTTCTCAGAAGAGAGAGCAGGTAGAGTAGTGGGGTAAAAACCGTTAGAAAGCTGGTTTTATGCCATTTGTCAGTAGTCAACATGCCTTGGTCTGGTGAACATCGTGCTTTTGTTATTGAGCGGTTTATCGAATGCGGCGGTTCGATAATTGCTACACAACGTGCTTTTCGAATTCATTTCGGACTCGGGCGTCATGATCCTGTTCCACATCACGCTACGATTAAAGTGTGGGTGTCAAATTTTAGACAGACGAGTTCAGCATTGAAAAAGAAGTCGCCTGGACGTCCCAGGACAGCAACAGGACCTGAAAACGTGGCCAATATTGTGAGAGCCGCGATTGAACGTTCCCCGCGTCGTTCGGAGCGAAAACATTCGCTCGCTTTGGCGATTTCCAACCGCAGTATTCGGCGAATTTTGCACCGGGACCTCAAAATGCATCCCTACAAAATGGTTGTTGCACAGAAATTAAGTGAAAGGGATTTTGAAACCCGTACGAACCTGTGTCGCGATCTCCGAGAACTGCCAAACGACGATGTTGTGCTCTTCACGGACGAAGCCCATTTTCACCTTTGTGGCGCCGTAAACAGGCAGAATTTTCGATATTGGAGTGACGAAAATCCTCGGGAAATCCATCAGGAACCCCTCCATAGCCCAAAAGTGACTGTGTGGTGTGCTCTTTCCCGCCTAGGCGTCTGGGGGCCCTACTTTTTTGAAGAAAATGGGCAAACCGTAACGGTCAACAGCGAGCGCTATTGTTTCATGCTGGAAAATTTTCTTAGACCCAAAATGGAAGAAAATGGCGTGGAAAATGTGTGGTTTCAACAGGATGGTGCAACCACCCACACATCGCGACGATCAATGGACATTCTCAGGGAACTGTTTCCCGGTCGCCTCATTTCTCTGAGAGGTGATGTTGGCTGGCCGCCGCGCTCACCGGATCTCACTCCATGTGACTTCTTCCTTTGGGGTTACCTCAAATCGAAGGTTTACCAGCATCGACCAAGGACCCTTCTTGCTTTACGAAGGGAAATTGCTCGGGCAATTGAAGAAATTCCTGTGGAAATGACGGTGAAAGTCATGGAAAGCTACCGCGAGCGCCTAAATAAGTGTATCCGCTCCCAAGGACGACATTTGAGTGATGTGCTTTTCAAACTTAAATTTAAAAAGGGCATAAAATTTGCGATATGTTAATAAAAAAAAATTTTTGACAAGCTGAGTGGTTTTAATTTTATAACGTTTTGAAATCGGATAGGTTTTTCTGCCCCACCCTGTATGTAGCAGGGTTGCCTTTTTGAGCGAGCGCAATATCGTTTTAGCCAAATGTTTGTGATTTTCGATTTTCAAACCGAATATGGACCCAACCGATAGGGTTTGATTCCCTGATGAGGAATCCTCGGTCAAATTTAATTCTGACCGAGGGGTCGGCCCTCCGTCAGCACGATAACTTTCTAATGGATTGTCCTAGAGACTTGAGATTTTCAGGGCGAGTTCGGTTCCCAAATGCCTCGGTTAAGTTCATAAACCAGCCAAATCGTACAGGGTGTTCCATAAAATATGGCCATTCCAAAATTTTTTGTTTTGTCAATATCTTTGACAAAACAAAACGCATCAAAATAAAATGTTGCAGTCACATGCAAGATGCAGAACCAAAAAAAAATTCCATTGGAATATTGAAAAGAAGAAACTTCATATTTCCATAAGAAGATATCTAATTCGAATGAAATTTATTTTGTGAATGATATACTGAATGTTCATACAAAATTTTGTGGCATTGTGTTAACAGAACCATAGAAAATTCAATTGGAATTATGAAAATAAGAATAGTTATATTTCCATAACAGGATATCAGATTCGAGTGAGTTTTTTTTGTGAATGAAGATTGATATACTGAATGTTCATACAAAATATTGGGGCCATAGTGTTAACAGGACCATAAAAAATTCAATTGTAATATTCAAAAGAAGAATCTCTATATTTCCATAACAGGATATCCGATTCGATTGAAATTTATTTCGTGATACAAGACTGATATACTGAATGTTCATGAAAGATTTCACTCGAATCAAATATTGTGTTATGGAAGTATAAAGGTTCTTCTTTTGAATATTACAATTGAATTTTATATGGTTCTGTTAACACCATGGCCACAAAATTTTGTCACTGAAATTCAAATAATTACCCCTTAAAGAAAATAATCCGTCAATGCAACAGTCATAAAACCGTGTTATGATAATCCTTCTGAACGGAAAGTTCAAACTCATTATTCAACCTTTCTAAATCAATAGGACAAATCCGCACAGGTGTCGTATTCTCGACAAGGGATCTTTCAAAGCGAATACGAACTTCATTGTGCGTTGTGCATTTTTGCAGGTGAAAGAGGGACTTGCGCAATGAAGTTAGTATGCGCTTCGAAAATCACTTGTCAAGAATACGGCACCAATATCATCCCAATCATCCTTTGAAAGATCCCAACTAATTAACATGACAAATCTCCCAGAGAAAGCCGCACGAATAACCATGAATAGATCTCCTTGTCCGTATTCGTGACATTCCTGTATAAGGAAAATTTTGTATATGACTTGAGAAACCCATTTGTATATGACTTGAGAAACCCATTTGTGCCCGTTGTCCCCATATGAGGACGGTAAGAATAATATTTTTTTTGAATTACAGTGTTCTCTTATGACGAACTCTGGTTGCCGTTTTCCTTTAAATAGGCATCTAGTTCAAAGAATTTTCCATCAGTTCTAATAGATATCGCGTACTTACTATGCAACAGTTATCGAATTATCCGCGTTCATATCGCTGACCACATGTTGTTATTCAAGTGAATATTACTAAATATAAAAAAGCATTGAACACGGTTTTTATTATTCATTTTACTTAAGGAGTTCTGTGAAAACTGTTGATATTATTTTAGGTTAGTAAATTTCAATTTGGTATAGATAAGGGGTACGAAAAAGTGACTGTCCCCATATGATGCCATTGGGCACTTCTCCAGTAGAGATAATTTTAGTACGGATGTTCAATATTCGCGTATTACTCGGTGTAAATTGGATCAATTGGGTTTTTGCAGTTTCGTTCAGACATATGCAACCTTGTAATTCAACCTTTTTAAGGAAGGTCCTTTAAAATCCTTCAGGCAGCAATTGAAAGCATCCAATATGAAGATGATGTTGTCTTCATTCCACCTGACATTGATGGTCAAACTGAGGAAAAAGATATTGATGAAGATGTTCTGATTTCAAACGATCAACCATCAGATATTCCTGGTGGATCTATTCTAACGAAGAAGAAGATTTTTTCAACGAAGTGGACTACCTGCCATTGTCTGACTTGATAAGCATTTGGAGAAATACGCAGATGATTGTGCAAGGATATTCCCTCCTGAACGGACAAAATAGCCTTATGACATCGCAATGGAGGATACTGAGACATATCTGAACACTCTAGAGGAAGTGAAACTTGATTTAGGTAATCATGACCCGATGGAGTTATTTCAATTATTTTTCGACAAGACTGTAACTGCTACCTACTATATGAAAGTAAACAGGAAAGTTATGCTTTTCAGGGCATCATGGTCAATGTATGACCTAAATGTATGAGATACAGGGTGATTTTTTTAAGTGTTTCATTAGACGTTTTCGAGGAAGGAATTGTAATACAGATTCAAGATTTTGGAGTTTCGTTTAAGAGTACATGAACTTTTATTGTAAAATATTTTCAAGAGGAATCTACTTCCGGTTTCACCGGAAACGAATGTAACTTCGTTATTTCAAATGCAACACCCTGTATATTTATACATATTCGAATTCTTCGTTCAATTCTACACTGATTTGATGTATGATATGTGCAACCACTCAAGCGGTTCTTGAATTATAGCCTGATTATCAAATTTTTTGAAAAAAAGGTTGTCACAAATTATGGTCCATATCTTCAAGATCCCTCATTACAAGAATTTCTCTTTGCGAAAGTGGAACAAAAGAAAGTACGCTGATGCTGTTTCTTGTATAACTTATGAGGAAATATTATACAGGGTGTCTGAAAAAGGGCCTCAAAGTGAGCCTCAATAAAACTATGAAATCTCACTTTTTTCAAATGGCAACCCTATAATTTTGTAATTCCAATCGATGGCTCGTCAAAAACTAGTTAGGGTGTCCCGAACATTTCATGCCTCTAAAATCAGTAGTTTTGCCGTTATTGAATAAAATTTGAATTTCAGGATTTAATCAAGGTTTCTTAGCATTTATTAGGATAGAAATTCTCAAGAAGGCTGTGTCTGTTGATTTATAATGCATTTTAGAGAACTGTCATTTATACTTTTTTGATCCATAGGGCACTATGCAAAATATGAATTACAGTAACATTGATGTATTGAATATGTCTTTCATTTATGGTGAATGTAACAAAATATTAGAAAGGGCAGTCAGAATTTTTAACGAAAGAAATCCACATTTACCACCTTTAACAAAATCGAAGTTCAGGAAGTATCAAAACAATTTTCTCCGTAGTGAAAGCATTAACCAAAAACGGAATCGTGTGAATACAGTAACAGATCATTCATTATCTATTACTGTATTCACTCGTGTCCGTTTAGGGCTAAGGCTTCCAGTACGGAGTAAATTGTTTTGATACCTCCTGAACTTTGATTCCGTTAAAGTCAGTAAATGTGAATTTCGTTCGTTGAATTTCTAATTACCTGTTCTATGAATTTGTTACATTTGCCGCAAATAAAAAACATACCCTTGATATATCATTCCAGTGAAATTATTATTGCATGTTATGCTTAGTGCTTGATCTGTAAGAAAAAGTAAGAATGACAGTTCCTAACATAGCCTACTTCAAAAATGCAAGCTTACAAACTGTGCGAAACCTGTCTTTAATCGTGAAATTCGAATTTTATTGAATAACGGCCAAAATACTGATTTTAGAGGCATAAAACATTCGGGACACTATAACTGGTTTTTGACGAGCAATCGATTGGAATTACAAAATTATAGGGTTGCCATTTGAAAAAAGTGAGATTTCATAGTTTTATTGAAGCTCACTTTGAGACCCTTTTTCAGACACCCTGTATAATATTTCCTCATAAGTTATACAAGAAACAGTATCAGCGTACTTTCTTTTGTTCCACTTTCGCAAAAAGAAATTCTTGTAATGAGGGATTTTGAAGATATGGACACTAATTTGTGATAACCTTTTTTTCAAAAAATTTGATAATCAGGCTATAATTCAAGAACCGCTTGAGTGGTTGCACATATCATACATCAAATCAGTGTAGAATTGAACGAAGAATTCGAATATGTATAAATATACAGGGTGTTGCATTTGAAATAACGAAGTTACATTCGTTTCCGGTGAAACCGGAAGTAGATTCCTCTTGAAAATATTTTACAATTAAAGTTCATGTACTCTAAAACGAAACTCCAAAATCTTGAATCTGTATTACAATTCCTTCCTCGGAAACGTCTAATGAAACACTTAAAAAAATCACCCTGTATACAGAGGAAGGGCACTACCCAGCTAAAATGGATAAGAAATTGAGATGCAAAGAGTGTCATCAAAAAGTTCGCTGGCAATGTATAATGTTGTGCAAAACAAGTTTATGCCTAGAACGTAACTATTTCTTGAATATCCATACAAAATGATATAATGAACATATTTTCATAATGGAGTAGTATTTTCTGTTCTTTCATTCCACACAATAAATGTTTTGTTATGCCTATGATATTTCCTCTTCCACTGCGCTTCAGACGACACGGCTTTCCTGAATAAATCAAAAAATGGTCATATGCTGAAAGTTGGATCGAAAAATTCTTTTGATGATGCACAAAATTGGTTTCGAGCAAACGGGCTTCTGCTCAATGCTGAAAAAACACAGAGCTTACTCTTTACTAATAGGGCACATGATAACAAATCTATGTCATATCTGGGGGTAACTTTCCAGTCCTCATTATGTTGGAGAGAGCACATTGATGAACTGAGCCGGAAGCTGTCAACTTCCATCTACTTAATAAGGAGGGTAAGCAAAATAACCAATACTGAAACAGCTAAACTCACTTATTACTCGACTTTCCACAACCAGATGATGTATGGCATAATTGTGTGGGGACAGAGTAGTGCTGCAGAGAAGATCCTTCTGAAACAGAAGCAGGCCATAAGAGCCTTATACGAAATGAAGTCAACAGATAGCTGTCGAGAGATATTCAAAAGAGAGGGTATACTTACCAGCGTTTCTCTATTTATACTCACCTGTCTAAAATATGTCCATCAAAATCAAAATAAATTTCCTAAAAACTCCCACTTCCATAATTATCATACACGAGAGAAAGAAAAATTCACGATTCCATACTCAAGGTTGAAAAAAACACAGCAGGGTTTAAACTACACTTGCCTGAAATTATATAATAGACTACCTGAATATCTGAGGAAATTGAATGCTGTTGGCTTTCATAGAGCAGTTAAAAATCTATTATTGGAAAAGACCATATACAGTATTGATGAATTTTGAAATGATTTACTTTTGTTTTCACATGTTTGTTTGTCTTACTTGTTAATGTGATCAATTCGTCTTATACTTATTCAGTGTTTGAAATATCTTATATATTTTCATTTATATATTTTATAATTACTTTGCATGACAGACCGTGTAAAACTTTGACGGTAACAATTATTTATTTGTTTACTTTACTGTAGGTTTTTAGTAGCAAATAAATATCTATCTATCTATCTATCTATCTATCTATCTATCCATATGTGCCCAACGTCCTCATATGAGGACACACCTTTAAATAGAAAAAAACAAGCATGATCATCAAAATTTCATCATATT
Source organism: Propylea japonica (assembly GCA_013421045.1). Lineage (NCBI taxonomy): Eukaryota > Metazoa > Arthropoda > Insecta > Coleoptera > Coccinellidae > Propylea > Propylea japonica. Next base: position 28,583,686 of record CM024247.1, read on the forward strand.
CATGTTTTTACAGTTGTAAATATACATTGTTCCAATTCTGATGAAAAAATTCGAAAATTTTTATCCATGGGAACAAATGGGTTAATGCTGAGTATACGAATTATTCGAAATTGAAATATGTAAAAAATCAATAATTAATTCTGATGATGCGATACTATTAAAATTTTGCATGAACATTTAGTATATCATTCTTCTCTCATGAAATAAATTCCGCTCGAATCGAATAGCTTGTTATGAAAGCATGAAGATTCTTCTTTTCAATATTCCAATTGAGATTTTTATGGTTCTGTTAACACTAGGTATGGATTCAAAATTTTGCATGAGGCTTATTATTTGCATCTTGCATGTGGTCACAAAATTTTGATGGTTTCGTTTGGTTTGTGATATTGAGGAAAAAATTTTTTGAATGGCCATATTTTGTGGAACACCCTTCACGATTTGGCTGGTTAATGAACTTAACGGCGACATTTGGGAACCGAAATCACTCTGGAAATCTCAAGTCTCTGGGACAATCCCTTCGAAAGTTATCGTGCTAACGACTGGCCGGGCGGACAGAATTGAATTTGACCACGGATTTATCATCACGGAGTCGAATCCTATCGTTTGAGACCATTTTCGGCTCAATATGCGAAAACTACAGACATTAAGGCAAAACGATATTGCACTCGTTTAAGTAGAACGAGCGTCAAAAAGAATACAATAGAGAAAAATAGAAAGCGAAAAATATTGTAACACATTTCGAAAAAATATTTTTTGGAGGAATTCATGAATATAAGTATAATATAATATTAGTATTGACTCTTGATACAGACTCAGCATGCAATACTTCTTCTGATACTGTGAATTGTGAAAAAATTATTTTCATTAGTATAATTTATATTAATATTTATTTTTGCCCTTTAATTCCACCATATAAGGGGCAACCACAGTCGAAATAAAACCTTTATTAATAGTTATATAATCAACTAAATTATTGAAGAGAACGACTAATGGTTAAAATATTTTAACGCTTTCGCTATGCTCACGCGTTAATAGTTCGAGGCCATTAGTCGCCAGAATAATAACCGAGTTGATTACAAGATTTCTCCTACGACCTCAATATGAATTCTGTATAAATTCTTGATCGAACATATTTCACATATAATATAAAATTCTATCTATCTGTTCCAGTAGAGTTTTGACATTACTCTATTGCATCTGAATTCTTTGTGTTCGGTTGACCATGGAAATTGCACATTAAAATAACATAAATTGAACTAAAACATTGAGTTTAAAAATTTATTATTAATAATAATATTAATATAAAATTTATTTTTAAACTCAATGACTAAAATGGACCAAATTACCTTTTATTTTTAGGTCGACAGAAAAAATTAATGTGAAAGGAAAGTTGAAACTCAAACAACAAACACTCACCATTATTCAACCGTTCTAAATCAATGGGACAAATCCGCACAGTATTATCCCAATCATCCTCTGAAAGATCCCCAACTAATTAACATGACAAATCTCCCAGAGGAAGCCGCACGAATAGCCATGAACAGATCTCTTTGTCCGTATTCGTGACATTCGTGTGTGCGCTGTGTGAGGAAATTAAGGAAGAAAACAAATTGCTCTATTGAAATTCCGATAGAGTAAGGCTCTTTTTCATCGGCCCTAGAACCAACAAATGCGGCGAAAATAGACTCACCTACACGTTTGGGGTAAACCACGCTTAATCTTTTGTCCCCCCTATGTTTGCCGACCCTGTGGATTGTTTATATTGGACGAGGTGGGACAGGTAACGGATCATGAGGATGGAACTGGAATAGGTGAGTAGGATCAGGATGGTATATCCTGGGGATTTCAATTTTTTACAGGATTTTTTGCGACTAGATGGTGATATTTCAGCGTGTTATGAGGACATGTGGTGAACTTTTATGTTCCAGATACATAGTTGGGCAGATATTATTATTATGAAAAGTAACAGAGTAGAGGTGTTATAAGCTATACAGTCAAATAAAAAAAATTCAACGAAATATTTTAGGTAATTGAAGAAAAAAATGTAGATAATATCTTCAGTGTAGTGTGATCCAGGCATCCTATCCGTTCTTGAAGGCATTTGTAGAAGACGCATTAAGTAGATCTCCAGGCAACCTGTTCCAAAGATGGAATACTTTATTGTTAAAATACTGTTTCCTCTGAGATGATCGGAAATCCTCTCTTTTGAGCTTGACTGAATGTCCGCTAAGGTGATCGATATTCAAGAAGAAGAGTTGCTGGACATCCGCGCCAAAGTGGGCCTTGAAGGTGAACATCATATTGCCCCTTGTTCTTCTCTCCTCAAAGCTGGGCAAATTTAATATACGCAGCGTCTCCTGATCGTAACCGTAGGAAAAGCGAGTTTTCCATCGTTAAACTGATTCGAGAAAAAGTTATTGAAGAGTTCGGCTTTCGCCTTGATGATTATCTGTACGAAAATTGATATTTAATTGTTTGAACCAAGAGGTAACATAATTATTATTTATTTATTTGTTTAGTGTATGGCAACATTACAGGTAATTACATAAAAAAAAATGAGCTGCCTATGCCATCTTTATTAAGGTGGCAGACTCATGTACCGGGTTTTTCACTATAATTTGACCCCCCCTTTAACTTTGTTACTAAAGGAGATACAAAAAAAAAAAAATTTTCGTATAAAAGTTTCACGAAATCAACTGAGGTTTTTTGATATGAGTCCAGAAACTGAAATATATACAGGGTGGCCAACATATTGATGGCAACTTCATTTTTTCAAATGGAACACCCTGTATATTTTTCCATGTTTGGCTAGCTCTTTTTCCTCTGATTTCGAATATGTAACATATGTTGGTCTATCTCTTTTATTCTGAGAACCACAGAGTTTCAAATTTTAAGAACCAACTGCCAAGATCTGTAATCATTTTAAAAAGTGGCAGAGTGCGTTTACTGAAAATGCTCATTTTTGGAGTTATAATAACGTCAATGGGAAGATATACAGGTTGAACAACATTGAATGCAACTATATTTTTTCAAATGGGACACCCTGTCCTGTATATTCTTCCTTTTTTTGATAGGCTATTTCCTCCTGATCTCGAATATAAATGTGTATGTGGATGTGTCTCTTCAATTTTCAGAGTTTCAAAGTTTTGAAATGATGACACCGAATAAAAAAATATGTGAAATACCTACGAAATTCTTTATATCCAAACAATCTACCTAAGAGTATTATTTTAGAATGAATACTTAACAATTACTTAACACTTATGAACTTAATAGTTCATATAGTTGTCTCAAGTTGCTTAGACTACTTTTGATAGCATTATTATGATGGCTCTGATTCAAGTCAGAAATTAAAGCTTCAAAATTTGTTTCTAATCATTACAATATTATCATTATTCTTTGTGCGTTGACGGGATTAGTTCCGAATTATGGGTTTAATATTGATTGTTTTTATATCATTTATATTATTCTCCGCTTTCATTGATTGTCATTATTGCTGAAGTAAATTTTTTCCTGCAGGAACGGCTATAAAAACGTGTCCAACGGTGTTAAATCGGGACTATTTGGTGGCCATAAAATGGGTGTGCCATTACCAATCCAAAGATCAAATTGGCCACTTAAATATTCACGAACTTCCAAAACGCTATGCCAGATGGTTATTGAAATTTGAAACTCTATGGTGCTCAGAATAAGAAATATAGACCAACATATGTTACATATTCGAAATCAGGGGAAAAAGAGCTAACCAAATATGGAAAAATATACAGGGTGTTTCATTTGAAAAAATGAAGTTGCCATCAATATGTTGGCCACCCTGTATATATTTCAGTTTCTGGACTCATATCAAAAAACATCAGTTGATTGCGTGAAACTTTCATACGAAACATTTTTTTGTATCTCCTTCAGTAACAAAGTTAAAGGGGGGGTCAAATTATAGTGAAAAACCCGGTACACTAGGTCCGGGTTCCCTTGTCAATTGGTCCTTAGAAGAAGTGCCTGTGATCCTTTTACCAGGAGATCTGAAGATAAAGTGAAGATTGTTTGGCACCTCTTGTGTTAGTTCATTTAGCGTTACTCAGGGTGCACCACATGGAGGCGAACTAACCCTACACCCCAGCTAATACAATACATGAAACAAAAAATCTTCAGCTGAGGTGAGAGTCATACTATTCTACATATGAGAGAGCTCATGGAATTTTTTTGCGTCTAGATGGCGATATTTCAGTGTGTTCCAGATACATACTTGGGCAGATATTATCATCATTATTATGAAAAGTAACAGGAAAGAGGTGTTATAACCTATACCGTTAAATAAAAAAAAACATTCAACGAAATATTTCAAGTAATTGAGAAAAATTATGTGTATCTTCAGTTGGTGTGATCCAAGCTAGAATTTTATATAGACTCAAATATTTCGTTTGACTTAAATTTAAAAAAATATTCAGTCTAGATCTATATTTAGAAAATATCCCTTAATTCTACGGGGAAATATGTAGTTAAACTCTGCCTAGCAACAGCCCCAGATTCAAGTGGTAGGTACTTGAAAGGGTCTGATCGACCTAACGTAAGAGGTCAGGCAGTTGCATTGGTTAAAGTCGAACCGTAAATACATTCTCAAACAGAGAATCATCTTTCAAATCAGTGCATTCAAAAGTATAGGTATCACTTACTCAAAGCTGCGAGTTCTAGTGATCAGAGCATAAGGTGTTAAATAAATAGTGGGAAGTATTTAATTTCAATCACGCGCATAGTCATCATTATATTTTGTATACAGCAGAATATAAGCAAGTGTATTTTCGTGGTCCTACGACATAGGACAATTGCATATCTTCTATTTTAAGGGTCCCTCAAGACGGATCGAAATAGTCTAGATATTTTTCATAGTCCTCGAGCTAGGATAATTTTCATGGTCTCCGAGCCACATAGTCGATGTTTTTCATGGTCCTTCGAGCCACATGGTCGATATTTTTTAGAACAGATGCTGGACATCCTAGCCAAAGTGACCAAGAAGAACCTTGAATGTGAATATCATATTGCCCCTAGTTCTTCTCTCCTTAAAGCTGGGTAAATTGAATATACGCAGCCTCTCCTCATGTGAAGGTAACCATAGGGAAAGCGAGTTAACCATCGTTGAACAGATTCGAGAAAAAGTTATTGAAGAGTTTTGGCTTTCGCCTTGATGATTATCTCTACGAAAATTGATATTTCATTTTTTGAATCATTATTATTATTCATTCATGAATAAATGAGAACTTAAAACACAATACTTTCAAAATGCTTCCATCTGGATCATCTGTTCTTCATCTGGCTCATCTGTTCTTCATCTGGCTCATCTGTTCTTCATCTGGCTCATCTGTTCTTCATCTGGATCATCTGTTCTTCAAAGATCGCTACAGAAACCTACTGAAGGGCAATCATTAGCAGACAAAATTTTCGACCAAATATCTGCATTTTGAGAAGTTAATCTTTTGTCTCCCCATATTTGCAGACCCTGTGGATTGTTTATATTTGACGAGGTGGGACAGGTAACGGATGATGAGGATGGAACTGGAATAGGTACGTCAGTAGGATCAGGATGGAGTATCCTAGGGATTTCAGTTTTTCACAGAATTTTTTGCGACTAGATGGCGATATTTCAGTGTTTTATAAGGACATGTGGTAAACTTGTTGTTCAAGATACTTGGGCAGTTGTCAATGAAGAATTTCGGCTTTCACCTTGATGATTATATCTAAAAAAAATTAAAATATATTTTAACTAATAAAATACATAAAACAAAAAACCTAAGCTAAGGTCAGTGCAAACGGGGTGCCATGTTATTTAACATATGATATTAGAGCTCGGGGAAAAACTGCAGTAAAAAAAATTAAGAAAGCCCTGAGCAGGTGACTTTGAGCGCTCCTTCATTGGTGGAGAAATGAGGCTATCGCCTCAAAAATTTGTATAGGACTTGAAATTGATACTGAATATATAAATGCTAAGTATCAGCACGAGCGGAAGAATATGCCAGAAATTATTCAATAACTGAAATCTGTGAAAACTTGACAAATAAAAAAATTTAATTCTATGGTTCTGATGATGCGATTCTCTCGAAACTTTGCACCAATATTCAGTATATCAATTTTTATTCACAAAATAAATTTCAATCGAATCAGTTTTCTTGTTGTGAAAATATAAGGATTCTTCTTTTCACTATTGCAATTGAATTTTCTATGATTCTAATGATGCGATCCTCTTCAAATTTTGCATGAACATTCAGTACCTATATCAATCTTCATTCAATTAATTTTACGCGAATCGGATATCTTGTTGTGGAAATATAAAGTTTCTTCTGTTCAATATTCCAATTGAATTTTCTATATTAACACTTTAGTAACAACATTTTGCAAAAGGCTTATTATAAGCATCTTGCATAAGGCCTCAAAACTTCATTTCGATTGGTTTCGTTTTGTCTTAGATATCGATTAACAATAGTTATTTAATAAACTAGGTTATTGAAGACAGCGACTAATGGTCTAATTAGTCGCTCGATTAATAACCGAGTTTATTACAAGATTTTTCCGACGATCTCAGTATGATTTGTGTATGAATTCTTGATTGAAATACATTTTCATTCTGCACAAGACATACATTTGTCATAATGAAATTTCTATGTATCTATGTTCCAGTAGAGTTTTGACATTTCTCGTAGTGCTTCTGAATACTTTGTGAACGGTTGCCATGAGGATTGCACATTAAAATAGCCAAAAATTTGGGCATTAAAATGGGTCATTAATGATCAATTTCGTACACATTGAAATCACCTTTTGTTTAGAGGTCGGCGGAAAAAAATTTTAATGACCATATTTTATTGAACACACTGTACGATTTGGCTGGTTAACGAACTTGACCGCGGCATTTAGGAACTGAACCTACCCTGAAAATCACAAGTATCTAGGACAATCCCTTCGTAAGTTTTCGTGCTATCGGTCGGACGGACGGCCTCGCGGACAGAATTGAATTCGACCACGGATTCCTCATCAGGGAGTTGAATCCTATCGTTGAGGCCATTTTCACCTCAAAATTCGAAAGTTCTAGACATTTGGGCAAAACGATATAGCACTTGTTTTAGTAGAACGAGCACTCAAAAACATTCTAACCGTTTTCACATTTCACAGAAGATAAAAGTTTGAAAAATCTTCTATCGAATGCAAAGTGTTCAACAATTATTGAATCCCAAAGAAGAGCTCAAATATCCTTCAAGTGGATTATCCAACAAAAACATCGGTGTTTAATCCGAAAATAGCTCAAACCGAACAGATATGATTGAATATGATGAACATTGACCTTCCCTCAAACTTTCACCCTGCAACTTGATCCAACATGCGAAAGGCATCCACTTTGTCTACGTCTATTCTCCAGGAAAACAAAAACAACATAGGAACTAAACGGTGAAAACAAGGAAGACATATTATCCAGATTATTCTGTCTGTGACGTATCAATTCCTGTCTAATGTGACGCACTAGTGGGCACTCAACACAGAAATCTGATCTTGACCTTGATTTAGGTTTCCCCTCGTTAGAGAGTCCTTTGATCCTTCTGGATATCCTTATGGGGGACATTAAACTTAAGGGTTTATGTTTATTCGGTAAAATAAATCAATCAAGTTCTGTAGGGTTCTCAAAATTAATAGTAGGATGTAAATATTAGATCCGAGACGAAATTTCCTCATCCAGATTTGGTTTCTTATATTAAATCAAACGGGCACAGTTTATTTCAAGAGAATTCTAGAAAGAGTGGGAATACATGGTTGTGTTTCTACGTAGACCAAGCGCTAGAGGTAAGTGAGTATGCAAAAATAGAATGATGAATTTTGCCAACAGATTTGAGTGATTGAAGGGTCCAAGAATATTAATGTGAATCTTGCCGGTCAATTTTTCTCTTATTCGTTAAGGAAAATCCAGCAGATATTGATCGGATTTTGGTGTCATTGTTTTCATTTAGGCCTCCTGAAACCAACAGGTAGCGGTCTGCGTTAGTTTAGAAAATATGAGCCCCAAAGTTCCAAAATGTTGCTTTCCATTCTTTTTCACTATAAAAACACAGTTTTACCGCTCCAGTTTAGTCTATATCACCTTTGTACATTCACATAACGATTCGGTTAGTTTAATTTCAGGTATATTCAATAAAATATAGAAATTCTAGAATTACCACTTATCCACAAAATCAAGGGAATGTCAGCTGTTCTTCATGGTAGGTTTGGCACTGCCGCAAATTCTTTCGCATGTATGATTCGAGGCCTTCCCGTAATTTCCGCCATCGTTTGATATGTCACCCGCCGAAGAGGAACCAGTAGTGCCAAACTTACCTTGAAAACGACGCGCATTTCTACGAATTTATGATTAGGTGTACCTAGAATTTCGACAATTTCCATTAATTATTGAATATTCTTGAAATTAAACTAATCGAAATATTATGTGAATGTTCAAAAGTGATATAGAGTAAATTGGAGCAGTAAAGCTTTGAGAAGGCCTAAATGAACAAAATGACACCAGAATCTGATCGATATATGCTGGACTATTCCAAAAAATTGACCGGCAAGATCCACATTATTATTCTTGTACCTTTTCTTCACTCAAATCTGTTGGCAAAATTCGTCACCCTATTTTTGCTTACTCACTTACCTCTAGCACCTTGTCTAACGAGGATGTATCGATATCTAGTCAATCTCATCGAGATATAATAGAGAAGAGACGCTATGATATACAATTGAGTAAGGAAAAATAGTACCACTGGGCGGGGCTAAGTCCTGTTCAAATAAAGTCTTTTGAATATCAAATAAACAATTTTTTTTCTTCAGGCGATAATATACACAGATAAAAATATATCAGATTACCAACACAGACTAGCAAAAATTTCGAATGCGGATCTGTTCAGTACTAATCCCTACCTGTGATATGTTTTTCCTCTAATTTTCTTCTTATCTGTCTCTTCCCTGCTTGAAGAAAGCTTTACAGTGCACGATACCATTTTATTGTATATTATTTTGCAGAAAAAAATCACAATTCAACTAGAAACAGGCGCAAGAAACACAATTTCTCCAGAAAATTCAACGATTCTTAAATTTGACGTTAGGTGGTAGTAATATGGCGTGATATCACGTTTATTTCAATGATGGCAACTCTATACTATCCTATCTCTATGAGTCAATCTAGACCAGTTCCATATAAACAAAATATCCCGATATCATAGCAACGAACAATAACTTATTAAAAGTGTCGGTCTAAAGTTTGATGTCAAATAAGTAAACCAGAGTTACGTAATAAATAGGAAAAAAGATGTCCACCGAAATTGTAAAAATCAATAAATTGGAGTATCGAGCCGTTATCAAATACCTGTATCGGCTGTATCCAAAAGGGTTGAGGTAAGCAGATTTACGAAGATATGCTGAATACCCTTGGAGATCAATGTCCTTCGTATGCAACCGTGAAAAACTGGACTGCAAGCTTCAAAAGAGGTAAATTTTTCATTGGATATGATGACCGATCGGAAGGTCAGTTGCTGTGTCAGTCTCCGAAAATATAGATGCAGTTCAGGACATCATTTCATCAGACCGTCGAATTAGGCTAAAATGGATATCTGAAGCAATGAATATTTTATATGAAATCGTTCATCATATAGTTCACGTAAATTTGGACATAGGAAAAATTTCTGAAAATGGATCCCAAAATGTTTGAATGTTGACCGAAAGCGTGCGAGGGTAGTAGAACTAGTAGAAGCATTACTTCAGATTAGTGTTAGATTTGAAAACGATTTATATTTCTTTAACTGAATTGTTACTATGGATGAGACTTGGGTACATTTCTACGATCCAGAAACAAAGCAACATTCGAATGAATGGCGACACTTTTGGTTCTCCAAGACCTAAGAAGTTTATGTCCAAAAATCTGCTGGAAAGTTATTTTTTCATTTTTTCGGGATTGCCATGGGGTAATCTTGATTGGTTTTTTCGAATAAGGGTAGAAAAATAAATGGAGGTTACCATACGACATTACTGACCACTCTACGGAAAAAACTTGAAAAGAAAAGATGCGGAAAGCTATCCAAAGGTTTTATTTTCCAGGTTTAGCTCCGTCCGACTATCATCTCTTTTCTCAACTGAAAAAAGTTTAAAAGGTCGTAACTTGCTTCTAACTAGAATAATAAAAGCTGTGGAGAGCTTTTGACACGACTAGACTCTAGAGGTGGTTGCAGGTAATGAATGTATCCAATTAAGAGGAGAATATGTTGAGTAATAAAATTTTTTGACATTGAAATTTTGTTTGCTTCTATAGTAGGCTAAAAATTTTCAATGTATCCTCGTATATCAGTTGGCTCACCTATAGTCAGATCTCACGTTTTACACATATTGACTTCTCTCCACCATTACCTAGTTCTAAATATTTCAATGAAAACATTTCAACACCTACAACTACCAAGTCTGTCATATTGATCGGTCAAAAGTCGCGAATAACGAGTTTGGGACAAGCATTTCATTTCATTAAGATTTTCCCGCGTTCAACAATTCCTGTATCAGTGTATATCGTCACTCCAATTTGCTTTCAATAGACAGCCAGCTTTTAAAAGAGTGGAAAGCAGCACAATCATTTCAGACATTCCAGTAACTGAACGAGCTCTTCGGCGAAGAGCCCAGGACGCGTATTGGCATTGTCCACTATGCTGCAACACATACATGGGGTTGCAACGCGGTAAAGAATGACCGAAGCCATGCTGTCTTTACCCAGTCTACCCATGCTAGAGACATACAGGGTTTTCCTTTTAAGTTGGCCTAATAGACGTTTTTGCAGTACTAGTGAATATTTCTTTCTCAAATTTTAGGAGGAGCCGTGTGGATGAAGGAACTCTTCACCTAAAATATTTTCAAGTCAGCAGTGTTGCCACGTCTATCTCAAACGCATATCTACTTTCTTATTTCAAATGTAAATTTGAAAGTATCGAATACTGTAAATTGAATATGGGGTTACCATTTGAACATTTCGAAATATTTCAATTGTAAGTTCCACACTTTCAGAACAAAATCTTTCAAGAACCTTACGATGTATCAGAATACTGATTGTACCACATGAATGTATGGACTCTCTACTATGAGACTTTGGTTCCGTTCGCATAGCAAATAATAGAGATATTGCATTTCCAAACTTGCAATGCAGATATAAAAAATTTCAAGAAAGAAAATTCAAGAGTGCATGGTAGAGAATTTTTTTCAGTAGATTATACCTACTACGAATTGGTAGGTATTGAATCGATAAATAAATAAAAATATACGTATAGTCCATTCACGAAAGGTTGAGCACATAGTAGGCGTTTTCTTTATTTATCCGAAGTTGGCAGTATTTACTGTCATAAAGTAAAATAAAGTCAACGTTGCCGAATGTACTCGGTCTCGTCCGACGAGCTTGCGAGTTATCAGAGAACTCTATGCAATATTAACAACATTGCGTATCAATCTGACAAGAAAATAAAGAACATAACTTAGAATTTTAATATACACAGTGGAATATGTCAAATTTCCATGGCCAACCGACGGCTCAACCTTTCGTGAACGGACTATAGTTGTATTTGATTTAAAAAGTAGATATGCGTTTGAGATAGACGTGGCAACACGGTCGACTCGAAAATATTTTAGGCGAAGAGTTCCTTCATCCCCAAGGCTCACCCTAAAATTTGAGAAAGAATTATTCACTAGTTCTCCAAAAACGTCGAATAGGCGTAGTAACATAAAGTTACTACGACTCAGCACAGGAAGGTGTTCAGACGAAGTAAATATTATATCCTATATCCTATTGTAATATTGTATCGTGGATACGCTCCCATTCTCGAAGCACTATTTAGGTACTGCGTTCCAACTAGCATGTCTTTGAGTGCACTGTTTAGAAAATAGTCACTTTCTGCTAATGTCAACAGGGAGTCGAACCCTATCGTTGAAGACCATTTTCGGCTCAAAATTAGAAAATTATAGACATTTAGGCAAAACGATAGAGCACTCGTTCGAGTGAAACGAACGCTCAAAAAATGTCATGAGAAACAACAAAAGAAGAAATGATAACTTTTCCCTATAAATACGAATTGAGATCATTTCTGAGTTTGCAAAAAAGCAATAAATCATCAAAGCAGAAAATCCTTGTTCGCCTAAATATTGTATGTAAGATGCTCATAATAAGTCTTATGCAAAAGTTTGTAGCCATAGTGTTCACAGGACCATAAAAAATTCGATTGGAATATTGAAAAGGATAAACTTCCTATTTCCATAAAAATATCCGATTTGTGAAATTTATTTTGTGAATGAAGACTGATATACTGAATGTTCATGCAAGATTTCAAGAAGATCACATCATTAGAACCAATAACTTCATTTTTTTTCATTATTTATTTCATTTTTTTAAATAATTTCCAGAATATGATCCCAATTGTGTTGAGATTCTGCATTTATATATTTGGTATCAATCTCAAGTCCAAGATAAAATTTTGAGGTAATAGTCTCATTGCTCCACCAATGAACGAGCGCTAAAAAGCTCCTGCTCAGGGCTTTCCTTAAATCATGTATAGCCCGTTCACGAACGTTTGAGCGCATAGTAGGCGTTTGTTTATTTATCTGAAGTTGGCAGTATTTGCTGTCATAACGTAAAATAAGGTCAACGTTGCCGAATGTACCCGGCCTCGTCCGACGAGCTTGCGAGTTATCAGAGTACTCTATGCAATATTAACAACCTCGCGTATCAATCTGACAAGAAAATAAACATCATAATCTAAAATTGCAATATACACAGTGGAATATGCCAAATTTTCATGGCTAACAGACGGCTCAAACTCTCGTGAACTCTCGTATGTATACAGATGTGGAAGAAACGGATGGAAACAGGGGAGTTTCAGTGTTAAATTCACGCTGGCTCGGAGTCCAGTGGAGCAGTGGAAGAATCGAAACCTCGGAGCGATGCGATGTTGAATAAGCGGCTGGTCTGTTGGAATGGCAGTCTGTAGTGAGTGCAACGATCTAACTCGTGTCTAGAGACACGAATTCTACTTTGGCTTCCGGGCTTCCGCGTTCGCGCCGCAGTCGCAGTGAGTTGGAAAGCAAATTAACCGCTGACTTTCTGTAGTTTTAAAAATTTTTAGATTCGTGGCTAAATGGCATAAATCCTCATAATAGAAAGTGAATCGAGTTCTACTTAATTGTACTAGGCTAATACCGTTTTCCTGTTTAAAATTCGTTTACATAAGAATTTGTATACCGGATTTTATGAAAAATTACTATGCCGGTAACAACTTGATTTTTTTGTGTGACTCATCCGTGAATAAGATATTGCTCAGAAAAGAACTAATCTCATTCTCTTTTTCCGTCATCTTTTCCCAGAATTCCATTCTTTTGAAATGGTCTTCTGGAAAAATTTCCTGAAAGGTTTGCACCTTATAACATTTGTAACCATTTATTTTCAAAATATTCCGAACAGTTCTATCGCCCAAATCGACTTGCTGGGCAATTTTTCTGCTAGAACAAGGTGCACTGGTTTCAACAGCATCACACACATCCACTTCTCTTGCCAAACGAATGCTGGGTAATTACATGATAGGATTGATAGGGCCAGTTTTCATCGATGGTAACCTAAACGCTACAAAATATTTGGATCTATTACAGAATCAAATTATTCCGACAGCTCGACAGCTACCAATTAATTAATTATTTTATTTTCAAACCAGTTATGACGAAAAAGAACCTGAATATTAATTTTCACAGGAAATTATTTGTTTCATTCATTGAGGCAAATAACTTCCGCCCATGGCGCCCATAAGAGTGGAGAAAATTTGTCGTATTCATTTTCAATAGTCATGCGATGTTATCCATCTCCCGTTTGCAGTGTTACTGATTCGAGATTCGATATTCAATCCTATATCGTTGCCTGCGCGCCTCCCCACTCACTACAGACTGCCATTCCAACAGACCAGCCGCTTATTCAACATCGCATCGCTCCGAGGTTTCGATTCTTCCACTGCTCCACTGGACTCCGAACCAGCGTGAATTTAACACTGAAACTCCTGTGTTTCCATCCGTTTCTTCCACATCTGTATATCTGGGTAAAGAGAGCATTCATACTTTACCGCCTTGTAACTCCATGTATGCGTTGCGGCACATAGACAATGCCAATACGCTCCCAGGACAATAGTAATTCACACGTTTGAATTCTACTGATTGTTATTAGCAAGCAGCAGATATTTGGAGAGCAATCCTGAAAGAGGTTGACAATCCGTTGTCGACAACACAGCTTTAATACTCGAATTAACTGTCGAACTCTTTAACCCTTGTCTCATCCACTAGATACAATGCGTTTAATGAATGCCAGCTCGGTGTTGGTCATTTAGGTCCAGTAGTCCACAACTTTTTCCTGTCCATAATGGACCACTTTTAAATTACATATTCTTCTCAGAAGGGACCACTATAGAAGTAATAGAATAGTAATAGAAATAATAAAAAATGCATGATAATAATCAATTGGAAATTCCATGAGAAAAAAAAAAGGTAATAAGATAATTTCTTCATACACGGCAAGGGCGTAGCCAAGAATTAATTTCGGGGGGGTCTTGACATTTTGCCAATTGACTTTGTAGGTGCCGGGAATTGTGAGCAAGTATTTGTTGTTTTTAAGAACCACCAACCCCCTCCCCCTGGGTACGCCCTTGATACACGGTGTCTACTTTTGAGGAGGCCAAACTTCAAGGGGGGATTATCCGAATCATTTTCAACAAGAAATGTTATATAACACATGGTCGAAATATTAACGGTAATACGGCGTACCCACGAGGCGTTATTCACGACAGTGAACCACGCTTTCGTGAAATACACTTCTGTGTGAACGCATAGTCGTTAAACTTGCTTTCGTGAGGAACGGCGCACGACTCAAGCGTGGATAGATCAAACCTTTTGATTTTCAGGCGTGATATACCGTTCGTGAAGCCAAGATGTCATCACAGCAACGTGGAATTATTAAGTTTACGACAGTGAAACTACGCGTTTTTTGGAGTTATATTCGATGGAAAAGGTGTTATATGCACCTCTAATTTTGTTTTTGCACTAATTGCTTGTCTCATGTTAGTGTTAGATTTCGAAATTTTATTTGTAACACGCAATAAGAGGCATTCAAACTGAAATTCAGTCATTCGCAGTAGGTTTCTAAAATCTTATGGAAAATTGCTTTTTAGTTCCATACTAACCAAGTTTGATGACGCTCCCGAGCGCTCCTAACATATTTCTTCGCTGTATCCATTCTCTAACCCAAAAACGTCTTTTTTTCGTTTTCTTGTAATTGTGTCCTGTAAGCACTCCAGCTTTTTTGCTAAGATATTAGCAAAAAACGAACTTAACAGCACAACTTTCAACAACTAGATCATTCATGATCGATGTTTCGATGGTGACATCATGTTCTGTGATGGTGACTAAGTCGAAACGCGAGGCGTGAACGCCACGAACCCCCCAACCGTGTGAACGTTTTATAAATTCACACTTTCGTGAGTGTCACGAACGAAAGTTGACTAGCGTGGTTAACTGTCGTGATTAACGCCTCGTGGGAACGCAGCATTATTCTTTAATTTGACATTTCTTGATTTCACGAAATATTTCGAGTTTTTTCTCTAAAATGATCACTATTCAGTTTTTCCCGTTGTCTCATCAAATCTGACCACATATTTGGAAAGGTCAATAGATTTGCTACAAGATAAGAGAGTCTTTGTTCAGAAAAAACTCTTATTGCGGACTTGGTAAGGAGATGAATACCACGATTCTGAGGTTAACAAAATTAGTCCTATTTTTCCAAAGGTTTTTTATATGAAATACTAACAATTATGCACACGTTTTCTTTTCAGTAACAAATACCTCATTTAGTGTACTTTGGAATGACATATCCACTTTTGTGCTAGCTCCTCAACCTCCGCAATAATATCATGGCTAACATGATAACAACGAATAAGTATAATATGAAAATTCTGAACCTAATTTTGTCGAATGCTCGAATGTGATCCCATTTAAAAAGTGATAAGTGATTACACCATTCTTTTAGACATCTTAAATATATTCTTTCAAAGACAAATTAAAACTCAATGATAGGGAGAAGTACCCCATATCCCTACTTATGAGATATACCGATTTGGAAATTCACATCTGAAACATACGATATACTATGCATCAGACAGAGAATTCTTCCGTCTAGTTGCATAGATGAATAGTCGAGATAATCACGTGCTGTAACTGAATGAATTCCGTTGACTTATTGCAATAACCTAGTCTTGTCTCTCTCTTATTGCAGTATGGTTGGGAACCTACAGTACACGTATAAAATTATTTTATTTGCCAGGCTGCCCAAAATACTCGATTCAAGTATTTACTGTTGCCTACCATACTAAATGAATTATGCTCATCCCAACGATATGAGAGAGACAATTGAACCTCTGTGTTTAAACTGGGAAATGGCCTCAAACTGGCAATGACAGCTTGTTCAATAATATTTCTCATAGAAGCTAACTACAAAGTCAACAAATATTCTGAAATCTGCTCTGTCCGGACCAGTGTAATAACCTTCATCCCTCTCAGCACCCCCACAAAATCGAGCAATAATTGTTTTCGCAGCGGTGACATTTCTGCAATAACGCAATCATAAAACCAACAAGAATGAATACGGCATCTCTATATTGCTCGATCCAAGCCGCAATTTCCACATTTATCAAGATTATTTGTTCTTAAAACTGACAAAATAACTTCTTCGTTTCATATCCGGCGCAGGAAGCGAAGAAATAATTCGCGCTTTCAGCCGAAAGCCCCAACGTATTTTCTATTGTGCTGGGATTAGTTTTGTGCATGACCTCTCCATTTTATTCTGTTTTGGGGCCTTTGGGAAATCTTATGGATTCCCCTGCTCTTCGACTTTCTCCGTTGTACCGGGTGTTCTAAATTCGTTGTCTATAGTGAGGCGATCTCAGAAACCCGATGAGCTAGAACGAAATGAGTTTCACATTTTAGGGCTCGATTTTTGAGAGAATTCATTTGATGAAAACCGCAACCATCTTAGTCAAACCGTTTTCGAGCTATTGGAGAAAATTGGAAAATGGCGTCAAATGAAAAGTTCTCATAACTTCTTTATTACTGAAGTTATAAACATGAAACTAAAACATTATACTGGCACTTTTTTCAGTAGAATTCATTGAAGTTCCTGGGATCCCCTCACTTACTTAGACAGCGAATTTTTAGGTACAGGTTGGCCAAAATTGGTGATCTCTGCCCTGAGCAGGAGCTTCAGAGCGCTAGTTCATTGGTGGAGCAATAAGACTATTACTTCGAAATTTTATAATGGACTTGAGATTGATACCAAATTTATAAAACCGGACGGTCGGCCCCACGGACAGAATTGAGTTTGACCACGGATTCTTCATCAGGGAATCGAGCCCTATCAATTTTACAAAGTTTTACATGTTTTACATTTGTATACTTTCAGCTGGCCTGATGATGGAATGATATTCCGAAATCGATAGCCGAAGATTTTAATAAACATTAATAGTGTGTTCTATTTTATTTTACACTTCTTGATTCCTTATTTTACAATTCTCGAGCCCTATCATTTGAGACCATTTTCGCCTCAAAATTCAAAAATTACAACATTCGGACAAAACGAATATAGCACTGGTTAAAATGAAACGAGCACTCAAAAATGAATGGCACATCACGGTTATCTTTTTTCGAGAGACGCATTGCTCTATCTTCTTTCGTTTCCATGTTATAAGCCGAAATGGATATTTGGCAATTTCAACTTTGGTCATTTTTAACGTTCCTGTCTCCCAGCAAACACTGAAACGCAGGAACTGTACAAAATTTGTACAGCGTTGCTGCACTCCACTGCACTTCACTGCAGCGATGGCAATGCAGTAACTGTATCGAAACGGACCGTATATGTCTCGCTGAATTGTACAGGCACTGTACAGTACAAACTGCATTCATATACAGCCATTATGCAGCGTTGCTCCGATTCTTATGAAGCGAGGTTTTGTAGTAACTGTACTAAAACTGTTCAGCCTCGATTTGAAATGCGGCAACGCTATACAATGGTTGCATACCAAACGCAGTTTGCACTGTTCACTGTTCAGCAACTTTAAATTTGATTACGGAATTCAATATGTAAACATTTTTAAACAAACTGAAAAGGACCCCGCACACTTAGGAAAAGCGGGTCCAGTGAATTTTCCCCATTTCTACATATTATTTTATACCAACCTCAAGAACAATATATCAGATTTTTACGAAGGTCTTACATCTGGTTTGTTCTATAGGGCGTTCCAAAATTGCAGCTACGGAAAAATGAATCTTTAAATTTTGATGATAACTCTTCTAATTTTCAAAATTTTATCATGATGCTTTGGGTTCTGAATAACAAGATGTGACAGATATCCAAACACCGCCCACCACGTTAGTGTTCGTTATACAGGCTGTTCCATGAAGCTGTATAAGTAACTGAATGTAACTTTGTTAGTGACTTTGGGACCACCCTGAGTTTTTCAAAATATGATACCATGATGTATGTCCACTTCTGTAGGAAGTTTCATTAATGTACAAAGAACAGTTGCAAAATTATTCAGGTTTAAATCCGCATTTCATACAATTTTTCTTTAAAACTTATCTGTAGTTGAGATTGCTGTCAAGGAATATAGGTTTTCATTAGTATAATTATTATGATAGGTCGGTCCAAAGGTGTTTTTTCAGGAATGTACAGGATGGACATAATGTGGTGTCACTAATCTCCTCATATACAGGGTGTTTCATCACAAACAGGACAAACATATAGGTATTTTCGTGTAGAGTAGAGGACATCGGGAGAATAATTTTTGCCTTATACAATATATCCCGTTTTCGAAGCATACGCGAGATACAGGGTGTCAAACGTCATTTTTGAGCAAGATTACTATGAGTGTGGTCAGTTATGTATAACACTTAAAGTAACGGTTTTTGGTCAGATCTCAGTATTTTTGGGTCCTCTATTCAGAAAATTGACGAATATTCTAGATGAATACAATACAAATAAAATACAAAAAAAATCAGTGAAACTTAGTTGGGACTCGAACCGATGTAGGTATTAAATAGGGAAATGACACTGTTCTAAGGATATTAATATTCGTTGCCAATAATTTAATTATTTTGACTCTAGAACTGAAAACAAATTTTTTTTCATTATTTCAGAGGTCTGAACGAAATATTTTAATTCCTGTAGTAACGAAACCGTTCGATATTTTACAATTCTGTTTTCATATTCGTGATTGATAATTCAAGAAGTACAGTTGTACAACATTTCATCCATTTCGAGTGAAATTTTTTCATCGCTGTAGACAATTACACATGTAAAAAAAAAATTTTTCTTCGATTTTTGAAAGGTTTTTTTCACAGAAATTCTTAGAAAATTGTGTTCATTCAGAAAACAAAAGTCAATTCGAAAACCGCAAAAAAATTGGAACATTGCAGGTCTTCTGAATAGAGGATCCAAAAATACTGAGATTTGACCAAAAACCATCACTTTAAGAGTTATACATAACTGACCACACTCATAGTAATCTTGCTCAAAAATGACGTTTGACATCCTGTATCTCGCTTATGCTTCGAAAACGGGATATATTGTATAAGGAAAAAATTATTCTCCCGATGTCCTCTACTCTACACGAAAATATATGTTTGTCCAGTTTATGATGAAACACCCTGTATATGAGGAGATTAGTGACACCACATTATGTCCATCCTGTGCATTCCTGAAAAAACACCTTTGGACCGACCTATCATAATAATTATACTAATGAAAACCTATATTCCTTGACAGCAATCTCAACTACAGATAAGTTTTAAAGAAAAATTGTATGAAATGCGGATTTAAACCTGAATAATTTTGCAACTGTTCTTTGTACATTAATGAAACTTCCTACAGAAGTGGACAAACATCATGGTATCATATTTTGAAAAACTCAGGGTGGTCCCAAAGTCACTAAAAAAGTTACATTCAGTTACTTATACAGCTTCATGGAACAGCCTGTGTAACGAACCTTAACGTGATGGGGGGTGTTTGGATATCTGTCACATCTTGTTTTTCAGAACCCAAAGCATCATGATAAAATTTTGAAAATTAGAAGAGTTATCATCAAAATTTAAAGATTCATTTTTCCGTAGCTGCAATTTTGGAACGCCCTATAAAACAAACCAGATGTAAGACCTTCGTGAAAATCTGATATATTGTTCTTAAGGTTGGTATTATTATAATATGTAAAAATTAGGAAAATTCACTGGAACCGCTTTTCCTAAGTAAGTGTGCGGGGTCCTTTAATAATCTTGATCCTATTATTTTCGGTTTTGGTGTAAAATCCAATAGAAAGTTAGCTTAAAAGAAAGTCTATATTAAACAAAATATATATATAAGTGAAACAGGAATATTTATACAAAATTTTAAATAAAATATGTATATATAAATCAAAATATAATAAAAACTAAATAAATTTCTTCGGAGGTTTATACATTTTGGGTTTGGCTGCTCCTCACTTCTCTCTCATACAGGTTTCTCAATCATGCTTCTATTGTTGATTCAACATCAGTCTGCGTGGCATTTTCGCAGCCCTTGTCCCTACGTATGGCTACTAAAATAGGGGGAATATGAGGTAACTAAAAAAGAATTTTACCTTGTGCCACTATAATACCTAAAATTGCTTTTGTGAAAATGGTAAATTACGAAAATGCAACTTTCTGCTGGAGCACCGTTCAGTAGTCTTATTTTCACGTACCTTGTTTCATCTGGATAGGACTGTATCATTGCAGTCGCATAAGATCTAGCGGAAAATACACTACACACTTTCAAAACCGAACAATAAAACGTTCAATTGAAATGTTACGGAGCAATAATTAATGATAATAATAACCAATATTATATCGCTTTTTACAATCTTTACGCAACCTCCCAACCACTATACATGCTAAACTAAACTAAAATAAAATGATGGCGAACGTAAAGACACAAGACACAGTACCGAATAGTAAGGACTCCGACCTACCCCACGAATGGGACATGTTGGGATAGGTCCGTGTCCGTACCATGCCGTGCCTGGTAACAAGCATTTGGACGTTGGACCTTTTGCAGTTATTATACATCACAGTTACTGCACATTTACTGAACTTCACTGGTTGCGCATGAGACACTTAATTTTTGTAGAGCAGAAACTTCACATCAACTGTACTTCAAATACTGCATTCTTGGAAATGCATTATTATCAATACAGAAATTGTGCAGTTTTAATACAACAATTTAAGTGCTGCATTCAGGTGGCACTTGTAACGCAGGTTCTGTACAGTCGCTGAATGTTGTGTTTGCTGAGCTATGCTCAGAGTGAAAATTAAACCTAGATATGCCTTCAAGCATTTGTTGACGCAACCAAGTAGAATCTGTAGTCTAACGCTTCCCTTCTATGATACTAACACCCCGATTACACTCAGCTCACTTCCACGGCAGGGAGCAGGGAAGTCGGCAGCGCGATAATGTAATCACTACACTTCCCTGCTGCCTCCCATTGCTACTCTACGCTCCCTGAATTGGCGGTTTTCCGTACGGAAGTCGAAGACAGTCAACAGCTGTAAGTGATTAAATTTAACTAGATTGCTGTGGAATTTCTTTGTCTGTTGTTGCCGACAGTTGGTCGCGAGAGAAATGTTGCAGCTGAGTGTAAATGCTCACTGCCTTCGATACTGCTGCAGAAGTAGGTATTCCGGGAATTATTGCCAACAACGCGAGCAGCAGTAGCAGGGGCTGAGTGTAATTGCGGCTTAACAGCTAGAGTCTGCTATAGACAATTCTGTCAGTGTAGCAACATCTGTTACTGTTTAGTTATTTGATGCATCGTGTTTACATTTTCGTTTTGATTTGACGTCCATGGGAGTGATTCTTGACTTCCCTGCTAAGTTGGTCGACACTTGTCGACTCGCGAACACGGACACTATTCAAGAATCCGTCCCTGAATTATTTTACTGGTTTGGTGGCAGTTTATTGTTGCTTAAGGTAATTCCGGTAATTATAGCTATTGCAATATCACGAAAATTTAGTCTTATATTCAGAAATTGTAGAAATGAAAACCTAACCTATTATTTACTTCACCCTACTCTAGTTCGGCAGTAATAGTAATTTACGTAACAGTCCGGAAAATAGGGTTTTTTTGGACGAATAGACAAAATTCTAGGACGAGCGCAAGCGAGTCCTAGAAGTCTATGAGTCCAAAAAACCATTTTCGGGCGTGTTGCGTACAATATTTTTTCGGCAACCGTCTAGAATAACAAATCAATGAGACGACACATTTCTTTTTTATATATTTTAATTCTTATTTAAATTAAACAGAACAGAAAATATCACATATTAACAGAAACATTCTAATTCTTATTTATATTAATATTTATATTAAAATTCGAGCAATTACTGATATTGAAGGGATTCAATTTGTTTGAAATGCCTGGTATATTTAAATTCCTTTTGTTGAAGCCACAACAAGATGGCAAAGTTTCCGTTTCGCATCGATTATTTTCTTCTGGTGATTTTTGAATGGTCTTGGCAATTTTAATTTTGTTTTCAAGGGAATTATCTATATATCCTTCAGCCACATTGGTAGACTTCCAGCCACCGTGTCTCTTCAAATTTGTGATGTTTCCACCATTGTCAGCCGTTTTCTCAGTGCTATGGTAACTTCATTTATCAAAAATATACCTACCAAGATTTTCATATTTACTATGATCAAAACGACGTGATTCTTCCCGGCCTAGTCCGGGAAGTACGTACTTCCCGGACTAGGCCGGGAAAGGCTTCTTTCTCAAAGAAAAAGCGTCCGGAAAGTGGGTACTTCCCGGACGGTTGCCGAAAAAGTGTTTTTCATCTCAGCTTGGTTGATAACTTAGATTATTCACAATTGTGAATAATCTAAGGTTGATAACAATACAGTACCTACTATCCACGCGTAGGAGCATCTCTATGTTTACTTTTTACTCTGGGCGGAGTATCCTTTGAGTAAAAATTTCAGTTCATACAGGGTGTTTCATTTGAAAGTGTTCACCCTTAAATATCCCAACAACGAATCAAAACTTGTGAAAGCACCTAATCTTCTTCCTTTTTTATAGGTTATCATTTTTTATAGTCACCATCCTCAAAAACGTCGCAGGTAAAAATATTGCGAAATAAGCACGCGGTATCAAGTACATACCATCAAAAATTGCAAAATAGCTACACTTGGATGCCGTTGAATACGAGCGCGGAAACGTCCCTCTGATTTCGATTCTGGCCCAGAGCAAGAAGAAACTATATTTCTTTACTATTTGCTCTGAAGATTCTGTAAGAGGAGGATTTAATTAATCGTATCTCATTTCAATTCATCAAAAAACGAGTTAAAGACTGCTTACTGGACTTCTCACACAAGCCACTCGTGATATATCATCTGCACGCATCTGTAGTTTATTGAAATCGGTCACAGAAACCAGTAGGCACATATTATTTCAATGCAATGTATTGTTTTAAACCATAATAATTACTCTAGAGGGAGGGGCGTGACCGTGACACCAGCCGCCATAAGATCAGAGTCTCTTAGGACAATAAGTAACCCTCTATTGCATGAATTAGCAAATTGGAAAGAAATAAATATTTTTATTGTAATTTTGGCTTGGTTGGAGAAAAAATAGTATATATTATTCGGATTAAAAGTGCCTATTTTAACTCGCAATTTTGCATTCGCTCGGCTGCGCCTCGCAACTGCAAATATTGCTCGTAAAAAAAAGATGCACTTTTAATCCTTATAATATAATATACTATTCTAGTTTAGTATGCTTGTTTTATACAGGAAAAAAAAGGAAATAAGTTCAATAGTTTGGAGAAAACCAAATTTGGCTTCCCATACATTAATGTCTACTTAGATAATTCCATTTTTAGCTTCCTATCCCTATGCACAAGAAGGAAACTATCTGAAACAATTTCTCTTCTCCTTTAAGCATTTAAGCAAAGGAAATCGTGAGATTTTTCAATTTTTTCCGAACGTACCGAATTCCAGGCATTTTCAGACCAGCTTTGAATCGCCGATTATCAAATACAAAAGTATCCTCCTCATTCATGAATTAGCAGATAATGAAATTCTGATGCTGAGTGCGGTACATAGGTATTTATGAATGAGATGAAAGAATTAGAATGCTGGATAATAAAACGGTTTAGAATTGAAGCCTGTACTAGGTTGGTTGTTATTACTCTTTCACTCCAGAGCTCTAGAGTAAGATGGAAAAAATTTCACTGCCGCACTGGGTTGAAGTAAACAACAGGTTTGATTTTCATTTCTACAATTTCTGAATATAATACAATATAATTTTGCTGAAAACCCTAATCACTGGAGAACTGTTAAGCAACAATAAACTGCGATCAAGTCAGTGAAATAATTCAGTTTATGAAGGTCAAATCGAAACGAAAATATAAACACGCGTGCGGATATAAACGACAACGAACGAATGTTCTATGGAAAGGGAGGGACTAAAGTTTTACTCACTTCATACTCTCGTGAAATATGAAATAGTTTTTAGTACCATAGTAGGGGGGCCGTAGACCAATTTGCCCAATGAACAGGGCACAAGTTCGCAACTCCGATTGTTGTTCGAGTTCATAAACAGATTCTACTTGACTGCGTGAACAAATGCGTGAAGGCATCTCTACTTTTACTTTTTACTCTGAGCTCTTTCCGATTCAAATAGTGTCAAGTATCATCCCTAGTAGTTTTTTCTGGTCCAAATCCACATGATCAGCTCCTGGATCAGTTTCAAGGTATCAGTTTACTATCCAGTAAAAGAAATGCGTGTTAGTTCGCTACCAAGCATGAGTTTTTTTTTCTCAGAAATTATTTCCATACTTTGAACAGGCTCCAGTTGACCCACGAGATAGTTTACATCATTATAATGCAAAAAACCATAATATAAATTTTTCTGGCTTGTCCTTGATTGTTACAGTTACAAAAAAGCAATAAAACACAGTGATGAAGTAAAAGATTTCTAATATATATATTCAAACTTAATAGACGATAATAATTTCATAACTAAATCACATTTTATTCATACAGATTCTAAGGAAACTGTTGATAGTGTTTTCATTAAATCTATGACAATAAACTTAAATCGAGATAGTCGAACATTTCAAAGCCCAACAGTTATTAACAATTCACAATGAAAATTTACAGTTCTTTGATAGCTTCATCTCTCAAATAATCCTACCTTGTGATCCAATATCTTCATTTTTAGAAAAAATATACTTTAGAAGCGTTTTTAAAACCTAACAAGTGACGAAGGAACTCTAGAAAGAGACGATAAAATATTATCCGCCGTTCATAAGTTTTTCTAACCTCACTTTCAGCGCTAACTTTTCTTCCCTAGTATCGGCTAACTCTTGGCTCAATTCCTGGCATAATCTCAATAATACAGTATTCTCTTCTTGCATCTTCTGAAAGATATCCCATTTTAGTTTCTCTTCATTCGATATAGGACTTTCCTTTCCTTTATTTGGCTTTCTATAAACTTCAAATGCGCCATGTCTCCTTGGTCCAGAGTCGTCTGTACTTTCAGGCGCAGAGAACTGCGCAAATAATTTTTTTCTTTCAGCTTCATATACACTACCAGGAAATACACCTTCCTGAACATTCTCATATTTTTCAAATTGTTCAAAATTTGCAAATGAGATATCTGCTTCAGGATTATCAGTGGGTAACGAAACTGCTTGATCGCCTTCTGACCTTTGATTTATAAGTTTTTTCGATGAATTAATACTGGGACTAACCCTTGGTGGTACCACTGGAACTTTAGTCAGACGATTCAAATCCAACGAAGAACTTCTTCCGTGAGTTTTGAATGATCTTGGAGGAGGAGGTGGAGGTTTATCCTTCTTTGGCGGTGGAAAAGCAGGTAAGCTAACAGGACCTTCTTCAAAGCTGTTCTGATTTGTTGGGGGCGGTGGTATGGCACCCTTTCCTACTATCTTCTTCGGTTGCGGCCTTTGAATGGCGCTGTTCTGAGTTTGAGAATTTACATTCGATAAATTCGAATTGTGTCCTATGGTTAAACTATTACTATCTGAAAATAATTTTGGACTTGGTCCATCTGATATCTCTCTGGTTTCCTCGTTGGAAGTTCCAGGATTTTCTGGCGTCAACCTCAATGCTTTTGGATGTAGAATTTTTGGATCTTTGTCAAGTGAAACCTTTTGGAAATCGAAATTGACGGGTTTGGGACCAGGTGACGAGATAGAATTGGTGGGGCTCTCGACAAACTTGGTCCATTCTTTGGCGGTCTCCTTTGTTTGAACAGGAACTGGAGGTGATAACATTGTTTCAGTTTCTGGACTGGGAGACTTCGGATGTTCGGTATTTCCAGGTACCAGACCTTAAATGAAGATATGTAGAATTAGTTGAAAATTTCGTATATTTTTCTACTTTTGTTAATACTGGTCATATTGTTGTATTGCTGTACTCAAATACAAATCAGAAGTGAACACTAATCTACACTAACCTTCTTAAAAAATATGGAATATTTGGTGACAAAATATTAACATTGTTCGATAGCCTTTTATCTCAAATTATAATGAAGAAAAAAACAATTCTGAAGGGATGATTGGCTATTGCTTGAATTTATTCGTGTGTTTGCATAAAATATGCTACAATGGAGTAACATATAGCTGATTGAGTAACAAAAAATCTTATTCTTTAGTACATTACATTTTTAGCTTCAACGATAGGTGGCTCAGTACGAAATTATTCTTCGAAAATAAAAAAAAAATAAAATCATTTGTTTTATAGTTAGTAGGATAAAGTTGCTAAGAAGGCTGAATTACTTTGATCGATGGCTATTGACGATAGCCAATAAATAACAGTTATTAATTAATTGCTCAAGAAATATTTATTTTAACAAGCATTTTGCATAACATAATATGAATTCACGAAATGGTGTTTTTAGGATAAAATATAAATGTTAATGGTTAACAAAATTTGTAGAATAGTTGATATCATTTGTATGAAGTCAGATTCAACAAAAGCGCTAAAAAAGAAACAATGTATAGCACGTTCTAATGTTTTAACCTTTCACCTTTCACTGTTTGTATATCAAGCAACAGTATTATTATTATACAATACAAATAGAGTTGGGGAATAATGGAACAAACTCAAATAAATAAACAACAAGGGTCTTATCTTTTCATAACCCCTTCAATTTAATACATTAAAAAATAGGTAGCCCACAGATCTGTCATAATCAGCTAGGAGTAAAGGAAAAGATTTCATTCATGAATTGGAAATTGATTTAATATTATAATCTTCATATTTTCACTATTATCGATTTTAATATGGCATTATATTGCTGCTTTTTGAGTGATCAATTGTGGAAATAGTAGATCGTCAATAACATAACTGATCATTTAAAGTTAACTCCCAGCAGTCATTTTGAAAAGACGATCAGCTGTTTTGTTTGACTGGTCTAATGTGGGATGATATTATAATTAAGTTTGTTAATCACACAGAAACTGAGTATCATGGGTATACTTTCCCCTTACTCAATTCATTACTTTTGCATACTCCTGACATTCAAACTATGAATCATGTTTGTGAACTGAGAAATTTGCATTTTACAAAATAACCAATTCAATTCAAAAAATAATAATTATCAACTTAAATGAAGATATCTTTGCTTTTTTAGGTATATGAGCATAGACACCATAGTTCTAGTGTTTTTTTGAATTTTCTGCAGGAAAGTTTTTTGTCCCCAATGTTATTATAGATTTGCGCATACTCAATGTTAAATCATACCAGTATCTTAAATTAATTTTTTGACATCCAGAACGTCTCTTCTCATGATACATCAATGATTGTTTTCACTTATGTGCTCAAATTCGAAAAGGCTACAAAAATAATAAGTATGATTGATTTTATGGAAACACTGAAAATATTTCGTGGAATCAAGTAATGTCAAATTGTAAAATAACCCTCAATATTTCTGACACGTATTATATAGTTTGATAGTTTACAGAGGGGTTACAGTTCACTGCGACCTTAAGGTATATTGTGCCCCCTTACAGAGCTGTTCTGGCCAAAAAACCTTCACAGCTCGCCTTCCAGTTCCAGAGATCTAATGAAATCTAGTAACTGTGAAGGCTTCAACGAGGCTAGTTCCTCACTCTTACAAGTTTCTTGTCCAAGGCATTTCCTCTTCAGGCTCGTAATGCCAAGGCTTTCCGTGACTAGGTGAATGGGGGTTTCTTCCTCCTCCCCACAGAACCTACACTCGTCAGTGTCCGACAATCCCATCCTCAACAGGTGCTTCCTGAGGCGACAATGTCCTGTAAGAAAGCCAGTGAGGAGGTGTAATTGCTTCTTACCAAGATCCAGATATCTTTTGGATCACGCTGTCTCGAAGTTCCGAAGGAACTCAGTGGAATGATCCATCCCTGGGAGATTTCGCCAGTTTTTCCCTCTCGGCTTTCTCCTTCTCCAGAAACTCCTTCTTATAGGTACATTTAGATATACCACAGAAGGGTTCTGGGCCAATAAGTGACATTTGTTCGCCCTCTTTGGCAAGTGTATTGGCCTCTTCGTTTCCTTTGATTCCCGAGTGGCCGGGAACCCAGATTAAAAAGACCTTATTTTTCTTGCCTACCTCGTTGAGTTTGTTCCGGCACTCCCAGATCATCTTAGAATCGATGACGTAGGAGCTCAGTGCTTTAATAGCAGCTTGACTATCTGAATGTATGGCTATATCACACTTCTGATAGTTTCTTTCTAGATTTATATCTAGACATCTTTCAAAAGCTAAGATTTCCGCTTGAAAGACGCTCATATAGGAGCCCAGCGACAGTGCACACTTGGTGCTTGGCCCGTATCTCCCGGCGCCTGCTCCTGTAGAGGTTTTGGAACCATCTGTATACCATTTTACGGTATTTTCTTTGAGATTATAGTCGGTGTATTCCCGTTTCCAATCATCTCTTTTACTTAGCAATGTCATGAAGTTTTTCTCAGTGATTCACGTATTATATAACATTATCCTTCAAGTTTTCCTTTCAAAAGTAGTAGTATCATAAATTAAATATTCAAGAGAATGATTCCACCCTGCAAATAACAAAAACATTTCGAATATTCAATTATAATTACTTCATTATTGAAAATATAAATACAGGGTGTCTGGTGAGGAATGGGACAACGTTTAGGTGGTGATGAGGGATGTCTCAAGGAGTGAGAAAATGCCATATGAAATCATCTGAGGTACATGGTTCCTGATATACAGGGGGTTTTCGAAAAAATTAGGAAATTTCAAATGGCCATAATTCAGGAAATAAAAGAGCTAATCCGATGATTTTTCGTATGAACAATGATAGAGTGAGTACGAATCTGTTTGAACGAAAAATTTGAAATAAAATCAGATCCGGACTCAGAAATTTCAGTTTTTCTGAAATTAGGTAAAAAGAACACCCTGTATGCGGTTTTCAATTTTTTTGACTTCAGATTCTGAGAGAGCAGGAAAAATACTTTCGAACTCAACTGTCATCTCGAATGGCACAAATTTTCCCTGCTTTCTATGACCCTTCGAATGTCAATCTTCCGATTTTCGCTCCTTACATATTATTTTCTCGACATTTCAAATGACCATAATTCAGGAAATATGAGAGCTAATCCGATGATTTTCTGTATGAACAATGATAGAGTGAGTACGAATCTGTTTGAACGAAAAAATCGAAATAAAATCAGATCCGGACTCAGAAATTTCAGTTTTCTGAAATTAGGTAATAACAACACACTGTATGCGGTTTTCCATTTTTTCGACTTCAGATTCTGAGAGAGCATGAAAAATACTTTCGAACTCAACTGTCATCCCGAATGACACAAATTTTCCCTTCTATCTATGGCCCTTCGAATGTCAATCTTCCGATTTTCGCTGTCGTACAAAGGCAATCGCAAAGACGTTTCAGTGCTAATGTGTGGTGCGCAGTTTATGATAATAATTTAATAGGTCCTCATTTTTTAGCAGAAAGACTCACCGGAGAAATTTATAGAGATTTCCTTATGAATGTTCTTCCTAGTTTATTAGGGAATATTAATCAAAGAGGACTTATCTTCCAGCATGATGGAGCACCCCCAGATTTCTCAATTTTAGTGAGAAATCATTTGAACGAGGTCTATCCAAATAAATGAATAGGTCGTGGTGGTCCAAGAGCATGGCCACCTCGGTCCCCCGACATGACACCGTTAGATTATTTCCTTTGGGGACACCTTAAAACTATGATGTACGGGCGAGAAATAAATACAAGGAAACAATTAATTCAGCGCATAATAGACGCATGTGACGAAGTACCAAACAACCCGAATGTGATAAGGAAAGCAGTTTTGAACTTAATGAAAAGAGCAGATAAATGTGTAGAAGTTGGTGGTTTTCATTTTGAACAATATTTGAAGAATTAATCATTAATTTTCCAAAATTCGCATTTTTGATAATTTTTATAAAAATTTTAATTCGTTTATGATCTTTTTTTTACTTATTAGTAACTATCTGAGATCTCATGTTTCTGAAATGTCGGGAAAATAATATGTAAGGAGCGAAAATCGGAAGATTGACATTCGAATGGTCATAGGAAGCAGAGAAAATTTGTGCCATTCGGGATGAGAGTTGAGTTTGAATGTGTTTTTCCTGCTTTCTCAGAATCTGAAGTCAAAAAAATTGAAAACCGCATACAGGGTGTTGTTTTTACCTAATTTCAGAAGAACTAAAATTTCTGAGTCCGGATCTGATTTTATTTCGAATTTTTCGTTCAAACAGATTCGTACTCACTTTATCATTGTTCATACGAAAAATCATCGGATTAGCTCTTATATTTCCTGAATTATGGTCATTTGAAATGTCGAGAAAATAATATGTAAGGAGCGAAAATCGGAAGATTGACATTCGAAGGGTCATAGAAAGCAGGGAAAATTTGTGCCATTCGAGATGACAGTTGAGTTCGAAAGTATTTTTCCTGCTCTCTCAGAATCTGAAGTCAAAAAAATTGAAAACCGCATACAGGGTGTTGTTTTTACCTAATTTCAGAAAAACTGAAATTTCTGAGTCCGGATCTGAAGATTGACATTCGAAGGGCCATAGATAGAAGGGAAAATTTGTGTCATTCGGGATGACAGTTGAGTTCGAAAGTATTTTTCATGCTCTCTCAGAATCTGAAGTCGAAAAAATTGAAAACCGCATACAGTGTGTTGTTATTACCTAATTTCAGAAAAAACTGAAATTTCTGAGTCCGGATCTGATTTTATTTCGATTTTTTCGTTCAAACAGATTCGTACTCACTCTATCATTGTTCATACAGAAAATCATCGGATTAGCTCTCATATTTCCTGAATTATGGTCATTTGAAATGTCGAGAAAATAATATGTAAGGAGCGAAAATCGGAAGATTGACATTCGAAGGGTCATAGAAAGCAGGGAAAATTTGTGCCATTCGAGATGACAGTTGAGTTCGAAAGTATTTTTCCTGCTCTCTCAGAATCTGAAGTCAAAAAAATTGAAAACCGCATACAGGGTGTTGTTTTTACCTAATTTCAGAAAAACTGAAATTTCTGAGTCCGGATCTGATTTTATTTCAAATTTTTCGTTCAAACAGATTCGTACTCACTCTATCATTGTTCATACGAAAAATCATCGGATTAGCTCTTTTATTTCCTGAATTATGGCCATTTGAAATTTCCTAATTTTTTCTAAAACCCCCTGTATATCAGGAACCATGTACCTCAGATGATTTCAAATGGCATTTTCTCACTCCTTGAGACATCCCTCATCACCACCTAAACGTTGTCCCATTCCTCACCAGACACCCTGTATGTAAACAAAATAGGATAGGTTCCTCTTATTGGCATATTTGAAGATGCATAACTTAGACAGGTATACAGGTTCGGAAATTCACATCGGAAATATACGATGTTCAATGCATTAGAGAGTATTTTGCCGTCCAGTTGAACAGTGGTATACTCGACAGATTTACGTGCCATGTTTCGCTTTCGTTTGACACAACCGATGCCGATGGTCCAATGAACGAATAATATATGGTTGTCTCTCTCAAATCAAGTAACACGGGCAATCCAACGCATTGATAAAATAATTAGTCAGGCTGCGCGAAATACTCTATTCGAGTACTTTAAGTTGCCTACCATACTGGTTTATTTAGGCCACCCCCAACGATAAGAAAAAGACAACTGCATAATCCGCATAGGACCATTTTATTCCTGCACTAATCGTAGCACGTAAATCTTTCGTATATACCACTGTTCAACTGTACAGCAAAATTCTCTCTCTGATGCATTGAATATTGTATGTTTTCAATGTGAATATCCAAACCTGTATAATGATGATTCCTTTCGGCTAGAATAACTTTAGTCTTAAATGAATCTATGTAGCATAATCTACCCACCTGCAGGCAGAATGTCTGGGATCTCAATATTGTTCCTCTTCAAAACCACCAAATGCATTGCGGTCATGAATTCCTGCAAACTCAAGGCGCCATCTTTGGTGACGTCAGCTAGCTGCCATATTTTCCTCAATGTCTGAACTGGTAGGCGTGACTTTTCAAAAAAGGTCCTAGCTACTGGTCCAGGCAGGAGTGCCGTCAGATCCGATTGAAGTGTTTTAAACTGTTTTATATAATAGGTACACTGTTCAGGAGTGATAGTCCAAACATCATCCAAAACTTCAGTCTCATCCTCGCTGCTATGTTTGTCTGACAGCTCCTCTTCTGTACCTGAAAAAAAAAGAAAAGAATTATATTTATTTCATAATTTAGCAAAATGTGAATAACTCTATCGGTCTGCAATAAAGGTTGCTTTTTTGGATTCAAATGGGGTGATTGGAACATTATTGGATTATTTAAATCTAGAAAATTCATAAAAAATTATTGTCATGGAAATTTCAAATAAATTTTTAATATTGATATAGTAATATGTTTACATAAATACCTAGAATGTGACGAATTTTACAGAAAAAAGTTAAGCAACGATAAGCATATTCTTTAAATCCATGCAGATGGTTGGAAACCTTGCAAAGTTCCTGTCAACACACCATCCTAACCTAACATGTTATATAAAATGAAAAAGAATACTCCAGAATCTTAGCTCAATCTCTTCCTACTGAAAGATATTCAGCTGCGAACGCGGCAACCGCGCAAATACGATCGCAGTACTAACTTGTGGTTGCCATAACGCAGTTGGTTACACACTCAAAATAGAAATAGCTACTGCTCTTTTGTTTTACTTCAATTCTGAATCTGATTCGGAAGATGAGTTCGTGTCCGAAATGTTATTTTTTATCCCCCAACTGATTAAAAGAAAGGCATCGAGAAGTTTATACTTCTTTAACCGAAGAATTTAACGACGGACAATTCAAAAATTATTTTCGGCTGAATTGTAACTATGTAGTTCACTTTTTAGTTTTGTCCTCATACGGTTAGCTCTTCTCTGCAGGAAGGATAATTGATTACGTATTTGAATACAGTTATGATGCAAAGTAAAAAAAAGTAAATGGTTTGTACCGTACGAAACTTGCCGAATCCGCACGGCTTCAATCAATTTTTCTCCCATTTTTCACTACTACTCACCGTTAGGCAAGGCGCAAAATGACTTGCAGTTTCGTGAAGTGACGCAGCGTGAGTCACGGCGAGATTTTGTGAATCTAATAAATAAATACGACCGCGCATACACAATCGCAGTGTGACGTGACGCAGGTATTGCTTAACGTGACGTGACCCTGCGGAACGCAGTGTCGATCCCGCAGTTTCTTGTATGTATTCACGGTGAGTCGAAGTAGAAATGGAAGAAAAATTAATTGAAGCCGTGCGAATTCGGCTTTTGTACGATACAAGCAAGCCATATAGACTATATGAGGACAAAACTGAAAACTGAACTGGTCACGGTTTAGCCGAAAATAATTTTTGAATTGTCCGTCGTTAAATTCTTTGGTTAAAACAAATTCTCCGTGTCTTTTTCTTCTTTTTAAGTATAAACTTCTCGCAGCCTTCCTTTTAGTTAGTTGGGAGGTAAAAAATATTATTTCGGACACGAACTCATCTTTCGAATCAGATTCAGAATTGAAGTCAAACAAAAGAGTAGTAGATATTTCCATTTTGAGCCTGTAACCAACTGCGTTAAAGCAATCACGAGCAAGTACTGCGATCGTATTTGCGCGGTTCCCGCGTTCGCAGCTAACCTCCTCAATATTCCGCCGCGATTCACGCTGCGTCACCTCACGAAACTGCGAGTCATTTTGCGCCTAGCCTTATACATACAAGAAACTGTGGGATCGACACTGCGTTCCGCAGGGTCACGTTAAGCAAAACCTGCGTCACGTCACACTGCTTTTATGTATGCGCAGTGGTATTTTGTACTAGATTGACAAAATCTCGCCGTGACTCACGCTGCGTCACTTCACTAAACTGCGAGTCATTTTGCGCAGGCCTTATTGGACAAGTAAAGGGAGATAGATGCCTACTCTGCCGCGTTCACGATAGGGAGGTCGTAGCGATAGGAGGCACTAAGAGGTTTCTTCACTTCATACTCTCTTGAAATAGACTGTAGAAAGCACATAATATAGAATAAGAGGAGGCAACTGAAACAAGTGGTCATGAAAAGACATCCTTGTGTGACTAACTGGCAGAAAAAATAAGTTTTTATCTTCAGAACATTAATCAAACCTATCTGGACTTCTGTTATTGAGCTCAATTGAACCCGGAACAAATAGATGACTTAAACAAAAGAAGCCACCAAATGTAGAAGATATTTGTCAATCTAGATGAACTCATTCATAACAATTTGCAGCGGAAATTATTATTTTCGAAAAAATTTATAATTGGTCTAAAACC
The DNA here is from genome assembly GCA_013421045.1 of Propylea japonica. NCBI lineage: Eukaryota > Metazoa > Arthropoda > Insecta > Coleoptera > Coccinellidae > Propylea > Propylea japonica. Next base: position 28,618,643 of record CM024247.1, read on the forward strand.
GTTTCGTTAGTACACAAAACAGAGTGAATATACACATATGCACAGAACGTTATGCAGTATATGATTCTTCTAGTTATAAAAGAGAAAGGCAATGAATAATCAACAAACCACAGTTATATAGCAAACTGAATGAAATATGAAACCATTTAATATTGAATGATTACATTGTTTAGTTCATATGAAGAACTAATTATGAATAATTATGAGGTATCTATGCCATCTTGAATACATTATCGGAAACTACTGAACAACTGAGTAAATAAGTAGGGCGACTTCAAATGTCTATTTAATCAATTTCATCAAGAGATAGAAGCAATTCTCTATATTTACTACTGGCCAGAGTGCATTCAATTGATTATAACAGTAAAACATGTGGATTTTTTAACCATTTGGTAATACAGTCACCATTTCCTGATGTGGAATCAAGAACAAAACTTTTACATAATTCACTAAAATGATATTGCTTGATTGATAGCAATGTGCATTCAATTGATTATAATAGTAAAAAAATGTGGATTTTTTAACCATTTGGTAGTGTAGTTTTACATGATTCACTAAAATTCTTGATCGATAGCAATGATCATCATTTGATGAAATTATCTTGAAAAAAATCTTGATAATATATTTTGCTAATTAAGTATGAATCATCTGTGCAATAACTAGTACGTGATCTGTCAATTTTCGTCAAGCCAACTAACAAGATACAATACTGTCGCTAGGATGTATAATCTGAATTCTTCATCGAATTTCGACAGTATTTCATAAAAGTCGACCATCATCAAGAATTTACCGTTCACAATTTGAAATTGACAAAATATAGTCTAACTCGTTACAGAAGGCAATTCCAACACTCATGCTTTAATATTTGTGTTGTAATAACGGGTGTATTTTTAGGAGGTTTGTTTTTCCGATAGAAGCCGTTTTATTTTATGACAGTTGTTTTGACAGCTCAAAGTGGCATTTCTACTCAGTATTGTTTGGCAAATCATTATGAATAGGTTAACTCCAGAACAACGTTTTCAAATCGTGGTAATTTATTTTCAAAATCAGTGTTCAATTAAAAATGTTTATAGAGCACTTCGTGAATTTTATGGTGCACATAATCGTCCGTCAGAGACCACCATAAAGAACGTAATTACCAAATTACGGTCTACATTCACCCTTTTGGACGCCAAGCCACCGACAAGAAGGAGAAGAGTTCGTACAGAAGAAAATATTGCTGTCGTTGAGGCCAGTATCGAAGAAAACGACAAACTTGAATGGAAATCGATACAGAACCATGATCAATGAGTTTTTGTTGCCAAATCTTGAAGATATGGATATGGATGAAATGTGGTTTCAACAAGATGGTGCCACTTGCCATACAGCACGTGAAACAATCGACTTATTGAAAGAAACTTTCAACGACAACATTATTTCGAGGAATGGTCCGGTGAATTGGCCTCCGCGTTCGTGCGATTTGACGCCACTCGATTACTTTTTGTGGGGATACGTGAAGTCATTGGTTTATGTGGATAAACCTCAATCGATTGAAGCTTTGAAAACCAATATTCAACGTGTCATTGCTGACATACGCCCCCAAATGCTTGAAAAAGTGGTCGAAAATTGGACCTCCAGAATGACATTTGTGAAAAATAGTCGTGGTGGCCATATGCCACAAATTGTGTTTAAATGTTAAATGCCAAAAGATTATCTACCAAATAAAAAAAAATTTTGGTCATTTCATAATTTTATGTGTTTTATTCAAAAATAAAATCGGCAACCTCTTAAAAAAAACACCAGTTATTAGCCCATTCAGCAACTTGTTTTAGAATATACTATTCAGTAATTATTACAAGCAATTTCACAAGAAACCGTATAATTTTCAATTACACCCCTGAGAAATTTTCAACTAGATTCTTGTTTCGATACTGAACCACCCAAACTACAAACAGTCAGATAAGCTAGCCCATGATAGCACAACACTGCCTCTGGTGATCTGGAACTATTTCAGGGTATCCCACATGACAAAACGAAGTAGAAAGTAGAAAGTAACAAACAGAATAAACTCTCAACCAAACACCATGTGGCTAAACCATCCAGACTTGAAATATACTGAAGTTTAAATGTGAAGTATCCTGAACCGTAGACAACATCCCATGGTCCGCAGTCAAAGCCCTGAATGAGAACACGCATAAGAAACTGATGGAAATATACGAATATTGTTTGAATAACAGCATATTCCCTAAAATTTGGAAAACAGGTACCATAATTAACGTACATAAACCAAATACAGATGGAGGAAAAATCGAAAACTACAGACCTATCACACTACTTCCAGTTCTAGGGAAATTTTATGAAAAATTAATAAAGAAATTACTTGATGAACATATAAACAACCATATACCCAATTTTCAGTTCGGATTCAAGGAAAAAAACTCAACTCACCACCCACTCTCAATACTTATCTCAAATGTTCAGAACGAAACATTAAGAAAATATAAATCTGCCGCTTTATGTTTGGACATCCAGAAGGCCTTCGACACTGTTTGGCATGGAGGACTGTTATATAAGTTATATCAAACAAAATGTCCTGACTATCTAATAAAAATATGCCAGCAATTCCTAGAAAACAGAATACTGACTGTCAAAATAAATAATACTGTTTCTAAATACTTCAGTCCAGAACAGGGCACAGCACAAGGATCTCCACTATCAACATCGTTATATAAATTCTACTGTTATGACATGTACTCCAAGCCATCAAGGAATCAATATGTACTACAATTCGCTGATGATACCACACTAATAGCACATGAAAAATCAGTACAAGGATGCACGCAAAACCTACAAGAACAAGTAAATACAATCACAAGATGGTTCCACAAATGGAGAATGAAGCCAAATCTAACTAAGTCCCAGTTTATCATATTTGACCATATAATCAACCCAAATTCACCAACTCTGGACATTAATGGTATAAATGTAAAGCCCTCACCAACTGTCAGATATTTAGGAGTTCAGATAGACAACAGATGCAACTTTAATGCTCACACAAAGATGGTAAAGAAAAGGACAATCTCCAGAGCCGCATATTTTTCCAAATTAACATACAAGAAACAAGGAATCAACATACATACTGCAGCAAAAATATATAAGACCATATGCAGACCCTTGATTGAATATGCACACCCACTGTACGCTAACTGCAAACCTAGAGCAACGAAAAACTTACAAGTTGCAGAGACGACAGCCCTAAGGAAAATAACAAGAATGCGACACCCAAATAATGTTCTTCATAATCCTCCTAATCAGCTATTATATGAAGAGACAGGAATTGAACCAATAAACGAAAGGATCAAGAGATTAAATAAGAAATTTTATTCTAAGTTAAAGGAACAGAAGGACATAATCAAACAATACCATGAGGACGGAATAAACAAATCTTCAAGAAAACATCCAACACAAACTCTTTTGAAAATGTTAAATCCTAATTAATTAATAGTACAATATAAAATGTATACATTAGAAATTATAAAAAAAAAATATTATTTAAAAGGCTGAAGGACCCTTGGTCGATAGCCATTTGTATTGCTGCAATAAAACACAGTTACTACTACTACTACTGAACCGAAATCTCGCAAACCTATTGTTAGGTTTCGACAAAAACATACACTTTTAAGAGCACGATAAGTCACTAGCACGAAATTAACCTCCATGCACATTGTCTCAGAGTGCCCAGCAATGAGTTGCAATGAGTCAGATTTGAGATCTACTGACAGGTCATGATATCCCAGAAGGAACTGAGAAACTTATATCCGATGGAAGTAACGGTAAATATTCAAGAATTGTATCTAATAGGAAAATATAAACTATACTATACTACTATATTTCACTGAAGTATGAAGTCAGTAAAACTTAAGCCTCTCCTTCTTCATAGAGCATTCGTTAGTTATCGTTCATATTTGCAAGCGACTGGAATGTGGACTAGTAAAGAGAGATAGATGCCTACTCTGCCGCGTTCACGATAAAGAGGTCGTAGCGATAGGAGGAGCTAAGAGGTTTCCTTCACTTTGTATACTCTCCTGAAATAGACTGTAGGAGACCAGAATAGGTAGCCAGGTACTCATTATAAACAATTAAGCACCTGTTTGAACTCAAATTAAGTCGAATTATCATTGAATCACAATGATATGAATGAAATTGCATTATCGATTACAATTTATCACAATAATAATGAACAAACTGTCTACACTTTGAATAATAAAACCTAATGATTTGACACAGTATCACTTCCAAACTGATGCCAAATCAGTTGTTGTGCAGAGTATTTGACAGTATTGTGATTTTAAAGTGACGCGCATCACTTCCAACTGTTGTTGGCTTTGACAAAATCGGTTTAATTCCCATAATCACTTTAATTCAACATAACCCAGCAATTTGGCAGAAGTTAACAATTTCATTCATAAAATTAACGGAAAATGAATTATTATCCTTGGTTTGCATTGGAAGTATAATTTATATTATTGATTGAATTTCATTCGGAACTATTGTCGATATTCTGATTTTCTTCCCCGATTTCAAACTTTAAAGTTTTGTTGGTTGTCACCCGAAAAAGTAACAATTTATTTCAAGAACCGGGCAATTTTGAAAATTATTCTGTCAAACACAATACTGGGTATATCATCCATGCCAATACGATCTGAAGTTGAAAACTGATGGAATACAATCATGAAAATAAAAATGATTCAAAAGAAGGGAAATCTTTGTTGAAAATAAAACATGATCTAACAAATTATTCGAAATATACTCCATTCGGATATTATTGAACACAAAGTAGGCCATGGAAATTTGGCATATTCCACAGTGTGAATTAAAATTTTAGGTTATGTTGCATAAATCGCGGATTTTTCACATTGTCAATTTCCATCTGGAAATTGACAAATTGATAAAGCAATTTAGACAATTCTTAATACCTAACGATAGAAGATTGAAATTTCACATTGCAGATTAACTACTTAAATCGAATAAAAATATCATTGTTTGAACAATGGAAACTGATGATATTGTAAATGTATTCGAGAATTATCATTTTTATTAGTCAATAGAAGTGTGAAAGAACAGAATTGAGTAAAATGAAGAAAAAGGTCAGAAGCAAACATTATGTGACAAACAAAAACATTGTATGCCTAAAACGAATCCAGATATATCTGGAGTAATAAATGGTGGAAGCTTAGCTTCACATCTTCTAGAAAATCAGTAATTATTATGATTGTTGATAATCTGTAAATATTGACTTGATAATATCCTATCGGTAAAAAGCTTGAAAGGATTGATTTGTGTTAGATTATCCTCCTGAAATAATCTTCCGCCTTTTCAGAATTTTGAGCTGAGGCAGAATATTTTATAAGCTTATAAGTTATAAACAATAATATAACCTCAATTTCTTTTCTGCAAACCAGAGTTCTCTGATCTAAACATGAAAGCCGGGTACATTCGGCAACGCTGACTTAATACCATTATTATGGTATATATTGCCAACCTCAGATAAATAAACAAAGGTCTACTTTGTGTTCAATAATATCTGAATGTAATATAGGTAGTGATTAAATATTACCTAATAGTTGTCTCTGTTCTTCTGAAATAAGTCCTTGCCAACCCCTACCAGCCCAATTCCTATCTTGTACACTATTTGTTGGTGTTGGACTATCTGAAGTTGTACTTGAAACTTCAGGAGATCCATTTCGATTCAGACTTAAAGTATCACTATCAAATTCAGAGTCAGTACTTGTGGTATCTATATGTTCCCTATATACATTCAAATCATTACTCAGTTCTATCAAATCAGGAATGGGACTTTCATTTCTTAGGTTATTCCATGTAAACTTTGGCAAGGGCAAATCTATGTTGGCTGTTATCAACTCACTACTCAGACTTCTGTTTGACTGATAGGCTGCCACTAATTTTAGAGCAGAGAAAAACTGTTTCTTACTTAAACTATCCGTGGATTGGTTCCAACATATTAATTCGGATATCTGAAAAAAATTGAATCTTGAATATCAAAGGGAACTTGTATTGGACCACTATATGTTTCATATAATCATAATATGTAATAAGAAAGTTTTATGAGCTCATAGCACTTCACAAAGTAATAGCAAAAGTGTGACATTTGAATTCTACACATGCAGAAACATTTTAATTAGCCAAATGAATATTCGAAGTCAGGAAGGTTTATGCATAACATTTAGTATTCATTGTAGACTTTTTGCCAATAAAATATATGCGTTAATACTGGAGCCGAATGTGATGCCTTTTACCTCATCTATTATATGCTCAGGTACATTTCCAGACCTTATAAGTTCTGTAGTTTTCAAGACCGTTGCTTTTCCCGAGTTTTCTTCGTCACATAATGAAAAAATATCGGAAAAATATCTTTGTAAAGTTTCCGACAGCTGCAGTTCTTCCATTTTTGATTTTGACTTATGAAATCGACTGTTGACATAACAAGCCAACTGAACGTCAACCTGACTACTGAACGAATGAACTACTCCATAGATAAGATATATATGAACTACTAAAGCAAATTATTCCCGCATTTAAGTCTGGTCATAGCATTTTTCAGAAGATGCCTAAAGGAAAATCATAAGGAAAATTCATTTGATTATTTAAACTCCATATATTTCATAAATTTTCTTGAGTGAAAATAAAATTTCAATATTGACGGAAAGCCAGGGTTCTTAGAACCCTGAACGAATACATTTTCAATTCAAGGGTGTTGGTTCTTTCAATAAAATATAAAAACTCCAATAAAATCTTCAAGAATTGAAATTAATCTGTTGGCTGCATGCTGCATGGAGGTTTACCTTCATGGTTGGCTGTCATGACAAAAAAAACACAGAGCACAGAGTAGATGATTTACCTTACTCTACAGTTTCCTTCTCATCTCATGATATTTTCTCTGGTTTCTTATTCAAAAAATTTCCCATTACCGTTTTTCCCAAAGTTTGTGATTTAGTTAATAATTTATTTCATGTATTGGGATGATCCTCCATCTTCTAATCTCTAGTGTTTATTTGTGATGAAAATTGCATTAATACATTATGTATGTTAAGTAAAATTGATTTCTTTTAGTATCTATTGCCGGATTGATGATCCTAAGGTGTCTTGATTAATTTTATTGTGTTTTCATCGATGTGGGACATCAATGTTATTCTGTTTATCGTGTTCTGCTATTGTTCCTTTCTTATTAGATTCAACCCTTGTTAAATCCTTGAACAATGATAGAATTGAAATGATTATGTTGCCAATTCTCATAAATTTTCAACTAAGTACAAAAGTGGTCAAAATCTAAATTGAAAACAATATGATGTAGGTACCAAATGTACCTTGTAAATGTACTTATTAGCTATAAGTTCTTAATGATCGAAACTGTTTTATTGAGAATAAATCATGATGTCATTATTTTTTGAAAGAATTATCGGTTTTTGGTCCCTGTCTAATAGTTTAGTAATCGGTCATCAACTTCCCATATAGGTACAGAGTGAAAGGAAGATGCAGCGGTTCAGTGAAGAAGATAGATTTCAAACCTCAAACTAAATATATTTTTGGGAAATCCTCGCATCCGTCAATTTACTCAATTTTCAATTTCAAAAGCAATTAATTCCATGCTTTTTGAGCACTGTTGAAATTATTTACAGTACCGTAAAATGGGGCGAAGTCGAACAGTAGGGGTGAAAACGGACACTCGGTTCTTGCCGTCGTTTTCGTCAAAGTCACGTGAACCGGTAAGATCAAATTAGAATGTTTTGACTTTTGACTATAACGAGTTAGTTAAAGTCTAGCAAAGGTACTGTGCGGATCGTTTCAAGAAGATAATCATTCTTGTAGCTTGCAGGTACGTCTTATTGAATGTAATCATTTATCCACTTTTTACAAATTCTAAAAAGAAACTCTTGCACACAAGAAATAGTGGGGAGTGCTTGCATGAAACATATTCTGAGTTGTTAAGGAATTAATCGAGAAGAAATAGCTATAAAAATTACTTCTTCAAATAATTCCTTCTTGATAATAAATGAAGAGATTCAAAAAATTTTCCTTTGTAGGGGTGAAGGCGGACACAATTTGCCGGCAGTATAAGGCTAAAATTGGCATTTCATTTATGAATTACACCCATGAAAATTTACAAAAAGCTGTGAACGATGTTAAAAGTCATCGAAAAACACTTAGAGAAGCTGCCGAGTGTTATGGTATACCAAAGTCAGCGGTATATGATAAGGCGAAAGGAATAAAAACAAAAAAAACATGGAGGACAAACAAAACTGTCTGAGTTAGACGACAAAAAATTGGTCGACGGAATAATCACATTATCCGAATGGGGTTTTCCAATTACTAGAAGCGACATTCGTCTTTTAGTAAAGAGCGTTCTTGATAGAAAGAAGTTGAGGTGAAGATTGATCAATTCAAGGATAACTATCCCGGAATTGATTGGTTTCATAATTTTATTTAACAAATAGCATAATAAAATCTTGACAGAAAGACTAGCCCAAAATATAAAAGAGCACAGGCACTGCCAAAGACCATTTCGAAAATTTGAAAAAAGTCGTTGAGAATGTTCCAGCAAGCCACATAATAAAATTTTGAGGAAGGTTAATGATCTGCGGAGCCAAAGCTTTCAGTTTCCTCAGTTGCCCGAAAATATTAATATAGAATAAGGTTTGTTTTGTTTTCGTTATATTCATTTCCTGTCAGAATATATTTTCTTTATACATTGAAAATGTTGAAATTGTTAGAATGAAAGCTAATTTGTGATGTTTTCATTCATTTTCTCATCAGAATATATATTATATTTTCTTATCTGTTTCCAATAAAAATTTCAAACATGATGAGAGTTTAATTGATATCCATTGAAATGTCACCTCTTTTTGTATAATTAAAAGATGTTTTTGTGTCCGTCTTCATCCAATACAAGGCTCGAAGACGTTTTTGAATTGAAATATACGGCTGTCCTCCTTGACCCCACACATAGGGGTGAACGCGGACACTCTTTACCACAAAAAAATAGTGGGAAGCTAAAATTTAAGGATAAAGAAATGATCAGATTATATTTGGGGGGAATCATGGAATCTTAATTATTTTTTTCAGAATTTTTTTGCTCAGTTTAGGAAAGTTATTCACAAAAATATTTGAAAATCGTCCGACTTCGCCCCACTTTACGGTAATAGTCAAAGGTAATGACTACATGTTGTTTTAGAAAATGCCTTATGAACATTTTGTGAATCACATATAGGTTCCATATTATTTGGTAATTCATCTCTATTTTTCACCGGGTATCTGTATATTTATATATTGTATGAATTCTTCATACAATCATTTTACATAAAAATCAATAGCTTCATGAATTATGCTGCTACCCATATGTATTTATCTCAGAGTAGGAAAGTAAGTAAGATACATTACTTTTTACTCTATAAGGTACAAGGGCGGATATAGCTTTTTTTCATGGGGGGGGGAAGTAATGATTCAAGATCGATAAATCATGTTCAAAACTAGAAAAAAAATTAATCAAAATATTAAGGAGGAATAATATAGAAACAATAGTAGTAAAGTAATAGTAGTGAAAAAAACAAACAAATGAAAATATGTGCACCACGTTGCGTAACTTTTTCTTAGGTTTTCGATATTCATGGGGGGGGGTAATTACCCCCATTACCCCCCCCCCCCCCCGTAAATCCGCCCTTGATAAGGTACCTACTTATATAAAATCATTTTTGCTGATGTGTTCATCAACACCAAAGATAAAAAATTTAAGAAAAGCCCTGATCAAGTGCTCTTGAGCGCTTGTTCATTGGAGAAGCAAAAATTGTATTTCTCAAAAACTTTATAGGTTTTCACTCCCAGAGTCTGTTCTAATAAGAAAATTAATAGATCATTTTTTAACAAGTGTATTGCGAAAACAAACTCACACTAATAGATATCTGAATTTTAATTCTAATCATCAATTGAATGTAAAAACAGGTATCATAAAAACTCTTTATGGTAGGGCCTTTTTTATTTCATCTACACCTGAAATTGGAAATAATGAAATTGCCTTCATTGAAGAGTTCCTACTAGATAATCAATACCCGCCAAATTTTATGGAAAGAACAATTTCAAATTCAGAAAGACAAATATCTAATCAAAATTCTAATGATCATCAGGTACAAACAGAAAACCTTCAAGAACAACCAATTTTGGTTAACATCATTCCTTATATTCCCGGCTTTTCAGAAAGATTGAAAAGAATTGGTTCCAAATTCAACATAAGAACTGTTTTCAAAACACAAATTTTGAGTTGAGATCCATTCTAACCAGAACGATACCAATGAATGAGACACAAAAACCAAAAAATTGTGTTCACAATATTCCCTGTATATGTGGAAAATCTTATTCAGGAGAGACATCAAGACCTTTAGAGATAAGAAAACGGGAACATAAGAACAACATCAAAAATAGGGACATTACAAGATCACAAATCGCTGATCATGTAGGTATGTTCAATTAGAGGAGATCATATGATGAACTGAACAACACAAAATACCCTAATGACGGAACCTGATATTAAGGAAAATTAAGGAATCCAAATATATTTTGCTAGATGATGATGATAATTTGGACAATTGTTTTGTTGGAATAGATTGTATTTGGATTGATTTATTGATAAAAGAAAATTACATCAGGAAATTTCCAAATGAAATAAATCAACATCTCTATGTGTTGACAACATTCAATGTCAAGTGGACTGCAAATGAAAAAACACACAATTCTGAAGATTTTACAAGTTTGTCTGAAGAAGGTGTCTGATATAGACCGAAACGTTACATTAGCCTTTTCATTTATTTCTTTTTTGAGTTTTACTGTTAAGCAGCAATTTTTCCGAAACCAATTTGCTCCTGACAAATAAGTGCAAAGATTTTCGCAGGAGCACTTCATCTTAATTGAAATTTTTTAAATTATTTCTGTTTCAGAGACTGATGGGATTGAAAACCTATAAAGTTTTTGGGAAATGCAGAATCCCCCCAGAATAATATAAAGTGTGTTTGGTCATGACTTAGCGATAATTTGAGGACATCAAATATACCTTATATTATCGACAAAAACACCCACATCGAGAAGATTACCCCCTTCCAAATAATATCGATTTCTTTGGACATAAAGGTCCTAGAGATGAAAGATGATACTACAACCTTTCATTGAAGTAGAACAATATGAAAACATTCAACTTGAAAATGTCATAAAAAAAACTTTAAAAAAAATTTAGTGATAAAATGTACTGATTTCCTCAGTAAATCCGCAATAGTACAAGAACTAGCATTTTTTTTTCAATGATTTAACACGCAAGGATATTAGCTACAAAACAACACGTACGTGATTTCTGCAAGTTCCATAATTTGAGAGTTATTGCTTTTCGAACATGACCACTACGCGGGCGCCCCCAACTTTTTTTGTTGCTACAGGTCGTCATGAGGGCCACTGCCTGTCTACAAAGCAGAGGCGGCTATTTTGATTAATTTTTATGATAAATTGTTTGTTTGATCATTAAAAATTATCGAAAGTACAGTATTGAGTTCTATTTTATATTATCAATTTTCATAAGGGTCATGTTCGAACAGCAATTACTTTCTAATTAGGTAACTGACAGAAGTTATGTTGGTATTGTTTTGTAGCTAATATACCCTTGCGTGTTAGCTCAATGAAAAAAATTATACTTCAATGTAATAGTTCTTGTACTATTGCGGATTTACGAAGAAAATCAGAACATTTTTTTACTAAAATTGTTTTAAAGAATTTTTTGTGACATTTCTAAGTTAAATGTTTTCATATTGTTCCACTTCAATAAAAGGTGGTAGTATCATCTTTCAACAAACATGTTTTTCACATCCGTAGGACCGTTATATAAAAAAAAACCATATTATTGGAACGATCAACGAAAATAAAAAAGTAAATTTAAAATAGGTGCCACTCCCAAGGGCGGATATAGCTTTTTTCATGGGGAGCTATAGAGGTGATTGATTTCGTTTTGTCTGAGGTATTAAGGAACAAAAATTTTGAATTGACAACCTGTACGATTTGGCTGGTTAACGAACTTGACCACGACATTTGGTAACCGAACTCACCGTGAAAATCTCAAGTCTCTTGGAATTGAATTTGACCACGGATTCTTTATCACGGACTCAGTGTTTAATTCTTTCAGGTACATTTTCGGGGTGGCAGTGCCCCCCCGGAGGTGAAAAATGCACATGTTCTAAATTCAAAGTTGCCCCCCCGGATCTTCCAATTGCCCCTTCGGGTAAAATTTTCTGAAAGAAACACTGCACGGACTCGAGCCCTATCGTATGACCATTTTCGGCTCAAAATTCTAAAATTACAAACATTTGGCTAAACGATATGTTTAGCACTCGTTTCAGTAAAACGAGCGCTCAAAAAGAATCTGATAGCGTTTTCCATTGGTAGAACAAATGTGTACTGGGTGCTTATTTTGTGTTCCATTGGTACGATGAACAATGAAATTCCTGGAAATGCCTATTCAATGGAAACCAGTGTGGTACTAGAGCAAAACTGGTTCACCCAATAGAAAACACTATTACTAACTACCCCTCTTCAATATATCTCATTGGTGGTTGCTTAACTTGCCCCGCCCATCGATTGTATACAGTGGCGTGTATAGAAAATATTTTCGGGGGGGGGGGGGGCCGAGATACTTACACCATCAAATGATCTAATGGTTAGATTAGGTTAGATGCAATTTTTTAATCAAAGGATAACTTTGCCCCCCTATATACGCCACTGATTGTAGATAATTCACTACCTTGATGCTGAACCTGTTCTTTTTTGGAATACTTTCCTTCAGGTTTTTCAAAAGGTAAAAAATACCAGTAGGTACAGTTAAAATATCTAGTGATAACTGTTATAACGGGTTATCCATTTCGAGGTTTCAAAAGTATAGGGCTGGAATTCGCTATCTGTCAAACGAAGTTTTTAAAAAAAAATTTTTTTGTTCAGTTGAAAGTCTGACATTTATGAAAATGGCTCGCTTGACTATCGCACAATGCATGAAAATTGTAAAAACCTTATACAAAAATGGCGATTCTGCCACAGCCACATATCGTGCTTTAAGAGCAGATTTTGGTTTACATAATCGTCCAACTACGCAAGCAATTGGTAAAATTGTGAAGAAATTTGAAGAGACTGGGTTGGTTACAGATATTGTAAGCCCTGTGCATCATCGTTTTGCTCGCACCACTGAAAATATCGCTACTGTAAGTGGAAGTGTTGCCGAAGACCCGAATCTGTCAATTCCTCGTCATTCTCAGGAATTAGGACTGTCTTACGGCACATTATGGCATATTTTGCATTAAGATCTACACCTACACCCATATAAAATCCAGCTCACACAACAACTGAAGCCAGCCGACCATTCACATCAACATCGTGGATACGTCGAATGGGTGCTTGAACAACCGGCGGTGGACGGCGATATCAACTGGTCACCAAGATCATGCGATTTGACACTGCTTGACTTTTTTTGTGGGGCTACGCGAAAAACCGTGTTTATGCAGATAAACCTTTAACTCTTGAGTAGTTAAAAACCAATATTCGTCAAGTTATGGCTGAGATACCGCCCAATATGTGTCAAAAGGTGGTTGAAAATTACCTCAAAAGAATCGATGCTTGCAACAATTCGGGTGGTTGTCATTTAAATGATGTAGTGTTTCACACAAATGTCAACGTTCAAACTGTATAATAAAAAAGAAATATCATGATAAAATAGTTATTTAATGAACTAGGTTATTAAAGACAGCGACTAATGGTCAAGATATTTTAATGCGTGAGCGGAGCGAACGCGTTAATAGTTCGAGACCATTAGTCGCTCGATTAATAACCGAGTTTATTACAAGATTTTTCCGACGATTTCAACATGAATAGTGTATAAATTCTTGATTGAAATACATTCTCAATTCGCAAAAGACGTAGATTTGACGTAAAGGAATTTCTATGTTCCTATGTTCCAGTTGAGTTTTGACATTTCTCGTAGTGCTTCTGAATACTTTGTGTACGGTTGCCATGAGGATTGCACATTAAAATGGCTAAAAAAATTGAGCATTAAAATGGGTCATTAATGCTCAATTTCGTACACATTAAAAGCACCTTTTATTTCGAGGTCGGCGGAAAAATATTTTTTATGTGTTTTATTTACGTTTACTTTTGAAACCGCAAAATGGATAACCCTGTACATAAGTGCCAAAATATTCGCCTTATTTTTAGCTCTCGTTCTATCGTTTTGCCCAAATAATAGCGTTTTCCATTGGGTGAACCAATTTTGCACTAGTACCACACTGGTTTCCATCGAATGGACATTTACTGGAATATCATTGTTCATCGTACCAATGGAACACAAAATAAGCACCCAGTACACATTTGTTCTACCAATGGAAAACGCTATAAGATTCTTCTTGAGCACTCGTTTTACTTAAACGAGTGCTAAACATATCCTTTAGCCAAATGTCCGTAATTTTCGAATTTTGAGCCGAAAATTGTCTCAAACGATAGGGTTCGACTCCCTGATGACGAATCCGTGGTCAAAATCAATTCTGCCCGTGGGGCCGGCGGCCGTTAGCACGATAACTTCCGAAGGGATTGTCCTAGAGACTTGAGATTTTTAGTGTGACTTCGGTTCCCAAATGCCGCGTTTGTGTTCGTTAATCAACCAAATCGTACAGAGTGTTCCATAAAATATGGCCATTCAAAATTTTTGTGCCTCAATATCTGAAACAAAACGAGACCAATCGAAATGAAATTTTGCGGCCACATGCAAGATACTCATTATAAGCCTCATGCAACATTTTGTGGGCATAGTGTAAACAGAACAATAGAAAATTCAATTGGAATATTGGAAAGAAGAAACTTAATATTTCCATTACAAAGTATCCGGATTCGAGTGAAATTCAAATTGTGAATGAAGATTGATATACTCAATTACGTGCTGAGAATTTACATTCATATAGTTAAGGAACCGACACCTAGTAGAAATGCAACGGCGACGAGGCATTTTCCTGGAATCACCGCGGATGTGCAAAAGTGCAATTCCACATAAACATTTACATTTTAGATCTTTAGGAACAGTTCAGTTAGTTACGAATTAGACTTCTGACGAGTCACTTTGATTTGTAATTCACTTCCAAACTTAATCTGTATAAGATTAATAATTATTTATCCTCAGTGTTGTAATTGTTAATCGTAATTAGAAATAAATCCTTTTTAAAAAGCAGACTTTAAGTGCGGAAAACATAATTATATATTCAGTTTCAGTATCAATCCTATACAACATTTAGAGGTAATAGCCTCATTGCTTCAACAATGAACGAGCGCTCAAAAGCAACTGCTCAAGGCTTTCTTATTTTTGAATACATCAATTTAAATACAATCATAAAAAATGTGCAAAATTAAAATTGCATGCCAACTTGCTAAGGTAGTTGGTCGACATTTGTCGATTTTTGCTTGCGACATTATTCAAGAATCGACACCCAGTAGAATTCAAGATTTCAGTACAACTTCGTATGTTCTTTCGAACCCTGAAAGCAATAAAAATAAAATTTTATGATCGTTACTCAGAAATAGAGGCTTGAAATCTTTCAGACTCGTCTCAAGTCACGTGTACGTTTTCAGTTACTGAACGCAAGCATCGATAATATTGTATTGTAATATTTTTTATTACTTTGTCAGGCTTGCAAGGGATTTCGATTGAAATATATTCTGGGAGGATTCATTTCTTAAAAACTCTATAGGTTTTCACTCCCAGAGTGAAAACCTATAAAGTTTTTAAGAAATTGCAAGGGATTATTAACAGAAAAAGGAACAAAAATCTTTTGAACTCTCGGAACAGTCTCGTTTTTGAGTTCATCGTGGTAGCCAATAGTTCGGTGCTCTCAGGTTGATGTTTTTTCCGAAATATTTACGATAAAAAATACGAAGAGATGAGTTTAATTAATCGGTTTATTAGTTTTGATTTTATAGAAAATAAATGAAAATTTTCATTATTGGTTTAAATTAATATTCATTATTTATATGAGGAATAATTTCATTTCAATTCAATCGCGGTTTTGAGAACATTCGCGAAATATGTATGGAAAATTATAGACATTTTTTTAAAAGCCCCGGTGTAAGTTTGGAAGTTAACGTGGTTTTCTTCATAATATTGTGAAAATGATAATTTAAATGTAAACACCAGAAAATTATGATCCTCATTCGGTTTATTTATGAAATTGGAGTTCTTATTTGATTCTTACACCTACCATGATAATTGATGACTATCAATTATCCGAATGAACAATTGTCTTCTTATATTATTGTACTTATACAGAGTGATTTTTTAAGTGTTTCATTAGAAGTTTTCAAGGAAGGAATTGTAATACAAATTTGAGATTTTGTATTTTTGTTTTGGAGTACATGAAATAGAATTGTAAAATATTTTCTAAGCGGAATCTACTTCCGTTTCTACCGGAAACGAATGCACACTTCGTTATTTCAAATGTAACACCCTGTATATTTATACATATTTGAATTCCTAGTTTAATTTTGCACTGCTTTCTGTATGATATGCGCATCAACTACTTCAAGCTCGAAGTAGTTACATACATAAAACAAATCAGCACAGAATTAAAGTAGTAATTGAAATGTTAAATTTTAAAAAACGAAGTGTAGGTACATCCGCTTCCGGTAAACCAAAAGTCGATTTCCCTTGAAAATATTTTACAATTTAAGTTCATGTTCTCGAAAACGAAAATACAAAATCATAAATTCGTATTAGAATTCCTTCCTAGAAAACTTCTAATGAAATACATAAAAAAATCAACTTGTATATACAGTCAATATCTCGGCTCTCGGCAATCAGATAAGGAAGAAAGTACGCGAAAAATATATTTCAAATGGTTTCAAAAACTATCAGAATCGGTCATTAAAATACTGCTTCTAATTACGACTTACAACCCCTAAAAAAACTATCCTGAGATTTTTTTTTATTGCACCTTTATATATTTCCACGTAAATGACTCCCTAGTTAAAGAGAAAATATGTTCGAACAATTAATGTTATATTGTATGGTGAACACTTAGTTTTATTTTGTTTCCTTATTCATTTCAATTGTTTCGGTTATTAAGTTGTTTTATTATGTTTTGAGGTGTTATTTGTGTAAATGTTCTGTTTATTGTCTATATTGAACATCGAAATTCAAATTATCTTTCTAAACCAAAAATATTCACCATAAAATACAAAAACGGTGGATATACAATAGAGACTCGATAATCCTGATCAATTAATGCAAGGCTAATCCAGAAATATCGCGTCTTTTAATTTAGTTAAAAAGCATTTTAGCTAACAGTTGAAATAAATATAGACTTGATTCCCGAAATCTTGAAACAAATATACTTATTTGTAAAATTCAATAAAAGACCTGGGCAGTTGTTTTTGATCGCTCGTTCATTGGCGGAGCAATAATTCTATTACCTCAAAATTTTGTATAGGACTTGTATTGCATGCTCAGTAAAATAATGCAAAATCTCAGCACGATCGGAATTACATTCTCGAAATTATTCAAAAAATTAAATATGTAAAAACTTCAATTGAATTTATGGTTCTGATGACGCGATCCTCTTGAAATTTTGCATGAACATTCAGTATTTCAATCATCATTCACAAAATAAGTTCCACTCGAATCGGATATCTTGTTGTGGAAATATAAAGATTCTTCTTTTCAATATTCAAATTGAATATTCATATTTTATGGAACACCTTGTACGATTAGTCTGATTAACGAACGTAACCGCGGCATTTGGGAAACGAACTAACCCTGAAAATCTCAAGTCTCTAGGGTAATCCCTTCGAAAGTTATCGAGCTTGCGGCCGGACGGCCCCACGGACAGAATTAAATTTGACCACGGATTCGTCACCAGGAAATCGAATCCTGTCGTTTGATACCATTTTCGGGCTCGAAATGATCAAATTACAGACATTTGGGCAGAGCGATGTAGCACTCGTTCAAGGAGAACGCGCGCTCAAAAACGAGGGCGTAAAATTAAATATTACACAGCAGCATAAAATCTCTTTTCATCTTGTTAATGGATCATACAAAATTGGAAATAACTGTTCATAAAAAAGGTTTCACTTAAAAAAAACTCGTAACGTTTATAGCTTTTATTGCATTATCAATAAAGTATGGAAATCCAAATACGGTATTACGTTTACAGTACCAACCTGCAGGCGTTTTAGTCTCAATTTCATCAGCCAACCTTCATCTTTCAGATGAATAAATGAAATAAACGATCCTATTGAAATTATCGAAGGTACAAGATGAAAGAACGAAACCTATTCTAATTTTCATCGAGGCCAGGGACATCTAGTATTACATTACAACATGCATCTATTCTGTTGTTATCCCAATAACGCAGATCTACTCGCTTTGAAAATACCCGGGAATATCGCTCAATCTTACCTCTGATTTGTTTTGTTTTGCTTACAATACTGCGCTCTTTTTTTAAACAGTCTCTGAATGCACCTTGGAGAATTTTGAACATCGCAGTTGTTATTCTCACTTACGTTCGTTCTAGTGACAGTATAAAACATTACAATAGTGCAATTTTCAGGTTGTGGCGGTGTTCTTGTTTGTGTTTTTATTATTTTGAGTTGATCATGAATGAAATGGATATGCAACTGGCAAGGGCCATCGTAGCCGAAGAGAAACAGAGATCTGCTTCAAGTACGCCGGGAGGCAGTCCTGTTCCCCTGAGGAAAACTGTCATTACTCACATGGTGGAAAAGGCAAATAAATTCAGGTTAGTTACTTGTCTTCATAGCCTAATAATTTCGTGAATAATAATCCGTCCTTGATTGAATTGTAGAAGGCTGCGTTAAGTGTCCGTGGATCAGTTCTTTCAGCGTAGCCCGGGTAGCTCAGTCGGTAGAGCATTGGACTTTTAATCCAAGGGTCCAGGGTTCAAGTCCCTGCTCGGGCGGAGTTTTTTTTATCGTTTTATGGGAGCTTTCATACGCTTTATAGATGTATTGTGTCTTGAATTATTTGCTCCTCAGAGTAAATGTTTACTTCTTACTCTGAGGTTTGCACCGTTTGAAAGGATAAGCCCCATTTCACACCAAGCCAGTCCAGTCCAGTCGAGTCAAGTCACTTCAGGATTGGAACTATTAACTTCATTTAAAATCGTTTAAAACAAAAGGAATGTGAAACCTAGTTTCACACTAGGGCCTAGTATGAAACAAGATTTCACATTCCATTTGTTTTAAACGATTTTAAACGAAGTTAATAGTTCCAATCCTGAAGTGACTTGACTCGACTGGACTGGACTGGTTTGGTGCGAAATGGGGCTAATGCTTATACGTTGACTTATCCTTCGTTTACTACATATTTTCATTAATGCTAGACAATTTGGCCAGCGTTTCAAGACGAAATCAGTTGACCGCTCTTTCTGAGGCTTCCGTGCATTTTAGACTGAAAAATCGCTGAATTTGGTACACAAAAGTATGCTTTACAACACTTTTCACGAAGCTACGATTCCCGAAAAGCATGTTTTCGAATTTTGCTTTTTATGAAAAATTTACAAGAAACAAGCATTTTCATCAGTAAAATGTTTCGACAATAGTCAAGGCATATACATATTTTCAATATTTAATGGTTTCGAAGACATAGTCGCTCAGTAAAAGCTGTAATTGAAGGTGGTCTTTGCCAAAATAAGGTACGTGGCATTGTGAAATTTCCCATGTCATTCTGTGTACAGGGTGGCCCCTGAACTACCACTTCTTAACCCTAAAAGATAAGGAAAAATGAACATTACGGTTATCTTTTTTCGGGAAACTCAATATGCCTTCAACCGTATTGCTCTATCGTCTTTAGTTTTCGAGTGATAATAAGCCAAAATTGACATTTTAGGAATTTCAACTTTGGTCATTCTTGTTTGTGCTGTAAACTTCAAACAAAAACATTTTACAGACACTTTTTCTTTATAGTAATCCAGTGGCTTAATCTTATTTTCAGGAGGGAACTCCTCAGCAAAAATTGGATTAACCCACTGGATCGACTACCACCTAATTTATTATTTACGTATACAGCTTGCCAAAAAAGTAACGTAACTCGTAAATAATTCTCCGTCGGTTTTTAATTCCAAAAGCAATTTATCCTAAGGTATTTTGACTTTGATATTTCTTATTCCCTACGCTCTACACCCCTCTATGTGGCTTGAGTAGAATTGGTTGTGAAATGTTATTAAAAAATCAGGAAAAATTACAATTTGTGATTGCAGAGTACTTAAATCTGACAATTATTATTTTACTAATTATTATTAAGGGAAATCCATGAATCCAGGTCTCCCTGTGCTTTTTTGATATTGAAATCTACGCCCCACTTTTTTTCAAATAGAAATACATTCAAAACCGGTTATAACATAACGATATTGAAGGGACTTTAAAATATGGACGCCATATCCGCCGATTATCGTTATAAGCAATGGATTAAAACGTACGTTCAAAAAAATGGTCGTCAAGTAGGCTATGGAATTTTGAACGTCAATATAAAATAATACAAATATTTTATTTCATAACCTATTTTACGACGAATTTATTGAACCCCGTTATATCGACTTATTAATTGAATCTAATGAACATTTTATGTAGGGGAAGGTGAGGTATAATGATCCCCTTAAAGGAAAATTTCAATTGTAGCTAAAGTTGAAGGCAAAACCTCAAGATTTCAATTTTTGAAGGTAGTGAATTTACTTAACTTTGTATCTGCCTACTTATTTTTCATTTCATCTATGTAGTTTTTTTGTATTACATATTTTTGTAAAAGTTTAGTAAAGGATCATTTTATACACCCCTGTGGATAAAATGATCCCTGGGGTTGGGGCAAAATGATCCCAGGGATCATTTTGTACTATGAGTTAATAAATATCAAATAAAAATGAAATAATAAACTCTGCTGTTTATTTGAATGATATATGTATTGTTCATAACAATTTAAGTATGTAAGCAAGTCACACAAAACAAAAATATTCGATGGGATGAAAAAATAATATTTTTCTTGGGCGTTTCTCAAAGTCGAGAGAAATTCATCCACCACATTCTTATTAAAACCTCGCGCACGCATTGTAATGTCTGGATATCTACGTCTAAATCCACGAAGCCATTCAAGTCCAGCTTTTCCTTTAGCTTCGGAAAATTGATGCGGTAAATTATTTCTTTCTGCCATTTTGGTGAGCTGAGGTTAAGAATTCCTGAGTGGTCAGCCCGTATATTATTCTGGACTCCATGTCAACAAGTTCCAGTTCTTGTTCCAGGTTGAACACTGTTTGTTTGCTTCCTAACTTTTTAGCTGAGCCTACAGCTATTTTATTTTTACCTTTGGCTCTTCTTTCTAATACCATCACACACTGAGAAAACGAAATATTAAGTTTTCTTTGCTGAGAAGATTTCAGCAATCGCATCAAACTTTATATTTGTCTCAGCAAATACGTTCTGATGCGGTTCAAAAGACCATTTTACAGATGTCACTTAGCTGTGGAAGCAAACGGACTCTCCTAATATAAATATAACGCTTGCAGTAGCAGGATACAAAATAATTTTCAGCTATCGCCTCAAAGTAAATCCACAAATGATGCTTTTCAGTAAAAATTATCTGCTGTTGTTACAGAGCACTCTGATGGCGTGATGGAGTTCTTAGTTCTCTATCTTGGTTCTTGTTGCTCCTATGCAAAATAACTTCGTGTCTTCGATGATCATCGGTAACTCACGAATAAAATTGGCGCCTTTTTAAGGGAAGCGTCGGGCGTTTGTCAGTCGGGTCAGCGTCAGCGGCAGTTGGCAATTGGAATTTGGTATTGGGTATGTGTTAACTGTGTTATATTGTCAATTTGGAAGTTTTTTGGTTTTTTATGATGGAGTATTTGAATTACTTAAAAGAATGGGGGTTACAGGATTATGAAGAAATATTTCAGAGTAAGTATTTGCATTTTATCCTATGTTGAAATACTGTACAAATGCAAACATCGCCAGTTCACAAAATCGCTACCGAAGATTACCATAAACCGTAGAAAATGGCGGGTACTAAAGTGGTTGCATGTGCATGTAACTTGTATCGGTTTTTCACATTTCTCTCAATTTGTTATAGATGAAGGAATAACGGATTATAGCTTTGAGATGTTAGATGAAGAAGTTTCAGAAGCAATATTGAACGAAGCCAAAGAAAGAAATATTAAATTAACATTTATTGAACAGTCAGGTAGGACATCTTAGGAATTCACCATTTTTTACTATTTAACTTAAACCCATTACCATAGGTTATGAATTTTGTAATCACATTATACTATCCTTGACCTAAATATTGTTTTTCAGATTCTTCTGTAAATGCCCTGTTGACTCTTCCATACCTTTTCAATAGTATTACATTAAAAAAGTCAACGAAGGGTCTTACTTACAGACCTAGCAGAAGTTAAGTTCAAGAGAGCTAGATATTTCACAGCAATTGAAGATCAGTATATGTGAGGCAGCATAAATCAATGCTACTGTCGCAAAAATATTTGTAAATGCAGGCGATTAATCTATCTGGCTTACCAGTGTTTATGTGCCGTTGCAATAAAGATTTTGATAATCATAATGATATTTTTATGCTCTAATAAGAAGGTTCACTATGTTATAACAAGAAATACTTAACAGTCATCATAGATCACTGTAGTTGGGACAAAAAGTAACTTTAGGTGGGGTGGTAAAACATGCGAGGCTACGATAACAGAGTTTTTTTTTGTGAAATTCAATTAAGAGAACATAACTAGGATGATAAGGTGAATAATTGTAAAATGGGTTATGCCACCATACCAAAGTTCTTTCCTGGCGCCTATTTAAATAGAGTTTTCTGCTGAGGTAGTTTGATTTTCTGTTGTAGAAGTGGAAAAATTCTCTCAGTGCAGGGACCCTCAAATTCTCTTCTCGCGGTTTTGTAAGCCATACCATCTCTAATGCCTTTTGCATATGTTCTTCATTCCTCTTTTGGCGATTAGTTTTACGTTTATAAATTCTCGGCATGATCTGTAAACAAAAACTATTAATGGGGTAAAATGATTCCAGGGATCATTTTAGACACACAGAAGGGATCATTTCACCCCAAATACCAAATTACAAATATCGATCAAAACAAAACCTTCACATACCGCGTGCGATGATCGAACATGGCTTAAATATTAGCTAACTGCTACTAATACCCGCAAATAAAACAACATTTCAGTAAACACTTACATGTAAAAAAACGAAAGTCCAAAACCTGCTTACCTTAGATCAGAGCCACACTTTTTGATTATTTTTTAATAAAATCACGCCAAGCACTCGCACCGCATTGACATTTTACAGGTAACTCGCAGGGGCGCAGGGGAACATGTTTCATCTGTATTTGGATAGATGGTACAAGCTGTTTCTGATTTATAGCGGGGGATCATTTGACCCATAGGGATCGTATTACCTCACTTTCCCCTAACCGAGATTATAACCAGAATTTTGTGTATGGACTGTTTTCCAAATAATAGTATAAAATTCGAGATGAATATTTATTATGAAAAACAAACAATACATTTCAAAGCTTTTCTGTTTTTGTGACATCTTCTGACTTAAAAAACCAGGGGCCTATTGTACCAAACACCTTGCAACTTTTCACTTTGCACTTTTCACTTTTCAAATGAATTAAGTTGCACGAAACGTATTCAAAAATGAAAAATACATTGTGAAAAGTCAAGTGCATAGTGAAAATTACTCCGCAGACATTAAATATTGGGAGAAATGTTGTGCAACATAACTAATTTTCACATTTGGAATTTGTCAGAATGCAAAGTGCGAAGTGAAAAGTTGCAAAGTATTTTGGTGCAATAGGCCCCAGATATCAAAATCAATTCATCAAAATCAATGGGATATCGTATATAACCGATGCGTCGTTGTAAACGATGTTGTTATAAACGGTTTTGAGTGTAATTATATGAATTGTGACATATCAAGTGAAATGTGTGGGTAACTAAATTTCCTTTCATTTGATGTACCACAATTCATATATTCTTATTTGAAAAAAAAGTTGAGGGATCTGAGTCAAAAGCTTTTGAAATTAAAAATCGACGGCTGAAAGGATTTTCCCTTATTCTTCGTACAAGAATCATTGACGAGTTACGTTATTTTTTTTTGCATGCTGTATATCTAAATACTGAACGTATAGAAAATTTTCGAATTTAGATAATAGTTTGAAGTTCCCGAATAGTGATCTTGAAAGAATTAAGTATTATTGATTATAATATACTGAAATATTTTTCTATTTAAACTTTAATTCAACACAGGAACGGGCCCATGAGGTGGTTGTGGGGGGGGGACGATTCCCCCTTGATGATGAACAGAGTTGGCAAATTTTCGAAGCAGTTGGTAAATTTTTGAAGCATTCAAAAAAAATTCTAATCACTTGAAAACATTTCGGAGCAGTTGGCAACATTTTCGAAGCAGTTGGTAAATTTCGGAGCAGTTGGAAAAATGTCGAAGCAGTGGGTAAAATTTCAAAACAGATGTAAAATTTTCGAAGCAGTCGATAAAATTTTGAAGCAGTCGAAAGAATTTTTTAACAGTTGAAAAAAATTCGGAGTAGTTGGCAAAATTTTCTAAGCGGTTAGCGGGTCAGTTGGAAAAATCAAAAATGTCGAAGCAATTGGTAAAGTTTCAAAACAGTTATAAAATTTTCGAAGCAGTTGGTAAAATCACAACCTAGTTGAAATACATATTTCCAAACAAGTTTTCATTAAATTATTTAAACCGGTAGAACGGTTCGCCGGGCCCGACAAAAGCATGCGAAGAATAGCGGCAAAGCGACAATTACTGTACAAATATAATAAAATTCGTGTTGTGTCGGAGTACATTCAGGATAACTGGCAATAAATGGTATTCATCCCGATGTTGCTACTAAGTGGTCGAAAGATGGATAATTTTTCGGTTGTGGGTTGTGCCGCATGGACTGTGTCATAAAAAAACCATCTGGTACCAATTTGCGCTGTTTCACTCGGTCTCGGCCAGGCAGTATTTTTTTCTAATTTTTATTCTATTGAATCTCCGTTCAACACGTGAATAAAAAGTACGCAAAAATGAACCGAAGAATATATAGAGTGAAATGTGTGATATGTGATGGGTGCCATATTCAATAATGACTATTAAAAAATGCATGAACAAAAACCACACAAAGGGCAACAAGTGTGTGTGAAAACTGTGGGTGTGGATAGTGCTGACAATCCATTCACTTTGGCCGAAAGAGAAAAGACGTAAATTAGGAGAAGGCACTTTCGCTTCAAGTAAGAGTTAATTAAATTTCAAATACATATTTTGATTTTGGATAGTAGAAGTTAGATCAATGTGTATTGTTTTTGAAGACCTATAAATTATTTCTAACTGTACCTGATTAATTATAAGTATCAACTTTTGAAGTTATGCTGTGTAAATCGTAACATCACAGATGCTGTGATCTGTAAACTTGTCTTATTACATTATTCGTTATTTGTCTTTTTCTGATACATCCTATATGACTGACTAGATGTTATATTTGCAACTACATTATGTATTTTTTAGTAAACCTGAAGTTTTCTCATTTTTTCGAAAACCAAAATAAGCATTATACTAATTATACCTGATAGCATGAAAATCATTGAATAAATCATTTAATTTTTTTTGTAATTGAGCTTAAAAATCGAAACATACAAATTATAACAGATGTCCTGCATTCCTGCAGAGTGCGCTTATCTGGAACCTAATGCAGAATAAAAAAATTATCACAACAAAATTATTAAATTATGTATTTTTTCAGTACTCTCGCGAAAAACATCGCCCTTACATAATCAGTTTTTTTAATCTTCAATGCACAGTTGGCAAATTTTCGAAGATTTTGCTCCCCCAAAAATTTTGCTTCGGCCTGTCCCTGATTGAAAAATTTAAGTAGATTAGGTTTTGTTATTATATCCTCGAGTTGAATCGTCGATTAAAATCATATCCTGCACACCTTCGGTAGCTCAGTTGGTAGAGCGGTGGACTGTAGCGGAACGTAAAAGTTGATATCCATAGGTCGCTGGTTCAAATCCGGCCCGAAGGAAACTTTTTTCGCCAATTTAAATTTATTACTACTTGAACTTTTACTTATTATCTTTTTAAATCTCGTTGAAACTCCGAAAAATATAAATCTAGAAATATTTCGCCGAAAATACTTATTTTCATACAAGAAAATTTAAAATTTTAACTTCATACTTATCAGCATAACAAAATCTTGAATAGAGCTAATTTTATTGAATTAATTGAAAATTTATATTATATATTATGAAATTAATCGAAACCTAGAATCATTGAAATTGATTTCTGTTTCAAAAAGAAGGTGGTTTTGGACCTGCATTCTGCATTACATATTAGTATTTGTATATCTATGAGTTTGCTGGCCCATTATCATACCAAGAAAAACATTTAATGAATGTATTCAAATATTTTTTACTAACACTTGAATGCGGTTTGCTTCGAGTCCTTCTGTATGTGATGTTTTTTTTCCGAATAGAATGATCTGATATTTGCAATATATCAGGAAAATAGATGAAAAATATGAAAAATCAGAAAAAGTTTTCCTCCCCGGCTGGGAATCCAACCCAATCACGCGTTAAAATATCTTGACCATAAGTTGCTGTCATTAATAACCTATAGTTCATTTCAAAATGATTGGCATCTCGGGCGGCTCTGAGAAGTCGAAAATATGTTGGTATCTCGGTGAATTTCGATTTGCCGATTTTAGGTTGGTGTTGAAAATATCACTGACTTATGACTTTTTCAAGTTTGAGTTAACCTATTGAAGATATTTCGAATTTATTTGTGAATATTCTTGATTTAATCGACAAGTGGATTTAAATATCTCTTAAGTCTTATTACTTTGATTTTATCACCGAATTGAAAATGGCCGGAATACAACCAGATACCTCTCACCTTACTGCAAGGGAACGCGAGGCAGTGTATCGGTGTTACTGCGAGTTCTTTAGGGATTCAGCAGATATTTCTGCTAGTATTAATCGCGTTGCGCTCGTTTTCCAGGTAAGCGATCCTGTAAAATGTGTTTTCCGATTAAGTAATGAGTTTTAAATTTTCAGATTTCTACCAGAACTGTCCGAAGAATTTTGGAGAAAAAGGAAGAAGGCAAGTTGGTAGAGCCAGGAGTTAGCACTGGAAGGAAACCTATTCCACATGATTATGTCTTTAAAGAGACATTAAACGACCTTATTTTTTCTAAAATCAAGAACAATGAATATATCAGTTTGGATATCATTTTTGAACTGGCCAAAGAGCACCTGGATTTTGATCATTCTAAGTCAACACTTTACAGAATAATCAAAAAAATTGGTTACAAGTACAAGAAAGTTGATCGAAGGAAAATTCTTATTGATAAACATAAAAATATCTTGAATAGAGTACGGTTTTGTGGTAAATATCTCGAGTACTTGAGAGAAAATGTGAAATTTGTTTATCTAGATGAAACATGGATATTTGAAAATGGCAGTCAAATCCGCCAGTGGACATTAGAAAGTAATCCCAAAGGTTTACCAAGTGTATTTAAGGGTGAAGGCAGGAGGTACACAATTTTGAATGCTGGCACAACTGATGGATTTTTACCTGGATGTGATCTAATTCTTGACAGTGGTATCAATGATAAGGATTACCATAAGACAATGAATGGAGAACTATTTCATAAA
Organism: Propylea japonica; assembly: GCA_013421045.1. NCBI lineage: Eukaryota > Metazoa > Arthropoda > Insecta > Coleoptera > Coccinellidae > Propylea > Propylea japonica. The sequence goes on from CM024247.1 coordinate 28,646,437, forward strand.
TGGATTACTGAGCAATTAATACCTTCTTTGCAGTTATTTAATACAAAGTGTGTCATTGTCATGGATAATGCACCATATCATTCAATCAGAGTTGATAAAATACCAACGACTGCTTCTCGTAAAGAAGTAATTCAGCAATGGCTACGAGAGCATAATATTCCTTTTGATCAGAGTTTCACTAAAACCAAACTTCTTAGTTTGATTAAACCGTTATCTAATGATCCAAATTTCAAAAGGTACCATATTGATGAGGTTCTACAAAACGCTGGACATGAAGTACTGAGATTGCCACCATACAATTGTCAGTATAACCCTATTGAATTTGCTTGGGGATTTTGTGAAATGTATTACAATCGAAGAATTCAGGGAAAGTTAGGAGATAGGGAGCGAGTGAAATATCTTTGGAAGGAGGCACTTCAAGAGTGTACAGCAGATAAATGGAGAGCTTACATAGGACATATTGAAAAAGAAATAAATGAAGATTGGACAAAATATATGGGACATCATGATGTTGTTGCTATACCACCTTTTATAATAAATGCAGGCGAATCTGATTCTGAAAATGACTTTGACGAGAACTTTGATGAGTTATGTTCTGATGATGAAATCATAACAGTTATGGTTGTTGACTGATGGAACCATTGTAGTTTTCCAAATACAGGAATATTGAAGAACTCATAGATGCCAGCATTGAGAAGAATACCCGTCTTATAGTGTTGGATGTACCCGATGTGCTTTTAACTGCAGAAATAATTACAGGACGCTTTGCAGGATGAAAGACACTGATCCCGAAAGTAGACCTCACTTCAGCCAATCAGAATTTGCCTTTCACAGTCAAAAGACACCAGTTAGTGTGCAAGTTACTACACTACACTAACTTCCTCACTTCAATTTGTCCACTCTCACCATTGATGAGTAGTTCCTCAAAGTACTCTTTCCATCTCTCCGTTATTGCAGAATCCTTCCTCGATATATTTCCATCCTTATCCTTTATATTGATCCGATTGCTCGTTGGATCATTCCTTGTATCTTAAGAACTCTAGAAAATAGTTTCTGATTTGTTTTATTTTCCATTTTTTTTTTACTTATGCAGTTTCCTATAATTGATAAACATAAGAATACTTGAATTCTTTGTTGGATTTTATAGAAAGTTGAATTGTTAATGCAATGTTAATGTTTACTCTGAAAGTTATAGTGTTGGATGTACCCGATGTGCTTTTAACTGCAGAAATAATTACAGGACGCTTTGCAGGATGGAAGACACTGATCCCGAAAGTAGACCTCACTTCAGCCAATCAGAATTTGCCTTTCACAGTCAAAAGACACCAGTTAGTGTGCAGGTTACTACACTACACTAACTTCCTGACTTCAATTTGTCCACTCTCACCATTGATGAGTAGTTCCTCAAAGTACTCTTTCCATCTCTCCGTTATTGCAGAATCCTCCCTCAATATATTTCCATCCTTATCCTTTATATTGATCCGATTGCTCGTTGGATCATTCCTTGTATCTTAAGAACTCTAGTAAATAGTTTCTGATTTGTTTTATTTTCCATCTTTCTTTTTTTACTTATGAAGTTTCCTATAATTGATAAACATAAGAATACTTGAATTCTTTGTTGGATTTTATAGAAAGTTGAATTGTTAATGCAGTGTTAATGTTTACTCTGAAAGTTATTTCACATAATGTTATGTTTGCTTTGGACCACTGCATTCAGAAGATAATTCTAATATGTAAATAAATAGTAAAATGTATAAGTATACCACTGTACTTTTAATAATTATTTTCAATGAGTATGATGCATATAATATTTCTGTCTCTAATTAACACTAAAATTTTTGAATAATGCTCAGTAAATTTTTCAATTTTGTACAGAAGCTTATTTTATTTACCGAAAATTGTCAATTTTAAGAAATGTTGAATAAGTTTGTTCCTTACCCATACGGTAAGGATTGAAAGAAAGATTTTATGCTAAAACTTTAACTTTTGCTTTTTTTTAAATTCCAAACAGTCCAAGAAAATTAATCAACTTTTATCTAAAACGACACCAACAAGACCTAAATTGACAATCGTTTCCAATAAAAGCCAGAATATTTACCATTTCTCTATTCGCAACTAAGAGCAAACAATGTGTCATTTATTGGAGATCTAAAGAAATAGTTCCTAATTATATGATGGATATCTTAAATTGAAGCAAATACTCAATTATTTATATTAAATGTCACCATAGCATATAAATGAATGAAAGAATTATTTTATCTGTGCAATAGTATATTCTAAAACAAGTATGAATTTCCTACAGAAATGATAACATCTTGTGGTCCACATTTTTTCTCTTCATTTAATTTTAACACCTTTGCACATACACTCTGTTTATATTTTTGGCTATTCAATAAAATCTTCCTCTTGCTAAAACAGATAGAATCGGTGAGAAGTCTATTGAAGTTATACAATGTAGTACAATTAACGTACCTTCTGAATAGATTCTCTAATTTGTGTTTTTGTCTTATTATGTATAACCATTTGATGAACTGGGACACACATTTCAAAGTATCAAGTTCTTTCTGTTTCGTTTCACCATTTTGGCTATCTCAGTTGAATTTGAGTTGAACACACTCATTTTAAATTATAATTACGAATAAGTTTGTCAGAGAAGAAGAACATTTATTTTAATTATCTTCAATAGAGTCTCAATCTTCATGGGTGAATTATATCAATGACATCTCATTAGAGTACTTCGATTATTTATTGTTTCATTTATTGAGGCAACGATATAGCAATAGAACCCGAATCCCATTTATTGAACTGAACTGAAATAATAAATGACTGATTATTTTTCATGATATGTATTTACAAGCTTAGGGGCTATACCTATCCTCGCTCTTCAGCTGCAATTGTTGGAAAATACGAAAATTTGTCAATACAATGTCAGAAATGATATACTGCTGGTAGGTATAGAGATTTACACAATCCTTATGGTATTTGTGAAACAGGAAGCTCAAAAATTTGCTTTGGTAAATAAAAATATTGCATTGAATACATTTCTAGGTTATATTTATTTATTTCGCTTCTCTGACTCTGATGGACCCACAGAAATTTTTAGTGACTTTTTAGTTACTAGAAATAAAGCCCCGACTGGACTTTCATGGCTTGCTCTGATGACAATCATTTTGAAACGAACTATAGTTGATTAAATGTCATAACATATAGTCCGTTTAAGAATTATTGACATCGAAGCATGCCATGAAAGTCCAGTCGGGGCTTTATTTCTAGTTACTAAAAAGTCACTAAAAATTTCTGTGGGTTCATCAGAGTCAGAGAAGCGAAATAAATAAATATAACCTAGAAATATATTTAATACAATATTTTTATTTTCCAACGCAATTTTTTGAGCTTGAGAATGTTCCTGATTCTTAAATACCATTAGGATTGTGTAAATCTCTATACCTACCAGAAGTATATAATTTCTGACACTGTATTGACAAATTTTCGTATTTACCATCAATTGCAGCTAAAGAGCGAGGAAACCAGAATAGGTATAGCCCCTAAGCTTTTGAATATCATGAAAAATAAACAGTCATTTATTATTTCAGTCCAGTTCAATCAATGGGATTCAGGTTCTATTACTATATCGCTGCCTCAATAAATAAAACTATAAACTATTGAAGTACTCTAATGAGATGTCATTCATAATTCACCCATGAAGATTGAGACTCTATTGAAGATAATTAAGATAAATGTTCTTTTTCTCTGACAAACTTTCATAATTATAACTAAAAATGATTGTGTTCAACTCAAATTCAACTGAGGTAGCCAAACTGGTGAAACGAAACAGTAAGAACTTGTTGATATTCTGAAATGTGCGGCCAAATTCGTTAATTGTTTATACATAATAAGACAAAAACACTAATAAAAGAATCTATTCAGTGGGTATGTTAATTGTATAACTTCAATAAACTTATCACCGATTCTGTCTGTTTCAGTGAGAGGAATATTTCATTGAATAGCTAAAAAAAATAAACAGAGCTTGTTTTGCAAAGGTGTTAAAATTAAATGAAGTGAAAAAATGTGGACCACAAGATGTTATAATTTTTGTATGAAATTCATACTTGTTTCAGAATATACTATTGCACAGATTAAATAATGATTTCATTCATGTATATGCTTTGGTGACGTTTGATATAAATAATTCAATCTTTGTTTGTTGATTTAACATATCCATCATATTAATTAAGTACTATTTCTTTAGATTCCCAATAGAAAACACTGTTTGACCTCAGTCGAGAATAGAGAAATGGTGAATATTTTGGCTTTTAATGGAAACGATTGTCAATTTAGCTTTATTTAGGTCTTGTCGGTATTATTTTAGATAAAAAGTTGATTGAGTTCCTTTGAGTGTTTGGGTAAGGAACACACTTATTCAACATTTCTTAAAACTGACTATTTACAGTGAAAAACTAAAATGCTTCTGTACAAAATTGAGAAAATTAATTCAGAACATTATTCCAAAATTTTATTGTTGATTGGAGACAGAAATATTATAATCAATCATAGATTCATTGAAAATAATTATTAAAAGTACAGTGGAATACTTATAATAGACTTATACATTTTACTATTTATTTACATATTAGAATTATCTTCTAAATGCAGTGCTCCAAAGCGAACATAACATGTAAAATAACTGTTACAGTAAACATTCAAATTGTATTAACAATTCAACTTTCTATAAAATCCAACAAAGGATTTAAGTATTCCTAAGTTAATCAATTATAGGAAACTTATGTTCTTGTAGCCATTGCTGAATTACTTTTTTACGAGAAGCAGTCGTAGGTATTTGATCAACTCTGATTGAATGATATGGTGCATTATCCATGATAATGACACACTTTGTATCAAATACTGCAGAGAAGGTATTAATTGTTCAGTAATCCATTAATGAAATAGTTCCCCATTCACGATATCTTTATTTTTATCAATAAGAATTTTCCTTCGATCAACTTTCTCATACTTGTAACCAATTTTTTTGATTATTCTATAAAGTGTTGACATAAAATGATCGAAATCCAGGTGCTTTTTAGCCAGTTCAAAAATGATATCCAAAGTGATATACTCGTTGTTTTGGATTTAAGAAAAAATAATGTCGTTTAATGTCTCTTTGAAGGTATAATCATGTGGAATAGGTTTCCTTCCAGTGCTAACTCTGGGCTCTGGCTCTACCAACTTGCCTTCTACTTTTTTCTCCGAAATTCTAGGACAGTTCTAGGAGAAATCTGAAATTTTAAAACTCATTACTTAATCAGAAAACACATTGTACATGATCGTTTACCTGAAATACCAGCACAATGCGTTTAATACTAGCAGAAATATCTGCTGAATCCCTAAAGAACTCGCAGTAACACCGATACACTGCCTGGCGTTCTCTTGCAGTAAGGTGAGAGGTATCTGGTTTTATTCCGGCCATTTTCAATTCAGTAATCAAATCAAAGTAGATTTAAGGGATATTTAAATCCACTTGCCGATTAAATCAAGAATATTCACAAATAAATTCGAAATATCTTCAATAGGTTAACTCAAACTGAAAAAAGTCAAAGTCAGTGATATTTTCAACACCAACCTAAAATCGGCAAATCGAAATTCACCGAACGGACCGATACCAACATATTTTCGATTTCCCACAGCCACCCGAGATGTCAATCATTCTTAAACGGACTATACATATTATGTTCTATGAATCTACATAGATTCATAGAAATCTCATTATGTCCAATGTTTGTCTTGTGCAAAATGGAAAAGTATTTCAATTGAAAATTTGTTCTCAATCCATAAAAAGGTCGAGGGAAAAATCTTGTAATCAACTCGTTTATTAATCTAGCGACTAATGATCTCAAACTATTAAAATATCTTAACCATTAGTCTCTGACATTAATAACCTAGTTGATTGAGGGCCTGTTTCACCACTTGCTGATAAGTTAAAGTTATTGATAGCTATCTATATCTATCTATATATAAAGTTTAAATAAAGTCATTCACCCAAGAAACCGCATAATGTGTGAAGTGGGAAGTCAAAAATATGTTCAGTCTTAAAGTGAACTATTCTCCATTACAGTATTTTGAGAATCAAAGGTTTCAGCAAACCATCGCTTTCACAGTGCGATGGTGGTGTAATGGTCAGCATAGTTGCCTTCCAAGCAGTTGATCCGGGTTCGATTCCCGGCCATCGCAACTTTTTATTGATGCCTGTATTTTTCAACTTCATTTACTTCTTATTCTACTATTTCCGATAACGACTTTATATTTTACATGAGATATATGACTCCTACATAGAAAAACCTGGGTGCTTAACATTTTTGAGTGCTCGTTCTCCTTAAACGAGTGCTATATCTTTTTACCCAATTGTCTATAATTTTCGAATATTGAGCCGAAAATGGTCTCGAACGATAGGGTTCTACTCCCTGGATTATCATAACAGGATATCCGATTCTGGTGAAATTTCTTTTGTGAATGAAGACTGTTATACTGAATGTTCATGCAAAATTTCAAGATGATGGTATCATCATAACCATAGAATTTAATTTTTGTAATTATTTATTTTCTTACATATTTCATTTTTTGAATAATTTTCATAATATAATTCCGATTGTGCTGAGATTCTGCATTTATATATTTTGTATCAATCTCAAATCCCATATAACATTTTGCTCCACCAAAGAACAAGCGCTTAAAAGCTCCTGCTCAGGGCTTCTCTTAAATTATTTTGGAAGTGAACGTTTGTATTCTATTTAAATTTGTTATCGGTCCTTTCTCAATACTTCCAGCAAAGCTTTCAGAGACACCAACAAGCATAATTATGTAATTATTGTAATTTGATGAAAATTATTATTGACTCTATCAATACCATTTATATAGAAAATACAAATGTAAAGAGTCGAAATATATCAGGGAATTGTACATTAACTATTCAACTATTGTATTCTGAATATAATCATTAAGTTTAAATAATATATTAAATGTATAATCAATCATTGTATAAAGAATTCTATCATACAATGAACAGGAGTACCTACAGAAGATTACTTTTTTTAGAAACATAGATAGGTGACATTGAGTCCGCTAGTCATTATAAGGTGGCGCCACCTGTAACATATATCTAAATAGAATCGTCCGAAAAGAAGTATACCGTCAATTCATAGCTGCACAACTCATACTTACCTGGCGTAGGGGTTACCGTGATCAATAAGGCGGTTCCCCCGGAGTGAGGCCCTTTCATTGCACTTCGATCGGGCTGACCTCTGCGATTATCCCTAATGCGGATAACTCGGGCGCGTAATTTTTGGTAGTCGGGACTGCGTACGCGCTGTCCCGGTCTTAACTAATAAATATAAATTCTCTTTTAAACCATCAACTATAAATTATGACCTATAACTCGTGTGTCTCGTGTATCATTTATCTAGTGGTATTTTTGAATCCGTACCATAATTTTGGGAACCGTTCATTGACTCATGTCTATGCGTTTTTGTGGGTATAGCCGGTTTGAGGATCAGGGAATAATATTGGATTCAAAACGGTCGAAGCAGTAATTGAAGCATTTTATGAAGAATTTACACTACGGGGTCTTTATAAATGATTGTAACATCGTAGGGTACTTTGAAAATTTTTTATCTTGTCGTTTCTCATGCAAAGTCTACAAATTTATAATTCCAGTCACATATTCAATTTCTATCGGAATGACCAACCTAAACTCACATTATCGTTTGTTCAAATTAAAGTTTACACCAGAATATAAATATTTATATTAGTGCAACGCCAACTCCGTTCTTATAATCATTTATAGAGACCCTGTATTATTGAAAAGGAGAGTTGCATAAGTGGTCAACTGTTGAAAAGACACCGAAAATCACTACCCTTTTCATGCAATTATAGTGTATAATTATGATGAGTTGTTATTCACGAGGTAAAGTTTAGGCTACGAGCCGTAGGCCAGTGGCTCAAATCACCGAGTGAATAACAGCCATTATACTCGACTAGCATACTATACTTTATACACGACTACTGAATACAATTTTTGAAGATTTTGACATTTGGCGACCGTGACAAGACCCATCTAATATCTATTACAAATGTGGAAAAAGTCAAGTTGACGCATGAGAAATTTTCGGAGACCTTGTCATTGTATATCTGTAATAAAATTGAATTGATGTTTTAAAGTAGATTTGGTCCCTGGTTGACAAGGTATAATACCCATATTTGTTAGTTGGAGTACTTGAAAATACTGAAGAAATATCAATTTAAAGAATCAAATAATAAAGCTGAATCTATGAAGCATCAGACAGCAGTGAATTATAATCTCATTATTCTCTGGTGATTAATCGGTATTATAATGACCGAGCAAACAGACGTATAATGGGTATATTATACAATAGTCGTGGATGAAAGTTGTTTATTTACACTCTCCGAATGAGAAATATTTTTAGGTTATCGCAGTCTTAACGAAACTTACAATATCATTTAATGATTTATCGTCAAAGCGTAGTGGTACGTAGATTAGACAACAATATTATTCTCTTTTTCACATATCAATAACATTTCTAAATATCTATTCCAGTAATCAATTCGAATAAAAAATTATTTGTAACCTGATAATATTAAACCACTAGAAGTTCAGCAAGAAGAGTGGTGTTTGAGTATTTCATACATAATTTATTTCAATCCATAGCTTACATTCTTCAATAATACAATAATTGAAAGTACAGATTATACTTCATATAATTTCTGTGAATTTTTTATATTATTCATCATAATACCCTTTCTCGTGCATCGGTGCATCTCTCAATATTCAATTCGAATAAACAAGATTCCGAGAATTAATCAATATAACTATACGTTGCGCACCCTATCGAGAGACAATGTAAGCTTTGTAGAAACCTTAATAGAAATCTACAATGACATTAATCAAATATCAATATTCTCAGTTCATTTCACCTACCTGTCAATAGGGGAAACTTGTGGATAAGATTTAGTTTTATAGTACTTGTTAAAGGCTTCAGTTTTGTTGTAAATTCGAATGAAAGTTTGTAATCGGTATCGCTTCTCGGCCCTATGGCTAAGATCAAAGTGTAGTATCTGTTCTTATCAGCTTAATATCTGATACGCCCCGCATGCGGGGCCAGTATATTAAACTGATTTTTGGAATTTGATGGCGGTTAGGGGCTTGCTCCACCGCCGTCGCGGGTTGGCCCGGTATTGCAGTACCTCCGGGATCGGCCCATTTATATTAATTAATGCATTTTTTATTAACTTGTCTACTTAATTAAGCATCTTTCTCTCCCTACCAAGGTCAAAGTTGCTATTAATCTGGTCTTCAGGTTACATAGCGATTTGATCAAAGAGCCCTTTCCACTATGGAACATGATTGATTTTTCCATAATGGCGTATCCTTTCCGTTCGCGTTGTAATGTAGAAGATGTTATCAAACCTTGGGAATAATTCCCACTAATACCATCAAAGAATGCTTATTGTGTTTATTAATATAACTGAGCTCAGAAAACTGATGGAATGACATAAAAGTCGCATGAAAAGTGTTCAGTGCTATGCGGTATTTTTGTTTTGGTCCTTTGATGGTAATTTTATATATTTTTCGTTGAGATACGGCCAATACAACTGATCATCATACTAAATTTAAAATCTATTTCTGAACTGAGGTACAAAAAATATTTGAGTTTCAAAATATCTTACCTGAATGCCGAGACCGTAATTATTTTTTAACTACTCTTTCCAAATTTTATAGGTTAGTATTGATCGATATTATATTATTCAAAGCTCAACCTAAAGGTGGTGCCACCTTAGAGATAAGGCCCAGCAGATCGCTACGAAAAAAGGTGTAACGTACTTCATAGCTGCACAATTCATACTTACCTGGCGTAGGGGTTACCGTGATCAATAAGGCGGTTCCCCCGGAGTGAGGCCCTTTCATTGCACTTCGATCGGGCTGACCTCTGCGATTATCCCTAATGCGGATAACTCGGGCGCGTAATTTTTGGTAGTCGGGACTGCGTACGCGCTGTCCCGGTATTATTTAATAAACATAAATTTATCAATAATTAAATCTAAGACTACTCGACCTCACTTTAATTTTGATTTGAACGCTGTATTCCTGTATACGAATCCAACCAAGTACAGTTCTGGGCTCACTTGTTAACCCTATTCCATACAGTTGATGTTGCAAGATTTTGATACTCTGATTTCAAACGTTTTCGTTTCGTTGTCATTCGAAAAAGTCAAGTTCTATTTGTCAAAATCACTTCACTTCCAAGTTCCAACTGAAGTGATTTCGGAAATTATTCAGGCAAATAGGCAGCTAGGTATAACATCTGAAAGGATTCAATTTAAATGGATACAGATACTACTTTCAATATCTGCTACATTAACATTAATCAAGTGATGAAACAGGCCTTACGCGTTTTCATTTCGGTGCTCATCCATAGGTGTATAGTAACTCTTGTACATTTTGCATTCTGTACATACATTGAAGATCAGGAATTGAACATACCTACACAGCAAATTTAAAGTTTTGAAGTTTTACATGTGGAAGTTATGTCATCTCTCGCCCTAACGGAAAAAAATGGAAACTTTTAGATGGGATTGTAGGATTCTACAAGAGTACAAGAGTCATACGCCGAACAAAACCGGTTCAAGTTTCCAGGTAATAACAGAGGGAGTCCATATGTAAAATTTGTTTCATAGTACTGACTACCGAGTTCAATTTCTTCGTAAGTTTTAATGTAAACTGTTAATCGGCATCGCTTCTCGGCCCTATGGCTAAGATCAAAGTGTAGTATCTGTTCTTATCAGCTTAATATCTGATACGCCCCGCATGCGGGGCCAGTATATTAAACTGATTTTTGGAATTTGATGGCGGTTAGGGGCTTGCTCCACCGCCGTCGCGGGTTGGCCCGGTATTGCAGTACCTCCGGGATCGGCCCACTTATATTAATAAATCTTATCTGTATTCGAATCTTCGAAGGCGGTAGAGGTTAGTCATCTGTGATGAAAATTGTAAACTGTACGTACTAGACTAGTGATTCTCAACCTGTGGTCCGCGAAATGAACAGTCATAAAATAATCAATTCAAATCTTTGCTCTTGAGTCCACTGCTGAGTGAAAAAGCTTTGGAACTTCTTCTTCCTTTTCATTTCACTTATCTCTGTGAAGCATCATTCTCAACATTATGTGTCATCAAGAAGAAACACAGAAATATATTGCTAAATCTGAATGCTCTTATGAGGCCGGCGTTAATTTCTTTCCAGTCAAATATTGAGAATTTTTCAAGTGTGAAGCAAGACCAAGGGACTCAGTAGCGTCTTAATTTGTAGCTATCTATGACTTTGTATTTTGGTTTTTATATTTCTTTTGTCGTTTTGTCTTTCACTATGTTTTTTTGTGTTATTTGTGTTTTCCTTATATCATGTAGATGTATGTAATTCAAATTGAGACATTCCATTCAAAATGGGGGCGCAAAATAATAATAATGGTTCTCGTGGGTATCGTCGACTCTCGAAGTATGTAGATACTTCATGAATATGTTCCCTGCTTATTACCTGTGTACTTAATACATTTTCTGAAATTGAATTGATAACGTCCGAACACAATTTCCTTTTTCTGAAATTTAATTTTCCCTTTCTGAATTACAACTTTATTTTTCTGAATTTCAACTTTCAATTTGGTTTTTCTGAATTACATTCCGATTCAGAAATCCAAGTTTCCTGTTCTGAATTATAACTGTAAAAAGTTTTTTCTATGGTATAAGAGCAGCTTTCGTAATTCTGTATTCCATTCGAATATTAATTTAGTGCATTCAAGAATAACTGTCATCCAAGGCTTTGAAAATTGGTAATAAAAAGCTCATTCACTAATTTTTTGTTCGAGAACTTCAGGTTGGTGTTGAATATAACACTAACAGAAAATATACTCCAATTTTGATAATTTGTTCTGTTTGTGGTTAGTTCTGTTCAGTTTTGGCCGAAGATAATAATTTTGAACACTCATCGATTAGTTGTGTGTAAATATTGGGGTAATTTCTAATGAACAGAACTTTGGAATATTTGAAAATGTAATATGCCTCGAAATATAAAAAAAAATTAGCTAAATATTGGGATCAACTTTTAAACACTAACGATCCCTTCAATAATGTATCCGAAAAGCTTTTTGCTTCGACCCATTCATGAACTAGCAATTCAAATTTACAAGAAGAGAGCTACTCTGTGTCAAAGCCTGATTTAATCAACTTAAATATGCTTTGTCGAGTAATTCACTTTTCGGTTGCCGTCACTTACATTCTTATTTTGAAACAGAGATAAATTTTACGTAATATAACTTTGTTGGGGCTTTCCCATAACAATTGCACATTAAAATGGCAAAATTCTAATATTAAATTGGGTCATTATTTTTCAATTTCGTTCATGTTAACACCACCTTTTATTTTGTATTTGTTATATTCGTGATTACATATATTCCTAACGATATTAATAAGTCTGATGGGAGCAAAGATTAATAATTAATAAGAACTACTAATATTTTCAAATTAAATTTCAGAAGATGGAATTTGAAACTCAGAATAGTGAGTTGATATTCAGAATAAGGAATTTGAAATGCATCATAAGAACTTTATATTCAGAAACGATAATTTGAATTTCAGAATAGGGTAATGTAGTTCAGAAAAAAAAACATATATTGATAGCTAAATCTGTGTTTTCCTAATATTATGAATTTAATTCAAATTGAGACATGATTTCGTACAAAGTGGAAGGCGCAAAATAATATGTATAACTACATATTATAATATGTACTGCAATGTCGACTCTCGAAGTATGGAGATACTTTATGGATTTGTGCCCTGCTTACTACATGTAAGATCCATTTTATGAAATCGAATTGATAACTTCTGAAATACAATTTTGCTTTTCAGAAATTCAATTTGTCGTTTCTGAATTTCAATATGCCGTTTCTGAACTACAACTTTGTTTTTCTGAATTCTACTTCCTCAATTACAATTCCGTTCTTCTGAAATTGAATTAATTATTCTGAATTTCAATTTCTGTTTTATGAATTACATATTCCTATTCTGAAATACAAGAATCCCCAATGAAATAATTAATCTCAAACTCAATTTCTACACATTTTTCTGAAATAGAATTAATATCTTCTGTAATACAATTTGCCTTTACTCAATTTCGATTTGCCGTTTCTGAATTACAACTTTGTTTTTCTGAATGCCTACTTCCTCCTGAATAACAATTTCGTTCTTCTGAAATCAAATTAACTATTCTGAATTTCAATTTCTGTTTTATGAATTACATATTCCTATTCTCAAATTCAATTTCTACACGTTTTTCTGAAATTCAATTTGCCGTTTCTGAATCACAACTTTGTTTTACTGAATTCCAACTTCCTAATCTAAATTTTAATTTCGTTCTTCTGAAATTAAATCAACTATTCTCAAATTCAATTTCTGTTTTCTGAATTATATATTCCTATTCTGAAATACAAGTACCCTCTTCTGAAATTGAACTTCGATTTTCTGAGTTACAACTGTAAAGGTAATCCTCGCGTGTAGCCTGCGCTCTAGCGGAGCGTATTTGAATCGTTTGATTAACATTCGAATAACCCCTGTAGAAATCTACTAGAGCGGCGCTTCGAAGATCTATACCCTCATTAATTCAACTGGGCGATGAGAGATGGATCTATTTGCGATAATGTATTCCATAATACTGACTACTGAGTTCAATTTCTTCGTAAGTATGAATGAAAACTTTCAATCGGCATCGCTTCTCGGCCCTATGGCTAAGATCAAAGTGTAGTATCTGTTCTTATCAGCTTAATATCTGATACGCCCCGCATGCGGGGCCAGTATATTAAACTGATTTTTGGAATTTGATGGCGGTTAGGGGCTTGCTCCACCGCCGTCGCGGGTTGGCCCGGTATTGCAGTACCTCCGGGATCGGCCCACTTAATTTAATTAATATTAAAGCTTACCGTCAAAGATATTGACTCAATGCCTTCTCACAAATATGGTTAATACAGTGCAACCTTAATATAACGAACCTCAATATAACGACTTCCTCGATTTAACGAATTTTTCATAATCCCCTTGAATCGTCCATAAGAGTCAATGTAAAACATACCTCTACATTACGAAAATTTTTTACGAACAACCTCTTTATAACGAATTTTCAACTACCTAAAAGAGTGTGAATACCTCTACTTTACGAATTCCGTCAACTCAAAACCTCTATATAACGTTTTCACCAATAACCAGGTATGTATGTGATTCAGCCGCGACAGGTTTCGACGCGTATTACGTAAAATACGAGGTTAGTTGATGGAAAGTAATCAGTGTTGCTCCTCACTTTTTTGCAATGTCGCAGAAAAGCGAAGCATCATTAATTATGTTGACAAAAATCCTTCTACAAAAAAATTAGACATAGCTGATAAGTTCGGGATTCCCGCAAGTTCATTGGCTACAATTTTCAAATCTAAAGATAAGTTTTCCGACGAAATTGGTTTGCCTTCAAACATCAGAAGATTGAAACCGTGGAAAACAAACTACAATTTATTACTTTTTGTTGAGCGCTCGTTCTACTTAGACGAGTGCTATATCGTTTTGCCCAAATGTCTGTAATTTTCGAATTTTGAGCCGAAAATGGTCTCAAACGATAGGGTTCGACTTCCTGATGGAAAATATGAGGTCAAATCAAATTCTGTAGGGCCGGCCGTCCGTCCGTGAGCACAATAACTCTCGAACGGATTGTCCTAGAGACTTGAAATTTTCAGGGTGTGTTCAGCTCCCAAATAGCTCGGTTAAGTTCGTTAACCAGAAAAATCGTACAGGGTGTTCCATAAAAAGTGGCCATTCAAAATTTTTGTTCCTTAATATTTCACACAAAACGAGGGCAAACGGAATGAAATTTTGCAGCAACTTGCCAGATGCTCATAGTGAGCCTCTCGCAAAATTTTGTGGCCATAGTATTAACAGAACCATAGAAAATTCAATTGGAATATTGAAAAGAAGATTTTTTTTATTTCCATAACCAACTTTTCGATTCAAATGAAATTCATTTTGTAAGTTGAGACTGATATACTGAATGTTCATGCAAAATTTCAAGAGGATAGCATCATCAGAACCATAGAAATTCCAATTGGTATATTAAAGGAAAGACTCTTTATATTTCCATAACAAGATATCCGAATCAAATGAAATTTATTTTTGGAAATGAGATTTATATATTGAATGTTTGTGCAAAATTTGAAGATCATCGCATCATCCGAACTATAGAAAATTCAATTTGAATATTGAAAAAAAATTATATTTTCATAACAAGATATCTGAATTGAGTGAAATTTATTCCTGGTATAAAGATTGATATACTGAATGTTCATGCCAAATTTCAAGAGGATCGCATCATCAGAACCATAAAATTTAATTATTTTAATTTTCAAGTGTGACCATAGAATTGAATTTTTTTAATTGTTTATATATAAAGTATCAATTTCAAGTGATATACAGAATTTTGAGATGATAGTCCTATTGCTCCACCAGAGAACGAGCGCTCAGAAGCTCCTGCTCAGGGCTTGCTTCCATTTTTTACAATCAAGATGAATAAAATTAGATTTAGGCTTTTATACCAATTGGTTGATTTTTCACCTCTTTTTATTTTCTTCTGCGAATTTTTGAAAAAAAAACCTACCTACTCACTTTATTGTTTTGAAAAAGAAAATATAAAATAAATGAGTAATTTGATAAAGATTTTCATTTATATGAGCAAAATTAGTTCACTATAACAAGATGAGTACGTAATGTCGAGGTGAATAAAACCCCGGTATAACAAATTTTGGACCAACCTCACCTCAATATAACAAACCTCAGTTTTACGAATTACTTGATATAACGAATATTTACTGGTTCCCTTCCGATTTGTTATATCGAGGTTCCACTGTATATACATTTAGCCTATTCGTTTTGAGATATTTCGTGCTCCTGAGTAACTCAAAAGCTTGAAATACGGCTTGCCATTGGCTGCGCACAAGCACTGGAACAGCTCAGGAACACAAAACTCCCTAAAACGAATACTGTAATTAATTAAAATAAGTGGGCCGATCCCGGAGGTACTGCAATACCGGGCCAACCCGCGACGGCGGTGGAGCAAGCCCCTAACCGCCATCAAATTCCAAAAATCAGTTTAATATACTGGCCCCGCATGCGGGGCGTATCAGATATTAAGCTGATAAGAACAGATACTACACTTTGATCTTAGCCATAGGGCCGAGAAGCGATGCCGATTAACAGTTTACATTCAAACTTGCGAAGAAATTGAACTCAGTAGTCAGTACTATGAAACAAATTTTACATATGGACTCCCTCTGTTATTACCTGGAAACTTGAACCGGTTTTGTTCGGCGTATGACTCTTGTAGAATCCTACAGACCCATCTGAAAGTTTCCATTCTTTTCCGTTAGGGCGAGAGTTAATAGATAACTTCCAAAAGTAGAACTACAAAACTTTAAATTTGCTGTGTAGATATTTGAATATCTACATCTACTAATGTTCAATTCCTGCCTGATCTTGATGTATGTATAAAATGAAAAATTTACACAAGTCACTGCACCTACGGATGAAAACAGAAATTAAAACGTGTAAGGCTTGTTTCATCACTTGATGTTAATGTAGCAGATATTGAAAGTAGTACATATATCTGTATTCATTTAAATTGAATCATTTCAGATATTTTAATAATAAAATACATTAATTTCAATGATATCTGCCTAATCGCTATCCGTATTGAATGAGTTTCTAATAATAATAAATATTTAGAAGGCTAAACCAAGACTGGTATGATGACGTAGATATTTCATTTTGGATATGTCAGAATGAATGTGCCTGCTTTGATCGGAAAAAAGCTTTAGTTATTCAATTGATTATATTTCTGCAGATTTCGGTGAAATTTTTGTAGCAGCCAATCAGCAATTCTGTGTTGTGAAATTGGGATAGGTTAGGTCCAAGAGGATGTTGAGCTGGTTTTGCGTAGAAGTTAAATCGGAAAATTGTTGGAGTTGTTGAATTCCATGTGGATTAGGGATTGCCGAGTATTTAAAACAGGTAGCGGTCATGGAACAATTGGAACCAGTATGTATTTTGAAAAATACTATTTCCACGAGTAACGAGTAAGATTTTTATTTGAATTTTCAGTTCACTATTGGCGTTTTTGGAAACTATCACTAACCCGAGTTACAAACTGACTGCAATTGAACTATTCATCCGTCAATTTGTAACCCGAATACCTGCCATATCACAATGATGTTAAGGGCCGCACTACTTCGTTCTTGTCGGCCGTTTTTAACTGACGGTTAAAAACGATCGGTAGAAACTGCCGCAAAAATGAAGTGTATGGGCTAAAACTGGCGTTCTTTCCCGTCGTTCAAAATTTCAGACGAGGCCTGATTTTCGACCGTTAACGTTCCAACGATTCGGTTAAACACACGAGGTGTGTGGCGTAAACAGTTAAATCGGTCGCGCATATTTCAGAGACAGTGGCGAACAGGACTGATGGCGATAAACATAACATTTTTAATTGTTTACTGCTGAGTGTTAACTGTTTGAAAACAATGTCGGATCTTCGGCAGTGGGACCGGGACTTTTTGCTGGAATTTATTGAAGTGTACAGTGTCATTTCCGTGTTTATGGAAAGTAAATCAGCGGAATACTCTTCTTTTACAGCAACAGCCGCCGCTCCTGCTAACAGACAATTACGCTCCATCGTGATTAACTGCCGCGAAAGTGCGCGAAACAAAACTGATGTGGGGGGACTTTACAGACAACGTTCTTCCTTCCAACGTTTTTAACCGTCGGTTAAACAAGGCGGAGAAGAACGAAGTGAGTGGGCCCCTTTACAATGGTGTACTGGTTTCGAACCAGTGTTGCACTGAAACTACTAACTAATTCTAGAGTAGTTCATTTCCATACGCTATTTTCGGTAGAAGTCGAAACTAATGCAACAGCGTCAGAAATATGAACGCACGAAACAAACGTAGCCTTAAGCAAAGTTAAACCTATCTAGGAGAGGTCAAGCAATTTCAGAGTATGAATATTAGGAATAAATTTACATTGTTTAAATAATACCGGGACAGCGCGTACGCAGTCCCGACTACCAAAAATTACGCGCCCGAGTTATCCGCATTAGGGATAATCGCAGAGGTCAGCCCGATCGAAGTGCTATGAAAGGGCCTCACTCCGGGGGAACCGCCTTATTGATCACAGACAGACAGACAGAACGATTTATTTCTCAATTTATATACGATTTTTTACAATATATACATACATATCGTTTTTAAATTTTAAATGTCACATTATAGTTCCTGCAATACATTATTGCTTAGCTATATTTTTGTTTATATTTGGACAGTGTCCTTAAGGAAATTGGTATATACAAGAGGATTTGGTTATATATTTACATAGTTTTAGTTATTTATTTACAGGAAAATGAAAATAAAAACCTGTTTAAGATAATGGACAGAATACCAGTAGGGTTACCCCCTTCAGTATCTGTTATATACAATTATGTACATTTGGATTTATATATTCCAAAAGAAAATGGGAAGGTTTTCATATGGTAATGTATATGATTATCGTTAGGGTTCTTGTTGTAATTTCTGGTTCTGGTGATTCTTTTCGTGAGATCGCTCACATGACTCAGGTTTTCGTAGAAATTTGACGATATCTTGTCGACGTATTCTCTGATTGTTGGAATGTTCGCTAATTCGTGGAGTTCCGTTATACGCGTGTTTCTTGATTTTCTTGTGATTAATCTCAGCATTTTGTTCTGAAAGGTCTGAAGTGGCCTTAAGGGCCGACGCTTCAGGTGACACCATACAGGTGCAGCGTAGGTGATGACCGGTCTGATTATTGAGGTGTATAAAAGTTTTTTGTTTTCTTGGCTGAGTTTACTCCTTCTGGACAATAGAGAATGTAGTGGTTTGTAGGCTGCGTGGGCTCGACCTAGCGATTTATTTATATGTTTGTGGAAGTTTAATCTGGAGTCGAGTTCTACGCCTAAATACTTCACTGAGTTTTTAGGTTTGATAGTATGGTTGTCGATTTTTAATGGTACCCTAATTTGGTTTTCTTTTTTATTTCTGCTGAATATTATTTGTTCAGTTTTATTTTCGTTAATATTGATCTTCCAGTCGTCGTAATATTTCTGTAAAATGTTCATGTGATACTGCAGCAAACGATTGGCGGCAGCTGCGTGAAATGATTTGGCATAAATAGCGGTGTCGTCCGCGAAGAGGGCGAGGTTTGTGTTATAGAATTCCGGTATGTCGTGGATAAATAAATTGAAAAGTCTGGGCCCAAGGATTGATCCCTGAGGTACACCTGCTTTTATTAGTTTTGATTGGGATTTGGTGTTGTTGATTTTCACTGAAAATGTCCTTTCTGTTAGGTATGAGTTCATTAATTTGATAATGAAAGGTGGAAGCTTTAGTTGGATCATTTTGTAGATCAGTCCTTTGACCCAGACTTTATCAAATGCCTTTTCTATGTCCAACGGTAACATAACTGTGTTTTGTTTTTTGTTGAAATTATTTATTGCGTCTACTACAATTCTGCATATCTGTTGGACAGAGCTATGCTTCTCTTTGAACCCGAATTGATGTGGGTCTCGCATTTCAGTTTTCTTTAGCAATTTTGTCAATCTGACTAGAATTACTTTTTCTGCCAATTTACTAATTGTCGACAATAGACTTATAGGTCTGTAACTATTTGGTTGCGATTTTTCCTTGCCTGGTTTGGGAATAGAAGTAACGAGAGCGGTTTTCCAGCTCTTAGGCCAGTGTTGTAAACTAATGATTGAATTTATGATATAGTTAAGTTGGATTATAGCTTTTTTTGGAAGGTTTTTTATAAGTATATTGTCGATTCTATCCAGCCCAGGTGATTTGTTTTTAAGGAGTTTTTTAATAAGGGTTTTTAGTTCAGATGGGTTAGTGAAGTGTTTTTTGTACTCATCGCTGTTGAAGGATGTACCGAGGAATTCGTCAACGGTTTCTTCAATTTTCTTGTGGTTTTCGTTATTAATGTTATTAGGGATAACGTGATTCGCTTCAAAGGTTTCTGAAAGAATTTCCGCTTTTTCATGATCTGTCAAATAATCTTTATTGTTTTGATTAAGAGTTGGGATGTTTTCAGGTTTTTTGTTCAGTAGTTTCGTCATTTTCCAAAGGGTATTGTCAGATGGTTTAAGTTTACTAATTTTTTCATCCCAACTGGTTTTTCTGTGAATTTCAACTTTACTTCTTATCTCGAGAGTGAGTGATTTCATTAAGACTTTGTCGGAGTGGTCTCGGTTTGTCTGCCAACGTTTCCTGATTTTATTTCTAATTTTGATTAGCTGTATGGCTTCAGGTGGGATTTTTTCGCGATTTGGCAGAATTCTTTTGAGCTTCGTACTTTTGTCGCGAGCGTTGGTAATGGCTGCGGTAAATTTATCTAACCCTGAATCTAACCCTTGAATGGATGTTATTTTGTTGTTAATTTGAATCGTATCATCGAGTATTTTTCGGTATTTTTCCCAATTGGTGTTCGCATAATCAAATACCATTTTAGTTGGAGTTTCCTCGGTAGGTCCTTCAACAGAGACAGTAACAACGTTGTGATCGGATGATAGCGCTGGTATGGATTGTGGTTCAGTAATGATGGTTATGTTATTGGTTATAATCAGATCCAGGTTACTAGGGGTTGTTTTGTTAAAAGGATAGTGAGTGGGGTCTTCGGTGAAATGTAGGATGCAGTCATCATTATTTTCTAGGAATCTGAAGAGGGTATTGCCATTGGTGTTGTGAGTACGATTGTTTTATTTCTGTGAAATAAATTTTCTAGGCAACTTTCCTGGAAGATATAGGCGGGGCTGTTGTAGGCACTGATTATTTTTAAATTATCGCGTAGTTGAATACCAACATTCTTTATTGTGCAGTTGGTTGTTGAGGGTAATAAGGTAAATGGAATTCCTTCTTTAACGGCTATTGCGAATCCACCATAACCTGAGTCATCTGACCGATCTTTCCTAACCACCTGGAATCCTTTCAAGTGAAAAGCGTCGGAAGTTTTTAAGTTTGTTTCATTTAATGCGATAATGTCTATTTTGTTTGTTTTTAAAAAATACGAAAGTTCGTGAATTTTGGATCTTACACCGTTGGCATTCCAAGTGGCTAAGTTGAGAGCCCTATAATAAGCCACCATTCTCGAAATTCATCATAAAGTATTATGTTGATTAAATAATACCGGGACAGCGCGTACGCAGTCCCGACTACCAAAAATTACGCGCCCGAGTTATCCGCATTAGGGATAATCGCAGAGGTCAGCCCGATCGAAGTGCAATGAAAGGGCCTCACTCCGGGGGAACCGCCTTATTGATCACGGTAACCCCTACGCCAGGTAAGTATGAGTTGTGCAGCTATGAATTAACGTTACACCTTTTTTGGTAGGATTCTATTGGGCTTTATTCCGAAGGTGGCACCACCTTTTGGGACAACTGTATAATATGAATGAGAAAGATCAATTATGATATGGGGAAGAAAGAAAGCATCCTCCTGTTTGAGAATGGACGCTGCAGCTAGCAGATGTCACAATAGGGGAGCCCAAACGGGGATTTCGGGATTCACTAAAGAGCGGCAGGTATATATACAGGGGGATACCTTATACCTGGTTTAAGGACTTCCAAATATGAGCCCTATATACATAAATGGCCGCCTGTCGAGAATGAAGGATCAGCTTAATAAAAAAATCGATCTGAAATTCTCGGGCGCTTCAGATTGAGGTTGCTTGAACGTGAATATTCCACTAATCTTGGAGGGAGACATAAAGAAGGGGAAGGGCTATAAAGTTGTAAAAAAACGGGCCTTGGATATAATTTTGTAAGTTCTACAAAGCGAACCGAAATAACATGTCATCATGGACGAAATTCACATTAACTTTTAAACTGCTTATAGAAGTTCTGCTGAAGAACGAAACACTTGTAGCGTTGAAATAGGGAAAGAAAGATATATCTAAAATTTGCTCGGATCAAAAATGGTAAAATAAAAAATATGTGCATTAATTTAGCATAGCCTTCTAAAGAATATATCTACAGACAACTGTAATCCAAATAAGTAGGTCAGACGAAAGTTTCTCAGAAGCACAAGAAGATAAGAACATAAATACATTATTTAATCCACGTCACGTAACGATAAGATTTGAATCTAGGTACCAAAACAATATCGACGATAGTTCCGCTTTGAATTGGAAAAATCATATAATTTATTCATTACTACCATGGTAGACCCAGGATAATAATTCAATTACTGTTATTGTTGTGATGTAGTGAAATTACGGAAATTAAACTGATTTTGTCAGAAAGTGATACGCATCACTTCAAACACAATAGAACGCGGCAGTTTGGAAGTGGTGTAGCGTCTAATAGTCTTATTATATAGTCTATGAATATAATAAACTTTGAAGAATACGGA
This sequence comes from Propylea japonica, assembly GCA_013421045.1. NCBI lineage: Eukaryota > Metazoa > Arthropoda > Insecta > Coleoptera > Coccinellidae > Propylea > Propylea japonica. Next base: position 28,668,991 of record CM024247.1, read on the forward strand.
ATATTGCCATAATGGAAATTACATACTTAATTGTACCAGAAACCAGATACAGTGGAACCTCGATATAACAAATCGCAAGGGAACCAGTAAATATTCGTTATATCAAGTAATTCGTAAAACGGAGGTTTGTTATATTGAGGTGAGGTTGGTCCAAAATTTGTTATACCGAGGTTTTATTCACCTCGACATTACATACTCATCTTGTTATAGCGAACTAATTTTGCTCATAAATGAAAACTCATTTTTATCAAATTACTCATTCATTTTATATTTTCTTTTTCAAAACAATAAAGTGAGTAGGTAACATATTCTTTTTTTTTCTTTTCAAAAATCCGCAGAACAAAATAAAAAGAGGTGAAAAATCAACAATTGTCATAAATTGTAGTTTGTTTCCCACGGTTTCAATTTTCTGATGGTTGAAGGCAAACCAATTTCTACGGAAAACTTATCTTTAGATTTTAAAATTGTAGCCAATGAACATGCGGGAATCCCGAACTTATTAGCTATGTCTAATTTTTTTGTAGAAGGATTTTTGTCAAAATAATGAATGATGCTTCGCTTCTCTGCGACAGATAAGGAACGCCTTTTACGTTTCTGAGCGCCATTTTTTTTTGTATTTTACGTAATACGCGTCGAAACCTGTCGCGGCTGAATCACAAACCTGGATTAAGGGTTATTGGTGAAATCGTTATATAGAGGTTTTGAGTTGACGAAATTCGTTAAGTAGAGGTATTCACACTCTTTTTGGTAGTTGAAAATTCGTTATAAAGAGGTTGTTCATGAAAAGTTTTCGTAATGTAGAGGTAAGTTTTACATTGACTCTTATGGACGATTCAAGGGGATTATGAAAAATTCGTTAAATCGAGAAAGTCGTTATATTGAGGTTCGTTATATTAAGGTTGCACTGTATATGGCATTTACTCGGGTTACAAAATTGACGGATGAAGTGTTAGTGATAGAGTAAGTTTTCGAAAACGCCAATAGTGAACTTAAAATTGAAATAAAAAACTGTGGTGATTGATTGAAAAAATATCAGTAGTCTATCAATCATTTGTCATGTTTCTGACAGTTTCCAGATACGAACCGTAAGATCCACGACGTCCAACGCATGTAAACGTCAAGAAAAGAGTGAAATCATAATAGGATATTTACATTTTTCATTCCCGCCGTCTTATCGCAAGAAATGTCAATATCCGTATTAAGTATATGTCATACCGTAACCAACAAATGTTACCCGAAAATTTCGTTCAGCATACGTAGTCTAATGTTTGTTGTATTTTAATTTGTAACGTGCGTTCAAAAAACTTTGTGGTCAAGTAGGCTGTGGATTCTATTTTTCCCCTCATAGAATCCACAGCTTACTTGACCACGAATGTTTTTGAACGCACGATATGTTTTGCGTGAAAAGAAACGTCACAAAGAATTATGCATAAATCTACTCATAATTTTCGTTTATTTACTAGAACTACCTATAACCATATATGAGCCCAAATAGTTGTGAATTATATTGAACATTCTGGAAATCATTTTCTATTGATAACATTCCTGTAAAAGTCAGAAGTTTATTCCAATGATAAGATTCCTAAATTCAATGATTGATTTGATGAGTGAAGGGTATATAATATCAGCAAAAATGGGTACCTATGTAACATTATTTCACACATATGCTCACATCTCTTTTTCGATCTTCACCTATTTCAATCCACACCTCACACCAACCTACAAGTATTAATCATTTGTCATGTTTCTGACAGTTGCCAGATACGAATCGTAAGATCCACGTCGGACGCATGTAAACGTCAAGAAAAGAGTGAAATCTTAATAGGATATTTACATTTTTCATTCCCGCCGTCTCATCGCAAGAAATGTCAATATCCGTATGTCATACCGTTACTAACACATGTTACCCGAATATTTCGTTCAGCAAACGTTCCGCCATTTCAATATCCTGACATTCGAATAATGTTTGCTCATGACTTAATTTTGTTTTATTTTAGTTGACCCTTCCTAATAATATCGATACCTTTGACATAAAAGTCCTACAGATGTGAAAAAAATGTTTTTTGAAAGATAATACTAACACCTTTCATTTAAGTGAAACAATATGAAAACATATAACTTAAAAATGTTATAAAAAACTTCTTTAAAAAAATTTTAGTAGAAAAATTTACTGATTTTCTTAGTAAATCCGCATTAGTACAAGAACTAGCACATTGAAGTATATTTTTTTCTCAATGAGCTAACACGCAAGGACACAAGCTACAAAACGATACCAACATAATTTCCATAAGTTACATAATTAGAAAGAAATTGCTGTTCGAACATGACCGACTCTGCTCTGTAGACAGGCAGTGGCCTTCATGACGACTTGTCTTGTGTCTTTTGCTCGCGTAGTGATCATGTTTGAGCAGCAATAACTCTCAAATTATGTAATTTACAAAAATTATGTAGGTGTTGTTTTGTAGCTAATATCCTTACGTGTTAAATCATTGAAAAAAAAATCACTTCAAAGTGCTAGTTCTTGTACTATCGCGGATTTACTAAGAAAATAAGTACATATTTTTACTAAAACTTTTTTAAAGAATTTTTTATGGCGTTTTCAAGTTAAATGTTTCTATATTGTTATACTTCAATGGAAAGTGGTAGTATCATCTTTAAAAAAACATTTTTTTCACATCTGTAGGACCTTTATATCCAAAGAAATCGATATTATTTGGAAGGGTCAACGAAAATAAAAAAAGTAGGCTACTCCAAAACTAAGGGGGTAAAATTCCAAATTTAGGTGTTTTTGTCGATAATATTAGGTATATTTGATACATGGCCAAACACACTGTATAAGTGAGAACAGATATTTTTCAGATATGCTGTTAAACAACTGCAACGTGTAGTCGTTACTCGTGGAAATGGTATACATACTGGTTCCAATTGTTCCACGACCGATACCTGTTAAGTAAATACTCGGCAATCCCTAATCCAGATCTGGAGTTCAACAACTGCAACGGTTTTCCGATTTAACTTCTACGGAAAACGAAACTCGAGTTTCTCTTGAACCTAACCTAACCCAATTTCACAATACAGTATGGTTGATTGTCTGCTACACAAATTTCACCGAAATCTGCAAAAATATAATCAATTGAATAATATACATATAAAGGAAAAATTACGAGCTTTATTTTGATTAATGGCGGTACATTAAGTTTTTTTGAATCCTCATGTTTTATTTCGCATTCTAATTCTGAATTGTTCACAAGTCTAATTTCTCTTTTCCCTTTAACTTTATTATTTTCATTATACCAACATAACGATTCAGGATGGAAGCGTTCGCCTTTTTTCAATCTTTCACAGATACTGCATTTTTGTTTCCTATCTATGTTCAGTTTTCTATCATTGTTTTGTTTAACCAACTTATTTCTATTGACAAGATGCTCCAGCTTACCAATTTCATTGAATAGATCTTTTGTTTCAAAAATATTTTCATTATTAATCCTATCAGTAATGAATGTTGGTAACCCAGCTGCAATTATCTGAATGAGAGTACTTTGATCAATAGTTCTACTCATTTCGAGCATTAATCTTTCTTTTCTTATAGCATACTCTAATAAAGTACCTGTTTGGTATTTGAAAGATAGTGCGTATCTACCAGCGGACCAACCTTTTTCTCGAATGTTCGACAAAATGTTTGTTTCCATTCTGACCACTCAGATTGTGCAGTTAATTTCAATATCATGGAATTGTACCATTCTAAACATGATTTATCTAGAAATATTCTAAATATTTCCACTTTTTCTTCATCTTCATTGATGTTAAATCTTGTACATTCTTTTTCGAAGAACTCCATCCACTGGTATGCATTGACATTTTTCTTACCATCAAATTTCTCAAGAACAAACCTCTCAGCAATTTTCCTCACATTTGGTTTCTTATTTTTCTTGCAATTTTCTTCTAGCTCTCCCAAGATTTTCACCAGTGAAGTATTTCATTACTGATTGAATCAACGTCTGAATTCTTCATATCTGCTTCCTCCAGATACTCATCTTGAAAGATTATATTACCATCATTATCAAAATAAGCTTTTTTCAAATCTTCTGTTAAGGAAATCCAAACACTCCTTCGTTGATATCTTTTCTTCAATGTATTTTTCACTCTTGTAAAATTATTTGAAGTACATATTTCTTTATGAAGAGATATAGACTGATATTCTTCAGGTACCAAAAACGTTTTATTTTCCTCAGTTTGAATCGAAGTTAAAGCTAAAAAATTAGACTTTCCATCTTCTGTTGGTTTAATTTGAAATGAGAACTTCAATCTTGACATTTTTTTTCTGTTGCTTGCAAAAATGTCGTTTCTCCATTTCAGGTAAGATTTTACCTATGTTTGTATATTTCAATATTAAATAGAATCTCCATTTCAGAGAAACTCAATTTAGTTATTAATCTACAATAAGAAGAGAGGCTATCAATTCATTATATACATAGCTGAATAACTAAAGATTTATTTTTCGATCAAATCAGGCACATTAATTCTGACATATCCATTGAGGATGAAATATCTACGTCATCATATCTGTCTTGGTTTGGTCTTCTAAATATTCATTTAGAAACCTTTCGTTCAATACGGATAGCTATCTGGCAGATATCGCTGAAATTAATTTATTTTATTATTCAATTTAGTTCAAATGGATGCAGATATACTACTTTCAATATCTGCTACATTCACATCAAGTGGTGAAACACGTTTTCATTTCTGTGCTCGGTAGGTGTATGTATGTAGTGAGTATATAGTGAGTCGTGTACATTTTTCATTCTATACATACATTAAGATCAGGAAATGAACATTAGTAGGTATTCAAATACCTACACAGCAAATTTAAAGTTTTGAAGTCTTACTTTCGGAAGTTCTCTTGCCATACCGGAAAAGAATGGAAACTTTTAGATGGGTCTGTAGGATTCTACAAGAGCCATCGACGAACAATACCTGTTTTCAGGTATCAACAGAGGGAGTGTATATATACTAAGTTGTTTCATAGTACTAGCTACTGAGTTTCATTTCTTCGTAAGTTTGAATGAAAACTGTAAATCGGCATCGCTTCTCGGCCCTATGGCTAAGATCAAAGTGTAGTATCTGTTCTTATCAGCTTAATATCTGATACGCCCCGCATGCGGGGCCAGTATATTAAACTGATTTTTGGAATTTGATGGCGGTTAGGGGCTTGCTCCACCGCCGTCGCGGGTTGGCCCGGTATTGCAGTACCTCCGGGATCGGCCCACTTAATTTAATTAATGTATTAATTTTAAATAGTAACTAAAGAAGCTATTTCTTGTTCTGACTTCTGAGCAATTATTATTTATATCTTTCCTTACTTTAATTCTTCAAGTTCATCGTTCTGTAGCCTCAGGATACAGAATTTCACTAAGCAGCTTGAAATATATAATGCAGTCGAATTGTGCTTTTAGCAGGAAAGTTTTGGGGTAGTTTAGATTTCTTTCATTTTTTATGTTTTTTGGGGTGCTGAATCCGAATTTGAGGTTTGCTAACAAAATTTCCAGACGGAACAGAATGAAACAGAAGAATGAAAATCTCATTCTTGGTCAGTTTTTTGCATATAACTCTGACACTATCAACTTTTCCTAAAACACCTTTCCATACAAAATGAAAGTACATAAAATTTCCTACAAATTGTACTACCACAGCTTGTTTTGCGACAAACCGTTCTGGTTCAAATAATAGTTGAAAATGAGGTATTTTCTATGACTCAATAAATGAAAAAAAATTAATTCTATGGTTCCGATGATCCTCTTGAAATTGTGCATGAACATTCAGTATATCAGGCGCGATTCACAAAAAAAAAATTAATCGAATCGGACATTTTGTTATGGAAATATAAAGATTCTTCTTTTCAATATTCCAATTGAATTTTCTATGGTTCTGTTCACACTATGGTCACACAATTTTGCATAAGGCTTATTATGAGCATCTTGCATTTGGCCGCAACATTTCATTTCGATTGGTCTCGTTTTGTCTGAGATATTGAGGAACAAAAATTTAGAATGGCCTTGTTTTATGAAACAAAATTCGGCCATTCAAAATGTTTGTTTCTCAATATCTCAGACAAAATGAAACCAGTCGAAATGAAATGTTGCGGCAATATGCAAGATGGTCATAATAAGCTTCATGCAAAATTGTGTGACCATAGTGTGAGCAGAACCATAGAAAATTCAATTGGAATATTGAAAAGGAGAATCTTTATATTTGCATAACAAGATATATGATTCAAGTGAATTTTTTTTTATGAATCGAGACTGATATGCTGAATGTTCATGCAAAATTTCAAGAGAATCGCATCATCGGAACCATAGAATTTAAGTTTTTTTCATTTATTGAGTCATAGAAAATACCTCATTTAAAACTATAATTTGAGCCAGAACAGGTGGTCGCAGAACAAGCTGTGGTAGTACAATTTGTAGGAAATTTTATGTACTTTCATTTTGTATTGAGAGGTTTTTCACGAAAAGTTGATAGTTCCGAATGAGATTTTTTCTCTTTTTTTGTATTTTTTTCAATGTTCCCTCACAAAATTTTGTTAGCAAACCTCAGATTCGGATTCAGCACCCCAAAAAACATAAAAAATCGAAAAAATCAAAACTACCCCAGAACTTTCCTGCTAGGGGTTCTTTTGAGCACAAATTGACTGGACTAATATAGTTTCGTTCAAATGTGAATTCTGTCCTTGATGACATGTTATTTCGGTGTGCTCTGTAGAACTTGCAAAATTATATCCAAGGCGCTTCGAAACCGTGATATAATTATTGCTCTATTATATCAACAGTTCTCATAGTTTCTTTCCGTATAATGAATTCACGTTTCAATTTAATAAATCCGTTCATTCCTAGTGGAGCAGAATCGTGCAGGAATACTTTTTTTTACCGTTTTATGCATACACATTTAAGCGAATATTGAATATTTATTATACATACATGTTTGGTATTACAGGGCTATTTCCAGGATAAATCCCATCTAAATAAGCCTCACTATAAGACTGTGTGTTATAGAAAACTCACCCTCAATCTGACTCGAGAATTTCAGATGATCGATTTTTTTTATTAATCTGAACCTTTAACCTCGACGGGCGGCCATATATTTAGGACTCATATTTGGTGGAAGTACTTAACCAGGTATAAGGTATATCCCCCTGTATATTAATCTGCCTCTCTTTAGTGAATCCCCGTTTTGCTTCCCTAGTATAAGAAATAATACTACCTGTGAGTTGTGACATCTGCAGGCTGCAGCGTCCATTCGCAAACAGAAGGATGCTTCTTTCTTCCCCATATCATTATTGATTTTTCTGATTTATATTATACAGTTATTCCAAAAGGTGGTGCCACCTTCGGAATAAAACCCAACAGAACCCTACGAATGAAGGTGTAACGATAATTCATAGCTGCACAATTCATACTTACCTGGCGTAGGGGTTACCGTGATCAATAAGGCGGTTCCCCCGGAGTGAGGCCCTTTCATTGCACTACTATTCAACTATACAACAAAATAACATCCATAAAAGATTTAGATTCAGAGTTAGATAAATTTACCGCCGCCATCACCAACGCTCGCGATAAAAGTACGAAGCTCAAAAGAATTCTGCCAAATCCCGAAAAAATCCCACCCGAGCCATGCATCAGCTAATTAAAATTAGAATTGAAATCAGGAAACGTTGGCAGACAAACCGAGACCACTCCGACAAAGTCTTAATGAAATCACTTACTCTAGAGATAAGAAAAAAATCGAAATTCACAGAAATACCGGTTGGGATGAAAAATCAGTAAACTCAAACCATCTGACAATACCCTTTGGAAAATGACGAAATTACTGAACAAAAAACCTGAAAACATCCCAACTCTTAATGAAAACAACAAAGATTATTTGACAGATTACGAAAAAACGGTAATACTTTCAGAAACCTTTGAAGCGAATCACGTTATCCCTAATGACATCAATAACGAAAACCACAGGAAAATTGAAGAAACCGTTGACAAATTCCTCGGTGCATCCTTCAGCAGCGACGAGCCCAAAAAACACTTCACTAACCCATCTGAACTAAAAACCCTTATTAAAAAACTCCCTAAAAACAAATCACCTGGGCTTGATAGAATCGACAATATACTTATAAAAAACCTTCCAAAAAAAGCTATAGTCCCACTAAAATATATCATAAATTCAATCATTAGTCTACAACACTGGCCTTAGAGCTGGAAAACCGCTCTCGTTATTCCTATTCCCAAAACAGGCAAGGAAAAACCGCAACCGAATAGTTACAGACCTATAAGCCTATTGTCGACAATTAGTAAATTAGCAGGAAAAGTAATTCTAGTCAGATAGACAAAATTGCTAAAGAAAACGGAAATGCGAGACCCACATCAATTCGGGTTCAAAGAGAAGCATAGCTCTGTCCAACAAATATGCAGAATTGTAGTAGACGCGATAAATAATTTCAACAGAAAACAAAACATAGTTATGTTACTGTTGGACATAGAAAAGGCATTGATAAAGTCTGGGTCAAAGGACTGATCTACAAAATGATCCAACTAAAGCTTCCACCTTTCATTATCAAATTAATAAACTCATACCTAACAGATAGGACATTTTCAGTGAAAGTTAACAACACCAGATCTCAATTAAAACTATGTAATACAAGCAGGTGTACCTCAGGGATCAATCCTTGGGCCCAGACTTTTCAATTTATTTATTCACGACATACCGGAATTCCACAACACAAACCTCGCCCTCTTCGCGGACGACACCGCTATTTATGCCAAATCATTTCACGCAGCTGCCGCCAATCGTTTGCTACAGTATCACATGAATATATTACAGAAATATTACGACGACTGGAAGATCAATATAAACGAAAATAAAACTGAACAAATAATATTCAGCAGAAATAAAAAAGAAAACCAAATTAAAGTACCTTTAAAAATCGAAAACCATGTTATCAAACCTATAAACTCAGTGAAGTATTTAGGCGTAGAACTTGACTCCAGATTGAACTTCCACAAACATATAAATAAATCGCTAGGTCGAGCCCACGCAACCTACAAACCATTACATTCTCTATTGTCCAGAAGGAGTAAGCTTAGCCAAGAAAACAAAAAACTTTTATACACCTCAATAATCAGACCGGTCATCACCTACGCAGCACCTGTATGGTGTCACCTGAAGCCTCGGCCCTTAAGGCCACTTCAGACCTTCCAGAACAAAATGTTGAGATTAATTACAAGAAAACCAAGAAACACGCGCATAACGGAACTCCACGAATCAGCAAACATTCCAACAATCAGAGATTACGTCGACAAGATATCGTCAAATTTCTACGAGAACCTGAGTCATGTGAGCGATCTCACGAAAAGAATTACCAGAACCAGAAATTATAACAAGAACCCTAACGATAATCATACATTACCGTATGAAAATCTTCCGATTTTCTTTAGGAACATGTAAATCTAAATGTACATAATTGTATACAACAGATACTGAAGGGGGTAACCCTACTGGTATTCTGTCCATTGTCTCAAGCAGGTTTTTATTTTCATTTTCCTGTATATAAATAACGAAAACAATGTAAATATGTAACCAAATCCTCTTGTATATACTCATTTTCTTAAGGACACTGTCCAAATATAATCAAAATTATAGCTAAGCAATAATGCATTGCAGGAACTATAAAGTTATGTTAAAAATTTAAAAACGATATGTATGTATATATTGTAAAAAATTGTATATAAATTGAGAAATAAATCGTTCTGTCTGTCTGTCTGTGATCAATAAGGCGGTTCCCCCGGAGTGAGGCCCTTTCATTGCACTTCGATCGGGCTGACCTCTGCGATTATCCCTAATGCGGATAACTCGGGCGCGTAATTTTTGGTAGTCGGGACTGCGTACGCGCTGTCCCGGTATTATTTAAAAAGATAAATTTGTTTATTTGGAAATTTATAACTACCAGACCTGATCTACGTTCATATTTCTGAGTAAGAGCACGGCCTTCTAAAGACATGGCCGGGCGCCTCAAGCGGCAACGCCGCAAAAGACGATTTTTGGGAGGTATACCGCTTGCACAAGAGATACGATATTTCGAACGTATTATTTCATTTTCTGATGTTATTTAATGTGTTTTCCGATGAATATTTAAACAAAGGTTGGAACTATGTCCAACTCAATCAATAAATTTAATATAAAAGAAAAAATTGAAACTTAATCGAAATGGTTCATGATTTATTTAATCAATTTATGGTCCAGCAAAAACCACGGAGAGATGTCTCTCCCCAAAAAACTTGAACTCTCGAAATGAAGTTAACTAAAATAAAATTATCTCTGATTATTCCCTACTTCTGTGTGATTATCATTCTTCGTATTCCTCACGTAGTTATTGAGAAGCGTTTGGGAAAATGGAATAAAGCGAATTTAGAATGAACTTCGAATTCAAACCACAAGTACAATTTTCTATGAATTTTGAATTGGTAATAAAAGTCCAATGCAATGCTTTGAATAATCAGTTCATATAAAATTGATTTTTGATTTTTGTTCAGAACTCTTCAAAAATCAAGTTTCGTTGTCGATCAATATCTATTCTGAAATAGAGCACATATAAACGATAATAGAATTTAATGGGTCATTTCTTTCAATTATGGTAGTAAGTAATTTAAATGTTCCATCTGCTTGTGAATGTTTATCGATTATATCGTTGAAATCGAAATGTTTCTCGCAAACAAAACTATTGTTGGAATGAAATTTCCCGGTATGGCCCTAATCTATAAAAGCTTACGCTGTTCATATTTCAGAGAACTAACACAATTGAAATATCCTTCAATTTTTTAGACGAATAATTACTTCTACACGATGAAATACAAAACGTTTTTACCAGGTTTCGAAGCATATGAGTTCCATTTGTTAGAGACACTTACAAAAAGACGAAAGTAGTTATCCTAATAACAGCGCAGTTGGCTTTGAATTATTTTCATTTTTGCTGCTTCTTATGCAAACTCAACACATTTATCAAATCTCTCTCTATATTCATTTCTATCTATCTTTGACATTGATAATTCCAGCTACATAATCCGATACCCTTACCTTCGTAACAGAGTAATATAAATAAATAAATAATCCGAAGCCAACTGCGCTGTTGCTACAATCATTCATAGAGACCCTGTAATAATGTGATAGTTTAATGCTCGTCTAAGCAACGTTTAAGCCCTTAAGTGACGTTTATTCCATTGAGGAAACGTCATTTCAGGGCTTAAACGTTGCTTAGACGAACGGTGCAATCGGGCATTAGTCTGCAAAAATACACAGATTCATGACACCGGATGCCGAAGAGTGCAGCATGATCGCCCTAACGAAAAATGATGGAAACTTTTAGAAGGGCCTGTAGAATTCTACAAGGTTTATACGCAGATCAATACCTGTGCAAACTTTCAGGTGTCAACAGAGGGAGTGTATATATACTAAGTTGTTTCATAATACTGACTACTGAGTTCAATTTCTACGTAAGTTTGAATGAAAACTGGAAATCGGCATCGCTTCTCGGCCCTATGGCTAAGATCAAAGTGTAGTATCTGTTCTTATCAGCTTAATATCTGATACGCCCCGCATGCGGGGCCAGTATATTAAACTGATTTTTGGAATTTGATGGCGGTTAGGGGCTTGCTCCACCGCCGTCGCGGGTTGGCCCGGTATTGCAGTACCTCCGGGATCGGCCCACTTATATTAAATAATTCAAAAGCTTACCGTCAAAATTAATGATACAATGCCTCCTCACAAATATGGTAAATATCTAGTTTCTGGTACAATTAACTATGTAATTTCAATTATGGCAATTATTCCGTATTCTTCAAAGTTTATTATATTCATAGTCTACATAATAAGACTATTAGACTCTACACCACTTCCAAACTTATTTTAATTAATTTAGAAGTTTTCCGTCAAAGTATTGATCTAATATTTCCTTACTAATACGGTTATTATCAAGAGTTCAAGACTCTGTTTCAGTAAACTAGTAATTTCCAATTATGGCAATTTTTCCGCATTCTTCAAAGTTTATTATAGTCATAGTCTACATATAATAGGATTTTTCTATTAGACGCTGTATCACTTCCAAACTGCTGCAGAATCAGTTGATCCGAGTTCTATTTGACAGTGTTGTGATTTTGAAGTGATGTGGATCACTTCCAACTGATGTTACTTTCTGACAAAATCAGTTTAATTTCCGTTATCACTTCAGTCTTCAGTACATCACAACAATAACAGTTACCTAACAGTAATTAAATTATTATCCTTGGTCCACCATGGTAGTAGTGATTCAATTCGGAACTATCGTCGATATTGTTTTGGTACCTAGATTTCAAACCTTATCGTTACGTGACGTGGATTGTCATCCGAAAATGTCACGTTTCATTAGTCAGATTCACTTCACTTCCAACTGAAGATATTTCGGAAATGATTCATCATCTAGAAAAGCTTGCAGAATCCTTCCCAAACAGGGGCGGTTCTAGGGCGGTGCGATTGCACCGGGCGCCGTCTCGAGAGGGGCGCCAAAATCGTCGCACCGGGCGCCATCAGGAGAGGGGCCCCAAAAACGATATATTATAAATATGGGGCAGACATGAATTTGTTTCGAGTGAATATTGTGAGTAAAGCGATGCAGTCTGAAACTATGGACCTGTCAAATGTATCGCGATTACTGAAAAATTGTTCGGAATTCGTGGAACCGTATCGTAGCTTTTCGTCAGCTTTAATTACAGCTAAAGAAATAGCTTCTGAGGCCGGAATTAATCCATGTTTTAAAGAAGTCCAATTGCGAGAAAAAAGACGGTTATTTGAATATGAAGCAGTGGATGAAAGACCTACTGATCTGGAAGCAATATACAGTGTGTTTGGTCATGACTTAGCGATAATTTAAGGGCATCAAATATACCTAATTTTATCGACAAAAACACCCTAATTTGAAAGTTCACCGCCTTAGTTTTGTAGTAGCCCCCATTTCAAATTTACTTTTTTATTTCCGTTGACCCTTCCAAATAATATCGATTTCTTTGGACATAAAGGTAAAACAGATGTGAAAAAAATGTTTTTTGAAAGATGATACTACCACCTTTTATTGAAGTACGGATTTTCCTAGTTAATCTGCAATGGTACAAGAACTAGCACATTGAAGGATAATTTATTTTCAATGGTTCAACATGCAAGGATATTAGCTACAAAACAACACTTACATTATTTCTGTAAGTTACATAATTTGAGAGTTATTGCTGTTCGAACCTTAGACTATGTCTAAGGTTAAGGTTTAAGGTTAAGAAGTTTTAGTAAATTGAAGATTATAAAAACTTACTTACGATCTATGTACAATGTGCCATGAAAGACTATACGATCATGGAATCTTGTACATAGAAAATGATATAGCACAATATCTAAATTATGGTGAATTGATAAAAAAGCTCGAAAAGTGCATATTTGAGTTGTTTGAAATGAATAAAAGCTTTATTGTTATTATTTCCCAACTGTAATTTCTATCATATATTATTATACCTACTCGCACTACGGAAGGTAGAGCCTATTATCCATAACTCGCTCAAATTGGTCAGAAGAACTTTTCAATTTCAATGATTTGAAATTTATGACAGTAAAAATTCGGTTTTATAGTTATAGGGGCGCCACTTCCTGATCTCGCACCACCCAAAAATAGTGATAGCACCGCCACTGTTCCCAAAGATTATGATTAGTTCTGACAGTTTATTTTACTTCCATATTATGTTAAATTCACACATGATTGTTAAATATGTATGTTATAATTATAGTTATTTAATCGTTAGATTGATAAACGAGTTGATTTCAAAATTTTGAATCGAATATAAATTCTTGATTGTTATACATTCTTATTTTGCACACGACATTTGACATAATTTTTATGTTCCAGTAGAGTTGTGACATTACTTCGTAGTCGGTTGCCCATAATAATTGCATATTGAGAAGGCACCTATTGATCGTTAAAATAGGTCATTATTGTTCAATTCCGTATAAGTTAAACCTTCCTTTTATTTTGAAGTCGACAGAAAAATTAATTTACCCCCTCATAGAGTCGCAGATAGCAGAAATGATGTAACGTGAGAGTTAAATCATTCCTTTTTGAGCGCTCGTTCTACTTGAACGAGTACTATATCGTTTTGCCCAAATGCCTGTAATTTTAGAATGTAGAGCCTAAAATAGTCTCAAACGATAGGGTTCGACTCCATGATGACGAATCCGTGGTCAAATTCAATTCTGTCTGAGGGGCCGGCCGTAAGTACGATAACTTTCAAAGGATTGTTCTAGAGACTTGAGATTTTCAGGTTGAGTTAGGTTCCCAAATGCCTAGGTTAAGTTCGTTAACCAGCCAAATCGTACGAACACGTACGATTGTGTTTCATAAACTATGGCCATTTAAAATGTTTGTTCCCCAATATTTCAGACAAAACGAAACCAATCGAAATTACATTTCACGGCCACAAGCAGGATGCTCATAATTAGCCTTTCGCCTTTGTGACCAAAGTGTATAAAGAACCATAGAAAACTCAATTCAGTTCAATATCTGATTCGAGTGAAATTTATTTTGTGAATAAATATTAATATACTGAATGTTCATGCAAAATTTCAAAATGATCGAATCATCAGAATCATATAAAATTCAATTGGTATATTGAAAAGAAGAATCCCTACATTTCCATAACAATATATCCGATTCTAGTGAAATTTCCAGAGGATCGCATCATCAGAACCTTAGAATTAAATTTTTTTAATTGTAAAATTTTTACATATTTCAGTTTTTAAATAATATCCAGAATATTATTCCGACCGTGCTGAGATTGTGCATTTATATACAGGGTGAGTCTTTGACCTTGCAGAATATTTTAACACAAGATTTCTGAAGCCAAAAGAAACATTTTTTTCCTATACCATTTTTTCCGATACGGCTTGGTTCGTAAGATACAGACTGTTGAAAATCCATAAAAAAAATTAATTTTCGATCATATCTCGCGAACGATCTCATCGAATGAGATGATTTTTGGAATATAGTTTTTTATTGATACGATGAATGTTCCTGCATTACAAAATTTCATCCACATCCTCCTGTTTCTTTAATATGACTATAACATTTCATAAAAATACCAGAAATTCAAAGAATCCAACTTTTAAAAATAATTTGAATGCTATTCAACGAATTTTTGACCATTTTGGAAAGTAAAAGTATTCCTTATTTTTTTTCGTATGATGCGTCGTTTTCGAGTAATCTGAAATTCAAAAATAAAAAATATCTGTGAAATTCCGAGTATTGGGTACTTTGGCTGAATGCAACTCTGTTCAAAAAATTCACAGAATTCAATTTTCCCTATGTGGTCACTTTGACAAATTTCAAGAATAATTCGAGAATTTGTTATCTGGAATGATGAATGGTAAGAGAACTAGCGGATTTTCTTGAAAATGGGGTTATAATGAATAAGCTCACCTCTATACTTCTTCAGTGTAAATTCTTATCTATTCAAGCAAATTTCCACACCACTTTCGAAGTACCTATTGCAATTTTGTTTCGTTGAGCTTTGACATACATTGATCCAAATTTACATTACGTTAGAATACGTTCATTTCTCATTTATTCATCATATTTATTACTACTAAATGACCCTAATAAAGTTATCTACTCATGAAGTCGTATGATTTTGAAAAACAAACTAACCACAGAACACCGATGTCAAAGAATCTAGTGTCACTTCTGTGACTTTCACCATGCGGACCACAGAACATAAATATGCGGACACCCCTTGAAATTCAATCGCCCCAACTGGTGTTTATGAACGTGAAATGTCATGCGTGTTATGGTTGAGTTGAGTTGTTGTTTTGATTTCGGAAGATTTCAAGAGAGAAGGAAATGAATGCTATAGCTAGAATAGGTGGTTTAAAAGTTAATCCGATATAATCAAAAATGAAGTATACATCAAGAAGAGATTATTCTGTTTTCATCACTAGCAAAATTTTGGATGAATCAATCATTGCATTAGAAAATATACAACTGGTATTGAAAAAGTGAGTTCATATTTCTTTCTTTAATACAGCAGCTTATTTGAAAATTTCGAATGGTATATCTATTATCTACTCGTTTCTTTGATACAATAGCTTATTTCAAAGGTTTGAATGCTATATCTCGTACTTGCAAAAATTCAGTGGTTAGTTTACCAGTGACGGCATAGCTCATTCTGAAAACTAAAAAGGGCTATATCTTCTTATTTAGGCCGAATCGGAAAAAATGGTATGGGAAAAAAATGTTTCTTTTGGCTTCAGGAATCTTGTGTTAAAATATTCTGCAAGGTCAAAGACTCACCCTGTATGTGTATCAACCTCAAGTCCCATACAAAATTTTGAGGTAATATCCTCATTGCTCCACCAATGAACGAGCGCTCAAGCACCTGCTCAGGGCTTTCTTAATTTTTGTTTGCCATCAGTTTGATGTATTGAATTTGGCAATATAAGTCGACTTTTCCTTCGTTAAAATCTGTGTTGATTTTATGAATATTTGTTTCCCAGTTATGTGATAAATAAGTTTTAGTTACTTCAAAATAGCTTGAAAGGAATTATGTAACTGCATGTTAGTATATTCATTAAATTATAAATTATTGCTTTCATTTTTAGATGGTAAAATAGTTGCTATATAAATATTTCTACATCGAAATAATTATTCAATTCATGTATACAGATCTCGAAACGATTGAATTTTTGTGAAGGGTTGCCATACGTCCGTAGAGTTTTTTCCTTGAAAGTCAGCAATCTTTTTTAGTTTCTTTTTTGATTGTTTTATTATTTTGTTATGTTGATAATTTTTTATTTATGAATGTGTTTTCTCAAAATTTATCTGAAGACTCCATTTAACGGATTAATAATAATAGTTAATAATAATACATACAGGGTGACTGGTGACGTAAGGGACAACGGCTAACTGGAGATAGAGGACCTCAAACTGAATGAGAATTGGGGGTTTAAATGTCCCATAAGGCTATTAGTTTCAGAGATACAGGGTGTTTTTTGCAAAAGTGCTAAAACTATAAACTCCCATATCTTCGTCAATATGGCAAATTTGTCTCTGATATTTGGCAAGCTTATTAATATACATATTCTCCATCAGATCGACAAGAAAAAATTCCCAAAAATTGCAGGTCCGTATTCAAAAATTTCCATTTCCGTGTCAGGTGAGAAATATCACTCGGTATATGAAATAAAAAAAATTGAATTGGGAAATTGGAATCTGCAAAAAACACTGAGTAAAAATTTGTTTTTAGTTTTAATGGCACAAATTTTTTAAAGTTTTTATGATATGTTGAAAGTCGAAGATAACAATTTTTTCATATTGAATTCAAGAAACACACTATTCCTGAAAGAATAAAACACTGAATTCGAGATGCTTAAATAATCCTGACGCATTTTGAATATTCCTTCACATCTTGAAATACTTTTTCATTAAACTTTTTATCAATATTATAAGAAAAACTCAAAAAACAATACAAACACAAAAAGATTAACAGTAGCACATATAGTTCATAAAAAAATCAAATAAACAAATGCTTAATATGCGAGAGCCATTCCCCTCACACACTTATTGGCTCTTTTGAACAATAATTGAAGTACGTTTCATATCCACAAGATGAAAAATTACTCTTGATAGAACAGTATCTAACACTAGATTTCAGCTCGAGAAAAGTTGGACTTTCTTCTCAGAACGCCTGAACAATAATCCATCTGATACTTATTCTTTCAACAAAATTTATTTTTCTATTAAATAATGCAATGATTCATGAGAAAACAACTAAGCAAATGCTCGAAACCAGAGCAATTTGCTTCAACGCATTTATTTGCTCTCTTGAACTCTAATGATTTCTTTCTCTTTTGAGATGAGGATTATTCTGAGACTAAATATTATATCCGTTCATTTTGCGCAATCCAAAAACAAGTATCATCTACATATTCTTCATTCGTGAATATTGAAGGCATTTTTCAATAGATAAACAAACGACACAATTCCCAATAATTCACAATCAATGAATGTATGAATATAAACGTCATTTTTTGAAATATGCCTACTCTGTGTAGTAGGATGTATTTAATTTATAATGAATAATAAACCTCTTATTCTAAAAAATCACTTGTTTCCCTAATATTCTGTTTGCGTTAAAGAAATTCATATGATTCTCAAAAAAGAAGAAGTTGCTACACCTAAGTACATATTAGAGGAAAATAAGTCCTCAAAATTCATTGAAGAATAAATTTTGTTGAAAACATAAGTACCAGATGGATTATTGTTCAGGGGTTCTGAGAAGAAAGTCAAACTTTTCTCGAGCTGAAATCCAGTGTTTCTGTTCTATCGAGAGTATAATTTTTCATCTTGTGGATATGAAAAGTACTTCAATTGTTCAAAAGAGTCATTAAGTGTGTGAGGGGAATGGCTCTCGCATATCGAGCATTTGTTTTTTTGATTTTTTTATGAATCATATGTGCTACTGTTCCTCTTTTTGTATTTCTATTGTTTTTTTAATTTTTCTTATAATATTGATAAAAAATTAATAAAAAGGGAGTTCAAGATGTGAAGGAATATTCAAAATGCGTCAGTATTATTTAAGCATCTCAAATTCAGTGTTTTTTTTATAAGGAATAGTATGTTTCTTGAATTCGATATGAATAAATTGTAATATTCGACTTTCAACTTATCATAAAAACTATAAAAAATTTGTGCCATTCAAACTGAAAACAGATTTTTACTCAGTGTTTCTTGAAGATTCCAATTTCCCAAATCATTTTTTTTAATCTCATATACCGAGTGATATTTCTAACCTGACACGGAAATGGAAATTTTTGAATACGGACCTGCAATTTTTGGGAATTTTTTCTTGTCGATCTGATGGAGAATATGTATATTAACAAGCTTGCCAAATATCAGCGAAAAATTTGCCATATTGACGAAGATATGGGTGTTTATAGTTTTAGCACTTTTGCAAAAAACACCCTGTATCTCTGAAACTAATAGGCTTATGGGACATTTAAACATCCAATCCTCATTCAGTTCGAGCTCCTCTATCTCCAGTTAGCCGTTGTCCCATACGTCACCAGTCACCCTGTATATAATAATTCTCTTTCGTTATTATTCGATTTTGAAAAAAACATCGAAAATATGTGTTCGTAAATATTCATTCTCGCAATTGTCAGATTTATTGTACGTGTATAAAAACCTGGGTTTGATGCGGCAGAGTACCTTATGGCTGGCATACTCAGTTTTTTTATATTGTTTATCCGACTTTTTGCGGTAAATCGCAGAGATTTGAAATAAAAAAACAATTGACCAATAATTACTGTCCAATGTCCATAGTCCGTTTGAGTGGAAATTTTATAATGTATATTTTAGGTTTCCTTCTGACCGAGATAAACAGGATGGTTTGGGTGGTATAGAAATTCATTTTCCTAGCACTTTAGCTGAGTTATGTCGTCTTTAGGTATTTTCTGGATTCTTATTAAGTTTTTATAATAAATTAGTTTTCAATCATCGTTCCGACATCAATACCTACTGTTCACCAAGCAAAGTTGTTAAGGATAGCAACTGAAAATAGTCGTTATGTTCAAAGTCAGTTGTTAAGTGCGAAATTGGTAATCACTATTTAAGAAGGTCGCTATGAAAGTTGATAACTGTAACAACTAGTGGCTATAAAGAGTGGTTCATTGGCAACTGCTTCAGAGGTGTTGTTAACGATAACTACTTCCGTTCATTGACAAAAAATTACTCCTTTTATAGATGCAGAGCTCAATACTCTCGAAGCAGCATATACAGAGTGTCATAAAACGACCAGAAATATTATAAAAAGGACGTTTGGTGTTCTTATAAGTCGCTTCAGATGTTCACTGAAACAGAGTACTGCATTATATACAGGATGTTCATAAATTGAACGTAGGAACGAAAAGGGGAGATTCCTAAAGTAATTTAAAAATATCCCATAAACATGGGGTCGCGAACGTTTCGTTTTCAAGACACAGGGTAATACATTTTTACTCGAAAACTGACTAAAAAAGTAGTACGCCACTGAGATTTTCCAAACTATCAATTTTTTTTTATTTTTCTTTCTATTTAGGACAAAAAAATCTCTCTTGCCTTTTTTTCGTACGGGCGTCATTTTATGTAAAAAGTAAAACATTCCTGACTCTATTCAAATGAAATGAAATGATACTATTTTTAAATCAGAAAGCAAAACAAGAAGAACTTCAGAGTTGATCATTTCAGATGATATTCTCAACATAGTTACTAACTAGTTTTCAAAAAGAATTTTTATTTTGAATATATTTTTTTTTGTTCACAAAATAAAATGTTATGGAAAATATGTTAGTTCTATAAATAACTGTACATAATTAAAAAACCCAATAAATAAAATATGATACAAAGAACCCACATTGAAAATAACAGAAATATTAATAATTAAGCCTTATCAAAAGTGGACATTCATTAAAATTCATCTACAACAAATGATTTGAAATTTTTCTGAATTTTAATCGCTGAAAGTTCTAAATTCAACAGAAATTCACTTTAACCTCTATTATTTGACATTGACAATCAACAATCTCTGTCAAAAAAACGGACATTAGAACTACTTTGCGGCGCTGCCACGTCTATTTTCACGAAGGTTGCTATCTGGTTTTTACGATAACGACAATTGCTAACTGTTTATTAGAGAATACCGAAAATCAGAGTTGCTATTATAAACAACTGCGATTACCACTCAAGTTAGTGAATAGCCCTGATCTGTTTGGGTCTGTTATGAGAGCTCTTATTTAGGATTACTAGATAGGTCTTCTAAAAACTAAAACAGATATTCGAAGTTGACTAAAAACTCTTTTGGGGCAAATTAGTTATTTATGGATGTGTCATGTCATTTTGGCCTTCAACAATCATTCTTAATTGAAGTTTCAACCGTTTAGAACACATTTTGGTCTATCCTTTTCTGTTACTATTTCACCCCCTTTATGTTTTCATCATCTAAAGAAAGAGCTCTACCGATTAAGAAAATCAAATACAGGGTGTACCATTTAAAAATTGAAGTTTTAGTCTGCAAAATACACAGATTCATGATACCGGATGCGGAAGAGTGCAGCATGATCGCCCTAACGAAAAATGATGGAAACTTTTAGAATTGCCTGTAGGATTCTACAAGGGCCATACGCAGAATAATAGGTACCTGTGCAAACTTTCAGGTGTTAACAGAGGGAGTCCATATTTACTGAGTTGTTTCATAATACCGAGTACTGGGTTCAATTTCTTCGTAAGTTTGAATGAAAACTGTTAATCGGCATCGCTTCTCGGCCCTATGGCTAAGATCAAAGTGTAGTATCTGTTCTTATCAGCTTAATATCTGATACGCCCCGCATGCGGGGCCAGTATATTAAACTGATTTTTGGAATTTGATGGCGGTTAGGGGCTTGCTCCACCGCCGTCGCGGGTTGGCCCGGTATTGCAGTACCTCCGGGATCGGCCCACTTATATTAATTAATGTGTTTATGTTCTTCTTATCTTTTAGTTCTTCTGAGATACTTTCGTCTGACCCACTTAGATCAACGTTGCAAATATTCTGCATCTTCAGTTTACAGCGCTATAAAATGAAAGGGCACTTTCCAGTATGGAATACGATTGAATTTTTCATAATGACACGTTTTTACCGTTCTCTCTGTAGTTATTTATTTTTTTCATATTCAATTTTTTGAATAATTTCCAGAATGAAATTCCGATTGTGCTGAGACTCTGCATCTAAATATTTGTTATCAATCTTAAGTCACATATAAAATTTGGAGGTAATTGTCTTATTGCTCCACCAAAGAACGAGCGCTCAAAAGCTCCTGCTCAGGGCTTTTCTTAAATTTTTTCTTTTTATATTTTTCGTTGAGAACATACTAAATAAAAAACAATTTCTATCATACAACAATAAAACTTTTAGGAAACTATGAAGGTGCAAATCATAATTGAGGAATATCTGAATCAATTATAATCGGAAAGGTGGTCTCATTCCAGTTTACTTTCGGACTGGATAAATTTTTTTGTGTCGACATGTTTATTCTGAATGCCGAGCATTTGGAAACTCATAATGGAAGAATTGTTGGTACCTAATTATTTTTTAACAGCTTCTTACAAATTCATAGAATAGTATTGATCGATATTATATTATTCAAAGCTAAACCTAAAGGTGGTGCCACCTTCAAGATAAGGCCCAACAGAATCCTACGGAAAAAGGTATAACGTCAATTCAAAGCTGCACAATTCATACTTACCTGGCGTAGGGGTTACCGTGATCAATAAGGCGGTTCCCCCGGAGTGAGGCCCTTTCATTGCACTTCGATCGGGCTGACCTCTGCGATTATCCCTAATGCGGATAACTCGGGCGCGTAATTTTTGGTAGTCGGGACTGCGTACGCGCTGTCCCGGTATTATTAAAAAAACGTAAATTTGTTAATTTTAAAATTTATTACTGTAATGCCCGATTGCACCGTTCGTCTAAGCCACGTTTAAGCCCTTAAGTGACGTTTATTCCATTGATGAAACGTCATTTCAGGGCTTAAACGTTGCTTAGACGAACGGTGCAATCGGGCATAAGAGTACTAGACCTCACCTAGCTGGGTATAACTTCAGCTACGTTCATATTTCTGATCTGAGTAAGAGTGAGGCCGCACTATTGCGTTACGTTGCATCGTCGCACCCGATGTTGCGAATTCAACAAAAAATAGTCTATGGGAAAAACCTACTCCAGAACTCGATGAAAACCATTGTAGTTTCAGGGCAACATTGGTTCGAAACCAGTGACCCAATGGAAGATGTTCCTGGTTCTCTGTGGATTTGCAGTTTCGGAATGCAGAATTCTCTTTCTGCTGTCATCGCTAGTTTCTGTTCGGTGGGATTTTGTTTCCAATTTGTGAAGTTGCTAATACTTCATTTTCTTTGTCATTAGTGCTCTTTCAGCATGGTCTTTTTATTCTTCTGTTTTCTTCACTGTCATATTTCAATGATTTTCTTTACCGTTGCTCTCGTGTGTTTCGATTTTGTCAAAAGCTCTCTGTGCAAGTATAACAACAAAATCTCCGATTTCAGGTGTTTCTGTCTTCATTTTGATTTATTCATTCCTTATATACCGTTTTTCGTCTAATGCTTCTCTCAGTGTTTGGTTTCGAATCCTTTCCAGTAATTGTAATTTCTTTTCACTATCCATATTCATTGTAGGTCTACTAATTGCTTTTTACATCCTTACTTTGAGTCTCTTGGCTAGTTTACTTTTCCTGTTGATTAATGGGTATAAATAGTTCTTTATGTTCTTTGCCTTCCTACCTGATTCGTTTATATGGTCATTGAAGGTCAGGTCTTTGTCCATTTTGTTAAGTTGTTTTTATGTTTTCTCATTTTTCTCTTGTATCTGAACATGTTGTCGATGTCGACTCTTTATCGCGCTCTTTTCACTTTTGCCGGACGCTAATGCTAATGCGTCGTCTGCGTATATGTAGTCCCAAAGTTGTATCTTGATTAATTGGTATGTCGCTTGTGTATGGATTGTAAATCATCGGTCCCAGTAAGAAGCCTAGTGGTTTCTTCCTTTACTCTGACGTAAAATTTTATTTTTTCCAGGTATGACTCAATAATTTTTTATAGACCGTTGGAATTTCTGCTATAATCATTTTGTAGATCAATACTTGATTCCAAACATTATCGGAAGCTTGTGTAACGTCTAGTAGCGACGTTACGGCTTCACTTCCTTTCTGTTTTTTTTTCAGAATAGCATCCGGTGTGATAGCGTTTTCTTGTATGATTTTACTAAGTCTTTGGAGTATTATCTTTTCTGCCAACTTGTTCAATCTGGAAAGTAGGCCTATAGGCCTCTAGTTTTCCGGTTTGTTTTTGGTTTTCCTGCTTTGGGACGCTTTTAAGACTCTCTGAGAGGACCCATATTTGTTGACTGGTGTAGAAGAAACTAATCGATCAGACAGATCACAAAGAAGCCGGTAATAAAAAGGAACAACAGATTTGGCGCCAAAGAGCCTACGAAAAATCGAAGTTTACTGAAGCAGTGGAATTTGAAAAAAGTCAACTGAATTGAAATTGAATGAGGTGAAAAAGCAAGACCAGAACTCAGGTTGGAAAAATATTAGAACGAAAAAAAGAATGAAACACAAGAAAGAAAATAAATCAAAATGAAATATTGAAACCCCACAAAAACGAAGCCCACGCCAGTAGCAATAGACTGAAGTTAGTGTATTTCTTTGTGGATTTGAAGTTTCAGAATAATTTATGGAATAAAAATATGTAATTATAAAGTCTAGTCTGAAGAATACACAGGTAAATTACACCGGATGTGGAACTAGGGACTAGGGACTAGACCCATAGCCTGGTCGCCCTAACGGATAAAAATTGAAACTTTTAGAAGAGCCTGTAGGATTCTACAGGGTTCATACGCAGACCAATACCTGTGTCAACTTTCAGGTATCAACAGAGGGAGTGTATATATACTAAGTTGTTTCATAGTACTGGCTACTGAGTTATTTTCCTTCGTAAGTTTGAATGAAAACTGTTAAACGGCATCGCTTCTCGGCCCTATGGCTAAGATCAAAGTGTAGTATCTGTTCTTATCAGCTTAATATCTGATACGCCCCGCATGCGGGGCCAGTATATTAAACTGATTTTTGGAATTTGATGGCGGTTAGGGGCTTGCTCCACCGCCGTCGCGGGTTGGCCCGGTATTGCAGTACCTCCGGGATCGGCCCACTTATTTTAATTAATTACAGTATTCGTTTTAAGGAGTTTCGTGCTCCTGAGCTGTTCCAGTACTTGTGCGCAGCCAATGGCAAGCCGTATTTCGAGCTTTTGAGTTACTCAGGAGCACGAAATATCTCAAAACGAATAGGCTAAATGTATATATTATGTTTTTCTTAGCTACCAGTTGTTCTGAGCAACTATCGTCTAACCTACTTATTTAGATCATTAGCGTAGCAAATATTCTTCTCTTTCAGTTTACGAAGCTATTTCATAAAAGAGTATTCATCCAGTATGAAAGATGTTTGATTTTTCCATAATGGCATGTCTTTTCTGTTTGCGCTGAGGACTATGAAAAAGATATTCTTAAACCTTGGAAATAATTGCTGTGAATATAATCGGTTCTGGCAAATTACTTTCGCATGAATGAATGCTCATTGTGTTCGTAAAACAAAACCATGCTAGAATATTCCTATATCAGTAACTTGTAAATAAATTCTTAAATTCTTCTCTCTCTCTCCTATATCAGTGAGACACTGGTACATTAAAAGGTGCTTATTCTTTACTCATATATTAGCTAGGAAAAGACATGCAATGACATAAAAGTTCAGTATCGCCTATGCTAAGTCGAGCAGTATTTTTCTTCGATCCTTTGATGGTATTTTTTTCTTTTTATATTTTTTTTGAGATAGAACCAACTGCTTATGATAGAATCGTCATACTAAATATAAAATCGATTTCTACCATAAAACAATATGAAGGTTGAAGTCTTTGAAAACTCGTTACAAAATAATCGCTGGTAATTATTTTTTAACTACTTCTTCCAAGTTCATAGAATAGTATTGATCGATATTATATTATTCAAAGCTAAACCTAAAGGTGGTGCCACCTTCGAGATATGACCCAACAGAACCCTACGAAAAATGATGTAACGTCAATTCATAGCTGCACAATTCATACTTACCTGGCGTAGGGGTTACCGTGATCAATAAGGCGGTTCCCCCGGAGTGAGGCCCTTTCATTGCACTTCGATCGGGCTGACCTCTGCGATTATCCCTAATGCGGATAACTCGGGCGCGTAATTTTTGGTAGTCGGGACTGCGTACGCGCTGTCCCGGTATTTTTTAAATAACTTAAATTTCTCAATAGTTTTAAACTTCTAGACCTCACCTAGGTGGATCTTTAGTTAAGGCTACATTCATATTTCTGAGTAAGAGTGAGGCCGCACTATTGCGTTACGTTGCCGAGACTACATTGAAACCTACGGATTTTGAATCAATCAGAGGATGAATTCATTAATTATATTATTGATGAGATGTTTCTTTTGTTTCAGGTAAGAGAAGAAAAGGAGATAAAAACCAACCTGGGAAGAAAAGAGGAACGTGAGTGATTAAGCGCTCAGCGATAACCGCAATTCAAATTTGGTAAAAAAAAGTTAAAATGAGACTATAGCCGTATCGAATGCTTTTCGATCCGCGATTAAAAACGAATAAGCATAAAACAGAAAATGAAGTGCACTACGATGCACTTAATTTATCTGACATTTTGGTTCTGTTTCTTGAAATTATCCCAATAATTATTTCGAAAGGTTGTTCTTTCTCTGTTTTCAAATGAATGTGTACTTATCCATCCAACACAGCCATATATTTTTCAATTTCTATATGCTGGTCAAGAAACGAAGATCGAAAGTTTCAGAGTGATGGCGTTCAGAATTTCATGATTTCCTAATTGAATTCCAATAGGTTCCGTCAGAACGCTATTCTCGATTATCGCATGTGGAAAACTGCTCGAATGGTCTCCTAGTCAATCCCCTGATTTGCAATGATTGAAAATATTTGAAAAAAAGCTTCTTTCCATGTGGGAATTGCCAAAGAAACTCAAACCAATAATTTTAAGAGTCAACGCGAGGGGTTTGATAGGAAGACAAAGTTTCGCCAAATTATTTTACAGCTCTCCAAAATTTCTCAAACATACTTGTTGAGTCGTGATGTTCCTTAGCTCTTGGAGTGAATAGTCCCGATTGCTGGCGTCACCTGCGGCCGCCGAATGAACCTGGTCTGTGAACAAACATCGCAATTATTATTTCCTTCCAACTATCGATCTGTGCGCTCTGATTCGAAAAGTGATCAAACTTGAGTTATTGATAATTTAAAGAATTCATTTATCAGACTACAAAAACAGAGACTTCAGGAAAAGTGTCAAATATGAAGAAACAATTAAGGTAGAATAGCAAGACTGAAATTCAGGTTGAAAGAATAAAGAAAATAGTGAAAGACAAGATAGAAAAGAACCCTAACGATAATCATACATTACTATATGAAAACCTTCCGATTTTCTTTCGGAATATGTAATTCCAAATGTACCTAATTGTACACAACAGATACTGAAGGGGGTAACCCTACTGGTATTCTGTCCATTGCCTGAAGGAGGTTTGTTTTTTCATTTTCCTGTCAATAAATAACAAGAACTATTTTAATATGTAACTAAATCGTCTTGAATATACTCGTTTTCTTAATTCGTCAGTTGAATGCAGAACTATCCCAAGTCCATTTTTCCAGAAAATCGGTTTATGGCCTAAAGAGATGCTTAATACTACACTCCATCTGATGCAGAAGTATTGCAAGTCCATCTTATATGCTTACCCCACTTTTTCAATTTCATATAAACTCACGTGATAGTTCAATCTATCGAGTAAGTGGACATAGCATAGTTCTGACCCTGACATAAGGACATAGTTTAGTTGAAAGTAGACATCTGACCCATACCATAAGGACATAGTTCAGTTGAAAGTGGACATAAAATAGTTCTGATATGTAGAACTACCGTACAAGGCTATATTTTGTCCCAATTATTCGGAAATTTCTTTTTGGGCAAATTTTGACCATCACAAAACAATCAGGATCTTCAAGTTGAAGTTCAAAATGAAAGAATTTTATATATTTTCAATCATCTTTTGACCTATTCAAAAAAACGTGTCTCCTGAAAAGTATGAATTTCGGACTTGGTATAGTTCTGCATCCAACCGACGAATTACACTGTCCAAATATAATCAAAATAATAGCTAAGCAATAATGTATTACAGGAACTATTACTGTTATATCGAACAACTAAAAACGATATGTATGTATATATTTAAAAAAAATATATAAATGGGGACATAAATACATGTGCTAACTTTCAGGTGATAATAGAGGGATGGCTAAGATCAAAGTGTAGTTTGTCCTGAGACACAAACGAAATACTAGAAGAACTGAAAGAAATATATCAAGTCCCCTTAAAAACCATATACAGAATGAAAGGAACAAGAACGCCGCTGAAGTAAGCATTCGTCAACTGCAGTTGAAAGTAAAAATAATTTCCCACTCTGCCATTGAATGGGAGAGATACAGTACGGCAAGACAAATGATTCAATGCCATGTATACCAGAAATGGGGACATGCTACCTCAAATTGCTACAGCATTGCTGTATGCTTAAAATGCACAGAACACCAAGCTACAAAATATTGCCCGAAAGACAGAAATACATCGGCAAAGTGCGCAAACTGCGATGGAAACCATCCAGCGAACAAAACTGAATGCGAAGTGTATCGTAATATCCTAGATAGAAGACATGTTTTACACATATAACTAAAGAATGAACCAAAAATATTCCTACCGGCTCCGCAGCCGGAAACCAATGTATTGCAGATCCGCCAGAAGACCAACTTTAGGATAAGACCTGAGGAAACTCGACAGGAAGAAACCCCACAAAAATATACTCAAAAGGTAGGATCTGGTAATTCCTTCAGCCACATATTCGAGATTCAAGGAGAATTCGAAAATTTTCATCGCCACATAAATGTAGATAAATTTTTAATATCAATAAAAATGCTTAACTCAACAATGGATCAAGCAACTAACGCAAGTGAAAAATTTTCTATATTTGTCAATTTTATTTTGAATCTCGAAAATAATGGTTTCTAAGCTCAATCTTGCTACCTGGAACGTCAACGGAATAAAATCCAAAATTAATACAGAAAAGATCGATATAATGCAACGAAACGAAATTGAAAAGTTCCGATAAATTCTGCCTGAATGGATTTCAAGTAGTGAGAAAAGATCGACCAGATGAGTCGGGTTATGGTGGAGTCGCAATTGCTTTAAAGATGCAGTAATATTTACTATGTTACCTGCTGTAATACTGCACAATAGAGAATGTCGGTATTCAACTAAGTGACAATCTAAACATAATTTCAGTTTACAATAGACCAACTAATATCATTACTCAAAATTGCCTAAATATTCTCTTTTCCCGTAACGAAACTATAGTACTCAAAACTTGATCATTAGAACTGTCATTCTGAAAATACCCTCTATTGTTTCTTGGAAAACAAAGATGCCTGTATCCTGCATTTCTCAGGTGACCCCACCCACTTTCCCTTCAACAGTAGAACCCCAAGTACCCTGACCTTGTTATATCCAAAAATGTCGATAACCTTAGCGATCCCAAATCTCTATCGCACTATCATCAGACCATAATATTGTTATCATCTCTGTTGGAGGGTTTACCAAGGGTTTTTCAACGAAAATGGTCTTCGACTACACTAATACTGATTGCGACAAGTACAAGCAAATATTAGATGGTAAAATTACTATAAACAACGGAATTTCCTCGATAGACACGTTATAGAATTTGAGTTACAAAAATTTACAACATCAACCACGTACGCTCGTGACAAAGCACAAGGCTCAAAAAAATCAACCCATACGTCGAAAGTTTACTGCCGTATATAATACATATGAAATACATATGATAAAAAATAAAATAAAATTAGAAAACGATGGCAAACTACTAACGACAAA
This sequence comes from Propylea japonica, assembly GCA_013421045.1. Lineage (NCBI taxonomy): Eukaryota > Metazoa > Arthropoda > Insecta > Coleoptera > Coccinellidae > Propylea > Propylea japonica. The sequence continues at coordinate 28,698,659 of CM024247.1, forward strand.
TGAGAAAACTCCCTACTGATATAAGAAAGAAAATTTATAAGCGTCAAAAATGCGAACAACAAATTAGCAAATTAAAACCGAATGATAACACGTTTTGGAAAATGATTAAACTACTCAGGAAAGATATTTCAACCCTTAAGCAGAATACAAAACATTACATGAATGATAAACAAAAGGCTGAAAGTCTTTTGGAAACGTTCGAAATTAACCATAAAAATGAAAAAACTAATGAGACACACAAAGAAATATATGAATTTGTTGGAAAATTCCTTGGCAAATCGCCCCACAGTAACGAAAATGAAAAATACTTCACTAACCCCTCAGAATTGAAAAAAATGTTCAAAAAACTCCCCATAAACAAAGGTCCAGGCTGCGGTCAAATCGACGATAAACTAATCAAAAACTTAACGAGAAGGGTAATAGTCCAATTAAACTACATAATAAACTCAATAATTAAATTTCAACACTGGCCTGCGAAATGGAAAATGGCCCTGGTCATTCCCATTCACAAAGCAGGTAAAGAGAAAAGCTCCCCAAATAGCTATAGACCAATTAGTTTGTTGTCGACGATCAGCAAACTAACCGAAAAAGTAGTTCTCCAAATAATTAATAAAACACTGAAGAAAACTAAGATGCAGGATGCACATCAATTCGGCTTCAAAGAAAAGCACAGTTCAGTACAACAAATTTGTAGGATTGTAGTCGATACCATTAAAAGTTTCAATAAGAAACAAAACACTGTGATGCTCTTTCTTGACATAGAAAGAGCGTTTGATTAAGTATGGGTCAAGGGGCTGATCTACAAAATGATTAAATTGAAACTTCCCTTTTTTGATAAAACTCATAAATTGTTATCTTGAAGGTAGATCATTTTTAGTTAGGGTAAATAACTCGTTGTCACAAATTAGTGCTGGGGTACCTCAGGGATCGGTCCTTGGGCCCAGACTATTTAACTTGTTCATTCACGACATTCCAGGCTTTACAAATACTAGGGGCGTTCGGCATCGACATCGGACGTGTCGGATCGATCTGAACCGTTCGTTTATTACATCCGGATTGAGGGGAATACACATCTGTACCGTTCGTCATAAAAATCTGAGCAATCGGACGTCGATCTTTTCGCTCGGTCTATTTCGACGGAGCAAAGCGATTTTATCCATAGAGTCATATGTTTTTTATATATTTTTTGTTTTATGTTGAGTTTCCTGATCCGACAACCGATAGATTCATTAAAAACTCAATTAATTCATTAAAATTTTTCAATATAGCTATCGTAGTTATAAATGGGCAGGAGGAGATATGGCTTTCCCGTTTCTTTTTCGTGTAATTAATCAATTTATTGATCAGGATCTTTCGGTACAACTATCGCCAACAACGACCAGAAGGGGATATTGCATTACTCGTTTCTTTTGCATTCAGTGCCTTTGCACCTAATTATTTAATTGAGATTTTATGGAAGAGCTACTAAAAGGGTGAAAGTATCGTTAAAAGATGAGCATATTTCCCAAAATAGTGATCTTTGAAATCTCATAATCTATAAAAGTAGAACAGAGCAGTATGTTCTGTGGCAGATGCTCTGTACCGTTCGTTTATTCCCAGATATTTCAGATTTATCTGTACGATCTGTGGTCACGTGACTAAAAAATCCGTCCGCTCGCGGAGGTCAATGCCGAACGCCCCTACTAACCTGGCCTTATTTGCAGATGACACTGCGATATACGCAAATTCTGTTCATGCAGAAGCAGCAAATCGATTGCTGCAATACCATGTAAATAAAATAACCGAATATTACGATACATGGAAGATCAGCGTAAATGAAAATAAAACTGAACAAATAGTGTTCAGTAGAAGAACAGCCGAAAACAAAATATGTTCATCCTTGAAAATAAACAGTCACACCATAAAACCAAAAGAGACGGTGAAATACTTGTGCATTGAATTAGACTCTAAATTAAATTTTCACAAACAAATCGCTAACACGCTCGGTCGAGCATACACCGTATACAAACCGCTACATACTTTACTGTGCAAAAAAAGTAAATTGAATCAGGAATACAAAAAATTAATCTACACAACAATGATACGACCTGTCATTACTTATGCTGCACCCGTATGATGCCATCTGCCACTTCAAACATTTCAAAATAAAAAGTTCAGTCTTTTTTTCTTCTGCTTGTTTCAATGTCATATTTCAATGATTTTCTTATACCGTTGTTCCCATGTGTTTCGATTTTCCCGAAAGCTCTCTGTGAAACAACAACAAAATCTTCGATTTTAGGTGTTTCTGTCTTCATTTTTTTGTATTCATTTCTTGTATACAATTTTTCGTCTAATGCTTCTCTCAGTGTTTTGCTTTGAATCCTTTCCAGTAATTGCAATTTCTTCTTGTTCATAATAAGTAATTCACTTCCATATGTCATTGTAGGTCTGACGAATGCTTTGTACATCCTTACTTCGAGTCTCTCGCCCAGTTTACTTTTCCTGCTGATGCGTATAAATAGTTTTTGATGTTCTTCGCCTTCCTGCCTGCTTCGTTAATATGCTCATTGAAGGTCGGGTCTTCGTCCATAGTTATTCGATGTTTCGAATTCAACAAAAAATAGCCAATGGAAATGAACCATTCCAGAATTCGATGAAAACCAGTGTAGTTTCAGTGCAACACTGGTTCGAAACCAGTGCATCCAATGGAAAACGCTATAATAGAAGCCATATTTGTTGACTGGTATAGAAAAAAAACGAATCGATCAGACATATCACAAAGACGCCGATAATTTATAGAAACAACAAATTTGGCGCCAAAGAGCCTACGAAAAAAATCGAATTTTACTAAAGCGGTAGAATTCGAAAAATTGTCAACCAAAAAGAAAATTAATGAGGCGAAAAAGCAAGACCATAACTCAGGTTGAAAAAATATTAGAACAAAAAAAAAGAATGAAACACAAAAAAGAAAATAACTCGAAATGAAATATTGACACCCCAGAAAAACGAAGCCCACACCAGGAGCAATAGACTGAAGTTACCGTATTTCTTTGTGGATTTGAAGTTTCAGAATAATTTATATAATAAAAATAATTATAAAGTCTAGTCTGCCAAAATACACAGATAAATTGCACCGGGACCGGATGCGGAAGAGTGAACTAGGGACTAGAGACTAGACCCATAGCCTGATCGCCCTAACGGAAAATAATGAAAATTTTTAGAAGGGCCTGTAGGAATCTACAAGGTATATACGCAGACCAATACCTGTGCAAACTTTCAGGTATCAACAGAGGGAGTGTATAATTATATCAGCTTAATATCTGATACGCCCCGCATGCGGGGCCAGTATATTAGACTGATTTTTGGAATTTGATGGCGGTTAGGGGCTTGCTCCACCGCCGTCGCGGGTTGGCCCGGTATTGCAGTACCTCCGGGATCGGCCCACTCATTTAAATTAATGTATTTATGTCTTTCTTAGCTACCAGTTGTTCTATGCAACTTCCGTCAAACCTACTTATTTGGATCAACGTTGCAAATATTCTTCTCTTTCAGTTCACAAAGCTATTTCATAAAAGAGCACTATCCAGTATGGAAGATGATTGATTTTTCTATAATGACATGTCTCTTCCGTTAGCGCTGTAGAGTATGTAAGTAAACCTTCCTGTGAATATAATCGTTTCTGACAAATTACTTCCGCATGTTTACTTCACTAATGAATGTTTCAATATAAGAATCTGTTCATTGTGTTCGTAGTGAGACACTGGTACATTAAATGACGTTTATTATTTATTAATTTATTTGCTAGGAAGACATACAATGACATAAAATTTCAGTATCGCATATGCGAAGTCGAGCAGTTTTTTCTTCGATCCTTTGATGTTATTTTTCTTTTTATATTTTTTGTTCAGATAGGGCCAACTGATTATGATAGAATCATTATACTGAATATAAAATCAATTTCTACCATAAAACAATATGAAGGTTGATAAAAGTATGAAGGTGCAAAACAAAATGAAATTTCAAAACATTTAAACTGAATGCCGAGTCTTTGAAAACTCGTTACGGAAGAATCGCTGGTAATTATTTTTTAACTACTTCTTCCAAATTCATAAAATAGTATTGATCGATATTATATTATTTAAAGCTCAACCTGAAGGTGGTGCCACCTTCGGAATAAAACCCAACAGAATCCTACGAAAAGGCGTACAACGTCAATTCTTAGCTGCACAATTCATACTTACCTGGCGTAGGGGTTACCGTGATCAATAAGGCGGTTCCCCCGGAGTGAGGCCCTTTCATTGCACTTCGATCGGGCTGACCTCTGCGATTATCCCTAATGCGGATAACTCGGGCGCGTAATTTTTGGTAGTCGGGACTGCGTACGCGCTGTCCCGGTATTATTAAAATAATTAAATTTGTTCATTATCTAAAACTACTTGACCTCTCCTAGGTAGGTATAACTTTGCTTAAGGCTACTTTCAGATTTATGAATAAGAGTGAGTTTGCACTTTTGCGTAGGTAGGTTTTGATCCGAAATTTAGTGTAGTGATAGTGTAAGTGCGCCCATAGTGGTTTGGATGCGTTTCCACCAATAAGACCGTGCATGTCGTACTCGACAAATTTTCCACCAAAACTCAAAACCCTTAAAAGGAGAAAAATCACCGACACCACCAACGATAACGTGACTCACCCGTCTACGTCCAAGATGCCGAAAACCCAACAACCTGCTTCAATACCTTTAACAAACAGGTAGGCCAGCCTCAGAAACGGAGAATTCGTCATGATCGACGAAATGGTACCAGAAGAAGAAAGTGAAAGTCCCAAAAAGGACGAAAAGAAGTCACCACCCCAAATAATACACGGAATTATTGAGGAACATTCCAGAATGGTGAACATACTGAAGGCCAGGTACAAGGAGAAGTTCCATATTAGATACGGAGACGAAAATACGAACATCCAACTGGAGAATATGGAAGACTTCCAAAAAATGAAAAATTATTCTGTTGACACAGAGCAAGATTTCCACACATTCACTCCAAAAAATGAAAAAAGCCACGCCTTTGTACTTAGAGGCTAAGACAACAAAACTGAACCAGCAAAATTAGCCCACGAATTATTACAGGAGTATCAGATACCTGTAAAGGAGGTATACCGGATGAAAGGAACAAAACTACCGTTATTCCTGGTAATAACAATTAACTAGGTAACAATACGTCTATTGAGAAGAAATGTGAGGGTGATCACTTATAACAAGAGGGTGATCTCTTATAACTACATAAGATGGGAGAGATACAGTTCATCGAAACAAATGGTACAATGCCAAAAATGGGGTCACGCGACCTCAAACTGCTACAGCACAACGGTCTGTTTGAAATGCGCGGAAAACCATGCGACTCGAGACTGCAAGAAGGGGAGGGATGCTCCGGCAAAATGCGAAAATTGTAATGGTAATCACCCAGCAAACAGCATTGAGTGCGAAGTATACAAAAAAATCATCCAGAACGGACAAAAGAGAGCAAAAGTAACTCCAGTTCAGACCTTCATCGCGGCCCCACTTCCGGAAACAAATGCGTGGAAAAACGTAAAAATGCGTCATCAAATACTGAAATACAAGACAATTACCAATCTCCTGGAGCAAAGAAGGTAGGTTCTGGTAACTCTTACGATACCATTTTCGAGATTCAAAGTGAATTTGAAAAACTCAGTAAATTCATAAACATGGCTACATTTTTGAAGTCTTTAAAACAATTGAATATAGAAATGGATCAAGCCCTTAACCCTAGAGAAAAATTAGGTATATTTTTCAACTTTATGATGAATCTCGAGAATGGTGGCTTATAGGGCTGTCAACTTAGCCACTTGGAATGCCAACGGTGTAAGATCCAAAATTCACGAACTTTCGTATTTTCTAAAAACAAACAAAATAGACATTATCTCATTAAATGAAACAAACTTAAAAACTTCCGACGCTTTTCACTTGAAAGGATTCCAGGTGGTTAGGAAAGATCGGTCAGATGAGTCAGGTTATGGTGGAGTCGCAATAGCCGTTAAAGATGGAATTCCATTTACCCTATTACCCTCAACAACCAACTGCACAATAGAGAATGTTGGTATTCAACTACGCGATAATTTAAAAATAATCAGTGCCTACAACAGCCCCGCCAATACCCTCATGGAAAGTTGCTTAGAAAATTTACTTCGCACAAATAAAACAATCGTTCTTGGTGATTTGAACTCCAAACACGAACATTGGAATTGCCATTCTCACAACACCAATGGCAATACCCTCTTCAGATTCCTAGAAAATAACGATGACTGCATCCTACATTTCACCGAAGACCCCACTCACTATCCTTTTAACAATACAACCCCTAGTAACCTGGACCTGATTATAACCAATAACATAACCAACATTACTGAACCACAATCCATACCAGCGCTATCATCCGATCACAACGTTGTTACTGTCTCTGTTGAAGGACCTACCGAGGAAACTCCAACTAAAATGGTATTTGATTATGCGAACACCAATTGGGAAAAATACCGAAAAATACTCGATGATACGATTCAAATTAACAACAAAATAACATCCATTCAAGAGTTAGATTCAGAGTTAGATAAATTTACCGCAGCCATTACCAACGCTCGCGACAAAAGTACGAAGCTCAAAAGAATTCTGCCAAATCGCGAAAAAATCCCACCTGAAGCCATACAGCTAATTAAAATTAGAAATAAAAATCAGGAAACGTTGGCAGACAAACCGAGACCACTCCGACAAAGTCTTAATGAAATCACTCACTCTCGAGATAAGAAGTAAAATTGAAATTCACAGAAAAACCAGTTGGGATGAAAAAATTAGTAAACTCAAACCATCTGACAATACCCTTTGGAAAATGACGAAATTATTGAACAAAAAACCTGAAAACATCCCAACTCTTAATCAAAACAACAAAGATTATTTGACAGATCACGAAAAAGCGGAAATTCTTTCAGAAACCTTTGAAGCGAATCACGTTATCCCTAATAACATTAATAACGAAAACCACAAGAAAATTGAAGAAACCGTTGACGAATTCCTCGGTGCATCCTTCAACAGCGACGAGTACAAAAAACACTTCACTAACCCATCTGAACTAAAAACCCTTATTAAAAAACTCCCTAAAAACAAATCACCTGGGCTGGATAGAATCGACAATATACTTATAAAAAACCTTCCAAAAAAGCTATAGTCCAACTTAACTATATCATAAATTCAATCATTAGTTTACAACACTGGCCTAAGAGCTGGAAAACCGCTCTCGTTATTCCTATTCCCAAACCAGGCAAGGAAAAATCGCAACCAAATAGCTACAGACCTATAAGTCTATTGTCGACAATTAGTAAATTGGCAGAAAAAGTAATTCTAGTCAGATTGACAAAATTGCTAAAGAAAACTGAAATGCGAGACCCACATCAATTCGGGTTCAAAGAGAAGCATAGCTCTGTCCAACAGATATGCAGAATTGTAGTAGACGCAATAAATAATTTCAACAAAAAACAAAACACAGTTATGTTACTGTTGGACATAGAAAAGGCATTTGATAAAGTCTGGGTCAAAGGACTGATCTACAAAATGATCCAACTAAAGCTTCCACCTTTCATTATCAAATTAATAAACTCATACCTAACAGATAGGACATTTTCAGTGAAAGTCAACAACACCAAATCCCAATCAAAACTAATAAAAGCAGGTGTACCTCAGGGATCAATCCTTGGGCCCAGACTTTTCAATTTATTTATCCACGACATACCGGAATTCTATAACACAAACCTCGCCCTCTTCGCGGACGACACCGCTATTTATGCCAAATCATTTCACGCAGCTGCCGCCAATCGTTTGCTGCAGTATCACATGAACATTTTACAGAAATATTACGACGACTGGAAGATCAATATTAACGAAAATAAAACTGAACAAATAATATTCAGCAGAAATAAAAAAGAAAACCAAATTAAAGTACCATTAAAAATCGACAACCATACTATCAAACCTAAAAACTCAGTGAAGTATTTAGGCGTAGAACTCGACTCCAGATTAAACTTCCACAAACATATAAATAAATCGCTAGGTCGAGCCCACGCAACCTACAAACCACTACATTCTCTATTGTCCAGAAGGAGTAAACTCAGCCAAGAAAACAAAAAACTTTTATACACGTCAATAATCAGACCGGTCATCACCTACGCTGCACCTGTATGGTGTCACCTGAAGCCTCGGCCCTTAAGGCCACTACAGACCTTTCAGAACAAAATGCTGAGATTAATCACAAGAAAATCAAGAAACGCGCGCATAACGGAACTCCACGAATTAGCGAACCTTCCAACAATCAGAGAATACGTCGACAAGATATCGTCAAATTTCTACGAAAACCTGAGTCATGTGAGCGATCTCACGAAAAGAATCACCAGAACCAGAAATTACAATAAGAACCATAACGATAATCATACATTACCGTATGAAAACCTTCCGATTTTCTGTCGGAATATGTAAATCCAAATGTACATAATTGTATACAACAGATACTGAAGGGGATAACCCTACTGGTATTCTGTCCATTGTCTTAAACAGGTTTTTATTTTCATTTTCCTGTAAATAAATAACTAAAACTATGTAAATATATAACCAAATCCTCTTGTATATACCAATTTCCTTAAGGACACTGTCCAAATATAACCAAAAATATAGCTAAGCAATAATGTATTGCAGGAACTATAATGTTATGTTTAAAATTTAAAAACGATATGTATGTATATATTGTAAAAAATTGTATATAAATTGAGAAATAAATCGTTCTGTCTGTCTGTCTGTGATCAATAAGGCGGTTCCCCCGGAGTGAGGCCCTTTCATTGCACTTCGATCGGGCTGACCTCTGCGATTATCCCTAATGCGGATAACTCGGGCGCGTAATTTTTGGTAGTCGGGACTGCGTACGCGCTGTCCCGGTATTATTCAAATAATTTAAATTTGTTCATTATCTAAAACTACTTGACCTCTCCTAGGTAGGTATAACTTTGCTTAAGGCTACTTCAGATTTATGAATAAGAGTGAGTTTGCACTTTTGCGTTCCGTTGCCTAGGTACTAGGTAGGTTTTGACCCGAAATTTAGTGTAGTGATAGTGTAAGTGCGCCCATAGTGGTTTGGATGCGTTTCCACCAATGAGACCGTGCATGTCGTACACGACAAATTTTCCACCAAAACTCAAAACCCTTAAAAGGAGAAGAATCACCGACACCACCAACGATAACGTGACTTACCAGTCTACTTCCAAGATGCCGAAAACCCAACAACCTGCTTCAATACCTTTAACAAACAGGTAGGCCAGCCTCAGAAACGGAGAATTCGTCATGATCGACGAAATGGTACCAGAAGAAGAAAGTGAAAGTCCCAAAAAGTACGAAAAGAAGTCACCACCCCAAATAATACACGGAATTATTGAGGAACATTCCAGAATGGTGAACATACTGAAGGCCAGGTTCAAGGAGAAGTTCCATATTAGATACGGGAACGAAAATACGAACATCCAACTGGAGAATATAGAAGACTTCCAAAAAATGAAAAATTATTCTGTTGACACAGAGCAAGATTTCCACACATTCACTCCAAAAAAAGAAAAAAAAACCCACGCCTTTGTACTTAGAGGCTAAGACAACAAAACTGAACCAGCAGAATTAGCCCACGAATTATTACAGGAGTATCAGATACCTGTAAAGGAGGTATACCGGATAAAGGAACAAAACTACCGTTATTCCTGGTAATAACAATTAACTAAGTAACAATGCGTCTATTGAGAAGAAATGTGAGGGTGATTACTTATAACAAGAGGGTGATCACTTATAACTACATAAGATGGGAGAGATACTGTTCATCCAAACAAATGGTACAATGCCATAAATGCCAAAAATGGGGTCACGCGACCTCAAACTGCTACAGCACAACGGTCTGTTTGAAATGCGCGGAAAACCATGCAACTCGAGACTACAAGAAGGAGAGGGATGCTTCGGCAAAATGCGAAAATTGTAATGTTAATCACCCAGCAAACAGCATTGAGTGTGAAGTATAGATAGATAGATAGATAGATAGTAGATTTATTAAATTCAAAAGTTATTGTATACATACAATAAAATTGATTATCGTCAAATTCATTATAAAAACATCATCCAGAAGAGACAAGAGAGAACAAAAGTAACTCCAGCTCAAAGAAAGACCTACATCGCGGCCCCACTTCCGGAAACAAATGCGTGGGAAAAACGTAGAAATGCGTCATCAAATACTGAAATACAAGAAAATTACCAATCTCCTGGAGCAAAGAAGGTAGGTTCTGGTAACTCTTACGATACCATTTTCGAGATTCAAAGTGAATTTGAAAAACTCAGTAAATTCATAAACATGGCTACATTTTTGAAGTCGTTAAAACAATTAAATATAGAAATGGATCAAGCCCTTAACCCTAGAGAAAAATTAGGTATATTTTTCAACTTTATGATGAATCTCGAGAATGGTGACAAGACAAGGCTCTCAACTTAGGCACTTGGAAATTGGAATGCCAACGGTGTAAGGTCCAAAATTCAGGAACTTTCGTATTTTCTAAAAACAAACAAAATAGACATTATCTCATTAAAAGAAACAAAATTAAAAACTTCCGACGCTTTTCACTTGAAAGGATTCCAGGTGGTTAGGAAAGATCGGTCAGATGACTCAGGTTATGGTGGAGTCGCAATAGCCGTTAAAGAAGGAATTCCATTTACCTTATTACCGTCAACAACCAACTGCACAATAGAGAATGTTGGTATTCAACTACGCGATAATTTAAAAATAATCAGTGCCTACAACAGCCCCGCCAATATCTTCCTGGAAAGTTGCCTAGAAAATTTACTTCACAGAAATAAAACAATCGTTCTTGGGGATTTGAACTCCAAACACGAACATTGGAATTGCCATACTCACAACACCAATGGCAATACCCTCTTCAGATTCCTAGAAAATAATGATGACTGCATCCTACATTTCACCGAAGACCCCACTCACTATCCTTTTAACAATACAACCCCTAGTAACCTGGACCTGATTATAACCAATAACATAACCAACATTACTGAATCACAATCCATACCAGCGCTATCATCCGATCACAACGTTGTTACCGTCTCTGTTGAAGGACCCACCGAGGAAACTCCAACCAAAATGGTATTTGATTACGCGAACACCAATTGGGAAAAATACCGAAAAATACTCGATGATACGATTCAAATTAACAACAAAATTACATCCATCAAAGATTTAGATTCAGAATTAGATAAATTTACCGCCGCCATCACCAACGCTCGCGACAAAAGTACAAACCTCAAAAGAATTCTGCCAAATCGCGAAAAAATCCCACCTGAAGCCATACAACTAATTAAAATTAGAAATAAAATCAGGAAACGTTGTCAGACAAACCGAGACCACTTCGACAAAGCCTTAATGAAATCACTCACTCTCGAAATAAGAATAAGTAAAATCGAAATTCACAGAAAAACCAGCTGGGATGAAAAAATTAGTAAACTCAAACCATCTGACAATACCCTTTGGAAAATGACGAAATTACTGAACAAAAAACCTGAAAACATCCCAACACGTAATCAAAACAACAAATATTATTTGACAAATTACGAAAAAGCGGAAATTCTTTCAGAAACCTTTGAAGCGAATCACGTTATCCCTAATGACATCAATAACGAAAACCACAGGAAATTTGAAGAACCGTTGACGAATTCCTCGGTGCATCCTTCAGCAGCGACGAGTACAAAAAACACTTCACTAACCCATCTGAACTAAAAACCCTAATTAAAAAACTCCCAAAAACAAATTACCTGGGCTTGATAGAATCGACAATATACTTATAAAAAACCTTCCAAAAAAAGCTATAGTCCAACTAAACTATATAATTAATTCAATCATAAGTCTACAACACTGGCCTAAGAGCTGGAAAACCGCTGTCGTTATTCCTATTCACAAACCAGGCAAGGAAAAATCGCAACCGAATAGTAACAGACCTATAAGTCTTTTGTCGACAATAAGTAAATTAGCAGAAAAAATAATACTAGTCAGATTAACAAAATTGCTGAAGAAAACGGAAATGCGAGACCCACATCAATTCGGGTTCAAAGAGAAGCATAGCTCTGTCCAACAAATATGCAGAATTGTAATAGACGCGATAACTAATTTCAACAGAAAACAAAACACGGTTATGTACTGTTGGAAAAGGCATTTGATAAAGTCTGGGTTAAAGGACTGATCTACAAAATGATCCAACTCAAGCTTCCACCTTTCTTTATCAAATTAATAAACTCATACCTAACATTTTCAGTGAAAGTTAACAACACCAAATCTCAATTAAAACTAATACAAGCAGGTGTATCTCAGTGATCAATCCTTGGGCCCAAACTTTTCAATTTATTTATTGACGACATACCGGAATTCCATAACACAAACCTCGCCCTCTTCGCGGACGACACCGCTATTTATGCCGAATCATTTCATGCAGCTGCCGCCAATCGTTTGTTGCAGTATCACATGAACATATTACACAAATATTAAGACGACTGGAAAATCAATGTAAACGAAAATAAAACTGAACAAATAATATTCAGCAGAAATAAAAAAGAAAACCAAATTAAAGTACCTTTAAAAATCGACAACCATGTTATCAAACCTAAAAACTCAGTGAAGTATTTAGGCGTAGAACTTGACTCCAGATTGAACTTCCACAAACATATAAATAAATCGCTAGGTCGAGCCCACGCAACCTACAAACCATTACATTCTCTATTGTCCAGAAGGAGTAAGCTTAGCCAAGAAAACAAAAAACTTTTATACACCTCAATAATCAGACCGGTCATCACCTCCGCTGCACCTGTATGGTGTCACCTGAAGCCTCGGCCCTTAAGGCCACTTCAGACCTTCCAGAACAAAATGTTGAGATTAATCACAAGAAAACCAAGAAACACGCGCATAACGGAACTCCACGAATCAGCAAACATTCCAACAATCAGAGATTACGTCGACAAGATATCGTCAAATTTCTACGAGAACCTGAGTCATGTGAGCGATCTCACGAAAAGAATTACCAGAACCAGAAATTATAACAAGAACCCTAACGATAATCATACATTACCGTATGAAAATCTTCCGATTTTCTTTAGGAACATGTAAATCTAAATGTACATAATTGTATACAACAGATACTGAAGGGGGTAACCCTACTGGTATTCTGTCCATTGTCTCAAGCAGGTTTTTATTTTCATTTTCCTGTATATAAATAACGAAAACAATGTAAATATGTAACCAAATCCTCTTGTATATACTCATTTTCTTAAGGACACTGTCCAAATATAATCAAAATTATAGCTAAGCAATAATGCATTGCAGGAACTATAAAGTTATGTTAAAAATTTAAAAACGATATGTATGTATATATTGTAAAAAATTGTATATAAATTGAGAAATAAATCGTTCTGTCTGTCTGTCTGTGATCAATAAGGCGGTTCCCCCGGAGTGAGGCCCTTTCATTGCACTTCGATCGGGCTGACCTCTGCGATTATCCCTAATGCGGATAACTCGGGCGCGTAATTTTTGGTAGTCGGGACTGCGTACGCGCTGTCCCGGTATTATTTAAACAATATAAATTTGTTCATTGTAAAATCTTAAACTACTTGACCTGACCTAGGTATAACGTTGCTTAAAGTCACGTTTAAATTTCTGAGTAAGTAAGTTGCGTTATATTGCGTTGCGTCGTCGCATGCGATATTTCGAATTCAACAAAAATAGCCTTGTGATCATTCGTTATTTTCGATACTAGGTATGACAAGTATGAGACATGAGTATCGAGAAATACCAGGGACGGATACCAGGTATTGAAATACTTGCAAGTATTGGGCGTGGTCTAGATACGGATTGGTTTGGTACGAAGTACCGTACATATATCATACTATTGTTTTTGTTGATGGAAATGAATGAATATTTTCGGCAGTTTTGCATTATTTTTCATATATTGAATGATTGCTAAGAGATGTACCTGAATTTAATTCAAACACATTCGTTTCTTCACAATTTTATTGACATAATTATAAAATCGCTAACTATTTCTCTAGAAATCCGAAATTCCCACTATTAGTAGAATTAAAGTTATTTTGTTAATTGTTCATTCTCCCGTCCAACAGTCGATTGAAACAAAACAATTGAAACACGTAAACAAGTATCTCTGTACTTGTACTGCCCCAAAAAGTATCAATACTGGTCCTAATACTCGTAATACTACCTGCGCCAGTACACCCAATGGAAAACGCTTTAAGAAAAGCCATATTTGTTGACTGGTGAAGAACAAAGGAATCAATCAGACACTTCACAAAGACGCCGGTAATTTGAAGGAAGAACAAATTTTGGCGCCAAAGAGCCTATGGAAAAATTGCCGTTTTCTGCTTTGATTTGCTGACCATCGTGTATATGATTCATTTCAGTTTGGTGGAAATAAACCGTAGAAGTCGCATTTTTGCATTCAATGTTGTCTACGTTAGTTAGTTAATTCCTAAACACCCTGTATACAGTTTGAGTGATTTTCATTCGTATCACGGGAAGTACTTATAAGTTGAAAGATAATAATTTACGGTTTTAAGTTCATTTTCCGTTGAATTCATGTAGAAAATATAATTAAAATTATTTAGTCTTCGGGCATTCCCGTGGATAAAAGTAATTTTCATTTCTTCAACCCCCTACCAGATTGTACAGGGTCTTTATAAATGATTGTAACAGCGCGGTTGGCTTTGGATTGAAGAATACCAATCTCTAACCAATCAGAGCATAGCATGATCACAGAATTCTGTGGTTTTCATAATCCAAAGCCAACTGCGCTGTTACAATCATTTATAGAGACCCTGTATAATGTATATGTTTTCAGACGATTATCGTATCGTAATAGTCCATACCTTCGTCGATTATTTGAATCTCACATAATTCGTCATAGGAAAATATTATAGAAATTATTTAGTCGTTGGGCATTTCCGCGGAGAAAAGTATTTTTCATTTCTTCAACTCCCAGCCAGACTGTATATAGTTAAATAGTTTGAATTAATTTAAAAACGTTTTGTATATAGAAAACCAGAATGGGAAATTATTATCTCGAATAAACTCGTGTAATAATATAATGAAGAATGGTAATTATTATTCGTGGGAAAAATTTCGTAAGAATTATATTTCATTTTTTCACATTATTTCATACCAAACTGTACACAGTTTGGACAAACTTTGTATGCATGTGTGAAATGTAAACAATTTCAATCATCAATGTAAAAACTATTTTGTTCAAGTAAAAATATTCTTTTTGATTGCTTCAATTTTGAATTAACTAAATCAGATAGATAATAATATTATTCATTTTCCGTATTTTCATTTCATTCAGCATTTCCAGAAAATAAATTTGAAAATTTATTTATACAGAAATAATAATTTAAATTATTATTATAACGCCAGTACGAGATATAGTTTGTTGTTTTCCGTTTTTTCACACATGTCTCTCGTGTTTTTGTGGACTGCGAATTTGATAGGGACGCTGGCTGCGTCTTTCCGGTTCTTCGATATTCGCAAATTTTCTGGAATGTTCTAAAAAGAGGAAATGATGTCAAAAGTTGTCAGCCAATCGAATGCAGTCGTTTTGATAGCACTATGCGAATTTTCCGGAATTTTGGCACATGACATCCCCATCAATTCTTCATCGAGTTTTCACGGTTTTTAATTATTCGCCTAGTTTTGATTCAGAGTTTTGGTAGCTAAGGTTCCTGAGTTTAGTTTTCTTACATTCTAGAATTCTAAGTTAAATTTTCGATTCTATTTCGGTATTTGCCGATATATTTTTCAGTTTGAAAAATAATTTCCATTAATAATATTTTACCGTTGTACGATTGGTCGATTTCTTTCTAGTTCAATTTTTTAAATATTTTATTTAATTTTTCCGCCGTCCCCAGTGTATCAGGTGAGGTTGGTTACCTATTGTTGGCCTAGCTCGAATGGTAACCTCCTAAACTGTTACGTGGGTTTGACCGATGTTTATTGGTGGTTTTTCATTTCTATAGTTGATTTGTTATTTCTTTTCCTTTAATTTTAATGCCGTCACCGGTGTATCAGGTGAGGTTGGTTACCTACTGTTGGTCTAGCGCGAATGGTAACCTCATAAACTATTATTAGGATTTGACTCAAATTTTTCCCGTAAAAATCCGATTTGGAAATCGATCCCGTAGTTTATTTCTTTTTTTTGAGTTTCTCAACTAAGTCATTTAATTCGACCATCATTCTTCGGCTGTAATTTATTTCCGAGATCATTGTTCTCACATTACTTCATTATTTTCTGCTGTTCTCTGGGTAATTGATCAACTAACTTTATTTCAATTGAGTAATTTTTTTTTCAAACCGTCCCCAGTGTATCAGTTGAGGTTGGTAACCTATTGTTGGCCTAGCTCGAATGGTAACCTCCTAAACTGTTACGTGGGTTTGACCGATATTTATTGGTGGTTTTTCATTTTGATAATTGATTTGTTATTTCTTTTCCTTTAATATTTATGCCGTTCCCGGTGTATCAGGTGAGGTTGGTTACCTATTGTTGGTCTAGCTCGAATGGTAACCTCCTAAACTGTTACTTGGATTTGACTGAGATTTTTCTCGTAACAATCCGATTTGGAAATCGATCCCTTAGTTTAACCCTTTTTTTTAGTTTCTGAATTAAGCCATTTACTTCGACCATCATTCTTCGGCTGTAATTTATTTCCGAGATCATTGTTCTCACTTTACTTCATTATTTTCTGCTGTTCTCTGGGTAATTGATTTACTAAATTTATTTCGATTGAGTTATTTTTTTCAAACCGTCCTCAGTATGTCAGTTTAGGGTGGTTACCTATTATTGGCCTAGCTTGAATGGTAACCTCCTAAATTGTTACATCGGTTTGACCGATGTTTATTGGTGGTATTTCATTTCTATAGTTGATTTGTTATTTCTTTTCCTTTAATTTTAATGCCGTCACCGGTGTATCAGGTGAGGTTGGTTACCTACTGTTGGTCTAGCTCGAATGGTAGCCTCCTAAACTGTTACTTGGATTTGACTGAGATTTTCCCGTAAAAATCCGATTTGGAAATCGATCCCGTAGTTTATTCCTTTTTTTTTGAGTTTCTCAACTAAGTCATTTAATTCGACCATCATTCTTCGGCTGTAAAGGCCTGGTTTCGCTTGTGCAGCCGCTGCATGCAGCTGCAGCTCAAAGTAGCCGTTGCAGCTCTGAAATACACCGCTTCTTCGGAACTAGGAAGAAGTGGTTTCGCTTGAGCCACGATCGCGGCAGCAGCTGCAACGTCCCGACTGCCGACTGCTCGGGGTACCAGTCTGTGCGACGTCCCTGCAGCATACGTTGGGTGAAAAATGAATGTTCAGAGCGTAGATCGATTTTCGCGGGACGAGGAAATGATGCTAATTGAATTAGTGTCTATGAATAGAAGCATATATGATGCTTCTCACAATGATTATAAAAATAATTTCATAAAGGATAATATATGGCAAAAGATCGCCTCGAAAATGGAGGGAAAAAACAGGTAAAACGCTTTTTATTTTTGATACAGCTCGCCTTTTTCTATTTCTCATTTGCATGTATTTCAGAATTATTTCACTCTGCTCTTCTTCCAAAATATGGAGCGCAAGTACATACTCCATGACTGTCGAATTCTCACTGCGACTCCCGATAGTTCGGTTCGGCTGCATGCAGCGGCTGCACAAGCGAAACCACTCCGACGTAGCAGCGGATGCAAGCAGCGGCTGCTTGCAGCTGCTGCATGCCTACCGAAACCAGGCCTTAATTTATTTCCGAGATCATTGTTCTCACATTACTTTATTATTTTCCGCTGTTCTCAGGGTAATTGATCAACTAACTTTATTTCAATTGAGTAATTTTTTTTTCAAACCGTCCCCAGTGTATCAGTTGAGGTTGGTAACCTATTGTTGGCCTAGCTCGAATGGTAACCTCCTAAAGGTCTGGTTTCGGTAGGCATGCAGCAGCTGCAAGCAGCCGCTGCTTGCATCCGCTGCTACGTCGGAGTGGTTTCGCTTGTGCAGCCGCTGCATGCAGCCAAACCAAACTATCGGCAGTCGCAGTGAGAATTCGACAGTCATGGAGTATGTACTTGCGCTCCATATTTTAGAAAAAGAGCAGAGTGAAATAATTCTGAAATACATGAAAATGAGAAATAGAAAAAGGCGAGCTGTACATTTAATATATAAAAACAGGAAAACAACCTCATAACAAAGCATCTAATAGATGATGAAGAAAAATTCCATAGTTTTTTTCGGTTAAACAGGAATCAGTTCAATTATGTGCTACAAGCTATCAAAAAAAATATTAATAATGGTAACAAATACGTAAGAACGGTTCGAAATTTTGTATATTAAATTGTAAAAAAAATGTTTCGTAATCTCATACTGAATTAAAATTAAAAATATAAAAAAATGCGATTTACCTGTTTTTCCCTCCATTTTCGAGGCTATCTTTTGACATATATTATCCTTTAAGGCCTGGTTTCGGTAGGCATGCAGCAGCTGCAAGCAGCCGCTGCTTGCATCCGCTGCTACGTCGGAGTGGTTTCGCTTGTGCAGCCGCTGCATGCAGCCGAACCAAACTATCGGCAGTCGCAGTGAGAATTCGACAGTCATGGAGTATGTACTTGCGCTCCATATTTTGGAAGAAGAGCAGAGTGAAATAGGAGGCTTTGCTAATGCAGATGGTTTCTTAGTTCGAAATAATTTCAAAGAATATTTTGTTTCTGAGGGTCAAATTGCTTGGCAAGAAATAATGGTAACAAAAACGTAAGAACGGTTCGAAATTTTGTATATTAAATTATAAAAAAAATGTTTCGTATTCTCATACTGAATTAAAATTAAAAATATCAAAAATAAGAAGCGTTTTACCTGTTTTTCCCTCCATTTTCGAGGCGATCTTTTGCCATATATTATCCTTTATGAAATTATTTTTATAATCATTGTGAGAAGCATCATATATGCTTCTATTCATAGACACAAATTCTATTAGCATCATTTCCTCGTCCCGCGAAAATCGATCTACACTCTGAACATTCATTTTTCACCTAACGTATGCTGCAGGGACGTCGCACAGACTGGTACCCCGAGCAGTCGGCAGTCGGGACGTTGCAGCTGCTGCTGCGATCGTGGCTCAAGCGAAACCACTTCTTCCTAGTTCCGAAGAAGCAGTGTATTTCAGAGCTGCAACGGCTACTTTCAGCTGCAGCTGCATGCAGCGGCTGCACTAGCGAAACCAGGCCTTTATGCCATTATTTTTATACTCATTGTGAGATGCATCATATAAGCTTCTATTCATAGACACTAATTCTATCAGCATCATTTCCTCGTCCCGCGAAAATCTATCTACACTCTGAATACTCATTTTTCACCCAACGTATGCTGCAGGGATGTCACACAGACTGGTACCCCGAGCAGTCGGCAGTCGGTACGTTGCAGCCGCTGTTGCGATCGTGGCTCAAGCGAAACCACTTCTTCCTAGTTCCGAAGAAGCAGTGTATTTCAGAGCTGCAACGGCTAATTTCAGATGCAGCTGCATGCAGCGGCTGCACAAGCGAAACCAGGCCTTAAACTGTTAAGGCCTGGTTTCGGTAGGCATGCAGCAGCTGCAAGCAGCCGCTGCTTGCATCCGCTGCTACGTCGGAGTGGTTTCGCTTGTGCAGCCGCTGCATGCAGCCGAACCAAACTATCGGCAGTCGCAGTGAGAATTCGACAGTCATGGAGTATGTACTTGCGCTCCATATTTTGGAAGAAGAGCAGAGTGAAATAGGAGGCTAGTTCGAGATAATTTCAAAGAATATTTTGTTTCTGAGGGTCAAATTGCTTGGCAAGAAATAATGGTAACAAAAACGTAAGAACGGTTCGAAATTTTGTATATTAAATTATAAAAAAAATGTTTCGTATTCTCATACTGAATTAAAATTAAAAATATCAAAAATAAAAAGCGTTTTACCTGTTTTTCCCTCCATTTTCGAGGCGATCTTTTGCCATAAATTATCCTTTATGAAATTATTTTCATAATCATTGTGAGAAGCATCATATATGCTTCTATTCATAGACACAAATTCTATTAGCATCATTTCCTCGTCCCGCGAAAATCGATCTACACTCTGAACATTCATTTTTCACCCAACGTATGCTGCAGGGACGTCGCACAGACTGGTACCCCGAGCAGTCGGCAGTCGGGACGTTGCAGCTGCTGCTGCGATCGTGGCTCAAGCGAAACCACTTCTTTCTAGTTCCGAAGAAGCAGTGTATTTCAGAGCTGCAACGGCTACTTTCAGCTGCAGCTGCATGCAGCGGCTGCACAAGCGAAACCAGGCCTTTACGTGGGTTTGACCGATATTTATTGGTGGTATTTCATTTTGATAATTGATTTGTTATTTCTTTTCCTTTTATATTTATGCCGTCACCGGTGTATCAGGTGAGGTTGGTTACCTATTGTTGGTCTAGCTCGAATGGTAACCTCCTAAACTGTTACGTGGGTTTGACCGATATTTATTGGTGGTATTTCATTTTGATAATTGATTTGTTACCTATTTCTTTTCCTTTAATATTTATGCCGTCACCGGTATATCAGGTGAGGTTGGTTACCTATTGTTGGTCTAGCTCGAATGGTAACCTCCTAAACTGTTACGTGGGTTTGACACTGACCACTCGTAGTGATTCACATCCGATATTTATTCTCGTATTTCCAGACGCCGTCAGTCATTCTCGACTTGTTGTTTATCAATTACCAGAGACAATTTCTTAATTTATTGGTGAAGTATCGTTTATTAATTTGGTAGAACACAGAGAGTATAATAGAACAAGACCGTTTAGCTCATTTAATCTGAAAAGTACTGGTGTATGCTCTAGCCTCCAAAGTTGATTGCTGAGTGATTTTTCCGACAATTTATTTTATTGACCTCTCACGTCGTTTGCTCTCCTGACTCGTCGCCTGCAGATTGTACATAATTCTTTTGTTACAGCTCAAGAGGAGAACCTGCACATACATTTTTTTCCTTTGTTTTTTTTTGTACATATTATAGAATTGTTATTTTAGTTGCACATTATATTTTATATAGTTTTGTGTATGTTTTACTCAACTGCTTGTCTTCTCTGCCATTTTAAACAACCCTGGAGTAATCGCTAACATCTTCGATTAGAATAGAGATACCCTTTTCCAACTGTTTAAAGGCTACTCAGGTTTATTGTGTGACATCCGGCAAAGCGTTGCGACCTTGTTAAACCTATCGCAACTGGCTCTCGACTCTCGAGCAACCGAAGATATCCATTTAATTCATTCGTAAGCAAAAAGGGTCGTTACAAGTTTACTAAAGCAGTGGAATCAGGAAAAGTGTCAACTACTATAATGAAAATGAATGAGGTGAAAAGCAAGACCAAAATTTAGAATAGAAAAATATTTTAACAAAAAAATAGTGAAACAAGAAAGAAAATAACGTAAAATGAAATATTATAACCGCAGAAAAAAGAATCCCACGAAATTTCAGTTATGGAATATGAGTAATGAAGTAATAGTTCTAGTCTGCAAAAATACCTAGTTACATGACACCGGTTGCGGAAGAGTGCCCCATAGCCTGATCGCCCTAACGGAAACTTTTAGAAGAGCCTGTAGGATTCTACAAGGTTCATACGCAGACGAATACCTGTGCAAACTTTCAGGTATCAACAGAGGGAGTGTGTATATACTAAGTTGTTTCATAGTACTGGCTACTGAGTTCAATTTCTACGTAAGTTTGAATGAAAACTGTTAATCGGTATCGCTTCTCGGCCCTATGGCTAAGATCAAAGTGTAGTATCTGTTCTTATCAGCTTAATATCTGATACGCCCCGCATGCGGGGCCAGTATATTAAACTGATTTTTGGAATTTGATGGCGGTTAGGGGCTTGCTCCACCGCCGTCGCGGGTTGGCCCGGTATTGCAGTACCTCCGGGATCGGCCCACTTATATTAATTAATTTATTTATGTTTTTCTCAGCTACCAGTTGCTCTGAGCAACTTATTTAGATCAACGTTGCAAATATTCTTCTCTTTTAGTTTACAAAGCTATTTCATAAGAATACTATCCAGTATGGAAGTTAACTGATTTTTCCATAATGACATGTCTTTCTTGTTTCAGCTGTGGAATATGTAAAAGACGTTATCAAACCTTGGAAATATTTATGTGAATATAATCTGGCAAATTACTTTCGCATGTTCACTTCACGAATGAATGTTTCAATATAAGAATCTGTTCATTTTGTTCGTAGAGCAAAATCATGCTGGAATATTCCCATATCAGCGAGACACTGGTACATTAAAAGGCGCCTATTATTTATTAATATATTTGCTAGGAAGACAAGACGAGCAGTATTTTTCTTCGATCCTTCGATGGTATTTTTTCTTTCTATATTTTTCGTTGAGATAGGGCCAACTGATTATGATAGAATCATCATACTAAACATATAATCAATTTCTACCTTAAAACAATATGAACGTTGGGAAAACTATGAAGGTGCAAAACATAATTGAGTTTCAAAACATCCAAACTGAATGCCGAGTCTTTGAAAACTCGTTACGGAAGAATCGCTGGTAATTATTTTTAAACTACTTCTTCCAAATTCATAGAATAGTATTGATCGATATTATATTATTTAAAGCTCAACCTAAAGGTGGTGCCACCTTAGAGATAAGGCCCAGCAGATCGCTACGAAAAAAGGTGTAATGTACTTCATAGGTGCACAATTCATACTTACCTGGCGTAGGGGTTACCGTGCAGAGCCGGAACTAAGATTATAGCGCCTGTGGCAACTTTCAAAATGCGCCCTTGAAGAAATTTATTTTTCCATAAATACATGTTTTTCATAATGGACATTTTATTGATTATATTTTGAAGAACTTTTTATTTACAATAATCTTAATCCAGTCGAATTGTGCCTTCAGCTGGAAAGTTTGGGGGTAGATTTGATTCCTTTCATTTTTTATGTTTTTTGGGGTGCTGAATCCGAATTTGGGGCTTTCTAACAAAATTTCGTGGCGGAACATAAAAAAAAACCAAAAAAAAGAATAAAATTATCATTCTTGGTCAGTTTTTTGCTCATTACTCGGAAACTATCGTGAAACTTTTCGTGAAAAACCTTTCCAAACAAAATGACAGTACATCAAATTTCCTACGAATTGTACTACCACAGCTTGTTCTGCGAAATGGCGTTCTGGCTCAACTTAAAGTTGGAAATGAGTTATTTTCTATGACTCAATAAATGAGAAAAAAATTAAATTCTATTGTTCCGATGATGCGATCCTCTTGAAATTTTGCATGAATATTCAGTATATCAGTCTCGATTCACAAAAAATTTCCACTCGAATCGGATATCTTGTTATGGAAATGTAAAGATTCTTCTTTTCAAAATTCCAATTGAATTTTCTATGATTCTGTTCACACTATGGTTACACAATTTTGCATAAGGCTTACTATGAGCATCTTGCATTTGGCTGCAACATTTCATTTCGATTGGTTTCATTTTTTCTGAGATATTGAGGAACAATTCAATTCAATTGGAATATTGAAAAGAAGAATTTTTATATTTTCATAACAAGATATCCGATTCGAGTGATTTTTTTCTGTGAATTGAGAATGTTCATGCAAAATTTCAAGAGGATCGCATCATCGGACCCAAAGAATTTAATTTTTTTTCATTTATTGAGTCATAAAAAATACCTCATTTTACACTTTAATTCAAGCCAGAACAGGTTATCGCAAAAAAACTGCGGTTGTACATTTTGTAGGAAATTTTATGTACTTTATTTTGTATGCAAAGGTTTTTCACGAAAAGTTGATAGTTTCCGAGTAATAAGCAAAAACCTGACCAAGAATGAGATTTTCATCTTTTTTTCTATGTTCGGTCACCAAATTTTGTTAGCAAACGTTAGATTCGGATTCAGAACCACAAACACATAAAAATGGAAGATATCAAACTACCCCAAAACTTTCTTGCTAGGGATTCTTTTAAGCACAAATAAACTGTATTACTGTACTCCCATATTTCTTAAAAGTTCATGAACAAAAACTCAATCAACAAAATGAATAAAGAACGATAAAAAATATTATTGCACATTTTGCGCCCCTTGGTCGTTTGCGCCCGTGGCGAATGCCTCCTTCGCCACGCCACGGTCCGGCTCTGTTACCGTGATCAATAAGGCGGTTCCCCCGGAGTGAGGCCCTTTCATTGCACTTCGATCGGGCTGACCTCTGCGATTATCCCTAATGCGGATAACTCGGGCGCGTAATTTTTGGTAGTCGGGACTGCGTACGCGCTGTCCCGGTATTATTTAATCAACATAATATTTTCAGGAGTGACAGCATATTAACACAAGTATTAAATTATACCACATCTGGCAATCACCCAGTGGAAATACCATCGGATAAAAGGAACATGGGAAAAAGAATATTTTACTCAACTGAAGAACTTCATGAAAACTACAGAAAAACTAACAACAGACAGAATTATGAATAAGTAAATAACACAAATAACACAAATTTGTTAAATTTCAATCATGACCAGCTTGACCTAGGTAATAGGTATAACTTTATTTTAAGCTTCGTTCTAATTTCTGAGTAAGAGTGAGGCCGCACTATCACGTTACGTTGCGTTGCGTCGTCGCACGCGATATTTAGAATCAAACAAAAATAGCCTATGGAAATTAACTACTCCAAAATTCGATGTAAACCAGTGTAGTTTCAGTGCAACACTGGTTCGAAACCAGTGACCCAATGGAAAACGCTATGAGGGAAGCCATATTTGTTGAAAACGATTTTCTTTCTGAATATGTAATCCAAATGTACAAAATTGTATACAACAGATTCTGTAGGGGGTAACCCTACTGGTATTCTGTCCATTGCCTCAAGCAGGTTTTTTATTTTCATTTTCTTGTAAATAAATTACAAAAACTATGTGAATATGTAACCAAATCCTTTTGTATATACTCATTTTCTTAAGGACACTGTCCAAATATAATCCAAATTATAGCTAAGCAATAATGAATTGCAGGAACTATTACTGTCATGTTGAAAATTTAAAAACGATATTTATGTATATATTGAAAAAAATTGTATATAAATTGAGAAATAAATAAAAATTGTGATCCATAAAACAGTTCCCCGGAGTGAGGCCCTTTCATTGCACTTCGATCGGGCTGACCTTTGCGATTATCCCTAATGCGGATAACTTGGGGACGCAATTTCTGGTAGTCGTGACTGCGTACGCTCTGTCTCGGTATTATACAGGGTGTCCTGAAAACAATGGATAGCCTGCAACTATAGATAGACACTGTCGTGGTCTAACTTATTCCAAATTTTGACCTCAATGAAAATTCCACGGTTTCCAAGATGATATTCATGGTTTTCTTATTTTTAGAAAATTTCCAAGTGCGATTAGTTTTTCTAGTGTCATTTCTACAAATGGAGAGGTATTTCGATATGGTTTTTTTTAATTTCACATGGGATAGTTCAACTATCGGAAACGAAAACTTAAATTCATCAAACTAACGTAAAAAGTTAGAAACTCGCGAATTACGAAGAAAAATTGAAAACTAAATGAAATTTCCTCCAAGTTCGATGAGCTACAGTGTAAAAAAAATGTAGGACGTCCCTGGTAGACATCATCTTAAAAATTTGCACAGTTATTGCAGATTCCAAAAAGGTATCATAAGCCTAGGCATTCTGTAGTTTTTCATTCTCGTAACTACTTGATTACCGAATAGTCGAAAAATTTCGAAAAACTGTTTTTGTTGTAATCGTTATTCTGTCTCATGTGTTAAAGTCAGGAGGCCATTTTTGTCGGAATCTTGTGGAAAATTACGAAAATTATTTTTATTTTGAAGAATGCTGTAGCGTATCGTTTCTCTGATTGAATATAAATATGGCATTATTTGCATTCAACACCCTGTATCTCGAAAACCTTACCGGACCTAATTGTATTTTACAAAATTCCTTATTTTCTTACATTCTGTACAGTGTTAAAAGAAAAGTATCAACTTAAAAAATACCCTGTGTTGCTACAATAGAGCAATGGGAATATTCATTAAAAATAAAATAAACCGAATCATTACTAAATTACTATTCGATGGGAAAAATAAAACGAATAAGTACCAATTACTTATTCATTGGAAATGAATAAAGAATTCGAAATCAAACAATGAGTTCAGTCATTCACAGCTTAAATTCGTTCATAAAAAATGAAACCCTGCTTGCATAGAACAATAATAACACTTTTGTGGACACTCGCATTACGCGCGTCGCATTAAAAGTGCGTTCATTAAAAGGTGTAGAGCGTGTATAAGGGCGCAAGGACGTCAATTTGAACATTTATTCTATTATAAATAAATGTTCGATATGAATAATGAACTTGTTTTATTTTGCATTCTTTATTCATTTCCAATGAATAGGAATTTGGTAATAGTATTGAAGTTCTTTGAAAGATTTATACTTTTGCTATTGAAAAATAATCATAAGGTTAAACAAATCAGAATAGCTAGGTATAATCATACATTTACATTAACACATGAGCTCAGAATTACGATTACAACAAAAACCGACTATTTGGTAATCAAGTAGTTACGAGAATGAAAAACTACAGAATGCCTAGGCTTATGATACCTTTTTGGAATGTGCAATAACTGAGCAAGTTTTTAAGATGATGTCTATCAGGGGCGTCCCACATTTTTTTTACACTGTAGCTCATCAAACTTGAAGGAAATTTCATTTATTTTGGTTTTCAAGTTTTCTTTGTTATTCACAAGTTTCTAACTTTTTACACTAGTTTGATGAATTTAAGTATTTGTTTCTGATAGCTGAACTATCTCATGTGAAATTAAAAAAAACCATATCGAAATACCTCTCCATTTGTAGAAATGGCACTAGAAAAAAACTAATCGCACTTGGAAATTTCTAAAAATACGAAAACCATGAATATCTCCCAAACCGTGGAATTTTCATTAAGGTCAAAATTTGGAATAATTTAGACCACGACAGTGTCTATCTATAGTAGCAGG
The DNA here is from genome assembly GCA_013421045.1 of Propylea japonica. Classification (NCBI taxonomy): domain Eukaryota; kingdom Metazoa; phylum Arthropoda; class Insecta; order Coleoptera; family Coccinellidae; genus Propylea; species Propylea japonica. The sequence continues at coordinate 28,725,812 of CM024247.1, forward strand.
TTTATCCATTGTTTTCGGGACACCCTGTATAATTAACATAAAATTGCCACAAGTAGAATTAGAATCGAAGACTAGCTGACCTGTTACCCGAGAAAAACTCTTTTCGATACTTTGTTACCATTTGGTTACATGGTACACAAAATAACACATTTTGACATAACATGAACATGACTTCTGATTGTTCTGCAGAGTGAAGCCCACTAGTTCGTTAAGTTGCGTTGCGTCGTCGCAAAACGATGTTGTAACTCAACCGATCGACGGACAAGAGTCGAAGCGGGAGAGAAAAGTGACAGCTAGAAGAGCAAAGGGGCCATATCATCGGTTGACACATCGTAAGTGTGTCCGACCCCCATACTTATAAAAGTTATATACTGTGAATGTGATTAAAAGTTTGAAGCCAACATAGCTGGCTTTCACGCTACTTGACCCGGAGGGATAGTCCAAACTGCGCAAACTACCGAACCTAATCGAAGGTTATATGTTGCTGTCAAATTGAACTTCAGAATTTTGAGCTTGCGCAGTAGTGCTCATCTCTCCGGGTCAATCTGACTTCAATTTTCTGAGCGTTCTGAATGACATTCACAATATAGGTCGAACACCCGATTACACTCAGCTCACTTCCACGGCATGGAGCAGGGAAAGCAGGGAAGTGGGCAGCGGTTGAATGTAATCACTACACTTCCCTGCTTCCTCACATTGTCACTCGTGTTGCTCTACGCTCCCTGAATTGGCGGTCTTTCGTAGGGAAGTCAAAGGAAGAGCAGCGTGGACAGTGTGGACACCTGTAAGTGATTAAATTTAACCATGTTGCTGTGGTAACGAGGGAAATGTTGCGGCAGAGTGTAAATGCTTTCTGCTTTTAGTATTTCGGGAATTATTGCCGACAACGCGAGTGGCAGTGAGTAGGGCTGAGTGTAATTGGGGCTTAATAGATATATATGGTCCTACCCTTGGCGACCCGTTTTAATAATTCAACTCGACAAACCAGTGGAGTCTCACTCTAAGACGTCGTTTTTTATGTTGTTGTTTTTATGTTTTATGGAACAGACAACTAATTCGATTCGAGCGATATTTCACGACTTATGTGGGGCACATATTGGAGTCGTCAGTCAGTTTTCGACTTGAGGAAAGAGAGAGACAGTTAGTCAGGGTTCGATGAGGTAGCCGTGTGGTTCTATTTACCACAATGGTTCTTTCACTCTTTTACTTTTAATTTGAAAAAAAAAATGAAAACATTTTACCACAATGCTTTTTATGGCTACCTCGTCGAGCCCCGATAAACTCGCTGTTTTTTTCTCGTCAAACATTGTCTGTCTAATTCGGTGTGCGCCTAGTTTTACAGGTTATTGAACAGAGAGTATCGCGTCATTATAAGAAAAAAAACTAATCAAATTCAGAATGAAATTGTAAACGAAATAAACGACCATAACACAGAAGAACACACAACTTATGCAAATAGAGACCACGCTAATGAAGCAACACAAGGGGGAGCACTTCCGACCTACATACACCACCCCAAGAAGATGACCCTACAGGTGAAGTGACACAAGCACTTCTAAGCTACCTACACAATCAACCAATCCTCGACGGAGAACAAAATTCACTAATGGAACGTCTGGAATCAGCAATGTGCACATCCCTCAGTGCTCAGACCAACACCAACGACGATCAAGTCATCCAAAGAGCTGTCGGTCATACTGAAGATTATGAATGATGAAATCATACCGAAATTTCTCACAATGGCAACTTACACGACTGGAGAAAATTGATTCCATGCTTTACTGTTAATATTTAATAATTTAATATTCGCAACAATTAGCCGTAAAAGTGGTATATGGTAAATTGAAGTTGAGGGAATTTAAAAGATTTGCATCGGCCGGGAATCGAACCCGGGCCGCCCGCGTGGCAGGCGAGCATTCTACCACTGAACCACTGATGCTTCCGTATTAATTACTCATGATTGCAATATTCTAATTAGAATCGAAGACTAGCTGACCTGTTACCCGAGAAAAACTCTTTTCGATACTTTGTTACCATTTGGTTACATGGTTCACAAAATAACACATTTTGACATAACATGAACATGACTTCTGACTGTTCTGCAGAGTGGAGCCCACTGGTTCGTTAAGTTGCGTTGCGTCGTCGCAAAACGATGTTGTAACTCAACCGATCGACGGACAAGAGTCGAAGCGGGAGAGAAAAGTGACAGCTAGAAGAGCAAAGGGGCCATATCATCGGTTGACACATCGTAAGTGTATCCGACCCCCATACTTATAAAGGATATATACCTACTGTGAATGTGATTAAAAGTTTGAAGCTACTTGGCCCGGAGGGATAGTCCAAACTGCGCAAACTACCAAACCTAATCGAAGGTTATGTTGCTGTCAAATTGAACTTCAAAATTTTGAGCTTGCGCAGTAGTGCTCATTCACTACCTTACTAGAACACAAGGCCATGAAACAGAATGAGTGACGTCACCATAGGTATTTATTTACGCAATGTCATTTCCACAAAATTATTTGTCAATTTAGATTTCATTTTCCAACAAAAATGAAAAATTATGTTTTTCTGAGTAGGTAGGATCGTTGTTAATACAAGTACCCATTTCGTGGTTATTTTCGATATTTATTGCGGAAAAAGAAATATGATGGATAGTGAAAATAGTATTTTCCTCAGTATAACTGGCAATATTGAGTCCCCATCGTCGTATTCCAGTTTTTTTGCTTTGATATTAATAAATAGTTCAATAACGCTAAGTTTTCAGACACATACAATTTTATTGTAACAACTGGAATTTCTGATGACTAGTCCAAATAAAAACAACACAGGTCTTTTTAGTCCTTCTTTGGTTTTTATCCAGCCTTTTGGAGCAAACACTTTTCTAACAGCCTCAGCTGAAGTTGCAAATGACACTGCTGAATCATATTCTGAACAGGATTTGATGCAATGTCTTTCTCAAGATCTCGACATTTTTCGACATTTTGACCTGTAACTTCACGTGCGCAACTTGTAGATCTTTCTATAAATTCTGTTTGGAAATGCAGTTCGCAAACCTAGAAATAAGTAACTTCTGAGTTTCAGGCAAAACAGCTGAATTTGCAATAATTAATAACTTACTGCTGTTACTGGGAACGAAATCTTCCCTTTCGATTGCGTTACACCAAGTTCTTTTAAGTTGCTCGTCTTTGCGAAACCCAAAGACTGCTACTTTTGGCCCTCCTTCATAATTGCCCATGCACTTGGGAACATAGCAATGAAATGGCATTTCAGCTGGAAAAAATAGCGAGATTAGCATGAAACGAACTGAAACTTAAATGAAAATAACCTCGAACATGAAAAGCAGAACTTTTATGAACTAGAAGAAAAACAAATAATCTAGTGAAAAAATATAAGAAGTCCTTTTCCTTACCTGTTAAGAATTGATATAATACCAAAATAAATAGAATTTCAAGCGATAAACTCCGAAAAACACTCAAAATTCTCGCAAAAATTTGAACAAACATCAACAGTCACCTACAAATGATTGACTACTCAAACACTTCACCCCTCTACCGCTGTAATTCTGTTTCATGGCCTTGTGTTCTAGTAAGGTAGTGGCTCATCTCTCCGGGTCATTCTGACTTCAATTTTCTGAGCGTTCTGAATGACGTTCACAATATAGGTCGAACACCCGATTACACTCAGCTCACTTCCACGGCATGGAGCAGGGAAATCAGGTAATTGAGCAGGGAAGTGGGCAGCGGTTGAATGTAATCACTACACTTCCCTGCTTCCTCACATTGTCACTCGTGTTGCTCTACGCTCCCTGAATTGGCGGTCTTTCGTAGGGAAGTCAAAGGGAGAGCAGCGTGGACACCTGTAAGTGATTAAATTTAACTATGTTGCTGTGGTAAAGAGGGAAATGTTGCGGCAGAGTGTAAATGCTCCCTGCTTTTAGTATTTCGGGAATTATTGCCGACAACGCAAGTGGCAGTGAGTAGGGCTGAGTATAATTGGGGCTTAATAGATATATATGGTCCTACCCTTGGCGACCCGTTTTAATAATTCAACTCGACGAACCAGTGGAGTCTCACTCTAAGACGTCGTTTTTTATGTTGTTGTTTTTATGTTTTATGGAACAGACAACGAATTCGATTCGAGCGATATTTCACGACTTATGTGGGGCACATATTGGAGTCGTCAGTCAGTTTTCGACTTGAGGAAAGAGAGAGACAGTTAATCAGGGTTCGATGAGGTAGCCGTGTGGTTCTATTTACCACAATGGTTTCTTTCACTCTTTTACTTTTAATTTGAAAAAAAAAATGAAAACATTTTACCACAATGTTTTTATGGCTACCTCGTCGAGCCCCGATAAACTCGCTGTTTTTTTCTCGTCGAACATTGTCTGTCTAATTCGGTGTGCGCCTAGTTTTACAGGTTACTGAACAGAGAGTATCGCGTCATTATAAGAAAAAAAACTAATCAAATTCAGAATGAAATTGTAAACGAAATAAACGACCATAACACAGAAGAACACACAACTTATGCAAATAGAGACCACGCTAATGAAGCAACACAAGGGGGGAGCACTTCCGACCTACATACACCACCCCAAGAAGATGACCCTACAGGTGAAGTGACACAAGCACTTCTAAGCTACCTACACAATCAACCAAACCTCGACGGAGAACAATATTCACTAATGGAACGTCTGGAATCAGCAATGTGCACATCCCTCAGTGAATATATCTGCTCAGACCAACACCAGTCACCAACGACGATCAAGTCATCCAAAGAGCTGTCGGTCATACTGAAGATTATGAATGATGAAAGCATACCGAAGTTTCTCACAGTGGCAACTTACACGACTGGAGTAAATTGATTCCATGTTTTACTGTTAAATATTTAATAATTTAATATTCGCAACAATTAGCCGTAAAAGTGGTATAACTATTGTAAATTGAAGTTGAGGGAATTTAAAAGATTTGCATCGGCCGGGAATCGAACCCGGGCCGCCCGCGTGGCAGGCGAGCATTCTACCACTGAACCACCGATGCTTCCGTATTAACCTCTCATGATTGCAATATTTCAGTGTTCAATGAAACATGGTTTTCTGTAGCAAAGTTTTGAAATATTAATTGATTCAGAAAATATGTATATAGTTGGGCATTATTTATGAATTAAAATATCTTGTGAATGGCTTTCCTGGCATATGCGTACATTTTCAACGAAATCTTCAATAACGATTTAATACGCAACGTCTAATTTCGGCATTCACCTTGGCTTATAATTCTGGACAATTACATGAAATCAACTCTACCCGTCGATGATCATAATCAGTAATTCTGGATGTGGTTAAAGATTCACGTCTTTCCATTTCAAATTATTTGATACTACGATTTTCATATCATCTGTTGTTCTGTTCGAAGTACGAGAAAATGTGAATCCACAGGTAGTTCTTGCAGAACAACCAAGGTCCAAGACAACGCGTCGTAGCAGAAATAAATCGGAATACATACCATACGGAACTCCACACTCTAGCGGAAAATATCGGAAACATTCGCAAAGCCTCTGTAGAAATCTATGGGAGGGTCTCATCGAAGATCAATACCCTCGTTAATTGAAATGAATGATAACAGATGGATCCAGGTTCGATGAGGTGTTCCATAGTACTGACTACGGGGTTCCATTTCTTCGTAAGTTTGAATGAAAACTTTAAATCGGTATCGCTTCTCGGCCCTATGGCTAAGATCAAAGTGTAGTATCTGTTCTTATCAGCTTAATATCTGATACGCCCCGCATGCGGGGCCAGTATATTAAACTGATTTTTGGAATTTGATGGCGGTTAGGGGCTTGCTCCACCGCCGTCGCGGGTTGGCCCGGTATTGCAGTACCTCCGGGATCGGCCCACTTCATTGAATTAATTTTAATAATCTATTCATTCTGTTAATAGTTTTCTGGATTGTATTAGTAATTGATATATCCTCTCGCCATGGATGGTCAAGTTTTATCGGTAACAGTTGTAGACTGTTAACGTACCTGAACACCAAAATACCAGTGGCACTCTGTACCAGATCCAACTTTCGAACCCCATGTTCCTGAGTTACGCCAAGCTTTACGATAACAGACAATATTACGTGACTGATATATTTCTCGAGAATATTAGAAATACTTTTGATCTCGAATCAAGAAACCTTCAAGCGGTTGTGTATAATTTTTCGCCAAATATCATCTTTCTTCACGATTTTACATTTAAAAATTATGACTCAAGCTGATTTTTATTTTCCTACTTCCTATACCAGAGCCATATAGTTATGGGTAATCGTAACGTCGGTACACTTCTCACTTAATATTCGTATTCAGAACTGAGAACATATTTTTCAAGTATTGCTGCGTAACAACTGTAATATGCAGTCCGGTATAGACCATAGACCTAATAAGAATGGACATAGCATGAGAAAGAGAGGTTACTTGGTTGAATGTGATGGAGCTATTGTGGGCAATGTCATACTTGTTCTATGGGCAATGTCAGTTGAATTATATTCAACGCATCAACTCCTTGTGGGCACAGCAATGTCTGTGGTCACATAAATATTTGTTCACATCTTCCATATGATTTTGACAAGTTGCCCACAAACTTGCTTCATCTCTTTTCTTTTCGATAAGATCGCATATGTCTTTCTCTCTCATATGTATCCAAGTCGTCGATCTTCTGTTAGGTCACGTGATTCTGCATCCATAGTAATTATAGATCTATGGTATAGACTCACTTTTGGAACATGCCCGTACTCTGTGGCCATCTTTCGATGCGTTATATACGAACTTCATTGCGCGAGTCCCCCCGTTAACTAATTTTATAACTAAGTTTCTGATCGAACAGTTGTGATATTAATTAATATATACCGGGACAGCGCGTACGCAGTCCCGACTACCAAAAATTACGCGCCCGAGTTATCCGCATTAGGGATAATCGCAGAGGTCAGCCCGATCGAAGTGCAATGAAAGGGCCTCACTCCGGGGGAACCGCCTTATTGATCACGGTAACCCCTACGCCAGGTAAGTATGAATTGTGCAGCAAATCGTTCGCTTAAACGTCCAATAGTGTCACAGAATTGAGTATTATAGTATAGATGTCTCCCTCTCCTGGGGATTCTCGTGAATGCTCAGACCAATCGATAGTATTCTTCTTACGGGGAACTCCAATTGAAAGCACGGCGCTGTGTGGCCATTTTTGGAAACTAAGGAGGCTAGTAGTTGTTGTTAAAAACGTAGGATTTTTTGTGTGAAATCACTTATTAAGCGAAATCAAAGATTAATTATGAGTGTAATTAGTGCGAAATTACTGGGCTCCTTGAATTTTATTGATGAAACAATGAATTGAAGGTGACTAAGAAGTCCCGAAGCTTATCTACACACATTCTTTCTGGACTTGCAAACAATTTTCCTCAATTCATCCCCATCAAATCAATCAATATCAAAAAATTCACAGAGAAGTTTGTAAAGTGGAACAAATTATTTCGGCAAAACTGATTATAGAGGAAAGTATAAACTCATTTCAGCATTGTCGATCAAATTGACGAGGTGTAAAAATGTTGATTTTTCTCTGGAGTAATAGTGCCGAAATGTGATATACAACAAACTTATTTGCTAGGTATCATATTCTTTTGTAAGTTGAAATTATTCAAGAATGACTTGTAAATTACTTAAAATTTTTATAACGATATAGTGTGAACGACAATTGTTCTAGAGCAGTAATCTGATAAACACTATCGTCACAATCTCAACCTACAGGGTACAGGCTGATTTCAAACGTATTATTTCAAAGCATTTTGAGACTAGTGAAATGCCCAGCAGCAAACTTTCATAATTCTAGTGATAGTCTTGTCTATTTTCAATTCTAGAATTATTATTATCTTCACTGAGTTGACTTATACAATGCTATCACTATCATGAGCATCGGTGGTTCAGTGGTAGAATGCTCGCCTGCCACGCGGGCGGCCCGGGTTCGATTCCCGGCCGATGCAGTTATTAAATTATTTAAAAAAATTTTTGCTCCCTTCGATATTTGTCATCAATTATTATTATCAATGATTGTTTCCAGAATTCTAATTATCAATGATTGTTTCCGGAATTATCGAATGGATCTGAATTCTCGAAAAAATAAAACTTAATCAAAAGAAGTTACCTATCCTGCCTTACCCTACCCTACCTATCAAACAACAGATGGATCCACCTACCTCTCATTTGTTCAATATAATATAAACAACACTTTTCGGTTCTTTCTACATTCCACAACCTCGGTCATTATCTATCTAACTTCTCTAGTCTGTTTATGTATTTATCACGCCGGAAATATTGATTATTATAAATATTCTTTTATTTAAATAAAAATTTTCTCAGTAGTCCATTGAAATAGATCAATTTCTACATAATTTCAGTAAGCACTGCTGGTGTAGTGGTATCATGCAAGATTCCCATTCTTGCGACCCGGGTTCGATTCCCGGGCAGTGCAGTATTTTTTTCATAAAATTCTTGATAGGTATTCTTGATCTGTTCTTATGATCTATGCAAGCCTTGTTTTATAAAGCAAGGACGTCAAATTTCATTGAGAATGTTGTTACTTGGTAGTTGAAATACACAATATATTAATAGTAAATTTGAGGGAATTTTCTGATATGCGCTAAAGAGTCATTCTCTATCAGTCACTCTGTGTGGAAATCTAATGTATGATTCCTGTATATGTACTGAGTTCACAAAATTGGAGCACAGAGAAAGGAAAAAAAGATAGATAAGAATATATTACACACTAATAAAAAGTACCCTAGAATACGGATCTGAAACTTGGCGATTGAAAGAACAACTGAGGAGGATAGAAGCTACAGAAATAGATGCAATACGACGAGCATCAAGAACTTCTAGAAGAGAGAGGGTACCGAATTTGATAATAAATAAAATAAAAATATGGAAATAAAAGAGACAGTCACAGAATATATAGATAGGAAGAAGCTGGTATGGTATGGACATGTGCAAAGAATGGCAGAGAATAGATTTCCAAAGAAAGTAAGGGGATGGATACTTCCGGAAAACAGAAAAAGAGGAAGACCAAGAACGACACGGATTAGTGAAATAAGAAAATCAATGAGTGAAAGACGACTAAATGATGAAGACTGCAACAATAGAAGGCATTGGCAATTGGGAATCAGACAACGTCTTCAGGATATTTTAACCCGAATTTATGTATATATTTTCAAATTGAAAATTCAGAATAGTTTTCTTTCTATTGCATTCATTATTTTGCATATTTTGAAAAAATCAAATTACTAGGCACTAACAAGCTGGGCAGTGGAGCTCAAATCCCACAACAATACTTGACTTATCGAGGACTTAATCACTGAAGTTGACAAAAGTCTGAAATGATAGATATTGGTCTTTCATCAGTATGCCGCTCCTAGTTGTTTGAGAGAATTTTCCGCCAATGGTTGTAAAATTGGAGGCATTTCAGAAAAATGGAGTCAATTCAATGAAAACATCGAATAGAAATAACGAAAAAATTTTTCCGGTACCGGGAATCGAACCCGAGCCTCCTGGGTGAGAGCCAGGTATCCTAGCCACTAGACCATACCGGATTATATTGGATACTGCTATTGCAGCTGTATTGACCTGAGAAGTATCAACTCTGCATCTATCAAAAAGATTTTATATATATATATATATATGACGGTTTTTGAAGTTCAGTTTAAACGTAGTCTTTCCTATTCCACAGTGAAGTCAACTTAATACTTAATATTATCGATCAGAAAAAATTCCGTTAGTATATAATTCCGAAGTTGCATTCAAGGTGGCGCTTGTGCGCAAATGGCTTGTGATTGTGAAGTTAAAATGACAACTTGTCGGATTTCAGGGATAAACACTTTGAACTCAGAAATTACATAAGTTCCCGATATGACCTGAAGTGCAAACTGCAACAACCTCCATTTCAAAATCATAAGTACCAACTTTTCAAGAATGTGTTTTACTTTCGCATTGGCATACATTTTGACCCTGCCTACCTAATAACCTAATTGTGAAGTGTCAACCGACGAGCCTCTATCATAACTATCTTATCGCGAAAATTATTACTATACCAGTTTGCAAGTTATGGATTGTTTGTGGGTTGGTTCCGATGTAGATTTAACAACCCTTCATCAATACAGAATGGCTGAGAGGTTAGAGTACAGGTTGTCTTGCTTACACAAGTCCAAGAATTCCAAACAATGTCAGGTGGATTTTGAAGAGACAAATTCGAATTCGAACGATACTCATCTGAACAGACGAAGGAGATCTGGAACCTGGCCGTAAGTATGAATAAGAAACGTGGGTGTGTTGTATCTCTGTCTTTATTGGTTTTCAAGGTAGGATGAAATAAAACGGTTAATATTTAACGTAAATGATTGAGAATCAACAACATTGAAACTTATCTGGGAACGATACTGCATATTCAACTCAATTTCGTATCTCCGGTATGGTCTAGTGGCTAGGATACCTGGCTTTCACCCAGGAGGCTCGGGTTCGATTCCCGGTACCGGAAAACTTTTTTCTTTAAAATTTTACCCACAAATAGTGAGGCTTTCCTGTAATAATTATCAGTTCGAATATCGTGCTCATTGTTCTGTTCCTTAAACTGGTTATCTCGATGGCTATTTCGTCGAATCGGTCCTTGGTTTGGTTGCGGATAGGTAGTGTATTCTATCGTCTTCTTTTGGTGTGTGATTCTCAACCTTGGAATTTGATGTGGAATTCCATTCATGCTATTCCCATTCGTTTCATCGATTTCATGTTGGAGATTTTTCTCGTTGTGAAGTGAGGTTTTTGTTAAAAGAGCAATGGAATATGGTAATAATGTTCCTAAGTTGGGACGTTGTCAGAGTTTGATTGATTCCGATCAAATAAGGTCAGTAAAGCGGAAAGAATTTATTATATTTCTAACCCTGATATCCATTATTTTTATTTATAAACCTGATATCCACAGATAGGAAACGATTTCACTATTAGGTATTATTATATTTATAGATTGTATTAGAGTTGTAACGAATATTCGCATTCGCATATATTCGCACACTTTTGAATATTCGTATTTGCATTCGCATCCGCAAAATTTCTGCGAATGTTTGCGAATATGAATATCAGAAAAACTTATAACACAAAAATTGAGTGCGATTGGAACTAACAAAAACAAATTTATGAAACTTTTATCAGTCTTTCTGTATATAACTTTTAAATGTTTAAATAATCATCATCTTGAATAAAACTAAAAAATATGATAAATAATCAAAAACTATATTCTTCTACATTAAATTATAAATACAGTGTGTTTGGTCATGAGTTAGCGATAATCTCAGGTCATCAAATATACCTAATATTATCGACAAAAACACCCAAACTTGGAAGTTTACTCCCTTAGTTTTGGAGTAGCCCCCATTTTAAATTTACTTTTTTATTTTCGTTACCCTTCCAAATAACATCGATTTCTTTGGACATACAGGTTCTACAGATGTGAAAAAATGTTTTTTGAAAGATGATACTACCACCTTTTACAGAAATGATGTGAGTGTTGTTTTGTAGCTAATATCCTTGCGTATTAAATCATTGAAAAAAATTATACTTCAATGTGCTAGTTCTTGTAGTATTGCGGATTTACTGAGAAAATCAGTACATATTTTCACTACGGCCTTTTTTTAAGAATTTTCTTATGACGTTTTCAAGTTGAATGTTTTTATATTGTTATACTTCAATGAAAGGTGGTAGTACATATCATCTTTCAAAAAACATTTTTTCACATCTGTAGAACTTTTATGTCCAAAGAAATCGGTATTATTTGAAAGGGTCAAAGAAAATAAAAAAGTAAATTTAAAATGAGGGCTACTCCAAAACCAAGTTTGGGTGTTTTTGTCGATAATATTAGGTATATTTGATGACCTTAAATTATCGCTAACTCATGACCAAACACACTGTATAATCTAAACAAACAAGAAATGTATAAACTCTCAAACATAATACATACTTCTTTCTCAAAAAATAACAATTATTTATCCTATTGAACACTTCTACATTCGCATTCGCATTTGCATTCGCGAATGTCAGTAGCAGACATTTGCATTCGAATTCGCATTCGCGAATGTATAAAATATGACATTCGTTACATCACTAAATTGTATACCTACTGTATTCAATGTACAGGTGGGCAAAAATCGTTGTTGACTGAAGGGATCTCTGATGACGCCTTTTCGGGCTCATTTTACCTGACTAACTCAAATCTTAAAACATATCTAACCTGTTCTTCATAGATATCAAGTTATGAACGAAAATTGAGAATTCGTCATTTTCATTAATACTGAATAACTCCCTTGTTTGAACTCGTATTCGAAATCCGTTGTTATATTCTACAGGCACTTTTTTGAGAGTAATTCAAATATAATATGACTGATTTTTTTGGTCTAGCCATTCTCGTGAAATGACAAGGAATTTTGATTTATGTTTTCAAATTTGATAAAACTTTTCTGCGGTTCGTATAGCGCATATTTTTTTGAAATTTCAAGTTTTGCGGTCGTTCCTTTCCGAAGTTATCGTGTTTACGGTTCGTAAACATACAAACGTGCGTAGTGGTTCAAAGTATACCGTGAAAATTTCAAGGCTGTATCACATTCTATTCCAGAGTTATTAGACCAGGGCCGAAACCTTCAAAAATGGTAAAAAATGAAAAAAAATCGCAGTAGGATGAAACCCATTAGAAAAGGAGGGGAATATGATCAAAATGAAAGAAAAAATAAATTACGGTCGATCCGAGTCCGGGAAGTGGGAGGGGGTGTGTTTTTAAGGGTGAAATATGGTTTTCCTTGATTTCCGGCAAAACTACAAGTCCTATGGAAAAAAATTAAATGGCAAAGTTGTAGGTAATGAAAAGATCTACAACTTTTGTATCTACAATTTTTTCACATAACCTCAAAATTTAGGTGAAAAATTCAAAAAACCAAGTTTTTGGTTTTTTATTTATGTCTTTTTCAAAAAAACTTTTTTTGTTACGAAATTTTGTGAAAACTTACCTTATTATGTCTCAAATACACTGTAATTTATTTGATTTAAAATATTTATGTTTTCGTCTTATTTTTACTTAATATCAAAAAAGCACCCCAATTTTCAATCGAAAATTCTGACGTCAAAATATCAGCTTTTTTCAAAAAGTTTAAAGGCTTTTTCTTCATTGAAATATCTACTTTCTGATGGTGTGAAAAAAATATACATTACTATAAGGAGTGTTCTCAGAATCAACGATTTATGAAACCCACAATTAGAGTAACTCAGTCCCCACTTCTCTATGAAATAACTTACAATGGGTTAAAAACTAACCAAAAGTCACTCAGGTATATGACTTAAACAGCAAAAGTCATCTAAAAATATTATTTAAACAAGATTCTACAGCTTTTTCAAAATATTGTAGATGTCTTATTAAATATTAACTTTATTAACTTATTTTTTTGTTAATTATAGAAGTATATTTCAATTTGTAATTTTTTCGTTTATGAATGAAACAGGAAATCTCACGTTTTTTGAGTAATTAAAGAGTAAATTTTAATAAAGACCTCAAAATTGTACATTTTTTCCATAGGACTTGTAGTTTTGCCGGAAATCAAGGAAAACCATTTTTCACCCTTAAAAACACACCCCCTCCCACTTCATGGACTCGGATCGACCGTAATTTATTTTTTCTTTCATTTTGATCATATTCTCCTCCTTTTTCAATGGTTTCATCCTACTGCAATTTTTTTTTGTTTCAAAAATTATCGACCCTGGTCTATATAGTGACCAGAAGTTTATTGGTTCACTACACACAGACAAAACTGTTTTTATTTTCAATTTCTACCAACTTCCAAAATTTCAGAACCCTTACTTAATCTAATCGGACGGCCAGACAATCCGGTCCAAAATTCGAAAAATTCAGACATTTGGGCTGTTTCCCTAGGAACATGCTCGCAAAAAGTGGTAACAATTATCACCACTCTTTATACTGTTACTGATGTCATAATAATCGCCTGTTTAGATTTTCTATATTAATTTTTTGGTACTGACAGTAGGTACCGGGTTTTTCACTATAATTTGACCCCCCTTTTAACTTTGTTACTGAAGGAGATACAAAAAAATGTTTCATGTAAAAGTTTCACGAAATCAACTGAGGTTTTTTGATATTAGTCCAGAAACTGAAATATATACAGGGTGACCAATATATTGATGGCAACTTCATTTTTTCAAATGGAACACCCCGTATATTTTTCCATATTTGGTTAGCTCTTTTTCCCCTAATTTCGAATATGTAACATATGTTGGTCTATCTTTCTTATTCTGAGCACCACAGAGTTTCAAACTTTAATAACCATCTGGCATAGCGTTTTGGAAGTTCGTGAATAATTAAGTGGCCAGTTTGATCTTTGGATTGGTAATGGCGCACCCATTTTATGGCCACCAAATAGTCCCGATTTAACACCGTTGGACACGTTTTTATAGCCATTCCTGAAGGAAAAGAATTACTTCAGCAATAATGACAATCAATGGAAGCGGAGAATAATTTAATGATATAAAATCAAGCAATATTAAACCCATAATTCGGAACTAATCCCGTCAACGCACAAAGAATAATGATAATATTGTAATGATTAGAAACAAATTTTGAAGCTTTAATTTCTGACTTGAATCAGAGCCATAATAATGCTATCAAAAATAGTCTAAACAACTTGAGTCAACTATGTGAACTATGTGTATTGAATGAAGGTGGTCATTTTGAGCAATTTCTTCAGTTTATCATTTATTATTGATTAAGTAATTGTTAAGTATTCATTTTAAAATAAAACTTTAAGTAGATTGGTTGGATATAAAGAATTTCGTAGGTATTTCACATATTTTTTTATTCGGTGTCATCATTTCAAAACTTTGAAACTCCGAAAATTGAAGAGACAGTGTCCCATTTGAAAGAATATAGTTGCATTCAATGTTGTTCACCCTGTATATCTTCCCATTGACGTTATTATAACTCCAAAAATGAGCATTTTCAGTAAACGCACTCTGCCACTTGTAAAATGATTATAGATCTTGGCAGGTAGTTCTTGAAATTGTAAACTCTGTGGTTCTCAGAATAAAAAAGATAGATCAACACAAGTTACATACTCGAAATCAGGGGAAAAAGAGCTAGCCAAACATGGAAAAATATACAGGGTGTTCCATTTGAAAAAATGAAGTTGCCATCAATATGTTGGCCACCCTGTATATATTTCAGTTTCTGAACTCATATCAAAAAACCTCAGTTGATTTCGTCAAACTTTTATACGAAACATTATTTTGTAAGTTAAAGGGGGTTTCAAATTATAGTGAAAAACCCGGTACGCATCTTTACTTGAAATACGTTATCACTTATCACAAAATTTAATTGATCGAACTGTTAGCTAAGTAACAAATTTTGGCTGATTTGTTATTCAATTTTCAATGAAACTGAGAAGTCTGTAGCAATTACAAATATACCAGTGTGTTTGGTCACGACTTAGCGATAACCTTAGACTAAGGAAGAGGGAGACGCGGTATGCAATGATAAATACTGAAGCCAACATTCCTACCTTCAGAACTGAACTGGACGACTGTATTACTACGGATTGGTAATTACGCCAAAATATGCACAACGTTGTCAAGTTTCCGAAGATATCAGATTTATTAACATCAAAACGCTTAGAAATACTGAAATAGCAACTTGGAATACCTACAATTATCCAGATTACTGATATATGATATTGATTTTGTAATCGTACGAAACGAGTACTTATAGAATGAAATATTAAGAATTTCAATGAATTCCATAAACAATCACAAACTACATCCACATAATTGATCCTTTCGGTGGAATTTATACCTCTTAAAACTTTCATCCACAGAAAACTTGGGTAAAATCATATAAAAGCTAATACCCAACCTATTCCAAGTCATTTCGACCGAACATTCAAGGCAGTAAGAACAGAATTCCTAGTTATACAACCAAATTCAAGGATTTTTTAACATTCATTTCTCTTAAACGTGACAACACCGGTTTTCTCAGTTTCATTCATAAATTGTTTCTCATCCGATCGATATTTCTCTAGGCCAATCAGGTGAGTTTGCTCCGATTTGACATTTGATGTATGATACACCGTTGCCGAGATGAATTCGTTTAGTTTTCTGGGATTTCGACGATTCTGTCAACTGTCTACTCGAGTTCAAAGTTGAAAAAGTGTTTTTCGGACATATTTCCATATATTTTGTGCAAAAATATTAATAAAATGGTTCTTAAGTGTCAAGTATGTGGTAAATTGGACTCCTACAACCCTAATTTGAGTTTTTACAGGTTTGTTCTGTTTTACAAATCATTGGCGTAGATTGTTCAATTCTCATGAGTTTCTTTCAGACTTATTTGATATTGGGAGAAGGAATTAATGGATTTCAATTATGGACTTAGCTGGAGATAGAAACTTGCCACAGAATAGTTATGTTCGGAACATTTTGAACCAAAAACTAAACTAAATGGTACCAAATTTCTTAATAATGATGCCAATCCTATTCCTGCGAAACCATTCTTCAGACTAACGTAATTCAAGGTAAGATTACAGGAGCTTCCTAGAATTTTAATTCAATCAATTAAATAGAGATGTTTCTGTGGAAAATCTTTCCAAATTATTCTACATACAACAGGTATTATACCTAATAGTGATGTAGTAATTTAGAAATGTTTCAAATGAAGGGAATTGTTCAACTTGATGGAATAGAGAAATAGGAGATATGTATCAGTAATCATTGTTATATGTATGCAGAAATCATTTGGCCTAATGTCATTATATTAATAGCGAACTCGTTTGCAGCTCCAGCTCCACTACGAATGAAACTCCCACAAGTGCTTAAAGATAATTATGCAGTTATAATTCACACTACAGAAGTGAATATTCGAAGAATTATATTTGCGAAGATCAAATTTCATCTCTCGATGAAGAAATCTATCAGAATGAGGATGCTATTGCTTGTTCTCCGAAAAGAAGGTAAAACTTGTATTTCTTCTTATATTGCTGACTAACCATATTTTGTGTGATTTTTGTTTTCATTGTAGAAAATGTGGAATATCCTGTTGTCCAACTGGAGCAAGCAGTTGAGAATACTGACTTAATGCCTTCCAGCTTTACCGAGAAACCATGAACATCTCAAATAAGAAGGGGAAGGTGAATATTTCATTTGAGTGCTCCACTAGTTCATGATTAATTTTTCTGTTTCATTTGTGATAAAGAGCTTATGTGGGAGATCCGCACACTAGTGGTTTTTCTACGCCTAAGGTATGGAAAAGGGATATTAACATTATAGAAGAGCGTCCAGAGTCAAAATAAAAAGATTCGTTCATAGCAGCAGTCTGTTGAAGGATGAAGCTTAAAATAACTTCAATGAAAACATTGCTGGATTGTTTGAGAGAAACATCACTTGTATCAGAATCAACAGACGTTATAATATTGGTATGTTTCCTTTTCGCTCATTGTTAAAAGTACATACATGAATATTATCAGGCAACCAGATTGAAGAATCTTTCTTTTTCAGGCCTGGAGCGGCAGGTAATTCATTTCAAAGATTGTTGAAAGGAACGACTAGGCAAAATTTAATCGGACGTTGAGAGCCTTCGCATTAACTTTGGTCTTCTATTCACCGAAAGGATATAACTTTCAACAACAGTTTGCCTCATTTAGATACGATCTCAAGGTGGTACAGATCTGTGGATGGTACCTAGTCCTACCTTACATTCAAAACTTGAACACTACTTTTTTTCTCTGATATTGAGTTAGAACTGCAGAGTATTCTAATTGTTATGATTTTTTTCATAAGAATAATTCAAAATCAATATTACTGATTTATGATTGTCAATCATGTGAATACATTCTGAGAGAGTGGAATCATGTCACTGTTGTTTTTATGTCCTAATAAATACTTTTTAAGATATAATTCTATATGTTAACTTTAATTGATGATTTGTTTCATTTTGTGAATACTGTTTCAATTTTTTATAGTACTTTATGATATATAACATTCCAACTGTATCTACTGTCTCTTCCTAGTTATTCTCTAAGCTTGAGTTAGTACAATTGAATAGAGAATGTTCAATTCGATTCTTGATTTTTTTAAGAACCGTTCAGAAGCAATATATTACTGATTTATGTTTTCGAATGCATTCTGATTTCTGAGAGGGAACTGTAGCACCATTGTTTTTCGTCCTGTAATAAATAATTCTGAAGATATAAATTCTGTATGAAATTTTTTTTTCTTAATAATCTGCTTTATTTTGTTAGTTATTTTGAATAAATCTTCAAGAGTTTTGAGTGCAATTTATAACCATTAAGCATATTATTTCTGTCTTGAGGGTCCTTGCAACATTCTCTTAAACAAAACTACAAGTGTTTAAATTTTTTCATATTTTCATTGTGCTTTATGTATCAAACCTAACATTCAAAACTTAAACACTGCTTTTTTCCTTTTGTTCTCTGATCTTGAATTGGTACTGCAGAGTATTTAAATTGATATGATTTTTCATAAGAATAATTCAAAATTAGAATACTGATTTATGATTGTGAATCATGTGTATACATTCTGTTCAATTCGATCTGAGATAACGGTTCAGATATTACTGATTTAGCTTTTTGAAAGCTTTCTGAGAGTGAACTGTATCACCATTGCTTTTTGTTCTGTAATAAATAATTCTGAAGATATAATTTCTGTATGAAAAATGTTTTTTCTTTATAATCTGTTCTATTTTGTTAAATATATTATGTTATGTTGAATAAATCTTCAAGAGTTTGAGTGCAATTTATAACCATTAAAAAGCTTTCATTCCCTGAGCATCTTCTCGTTCAAAGGTGGAGCAATGAGGCTATTACCTCAAAATTTTGTATGGGACTTATGATAGATACAATTGAAAAAGTTTAATTCTATCGTTCTGATGATTTGATCTTTTTGAAATTTTGCAACATTCAGCATATCAATATTCATACACAAAATGATTTTCACACCGCTAACTTGTAATGAAAATATAGAGATTTTTTTTTCGATATTCCAATAGAATATTTTATAGTTCGGATGATCCGATCTTCTTGAAATTTTGCATGAATATTCAGTGTATTAATCTTCATTCACAACATAAATTTCACCCGAATCGGATATCTTGTAATGGAAATATGAAATTCCTTCTTTTCAATATTCCAATTGAATTTTCTATGGTTGTGTTTACAATTTTGTCTAAGATATCAAGGAACAAAAATTTTGAATGGCCATATTTTATAGAACACCATGTACGTTTTGGCTGGTTAACGTACTTATCCGAAGCATTTAGGTACAGAACTCTCTAGGATAATTCATTTGCAAGTTATCGTGCAACTGTAATTGAATTTGACCACGAATTCTTCATCAGGTAGTCGAACCCTATCGTTTGAAACCGTTTTCGGCTCAAAGTTCGAAAATTACAGACATTTGGGCAAAACGATATAGCACTCGTAGAACAAGCGCTCAAAAACATACTGCTCTGTTGGTATACGGATCTATACCATATTACAAAGGAAATGTATTATGGTTTTATACCATTGTGAATGTATGTAAGAAGTTATTTATGTAGAAATTGGTTTTCTACATTTATCAGAATATTAAATATTCAAATCACAACAATAAGCCTGTAGCGAGGACTGTAGAACAAAGTACCATACTAATAATAATATAAAATGAACATCTCTTTGCTATAAATTCTTCATATTGAATCATATTGGTAACAAAATACGATTAATACTGATGCAAAGTTTTAATTGTCTAAATATTGATAAAATTATAATTTTATAGAAAAAATCTTAAAATGAAAAAATACTCAAGAGGTAAACATTTTTTATTCTAACGATTCCTTATTTGATTTAATTAATCCAAGAGGAAAGCTTATATCAGTATAAAATATTAATTTCAAATCTATCGACAACAATAACTCCACGCCACTGGAAGTTGTTCGATTTACGCGTTCGAAGTCTTTGCATTGTTGCCGCGTCCGTGACGGAACAAGTACAGCTATATCAAGCTGTCCTTGTTCTACTCATGGGAAATAGTTTTAGATGTTGGCTTCAACTATTCCAGAATTTATGAATGACATGCCGCGTCTCCTCTTCCTTTGTCTAAGGCGATAACTTAAGGGCATCAAATATAATGTTATCGACAAAACACCCACATTGGGGAGTTTACCCCCTCAGTTTTGGAGTAGCCCCCATTTTGAGTTTACTTTTTTATTTTAGTTGATCCTTCCAAATAATATCGATTTCTGTTATTTATTAAAGTGGAACAATATGAAAACATTTAACTCAGAAATGTCATGAAAAAATTCTTTAACAAAATGTTGGTAAAAAATTTTACTGATTACGCAAGGATATTAGATACAAAACGATACCAACATAATTTCTGTAAGTTAAATAATAAGAAAGTAATTGCTGTTCGAACATGTTCCTCATGAAAATTGATAAAATAAAATAAAACTCAGTACTGTACTTTCGAATTAATCAACAAAAGTTTTAGTCCTGCTAAATCACCACTGTCCTGCTCACTCACCACTCGCGTAGTGGTCATGTTCGAAAAGCAATAACTCTCAAACTATGTAACTTACTGAAATGATGTAGTGTTGTTTTGTAGCTAATATCCTTGCGTGTTGAATCATTGAAAAAAAAATTATACTTTAATTTGCTAGTTCATGTACTATTGCGGATTTACTGAGAAAATCGGTACAGTTTTTCACTAATTTTTTTTAAGAATTTTTTTATGGCATTTCTAAGTTGAATGTTTTCATATTGTTTCACTTCAATAAAAGGTGGTAATATCATCTTTCAAAAAACATTTTTTCACATCTGTAGTACCTTTATGTCCAAAGAAATCGATATTATTTGGAGGGGTCAACGAAAATAAAAGAGTAAATTCAGAATGGGGGCTACTCCAAAACGAAGGGGGTAAACTTCCCAATGTCGATAATATTATGTATATTTGATGCCCTCAAATTATCGCTAAGTCATGACCAAACACACTGTACATTTGAATTTATTCATTATTTTACCTTTGCTGTGTATCATTATGCTTTGAAATTATAGACAAAGAACTCAGAATAATACATCAAATTTTTCGACCGAATGTGGCCTTTTCGGATAAAAGGTGCATATTCTTCTTATGAACAGACTGAAGCATTAACTTTACTCATACCCACCTCAAATTTTGCGATTTCTCGGAAACACTTTTCTCACGACATTTCGAATAAGTGTTTGTATGGTGATTGAGCAGCTAGATATGAAATTTCAATCCGATCGGATTATTAAATTTAATAACAATGGGGATATGAAATTCTAAGTCGAAAACTACCCGAACGATTCAACTCATTAACGAAATCAGTCTAAACACTAGACACGACACATAACACGCTTTCAGCAGAGGAAACTGTTGCGGAAGTGCGGAACAGTTGCCGATACTCTATGCTCTTTCTGTTGAACGCTCTGCTACTTGTCAAATACAGGGTTTTCCTTTTAAGTTGGCCTATTAGACGTTAGACTAGAGAATATTTCGTTCTGAAATTTTAGATGGAGCCTTGAGGATGAAGGAACTCTTTACCTAAAATATTTTCAAGTCGGCAGTGTTGCCACGTCTATCTCAAACGTATATCTTCTTTCTTATTTCAAATGGAACTACCTATATTTTCATTTATATATCGATTCAATACCAAATTCGCAGTATAACCATAGCATATTCCTTATACAATGGTATAACCTACTGAAAAAAAATCCTCTGCCATGCACTGTTGCCAAGCTATGCACAAATTCTTGAAATTTTTGACATTTGCATTGCCAGTTTGGAAATGCAATATCTCGATTATTTTTTATGCATTCATGTGATGCATTAAGTATTTTGATACATCGTAAGGTTCTTCGAAAATTTTGCGCCGAAAATGTCGAACTCAAAATTGAAATATTTCGAGATTTTCAAATGGCAACCCCATATTTATATTACAACATTCGATTCGAAATAAAAAATGAATGGCAGTCTCCTTTCACACTAATTATTTATTTTGGATATTTTTTGAATGAGATGAAAAACACTGAAATTCTTCGGCATTTATAGTCATGATACCTTCGACTATCGAGTATTGGCCTTTCCACAATAATAATGTTATTGGTGTGATTATTTTTTATGAAAGTGAAGTGTTGTCACAAAGTTGGTTTGTTGATAAGTTGGAAATCTGTGGTTTTCCTCGAATGAAAGGCCAAACCCTAACTATCTGAACTTAGCTATGTTTATTCAAAACAGCGAACGTAAATGGTCAAGTTTAAGAATCTCACAGATTCCAATTTAAATTTGCTTATGTTTTCGAGTATGACTAATAGTGCAATATCTGATCTAAGAAATAAGAAAAAGAATAAAAAACTAAGGTGTGATTTTCGAATGAACTACATATATCTATTTATTAACTTCAACCATTTTTTTGCAGGAGAACGAGATCACTAAACGCTCCTTCGCCTATACAACAGTTTGGACCATGTGGGAGGATAATGAAGAATTCTGCAATGGTCATGTATGTATTTCTTGTTATTATATTCTTATAATTTGAATTCCGCTGTTGGTCAAGAGTAGTGTCTGTAAATTTGAGTTAAGGTTGATAAGATCATGTTTGTAGCTCAAATGAATATGATCAATAATATAAAGAAAAATATCGATGATCGTTAAAGAGTATTATCAGTACTTCCATTCGAATTTTGAATTGGATGAACTTTACAGATGCGCAACGCACGTACTAAGAGGTGGTCGCGCAATCATCAGAGACATCTGACGCTCAGATGCACGAACTACAAGTGATCTGGCAGGAAGTCAAATAATATCGTAACATTTCCATCCTGAGTTCCAGTCGTTGAACATCGATAAGAATTCATTCTATTATTTTCCAAAAATTTCGAGCTGAATTATAAGAAACCAATTCGATAGCATAACAAAAAATGGTTAAACTGTCTCAATCTCAAATATATTTCGATTTTTGTTGAATATATTCTGGTATGAAATTTGAAAAATATTCGTTGAAATACAATACATTATAAGAATATTTAGAATAGGAAATATATATTTCAAGTAGAGAAAAAATACATTACCTCAGAAAAGAATTGGGGAGGAATATCTGCAAAATATTAACAAACAATTACGAATGAAAAAATATTACAGGCATATTTATGAAGAATTGACAAACAATAACGTTACCAAATACCAAATGAATGAAAGATGCCTATTGATTCGAGAAATAGGAAAATATTTGGAAATCATGGTGTTTTCGTTCCTTTTCCTTTTTTTCCGTGCTAGATAAATGCCGATTCTTATCCAAGAAAGAAATCAGCATTTTTCAATGAGGAACAGGACAAACAGTCTTTGAAATGGAAATCAACAGAAGTTTTTCCACAATTTCTGTAAGTAATAGTCGCTCAAGAAAAAGTGCGGAGGAATACAAGGGCTGTGTTAAAAAAATATCACTCAATTTTTGTACCTAATTATTTATTTTTTACATATCTTATTTTTTAAATAATTTCCACAATATAATTGTGCTATCAATCTCAAATCCCACATATTATTTTGAGGTAATAGTCTTAGTGCTCCACCAAAGAACGAGCGGTCAAAAGCTCCTGCTCAGGGCTTTTCTTAATTTTTTGGAAAAACCATACTGTAAGGTCTGTATTAAAAAAATATTACCAAAGAATATCAATGTTTCTATTTGAAAAACGTTAGTACCAATAGAACTTCTAAATTCACCTATTCCCATTTAGTAAAGGAATTTGTTTTGAATGGATGAAATTTTGACGAGCAGTTCATTTTATGGGACAAGTTTTAATGATGCGATAATGTGCAGGTCAAATGTACATTTGATGTGCGGCCTAGTTGAATGTAAAATTAGAATTATACAGGTTGTTTCAGAATAAGGTTCCGTGAATACAGGATCTTAATTCTCAAATGACTTTATGATAAGAAGTTTCCATGGACTATGGGTCTCTGACGCATTGTTTCTAAGATACAGGATGCTTAAATTTGAAGAAAAAATTGGTTTTTCGAAAATATTTTCGACACCGTACACAATTTTCATATTTCATCGTAGACGGTTACGAAATTCTTTAAAAGAATACTTCCAAAATCGTCTAGACACATACAGGGTGTCTGTAAACAAATGCAAGGCACTTAGGGAGATGATTCCTCGATGAAAATAAGCAGGGGTATTTCATATAAATTTTTTTCGAAATCGACCTCTCTTCCAAGCTACAGCCTTTGGAAGGCGATGACGAGTTGACAGTTTTTAATTCTTTTTAGGGGCCCTGAAAACACTGAGTCATACAACTATACATAATATAATTCATTAAGCAGATGTTAATCACACAATTTTTTTTATCTCATAACTTTATTATTAGGGGTTCAAAATAACAACCTCTTATGATTTTTTTCATTCATTATTTTCGTGGGATAGGTTTTTGAAAAATAAAACTCTCTTATGGTTTCCCATTCAATTCCGGAGAAAAAAAGTCGCTTGCAAAATTTCGATACACTCGATATTTTTCTCGAAAAAAAAATAAACTTACAAACGGTTACGATCACTGTTCATTTCATTCCATCCAGTGTTCCATATAGAATGAATATTCTAAGATATTTTTTATGCTCAAAATTGGTTTTGTCAATTATGCTTATTGATCGAAAGAAAGTTCTATTTGTGAAATTGAAATATTACGGATATAATTTTCTTCCGGAAATTAGTGATTAAACCTTCAAAATGATTTATAGAACATCTTCATCTCCTTTATTAGACATACAAAATCTTAAAATATTCATTTTACGGAACACATTAAACGATGAAATGGAATGAACAGTGATCATAACTCCTTGTAAGTTTTTATTTTTTCCTAGAAAAGTATCGACTGATCGAAATTTTGCAGGTTACTTTTTTTCCAGAATCAATGGGAAACCACACGAGAAATTTATTTTTCGCCAATCTATCCCATGAGAACAATTTTTGAACAAAAATCATAGGGGGTTGATATTTTCAACACCTAATAATAATAAAAATAATAACAAAGTTATGATCCCAAAAAAAATTGTGTGAGTAATATCTACTTAGTGCTCCATATTATGTATACTTTTATGACTCAGTGCTTCTAAGAAGCCGTATAAAAAATTAAAAACCGTCAACTCGTCATCGTCTTCCAAAGGCTGTATCTTGGGAGGGGGTCGATATGGGGGCATCTTCCAACAATATTGGTGAAATTTCATTTCAAGAGTGGCGATATGACACTCCATTTAAATAGCTGCGTAAGAAGAAGGGATTAACCAAATAATCACCAATTATTCCACTCCATGCATTAACAGAAAACTGGCCCTACTTATGAGTTTCTCTAATTTTGTGTGGATTATACTTTATCCAAAAAAATCAAAATTAGGGGACTGAGCCTTCTTTGTTTCTATTCAGACGGTTTTGGAAGTAATCAATGAATTTAGTTACTCTATCTCAACATGAAATAGCATTTTATTTTTGATCTCAGAAAGTATTAGTGGCAGGTAAAAAACTCAAGATAACATTCTCACTGTGAATTTTGTGATGATTACGAAAATAATTTTAAAATTGAAAAAAGCATTGGCTTACCATTTTTCACCAATATTTTTTCGGAAAGAAGTCTGTACGGACGAAAATGAAAAATTGTGTTCTCATAAACTACCTTAACGCAAGGGAGAATCGTATACGGGGTCGAAAATATTTTTCTAATCCCAACAGCCCGAACCAAGAAATAATGCGTCAGAAATCCATAGTTCATAAGAACTTTATATCAGAAAATCATCTCAAGGATTCAGAATTTACGGAAACTTATTCTGAAACATCCTGTATTTGGGGAATATACATGTATAACTATAGTTCCCAGCTGTTCAATATGGTGAAATATTGCTCTACCAACATAACAATTACTATTGTTAAATCGATAAATTCCAGTCACTCAATTGGAGATATCTTATGTTTTCCGTGATTTAATTGCAACCATGGAAATTGATTTATATTAATTGATTGATTTGACCATAAAACAATAATGTTTTGTGGGATGGTGGTTTCAACGATAGGATTAATCATGTATAAAAATAAAAATTATAGGGTGGTGCTGGCGGTATTTTATGATTTCGATTATCCTGAATCCATTCAGCGTAACGTTGAAAACGATAAAACTTATATTCATCATGGATAATATAATTCGAAACGAAATTATTTTATACAAGGATGCGTCAATATTGAATTGTGAAACACTGACGATTACCTACTAAAAATATCGTTCTCTAATTTTGTGGCGAATCAGTTGATTAGGCCATATCGTGTAAAGTGAAATCTTGCGATAAGTTCCAAATTTTAATGGTTATATTTTTTACACCCTGTATGATAAGGTTTTAGAAAAAACAAATTTGGATACCTCGAATATTAAGCAAAAAAAAGATACTTCTGTTCATTGTCGATAAAACCAACCGTTTTCGAGAAAAATCAACTTTTATTTTGAAAAACATGGTCAGTTTTATAACCGTTAGTAAAATAGTTGAAATAGAATGATAATTTTTTTTAACATAAGAGTTGATTTTCTCTAAAACGTTTCATTTTATGAACAATGAACAAAAGTACATTTTCTTCAGCTTAACGTTCAAGATATTCAAATTTGTTTTTAACTCCTTATCATACATGTTGTTGTATGTCTGCGTGTACGGACGTGTTGCTTACAATATTTTTTCGGTAACCGTTTATAGAATAATACTATAGCAGCAGACTTCAATATTTTTTGCGGATTGCCATAAGAAAAAAGCATGCAAACTTTAGACAACTAATTTAATATAACTCTGGTAATGATCAACTGCTATTATCAAAATCAAATTCACTTCCGGCATAGTCCCGGAAGTACGTAGTTTTCGGGCTAGACCAGGAAATATCATTTCCTCAAAGAAAAATCCGAAAAAGTTCTTACTTTCACAAAATTTCTGCAGGCTCTGGTTAACATTATATTCACGGTCTTAGAATTGGAAAAAAAATTCAATCGTAATCCGTCAAATTTTTATAAATAGAAATTCAAGTCATTGTGTTGAGTTTTTGTGAACCAATTATGTTTTTTTTAAATTTTTGACAAAAAAACAGATAAAAGTATATCTTTATGATATATAGGTATATTGTTAGAAACGTCTGAGAGCTATTAAGTCAAAACTAAATTCGGTCGAAAATATCAAGAATATTGGAAGAAATATTCCATGTATCTGATTGCGTGAATATTTTCCCGATAAAAATTTCCACTTGGAAAATATGAGTTCAAAAATTTTTATTTCATACTGATACATTATTGTCGGAGACTAGATGACTGGTGTGAAAAAACCAACTTTCAAGAAGGCGGCGAGACAGTCGAGTTAGTTGTCATTTTTGAGAGTTCATGTATGTCAGATTTTGTAAAATGGAAAAAGTGT
The DNA here is from genome assembly GCA_013421045.1 of Propylea japonica. Classification (NCBI taxonomy): domain Eukaryota; kingdom Metazoa; phylum Arthropoda; class Insecta; order Coleoptera; family Coccinellidae; genus Propylea; species Propylea japonica. Next base: position 28,753,358 of record CM024247.1, read on the forward strand.
ATCTGTAGAATCTGTAGGAATATATTCATGAACTCATCTTCTCCATTATTTTATTGAAGAACCTTCGTAAACCGGAAGAAGCGGGTAGCTTCTTTTTTGGTTACGAACGAAACATTTGGCGACCGTGACAGGACGATTTTACGTTGGAGAAGAACTTTGCGATTAAGGATTTTGTGACTTTGGACGATTTGGAGGTTTGACCGAGTTTGCTGCACAAATTTTTACCCCGTTCCAGAGATTTTGTGAATTTGGACGGTTTGGTGGTTTGACCGAGTTTGTTGCACAAACTTTTACCACGTTCCAGAAGTGTTTTATATCCTTTAATCGAAAATTGGTTAGTGAATATGGCCAACGAGAAGAATTTTAAGAAAAGCCGGAAAGCCGTTCGGAGCATATTCACAAAATACATAAGTGAACTTGATGGATTGTTTAGTGCTGAGCCCGTGGATATAGTGTCGGTGGAAATTACATATGAACTTTTAAGGTCAAAATCCGATGAGTTGAAAATATTGAACAATCAAATCTATGAACTTGTGTTAGACAGTGCCTCGGAGGAAGATTTGATTCGTGAAATTGAAAGCTGTGAGGAATACAACAAGAAGTTTGTCTCAGCAAGGTTTAAGTTTGAAAAAATACAAGGTGAGTCAGCTACAGCAGCTAGCATCTGCAGCCATAATATTCCCAACCATTCATCGGAAAAAACGGATATGCATAAATTTAAGTTGCCTGAAGTAGAATTCAAACATAATATGGGCAAAATACCAAACCTAATTATTCGATCGGATGTGGTGATGACGACTCTCAATTTGCTTGTCAAGGATGTGTCAATTAGCGATTTATGGGAACTTGAGACTATTGGCATAAAAGATCCTTCAGACAAACTTAGCAAGGAAGAAAATGCCAAAGCCGTTAGGAAAGCATTCATTCAGACGGTAACAAAAAATGAAAATGGACGTTATGAGGTTCAACTTCCATGGATTGACGGCCACCCTGCACTTCCAACAAATTACAAAATTGCCCAAAAAAGGTTGATAAATACGGTCAGCAAGCCGAAAAAAGATGGAATTTTTGAGCGATATAATGAAGTTTTCGGAGAACGGGAGAAAGAGGGTATAATCGAAGTAGTTGGACCATCCAAACAAGTTGACTGTAACAAAGGTCACTATTTGCCGCATCGACCAGTTTTAAAAGAAAACAGCGCTACCACCAAGATCAGCCCAGTATTTGACGCATCAGCACATGAGACAGAGGGGCCTGTACTGAATCACTGTTTCCAAAAAGGGCCAAACTTGATAGGGTTGATTTCGTCGATGTTGCTCAGTTTCAGGGAAAATAAAAAGCACGATAGAAGGACTATCCTATGAACTTTTGATTTTATTGCTTTTCAGACACTTGTCTCCTTTGTCTGTGAAAAATGTGTCTTTGTCCACACACATTTTTCAGGTGGGAGTATGTCGGAGACTAGATGACTGGTGTGAAAAAACCAACTTTCAAGAAGGCGGCGAGACAGTCGAGTTAGTTGTCATTTTTTGAGAGTTCATGTATGTCAGATTTTGTAAAATGGAAAAAGTGTATCTGTAGAATCTGTAGGAATATATTCATGAACTCATCTTCTCCATTATTTTATTGAAGAACCTTCGTAAACCGGAAGAAGCGGGTAGCTTCTTTTTGGTTACGAACGAAACAATTATAAGGGAATAAATGCTCAGTTACCGTAACTATAAACAATGGGTACGTTCAGAAGCACTCAACTGTTGACAACAGTTGAGTAAGTTGAAAAAGCGATAGCGTTCAGCAAAAACGCTGACAGAACGATGTTTCTCAGCAGCTGTCGATTTATGGCAGCTGTAAAAATTTGCGCTTTGGAACTCATCTGACCGCTGAGACATGCGCATATACCTATTTTGTGATTTTTTTTATGTTTAGGATTTTTAGTTGAAGTTTAGTATTGTTGTGTTCTGCGAGTTGAAGTTTATTAAGGAGTATTTTGGTTATTCCAATACACTTCAATTTATAATCTGCAAGTACAATAGCAAAAAGTTTCTCAACTGGGTATAACAAAATAAGGTTATATATCATGATATGTCAGATTTGTAAATCACTCAGCGAAGCGTTCAGAAAACTTTCATCCGCTAAAACTCAACTCTACTCAGCTGATTTTCGCTTTATGCCAACAGTTGAGTGCTTCCGAACGTACCCATTGTTATAACTCTCTTAGGAGTTAAGCTAGGTAGTTATAAATCTTCAACTCCCTCTAAAGTGTTCACAAAAACAAACCGACAGTTGTCGAATTTACCACTAAAATTGTTACACGAATTGCAAGGATTTTTTATTGAACGGTTATCACTGTTAATGACTGTATTCAAACATGAAGTTTCCCTTCTTTCATGCCAGCCAACATTCTTGCAGTTATATCGTTCAATTCCGTGCTGTCGACCAAATACCCTTCTGCCGTTCTGCCACCGTTGAGCTTCGCCAGCCACCATGTCTCTTCAATGTTGTCATATTTGCTCCTGCATTGACCAAGTTAGACATATTTGAATTTTATTTTGAGTGGTCAAATTCAATTCTGTCCGCGGAGCCATGTCAAAACTCTTGAAAGGATTGTCTTAAAATTTTCAGGGTAGGTTCGGTTCCTAAGTGCCACTCAAATTTTTGTTCCTCAATGTCTCGGACAGAAAAAAACCTATAGAGATGAAATTTTGCGGCCCCATTTAAGATACTCATCGGAAGCCTCATAGCCCTTATTTTGTGACAAAAGTGTTAACAGCACCATGGAAAATTCAATCGGAATATTAAAAAGAATAATTCATATATTTCCACAGAAAAATATCCGACTCGAGTGAAATCTATTTTGAGGGTGAAGAGTCGTGCACCACTTCAATAATAGAATTCAATTTTCTTCAATATTATTTAACATTTTGATTGATTCGGAATTCATCAATTCGATCGAGTTGAAATTTTGCATTTAAATGTTCAACACCACATCAAAGCAGTACAGCAAAAATTTTTGGGATTTCCGTTAATACAACCATCGAAAAGTAATATAAAAAAAATCTGATATTCCTTTGAAATAACTCCGAGAAATCATAACTATCAAATTTGGATATTTTTAGTTATTTTTTACATATTTCATTTTTGAATAATTTCCAGAATATAATTCCGATCGTGCTAAGATTTTTCATTCATATTTTTAGTATCGAGCTCAAATCCTAGAAACAATTTTGAGGTTTTAGTCTTATCGCTTCACCAATGAACGAGCTCTCAAAAGCACCTGCTTTGGACTTTTCTTAATTTTATTATCAAATAACACAATAAGTAAAAAAAGTTTTGATATCTCAATGAAGAAACGATTTTGTTCAATTTTAATGATGAGTGGCAGAAAACTAAACATCAAAATAACAAACATTCTTGTCTTCACTGTCTCACATATAAACAAAATACCCAGTCGATATTTTCTGCACGATGATAAAAGTAGAAGATACGAATAATCTCCATTCGATAAAAACGCAATAGACATTATCACCGAAACACGCGTTCTATCTTCCTTCTCTATCAAATACTCTTCTATCGAGCACATGTATCGGAGAGACAGCTCATAAACAAATGATTGCATTTTAAGTTCAGCTTTTAGCTCATTTACACTTTACGCCACTATCATCGATAACCCGGCGAAGGCTGAACGTTTGAACGATTCAAACAGTTTCACATCGTCCGGCCCGCGAACTATACGATTCCGAAACCGCTGAACCGAGTTCTCGAGATTCTGTTTGCGGTAAACAGAACGCAGTATGACACCTTTGCGATCGCATTCTCCGGCCAGAAAAACCGTCAGATGAGTAGACGATGAGCCTCCATTGCGCTTCGCTCCGAGATCTGACGTTTTTCGAAAATAATCCGAGGGTGCCGGGTCTGTTCGAAATGGTGGCCAAGGGCGACGTGATCTGCGCCCAACTGGAGCAGATGCGGCTGGACAAGTTGAAGTCGAAAGAGGACATGACCAAACGAGACGACATCGATTTTCGGAATAATAACGTGAATGGTTTTCCGAAGGAGGAAAGCGAAGTGGATAGGGTGAAAAGTGTGTCTCCCAACCGGCAGTACAGGTTAATATTGATTTCATTTATTATTCAATGATCACTTATTTGTTTTAACCGTTAATGGCTACTTTAATCGAAACTGTGTGGGAAACTTATAATTTTGTATTTTTGTATCATTTCACTATTAGATGAGAAATTTGTTGCGTCTCTCTGAAACTGTATTTACGTACAGGGTGCCAATAATTAGTGATCCCTGAACTACAACTATTTACACTTAGATCTGAAGAAAAATGAAAAGCACATTGCTGTGATCGTTTTTCTAGAAACTCATCATGCTTTATCTTCTTTTGTTTTGGAGTTATAAACCAAAACTCACTATGACCAATTTCAAATCTGGTCATTCCTGGTATCCGTTCCTGTTTGTGCTATGACCTTGAATCGAAAACATTAAGAAAAAATTTTTTCGATAGCAATCCAGGGGTTTCCTCCCTTTCATTACAAAAACTTTCGCAATTGATCGATTCTTACTTGAAAAAATGTAATCGCCGAATAAGGAGTGAAAAATTGAATATACCGGAAATCATTCGTTAAACAAATGTCATGAAATTATTCACCAGAATAGAATACTAAAAAACCTTTTCTGTCGATTTCAAAATAAAAGCTCAATCAAACCAAGAAGATATTGATCAATAATAACCCATTTCAGAAGCAATACGAGTTATGTTACAACTCTACTAAAACTTCATCTACTGAAATTTTTATTATGTTCAATGTATCTGTTATACAAAATAATAATGTATTTCAATCAAGAATTTATGCTCTATTCATAATGCGCTCGACGGAAAAGATTTTGTGGTCAACTCCTTTATTAAACTAGAGAGTTGATTAAATAACTACTCCTATGGTGAGAGGGACCACTCCTGGCAGGCTCGCGACATTTCTGTCTTCGTGTCTGAGGAGCTGAGTCTCTGTAGAATGATGCGGGTGAACAATGGGCCACTAGGCCTCAGTTCGGCCGGTAAGGCACCGCACAGAGAAGAAGAAGAAGAAATAACTACTCCAACAATATTTTTGTTCTTTCCAGTTGAAAACCGATTGAATAAACCGTTCCACAAAACAATCCAGTACACTTTAATTAAACCTCTTTTTCAAAGTATTCACTTTAAGCGAAGTGAATCCACTGACAAAATTCAATAAATCTTCTGTGATATATATTTTATATGGTATTCCATATTTGTAACAAAATTTTTGGTCAGTGGGTATTTGAAGGGGTGCTTAATACTCCTAGAACAGAGTTTTTGAAATACAAAATTTCAGGGTTGAGTTGAATTTCGCAAACCAAATGATTGATTCTAAATACAACATATTTTCACCGATTTTCAAATTTGACATATTTTTCAGAAATGTTCAATGATTTTTACTTTGACCAAATAAGTTCATTAATCGCTCGATTATAAAGGGGTCGATTACATGATTTTTATGTCGACCACATTATGAATTGAGTGAACATTCTTGATTGAAATACAGGGTCTCTATAAGTATAAGTGATTGTAACAGCGCAGTTGGCTTTGAATTATTATTTGCCGCTACAGAATAAGGGTACCAAAACTATTTTACACGACAGAACATAAAACTATATATTTCATTGTTTTGCAGGTTAGGCCACAGAAATATAGGTACTATTTTACAGTATATTTCTATGGGATGGGTGGTCGAATTCTGTGGCTGTAATATAGGTAATCAATGTCAAAGATAGATAAAGATAAATATAGAGAGAGAGATAGATAAATGTGTTGAGTTTGCTTAGGAAGCGGCACAATGAGAATTATCTTAATCCAATTGCGCTGTACAATCATTTATAAAGACCCTGTACATCCTTTTTTTTACAAAACATAAATTCTACATAATATAAATTTCAGACAGTTGTAACATTACTTATACTGGTTCTGAATTCTTTATCTTCGGTTGCCAATGACAACAGTAAAATTGTTGAAATTGAGCAAAAAATGGGTTATTATTTATCCATTTCGTATACGTAAAACGCACCCTTCATTTTTAAGTCGACAGAAAATAATGATAATTAATCAAAAATAAATATTGGACGATTTTACCTGTTATTTTGGGCTACAATACCATTATTTTATTTATTTTTTCGAGTGATTGTGTTTAAGGATGGCCGTCTGGAGACAATTTCATTTTATCGCATTATTTACGCATACGTTAACACAATAGGAAAGTTTTATACAATTTTCCACTCAATATTTGGAAATTTTTGTTTCTTGAGGGTCCAATAATATTATCCTGAATTGAGGAACTTGTATGGAAAGATAATGGGCTAGAAAAAAATAAAAATTGATAATACGAGCATTTGCATACATATAATCTTCGAGATGACTATAATGTACATATTCAGTTATCAAACACGTCGAAAACTTGAACTTGAAAATAATTTCATACTATCTTCCTTTTTGAATGTCACCTCGAGTAATTCGGAAATGAATTTGTATGAAAGTATAATAAATTGATATAATTATTACAGTTGAATAACTTATGCTTTCCTCTCAACATTGTTAAAATATTCACATAGTCCTCAAAAACAAATATTTACAGCGATTAATTAGAATATAACAGCTAGAATGAAGGTCTTTACCAATTCTTCTATTAAAATACGCTTATTCGCGAATCTAATTTACAAGTTATTTAGGAATTCTTCTTCCTGAACATTCAACCAAGAAATTTAATGGTTTTTCAAGAATTCTTGGTGTTTCGAAAGGAAATTCCAATCTCATGAATATTCTTGACTGTGATTAGGAATGTGACACTGTCAATTAAAGCTATTGTTGGACAAAACATGAACTTTCAAATACGGAGCAAGAGGTGACATTAAACTCTTTGTAAAGTAAGCTATGAATATTTATTTCATGGAACAATACGAATTTTATTGGTGGCTTTAATCACTTTTTGTCCAATTCTGAAAAAAAGATGGGATTAATTTTTTAATATCTTCGCCTTTGTTTCCAGTATGCTTCTTGAGTTCATTGTCGCTTCTGTAGAGTATACCTAGTGCTTAAAAACAAAGTTTCAATGATTTGGAGCTGATAAAAGACCTCATCAAAATAGGTGAAACATTTTATATGGTCAGGTTAGGTTAGGTTATCGGTTTTCGAATTAACTTTATTAATGTAATCAATATGATTTTCATTTTATTTCATATTTCGGAGGATTATTTCACCTGAACCTTCAATTGAATACATTAAATATAAATAAAGTGAAAACACTGGACCAGACAAAACTAGTATACAAAATGAAAAATAATTCATTGAAGACACAAGCCTGTTTAACGAAAGGAATGACTACAATGTTGGAAGTAAACATTTGTTTTCTGATTCTATATGAAAAGGCTGTATCGAAAATATGCATTATAATTTGTTTATAAATAAAATTTTTTATAGTCGAACTTACATAATCGATTTCAATAAATATTCAACCTCAAAATAAAAGGATAGTTTAACGTGTACGAAATTGAACATTAATGACCCACTTCAATGTTCAATTTATGCCTATTTCAATGTGAAATTGTCATGCGCAACCGAACACAAAGCATTCAGAAGCAATACGAGTTATGTCCATGTCCATGTACTGGAACATACGAAATACAAATTTTATTATGTCAAATGTATGTCTTTTGCAGAATGAGAATGTAATTCAATCAAAAATCCATCCTCAATTCGTAATGAGGTCGACGAAAAAATCTTGTGATTATTTTTTTTACTTATCTTGCGACTAATGACCTAGTTGATTGAATAACTTCAAAATGAATATACACTTTTCAATCAGTTCCAATTCATGATATGAACTATTACATTACATTACATTAACTTTTATTGAATCTAGTGTTAGGTATGGAATTGAAAAAATTTATAACAAATTTTTCATATGAATTCTCGAAATTAAACAATTCGAACCTCATCAAGATCATCAAGGATTACAATATTCAAATATTGTAAAAAGTAAAACTTACTTTTCCAAAAAAAGCTTTCCTACATTCTGCATTCTGTGATACAGTTGTGACTCTCCACAATGATAAAAATTTATTGTCTTTCTGTTTTTGAATCATTTGAGAAAATCTTAGCGCATCTAATTATGAAAGCGATAGTCCACTTTTTAATATGGCCCCCATTTATTCATCAGGATTAGTATTATTTCGGAAATGTCTATATTCTGCATCTGAAATCAAAACATAATATCATTATTTATTGAAACCCGTTCTCGGTTTTATTCAATACACTACTGACGCGTACCAAAAATTCATTTTATGATGAAAACAGTATGCGAAACTTTCTTATTCGCACTGTTAAGTCCGAATTTTGAATCATAAGTATACGCAGGATGAATAATGAAGATAAAATTCATGAGACTAGTTTAGATTAACGATGCAAATACCTCACATAAATAACAAAAAACGCAAAGGAGAAAATGAAAATAATAAGTTGAAAGTCCTCACCTGCTTATCGGTTCGACATTAGTTCCATTTGGATAGGAAGTATCTGAAATTGTATTTTTATCATATCTATATATCAACAATTTGTTAATTCGATTTCGATTCGAGTGTTTCTCAACAGTGATCTTGAATCGTCGAGCAAGACAGGAAGCTAGATTGAAGATTTCGTGTTACCATCGACAATTGCGTATAACTTCCTTCTACACTGCTAGTAGCTAGTGCCATTGTATAAGGATCCTTATACAATGCTAGTACATGATAAAGATATATTCTGAATTCGAATGTGATGGTGACATTTATTTTTTATCATCTAATACAGGGTGTTTCATTGGGAAACGGAAAAAAGTGGAGGATCAATAAAGCACCTCTAGGTGGTTTCGAATATACTATAATTTATGGGTTTCATATTGAGATACAGGCTGTTTTATCGATTAGGCCGATTTCTTTGAGTGGCCATAACTTTCGAACCACGCAGAATATTTTTATGATCTTCGGTACGAACATTATTCTACCTCTACAGAAGCGACCTAACTATCTGTCACTTGAGAAATCGAGGTCCGAATTAACAAAAATTGTATGTAATTGTAATATGCCTTCACATCCCAAAAACAACACCCTCTATTTTCGAATTCTTGAAATACGGTTGATATTTTGAAACAGCACAAAAAACTGAAGCCAACTATGTACTTTTCGTTTTCGTTCTCCGTCTATTCTATCATTTTACCTTTGCATTTCAGGTTTATGCATTTTGAGAATAAAAATAGAGTATAGGAGTGGGAGTCAGACATTTTGAACAATATTTCATTCAATCACTCTTAATGGAATTACAAAGTTAGACAGATTTTATATTTTTTTCTATAGAATTGCATTTGGAGCCGATATGCAGATCCAAAAATGTGTATTTGAATTTTTCGTAGTATTGGCAATTTCAAACCTCTCTGGAAGATTCCGATCACATTTTCCGTTGAATTCATTAATTCAGGTCTTATTATCTTTTTCCTTCTACTCAATTTTTTCCAATCTCAAAATGAGGTCTCCGATATGCAAACTTGTTATTCTGAAGTAATTTCGAAAAATAGTGCAAAGTTTTCCTAATTTAATTCCTAAGTTATGAATTCAGGAAAAAACTGTGGGTTTTTTCGAAATATCTTCAGAATAACAAGTTGGCATCAAACTGGTCTCATATCGCAGATCTTATTTTAAGATTGGAAAAAATTGAGTAGAAAGAAAATGAGTTATAATAATTGATCCAGAATTAATTGATTCTACAAAGTCTGATTAAAATTATTTCAGAGAAATTGATATCATCTCCAAAAATTGGAATATGCCGAAAAAACGGTAATTTTTAATGGCCGAATTTCAGAGATTTATGCGTTTCTAGTATGTGTTGGGCTGTTTTCTTCAAAACACATAAAGAGTGACAGATTTGAAACAAGTCTTGCTATTTTCTATGATGCACAATTATTTTCAAAGCAGAAATATTCTGCAAAAAAGTTTCGAAAATACCAATTGTGACGTAAATTGCCCTTCATTGCGATTTTCTAGGGAACTTTATATATGTTTTTTTCAGTGTAGCTTCAATATTCTAAAAATTTTAATACGATGAGAACAAGATACATTGTTCTCAGAATATTTAAATTTGAATTTTTTCAAATTCAAACAAGTGCGCAAAAGCTTTCAACTTCATTCCAGTGTATCATATATTGAGCCGAGAGTGATTAAGAATCCGAAGTCAAAAACATTTTTTTTAGGCTAACCGTTTTCATTCAAATTCAAAGACGAGAAGAATTTGTAGGGAAGGCGCTGAGCCGAAATAGGTTCATTAATGGGCAAAATAGTTCCGGGGTTAAAACGAAACTGATCGTTCGCTTCATACTTGTTGAACATTTTTCATCGAATTGGAAAAGAAAATTTAAACACTTGTCTTCGTTCACAAAATATAATACTCATTACGACTACATGTTTCGGATTTTATCCCATTATAAAAACTAAAAGTTACTAATATAATACACGAAGATATCAGCAAACAATAAATATTCATACTAGAGATAAGCGAAAATTCAATTGATCATTAACATTTGGCAGGTTGTTTTCAGAGCTGAAGATATTTATGAAGCTTATAAAAGATCCGAGCTTCTGCGTTTTTCACCTTCATGTGATATTTCTAACCTTTTCAAAATCTACAGAATGGTTACAAGTAATGAAATAATCAGAAGAAAAAATAGTGGATACGCTCCGAAGAAATCACTTCTGATGTTCTTTAACTTAAGACAACGACCTGCTTGACCTATTTCAAAAACAGAATATTCTTTGTGAAACAATATATATTTCAGAGAAAGAAATCTTCTTCTTTCTCTGAGATATACATACTTACAATCATTTCAAACAGGAGTTGTGTAAAAGTTGTTTAATTTGTTTCTATTATAGTGCGGGGGCATTTTGTATTTTGTATGATTGCTTTCTATTATATTTTTAATTTGTTTTCCTACCTTAACTCTGTTAGTTTCGTATTTATCGTCATTGAATAACTCTTGACTCTTCCTATACATGTATAATGTCTAAAAGGATTCAATAAATTTATTATTATTATTATAATTTGCAATATTTACGGTCGGCCGGAAGGAATAACAGCGAAAGTTGAACATTCCGGGGTAGTTTCAAGATTTAAATATAAAAGTTGAACTGATGAATGAATGGAACGATACCGGTAGTTCTCGTGATATAAAAAATTTGAATTACTGCTATCCAAATATGAACAAACGAGCAAAAGCTTCCCGTCAGGCCTTTTTCAATTGTTTTTGTTTCGGAGCATAATCGACCTCTGTTTTATTCAGACCAATAATTACAATCGATCTGAAACAATACATTATTTACCGAACGTTTGTTTTAATAGTACGTTACCCTCTTCAACTACTTAAAATGATAGTTAAATCATTACGTTCGAATAGACGCCGATCATTAAAATTCTTACAGACGATTCGGTAATATTGGAAGTCTACTATTCATGATATTCAAGAATAATAAATCCGACGATCGTTATATCGCATCATCGATATGGAAAACAGCTAGCAAAACCATTACTGCAACGCATGATCGTACCTGTTTATTCCGCCACGTGCTTAGTAAAATGTAAAATAAATGACACCCAGAAGGAGCTGTTTCAACTTTTTTTTTGTGGAACATACAGTACAACAAGAAAAAAAACCGATTGAAACTTGAGTAAAAAACGAAGTGTTTCCAATTTTTTCAATGAATTTATTAATGATGTGTTTTACCACTGCGATTATCCATACACTTCCCTAGCCCCTACACGTGTTGAAATTGATGCAATAATAAGACGATCTATTTCTTCTTGGGGTATACTGAAGGGTTTTTTGCCATTTTTCAATACAAATGATCGGATGTTTATTTCATTATAAGAAGAAGCTATGCCGTTAATAGTGGAAAATAACATCAGACAATGACCACCAATTTCTAATGAAATTTTCCATAACCAAATCGCAAAGTGGCTGCCGTATGTCCTCGATAGCCTCACGATTTCCATCTTTGAGGTCTTGAATCGACGATGGGCTATTGGCTTGGACCTTCTCTCTTCACGTGGCCCCAAATGAAGAAGTCTCAAGGTGTTAAATCAGAAGATCTCGGTGGCTAATTGAAATCACTTCTTGGAGAGATAACAAGGTCCGGAAACTTTTTCCGCAAAAGATCAATGGTTTCGTTGCTTGTGTGGCATGTAGCGACGTTGTTGATGATCGGCCGGCTTGAGTTCTTGTGTTAACTGAACTTCATAAGCCTTAAGACCCAAATATTTATGCAAAATACAGTGTAATGACGTTTGTGAAATGCCTTATTCCAAAGAACGACGAAAAATGGACAAATCTGGGTTTTCTTCCATACTTTCGGCTACAGCAGCATATTCTCGGCTGTTCTTGAGCGACGTGCACGGGTTTTATTCTTCACATCACTAAATTGTCCCAACAGTTCGAAGTTTTCCACCAATTTCTTCATTGCGGTCCGACAAGGTGCTCCACGACGACCCAAAAATGTTCGAGTTTTACGAACCTTCCCTGCCAAATTTTCACCATTTTTAAAGTGAATTTCAATAATTTCAATGCGTTCTTGAAGCCTGTATCGTTCCATTTTTATTAATGACGTAGTTTCGAGTAGTTTCAAATGTCAAAAAATGACCGCTTCAAAAGCCACATCTACGGAATAGCGGGCTATTCAAAATAACACCACTTATTGGAAAACCCTTTATATCACGCTAACTGTAGTTCATGTCTCAGAGCTGCCAAAGTCCGTGGGGTCTGAGGTAAATTTATAAACCTTCTACTCATACTCATGATGTCCAGAGATGCTCTATGGCGAACGATCGGGGAATCTGGGTGGCCATGGCAAAAGATCCACATAGGTCGCTTCAAAAAGGTTCAAACTTACTCTGGTCAAGCACAATCTTATATTAGATTATTAGATAAAATTAGATTATCATTACTTATCTTGCTGAAATATTGGATTCTCGAAACGGTTTAGGTAAGATAGAACATATCACTCCACTATTTCTCGAAGGTAACGCAGCGGTATCATGTTAACTTGACTTTGCACATAAAACTGTGCATGTGCAAAGCACCCCATACCATAACGCCTACTGTCCTGTGTACATGACGCTCAAAATCAAACTAAGGTTCACGTCTTTCTCCCTGAACTGAAGTCGTATAACCCTTCTTTGGCCATCATGTACTTTAAAGGAGAATCGCGATTCATCATGATGCCATTCCACATTCTAATGTTGACGTTCTCTGCAATCGTTGCCGGCGATGCTCAACAGTCAGAGGTAACACAAGATGGGGCCGATATTGCTGCAGTCCAAAAGACTTTATCTGGCGGTAAACCGTTCGAACAGTTACAGGATAGCCTTGTTTTCCTAACCACTCATTAGACAAATATCGAGTTGTAGCAAATCGGTCTCTTATATCCATAAGTCTAAAAAGTCGATCTTGAATTTTATTTGTGCCCTTTTGACGTCCGGTGCCTACTCTTCTCAATTGTGGCCATTACCACATCACGCTTGACAACAGTTGTTGGATTTCTGTTCGTACGGTTAGCAACTTCTCGAAAGATCAACCCCACCTCCCGTAGATCAATTCCAATAATAAGTTAATAAAATTTGCAAACAATGACTACAATATCAAAGTAGCAAACAATGTTTACAAGAAGGAACCTTCACGATTTTTTCCCCAAATTTTGATCATATACTTTTTGCTACACTATCTATATTTTACGAGAAAAAATAAATTTAATCAGCTCCTCCTGTGTGTTGCATTTTTTTTGTCAGTTAGTATATTCCATTCCATGACTGTTTGGGAGACTAGCAAGAATTGATATGTCGCATCGTCACAGGGTAATTTATCACCTTGGTTGAAATTGGGCTCAAAGTACAATACATGTTACAATTACATATGCACATTTCTAATTAAATATAATGACCCTCACGCTTTAGATGCAGCTCTTGATATCGTTTTTATCGTACTATTGCAGGTTATTATAATTGAAATAATCATTTCAGAAAAACTCCTAGTACGTAATACAAGGTGTCTCCAAAGAAAGTTCATGATAATTTACATCAAGAGTTATGTCAATCAGAAGTCAGGCTCTTGAGAATTCAGTCACTATAGCGCATTCCTCGGAAGCCTTTCCAACAAGGTGATGCTCGACCCCTTTTCCCTATTCAAAAATGAGAGCTGTTAGGAGTTGCGGCTAGAGGGGTAGTGATATCAAACTCATTTGAACACCCTTATTTGTCCCACTTTCAACAAAATTTGACCTATCCGAGCGTTTTTTCGTTATTTCATCCCAAAGCTCAAAATTCGGAGTGGAAAGTTATGGATGGCACACCCTGTATGGAGAAACGGTAGCCAAACTGTTCCGGTTTTTTCTTTATGTAACTTCTAATTGAAACGATACAATAAACGATTAAGAGTCGAAAGATGAATATTTATCACATGATATCGTTGATTATGATTCAATTATCGTGCGACTCTTAAATATAGATGAAAAGCGAGAAACATGTACGTTGATGCAATAATTAAATAATTATGAGATACCTAATTGTTTGAATTCGTAAACCTTTTCGGTTTTATACCAATAGTTCAGCAACTCGTTTGCTACAAAATGAAATTATCAGACAACATGAAAATTGAACGAAATATTCCTTATTCAACCAGTTTCTATCTTCAACCACAATTGAAAATTTCGCATAATTCTTTAAGTAAAAAATAATATTAATCTATTTATATTAACAAGTATCAAATTCATTATTCGGAGCTAGTTAACCTAACGTTCAAAGTACTAACATGGAGGTAATATCATCCTGAACATCTATGGAAAGCTATTTCGCCCTATTGGGGCTCATCAGTATGGAGGATAGCTCTGGAGAATATCAGTGGATGGACCTTTTACTTCACGATCTAGCATATTCCTAGAACAATATGCCAGATCGTGAAGTAGAGAACCGTACAGTGCCTCATATCGTTGATAGTTGATAGTTTAGTTTGATAGTTTACAGAGGGGTTACAGTCCACTGCGACCTTAAGGTCTATTGTGCCCCCTTACAGAGCTGTTCTGGCCAAAAACCTTCACAGCTCGCCTTCCAGTTCCAGAGATCTAATGAAATCTAGTAACTGTGAAGACTTCAACGAGGCTAGTTCCTCACTCTTACAAGTTTCTTGTCCAAGGCATTTCCTCCTCAGGCTCGTAATGCCAAGGCATTCCGTGACTAGGTGAATGGGGTTTTCTTCCTCCTCCCCACAGAACCTACACTCATATCGTTCAGAGCAATTCGCCGAAGAACCCCAATAGGGCGAAACAGGACATAATGGATGATATTACCTCCTTGGGGCTCATAAGTATGGAGAACATCTCTGAACGATATGAGGCACTCTAGGATCTTTTACTCCACGATCTGGCAAATTGTTCTGCGTATGGGGAAGTTCTACTAAGCGATACGCCCTCTGTTGTTTTTATGTGTGCAAATAATAGTGTAGTCTTCAATTTTCACTGTTTTGAGTTTTGGAATACTTAAAAAATCAGGCCAATTCATAATTCGTTCCTGTACAATAATTAGAACAGTAATTGCACTTATTGTTTTAAAATCAAACAGAGATTGATATATTATTATTAAATAATAATAAAGTAGAGATTGAGTTCACTTGAGCTTCTAGAATATATTTACGCCTCAACTAGTAATTCGGGGATTTTTGTTGAACATGAAGAGGTGCTGAATGCAGATCATATTATTGTGTGTGGTAAAACCAGAAGCAGTCCTAACAGTTCAGAATATGATAATTTTCATGAAGGCAAATCACAAGGATAATTCATAGGAGAGTTTAAAATTCATTTTTATTAATCTTCTTGAGGTGAAAATAAAACGTCAAAAAAAAGCAAATTACAGTTTCCTCAAAGAACCTTTCTTTGTATTTTAACTAGTTGCATCATTACCCACACTTATATGCAAATATAGTGATTATTGTAGAATTAAGAGTAAATAAATATATTCATCAATTCATTTTTCATATTTTAACTTATTTCTTGCAACGGGTAACACCTTCGAGTGCTAAAATTCCTCGATTTTCGCTTGAAGTTTTACAACATATAATAATATGATTTGCATTCAACACCTCTTCTCTTCACATTCAACATGAGTCCCTGAATTACTCGTTGTGGCTCCAATGTATTCCAGAAACTCAAGTAAACTCAATCTGCTTGATTTTAAACAATAACTGAACGTTATATCCAAATTATGGTTCAGGAACGATCTAAAGAGAATCTTTCCACATACCTCTTCTGCTCTCATAGAAGATGTTATGGAATATAAAAGTCTATTTCAATGAAATAAGCTCTTTCAACAAAAACAAAACATGAATTGGCACAAATTTGTAAGTATTTCACAACTCAAAACAGTGAAAATTGAAGACTACACTACCATTGGCCCACATAAACAACTGATCGTACTATCTGAGGAGGATTCGAATTTCAATCAACAGAGGTCGTATCGCGTAGCAGAAGTTCCCAATATACCAGATCATGAACTAAGGGTCTAAGATTGCCTCATATCGTTCAGAGCTATTCTCCATACTGATGAGTTCCAATAGGGTATAACAGCTGTCTATGGATGCTTTGGATGATATTCCCTCCTTGTAGGTTCGCAACAATAGCTCCAAAGTATCAACTTGATATTGGTTGATATCAATCGATTAATATTATTTTCTAATTTCACAGTTAACAGTTATGCAAGATATTCAATCAAGGATGAAGATAACCAAACTGGTGCATTTATATGAACAGGTAAATAATCCGAACAAATTCCGACCATCTCCATTCCTCCTCCATTTCTGAAATACTCGAGGAATTGGGGCTGATAACGTATGCTTATAGGAAGCCTTGAGAAAAGTAGTCTTTAGTCATGAACAATATGGTTTCATGAATCAACCATAACTGGTCTGCTGACTAACCTCTTTGAGGCAGTATCCGAAGGTTTGAAGAAAGTACTCCATGCAATCCTATAGAAATCTGAAGACACAAAGCTTCTGAGGTCTTGGAGAACCAGAGTGTCGCCATTCCATCGATTGTTGCTTTGTTTCTGGATCGTAGAAATGTACCCCAGTCTATTCCATAGTAATAATTCGGTTCAAGAAATCTACATCGTTTTCAAATCGATCACAGATCGAACGCGACGCTTCTAACCTTGCACGCTTTTGGTCAACATTCAAACATTCAGGTATCCATTTTCCAGACATATTTCTCATGTCCGAATTGTAGTGAACTACAGGGTGCGGCAGCATAACTTCCTTTTTTTGAAACTCAATAAAATGCATTGTATGAATCAGAAAATTTTTATTCGTTTTTTATAATATAGGCACATACATAAAGTTTTGTTTTACTCAGTTTTGAAGATGAAATCAGGTAGGTGACGTCCCCCATTCTCCATACACTGAGTAAACCGATTTCTGGCGTTTGTGATGACTCCAGCCAGTATAGCAGGCGTTATGTTGGCAATTTCTTCTTGGATGTTGTTCTTCAAATCTTGTAGGGTCCTTGGACGGTTCACATAAATACGAGATTTCAAAAAATCTCATAGAAAAAAGTCACAAGGGGTCAAATCGACAATTGCATCAATGGCCTTTGCATTCACCTCCTAAAGTCACAGTGTAGTGTGCAATTTCCTCAAGTGGAATTATTGGTCCCTGGTTCTTTAAGGAAAATGAAGTCACAGTGACAGTGAATTAGGACCGGTATGTAAACATGTTACAAGAATTTTTTTTTCCCACATCCAAGAAGAAATTGCCAACATAACGCCGCTATACTGGCTGGAGTCATGACAAACGCCAGAAATCGGTTTACTCAGTGTGTGGAGAATGGGGGACGTCACCTACCTGATTTAATCTTCAAAACTGGGTAAAACAAAACTTTATGTATGTGCCTATATTGTAAAAAACGAATAAAAATTTTCTGATTCATACAATGCGTTTTATTAAGATTTAAAAAAAGGAAGTTATGCTGCCGCACCCTGTATATGATGAACGCGTTCATATGAAATATTCAGTGCTCCAGATATCCGTTTTAGTCCAGTTCGACGCTGATAAAATCATGTCTCGAACTGCATAGATATTTTTGGGGACTGACACAGAAACTGGCCTTCCCGATCGGTCATCATCTTCATTGGAAAATTTACCGCTTTTGAAGCCTGCAGTCCAATTTTTCACGGTCGCATACGAAGGACATTGATCACCAAGGGTATTCAGCATATCTTCGTAAATCTACTTACCTCTTAACCCCTTCAAATACAGGTACTTGACGATGGCTCGATACTCCAATTTTTGGATTTTTGCAATTTCGGTGGATATCTTCTAAAAAGTTATTTTTCATTGCTGTGGTATCGCAATATTTTGTTTATGCATGGAACTGGTGTAGGCTAAATAGACATCAATGCATCCTCGAAACTGATTTATTAAGATTGTCACTTCATTACTTCGAGAAGAAGGAGGCAGGTTTCTTTATTTTTAAAGCTAAAAAATCCATAAGATTCTTTTATGGGCAAAATATAGCTGTGGATATTTTTTTTAAAGAGAAAACATACGGGTTATAGTTATCCAGTTTCGATATATTTTTACTTCGATATCAAACCTTAGTTCAATAACCTTGACTGATCATTATTATGATACGAGATAAGGAGATAATCAACAAGACTCAGATTAGCACTAACCACTTGTGTCAGAAGCTATCCCGAAAACTACTTAAACTTTAGAGGAATATGCTTCTTGAAAATGACTTGTTGTTTTCAGTAGAATAATGTTTTGCTGATTGTTTAGACGTATCAAAAAATATTGATATGTAAATATTGTTTATATGTACATTTTTAATTCATTTGGTAGAAGCTTTATTAGCATATCCTGGTCTTAGCTTCTTCCAAATATTCATTCACGGTCAAGAAATACCTCACTTGTATTTTTAATTTATGTACATGTTCATCTGATGATGAAATATAACATGCTTCACTATCATACTATCAAAGCAATATGGGTAGTAGGTATTGATTTGATTATGTTTTCCTTTTTTTCGTACCTATAATAAGTTAGATAATGTATCGTCGCTGATAACCATGAGGAGGATGCAACTCATTCCTCAAAAAAAAACAATTATCTCAGCGTTTAAAGAAATTATAGTTATTTCATTTCAGTACCCCAAAAAAAGCATTTGTTCATATCGAACTGTAAAATTTCAAAACAAAAACAAACATTTGCTTTGTATAGGTATCTGATCCTCAAATTAATTTCATTCATATCGAGCTTTGGGCGATATGTTTTTTTGAGAGCTCTTTCTACTTAAACGAGTGCAATATCGTTTTGCCCAAATGTCTGTACTCTTCGAATTTTGAGCCGAAAATGGTCTCAAACGATAGGGTAAGACTCCCTGATGACGAATTCATGGTCAAATTCAATTCTATCCGTGGGGCCTCCGGCCGTCCGTTAGCACATCAACTTTCGAAGGGATTGTCCTAGAGACTTGAAGTTTTCAGGGTGAGTTCGGTTCCCAAATGGTTCGTTAACCAGCCGAATCGTACAGGGTGTTGCATAAAATATGGCCATTCAAACGAACCGATCGAAATGAAATAATGCGGCCATATGCAAGATGGTCATAATAAGCTTCATGCCAAATTTTGTGGCCATAGTGTGAACAAACCCATAGAAAATTCAATTGGAATATTGAAAAGAATAAACTTCATATTTTCATCAAAAATATCCGATTCGGATGAAATTTATTTTATAAATAAAGACTGATACACTGAATGTTCATGCAGAAATTTGTGGCCATAGTGTTAACAGAACTATAAAAAGTTCAATTGGAATATTGAAGAGAAGAATCTTTATATTTCCATAACAGTATACCAGAATACAAGTGATTTTTTTTTGTGAATGAAGATTGTTATACTGAATCCTCATGCAAAATTTTGTGGCCAACAGAACCATAGAAAATTCAATTGGAATATTGAAAAGAAGAATCCTCCAATCTCCATAAATGATTGTAACAGCTCAGCTGGCTTTGGATTATTTATTTATTTATATCCCTTTGCTACGCAGGTTAGGGTGTCGAATTATACGGCTGGAATTATCAATGTCATAGATAGATAGAAATAAATATAGAGAGAGATTTGATAAATGTGTTGAGTTTGAATAAGAAGCCGCAAAATGAAAATAATCCAGCCAACCAACTGTGCTGTTACAATCATTTATAAAGACCCCGTATATCCATAACAGGATAATCGATTCAAATGAAATTATTTTGTGAATCAAGACTGATATACAGGGTGTCCGGGGAATAACTGTACATACTCTTACCAGAAATAGAGTTGCACTAGCTGACTACTGATTGACTATAGAAAATTAATTTCTGGATTTCCCTAGAAAACTACAGGGTGTTTTTCCAACTTCATGGAATACTTAGACCATCATAAACTCCAAACTTATTGACGATATTATTGAAACTTGGGGGGTTATTGGCACATGCTAAAGTCGAGTCAGAAATACATTAATTATTTCATTATTCCAGGACAATTTTTTTTTATGAATTTTTGAATTTGGAAAAAGTTCGAAAAATTGAATTTATTTACCTGAACAGGACTTAGTCACCTTGTGGAGGTCGAAAATAAATAATAAATTTTCTTTAAAAAGTCATTGAAGGTGAGGAAGACTATAACAATTTGTTGATATACTGGGTGGCCATCCTAGACGCGGATCTCATTGTGCGATGAAGTTAATAAAGGTATATTGCGAAAAAAAATTATTGGCGACATGTATAGGGTATACATAAGCATATTTCAAAATTATTCGTATGTATACTAGGTGTTCGACAACAAAGATATAGACCAAAGTGACACTTCTTCCAATGAACACCCGGTATACATACGAATATTTTGAAATATGCTTATGTATACCCTATACATGTCGCCAATATTTTTTTTTTTCGCAATATACCTTCATTCACTTCATCGCAATGAGATCCGCGTCTAGGATGGCCACCCAGTATATCAACAATTATATAGTCTTCCTCACCTTCAGTGACTTCTAAAGAAAATTTATTATTTATTTTCGACCTCCACAAGGTGACTGAGTCCTGTTCAAGTAAATAAATTAAATTTTTCGAACTTTTTCCAAATTCAAAAATTCATAAAAAATAATTGTTGATGTGACAATTTTAAGCGATACCACAAATTGAAGCATAATTTAGCTTCTTTCTAAAAAGCGAATCAATTATTCGTAATTCGAAATACAAAGTGTTTTTTTAACCCTGAACAATTTAAATGAAGATTAATGAGTCCGGCCCTGGAATAATGAAATAATTAATGTATTTCTGACTCGACCCTAGCATGTGCCAATAACCCCCCAAGTTTCATTAATATCCGTCAATAAGTTTGGATTTTATGATGGTCTAAGTATTTCCATGAAGTTGGAAAAACACCCTGTAGTTTTCTAGGGAAATCCAGAAATTAATTTTTTATAGTCAATCAGTAGTCAAATAGTGCAACTCTATCTCTGGTAACAGTATGTACAGTTATTCCCCGGACACCCTGTATTGAATGTAAATAGAAAAATTCAAGAGGATCGCATCTCCGGAACCTTAGAAATCAATTAATGTAATTATTCATTTTTTGAATAATTTCCAGAATATAATTCCGATTGTACATTTACATTTACACATAAAATTCTGAGATAATAATCTTATTGCTCCACCAAAGAACGAGCGCTCAAAAGCTCCTGCTCAGGGCTTTTCTTGATTTTTATTGATCTGAGGTGAAAACCCATTATGTACCGACACAAAATACAATCATACATTCGTGTGAAATCTGCTGCATTTCGTTGTTATATTCGATTTTCCCATTTGATACCGTCCTTATTCTCAACGAATGTAGAAACCCTGACCTTCTAGTTGGGCAACCGGTCATTATTCGCTCAACACTTCGATCTTGACCCGTTTTCCTGAAGACCACGCTAGATTTCTTCACGTATTTTCCATGAAAATGCTATCAGTTTCTTGGAAATGTCCACACCTCAACGATTTAAGTCGTTACGAAAGAGTTTCAAGGAAGATCCTTCGGCGATTACATCTCCAGGTGTTTTCGGTTGTTCGCGTAATTTAAAAAAAGAGCAATTGACTAGCGACGAGACCATTTGATAGTCATTAAATACAATTACATTATTTGTCAGCATTTGGTAAGAAGCCCGTTGTTGAGAATAATTGAACAACTACAGATTTGCTTCTGACTTTTTTTGTTGCAGTACTTATTTGAAGTTTGATGATATTGGTGGGGTTCAACGTACCAGATTTGTTTTATACAGGGTGGCTACTTTTAAAGTGGCCAAACCTCACGGGATTATTATACGAGGGATTTGCAACAAAAATTTTATATAGCACATAGTTGAAATGTTGATGGTTATTCTTCAATTTAACATTTCTTGATTTCACGAAGTATTCCAAATTTTTCTCTATAATGATCACTATTCAGTTTTTCTTGTAGTCTCATCAAATCTGACCACATATTCTGAAAGGGCAATAAACTTGCTATAAATTTTGTTTTTTTCATGGAAACAATAATTTATTTCTACTGAAAAATAATCACTGTTTTTTCATCGTTTTAAAAATATATAACATGTCATTATATCGCTCTTAGATCAGTGACAACTATAGTGGGGGCAAAGGTTAACCCAGGCCCCCCCAGAATTTATGGCCTATGCTTGACAAAATTGTACCAATTCCTTGATCACTACGCCCTTTCAAAATTCTGTACATTTATAAGTTATCATCACAGCACTAATAGTTTGACTCCAAGGCAGATCATTTCAATAAACATTGATTCCAATGAATACGAAACGAAGGAATAAATATTGAGAATGAAGTAAACCATATATTTTTCCTATTATTGAATTAGACAGATGAATATAAAACAAAAGTTTCAATTAGAACAACTGACAATAATACATATCTGATTTCTAGAAGGGAAATTTATTGAATTATTTGTTCTTTCATAAAATTCTTTAGTTTTTTAATCAACTACTTTATTAATTGATAGATTGATGAACGAGTTGATCATATGATTTTTTCATCGACCGCATTTTGAATCGATTATGAATTCTTTATTGAAATACAATCTTATTCTGCACAAGGTATACTCGTACATTTGACATAATATAAATTTGTATGATGCGGTAGAGTTGTGACATTACTCGTATTGCTTCTGAACACTTTGTGTTCGGTTGCCTATGACAATTGCACATTGAAATATCATAAATTGACCATTAAAACGCGACAATATTGTTCAATTTCGTATACGTTAAACCCATCTTTCATTTTGAGGTCGATGGAAAACCTTATTATCGTCCTTATGAGAAAACTACGAATGAGACAAAGTCGAAGGGCTTTTCCGATAGTAATTATTAATAAAATTAATTATTCTTACAGGACTATCCAAGATCCGGCAAGTCAGAGACTGACATGGTACAAACCACCTCTCACTGTATTGGTCATCAAAAAAGTTCGAGATGTGGCTGTCCTTTCACCTTTCGTCCAATTGGTACAATGGCTCATCAAGGTACAATATTAAAACCTTCCTTTATTGTGTTTCTTTATTCTTTCTTTGATCTCTTACTTTTTCATTGTTTCAGGAGAAAAGAATGGTGGTCTTTGTCGAATCTCAGGTAATGGAAGACAATCTCTTGGATCAGTACAGCGCATTCTCAACTATAAAGGACAAATTGATGACCTTCAGAGATGGCAAGGATGATCTCACTGATAAGATCGACTTTATAATATGCTTGGGAGGAGATGGTACTCTCTTATACGCTAGTCATTTGTTCCAAGAGTCTGTACCACCGGTCATGGCCTTCCATTTGGGTTCCCTTGGTTTCTTAACGCCCTTCCAGTTCGACAATTTTCAGGAGCAGGTGAACAACGTCTTAGAAGGAAACGCAGCATTGACGCTGAGGAGTCGTCTAAGGTGCATCGTGATAAAGAAAGATCAAAAGGCCAAAGGAGATGAAACTCTGTCTAAAAAACCTACTAACCTATTGGTGCTGAACGAGGTGGTTGTTGATAGGGGTCCTTCGCCTTATCTTTCGAACATCGATCTGTTTCTAGACGGGAAACATATAACTTCGGTGCAAGGTGATGGTGTTATCGTCAGTACACCAACTGGAAGTACGGCGTATGCTGTAGCTGCTGGTGCTTCTATGATCCATCCTAGTGTACCTGCTATTATGGTGACACCTATTTGTCCCCATTCGCTGAGCTTCAGGCCAATTGTGGTACCAGCCGGTGTTGAACTCAAGGTAAATCTGGGCATTCTAAGTTTATAATGTATAATTAAATAATCGATGCAAATAATCAGGGAGAAAAAAAACAAAAAAGACTACTGTGATTTCTATCTTTCTCTTTCTGGTTTATATAAAAAGTCAAATTCACAATATCTTTTCTGGAACCTGGTGATCATTTATTTTCTAAAATGCCTTTCCAATATACATGGTGTCAAGGAAAAAAGTACCATGCATAGTGTCACGCAATAGAGGGCCATAAATATGAAAAAAAGTCTCATGAATATATGTTGGAAACTGCTTCCTTTAAGAAATACAAGGTGTTAAAGTTTTTTTTTATTTGATTTTTTTATAACTTTGGACAAAGAGGTAAGAATTGAACAAAATGTGATATGCGGGGGTTTTGTATGATCCAAATATCCTACTACTCCTACTAGTTTTCAGATTACTTATAGAGGACGCCACATACAGGATTCCACATTTAAATCGACCCTAATTCTTTTGCCTCACACTGTATATCATTCTGGAGTAGAAAAAGCGATTCCTCTATCTTTTTTCCTTCAAAAAGGTATACTTTAATAAAGTCGCTAGGTTAAACGGTTTCCTGTTAAATGCATCGAGAAGTTATGATGCACGCAAATTGTCAAGAAGCGCCAAAGTAACTTACTTACAATAACAACCAACAGCAAGGAATTAAATCAAAATCTTAATTAAAAACACAAAATAATGAAAATGACAGGCAAAAAAGTTAGGGCTGACGAGTGTAGGTTTTGTGGGGAGGAGTAAGAAACCCCCATTCACCTATAGCCAAGGAATGCTTTGGCATTGCGAGCCTAAGGAGAGAATGCCTTGGGCGAGAAACTTGTAAGAGTGAGGAACTAGCTTCGTTGTCGTTACAGATATTGGATTTCATTAGATCTCTGGAACTGGAAGGCGAGCTGTAAAGGGTGTGGCCAGAACAACTCTGTAAGGGGGCACAATAGACCTTGAGGTCTCTGAACTGTAACCTCTTTTTGCACTAAACTAGGGTTGATTTAAATGTGGAGGAATTATTATGTGACGCTCCCTATTAGTAATATAAAAACTGATGAGATATTTGGATTCTGCATCATACAAAAACCCCCGCATATCACATTTTGTTCAATTCTTACCTCTTTGTCCAAAGTTATTCAAGAAAACACCAAATAAAAAATAAACTTTAAAACCCTGTATTTCTTAAAGGAAGCAGTTTAGGACATATAGTCCTGGGACCTTTTTCCTTATTTTTTGGCCTTCTATCGCCTGTTTTCCTTGACATCTTGTATATGTGTACCTAGTCTCATTTTCAAAAGACATGTTAATCATTATGTTTTCGATGGTAAGCAGAATCAATTAGGTTCTGAAAATTGACTGTTGGCATGAATACCATTCAGCTATTTTAAATAAAATATTGAAGATGTGCTTGAATTCAACCGTATCTACGAAGATACAGGTAGAAAAGTTTACATGAATCTCGGGGGCTGCGCCCTTGCTTCAGGAAATTGCAACAATTATTCCTACTCCTGTGTGGATTTTTAATTCAAGTAACGAAGATCTAAATGAACAAATCATTCAGACTTTACATGTCATTCAAATGCACAATGAATAGGGTATTTTTCTGACTGAAAAGAAAATATGTCCATAATAAAAAAATTTGAATAAATAATAATAGATAAAACCATATGAAAAAAAATACTGCTTATGTTCACTTGAGAATCATGATTTTCATAATTGAGTTCTTATCTAATATGAAGTATTTTGTTGCAAATAACTCGAGTGATGTATACACAACACCTCTACTGTGGCACTAACAACATATTGGTCAACCGATTTTTTTAAATTTTTCTTATCAGGAAAATAAATTTTCAATATACATACTTTTTCATTTCAGAAAATCATATCTTATGACTTTTTCAGATTTCAGTTTCTCCTGATAGTCGAAACACAGCCTGGGTGTCTTTCGATGGTAGAAATAGGCAAGAGTTGCTTCATGGAGACAGGTAATCTTTTAATTTCAGTGCGAACTACCGATGGATGTGCACTGCCACCAAACAACTGTTTTGTTATTTTTGACTATCCCCAACTACCAAGAAAATTGTTTTCGAATCTTCTTTCAGTTTTTATTTTCATTTCAGATAACGCCTAGTCCAGAAAGTAGGAATTCTTCTTATGTTTGTTTTGACGGACGTCATCATCAGGAATTGAGACCTGGCGATAGGTAGTTATTTCGTGCACCTGATGGGGAATGAGCAAAAATTAATGTTAACTTAACGCACCCGCTTATAATACCTACATGTGGTTATTCACTTCTTTGGGATATAACTGATGTGATGAATTACCGTGAACATAAACATCAATTATTGCTTGTGTTGGTGGATTTGATATACAGGGTGTCCATGCGATCGATGTCAATATATTATCTGTGGCTATCCAAAAATACCCATGTATGTATTACGATTTTTGTAGTTCTCGAGTTATGAATTTTTGAGTGTTTTTTCAATTTATTTTGCCAGCTAGGTTTGAAAAATTCATATCTCATGCAGTTAGTATTTTGCAGTTTTCATTTTTTCAACATGGTCATCCTAAATATTGCTTCGATAAAAAAATATTCAGATTCCTGAAATCACTACAAGCTACCCAAAAAAGGCTTGAGAGCTAGAACTTCAGTTTTCAGTAGGATGTACTCAAATAGCTTTTGGCTAAGTTTAAAAACTTTGCGAAGTCCTAAGTTACGAAAGTCATAGGAAAAAAAGGTACTTGGTCGGACTTTTTTATTGTTATCAGCCTTGAAAGGCGGATAGGCTGAAAATCATTGAAACTCGATAATATTTGTTTTTGTTTTTTAATTTTTATGGTTAATTGAACTTAAAAATGGGATTCTAAATTTATTTCAATTGAAATTCCTGTGAAACAAATAACAATAATTTTGGCCTCACCACTGATGGAAAATGTTAATATTCGTCAGAATTGCTAGTTGTGAAATGACCTGTTTTGGGATAGAAAATAAAAGGCACATAATACTAAAAATTACCATTCACTTAAATAGTTTTTCAAAATCTGTGCCTCCCATTTGAAAACATTATAGAAAACATTCTAAAAAGTGACGTGTCAATTGCTTGCTGCTACTCGAATGTTCGTGTTTCATTTTTCATCACGCTTTTGAAAGTTTTTGAGTCAATTCTGTTTCGTTGTTGATTTCCTTCGCGTACACCAGCTCTTTGTGAAATCCCAAATACAAAAATCGATGAGTTTGAAGTCTGGCGAAGAAGCAGGCCACCAGGGAACCAACAACGAAACAAAATTGAGTGAAAAACTTTCAGAAGCGGGATGAAAAATAAAACAAGAAAATTCGAGTAGCTTCACGAAATTGACACGTCAATTTTCAGATCGTTTTCGATAATTTACTACATTTGTTTCACAGGAGTTTCAACAAAAATCAATTAAAAATCCCATTTTTGAGTTTAATTAACCGTAAAAATGAAAACCGTAAAACAAATTTTATCGAGTAATAATGTTTTTCAGCCCATCCGCCTTTCAAGGCTGATAACAACAGAAAAAGTCCGACCAAGTACCTTTTTTTTCCTATGACTTCGTAGCTTAGGACTCATCAAAGTTTTTAAACTTTGCCAAAAGCTAAAAAACAACTTTTTTATTTCTGAATCGAAAATGAATGTTTGAGTACATCCTACTGAAAACTGAAGTTCTAGATTTCGAGCATTTTTAGGTAACTTGCAGTGATTTCAGGAAGCTGAATGTTTTTTATCGAAGCAATATTCAGGGCAACCATGTTAAAAAAATGAAAACTGCAAAATACTAACGGCATAGGAAGATTTATGAGTTTTATAAACCTAGCTGGCAAAATAAATTGAAATCAAAAAATCATAACTCGAGAGCTACAACATACACGGGTCATTTTTGGATAGCCACAGGTCTGAGAAATCTAAAAATAATTTACTGACGTCAATCGCCTGGACACCCTGTATATTTGACGAACGATCAATAACATAATGTCTGGTGGTAGTGCATTCAATGTTTATAAAATAATTCATTTCATAGAAAAATGTTATTGGGACTTCATAGCATGCTTGGCACCTTGAACAAAACATGGAAACTTTCTATGATGAAATCATTCTTACAAATCTACTGATTGAGACCTAATATGTGACATTAAAAATTTTATTCAGTGAACGTTTTAGTTGTTGTGGTGTCATAACACCAAGAAGAAATATTTTATTCATTCAAAATTGGAAAAGTGTTCAAAGAACTTGCCGTCATTGATAGAGAAATTTTTATCAATATTAAAAAGTTTTGGATACCATTTATTAGCGATTTGTCGCGGAATATCGAATCGATTGCTTGGAGCCAGGTTGTGTTTTACGTGTTCCTATTACCTTCAGCGGTTCAAACATGTCCATGTCGAAAGTATGCCAGAAAATAGATCAACTAAGTGGGTTAATGAGCAGAAATCTTAAATACACAAACACGGTATTCTCGACAAGTGATCTTTCGAATACCAACTGCAAAAAAGCACATTTATCCGCGCAATGAAGTTCGTGTTCGTAGCGAAAGATCACTTGACCAGCATACGAGCCCAGACCTGTTGGTAGACATCCAAGAAGATGGTATGAGACATGGACCTAAGCATTCGGCATCACAGGTTAAGGAGAAGGCTAAATGTGTCGAATTAATCCACAGAATGTTATTAGAAGAGGACACGAGTTTCTAGCGAAATGATTCAGCTTAACTTTGACCAATATGTCACTACTTCTTCGAAAACATCATCAGTCCCTCTCCGATGATGAGGAAAGCACACAAGTTGGCTTTTTCACTGAAATTAAACAACTGAAAATTTTAAGAAAAACCCTGAGCAGGAGCTTTCGAGCGCTCGTTCTTTCGTGAAGCAATAAGACTATTACCCAAATGTTATATGCGATTTGAGATTGATACAAAAATACAATAGCAGAATCTCGGAACAATCGGAATTATATTTTGATAATTATTCAAAAAGAGAAAATATGTAAAAAATTTATAATTGAAAAAATTAAATTCTATGGTTCTGATGATGCGATCCTCTTGAAATTTTGCATGAAAATTCAGTATAACAGCCTTCATTCACAAAAAAATTCACTTGAATCGGATATCCTGTTATGGAAATATAAAGGTTCTTCTTTTCAACAGTCCAATTGAATTTTCTATGGTTCTGTTATTACTATGGCCACAAAATTCTGCATGAACATTCAGTGTATCAATCTTTATTTATAGAATACATTTTATTTGAATCGGACAATCTCTTCGAAAGTTATTGTGCTAACGTCCGGACGGCCGCACAGACAGAATTGAATTTGACCACGAATTCGTCATCAGGGAGCAAAACCCTATCGTTTAAGACCATTTTCGGATCAAACTTAGAAAATTACAGACATTTAGCAAAACGATATAGCACTCGTTTAAGTAGAATGAGCGCTCAAAAACGCACGAAAAACAAAGCTTCGAACTCTGTTTCTGCGGAGCAGCAGCTAATCAATCAAAAAGAGAGAAAAATATTCGATTTTACTGCCAAAAACTAGGTGCTCGAAACTCAAGCTATTTCATTCATTTTTCAGCGTTTTCGAGATATTTGTTGGGATGTTTGTGTCATCAAAAATCAAATGGCGGCTTTCAGCGCTTCCATTCTGAGTTAATGGATGAGGAAATATTTCATTTCAAACTGCTCAACCCTGTATTTCGTTTTTCTAATGAGAAAGTGAAGTTCTTTAACCAGATCTATCATGAACTCGAGACTTCTCAAATTGTTTGTTAGTTATAGAGAGAAAAGCTAAAAATTAAAACTAACTTATGTATTATTTTTTCAGTCTGAGGGTCACTACTTCCATCTATCCAGTTCCTAGCATCTGCGCACAAGATCAGATATCCGATTGGTTTGATTCGCTGGCCGAATGCCTTCATTGGAACATCAGAAAGAAGCAGAAGCATCTGGATGAATTGACAGATCTCACCCATTCCAGTTCGAACGATACTCTGGACTCGCTCGATCAAAGTGAATCGATAGAAAAAGACAACTGAATAGATAGGAAGAAATTTGAAAGTATCGAGGAAATTTTAAACTATCAAGCGCAAAAGTAACAATCAGAAATATTCTAACTTTAGAATATGTCGGTATATTGATATCATTAGATGATTTTCTTTGTTGAGAATATTATGATATTGCCACTTCCGTTTATTTCATGAAAAAATAAGATCATGTAAAATTCAGTATTAAAATCATTCGGATAATCGCGATACCCCTTCGGCGAATTTCATCCTGTCTTTTAGGCTAAGTTCAGATGATCGCGCGTAAACGCGCGTTTCGCAAACCGCGCGACTAGAGATATAGAGTAGTCCTATACAAATGTTTATATGGTCGCGCGTCATATAAACGCGCGACCATATAAACATTTGTATAGGACTACTCTGAATCTCTAGTCGCGCGGTTTGTGAAACGCGCGTTTACGCGCGGTCATCTGAACTTAGCCTTAGTTTAATTTTTATTTATTTAAACTCTTAAGGGAAATGTTTTTAACTGCGCAATATATTTTTAGCAATGTTTTGACGATTTGTTAGCACAATATGCCACGGGTTCGGAGCACTCATTTGAGGCAATAACTTGGAAAAAATCAGCCAACTTCATTATGAATTTTACTATTGGATTGGACAAATTCATTTTATTTTTATACCCAGGTTAAGGTAGCAATGGTAATTATGAACCAAAGTAGATTTTTATTGTTATAATAGGACCAATATTGTGCCAGATTTTTTATTTGAAGATGTTTTCTAGTTGTTGATGTTTTGTGGGATCTAAATATTGAATTTTTGATAAATTATATGTATGCATTGTTGAGATTTTTTTATTTTATGTCTTTTTATGTTCACAAAATGTTTTTTTAATCGCTCCAAATCTGAGGCAGTTTTAAGATGTTGGATGACAATATCTGTTTGATTTTCAATGACCAACGGGTGTTTTCGAATTTCGAGGTTTTTTTCAAGAATAAGGAAAATACATAATTTGCATTCTTTTACAAGAAACTGATGATTCGTCCAGGAAGTTTAAACGATCTAACGGTTTTAGTTCCTGTGTTTTTTACCTTATATGCATTCAGAGCTAAAACGCGCGATCAGGGAAAACGGGGAGGCTGACAATCATCCCTTTAATAGTATTAGAACCTTCTCGTGGCTAAGAGAAAAACACCTTCAAAAAAATTCATGAAAATGAAGGAGGCAAACAGAAGCGCACTCTGACAGAGTCTTTCTTGTCCAGTCCGCTCCAAAAATTTCTCTGAACGTTCAATATGTTAAGATCTCGAACTTTCCCGAAATTCAACAAGAATAGGCTGCAGACTGCCGTCTCAGGAAACACCTAAGGAAACTGGGTATGGCCGAAAACGATCAAGGCAGATTTTGAGGACGAGATCAGGAAACTTCGGAACATCTCATAATGGAATGTCTGGCTATTGTTTTCCAACCCCAACACCAAGTTTCCTATCCCCGAAACCACTCCAGTTTCTGAGGGTATATCGATACTCTCGAATTGGACGGCAAATACCGCATACAGCTCAAGTTACAATAGACCATTCGGTAGGGGTGCACAAGTTACCCCTTTAATGAACCTTCAGAGACTCGCGAGAGTGGGCGGAGTGGATAACGGAAGAAATCTTTTCTACGGAATGGGAAACGTGGACTCTGAAAAAGATCGGACCAAGAGGATAGAAGTATTTGAAATGTGAATGTACCGTACAATGCTGAGAATATCGTGTACGAAGAGAGTGACAAATCTGAAGGTTTGGCGGAAAATGTAGAAGGATAGGGACTTGATATTTACTATTAAGAAGCGTCAACTGCAAAACTTGGGACATGTTATGAAGGGAGAAAAATACCGGTTCCTATAGCTTGTCATACAGGGAGAAATAGAGGGCAAAATATCCAGGTAGAAGAAGAAATTCATGGTAGAAGTTGAGAGGGTACAATTGCAACAACTACCAATCTTTTAGATCTGCTGTATCAAAAACATGCATAGCTTTCATGATAGCCAAACTTCGGAACGAAGACGGCACCTAAAGAAGAGGAAGAAGGGACTCGCGGAAATATGTAATCTGCTTTTGTTGAACCCCAGGAGTACGCTCGAGTTCTCAGCATTCAAATAGGAGGTCTCTGAATGTTTCCAAGCACTCCTTTTCGATTCCTCTTTCTCCAAGAACGATTTTTATTCCACAAAGGCTTCTGGTCATGGCGAGGTTGTCGGTCCTCCGTTCACCCTAATCGCCGAGTGTCAGTGTCACAGGATCTACACCGAGAAGAATCTGTTATTACCTCTCCCTTTCTGGTGTTGCGGTGAAATTCCTCACATCAGTAAGCATTTCAATGGTTAGCAGATGGAATGTGTTTGTCACAGGTACAACCATACTCCCTGCATATGTAGCGTATATTTAAACTCTTATTGGTTGAATGATGATAAAGGATAAACGGACAATCTCTACCACTCTGAAGAATATCGAACATACTATGGTATTGAATCAGTTTTGGCAGGTTTTGTCTGTCTGATGAAGTATCTACCTACACTGTAGAATTGTGTTCGCAGTTTAATTGAATTGGCAGTTATATCAGTTTCAACTTAATTCCATGAACTTTTCGAGAATCTCTGTGGCTGTTATTAGGCGCTACTTGTTGTGCACTCTATAGTTCAATCTTCAAGTGTCAAAACCTACTCAGGTAGTATGCTATCGTGGACACGAATAGCAAAAAATTAAAGTAGTATACTTAAGCCATTCATTTCAAGATGGCACCTCTAGTATCTATAATACCAACTGCACATATAGGTTTTTTATTAATAGTCGAATTTATCGGAGATAGTACTAGTCGACTGGTCGGTGGTAGGAGCTTGCCTCTCGGTAGCGGACAGCCCTACGAGCGGAAAGCCCTCGGTAGCAGAAAGACCCTTGGTAGCAGAAAGACCCTTGGTAGCAGAAAGCCCCTCGATAGCGGCCAGCCCGTCAGCAACGGACGACCCCTGGGAAGGGGTTGCCCGCTGCGGTATGGGTTGCCCGCTGCGGTACGGGGTGGCCGCCTGGTGGGGGCTCGCTGCTCGGTAGGGGCTCGCTGCTCGGTAGGGGCTAGCCGCTCGGTAGGGGCTAGCCGCTCGGAAGGGGCTAGCTCCTCCGCCGGCGTGGATGGTCGGATAATATAATGCTCTCGGCGCCTGTGTTATATTGTCGGATCATCCGTTTTGAACAATTAATATACCTTTATATTTCCGTGAATTTCAAAATTATACAACTTCGACCAAGCAAGAAGACCTTATCGACAATACAACATAAAAGATCAGAGCTGTGAGCATTATATAAGTCCATCATCAACGACTATGAATGAGCTAGTCTCTACCAAGCCATCCCCTACTCAGGGGCCGTCCGCTTGAACTCATGAACCTGATCCAACAACAAACAAAACAAAGACGACATGTGCCGCGAGCATTTATCCTCTGATCATTCGAAACGGTGAAAGAGCTAGCGGAATGTGCTCGCTTATCCACGCGCTGGTAATGCGATAAGAGCAATTATTCTGTATGCTGTGTAGCGAGTAATAACAATTATTATATTGTATAGAATTCAATTTTCGTTGTTTAAACCGAATGATCCGTCAATTCAACACAATCGGCTGGAGCCGATTGTATCATCGGACCATCCACGACGATGAAGGAGCAAACTCCTCCACCGTCTGTTTTTGACATCTCCGATAAACTCAGTGAGTTTTCAATCAAATTTAAGAGAAAAAGTATGTGAGCAGTCACGTACTAGAGGTGCCACTCTTAAATGGATGACTTAAGTATAATCTACTTATCATCTGTTATTTGCGCACATGATAGATTACTGTTTTGTGTGAATTCCAGATTCAATTATTGAACGCTAGATCGCACAACAAGTAATAAATAACGACGTTGACTACAATACAAGTATAGCTTTTCCGTCAGGTGCTTATACCCCGATAGCTTGGTGCACTATAGCTTAGGCACCAGCTCCAGCTATCACTGGAGCAATTCAAATGGACTCACAACTGTTGGGGCTGCAAGCCCAATAAGGGAAAGAAAAAGGTAGATCGAGTGCATACGGAAACTGTTAAAAATTGGTGACGCCATACTTCTGTTCTGACAGATATGTGGCAGCACCAGTATATGAATAAAGAAAAGGACGGACCTATTGCCACCTATGCTTCTCTAGCATGGTGCTTGAAACGGAAGAGGTTACCACACGCAGCTGGTTGCAGAAACGGCAAATTCTGGTCTGTATTGATGTTACGGGAGCAATGCACATAGTTCACACAGCAGCGCTTGATCTGCCTCCCTTTCATCTTCATATGAAAAAAGTAGCCTGTTGGAAGCAATAAGAATATCCCCTAACAGGAAGCACCTACTTGGAAACTGGAGTGGACATAACGATAACGAATCAAGTGGATTCAGAAATAGTATCGTGCACTGTAACGCTTTCTTCAATCAGAGAAGAGGCAGATAAGAACAAAATTAGAGGAAAAACATATCACAGGTACGAATGAGTACTCCGCATTCGAAATTTCTGCTAGTCTGTCTTGTAAATCTGATATCTTTTTATGTGTGTATATTATCGCCTGAAGAAAAATTGTTTATTTGATATTCAATAAACCTTATTTGAACAGGATTCCTAAAGACCCAACACGTCGTATTTTTGGGTAAAATTAGTAAACAGAAAAAACTGGCAACTGGCTTCAACCCTGAACTTTCCGCCATATTGTTCCCCGACTTAGCCTCGTCCAGTGGTACCATTTTTCCTTACTCAATTGTATGTCACAACGTCTCTTCTCTATGGTGCACCATATTAGAAATCCACATTTCGTTTCCAGTAAGACCCTATCAGTATGTTAGCGACAAAGCAGTGGTAAGACTTATCAGTTATCACCCTTCGACCAATAACAGTTGCAACGAGTAAGCATGATAACTCTCGAAGAGATTGTCCTAGAGACTTGAGATTTTCAGGATGAGTTCGGTTTCTAAATACCGCGGTTGAGTTTGTTAACCAGCCCAGTCGATAAAGCTGTTTCATAAAATATGGCAATCAAAATTTTATGTTTCTCAATATTCCAGAAAAAATTAAACCAATCAGAATGAAATTTTGCGGCTAAATTCTAAAGAAAAACATATCAATAATAAATTGAAAAACCATCAGTTGCGAATTACACATTTATTATACTAAAAGTTGGAATGCAATTTCATTTTTTTTGTTTTTGAGGTCTCAGTATCACTTCAAAGTTCAAATACATACTTATTTGATTGTGCAAAATGATCTATACCTACTCTTTATTGATAAGAATACTCTTCTACTAATATCAAAAAAAATCACTTGAACAAATAAAACAACTCAGAATAGCCAAATAATAAAATAGTTAACTCTCAAAAACAGTACAACCATTGGGTAAATAATATACAATGTACAACTCGATATTTGTGGTAAATGTTTGTTTATTGTTACCTACTTCTTGTACAGCGTCCAATTTTGAAATCTTGTTATTCTCGTACGTTTCTTGAATTACAGCCAGCAAATGTTTGTCAATGCTCAAAGATTCCAGTGCCTGCCACAGTTTTTTTCTTGGGACCATGTCATAAGCTATTTCTAGGTCTATAAAAGCCACATGTAGTTCCTTTCCGACGGCTATCATTTTCTCTGCAAGTTGTTGTACTATGAATAGAATAAGTTATCTGAGCAAGATCTCCCCGGCATAAATCCGCTTTGATCTTCTCTTATTTTTTGAGCTAAATTAGCCCTCAACCGTTCGTTGATGATTTTTCCATGAAGTCTACCAAATGTGGGAGTCACGCTCAATCCTCTGTAGCATTATGGGTCCTTACAGTTTCCTTTTTTGAAGATAGAAACAAGGGTAGCCGTTTTCCACTCTCCTGGTATTTTCGTTTGTATGAGGCAGTTGTTGACCAAACTAGTGATTCTCTGGTGAAGCACTGATCCACCTGCTTTTATCAACTCAACTGCCACGTTACCTGGACCAAGTGATCTTCCATTTTTCATCTTGAAAATTGCACTGCGTACTTCCTCCTCGGAAACTTGCATATTCTCGCATACATCTATCTGTGGCTGGGCTGATTCTTTGTATTGTTGCCGAGTTTCTACTAATAATTGCTCGTAATGATTCGGCCACTTTTTCAATGGGATGAGTTCTTCTACTGTTTTATTTGATTGATTCTTTTTAAGTTTTTAATAGTTCTCCATACTTCTGTGGTCTGTGCTCCCCTATGAAGCTCTCTATCTGCCCACACTTTCGTTCCCAAAAGTTATTCTTTTCCAATTTTTAGCCTCTTCTTAATTCTCTGTTTTTTCTTTGTATTCCTCTCTGTGCACTGTTTGTTTTGTTGTCATCCATTTCTGAATGCCCTGTTTTTTCTCTCTTAGTTCTTCTATCTCTTCTGTGGTCCATTTTTTCTTGCCTCCTGAGTTTCCTTTTCGATACTGCACCTAATACTTCACTGGCTGTTCTTTTCAAGCATTGTTTTAGGTTGATGTATTCCTGCTCAACGTCTTCTGAAGGTGCAGTGTTATTTAATTCACCTTTCAATCTCCTTTTGATTAGATCACTGATACTTCTCTGTTGGAGTAGGTATAATTTGAATTTTTCTACATTCTCCTTACCTTCCCGTCGAGTCTTTTGATCCTGTTTGAGCCTTCTATGGTATGGGAAAATAAAACTCGCAATACCAAGTAATGGTCTGAGCCGCAATTAGGTCCTCTCTTCACTGTGCAATCCAGGCATTTTAGTTTTGAGTTTTGCTTTGTTACTATATAATCTATGATTGACTTTTGTTGCATCGAGGGACGTTCCCACGTGTATTTATGTATACTTCTTTTTTGGAAGAAAGAATTCAAAACTTTTACCTCGTACTGTTTGCACATTTCTATCAGCATTTCTCCAGAAGCATTAATCGTCTTCTCTCCAAAGCCACCTATCACCTCGTCATTCTGTCTACGTCCCACTCTAGCGTTAAAATCCCCTGCCATATTGATTCCTGATGTCTCTTCACTTTATTTAAGTTTCTCATAAGATCTTCATAAAACTGATCTTTAAGTTGTTGGGCTGAATCATCCGTTGATGCGTACACTCCTATTATGACTATTTCCTGACCATATAGCTGCACGTTCAAAGTGATCAGTCTTTCCGTGATATAGTCATAATCTTTTATATATTGTTTTAATTTACGGTTAATCAATAATGAGACACCCGCTTTGGCGCGCTGGTCTTTGTTGACTCCCGACCAGAAATGAACACAATCTCTACTTTCATTATTGTCCTGTCCCTTCTTCTTTGTTTCCGACAAGGTTGCAATGTGTATGCGTTGATCTTTCATTTGCCTTTCTACTTCATCAAATTTATTCGTTAGACCCTGCGTGTTCCAAGTTGCCCCTCTCAAAATCCTTTTCCCTTCCATAAGTCGTCGTGGTTTATTCCTGCTAGGTAGTTAATTTAAAAAATAACAAATATTCTAATTGAAACACTATTTAATTATTTCTTAACAATTTTACAGAAAAAATGACTTACAAATAAAATTAGTGTAAAAGTGAGGCTATATAGTCTCTTTTTCTTTCAGCAACATTATCTCGTTGTTCATATACAGGTGGCCGGACGATTGACGTCCAAAAGGAAAAAACAGGTCCCTTGTCTCATGGGGTATTCGAATCACCCCTATGTAAGTTATGCGATTTTTCACGGTTTCCGAGTTATGAATTTTTTATGAACTTTTGAGAATTTTCAACTTGACCATATTAAAAATGATATTAAAAAAAGTACTAGAGTTTTCTGATACATTTTATTTGTAAATAAATCGCCATGAAATGTACTTTTATACATAAAATAACCAGCATCGTAAATTTGATGAAAATTATAGAAATTTGAAAATGAAATTTTTGCCAGAAAATTTCACCTCTGCTCTAGGAAACAATGAAAGGTAAGCAATTTTTTTATAAATCGATATAGTTATCAACATATCGGTATACAGAATTCGGTTCCGAACAGAACTGAACTTATCCTTGGATAATATTTCAAATAGACATAGACTATAACTAATAACTTAGATTGAGGTGGCTATATGCTTAGACTGTACCAGTGTTCAGTAAAATTTTATTTATTCTTCTCTAAAGACTATTTTACCGTATAGTGATCTCTAATAGCTTTAAATACAAATAATTCACTTCAACCATCATTTCAGAAAAATCGTATCATACCACAAATTTAATTGTTACTGCTTATGCGACCACTGTACACAAAAATTGTAAGTGTATCGTGATGCGACCTAATAAATGGCACGTCATTCCTGTGCGCGCGACTTCCACTGTGTTCGCTAAGCCACACGCGAGTAATATCATATGAGCAGTTATCAATAGGTATGCTGTGTAGAGAGTATTCACAGTTATTATTACTTTGAATGAAATTGATATTCGTTGTTTGAATGCTGTTACAATCATTTATAACGACCCCGTATGATAACGGCATAATTCTTACAGAAACGTGGCAGCGCTAGTATATGAATAAAAAATGGGCGGACCTATTGTCTCCTATGCTTCTTTAGCATAGTTTATGAAACTGTATCGTTATTGAGGGAGCTATACGCACAACTTCTACAGCAGAGCTTGGGGTCATACTTGATGTACATCCCTTCCATGTTTAGGTGAGGAGAAGTAGCCTGCTAGAAGCAGTTAAAATAACCCCTAACAGGAAGCTCCTACTAGGGGCCTATTGCACCGAAATACTTTGCAACTTTTCACTTTGCATTTTGCATTCTAAGAAATTTAAAGAGTGAAAATTAATTATATTGCACAACATTTCTGTCAAAATTTAATTTCTCCGAAGTGATTCTCACTTCACACTTGACTTTCCACATTGCACTTTTCAATTATGAATGCGATTCGTGCAATGTAATTCATTTGAAAAGTGAAAAATGCAAGGTCAAAAGTTGCAAAGTAGTTGGTGCAATAGGCCCCTGGAATCTAGGTTGATCTCTTGGCAAAACCATCGGATGTTATGCCAACCATATGCGATTTCTCAATTCTCTTCAAAGCTGTCATAGTTGACCGTGCTGCATTAAGTTACGGAAATCGCTTGGATACGAATCCATAAGCAATACCTTTCAAAATCAGAAAGAGGCACTGGCATTGGGATATAGGGACCTAAACTGAGGATCTCGAAAGCCCTGGGAAGTGAACCCTCCATTTTACAGATGTCGATAATGGCTGTATGCGCTCTTAAGATGAACCTCAAAGGGCAGCATGCTCAGAGTAAGAAATACGTATAGAGATGCCCCTACGTTTGAATATTACTGCATTGTGATCAACCAAGCATTAGAGTGAGATTGAAAGCATTTCATCGCCACACTGGGAGAAGTAAACAATTGGTTACATTTGCACTTCTCCAATTCCTAAATATATTACAACATTTTCGTAATTTTGTCCTAGATATATAATTAACGGAATAGCTTTAAGCAACAATAAACTGCCACCTATCATTGAAATAACTCAGTTTATGAACGTCAAATCGAAATGAAAATATAAACATATCGCATCCAGAAACTGTTATACTAAAAGAGGATGCTGCCAAACTGACAGAATCATCTGTAACGGACGCAAGCCGTTTGTATCAGTCCATCCATCTTTAGGAATATTTCATGAAACAGACTAAAGCCATCTATAACTAATAACTTAGTTTGAGGTGGCCATATGCACGGACTGTTCCACAGTGTTCAGTCAAATTTTATTTATTCTCCTCTACAGACTATTTCACCGAAAAGTAATCTCCGATAGATTTAAATACAAATAATTCACTCCAACCATCATTTCGGAAAAAATGTATCATTTATCACAATTTAATTTCAACTGCTTATGCGACCACGATACACAAACATTGTAAGTGTATCGTGATGCGACCTAATAAATGGTATATATGTCATTCCTGTGCGCGCGACTTCCACTGTGTTCGCTACTTCGCTAAGTTACGCGCAAGGAACATCATATGACCAGTTATCAATACGCTGTGTAGAGAGTATTTACAATCGTCACATTAAATGAAATTGAATTTCGTTGCTTAAAACGGATGATCCGTCAATGCACCACGAACGGCTAGAGCCGGAAGCACTGTATCAACGGACCATCCACGACGATGGAAGGGCAAACCCAGGGGTAAGCCCTTCCACCATCCGTTTCTGACATCTCCGATACGTACAGTTAGTTTTTGATCAAATTTAAGAGAAAATGTATGTGAGTAGTCAGTACTATACGTACAAGAGATGCCACCTTTGAATGAATGACTTAAGTATAATCTACTTATCACCAGTTATTTGTGCCCAGGATAGATTACTGTATTAGTAGAATTCAAGATTCAATTATTGAACGCTAGATCGCACAACAAGTAATAAACAACGACATTGACTACAATACAAGTTTAGTATAAGTAGCTCTCCAGTCAGGCGCGTACATAGATCGCGTATCACTCGATCGCTCATAGACAACATACTTGGCTTGCTTTTCGCACCATAGCTTAGACCCCAGCTATCAATGGAGCAATTCAAATAGTCTCACAACCGTTGGGGCTGCACGCCCATCATATTCGGGATATGCATCAGAAGAAAGGGGAAGGTAGATCGAGTGCATATGCAAACGGTCAACATTTGGTGAC
Source organism: Propylea japonica (assembly GCA_013421045.1). Classification (NCBI taxonomy): domain Eukaryota; kingdom Metazoa; phylum Arthropoda; class Insecta; order Coleoptera; family Coccinellidae; genus Propylea; species Propylea japonica. The sequence continues at coordinate 28,794,499 of CM024247.1, forward strand.
GTGATAGTTCTTACAGATACGTGGCAGCACTAATATATGAATAAGAACTGGACAGACCTATTGTCTCCTATGCTTCTCTAGCATGTTATATGAAACAAAAGAGGCGACCACACAAAGATGGTGGCAGAAACTGCAAAGGCTGTCCTATATCGTTATTACGGGATCTATGCGCACAGCTTCTACAGCAGAGCTTGAGGTCATACTTGATGTACCTTCCTTCTATCTTTACGTGAGGAAAAGTAGCCTGCTAGAAGCAGTTAAAATATCCCCTAACAGGAAGCTCCTAAGTAGCTTTAAGTAACAATAAACTGCCACCTTATCATTGAAATAACTCAGTTTATGAACGTCAAATCGAAATGCCGTTAGTATCAGTCCATCCATCTGTAGAAATATTTTATAAAACAGACTAAAGCCATTTATAACTAATAACATAGTTTGAGGTGGCTATATGCACGGACTGTTCCATAGTGTTCAGTCAAATGTTATTCATTCTGCTCTACAGACTATTTCACCGTAAAGTAATCTCCGAAACATTAAATACAAATAATTCACTCCAACCATCATTTCAGAAAAAATGTATCATATCACAAATTTAATTTTAACGGCTTATGCGACCACGATACACAAACATTGTAAGTGTATCGTGATGCGACCTAATAAATGGTATGTCATTCCTGTGCGCGCGACTTCCACTGTGTTCGCTACTTCGCTAAGTCACGCGCAAGGAACATCATATGACCAGTTATCAATACGCTGTGTAGAGAGTATACAGGGTGGCCATTTGAAAACGAAACAGACGAGATTACAGACGAAATAAATTTTTCGATAGAAATGCTCGGACAGGTCGATTTCTGTTTCGAGGGGGACAACTTAAGATGTAGGTTACGGACGCATAGCGCTTCAACCCTTGCTACTACAACCCTCACCCCCAATTTTGAATAGGGAAGATGGGGTGAGTGATACCTCATTTGAAAGGTATTTTATACTGATTTCAGCACAGTAATTGTTTTTTCATTTTATGCATTAGTTCTCGAAATTTCTTAACTAAGTATTTGAAAATGAAGTGGTGTTTTCATGGCATTGTAGTGTTTTTTTGTGAAAAATCGACATTTTGAGCTTCAAAACAACCATGACTGTGGCTTCCTTCCTCCAATCCACTGACAAAGAAATCTTAATCAAGATACCGAACAAACAAAGCGTATTGCGAAGGAGCTCAATCTTCCTGAAACTCAATCTAAATTATCTTCGATATAATTTGCAGTATTTCCAATAACATGCGGTAACACTTGATCGATAGAAATCTCCAAAAAGTCCAAATACGTACATATCTCTAATCAGATTACCAGGCAAGAAAATCAAATCATTAATGATGCCACAGAAATATTCCTGTCCCAATTCGTGAAACGATTCCCGACTCAATTATGAAGTGTTTTCTCAGTTGGCTTCAATAATGTTTTCATTTTGTTGATTATTGAATTCATATCTTTTTCAAAAAAAATAAGAATCGATAATTTTTTATTTATTACGAACAGATCATTAAGTTGGCTTACTGGTTCTTGACATGTGAATTATTCTTAGTTTTGAATCGAGACTTGTACTTGTATGTGTTCTAATTCATTGTTCGACATGGTTATTCAATTGCAGAAAGGGTGGAAATAATTTCACTTTTTTTTGCAAACAATCAATGTGCGAATAGAACCGCAGAATTCTTCAATCAACGACATTTAGATAAACATGGTTGTTTTGAAGCTCAAAATGTCGATTTTCAAAAAAAACACTACAAGTGCCATGAAAACACCACTTCATTTTCAAATACTTAGTTGAGAATATTTCGAGAACTAATGTATAATGAAAAAAACAATTACTGTGCTGAAATCAGTATAAAAATACCTTTCAAATGAGGTATCACTCACCCCATCTTCCCTATTCAAAAATGGGGGTGAGGGTTGTAGTAGCAAGGGTTGAAGCGCTATGCGTCCGTAACCTACATATTAAGTTGTCCCCCTCGAAACAGAAATCGACCTGTCCGAGCATTTCTATCGAAAAAATTTATTTCGTCTGTAATCTCGTCCGTTTCGGTTTCAAATGGCCACCCTGTATACAATCGTCACATTGAATGAAATTGATTTTTGTTGCTTAAAACGGATGATCCGCCAATGCAACACGAACGGCTAGAGCCGGAAGCATTGAATCAACGGACCATCCACGACGATGGAAGGGCAAACCCAGGGGTAAGCCCTTCCACCATCCCTTTCTGACATCTCCGATAAATACAGTTAGTTTTTGATCGAATTTAAGAGAAAATGTATGTTAGTAGTCAGTACTATACGTACAAGAGATGCCACCTTTGAATGAATGACTTAAGTATAATCTACTTATCACCTGTTATTTGTGCCCAGGAAAGATTGCTGTATTAGAAGAATTCAAGATTCAGTTATTGAACGCTAGATCGCACAACAAGTAATAAACAACCTTAGATTATTTACTAATCTAAGTAAACAACGACATTGACTACTATACAAGTAAAGTAGCTCTTCCGTCGGGCGCACCCATAGATAAATAAACTCTCTAGATGCCCAACTAGCCGATATTTTTGGTTTCATATATTTAGTTCGAGCGACCGTCCGCTAGAGTATAAATTTTAAGGTTTTTTGTGTCATTTGAAATGTCATATTGGTTATATTTTTATAAACTAAACATGGCCGTAGAAAGATAAACAAGAAAATTTTGAGCTTGTTTTTTGTGAATGTCTGCGCCGAAAAGTTGATAAATTGAACAAAATTCTCGAAATCATTCTTTTGAGTTCGTTTCTTGAACGAATAAGTTGTCTACAATTCTAGCCTCAGAGTAAGAAATAAACATTTATTATTTTCAAAATGGGCCTTTCTAAATGTGCAGTTAACGGTTGTAAAGTGAACGCCCTTCCCAGGCATCGTTTCCCTTATTTCAAGAAGGAATTCTCTAGATTCCAGAAGTGGTTAGATATTTTGCAAGATGAAAATCTAAACGCAATGACTCCAGAAGATGTTTGTGGCAAAAAGCGTGTCTGTCATATTCATTTTGAGGATAAATATGTATCACCAGGAACAAAGATATTGCATATAGATGCACTACCAACCCTTTTTATTCATAATGGATCTGCCTCAGGTTAGTAATTGTGTTAATATTAGTAATATGCTGTACTGCTACTTAAAATCATGTAGTATCTCCATTATTTCGAATGTGAATTCAGTATTATATATTTTACGTTTTCCATTCTTTACTGGAACTCAATGCCGTAGATTTTTAAATAATTATGTGTACTATCTTCTTTATAATTATTGCAGGTACTGGAAATTTGCTGCTTTCGCCAGACAGAAATATTGACACACCATCTTCATATATTTTAGAAGAACATGATTATGCTTTAACTTCCCTTGAACTATGTGAGTACTGAAATAATTAATGTTTATTTTTTTTCTGATGCAAATTTCATCGCAATATTGATTTAGTTCATAATAATAATAGGTTAATGTAAAGAAGTCTTTTTTGTGAGTAATACATAATATAATAACAGTTCATTGATGTATACGTATACGTCAATGTAACAGTTATATTGATAAATAATTAAATACCCCCAATAATTGTATCGAATAATTCGTAGTGTAATATATCATCCAATCATGTAATTGATATTCATAGACATGAAATTATTTAATATTTTATTCTTTAACTATAGCTGAAGAAACACCAGCAGGAACATCGTCCAATGCCAGAACTTCAGCTGAAGAAATACCAGCAGAAACATCCTCCAATGCCAGAACTTCAGCTAAAGAAATACCAGAAGGAACATCGTCCAATGCCAGAAATTCAGCTAAAGAAATACCAGCAGGAACATCCTCCAGTGCCAGAACTTCAGCTAAAGAAAGACGAGTAGGAACCTCGTCTAATGCCAGAGCTCTAGAAACAACAAATGCTGAAATTTCCCCTGCGCTATGTGAGTAATCAAATAATGAATGTTTGTTTTTATCTAACTCAAATTTTATCGTAATATTGAATTGTTTCTGACATTAATAGAGTAATTTAATGTAGTCTTTTTTGTAGGTTATACAAAATGTAACAACAGTAAATATTGATAAATGAAGAAATAGCTCAAATAACAAAGCAGTACCTTCCTTAAAACTGTAAGTGTAGTTGAAAATAATTATTTAATTTACCATTTATATTAGCTAGTTATATTGCCTCAACATTATATTAGTGACAGTGAGTAATATTATCTAATTCGCAGGTTATCCAAAACAACACAGAAAAAATACTTCATTACAATCGTCAAAAGAAAGAAGTTTATATTCTGCTGTGAGAAAACTCACCCAGCAGCTAAGAAGAGTAAAGATGCTGAAAGATAATTTCAAAAAAAGATTGAGCCTTGCCAATACGGCTCAACAAAAATTGGGTCTTGAAAAAAATTTATCATTATTGAACCCAATGGCAGCTACGTTTATAAGATGTCAGTTGAGAGAGGCAGGAAGGTTTGGAAAGCAACATAGGTTCACAGACGAAGACAAAATCATGGCTCTTACTTTGCTCAAGAAGAGCCCTAGATCCTATAGATTCCTGAGTAGGATTTTTGCGTTACCAAGCAGATCGACCTTAAACAACTTTTTAAGAGGTATTCAATTTGAGGCAGGGTTCAATGAAAATTTATTTAATATGTTGAAAAACACTATAATGAAATGGAAACATGAGGAAAGGGTAATTGTATTGATGTGGGACGAGATATCCTTGATGCCACATTTTGATTTTGAGGAAAATAGGGGGAGAATATGTGGCTTCAAGGATATTGGCTGTGGTCAAAGAGCTACCGAGATTGCTGATCATGCTCTTGTGTTCATGATCAGGGGCCTGAAGAAAAGATTCAAGCTACCCTTATCCTACCATTTCACATCAAAGGGTGGCATTAAAATGTTGGAACTAAAAATTTTGGTGAGGAAATTACTGAACAAATTGATAAATATTGGTTTTGATTCCACGCGAGCAGTTGGAGAGGATGTCATCGAAACGGCCGAATTAGTGCTATTTTTCGACAGTTTATTCGATTCAGTAAATGGAAATAAACGTTTTGTCTGCAAAGAGCTAAGTTGTGGAATCAGTAATAGCAGCCGCCACATAAAGTTTTGGCAAGAAGAGGCAATACCAACTCTGGAGTGCATGGAATTCTGTCCAAAGCAAAATTCTGATAGAAGTAAACCACCTAGTTTAAAAAACTGGGTGTTTACTCTGAAGAATTTTGCAAATATTTGGAAATATTTGAAAGGTGAAGGATTTGAGTTCATGCTAGGGCGTCATTTTAATCAAGATCCACTGGAAAATTTTTTTGGCCAGGTTAGGGGTCATGGAATATTTTTCAATAACCCCTATCCCTTATCATTCTCGCAAACTTTTAAAACGATGTTAATAAATTCTAGTATTTCATTATACCAATCGACTTTCAATTGCGAGGATGATGAATTAAATTTTCTGTTTGTGGATCTGAAGAGCGTGACACTTGCAGAAACTTCTTCCACATCCAATGCAGGAGTGGAAGAACTACCTAGCTTTTCAAATATTTCTGAAATATACGATGGAAATCTATCCACTCAAGCTTTGGAATTAGAATTGTCTCAACTTGCCAACAACTATGTGGCGGGATTTATTTTGAAAAAAATAAAGACTGCTATTACATGTGAAGTATGTAAAAACTGTTTATTTGCAAATGAGGAACTAGGAAATAATTTGCTCATCAAATTCCGAGAATACGGAAACGGCTGGGAGAAAAGGCTGAAGTATCCCAGTGATGGATTTGCCTTATATTTTAGCAATATCGTGAAAATTATTCAGGAATTTGTTGAACAAAAAGGTAAATCAGAGACATTCCTGGTAAATTTAAATCAAAACTTAGAAATTGCCCCTACAGATTTTCTGGATTGCACCATTCATGGCAAACAAATAATTGAAGATGTTAAGAAATTTTCAATTAGAACGATTGTCCATGCATGGTGCAAAACAGTAAATAGATTCTTATCGGGAAAGGATCAGAGACCCTATTTTGGTACTGATCCTATCAAAATAGAAGCGAAAAAGATTTTTTGTTCCCGAAAGAAAAGAATCGAAAGAGGGGCAAAAATTCTCTGATTTACATATTTTTCCTTATTCCTCATGTGAATAGACAGTTTTTTCATTTTTTGCATTTTTTTTTCTTTTCATTGTTGATTTGCCAACACCAGTATTGCTCCTCATTTTCACAGTTGATTATTCTATTACCATTACTGACTCGAATATTGTTGAAAAATGCACTCTTGTTGACTATTGCCCGTTTTAATACTTTCATAAGATCTGATGAATGTATCAAGTTTGTTGGTAATATATTGAAGAATACCTTTGCTTTTAAAATTCGATTTTAATTTGGTCTGTACATATTTTTTTCTATTACCATTACTGCCTCAAATATCGTTGAAAAATGCACTCTTGTTGACTATAGCCTGTTCTAATATTTTGATCAAATCTGATGAATATATCAAGTTAATCTGTATTTATATTTACAAATACCTTCAGTTGTAAATTTCAATTTATCTTTTTCAAGATATTACTGTACATATTCTTTTGTTATGTAATTTTTCCCTTTTCTATTTGTATTGTATATTATTTATGTATTTTTTCTACTGTAATTATTCTCATAATATATTATATTTCGTTGAATAATTTTTCATATTTCTGCCTCTAAATAAATTCAAGATGAACTAAAATATCTCTTAGCTAATAAAATTGTTCCTGAGTTAAGTCGAATAAAAAATGTTTATTGTCATGTCCAATTGGCTTATTATCATTCAGCTTAAAATTCAAGTGAATGATAATAAGCAAATTGGATTTGACAATAAACAATTTTTTAATCGACTAACCCAGGATGAAAGCGATACGATATTATTTGAATCCCGCCAAATTCCCGCCATATCCCCTCCATATTACCAGTAGTTCGAGCGACCGTCAGCTTGGTGTCTCTGATGATCGTGAAACCACCTCTTAGTACGTGCGTTGGGCATCTAGAGAGTTTATTTATCTATGGGCGCACCATAGCTTAGGCCCCAGCCATCATTGGAGCAATTCAAATAGTCTCAGGACCGTTGGGTTGGGGCTGCGAGCCCATCATATTCGGGATATGCAACAGAAGAAAGGGGAAGGTAGATCGAGTGCATAGGCAAACGGTCAAAATCTGGTGACGCGATAGTTATTACAGAAACGTGGCAGTACTAGTATATGAATAAAAAATGGACGGACCTATTGTCACCTATGCTTCTTTAGCATGGTATATGAAACTAAAGAGGGTACCACACGCAGCTGGCTGCAGAATAGGCAAATGATGGTCTGTATCGGTGTAACGGGCGCAATACACACAGTTCCTAGAACAGTTCTTGAGGTCCTACTTGATCTAACTCCCTCTCATTATCATGTAAAGAAATTTAGCCTGCTGGAAGCGATAATAATATACCTTAACAGGCAGCTCCTACCTGGAAACTGGGATGGACACATGAGGATATTGAATCCTAGGGCAAGGGTACTGGCATTGGGATATATGGACCTAAACGGAGGACCTTTAAAGCTCCGATGAACATCAAGGGGCGCATGTCTACATCAACACGGACAGTCAGGCCACGCTGTGTTCCTGCCAGGAGTCTCTGCTGATTTAGAAGCGCCGTTATTTATACCATAAAGCAACTAGCAAGTGGCAATAAAGTGAGTCTACCAGCGGTGTCAGGTTATTGTGGTATTGGTTGAAGGAAATGAAAAAACCGATGAACTTGCAAAAAGTGCATCTAGGTTAACAAGGTTACCACCTCCTGGACCTAATCCTTGCTGTGGGCTTGGAAAAAACCATTTTAAGCCAGCAATTGGAGTTGAATGGCAGAATAACCCTCTGGAGAAACAGCTCTGGACTTACTCAGTCCAAAAAATTCGAGATCATTCATCTATATATTTACCTATATCAGAAAGCTCATGAAGCTGTCACGCCTCAGGTGATGGTAAGATTGCTGACCAGGCACTGTCGGTAGGAACGCACATCATTCGTACCGTATAGGATCAGGAGCAGAAACAGCTGAACATTTGGTATGCAAGTGTCCAGAGCTAGCTGGCCTAAGAATAATTGATATGGGGAAACCATGGGGATTATCCGTTTTATCAACGTCTGGGTTCCATGTATGAGTAGAGTTTAGTACAAAAGACCTACATGGTCGCAGTTCCCGGAAGGCTATAACCTAGCCATAACGACCATGTTCAAATAATAATAAATAAATGGACAACAACAAATATTTCATGTGTATAGTCCGTTCGCGAAAGTTTGAGCCGTCGGTTGGCCATTACAATTTGGCATATTGCACTGTGTATATTGAAATTTTAGGTTATGTTGTTTATTTTCTTGTCATATTGATACGCAATCTTGTCAATGTAGCATAGAGTTCTCTGATAACTCGAATGCTCGTCGAACGAGGCCGGGTATATTAGGCAACGTCGACTTTATTCTACGTTACGACAGCAAATACTGCCAACTGCAGATAAATGAACAAACGCCTACTATGCGCTCAAACTTTCGTGAACGGACTATATGTGAGATGTTTTTGAAAGAACATCTATGTTTTATATTCGAATTAATATAAAGAAAGGTAAGCTGAAAGTCCACCTTGCCGCTGATATGTGGGATGAAATTATAGAGGATTGCACTAGAAAATTTAACATTAATGATGTGACAGCTAAAAGTATTTTCATTTTCCAATAACACACAATCGAGGAAACCCTCCACACAAAGGGAAAGAACGGATTAGTGACCGCTACCGATAAAAAAAAATTCCGCCGATCTCGAAATAAAAGGTGATTTTAATTTGTACATTTAAATGTTCAATTTTTTAGGGATTTTTTATGTGCAATCCTCATGGCAACCGTTCACAATTGATTCAGAAGCACTACGACAAATGTCAAAACTCTACTGGAACATAGATACATAGAAATTCTATTATGTCAAATGTGTGTCTTGTGCAGAATGGGAATGTATTTCAATCAAGAATTCATACACAAATCTTATTGAGATCGTGGGGAAAATCTTGTAATCAACTCGATTATCAATTGAGCGATTAATGGTCTCGCTCCGCCCAGGCATTAAAATAGCTCGACCATTAGTCGCTGTCTTTAATGACCTAGTTGATTAAATAACTATTATTACTAGCAACCTATCGATTAGTAGTCCGACGCTCTCTCAATGACCACGGTACAATATAATGTAAGATTATTTATAACAATTCCAAAAAAATTTAATTCATTGAATATAGCAACTGATACCAATATACTGTCACTTCATTCAAACTAAAATTTGAAGAATGCATCTTGAAATGATTTCAGGAGAACTGCAGTCAGTGGGCACATTTCTACAAAAGCATCGACTAAGTTAGTGCTTGTAGGTTCATCCACGTCAACTTCTGATATGGCAGATTCTTCATTAGTCTTCTTTATCAGTCAGATAAGGTGCACCAAATACTTCTCGTGATGCCAAAATTGATTCAACAGGGTGTCTGCAAAGAAATGCGAGGGACTTAGGAAGATGATTCCTCGATGAAAATAAGCAGGAGTAGTTCATAAACATTTTTTTCGAAATCGACCTCCCTTCCAAGATACAGCCTTTGGAAGGCGATGACAGGAGTTGACAGTTTTTTATTTTTTTCAAGAGTCCTAAAAAACACTGACAGTGGGTTTCACAAAGTTTGATCGGGCAATCAAACACTACCTTACTAGTAAGGTAGTGAATCAAACCGTTGATTTTGAATTAAGTCGATGGTTTACGTCAAAAATGAACTAGAAATTGCTCAGAAATGATGACATTTCATTAATCCCTGTGATTGGAGTTTTATGAACCCGGCCTAATCATAAAATTATACATAATATGATTCATTAAGTAGATGTTACCATTGTTTAAACGATGATGTTTCTCATATATTTTTTTTGATCCCATAACTTTATTATTAAGTGTCCAATATAACAACCCCTTATGAATTACTTTCAAAAATTGTTTTTGTGGGATAGATTTTCAAAAAATAAAATTATCTTAATATGGTTTTCCATTCAATTCTGTAAAAAATGCAAAATTTCGATACAGTTGATACCTTTCTCGAAAAAATAAAAACTTACAAGCACTTATGATCACTGGTCATTCAGTTTCATCGTATGTTCCAAAGAATGAATATCCTAAGATATTGGTTATGCACAGAATTGTTTTGTCAATTATGCTCATCAATCGAAAGAAAGTTCTATTTGTGAAATTAAAATATTACGGATACAATTTTCTTCCGGAAATGATTAATTAAACCTTCAGAAAGATTCAAAGAACATCTTTATCTCATGCCATAGACATACATTGTCTTAGAATGTCCATTCTATGGAACACTTAAACGATGAAATGGAATGAACAGTGATCATAACTGCTTTTAAGTTTTCATTTTTCCGAGAAAAGTATACAAACCATACAAGAATTTTATTTTTCGAAAATCTATCCCACAAAAACAAATTTTGAACGAAAATCATAAAGGTTGTCATTTTCAACCCCTAATAAAAAAGTTATAAGAACTAAAAAATTTGCGTGAGTTACATCTGCTCAGTGCTTCATAATGTATAGTTTTATGACTCAGTGCTTTTAAAAAACCGTAAAAAAAATTAAAAACTGTCGACTAGTCATTGCCTTCCAAAGGCCTGTATCGGAAGGAAGGTCGATTTAGAAAAAAAAATTATATGAACTACCCCTTCTTATTTTCACAGAGGAATCATCTCCCAAAGTCCCTCGCATTGAATTACAGACACCTTGTATAGTCCGTTCAAATTTGAGATGGAGCAATCTAAGAATAAGTTCGGGCAAAAATGGAAGAGAGGTACCTACTGTCTGTTCAGTGGAACCAAGGAGAATAATAATAATGATTGTATAGTATGAAAATCTTTTCCCTGAAGAGAGACTAAGGGTTGAAGAAATTTCTAAGTATAGATCAATAATTTTTTTTAACATGGAAACATATTATCGAATAACTAATAGTCAATCAGAATTAAATTGAATCAATGAAAAGAAAAAACGCTAATAAGTCTACGAATTGACTAGATCGAGTAAGAAGATTCAGATAATATTGTTTTGCCTTCTTCAGATACAAAAAAGGAACAATTCAAAACAAAAGCCTCAGTACTACATAGTGGGTCTGCTCTACTAAATAGATCTCAATATTTTCACAGGAAATTGAAAATTTAAAAAAAGTGATTTCAAAGAAATGTATTTATTCTCTTCGGATTCACTGGATTATATAATTAATCAGAATATACATAAAACACTTTCTCATTACTTATTAAATCGTAGTTTATTTCGATGATGAATACATACGTATTTTTACACATTTGATCACTCGTTGGTAATTTATGACGAACAAATTAACAATAAATTAAAAAATCATCAGTTACAAATTACATTCTTATCCATTATATATTATAACATAGTTAAATGGCAATTTCATCATTTTGGTTTTTTGAATCTCACTATCATTTCATATATTTGATTCTTCAAAATTATTAATACTCTTCATTAATAAGAATATATACAAGAATTTAAAAAATCACTAACATATATACAAGTAAAACAACTCAAAAATAACGAAAATAATTAAGTAGGAATCTCTGAAAAGTAGTATTTCATCTACTCGATATTTGTGGTAAATTTTTAACACTTAATAGATGCGATTCTGAGCACACAAGTCTATTTCTTTTATTCACTGATGATTTCTTACATTCTTTCGTGTCTGTTTTGTTCTCAAAATATTTGCATATTTCGCGAACAGCCACATGCGGTCCCACATTTGACAGGTCATGCATCGATCTAGCACGTTTCGTCTCGACGTCGCTTTTATATGAGACATCTTCAGTACTCCTCACTTTTCTCCCTAGTCTGCAGAGCGACTCGAAAAGCACTAACTTTTCTTTCACTGGTACGTAAGTTTCCACGTTCTGGCACTTCTTCAGGATCGTTTCCACGGTTTTTTCCTCGACTACTTTGCCTGTGGTTTGACATTTGGTTGTGGATGGTGGATTGTCATTGACGTGCACTTCGAATCTGCCAGTAGGGTGGGGAGTTTGTGGTTTGTCGCATGATGTATTGTCTTCCAGAATTTGCTCAGAGTTGTTACAAGGACAGTTGTTTATGGCTGGTTCTTTTCTCTTGGAAATTTCTGTAAGGTTGAGGATATCTAGGTATTTCACTGCGAAGAGAGGGGTCTGTCTGATTAGTTCTATTGCTATAGCCTTCACCCATAAGTCGAAATGTTGTTCAGTCGATGTCTGAAAAAAAAATTGAATAAGATACATAGAAGAAATGAACATATTTTTTTCATTTTCTCGAAATCAAGATCTAACATAATGCAGCATTTAAAACAAAAAATACTAGGTACTATACTATTTCACGTATGGCACCAGAGTTATCAAATATTTGTTCAGAATATTGCACTCATATTGCCAAATTGCTTAAACGCTTTCATTTGTGATCAGAAATGATTGGATCTCAAAGGTTTACGTGGTTTCGATATTATTATCTGGTAATGTTTTGTGAACGATTTTCATAATATAAATGCACTATTCGGTATTGAAGTGCTGGGAATCTCAAGTTCGCGATTTGATCATTAGAGACCCCATCACCATGAAAGGCTCTATTTTTGCTATATCGAATATTGACAATCTATTATCAGGCATAATTATAAGGGAATATGAACTGCTGCTGAATATGAACTACTTTAATAACATTGGTTTTCATTTTTCAAAATAAGAGATAATTGTTTTTCAAATATATTTGCAGGTCGAACACATCTGAAATGAATGAAGATTAAATGAATTGTGAAAAGAGCACCCACGATAAAAAAAAATGAATTCCGGCGATGTGTGCATATTAATTTCAAAATTTTGCATATAATTTCGAGCTTTTTTTCTACTCTAGAATTATGAAAAACTTCACAACATGTTATAACCGTTCGAGGTGAAAAACGTCTTTATTTAGATTGAAACTTCTGCAACAGATGAATATCCAAATGAATAATTTATTGTTATTCTTCGACGTGGTACAAGGAAATTTGATCATTCTGGTTGAAAGAGTCGAAAAAATCTCGATTCCAAGTTATCAATAATAGTATACATATTATGCAACGAGCATATAATTGCTCTGATTCACAAGGGGACTGGCCTGAATCACCTAGTGAATAATAGCCATTAATTGGACGCGAATAGAATACTATACTTCATCTACGACTACTGAATATTTTTCTCGAAGTTTTTAACATTTGGCTTCCTTAATACACTACTGGAAAAATTAAAGGATCAAAAAAAATTCCAAATTTTTCGGCAATTTCCGACATGCCGTAACTTTGAGAGGAATGGTCGCACAAGGAATTTAAAAAAAGGAAATTATAGCTCCAAGTATCTAGTTTTTGAATTATAACTTCAAAAATTTTAAGTTTCAGTGGTTTTCGAGTAATGATAGAAAAATCAGCAACAGAAAAATTCTCAAAATTTTACCACTTTTTTTTTCTTGTCTACGAGCGTGGAAATTTTATTTTTGCATAATCGTTATAATGATAGGATACTTTGTTAATTCAGCTTTAATATATTTTTTTATTGACCTCGATACGTCCACTTCTCGCCGAGATATCTGTCTTCAAATGGAAAAGGATCCATGTTTTATCCGTTATTAAATTAATAAAAATTTTATTTGTTAGTTTATTTTATTTTTCTTTTTTTGAAATTTATGTATTATCTGCAATTAAAATGTGGAAAAAGCTCGAGAAAATTCTTTTTTGCATTTTTTGAAGATTATGAGCTTCTCAGAGCAAAAAACGTGATCCTTATTTTTTTCAAAAATTCAATCGAGTCAAACAAAAAAACGGCTTGCTGGATTGAGTTGACTTTTCGTAAGGATTTTATCAACATATTGAACTGAGAAAGTCACACTTAACATTATTGGTATCCTCAACATTTTCGATCCAGCGGTAGATTTTCCAAGAAACCACCAAAAGCACTTTTTTTGTTGAATTTTTATATTGATGCGACATAAAGAAAAAAAATTCTATGAATAAGCAATGGTTGTTCATTGATCGGAGTTCATTTAAGGTCTTGAAACTCTCCTTCAATTTTCAAATAATCAAAGACAAATGGATCCTTTTCCATTTGAAGACCGATATCTAGTCGAGAAGTGGACGCATTGGGGTCAATGAAAAAATAAATTGAAGCTGAATTAACAAAGTATCCCAACATTATAACGATTATGCAAAAATAAAGTTTCCACGTTCGTAGACAAGAAAAAAAAAAGTGGTAAAATTTCGAGAATTTTTTTCTTGCTGATTTTTCTATCATTACTCGAAAACCACTGAAACTTTAAATTTTTGAAGTTCTAATCCAAAAACTAGACACTTGGAGCTACAATTTCCTTTTTTTAAATTCCTTGTACGACCATTCCTCTCCAAGTTAGGGCATGTTGAAAATGGCCGAAAAAATTGGAATTTTTTTTTCCAGTAGTGTATGTCCCTTCTGTTACTAGTGTGGAAAAAGTCAAGTTGACATAATGGTGATTTTTTTATGAACTCGTCATTGTATATTTTCAATGAAACTTGATTATATTAAAAGGTATTCCCCAGCATACTTGTTAGTGAAGGAACTCCCAAACACTGTAGAAATAACATATTATAGCAAAATCCATGAAACATCTGACAGCAGTGGGTATAATTATGGCCGAGCTAAAAGACGAATAATGGGTAGGTTATAAAATAGTCTTGGATAAAAAATTTTTCCGCCGACCTCGAAATAAAAGGTGATTTTAATGTGTACGAAATTGATCGTTAATGACCCATTTTAATGCTCAATTTTTTGGCTATTTTAATGTGCAATCCTCATGGCAACCGTTCACAAAGTATTTAGAAGCACTACGAGAAATGTCAAAACTCTACTAGAACATAGATACATAGAAATTTCATTATGACAAATGTATGTCTTTTGCAAAATGAAAATGTATTTCAATCAAGAATTCATACATAATTCCTATTGAGATCGTCGGAAAAATCTTGTAATCAACTCGGTTATTAATCAAGCGACTAATGGTCTCGAACTATTATAGCGTTCGCTCCGCTCGCGCTTTAAAATATCTTGACCATTAGTCGCTGTCTTTAATAACCTAGTTGATTAAATAACTATTGTTTGGTATTTTCATCATTATCAACAGATTCTGCTGAAAAATTAGAATTGTATTAGCGCATCCGCCATATATTTTCAATCGTCTGCTACTTTATATTATGCTCATTCACCAATTGCCGCAAATTTCTCCATAGTCCAAATTATTATATGTTCAACAAATATAAATTCTACAACTATCCACTTTGGGGCATTGAATACACCCAGGACTCTGTCTCAGATCAAATGACAGCTCATGCTTGGATTATTTCATCACGAATGTTTATGTCCCTCTCAAGCGAAATAAGCACAAATCTTAATGGTATGCAAAGATAAAATCGAATTAAATTGCTTCAGCGCAAAACAAAGAGGCCAAGTCGCTGTCAATTTGAGGAACGTCTGATGATATTCTTATTCCTTCACATCAATGGCTCCTTTGTGTTAATTGAATGAACAGAATAAGAAGTATTTAAGTGCCCTTAATTGATTTAATAACTTCTGGATGTGGAATCTGATACGTTTTATCCACTGCACTTTCTAGATGACGCATTGGGGGATATGCTGGTCCTAAATGACTTATTTGTTTTTAATTGTTTTCGGTAGTTTCAGACGCCTGTTTCATTTGAGGCCCTAATTTCAGTTGTACCGGGTTTTTCACTATAATTTGACCCCCCCTTTAACTTTGTTACTGAAGGAGATAACAAAAATGTTTCGTATAAAAGTTTCACGAAATCAACTGATGTTTTTTGATATGAGTCCATAAACTGAAATATATACAGGGTGACCAACATATTGATGGTAACTTATTTTTTTCAAATGGAACACCCTGTATATTTTTCCATATTTGGTTAGCTCTTTTTCCCCTGATTTCGAAGATGTAACATATGTTGGTCTATCTTTCTTATTCTGAGCACCAGAGAGTTTCAAATTTCAATAACCATCTGGCAAAGCGTTTTGAGAGTTCGTGAATATTAAGTGGCCAATTTGATCTTTGGATTAGTAATGGCGCACCCATTTTATGGCCACCAAATATTCCCGATTTAAACCCGTTTGACACGGTTTTATAGTCGTTCCTGAAGGAAAAAATTCACTTCAGCAATAATGACAATCAATGAAAGCGGAGAATAATATTAATGATATTACATTTCGGAACTAATCCCGTCAACGCACAAGAATAATGATAATATAAATAACTTGGGACAACTATATGAACTATGAGTATTGAATGAAGGTGGTCATTTTGAGCAATTTCTTTAGTTGATGTTATTCTTACCATACTACCATAGTTTATCATTTTTCATTGGTTAAGTAATTGTTAAGTATTCATTCTAAAATAATACTTTTATGTAGATTGTTTGGATATAAGAATTTCGTAGGTATTTCACATATTTTTTATTCGGCGTCATCATTTCAAAACTTTGAAACTCTGAAAATTGGAGAGACACATCACATACGCATTTATATTCGAGATCAGGAGGAAATAGCCTATAAAAAAAGGAAGATTATACAGGATAGGGTGTCCCATTAGATGTTGTCCACCCTGTATATATTCCCATTGACGTTATTATAACTCCAAAAATGAGCATTTTCAGTAAACGCACTCTGCCACTTGTAAAATGATTACAGATCTTGGCAGGTGGTTCTTAAAATTTGAAACTCTGTGGTTCTCTGGATAAAAGAGATAGACCAACATGATACATATTCGAAATCAGGGAAAAAAGAGCTAACCAAGCATGGAAAAATATACAGGTGTTGTTCCATTTGAAATGAAGTTACCATCAATATGTTTGCCACCCTGTATAATTTTTCAGTTTCTGGACACATATAAAAAAACCTCAGTTGATTTCGTGAAACTTTTATACGAAACATTTTTTTGTATCTCCTTTAGTAACAAAGTTAAAGGGGGGGTCAAATTATAGTGAAAAACCCGGTACCATTGTCATCATTTAAGATTATTACTTGCCATCAGTTGAAAAATTGTAATCACATTATTAATTATCATCGCAGAAAGGAAAACAAAGATTGCAACACTAGGATTTTCTAATTCCGATATTTGAGTTCGTTTGTCCAAGAACTTTCGTAATTTTTCATCGATTTCTGATGTTTCTACGGCCAAATTATACATACATTTTCTGGTATTATAACAAACTTCAGAAAAATTTTCCAAAGATGTTTTTAGTATACAGGGTGTCCCATAATTAGACCGACAAACTTATAGTGGACAAATAGATGATATTTTAGACAGATTCGACCCAAATCATATAATGCAAAATTGCTAATGCCCTTTGAAGATGACATCCTGTCCACACTGTTTGCCACATATTCGCAAAACAGAGTCACAGAAAGTGCTGAAAGTTTACATTGCTGCATCTGGGCGTTATTATACAAGAGCATCTCTTTTCAAGAAAAAACATCAGAGTTTATGATTATGATGTAAATCTCGCGAAATAATGAAAGTAAAAAAAGTTTCAACTAAAAATACCCTTCCCCCCCCCCCAAATGATACGGTTGTGCTTGACATGGAAGAAATGCACTCGATCTAATCGATGCGTATTTTTGATATAAGCCAATGTGTAAACTTTCAGCATTTTATGTGACTCTGTTTTCCGAATATGTGGCAAAAAGTGTGGACGGACGTCATCTTCAAATGGCACTAGCTCCTTAACGAAGCAATTTTGCATGATATGATTTGGGTCGAATCTGTCTAAAATATGATCTATAATGACCACTAGAAGTTTGTCGGTCTAATTATGGGACACCTGTATAAAATCCTAGGGTTTTATTTGAATACGTGTATCTTCAAAAGAAATCAAGACTATCAAGGTGGAATAAAAATAAAATAAATATAACATAATATTAGATTTTTATTTGGGTTCTCGGCAAAGGGCTTGATTCAATTCAAACAACTATTGTTCCTCAACATCCCTGTGCCGAGAAACCAAAAAAAATCTGATACTAGTTTGATAATCACGGCAAATCTCCTTTGATAATTTTAATATATAATAAAAAAATTTAAGAAAAAGCCTGAGCAGGAGCTTTTGAGCGCTCGTTCTTTGGTGAAGCAATAAGACTATTACCTCAAATTGTTTATGGCATTGGAGATTGATACCAAATATATAAATGCAGAATCTCGTTACAATCGGAACTATATTCTGAAAATTATTCAGAAAATGAAAAATGTAAAAAACATAAATTAAAAAAATAAATAATATGGTTCTGATGATGCAATCCACCTAAAATTTCGCATTCAGTGTATTAGTTTTCATTTTCAAAATAAATTTCACTCGAATCGGATATTCAATATTCCAATTGAATTTTCTATGGTTCTGTTAACACTATGGCCACATTTTGCATGTAGATTCAGTATATCAATATTTATTCACAGAAGAAATTTCACTCCAATCGGATATCCTGTTATGGAAATATAAAGATTCTTCTTTTCAATATTCCAGTTGAATTTTTTATGATTCTGTAAATACTATGGCCACCACGAAATTCTCGATGAACATTGACTATATCGATCCTCATTCACAAAACAATTAAGTTTTTCAATATTCCAATTGAATTTTTCATGGTTCTGTTCACAATATGGCCACAAAATTTTGCATGAGGCTTGTTATGAGCATCATGCATTTGGCGTAACATTTGATCTCTATTGTTTTCATGTTGTCTGAGATATTGAGGAACAAAAATTTTTAATGGCCATATTTTATGGAACACTCTGTACGATTTGGCTGGTTAACGAACTTCACCGAGCCATTTGGGACCCGAACTAATCCTGAAAAATTCAAGGCTCTAGGACAATTCCTTCGAAAGTTATTGAGCTAACGGATGGCCGGACAGTCCCACGGGCAGAATTGAATTAGACCACGAATTCGTCATCAGGGAGTCTAACCCTATCGTTTGAAACCACTTTCGGCTAAAAATTAGAAAATTACAGAAATTTGGACCAAACGATATAGCACTCGTTTAAGTAGAACGAGTGCTCAAAAATGTATCTCTAATTTGGCGTAGAAATATTACGATCTTGGACAGCAAACTTCAGCACAATTTTAGATGGCCTAGTTTTTTTGCCGGTGAGTGTATAAAAGGCAACCCTCGTGAGATCACAATTCATATCGCGAATAGTAAAACTTCCCACAAAATAAAATTGAGTTATTCGTAACAGTTATCTATTGTATGATTTATCACATCAGTTTCCGTTTCTCATCAACATCATGTGCAGAAGTGATCAAAGATCATATCCTGACAGTCATTTGTAGGGACGATGACAACAACAGTTATCAATAGCCAAGGTTGATACGATAAATAGACCATCGCGATCAATTCTTGGTTAGTCTTCTTTTACCAATAAAAATACCTTTGTATAAAAGCAAAAAAGTTGGAAAAGGTGGAGTTGCGGATAAATCAGTGATACACTATATCTTTCAGCTCTTCAATACCATTCGTGCTAGGGATTGATTATTTTTTCAGAAAATTTACCATCAACTATCGAACTTTGAAAAATATTATAGAATCTACCCTTTACAAGAAAGGTCGTTAAAATCTAATGAGATGAATGTCATCATTATAATAATAATAATAATAATAATAAAAGAGTTTATTCAGGTACTACAGAAATAAACCCTAAAATACTGTAGAGTTAATAGTAATATAATAACTGTGCACAGTAATAAACATAAAATCTCATACTAAAACTACCACGAAATTAAATAATTTAGTTACAATTTCTCTCAAAAAAATTTACAAGTCCAGGTAAGTGTCAAATCCTTTACTTCCATTTGTCCAGTCCGAGCAAGTGTCACAATCTATTCTATAAAATTTTCATTTGTCAAATTCGAGTTATTTATATTAGGCTTTGGTTTATAATTTTATTTAATCTTGTTTTCTCTAAATTCATTATCCATTTTTCAATTGTTTCTTTAGGGTTATTTTGGTTTTCAAATTTCTTAATTCTGTAGGTACTAGAGTGAAGAGTCTTGGAGCTATGTAGGTACAACATCTTTGATTATGCTGTTATTAATGCCAAAATTGTCCAGCAGGATAATGAAATAATAAATAAATAATATTGCTGAAATGGCATTAAATTATAATGACATTTTTTACTAACTACTAACCCGAATCCTTTCAGAAGGAATTTCATATTGGATCCACGTGGCTCGAATTTTTATTATGAAATTTAAAAATTCACTCGTGTGCCGTCTAGCTGATATGAGTTCATTAATTTTGTTGATTTCCCATATCATTTGGTTATTAAGGAAATCTTCTTCTTCAATATATGTACATTGTCATTTATAGCTTTATGAATCACTTGCGAGAGCTCTGAACTGCTTTTCTTTGCAGTTAACAATTTGTATCATACCTACACATGAAGATATACCTTGTTCAACCTCAGAAATAATGGTTTGTATTCGGAGTACTTGCATTTTTTATCATTGGTATAAATTTAACTTGTAGGTAGCAATATAACCCTAATTGATCGAAACAGAAATTATATCATAACAGTTATGGTCAGGAAAGTCACAGTTTGTCTATCGAAAACGTGCTTCAGTTTTGTCTGAATATCTGTAAATTGTGATGAAAAATTATTTCAAATGATTCACTAATGAGAAATCCAAACTAAAAAGTAGTTCTCCTCGGCGGTAAATACTATTACATTTGAGAAAAAAATTCAGATGTTCTGGAATACCTGAATTTGTGAATGAGCTCAAGAGTTATTCAACTCTGAGATTTGTATCAATTTACATTCGAATATGAATACAGTGTATAACAATAGCAATCTATAATTTCAAAACGTAAAGGGTTAGAAGGTGAAACATGTGAGTACACTAAAATGCAAAATCGGAGTTATAAGTCTCGTAATATTTAAGAACAAAATTTCGAAGGAGAAGATTGGTGAAAAAAGTTATGTGCTTATTCGTATGAAATGAAATAGAAAGATTTTTTACTTTCTCAAAAAGTGTAAAAGTATTAGTGACATTAACTGAGAATATCACCATTTAATACATAACTACAGTATAATACAGATTCAAAAAAAGATATCGATTGAAATATATTCTGGGAGGATTCTGCATTTCTTAGAAACTTTATAGGTTTTCACTCCCAGTCTCTGAAACATAAATAATTAAAAAATGTTTGATTAAGGTGAAGTGCTCCTGCGAAAATCTTTGCACTTATTTGTCAGGAGCAAATTGGTCTTGAAAAAAATTGTTGCCTAACAGTAAAACTGAAAAATGAAACAAATTAAAAGGATATTGTAACGTTTCGGTGGCTATATCAGACACCTTCTTCAGACAAACTCTGAAATTCTTCAGAATTGTGTATTTTCTCATTTGTAATCTGATTGACATTGATAGTTGTCAATCTATAGAGATGTTGATTTATTTGATTTTGAAATTTCCTGATGTCACTTCCTTCCTCAATAAATCAATCCAAATACGATCTATTCCAACAGAACAATTGCCAAATTATTCACTTCATCCAACAAAATACATGTAGATTCCTTAATTTTCCTTTTATAATTATCAGGTTCCGTCATGAGGATCTTTGTGTGGTTCCAGTTCATCATATGATCTCCGCTATTTGAACATATATGATCAGCAATTTGTGATCTTGTGATGTCTCTATTCCTGATGTTATTCTTATGTTCCAGTTTTCTTATTTCTAAAGGTCTTGATGTCTCCCCTGTATATGTGGAAAATCTTATACAGGGGAGCTATTGAACATATATGATCAGCAATTTGTGATCTTGTGATGTCTCTATTCCTGATGTTATTTATGTTCCAGTTTTCTTATTTCTAAAGGTCTTGATGTCTCCCCTATATATGTGGAAAATCTTATACAGGGGAGACATCAAGACCTTTAGAAATAAGAAAACGGGAACATAAGAATAACATCAGGAATAGAGACATCACAAGATCACAAATTGCTGATCATATATGTTCAAATAGCGGAGATCATATGATGAACTGGAACCACACAAAGATCCTCATGACGGAACCTGATAATTATAAAAGAAAATTAAGGAATCTACATGTATTTTGTTGGATGAAGTGAATAATTTGGCAAATTGTTGTGTTGGAATAGATCGTATTTGGATTGATTTATTGAGAAGGAAGTGACATCAGGAAATTTCAAAATCAAATAAATCAACATCTCTATAGATTAACAACTATCAATGTCAATCAGATTACAAATGAGAAAATACACAATTCTGAAGAATTTTAGAGTTTGTCTGAAGAAGGTGTCTGATATAGCCACCGAAACGTTACAATCGGTTACAATATCCTTTTAATTTGTTTCATTTTTCAGTTTTACTGTTAGGCAACAATTTTTTTCAAGACCAATTTGCTCCTGACAAATAAGTGCAAAGATTTTCGCAGGAGCACTTCACCTTAATCAAACATTTTTTAATTATTTATGTTTCAGAGACTGGGAGTGAAAACCTATAAAGTTTCTAAGAAAAAAAAATATCAAAAAAAGAACCTACAAGTTCAAAAATGAATTATTTTCCATTTTGGAAATCAAATAGTTATTTTCTTATCTACAGCAGTTAAGTAAAGTTTGAAATATCGAAATATTTACAACTGATTCCTTCTTATCGAAGCAATCAATTCAAACAGCAAAATATGTCAAGCATTGCTCCGAAATGAAGTATGCATATCTGTGAATTTGTTATTTCTATCGAAATATGCAAAAATATAGAGGGTATGATATTAATTTATTTTCGATGTGCAGATAACATAATTAAAGTTATCGTATTTTACGTGAAAAGTTTCCTAAATAATATCTTCACAGCAGCATTTTTTGGAAACACCTGATAATTATAAAATTGTCACATGCGGTTTTCGCCATTGAGTTCTTCATAAAAATTAGCATTCAGTCACCGCCATAAGTTCTTGTCTATCCTTTTTAGAAATATGTAGGACTCTTCAAAAGTGTCTAATTTGGCCCACTCTGTACACGTACAGTAGGTAACAAATGCCCACCAACGAACATTGATAAACGTATTCAATATTCATCTTAATTTACTAAAGGGGTTTCCAATAAGAGGTGTTATTATGAATAGCCCGCTATTTCGGTAGTTGTCACGTTCGAAGCTGTCATTTTTTGACATTTGACAAGTAGAAACTACGCTATTAATAAAAATGGAACCATGCACTATCCAAGAACGCATTGAAATTATTAAAATTCACTATAAAAATGGTGAACATTCGTCTCGAACATTTTTCGGTCTTTGTGAATCACTTGTCGAACCGCAATAAAGAAATTAGTGGAAAAATTCGAGCTGTTTGGACAAGTTAGTGATGTGAAGAATAAAACCCGTGCACGTCGCTCAAGAACAGCTGAAAATATTACTGCTGTAGCCAAAAGTGTTGAAGAAAACCTAGGTTTGTCCATTCCTCGTCTTTCTTTGAAATTAGGCATTCCACAAACGTTATTACATTACTGGACAACGTTTACTTTCAACAAGACGGAGCTATGTGCCACACAAGAAACGGAACCAGGTGATCACAATTGGCCACCGAGATCTTCTAATTTAACCTTAAGACTTTTTCCTTTGGGCCCACGTGAAAGAGTCCAACGTCGATTCAAGTCTTCAAAGATGGAATTCGTGAGGCTACGAGGACTTTGCGATTTGGTTATGGAAAATTTCATTGAAAGGATATGGTCCTGTATATACGTGGTCGTGGTGTTCATTTACCTGATGTTATTTTCCACTATTAACGGTTTAGCTTCTTCTTTATAATGAAATAAACATCCGTTCATTTATATTGAAAAATGGCAATTTTCTTTGAATATTAAAAGTACACTTCTTATGGAAAACTCTCTATATTGCGAGGAATACCATGGGTTGCTCTTTTTCAGTGGTATATCTACTATATCGAGATTGCTGGCTTTTTTCACAGTTCCAGAACAAAATTGTTTTGCATCACATATCTTGACTCAAGGTACAATGAAGAAGTTATGCTAGTCATTGAAACTACACATTTTTCTCACGTGTGTACATAAGTCTCCTACACATTGAAACAAAGGTCTATTATTAATCGAACTCTTAACAAGTTGACCTTCTTGATAACACCATTCATAATTTTTTCAATCGCCTGTCGTCGCCTTTCCCAAAACATTTCTTTCGAAATTTGTTTTGCTTGAATCACTCATCGAATTGTTCTTTGTGGATATCTTATCTCTGAGTGTTTGATTCTTAAATAGGTGAGTATGCCCTGATACACTGATAGTAAAGTTGATCAGTGACAAATCTTCCAACGAAGAAAAAATTGTACTCAATTGGTGTTGTATTAAGACGAAAGATAGGGGTTTTCTCGAAATTGGATAATTATTGGCACGATAAATCAACCTAGTTTCTAATTATGTTCTTCGAAGGAAGGATTTGAGAAAGCCATGACGTGAAGTTAGAAGCTTTTGCGTGCTTGTTCATACTTGGAAAACGATAATTGAAATTCTAATATCCTGAGAGCTTCCAACTTTCTTGTACAATTTTCAAAACTTTCTGGAAAATTTCAAGTTTTGGTGTCGTGTATTCCAGAGTTATCTTGTTCACAAGAAATTTCAAGATAGGTTCATGATTTGAACTAGCAAGTTGAATTAATAAGAGAGTTCATTTAGTACATTAGTAGATAAAAAACTCTATAATACTGCGGAGTTAATTTTACATTAACTGTGTACAGTAATAATAACATAAATAATAAAAGCAGAGATTAATACAAATTGATTAAAATCAACCAATATTATTAAACCCATACTTCGGAACTAATCCCGTCTACACACAAAGAACATGCATGGTGGTAATATCAAACGGAGCATCCATAGATAGCTATTTCGCCCTATTTGGGGCTCATCAGTATGGAGGAGCTCAGTCTGAAAGGCATTCTGGGTTCCCTTACTTGAAGAAATGTCGCCCAGTTCTGAGTATAACAGAAACAAGACGCCATCTCTTGGGATCCTTACGAACACACGAACATAAATGTGACATTGATATTGTGACAGTGAATTGTGAATTAATTAATTAAGTAACAAGTTCAGGCCAATTTGTAAATGTAATTATTTGCCTGGTTAAACTAATAATTTCAAGAAAATCATATTTTTTTATTTTCACTATTTCATATATTAATCATCAAATGTGAATTCTTAATCCAAAACGTTCAAAATAATTCTTTTCCTTTTGAAAACCAAATGAAGCATTTACAAAATAAAAAAACCCTATTTTTTTCTTGGAAAAAGCTAAAGGTTTGAATTTCCTTACACTCACTTTCACTGATATGTAGGTATCAAACAATTCATGAATTATTATCATTAAAATATATTATATTTATAGAACATCTTCATCTCCTGTGATAGACATACAAAATATAACGAATATTCATTCTATAGAACATACGATGAAATGTAACGAACGGTGTTCATAACTCCTTGTAAGTTTTTTTTTCGAGAAAAATATCGACTGTATCGAAATTTTGCAGAGGACATTTCTTCTCCAGAATTGAAAGGGAAACCATAAGAGAATTAAATTTTTCGAAAATCTATCTCACGAAAACAATTTTTGAACGATAATCATAGGGGGTTGCTATTTTCAAACCCTGAGAATAAAGTTATGAGTTCAAAACAATTGTGTGAGTAAAATCTACTGAGTGCTTCAAATTATGCATAGTTTTATGACTCAGTGTTTATGAGAAGCCGTAAATAAATTAAAAACTGTCAACTCGTCATCGCCTTCCAAAGGCTGTATCTTGGAAGGGGGTTCGATTTCGAAAAAATATTTATGAACTATCCCTGCTTATTTTTATCGAGAAATCATCTCCAAAAGTCCCTCGCATTTGTTTACAGACACCCTTTATTATAATATGCACTTTGGCACCACATATTCAAAAACCATTAATAAAAAAAATACACCTTCCAACGGACAAATTGTAGTGGAGTGGACATAACTGTAGAAATATGAACAACATTAAAAACTGAATCTATTATTTGAGATAATTATGTATTATTTAGCCAATTTTGATAAATTAGAATATCAAAAAATTTATTTTGCCTCAAATTTGAATAAATTATAAGCACTTTCCTACTTTTAATTAAAAGTACCATTTCATTCAATAAAGAGCATTCCTTTTTTTACGAATGTAACAATAATCAAGATGAAATTGAACTTTTCAACCTTATCATCAAATTAGTTCAGTTTATACAAGCTGATAACATCAATTAGAGATCTAGATTGTATAAGGTGGGTGTTTTGGTTTACACACAGACGACTTCGAGGTTATGGTAAATAGTCTCATGCCCACTCTACCCAGGTGAGCTACTACGCAAATTATAATGCGACATTATTATGCGAGAAAGATCATCCCACCAGTTTTTTTGCATGCCACTCGGTATTTTAGAGGACGCCTTGTATCGTTAGGTTGGAATCACCATGTAGGGCTATCGTTTAGAAAATTCAATAACTTTTATATTGCAAAAAACAAGCTTTTCCGAGTGATTTCGACTATATTATGTGGAATACCGGGTGGTTAGAAGATTGTTGACCTTCTTTATTTAAATCAGGTTTTAAGTACAGATATCTTCGAGGTGTTGAGGATAGAGTGGTAAGCATTCATTAATGGTAATTGTAGTGGTTGAATTCATTGATGCAGCTTGAATATTTGCAATAAAATTACTTTGTAAACTGGATTTCGTTTGAATATACTAAGGATGATTTGAAATACAACAGAATTGTTTTTCAAAGAAGTCCCTATCTTTTCAAATTTAAGAGTGCTGTGTGCCAAAATAGTAACGTAATTCGTCAATAATTCTTCTACAGTGAATTATCGAGGAAAATCCTTGCATCCATCAATTTTTAATTTCAAAAGAAATTTATCCTTTGGTGCTTTGAATTTGATATTTCTCATCCCCTACGCCCCCGCACACATCAAATGAAAGTCAATTTGATTACCTATTCAGCGATGTGGCTAAAAGCGGAATTGGTGGCCGGCCGTTAACACGATAACTTTCGAAGGGATTGTCCAAGAGACTTGAGATTTTCAGAGTGAGTACGGTTCTCAAATGCCACGGTTGAGTTCGTTAATCAGCCGAATCGTACAGGGTGTTTCATAAAATATGGCCATTCAAAGTTGTTGTTCCTCAATATCTCAAACAAAACTAAACCAATCGAAATGAAATTTTGCAGCCACGTGCAAGATGCTCATATAATAAGCCTCTTTCAAAATTTTGTAGCTATAGTGTTAACAGATTGGAATATTGAAAGGAAAAATCTTTATATTATTTTCAAAACAGGAATCCGGTTAGAGTGTAATTCGTTTTGTGATTGCTCAATGTTCATGCGAAATTTCAAGAGGATCGAAATATCAGAATCATAGCATTTTTTTTATAATTGATTTTTCACATATTTCATTTTTTGAGTATTTTCAGAATATAATTCCGATCGTGCTGAGATTGCATTTTTATACTCAGAATGAATCCAAGTCCTATACAAAATATTGAGTTGTTCAGGGCTTTTTTAATTTTTTTTAATAATTTATAATTTGTGATTGGAGAATACTGCAATCAGACCATTCTTTTTCAAATACAAATCCATGGATTCGTGAAATTAATAATAGTAAAAGGATAAGGTATTTCCGGGTTAGATGCCCCACCGGTACAGATGCCCCGATCAGCATAACTTCGGACCTAATCGTTAGTTGACGCCACGTGCATGGTCGTTGTTTACTTGTTCTCCGTTTTGCGAAAGTCATAGGAAATAATACCACAAAATATTTTTAATCCCGAAATATTCAAGAAAAACAGGAAACTGTTGGTGACTTGCTCCTATGATCTAATTTAGGTGTGGAAAATATATATCTTACAACGTTTAATGCAATACTATTGCATTTTCGTATGAAAGGGTCCATTGGTTCATTGTAGGTTAGAAAATAGTAGAGGAATTCTTCATGGGTCAATTTTGATATACTGGGGCATCTCTCCCGTAAAAAAAGGATAGATGGCCTGAAATAATACGGGATAGACGCCCTAGATTCATTTGTATATTTGCAAATGTTGATGATATATCTGATGAGTCTCTGGCCCTTGCTGTGAGGGAATTGTGTGTTGAGGAATATTTCTTAATGAATGAATAATAAAATTTCGGATAATATGTCCCAACTTAAAAACTCATTTGAAGTCAGCGCCGAACTGGTTCCTTGTACGAAAAGGTACAATGGTACTCCACCCAAAAAAAACTCCTTCAAAATAGCTGAAAGTTATAAGCCTGGTACAAGTTCTCTTAAGATCGATCAGGAAATGAAACTTTGACAAAGCGAAACCCAAAATAAAAAAAAATAAAGAAGAACAGTTTTCGTTCTCGGAAGATGGAATCCCATTCATATAAAAAGGTACCTAAAAATTCACCATCTATAAGTTGTGCTAAAGGATCAGAATCAGCTGGGAAAATTGATATCACAACAACCAAGGCAGATTGGTCAAAATGTTTGGGTTGTGACTAATGGTTCCACAAGACGTTTACAATGGTTATAACTTCGTCACTTGTGGACGTGAAAAATTAAGGGCTGTAAATCTTGACCGCCGTAAAAAAAAATCTCATGATCTGAGGTTTGGCTAATCCTTTTCTTAAGATTAAGATAAAAAAACTAATGAAAGTTTCTGCTCTTCTTTTTATAAGCGCTTTCCTTGGGTGGGCGGCTCACCCAAACTACAGGGGCAACTCTCCCTTACTCTCGGGAGAGATGGCCAAAAAAGTTGTTTTTATTTTGACCTTTTTTTTAGAAGGAACATAAGAATTTTAAGTTTTTGAACAAACAATATTGTGTCTAAATAAATATCTCATGTTTTCAGCATCTGTTTTATCATTTTAAATTATAATTGCATTTTTAATCACAGTTTTTCGTTAGGTTGGGCATCTAACCCGGATTTACCTTAATGGTCTGACTGCATTACTCTCCAATCCCAAATTGTAAAATGTTTTATTATTGTCTAATGAAAAAAAGCTTTTAGCCACATCGCTGAATGAGTAATCAAATGATCTTTTATTGGATCAACACAATCAATAAATTCTCATTCGAACAAATGAAGTGGGGGCTAAGAAATAACGAATTCAAAAAGCATTATCCTTGAAAAGTAGGCAATGAATATTTCAAGAATACAAAACAGAACAGGGATCAATAATAATTCAAATGAAATAGAAGAAAAAGAACAGATAAAATAATAGCATAGTTACCTGTATGGTGAGAACAATAATCGATCCTTTGGTTAGCGCGAGGCTGTTAACGAGAGGACCAGCTTGAAGACTCAGCTGCCTCAGTGGTAACCTCAGTGTCGGTAGAGAATCATCCGTTCGCCTGGAGGACACAACAAGGTGTCCGCCTCTGACGGTTACTTTTCTGGGCCACCAGTTCTTTTCGTGACCACATTTTACCAGCAACTCTCCTGAAACAAAAATAACAATGAAAACTGGAAAACTAGAGCTTAAATTAAAAATAACTTTAGTTTTGTATGTATGATTTCAAATCTTTGTAAGTCTTAAATCTTTATTTCGATTTGTAACATAAACAAATTAGCCGAGATACTATGGGAGAAGGAAAAATGGGAAGGGGAATACACAGACTACATTGAAAGAAGAAAGAAGCGAATTTTTAACCAATCAGAGAGCAGTAGGGATTTATAAATTTGACTGACAGAATCTGTTTACATTTTCGTCAGATGTTAGAAACTTGGAAACATTCAGGTTTTTACTTATTCAACAGTTATTGGAGGTTGAAAATATGGCGTTTTCAATCAAAACTCAAGTAAGAAGAGATCGTTGTCCCATATGCCGTAATTCGAATTATTGCGCTTTCGATAATGGTATGAATATATTGAAAATGGGCAATAATAACTGTTCGAAGGTTACTTTATCCCTTATATCAATTATTGATTTTTTCAAGTATTTATTTCATTTTCAGATTTATCTTATTTGTCCAGTAAGCCATAAAAATGTGCCATCAGTACAAAGGACCCCGCACATTTTGTATGGGAATTGGCTCCCGGTGGATTTGGCTGAAAATTTGATATGATGTTCTACTAATCCTTCCTATCAAATGTCTCCACAGTCACGAAGCTGGAAAATGCATACTTCTAGGAGTTTTTAGAGATTTTTTGTATCCATTATGGCTTACGTATAACCGTTCACACAGAAATGTTTGAGAATATTTCGTGATTACTGAAAGCAGATTCTGTCAATTCGAAATATTTTCAAACATTTCTGTGTAAACGGTAATACGTAAGCCATAATGGATACAAAAAATCGCTAAAAACTCCTAGAAGTATGCATTTTTCAGTTTCGTGACTGTGGAGACATTTGATCAGAAGGATTAGTAGAACATCATATCAAATTGTCAGCCAAATCCACTGGGAGCCAATTCCCATAATACGTAAGCCGTAATGGATACAAAAAATCGCTAAAAACTCCTAGAAGTATGCATTTTCAGCTTCGTGACTGTTTAGACATTTGATCAGAAGGATTAGTAGAACATCATATCAAATTTTCAGCAAATCCACCGGGAGCCAATTCCCATACAAAATGTGCGGGGTTCTTTAAAATAATGGAATGAAGTGAGCGTCTCTTATTCCTTCTTTTCGAAATAACGTCCAACCAAGTCGTTTAGTACTACTCCCAGCTCTTCTGTCTCATTCGATTTTTCTGTTCTCTGTTAATCCTAGTTCCGATTTCCTCTCCTTGAAATATTTCTAGAATTGAAAAGTGTCTGCGTGACTAATACAATATCCTGCGATATGTTCACCTTGTACAACACGATGGAAAGCCAACGAAGAGAGAGTAAATTACATACTAAACGATTAAACTTATCAATTTTGTAAGAGAGTTAGATCACAACGATCGATTCTTACTGATAACGTGTATTAGAATTTCTCGATTTTTAATAAAACATAATTCAATACCAATCCACTTTATTATCCTCACCATTGTTACAAACAATGATTCGTATTAATTTCATATGATCATTGCATCATACCATCATTCGATGAAATTCAAAATTGCAACAATAGAATGAAATGATTGGTTTTATCGCTAACAACTCTACATGGGTACGAATTGCCATTTCGTGAAAAATCTCATTTATTATACTACCTAATGACAATTAGAAAATGAATCAAAGTGGAAGCGGAAATAATCTTAAAAAAGTGAAGAACAGCCCTGAGCAGGTTGCTTCTGAGCGTTCGTTTATTGGTGGAGCAATAATGCTACTACCTGGAAATTTTGTATAGTTTTTGAGTTATATGTTAAGTATATGAATGAAAATCCCAGCACGATCGGAATTATATTCTGGAAATTAATCAAAAAAAGAAATATGAAAAAAATCAATAATTTGAGAAATTCAAATTATATGGTTCTGATGATGCGATCCTCTTGAAATTTTGTATGAACATTCTGCATATCAATCTTCATTTATTTTGGTAACAAAATTTTGCATGAGGCTTATTATGAGCGTCTTGCATGTGGCCGCAAAATTTCATTTCGATTGGTTTCGTTTTGTCTGCTGTATTGAGGAACAAAAATTTTGATGGCCATATTTTATGGAACAGCCTGTACGATTTGGCCGGTCAACGGACAATCACTTATCGTGTTCACAGCCGGCCGGACGGCCCTTCCGACAAATTGAATTTTTTTTTAAAGAAGAGTCGAACCCTATCCCATAGATAATATCCTATCCTTTGAGACATTTGGGTTACGATATAGTACTCGTAGTAAAACGAGCGCTCAAAAAGGCTAGGATGTAAAATCTAAATTCTTCATCCAATTTCGACAGTATTCCAAAAAAATTCGAGAAAAGCACTGAGCAGAAGCTTTTGAGCGCTCGTTTTTTGGTGGAGCAAAAAGACTATAACCTCAGAATTTGATATGGGATTTGAGTTTGAGACCAAATATATGATTGCAAAATTTTAGCACAATCAGAATCATATTCTGGAAATATATAAAAAATAAATAATTACAAAAATTAATTTCTATGGTTCAGATGATGCAATCCTTTTGAAATTTTGAACGAACATTCAGTATATCTCTTATTTTGCGCTTTCATTGTTTATATTATGCCCGCGTTACTGTTAAACGCATGAATTTTCATTTATTTCATTTATTCAGTATATCAGTTTTGATTCACAAAATAAATTTCACTTGAATCGGCTATCCTATTATGGAAATATAGGGGTTCTTCTTCCCAATATTCTAATTGAATTTTCTATGATTTTGTTAACACTATGGCCACGAAATTTCGCATGAAAATTCAGTATATGAGTTTACATTCACAAAATAATTTTCATTCGAATCTAACATCTTCTTATGGAAATATGAAGTTTCTTCTTTTCAATATCCCAATTGAGTTTTCTATATGGTTCTGGTTACACTATGGCCACAAAATTCTGCATGAGGCTTGCTATGAGCATCTTGCATTTGGCCGTAATATTTTATTTCGATTGGTTTCGTTTTTTTTCTGAGATATTGAGGAACAAAATTGGCCATGGAACACCCTGTACGATTTGGCTAGGTAACGAACTTAACCGAGCCATTTGACGCCCGAACTCATCCTGAATTTCGGCTGGTTAACGAACCATTTGGGAACCGAACTCACCCTGAAAACTTCAAGTCTCTAGGACAATCCCTTCGAAAGTTATTGTGCTAACGGACGGCCCCACGGACAGAATTGAATTTGACCACGAATTCGTCATCAGGGAGTCGAACCCTATCGTTTGAGACCATTTTCGGCTCGAAATTAGAAAATTACAGACATTTAGGCAAAACGATATGGCACTTGTTAAACTAAAACGAGCGCTCAAAAACTTGACTGAAATAGTGAAATATCGTCTAATTCTCGTTGCAGAATGCCATTCCAACACTCATGCTTTCCGCATTCGTGTTGTAATAGGATCCTATTCTGCAAATTGTTTTAGAACACACTATTATTACACTAATAACAAATAGAAAGTGAATCAAAGTAGAAGCGGAAAGTAATCTCGAAAAAACAAAGGACACAATGGGATGGTTCAATAAACGAATTGCAGTCACTGTAGTATGAAATAAAAGAAGGACCTGCTCTAATAGAATGAAGACAATTCAATTCTTGGGCTTGACAATAAGTGATTGAGAAATAATTTGATGATTCTCCTATTGTATTCTGAAGGAACTGATTTAAATTGACTGAGCAAGGCACCTTTGAACAAATCCATTACGGATTTTTTACGCCTATTTGAACTTTCATACTTTCGGGGACGTCAAAGGATCTGCTTGTCGCTGTAAATTAAATATTGAACTTCGTGGGACTAGTAAACACACACGTTCAAGAACACGAATATCGAAATAATTGAGGAATTAGTCAAGATTTTTTTGAAAAAGTAAGTTTGAGTAATTGAAATGGCCATGTGGATAGAGATAATACAACATGATAGCTGAATTTCTTCAATTTATCGAAATACATGAATTTTATGTTATGGTAATGATGATAATATATTATTTTGTTAATTAGAAATTTGCATTAGTCGAAATTGAGTGATTTGTATGCACTTGCCCTATTTATTTTGACAAGTAGGTAAGTATAGATATTTCTTGAATATTTGTTCAGTTGACAGACATTATTTGAAATGAAAAAAGCCCTGAGCAGAAGCTTTTGAGGGCTCGTTCTTTGGTGGAGCAACAAGACTATTACCTCAAAATTTTATGTGGGATTTGAGAATGATACCACATATATAAATGCAGAATCTCAGCACAATCGGAATTATATTGTGAAAATAATTCAAAAAATGAAATATGAAAAAATAAATAATTACA
The DNA here is from genome assembly GCA_013421045.1 of Propylea japonica. Lineage (NCBI taxonomy): Eukaryota > Metazoa > Arthropoda > Insecta > Coleoptera > Coccinellidae > Propylea > Propylea japonica. Next base: position 28,828,550 of record CM024247.1, read on the forward strand.
AAAATTAAATTCTATGATTCTGATGATGCGATCCCTTTAAAATTTTGCGTGAACATTCAGTATAGTAGTTTTCATTCTCAAAAAAAAATTTCACTGGAATCTGATATTCTGTTATGAAAATATAAAGATTCTTCTATTAATATTCAATTGAAATTTCTATGGTTCTGTTAACACCATAGCCACACAATTTTGCACGAAGATTCAGTACCTCCGTCCTTATTCACAGAATAAATTTCACTCGAATCGGATTCCCTGTTATGGAAATATATTTTACTTTTCAATATTCGAATTGAATTTTTTTATGGTTCTATTAAAACTACGGTCACTAAAATTTGGATGAGTATTCAGAGTATCGATCATCATTCACAAAAAAAATTACTCGGTTCGGATATCTTTTTATGGAAATATAAGGTTTTTTTTTCAAAATTCCAATTGAATTTTCTATGGTTCTGTTCACACTATGTCCACAAAATTTTGCATGAGGCTTGTTATCAGCATCTTGCATTTGACCGTAACATTTCATTTTGATTGGTTTCGTATTTTCTGAAATATTGAGGAACAAAAATTTGAATGGCCGTATTTTATAGAACACCTTGTACGATTTGGCTGGTTAACGAACTCAACCGAGCCATTTGTGACCCGAACTCATCCTGAAAATTTCAAGTCTCTAGGACAATCTCTTCAAAAGTTATTGTGCTAACATACGGCCGAACATAATTGAATTGGATCACGAATTCGTCATCAGGGTGTCTAGCCCTATCATTTGAGACCATTTTCGGCTCAAAATTCGAAAATTACGGACATTTGGGCAAAGCGATATAGCACTCGTTTAAGTAGAACGAGCACTCAAAAATAGTTTTTATGGAAAAATTATTAAGTTTTTATATTGTAATAAATTTGTATATCTCTATACCTATGTCCTAATATAGGCTTTTTGTGGCATTAAAGAAATTAAATTGGATAGAAAAAAATATCCTTATTTGGAGGAAACATTCAAAATGTATAAAACAAATGAGCAAAAATTCTTGGCTCCATTGGGAAATTTTAATTTTTTTCGACATAGAATTATGCAAATAGGTTATTGTATTTTAGGTCTTTACCTACGTGTAATTTATTAGTGTTATCTACATTTCAAATCTTGATACTTTTCGCAAAATAAACACTCAAGCATTATCTACAAATCAAACGGTTTGTTAAGTCACATAGCACATAATTTATTAGACCACCCTTGAGGTACCTATTTCGCAATAGAAAACAGAAGTTCAGAAAAAGGAATAAATTATCCAGAATGAAGTAGTATATAAATATTCATTATTGCCATTATAACCATCATAAATATGTGAAGTTTCCATTGATTTTTGTTTCCTCGGATTCAGTCGTAATAATGAAGATGAATTAAAGAGAAAATACCAATGAGAAAATTACAAATAAATATCGTCTTCATAAACTTTACATTAAATTTGATAGGAGATAATTATTAAAGAATAAAAACATTATTATTTGAAGAATTAAAAATATTTCAAGCCGAAGGGAATTCTTAATATAATTGAATGCTATTACGAAGATAAAACGACAAAAAAAGATATAGAGATTCCGTTATTTATTTTTTTTCATTTTTTTCACATCGAAAAAATACGGTAGAAATTTATTCAGGAGTTGAATTAGCCATATTTTAGGAGGTACAACAAATCGTGAACATTAATTATCCGCATTAAGTGTTGATTGATTCCGCAGACTTCCCATCTGGCTCTAGGGAACACATGTTTAAACAAGTGTTCCAGAAATTCCACTTGTCTCTTTCATTATTTCCTCATTTCCCGAAAAGAAATACGATATTTTCTTCCAATTTATCACCCCAATCAACCTACGCTGAAACAGAAAACCTTCTTCATTACGTCAACGAACGAATAAAAATAGCTAAAGGTCCATTTTCGACATTTTCAGTGGTATTTAATCATATCTTGAAAGGCCAAGTTAGTGCACGTGTACTAACGGCATTTTACAACCTTCTGGTGTGAAAAAGAACACAACTAATAATTTTTGTTGTGTATCCAATTCAGAAACTCACATATATTCGGTGAAAAAATGACATGCTAATACCCTAAGAAAATACCCTAAAAATGAAGCTTCCATTGATTTTTGTTTCCTCGGATTCAGTCGTAATGATGAAGACGAATTGAAAGAGAAAATGAAAAATTACAAATATCGTCTTCATAAAATCTGAATTGAATTTGATGGACGATTATTATTCTAAAATGAAAACATGATTATTTCAAAAATGAGAAAATTTACAAGCTGAAGGGATTTTCTTAATATAAATTATTGCATTGATAAAATGACAAAAATATATGGAGATTCCATTATTAATTTTTTTTCCGAAGAATACAATCTTCGACAAAATACGGAACTTTATTAAGCAGATACAACAAATCGCGAATATTAATAATCTCCTGTAAGTGTTGATTGATGTCGCAGAATTCCCATCTGGCACTAGAGAACACATGTTTAAACAAGTGTTTCGGAAATTCCACTTGTCTCTTTCATTATTTTCTTATCTCCCGAAAAGAAACACGATATTTCTCCCAATTTATCACCCCCAATTGACCCACGCTGAAACAGAAAAGCTTCTTCATTACGTCAAGGAACGAATAAAAAAGGACGATTTTCGACAATTTAAGTGGTATTTAATCATATCTTGAAAGGCCATGGATTAGTGCACGTGTACTGACGGTATTTTACAACCTTCTGGTGCGAAAAAGAACACAACAAATAATTCATATTTGTTTGTCCAAATTAGAAACTCACATAATATATTCGGTGAAAACAATGACATGCTAATATCCTAAGAATAGGAAAGGACCCTAAAAATGAAGCTTTCATTGATTTTTGTTTCCTCGGATTCAGTCGTGAGTGAAGACGAATTGAAAGAGAAAAGGAGAAAATTACAAATATCGTCTTTAAATCGTTTAAATTGAATTTGATGGACAATTATTATTCTAAAATTGAAACATGATTATTTCGAAAATTTTCAAGCAAGGGAATTTCTTAATATGAATTAATGCTTCAACATTGAAAAAATGAGAAAAAGATATAGAGATTCCATTATTTATTTTTTTTCCGAAGAATACAATCTTTATTAAGCTATAACAAATCGCGAACATTAATAATCTCCTTTAAGTGTTGATTGATGCCGCAGAATTCCCATCTGGCTCTAGAGAACACATGTTTAAACAAGTGTTCCAGAAACTATACTTGTCTTTCCATTACATTCTCATCTCCCGAAAAGAAATATGATATTTTCTTCCAATTTATCACCCCCAATTGACCCACGCTGAAACATTGACGAACGAATAAAAATAGCTACAGGTCGATTTTCGTCATTTTCAGTGGTATTTAATCATATCTTGAAAAGCCAAGGATTAGTGCACGTGTACTAACGATATTTTACAACCTTATAGTGTGAAAAAGGACACAACGAAGAATTTGTCAATTTATGTTTGTTTTCCAAATTTGAAACTCGAGATATCGGGGCTAGTTTCTAATTTGCATGTTTTCGTTATAGGGATGGGGCTTTTTGGGGTGGTCTGGTCATAAATAAGGGCGGTTCGGACAAAATGATTGTTATTTTTGTCATTTGTAGGGACACGCTGAGAAACAGAGGATTTTATGTCAATAATAAATTGTTCATTATTCTAATTTATGTTCATCGGAAGCAGTTCTGAGAATCGAATCTGGTAGCTTCGATGTAATATTTTGAAGATGTGCGATAAGCGTGAATATTGAGAATTTGGTAATATTGACCATTTTTATGTGATCTCCAAAATATCAAATTCGTGATCAATGTCAAATTTATAGGGCGATCAGTTTGATGTTGAAAATTTGATTCAGATTCATCAACATTCAAATTGAAAAAAACTTTCAAGTTTTGAATCTTGAACAATAACCATAATAATCACGAAAAATTAGTGGAATATTAACTTAGACATAAATGAAGTCCATCTTGGAGTAATTCATATTTTGGGCAGCTATGCAAAATCGAAATCACGTTTGTTAGCTATACCAGTAATTTTTGATTCAGAAATTCGAACATAATAATTTTGAGGGACAATTCTCGCAACCGTAGATTTTTTATTTCAAAAGCAAATTATCCTATGCTTTCTTGAATTTGATATTTCTAAACCCTACGACCAGTCTACTTTATTTTCAAATTATTTTCAAATGGGAATATATGGATTGTGATACATCAAAGGAAGGGTAATTTGATAACCTTTTCAGCGATGTGACTAGAAGTAGAATTGGTGGTGCCGCTTTTAATTAAAAAAATGGAAATACATAATTAACAATTTGTGATTGGGGAGTACAACAATGAGATCATTATTCATGGATTTATAATTTCTACATCAGGCCCCCTTATGTATTTTTGAATTTGAAATCACTGACCCCATGCGCTCCGAACCTCTCAACTTTTTTTCGAAACTATAAATGGATTGTGATACAGTATGACTCTCGATAATTTAACATTCGATAAGTTGAATCTCTCGATAATTTGAAGTTCTTTTCAGTTCGCTTGAATAACACTTGATAATTTGAAAAAAATCAACGTGTTCTGACCCCCTCGATAATTTGAAGTTGTAGCTGTGACATCTTGCTCAATAACACTCTTTAATTTGAAGTCAAATCACCCAAACACTCTATAATTTGAAGTCCCCACTCTTCTTTGATCCATTTCATCTTGCACTTGTCTTAATTGAGTTTGCGCAGTCTTCCTTAGAATTGCGTTGAACTAAAACCGGTTTTCGAATTCAAAACGAGTGAAAGAAAGAATAAGGGTCTTTCAATGAGAAAAGACGTGTTATCGAAGCGGTGGAAAATGGCACAATGGATGTTGCGAAATAGTTCGATATTCTACCATCTACATTGTCCATGATTTTAAAGAATAAGAAACGAATCACTGGAAGAGTTTCCAGTATAGGAAGAAAAGGCTTCGTCAAGCTGAATTTCCTCGCCTGAGGAAAAAGTCTTTCGCTCAGGCTCTCGGTTTCTGCCCTCAGGCAGAAACAAACGATGAATTCTTCTCAGTTCTCAACTTATAGAAAACACCCTGGACAATGCTAGGCTAGATGGGAGTCACTAACTCAAATGAAAATTGTGTACTTCTTTTCGAAATGAAATACTCATGTTATCATATACACATAAAGATCATGTATGTAGAATATAATACATAATCGCATATACAATATCATTAGTACTTATGTAGTTCTGATCAAACTCTTGTTTAATTGAATTTCATCCTTACTCCCTCTTGTTTATATGAACTCTTTTTATTTTGAACTCTCGGTAATTTGAACTTTTTCGTTGGTCCCTTGAGTTTCAAATTATCGAGAGTCGACTGTACTTCTAATGATAGTCAATTACCTAGTCATTCCATTTGATATACACAATCCATGTATTCGTATTTGTAAAGAAGGTGTGGGGTGTAAGGGGTGAGAGATTTCAAATTCGAAATGATAGTGTATTTGACCCACTTAAACTTTCTTAAGGTTTATGCCAATATGCCGAAAATACCAGAAGTCCTTGAATGTAGTTCCGAGTAATAGTAAAGATGTGTTTCTCTATGATAATTCTAAATAAAAAACCTTGTAGACCTAATACAATGCTTGTTTTATTCATTGCCAAAGTCGTCTTACTCTTTTTGAAAACCCTCAATTACTTATATTGTTTTGAAGGCTCAATTTCATTGAAACAATTTAAAATTTACCAATGTTAATCTTATAACAGTTATAACGAAATATCATGAATATTCCAATACAGAGAAAAATTTTTACGAGTTTTTGCCGTCCACTTTCATTTTATCATTGAAAAAGCTATTCTGTCTCTGTAACATTCCATTCAACTTTTTCTCTGATTAATGAACTTCAGTTTCTTATCTCGAGTAATAGCAGAGAATAAGTCGACGAGTACACCCAATAATTAGGCGACCACATTTATTGTTTTTCTGCAAACACGGATTCTATAAATAAATACCGACAATTAACGATATAATTCATATTTATGATGCTAAAAGCGATACATGGCGAAAAGTGATTAAAGCTAATAACGTCTATCAATTATTTCATTGTATATCAATTGGCCTAAGGGAAAAACCTGTTACAATAACCAACCGCATAAAAATTAGAACGAGAATAATGGTATATTCATTAAATAATCCGCTTCTGAAAATTGCATGCAAATCAGGGAAAACTGATATACAATTTTACTAAACACCTTTTCAAGGTTTCATTTGATTCCAACTATTCTGAGCGGATATGAGCTTTATTTTTAACAATTAACATCTTGAGATTTATTATCAAGGTCGCAATCACCGTCATGAAATTTCTTCATGTATGATATTCCGTACGCACAATACATAAAATTATGGAACAATTCATTTTCCCATAGGAAAAGTATTTGGCAACAAAATCCTGAAACAGGTAATTTTTGTTTCAGTTTTACCGATTACTCTAAATTTTTGAAAAGAGAAAGTGGGTCATGTGGTACTTTTTGGGAAAGGTCTTCATATCTTCTTTAGAGGCGTGCAGAAATTTTTGAGAAAAATTTTTTTTAAGTTGAAAATTGTGCATGAACGAATCTGTAATGGCCGACTTTCATTCGGTGACAAATTTCATCAGGTACCATCGTCTCAAAGTAAATGAGCCATGACAAAGTGTACATACTGAAAACCTCTTTGAACTAACTTATTTTTCAGAAAAAAAATTTCTTGAACATTTCTGCACGCGGGTAAAGGAGATACAATCCCCTTGACAAAAAAGTACCACTTGACCAACTTTCCAAAAATTTAGATATTTGATGGGGATGGCACAGGGTGCAACAAAAATCCTCCAAAAATGCAAACAAATTTGTCGAGAGCGGAACAAAAATTTCAGTATTTTGATGCCAAATATTTTTCTCCTTAGAAAATGAATTCGTTCTATTTTTGACGCGCACTGTATAAATGGTTATTTCTAAGAGTCAATGTAAGACTGAACTTTTTTTGGTTTACAGGATGTTTCAGAATAACATCATCAAACACTAAAGGAGATTTCGCAGAGTATTTTAACCCTCTGCACGGAACATCCTATTTGTAACAGTGGAGCGGAACACCGGTCACTCAGACCAGTATAATATTTCAGGACATTCCCCGACCAAAATCAGTGTAAATCACTAGGTTTCATTCAAAAAATATACACAGAAAAAAAAAATTATATATAAACAGAATAATTAACGAAAAATATATACAAAGTCAAACAAAAGTCGAACAAATTCTTGTCATTACATGGTTTCACCATTTCAAGAAGACAATATGAATATAGATTCTTGAATCGCATTATAATTTCGACACATTCTTTCATGGAACGCTCTGAGCAATTAACTATTACACAGCAGGCACTTATAATTATTACTCTTTCTCTCCCATCGGTATGGGCAGTACCTACTAGTTCGGGGAAACACCGGTCTAGGAGACCAATGGTTGAGCTAGAGGACTACGTTTACAAAATATTCGAAATCTGATACTATCTGCTTGTTGTCTGAGAGTGTCCTGAGACTCTCTTAGAGGAAGAGAACGAGAGGAGACACCTCGCGAGCTGTACAGGCAAAATTCGAAACTGTACCGGTCCCAGAGACCGGTGTTCCGTGCAGAGGGTTAAGAAGAGAAGTTCATATGGGTTCGAAACAGCTTCGTTACCGAGATACGGGATGTACAAGTTCAAGAAAAAAATTTTGTCCTGAAACACCCTGTATATTTGATATATAAAAAATATGCTTTTGGTAGAAAGAATCAAATGTGCAAAACTCATCAGGGCTCCCTCGTATATCAGATTTTATATTCGGGTCGCAGCTTTGATCTAGAAATCAAAAGCTTTGACTTGAACTTACAGCGGTGTAGATTTCGTGTCTGATGTGAGAGAACGTGTCATTTTATCCTCATTATTTTCGTCAAAGGAAACACGTGACGAAAATATATTTACACAAATATAAAGTGGTCTAAATACTCTAAATCACAGTTTCGAATAACTATTTCTTTATTCTTCATTCATACGTCTACTCCACATAAGAAGGTATTTTATTATGAGTAATTAGAGATAACTTCGTAAATACAAATGAATTTATTGCAGAGGAATTTTCAATTGACTCAAGCAAGTGGTTATAAAAATGATGAACACTGATCTACATTTTCTTGTATATAAATTTTAATCTGCGCTGAAAATTTTTATCGACTACTTGTGGGAATATAATCTCTCATCTTATCGCCCTAGTATAAAATTGAAGTTTATTGCAAATATTTAGTGAATTTGAATTTTGCTAGTATCGTTCATTAAAGTTTAAGTCCAATTATTTAGGCTATTTCTAATTGTGTGTATCAACGGTCAACTATAGATTCTTCATGATAAAATATCATTTTATTTCCTCCAGGTCGTCGTTTCAAGCGATACAGGGTGTCAAAAATTTAAATTTTTTTCAGTTTTTTGATATTATCTCAGGAACCATTCGAATTGGGTTTTTGTATAAACAGTGTCACAAATAGCTACTTTCTTGCACTTTACTTTGATTCATCAGAAGTGCCAGTGGCGGAGCAAATTCGGGTCCGCCAATGTGTATTATATAAAAAGATACATTATAGATTCATTGGTCTAAAGTGAACCGTTTTCGAAAAAATTAACATTTTTTGATCAAAAATTTAATTAAATCAGTATGACAATTAACACAGTAACCATTTAATTAATTAATTTCGAGCATTATTAACTATGGTCAAAAATAATGAAAAATAACTTCACAATTTGAACTTAGGAACCAAGTTATCAATTTTGGTAAAATTGAATAACTTGTTAATTAACACTACGCATTTTTTCCATTAGAAGAAATTTACAATGCAATAGTAAATTGTTTTTGATCATAAAATCCCAGTTTTATTGACAACAGTTCCCTTTACAGCAATAAACCAGGTGTAGGACCTTTTTATGTGAAACACATTAGCGCACCCGAATTTGCTGTGTAAGGGCTAATTTGTCCAGTGGTGTAAAAGTGGGTTAGTGAAACCTTTGTGCAAATTCAATATCTCCGCTACTCACACTTATAATAAAACCAGCTAAAGTGCAACAACATAGCTATTATAAGCGACAATGTGTATACAAAACTCGATTCTGTCACTCAAATGATTCCTGAGATAATAGCAAAAAACTGATTAAAATATAAATTTTATGACAACTTGTATCCCCGGAACGACGACCAGGAGGAAAAGAAGGAAAAAAAGTTATTTTTTCATGAGGAATCTAGAGTTGACCGTTTATACACTTATTTAGGAAAACCCTGTATAATGTTTAGATTATTTACACAATAAATCTGTTCTAAATAAACGAAAAGATATATTTCAAAACTTGACAAATTAACTAGAATACCCCAAATTTAGTTTCTGTTGACCTATTGCTGAAATGAAACGAGGTTGATACGTAGGAATATCAGAAATTCTAAGAAACAATTAATAAAGTATATCAACCATAACTATACAAATAATTACATTTCGTGTCACCAAGATAGTATCGTAAACTGTAATAATGTTAATGGTTCTTGTTCTTTTAGGACTCAGGTCACAATTACCAGTCACCTGAATTCGGATACAGTACACAATCATGTATACAGAGTGTCCAGCAACTAGTCAGCCATAGTTTACTGGCAGATCTAGTCTTATCTAGTGGGCTTAGCGAACTTGAAAATATTTCAGAGCCGAAGTCAACCGTTTCAGAGATACAGAGTGATTCGGCTATTTCGGTCAAATCTGAAACTCGAAGCATCTAGGGAAGATGAAAAAATAGCATTGAAAAAAATGGATGTTTCTATCAGGTTTGAAAAATTCACTATATTGGATGTGTCTGTTTCTGACAATTATTATGAAATAATAACGATGTTTACTTATTGACGAGTATACTTATCGAGAAACGAAAGATATTGTGTTCACGGATATCCATGTTTCAACTAAACATTCTTCACCGGAATACAAAACTACATATTGAAATTATACACTTGGAAACGATATCTTCAGGATCGAACGCAATAATATGATAATTGTGTTTAAAATCTGAATTATAATCCTTTTAGAGCTGTTACGTTTTACTCCACCTCTTTCACTAATACCCTTATTACACCATTCAATATTCTAATAGTTTTTAAGTGTTATTTTTGTTGAAACGGCGAGACAGGGTTTTTTCTACTGGGGTTTTTCCCTGAGCTCTGGTATCATACGAAAAAATAGTATGGTTCCCCGTTTTGCACCAACCTCAGTTAGGGATTTTTATTTTTGTTTTATGTATTGTATTATGTTAGCTCTTGATTTCAAAAGAATATATATATATATATTTCGTTGTTTAGTTTTCTTGTGCTATTTAATTTATAAATTGTTGATTGAAGTTTCTTGGGTTTTTTAGCACTAAGTTTTACCAGTAAATAGTCATTTACTTTTAATAAAATATATCGACTCCGACATATGTTTCGGCCTTATTATGGCCTTTTTCAAGGATAGTACAAACATCAATAATTCTATTTTCGTCAAAATATCACATTTTCAGTTAAAAATATAATACACAATGACACATTTGTGTCATATCTGTGAAAATGTGTAATTGTGTATTATATTTTTAACTGAAAATGTGATATTTTGACGAAAATAGAATTATTGATGTTTGTACTATCCTTGAAAAAGGCCATAATAAGGCCGAAACATATGTCGGAGTCGATATATTTTATTAAAAGTAAATGACTATTTACTGGTAAAACTTAGTGCTAAAAAACCCAAGAAACTTCAATCAACAATTTATATATATATATATATACACCATTCTTTTTCATGGCTAGACTTGAGCCTATTTTCAGGGCTATGTTGGGTAAATATCATCTAAATGGGGGCACTGAAAAAATTCAGGTTACAATTTGTTCGAAATAATATCATAGTATCTGTATTGATATTAAGTATAATGAAATGTGTGCGTTTTTTAGGTATAAATAAAATATTGATGGAGCACCGAATTCCTCTGCGTATTTTGACATTCAAAAAGTGTGATGTATTACATTTAGAAAACGCGTTCAAATTGTTATTATTATTATCTCATAAAAATCGGCGTTCTGTGAAACATGTTTTCAGAAAATTACGTGGATTTTAAGTTTTTCCTTATCTTTCATCTGAAAGCTCTCTTGGTAGAATTATTAAAAACTCCCGAGAGAGCGGTTCGGTGTAAAATACAGTCGTAGCGGTTGTTCACAAAAATTATTGATTTGGTTCGTGCAAGTGGTGCTCAATACCCTAAAAATGTCCACTAGACGACTTTCACAATAAGTTGGACTCAGTGGGTACAACATGGAGTATTTTACACAATGATTTAGATCTGAAGGTGCTACACTACACCTCACTTTGCAAATTACACAATTGATTTTTTGATTCGAAGACAATCTCCAGAAAGTATGTAATTTTTAGAACGATTCTGTCAAATAATATTTATCCTCATTCAATAACTTTGGATACAACTCCGGTCAAATTGTCAACATCTATAAAATTTCTTGGAGTTTTGTTTGATCTTAGATGAGTTGATCATGTGCATCGGGTCAGCAAAAAACTTAATACAGTGCTAACATGATTAGGGTACTGTCTAGAATGGTGGGCGTAGAACGCCTGAAAACGATATATTTTTCAAATTTTGTTTTCATTTTCAGGTATGGGCTTGTATGAGGTGGTTGCGGCGATTTGAATAGATTATTTATTCTGCAGAAATTTGTTTTAAGAGCGATTATAGGATTACGCTATAAAGAGTCATGTAGGGGTCGTTTTAGGAAAAATTCCATGCTCACACTTCCGGGGCTGTTCGTGCTGGAGTGAAAATAATACCAGGCGCACAGTTCCATACCATTTTCCTGGACATTCCCTGACTCTTACTGAGAAAAACACAAAATACATGTGCATAAAGCTTTTTTAACTTATTACCCAGAGATTTCATCATCTTATCTGATAATAAAAAAATTAAAATTGAAATAACTAAGCTTATTGTGAAAATTGAAACATATTCGATTAAGGAATTCATAGGGTGACACCTTATATGACGAAGAAGTCGACTAACATTATGGGTCAATTAGTACTTTGGGGTTAAACATTAAAGGTGGACTTTATTGGGGTGTCCAGATATGTGTTTTTTATGCTTCGATCATGATTCATATGTGATGTGAATTATCATCACTTCTCATATTCATCATTTTGCATCCACATACCTTAAACATCAACAAATTGCAAACACCTTAACACATCTTAATCGGTCAGTCGGTTACTCTGTTCACGACTTAGGAATAACAACATTTCCCAAGATATCTTCCAAGGATGCAAAATAGGACGAAAGAGGTGAACTAGAGAAAGATGAGAATATTATTCTAAGTAAGTTATATTCTGAACAAGCTATTAATTAGAGGGCATAAGAAATGGCTGTTATGGAGGCCATGCAGCTCGAACTCGAATCATATAAAATAAATGATCCCATTACTTAGCGTGCAGCTCATTCTTTGCGTAGGCATGGATACACTTACTTATGTTGGTTCAATTTCAGAAGCCCCAAAGTAAATTGTGAAGTATTCCAATTCAGTAAGGAATGTTTGAGGCACTATGAAATATTAGATTTCATCCTATTAATCTAGAAAGTCTGAGTGGTATAATGTGGCCATCGAGATGGTTTGTGTACTGATGTTATCTATGATTTGTTGGTTCGTTGAATTTTTTTCTAGGCGTTTTACGAAGTGGAGAAAAAGAAAGAGCATCATCTAAAACAGTGGGTCGCGAAGCTTCTGTAGGCGGTTCGCGAGAGGTCGAGAGAACTACTTCACTGAATCAGTAAAAAACAATAATAGTTATTTAATCAACTGGGTCATTAAAAACAGCGACTTATGGTTAAGATATTTCGCTCCGCTCACGTGTTAATAGTTCGAGACCATTGGTCGCTTGATTAATAACCGAGTTGATTACAAGATTGTTCCGACGATCTCAATATGAATTGTGTATGAATTCTTGATTGAAATACATTCTCATTTTGCACAAGTCTTACATTTGATATAATAAAATTTCTATGTTCTAGTAGAGTTTTGACATTTCTCGTATAGTGCTTCTGAATACCTTGTGAACGGTTGCCATGAGGATTGCACATTAGAATAGCAGAAATTGAGCTTTAAAATGGGTCATCAATGATCAATTTTATACACATTAAAATCACCTAATATTGATTTATTACCTAAGTGAGAGAATAAAAAAAACTAATTATTTACATTTGTATGTTAATTCAAATAAAGAATGAAATCTAAAACTGTTAATGTTAATGCAAAGGTAATGGTTTTTTTTATTGATCAATTTCTCCCATCCTGGATCTCTATTTGCTACACATGAATATTTTTAATTGTAATATTGTTCACACATATGTACCTAATTACATAATAAAAAGGCGAAGGGTCGCCAGTCGAGAAATATTTTTTCATACCAGGGGGGTCGCATCATGAAAAGGTTGAAAAAACACTGACCTCAAATTTCGCTATTTCGCCGCGAATGCAACTGCCATATGCAAACTAAATTGATAACGTAAAATTCTTGATGATGGAAAATTTAATGAAATGTTCTTCGGGCATTTTCCATCATTTTCATCTCTACTTTTCAACAATTCGGTCAGTATTCGCCAGCCATTTTCAGGAAATAATTTTTTATTGAAAATATTAATTCAGACAGAACTCGAAAAAAAAACATAATTGCAATGGCTGCTCTCTGTACATTCATGGTTTAAAATCAATAGTCCACCCACCCTTCAGTCCAGATTTGATCCCGAGTGATTTTTTCTTGTTTAGCAATTCAGGAAAAAATATCTCCGACGACCATGAGGTGAAGTAGGCCTAATTTTGTAATGTAAGATTTAGACGATGCGATGGCTTGAAAAAAATTATTCATAGATCTCCTCAATGTATACAACTTAGGAGTGATTATATTTCATTTTATGTATTTTATGAACGTCCTTTCAGGATATAAAAAATAAATCTATGATTGCAGTTCATTAAAAACCCTTCCATTCTCCCAGTTTTCTTCCCTCGTTTCTTATGAATGTGAGTGAACATTCACTGGGTCATTACTAAGAAAGAATAGACAAGCAAAACGACCAACACCTTTGACACATGGAAAGCATTTTTTTGAGATTCTATAACTTATCCTTGTGAACCTGTTCAGGAAATCGAGCCACGAGAAAATGAAGAGATTATTCTATCGTCGCTAACACGTGAATAGTTCAACCAAACGTCTAGAGGAGGGTGAAAGTCAAGTGGAATATAATTAACTTTTTCTCTCATTCTGTAGTATACCCGACCGGAGTGAACCTGGCAGACCATTTCTAGCAGACCGTTTGACGGAAACGCCCGAACGCGCTCCCCAGTGGCGCGCGGTGCGGAAGTATATTTAATGCTGAAATGAGGCAGATTCAGATAAATAATGAATATGTAACTCTCGGCTTTGATTTATAGACCAATAAAAAGAGGTTATGAAGGTGTCGACGGTTGGTTATCAGAATGAATTACGACAGATTCGCTATTTCGAGAAGCAAAACATTCAAAAATCAATATCTCCGAAAATATTCGCCGGCGCATAATAAGATTTGGCACGTAGGTTAACAATATTAATATCATTATTCCCTGAAAATTTCATCCACTTGCAAAGGGATCCAGGGGGTTAAAACGCCCCCCTTAACATAGAAAAATTCATTTCTCCGAAAATATTCGCCGGCGCATAATAAGATTTGGTACGTAGGTTAAAAGTATTAATAACATTATTCCCTGAAAATTTCATTCACTTGCAAAGGGATCCAGGGGGTTAAAACGCCCCCCTTAACATAGAAAAATTCATATCTCCGAAAATATTCGCCGGCGCATAATAAGATTTGGCAGGTAGGTTAACAATATTAATATATTATTCCCTGAAAATTTCATCCACTTGCAAAGGGATCCAGGGGGTTAAAACGCCCCCCAAAACATTGAAAAATTCATATCTCGAAAATATTCGCCGGCGCATAATAAGATTCGGTACGTAGGTTAACAATATTAATATCATTATTCCCTGAAAATTTCATTCTTGCAAAGAGATCCAGGGGGTTTTAAAACGCCCCCCAAAACATTGAAAAATTCATATCTCCGAAAATATTCGCCGGCGCATAATTAGATTTGGTACGTACGTTTACAATATTAATATCATTATTCCCTGAAAATTTCATTCACTTGCAAAGGATCCAGGGGGTTAAAACGCCCCCCTTACATAGAAAAATTCATATCTCCGAAAATATTCGCCGGCGCATAATAAAATTGGTACGTAGGTTAGAAGTATTAATAACATTATTCCCTGAAAATCTCATCCACTTGCAAAGGGATCCAGGGGGTTAAAACGCCCCCCAAAACATTGAAAAATTCATATCTCCGAAAATATTCGCCGGCGCATAATAAGATTCGGTACGTAGGTTAACAATATTAATATCATTATTCCCTGAAAATTTCATTCACTTGCAAAGAGATCCAGGGGGTTAAAACGCCCCCCTTAACATAGAAAAATTCATATCTCCGAAAATATTCGCCGGCGCATAATTAGATTTGGTACGTACGTTTACAATATTAATATCATTATTCCCTGAAAATTTCATTCACTTGCAAAGGGATCCAGGGGGTTAAAACGCCCCCCTTAACATAGAAAAATTCATATCTCCGAAAATATTCGCCGGCGCATAATAAGATTTGGCAGGTAGGTTAACAATATTAATATCATTATTCCCTGATAATTTCATCCACTTGCAAAGGGATCCAGGGGGTTAAAACGCCCCCCAAAACACTGAAAAATTCATATCTCTGAAAATATTCGCCGGCGCATAATAAGATTTGGTACGTAGGTTAACAATATTTATATCATTATTCCCTGATAATTTCATCCCTTGCAAAGGGATCCAGGGGGTTAAAACGCCCCCTTAACATAGAAAAATTCATATCTCCGAAAATATTCGCCGGCGCATAATAAAATTTGGTACGTAGGTTAAAAGTATAAATAACAGTACCCTGAAAATTTCATCCACTTGCAAAGGGATCCAGGGGGTTAAAACGCCCCCCAAAACATTGAAAAATTCATATCTCCGAAAATATCCGCCGGCGCATAATAAAATTTGGTACGTAGGTTAAAAGTATAAATAACAGTATTCCCTGAAAATTTCATCCACTTGCAAAGGGATCCAGGGGTTAAAACGCCCCCCAAAACATTGAAAAATTCATCTCCGAAAATATCCGCCGGCGCATAATAAGATTTGGTACGTAGGTTAAAAGTATTAATAACATTATTCCCCGAAAATTTCATCCACTTGCAAAGGGATCCAGGGGGTTAAAACAGCCCCAAAAAACACTGAAAAATTCATATCTCTGAAAATATTCGCCGGCGCATAATAAGATTTGGTACGTAGGTTAACAATATTAATATCATTATTCCTTGAAAATTTCATCCACTTGCAAAGGGATCCAGGGGGTTAAAACAGCCCCAAAAACACTGAAAAATTCATATCTCTGAAAATATTCGCCGGCGCATAATAAGATTTGGTACGTAGGTTAACAATATTAATATCATTATTCCTTGAAAATTTCATCCACTTGCAAAGGGATCCAGGGGGTTAAAACAGCCCCAAAAACACTGAAAAATTCATATCTCTGAAAATATTCGCCGGCGCATAATAAGATTTGGTACTTAAGTTAACAATAATAATATCATTATTCCCTGAAAATTTCATCCACTTGCAACGGGATCCAGGGGGTTAAAACGCCCCCCAAAACATTGAAAAATTCATATCTCCGAAAATATTCGCCGGCGCATAATAAGATTTGGTACGTAGGTTAACAATATTAATATCATTATTCCCTGAAAATTTCATCCACTTGCAAAGGGATCCAGGGGGTTAAAACGCCCCCCTTAACATAGAAAAATTCATATCTCCGAAAATATTCGCCGGCGCATAATAAGATTTGGTACGTACGTTAACAATATTAATATCATTATTCCCTGAAAATTTCATCCACTTGCAAAGGGATCCAGAGGGTTAAAACGCCCCCCAAAACATTGAAAAATTCATATCTCCGAAAATATTCGCTGGCGCATAATAAGATTTGGTACGTACGTTCACAATATTAATATCATTATTCCCTGAAAATTTCATTCACTTGCAAAGGGATCCAGGGGGTTAAAACGCCCCCCAAAACATTGAAAAATTCATATCTCCGAAAATATTCGCCGGCGCATAATAAGATTTGGTACGTACGTTCACAATATTAATATCATTATTCCCTGAAAATTTCATCCACTTGCAAAGGGATCCAGGGGGTTAAAAGGCCCCCCAAAACATTAAAAAATTCATATCTCCGAAAATATTCGCCGGCGCATAATAAGATTTGGTACGTAGGTTAACAATATTAATATCATTATTCCCTGAAAATTTCGTCCATTTGCAGAGGGATCCAGGGGGTTAAAACGCCCCCCTTAACATAAAAAAATTCATATCTCCGAAAATATTCGCCGGCGCATAATAAGATTTGGTACGTACGTTCACAATATTAATATCATTATTCCCTGAAAATTTCATTCACTTGCACTTGTTTTCGGAGATATGAATTTTTCAGTGTTTTGGGGGGCGTTTTAACCCCCTGGATCCCTTTGCAAGTTGATGAAATTTTCAGGGAATAATGTTATTAATACTTTTAACCTACGTACTAAATCTTATTATGCGCCGGCGAATATTTTCGGAGATATGAATTTTTCAATGTTTTGGGGGGCGTTTTAACCCCCTGGATCCCTTTGCAAGTGAATGAAATTTTCAGGGAATAATGATATTAATATTGTTAACCTACGTACCAAATCTTATTATGCGCCGGCGAATATTTTCGGAGATATGAATTTTTCAATGTTTTGGGGGGCGTTTTAACCCCCTGGATCCCGTTGCAAGTGGATGAAATTTTCAGGAATAAATGATATCAATATTGATAACCTACGTACCGAATCTTATTATGCGCCGGCAAATATTTTCGGAGATATGAATTTTTCAATGTTTTGGGGGGCGTTTTAACCCCCTGGATCCTTTTGCAAGTGGATGAAATTTTCAGGGAATAATGATATTAATATTGTTAACCTACGTTCCAAATCTTATTATGCGCCGGCGAATATTTTCGGAGATATGAATTTTTCTATGTTAAGGGGGGCGTTTTAACCCCCTGGATCCCTTTGCAAGTGTATGAAATTTTCAGGGAATAATGATATTAATATTGTTAACCTACGTACCAAATCTTATTATGCGCCGGCGAATATTTTCGGAGATATGAATTTTTCAATGTTTTGGGGGGCGTTTTAACCCCCTGGATCCCTTTGCAAGTGGATGAAATTTTCAGGGAATAATGATATTAATATTGTTAACGTACGTACCAAATCTTATTATGCGCCGGCGAATATTTTCGGAGATATGAATTTTTCTATGTTAAGGGGGGCGTTTTAACCCCCTGGATCCCTTTGCAAGTGGATGAAATTTTCAAGGAATAATGATATTAATATTGTTAACCTACGTACCAAATCTTATTATGCGCCGGCGAATATTTTCGGAGATATGAATTTTTCAATGTTTTGGGGGGCGTTTTAACCCCCTGGATCCCTTTGCAAGTGGATGAAATTTTCAGGGAATAATGTTATTAATACTTTTAACCTACGTACCAAATCTTATTATGCGCCGGCGGATATTTTCGGAGATATGAATTTTTCAATGTTTTGGGGGGCGTTTTAACCCCCTGGATCCCTTTGCAAGTGGATGAAATTTTCAGGGAATACTGTTATTTATACTTTTAACCTACGTACCAAATTTTATTATGCGCCGGCGAATATTTTCGGAGATATGAATTTTTCTATGTTAAGGGGGGCGTTTTAACCCCCTGGATCCCTTTGCAAGTGAATGAAATTATCAGGGAATAATGATATAAATATTGTTAACCTACGTACCAAATCTTATTATGCGCCGGCGAATATTTTCAGAGATATGAATTTTTCAGTGTTTTGGGGGGCGTTTTAACCCCCTGGATCCTTTTGCAAGTGAATGAAATTTTCAGAGAATAATGATATTAATATTGTTAACCTACGTACCGAATCTTATTATGCGCCGGCGAATATTTTCGGAGATATGAATTTTTCTATGTTAAGGGGGGCGTTTTAACCCCCTGGATCCCTTTGGAAGTGGATGAAATTTTCAGGGAATAATGATATTAATATTGTTAACCTACCTGCCAAATCTTATTATGCGCCGGCGAATATTTTCGGAGATATGAATTTTTCTATGTTAAGGGGGGCGTTTTAACCCCCTGGATCCCTTTGCAAGTGGATGAAATTTTCAGGGAATAATGATATTAATATTGTTAACCTACGTGCCAAATCTTATTATGCGCCGGCGAATATTTTCGGAGATATTGATTTTTGAATGTTTTGCTTCTCGAAATAGCGAATCTGTCGTAATTCATTCTGATAACCAACCGTCGACACCTTCATAACCTCTTTTTATTGGTCTATAAATCAAAGCCGAGAGTTACATATCCATTATTTATCTGAATCTGCCTCATTTCAGCATTAAATATACTTCCGCACCGCGCGCCACTGGGGAGCGCGTTCGGGCGTTTCCGTCAAACGGTCTGCTAGAAATGGTCTGCCAGGTTCACTCCGGTGTATACCCGTTCATTGTGCCCTACCTACTTTGTAGAGCAAAATAGTACGAGACACTGATTAAATGGTTATTTATATATTATTATTATATGTTGGTACTCTGAACTCTCCTGTCACGAATTACTCTATTTTCTGCCAATTCAACGCTCTATTTCATTTCAGTTCGGAAGTCAATTCGTGACAAATAACAAATAACGATACTTACTCTACACCTAGTTATATCGTAATTAATAGATATACATATAACCTGATAAAATAAAAGCTATTTAACATGGAATCTTTCGATTAATTTGAAAAAGCAGTTTCATAAAATGTTGAATTGAATAAAAAAAAAGTTTATTCTAATTACGTTAACAGAAGTTGAATACCCATATAATATCAATTATTTCTCTGTTAATATTTACAGTTTTACAAAAAAAATTGTCGAACTAAAATATACATAATTAACAAAAATGTATATGTTAATTCAAAAACTACAGTGGATAACCGAAAGGATTTGGGAAAAACTAGAAATTAAGGATTTTCTGATGAGGATGATACAATTAAAATGGTAATATGGCAACACTGTGTATTATTTTTTGAACACTGAGTCATAAAACTGTACATAATATGAAGCAGTGAGTAGATGTTATTCGTACATTTTTTTTTAGATCGCATAACTTTATTAGTGGGGGTTGAAAATAACAACCCCCTATGATATTCGATTGATAATTGTTTTCGTGGGATATATTTTCGAAAAATAAAATTCTCTTATGGTTTTCCATTAAATTCTGGAGAAAAAAAGCTCTTGCAAAATTTCGATACAGTCGATACTTTTCTAGGAAAAAATAAATATTACAAGCAGTTATGATCACTGTCATTCCATTTCATCGGACGAGTATTCCATAGAATGAATATTCTAAGATATTGTATGTCTATGACAGGAGATAAAGATGTCTATAAATCTTTCTGAAGGTTTAATTCCTAATTTCCTGAAGAAAATCTTATCCGTTATATTTTAATTTCACAAATAGAATTTTCTTTCGATTAATAAGAATAATTGACAAAAGCAATTTTGAGCATAAACAATATCTTAGAATATTCATTCTATGGAACATACGATGAAATGAAATACACAGTAATTAAAACTGCTAAGTTTTTATTTTTTTCCGAAAAGTATCGACTGTATCGGAATTTTTCAGGAGACTTTTTCTCTCCAGAATTGAATGAAAAACCATAAGAGAATTTTATTTTTCGAAAATCTATCCCACGAAAACAATTTTTGAAGTAAAATCAGAAGGGGTTGTTATTTTCAACCCTAATAACAAAGTTATGGTGTCAAAAAAAAATTGTGAGTAACATCTGCTTAATGAATCATATTACGAATAGTTTTATGAATCAGTGATTTTTAGGATACATAAGAAAATTAAAAACTGTCAACTCACATTTGTTTACAGCTACCTAGGGACTATCGTCATATGCTATAGTCAATTCTCGTGACAAGGAGTCATCAGAAAAAGATAACCGTGCCTTTTCAATGAAATTCCACGAAATATATAAACGATTCAAAAAAATGTGAAACGGAAATTTTTTTGATAATGGCTCATTAGTTGAAAGATTATTTGGGATAGAACAATCAAAGATAATGGAAACAGCCAAATAAAGATTCAAAAAAAGTTCAGTTTAAAGAGTTTCGTATATCATTCATTTATCCGTATTATTTGTCATATACCAAACTTGATGAGCGGGCCTACCAAAATAGATATCTATTCAGAGCATCGTCATAAAATTATATCTATTTCATTTCTGATCTCTTCCACAGCATCTGACACCAATTTCATATGCTGCATTCCACTTATAAAACTCTACATCTGTTTTCGCTACTGCCTCTAATGTTGCTGTTATCTGACCCTACAATGGATAAACAAATCCCGCGATGAAGTTGTAATAAAACACAAATGATCACGACATTGGAGATGGTTAATGATCTCCAGTTAACGCACTGGTATTTTAAGAGATAATAACTGTCAGGACAGTACTGAAAAATGCGGTGTTCAATTGAGTATCGCAGAATAGTAGCTGGAGATGAGTAATGTTTTTCGGTCATAACATTTCCTAGTTAATTAATAATTCCGTCAATATTTTAAGATAAGAATTGTTAAAATTTCCAACTCGACTTCTGTGTGGATCCCATTCATATCTTGAAGAGCGAAATAATAGTGCTGTAATATTTCCGATTCGCCTCGGTGTCCATGGTTTGTTTGAGATGTCTTAAACTGCGGTTCACTGTTTACTTTTGTTTCAGACATTATAGCAATAAAATTTGAAAACTTCGATTTATGCCGTTAGGGTGAACTGTGCAAGAATATGTGACATCAGCATTTGAATTTTTATCTTTTATAAGATTTGTTTTTTGTTCCAGTAACAATATCAAATTTGTCGTTTTATGGGCTAGGCAACATCAGAATAAGAAAACCAATTCATGTGTTAACCAACGTTAAGAATAAATATTCTTTCATCAACAGGGCTCTGCTAAAACCTCAGATAATTCAAAAGCACACTTTGGCAGATGAAAAACTGAAAACGAATAGATCATAAACCAACAATTAGCTCGAAATCAACACAAAGGAAATAAATCAATAAAAAAACACAAAATCCTAATAGTTTCAAAAATACCTAAAAATACAGACAATAGTTGTATACTTACATATTCTTTCCATAATTTAAACATAAAAAAGACTATAAAAATAATAACTGAACTCTATAATATTACGATTTGACAGAAGAAAGCACTGCTGTGAGCGTGAATATAATTTTATAGTAATAATAAATTTTTACTCTTTTATTATGTTTATAATTTTGTACAAAAATGTACATAGTATACAAACATTGTCTGTATTTTAAGGTATTTTTGTAACTGTTAGGGTTCTGAGTAATTTTTCGTATTGATTTGTTTCTTTTGTGTTGATTTGGAGGTTTTTGTTTTTGTTATCTATTCGTTTTGAATTTTATATCTGTCAAAGTGTGCTTTTGAATTTTATGATGTTTTTGCAGAACCCTCACCATGAAAAAATAAATGTTTTGAAACGTTGGCCAACACCTAAGATTGTTTTTTTCATTTTGATGTTTTCAAGGCCCATAACACTAAACTTCGATGACATCTGAACAAATGACATTGTATTTCAAGCTATTTCCCGATAAAAGGTGAATGTAATGTAACGACTGCTGACATACTCTGCACGAAAATCTACTTGGAGCGAATTATGTAAGCCTGATTAACAGACACAAAAACAGAAAAAAAAACAAATGAAAATAATTTGACGTTATAATTAAATATCTGTACCTTTAAACTCATCGAGCCAATATGAACAATATATCAACTTGTTTTAATGGAATATTTCGAACATTTAATTATGAGATATTCATCTGAAACAACTTGTTAACTGGTATTTATAAATTATTGCTTCAAATTCGAATTGACATTAACGTTACTATTAATCAATAGATTATCTGATAGTCGTAGGCGTCTAATAAGTGGAAGGTAGGTGACGCATTCGTTATTAGCAACAATAAGAAGCTCCATTTTGGTAAAACTGTGGGAAGTTTTGTAGGAACATCATTTAGGAGTGGCATGGCGAGTTGCATTGTTTTTAATTATTGATTTCTTGAATTTGTATGAGGTTGAATATTTTACAGGTATGTTGAATAATTGAAACCTCTCGATTCAGATATTCTCGTGATATACATGGTGTCTGTAAACAAATGCGACGGACTCAAGGAGATTATTCCTCGATGAAAATAAACAGGGGTAGTTCATATAAATTTCCTTCGAAATTGACCTCCCTTCCAAGATACAGCCTTTGGGAGGCGATGACGAGTTGACAGTTTTTAATTTTCTTTAGGAGTCCTTTAAAACACTGAGTCATAAAACTATACATAATATGATTCATTAAGGAGATGTTACACACACAATTTTTTTTATCCCATAACTTTATTATTAGGGATTGAAAATAACAACCGCTTATGATTTTCCTTCAAAAACTTTTTTCGTGGAATAGATTTTCGAAAAATAAAATTCTCAAATGGTTTCCCATCGAATTCTGGAAAAAAAGTCTCTTTCAAAATTTCGATAAAAAAGAACCCCCCCAATGATTTTCGTTAAAAAATTGTTTTCGTGGAATAGATATTTGAGAAATAAATTCTCACATGGTTTTACATTCAATTCTAGAGAAAAAGAGAAGAAATTTCGATACAGTCGATACTTTTCTCGGAAAAAATGAAAACTTACAAGCAGTTATGATCACTGTTCATTCCATTTCATCGTACGTTCCATAGAATGAATATTCTAAGATATATTTTATGTTCAAAATTGCTTTTGTCAATTATCCTTATCAATCAAAATAAAATTCTATTTGTGAACTTAAAATATTACGGAACACTTATACGATGAAATGGAATGATCAGTGATCATAACTGCTTGTAAGCTTTTATTTTTTCGAGAAAAGTATCGACTGTATCGAGATTTTTTTTCCTTCAGAATTGAATGTAAAACCATACGAGAATTTTATTTCTCGAAAAACAAATTTTCAATGAAAATCATTGGGGGGTTTCTTATTTTCAACCCCTTATAATAAAAATAATAATGAAAGCAGAGAATAATATTAATCGATTGAAATCAACCAATATTAAACTCATATTTCGGACCTAATCTTGTCCTCGTTCAAGGCAAAATACAAGGTATCAAACAAAGCACCTATGGATATAGGGTTGAAAAAAAAACTTTCCTGACACAGATTTCGTGAGCAAATTCGAATCATAATAAGCTACGATTTCTAGGCCCGGTAGTAAATGTTTTCAATGAATGCAGTCGATCCATACCGTAGGAAAGAAATAACGGATGATATTCATATGAAATTAATTGTCAAAAGATTGCATACAAACAAACAAACCGTCAAGAACAACCAAATTTGTTGAACGTCATTCCTTATATTCTGGCCTTTCAGAGAAAATAAGAAGAATTGGTTCCAAATTCAACATAAGAACTGTTTTCAAAACACAAAATGATTTGAGATCCATTCTTACCAGAAGAAAACCAATGAATGAAACGTAAAAATAAAAAAATTGTGTTCCCTGTATATGTGGAAAATCTTATACAGAAGAGACATCAAGACCTTTAGAGATAAGAAAACGGGAACATAAAAACAACATCAAAAATAGAGACATCGCAAGATCACAAATCGCTGATCATGTATGTTCAAATAGCGGAGATCATAAATTATGATGAACTGGAACAACACAAATATCCTAATGATGGAACCTGATCATTTTAAAAGAAAAATTAAGGAATCCACACGTATTTTGTTGGATGAAGTGGATAAATTGGCCAATTGTTCTGTTGGAATATATCATATTTGGATTGATTTATTGAAGAAAGAAATGACATCAGGAAATTTCAAAATTAAATAAATCAACATCTCTATATATTGACAACTTTCATATCAATCAGATTGCAAATGAAAAAACACAATTCTGAAGATTTTACAAGTTTGTCAGAAGAAGGTGTCTGGTTTTCATTTATTTACTTTTTCAGTTTTACTGTTAGGCAAAAATTTTTTCAAGACCAACTTGCTCTTGACAAATAAGTGCAAAGATTCTCGCAGGTGCACTTCATCTTAATTAATATGAGGCTGGAAGTGAGAACCTATGAAGTTTTTTAGAAATGCAGAATCCTTCCAGAATATATTTCAATCGATATCTAAAAGAAAGAGCGTTATATTATTCTCTAATGAAAATCATAACTTTTCCTCCTCAGTTTGCTTCGAATTTTTTTTCTATCTATAGAATCAAATCAGGAAATAAAACATATACGCGTATCACCTACTTTTTTCAAATTTCTTTCACTCTCGTTATGGAATAACCTCACCAGTTTCATACCGTATAATAACTCATTTTAACCTAAAACAACTCGATTATTATTAGTGGTTCAAAGTGCGTTAAACTATCCGCCAGACTTTCTATTATAAAAATAGTATTTGTAACGCTTTTAAATACCATGAAAGAAGGAGGAAATGTACGAAATTCCAAACTCGTATAATCATGACAATATGGATAAATACACGGTGTAGGTTTAAATAGTAGCACGACAAAAGTTGCCGCAATGCAGTGACGTATCAGGTCGTTCGAGCTACAATGAAATCTTTATTACGGCTTTTTCCTCACAGGATACCCGTTCTTCCTGTTTATAATTATTTTTATTATTATATAATTATAAAGTTGGCTAAGTTTGTGTCGGAACGTGTGCTGGAAATAAAGCTTCCGTTCAAGTTGAATGTTGGTTTTTGAGCGCTCGTTCTACTTAAAAGAGTGCTATATCGGAATATTGAAAATAAGAATCTTCATTTTTCCATAACGAGATGTCAGATTAGAGTGAAATTCATTTTGTGAATGGAGATTGATATACAGACTGTTCATGCAAAATTTCAAGAGGATCGCATCAATTTTTTTTCTAAATTATGAACTTGTTTGTCGATTCGATCGAGCTGACATTTTGCAGTGAAAAATGTTCAATACCAATTCCTAGCAACACGCACAAATTTGTGGGAGTTGCGTTAAAACAACCATAGAAAAGTCTATCGTTATATCAACAAAAAATTCTGATATTGCCATGACATATCTTTCGATTGAAATGAAATCGAGTTTGAGGATGTTAATTGGCAAAGTGAATGGTCATGCAATATTTTAAGGTGAATACCTTATTGCTCCACAATCAATGAGCGTCCAAAAGCACATGCTCAGAGCTTTTCTTAAAATTTTATAAAAAAAGTTTATATTGATTTTCGAACCTTTGTTCTGATTACTTTGGCAATAGTTTAATGAAGCAGTATTCACTGCAGTAAAATTATAATTGTTTTACAACAGCAGTTAAATATGAAGGATTTTGCGGGTTCCTGTATCTTCATAGTCTCTAAGAATATCGATTGAAATATAATCTGGGAGGATTCTGCATTTCTAGAAAACTTTCAAGGTTTCATTCCCAGTTTCCGAAGCAAAAATAATTATGAAAAACTTAATTAAGACGAAATGCTCCTGCTTAAATCCTTGCACTTATTTATCAGGAGCAAATTGGTTTTGAAAAATTGTTGCCTAACGGTTAAAATAAAAATAATTATTTTCTTTTTAATTTTACAGTTTGCACAAATTTGCTTCTGACAAATTAGTGGAAAGATTCGAGAAGGAGCATTTTATCTTAATTGAAAAATTTTCAATTATTTTTGTTTCAGAAACTGGGAGTTAAATCCCTAAAAATTTCTCCCAGGAATGTTATCAAATATGTATAGAAATACTGTAATTCGAATTGATTTTTTATTTCGAATTTCAGCTTTTTGAGCGCTGGTTCAACTTAAACGAGTGCTGTATCGTTTTGCTGAAATGTCTGTAATTTTCTAATTTCGAGCCGAAAATATCAAGTATCAAACTATAGGGTTCGACTCCCTGATGACGAATCCATTTTCAAATTCATTTCTGTCCGCGGGACCGTCCGGCAGTAAGCACGATAACTTTCGAAGTATGGACCTAGAGACTTAAGAGTTCGGTTCCCAAATGTCGCGGTTTGTTCGTTAACCAGCCAAATTGTGCAGGGTGTTCCATAAATATACCCATTCAAAATTCTTGTTCCTCAATATCTCATACAAAACAAAACCGATCGAAATGAATATTGCGGCCACATGCAAAATGTTCATAATAAGCCTCACGCAAAGTTTTGTATCTGAAGTGTTAACTGAACCAAAGAAAATGGGAATATTGAAAAAAAAATCCTTATATTTCCATAATAGGGTATGCGATTCGAGTGAAATTTACTTAATGAATGAGGATTGATATACCGAATCTTCATGCAAAATTTCGAGAAGATCGCATCATCAGAATTATAGAATTTAATTTTTTTCTAATTATCGATTTCGTTAATATTGATATTTCATTTCTCGGATAATTCCAGAATATAATTCTGATCGTGCTGAGATTTCGTATTCGTATACTCAGTATGAATCTCAAGTTCTATAGAAAATGTTGAGGTCAAAAGCACCTTCTCAGGGTTTTTCTTAAAATTTTAAGTCATAAGTGTGTATCAGGCGATATATCAGTGTCTTTCAAAATAATCATCTTCTATTTCTCGACTCTCATTAATTATGATAGAGACGTTACACGAAATTTATATCCACATGTTATCAACTTTTCCCCACAACAATGTCATCTTCCGAGTTATAGCCACACTCATCAGGTTACAATTTTTCTTTCGACCATTATCAAAAAACATTAATCTTAATGACATTGCCTACGTGTTGGTAGGTGTCGTACATCACAACATATTATTTTCCATTGAATTTATTGAATGTCTGGTGACAATACAACGCTTTGATGTTGCATACATGATTAAGCGATTGTCTTATGTTTCCTATTCCACAACCGGACGATTAAGGAAAATTATGGATTCTTCGCAAATTGTGAATACTTGCTTGTTGACATTTGTATCCGAGAACGTGACCAGAAGAGGAGAAATACTTGAGGAATTTCTATATGGATTATGCTTGTTTAATGCATAATGATTTTCAGGTTGGTATTTTACATCATTCATTGTAATTGATGGAAAACAGGGAGCGTTTAGTATACAAGAGGTTTACTTTTGAGAGGACCAAACGTCGGGGGACGATCAAACAAGTTATTTGCAACAAGAAAAAGTCAAATAACGTATGGTCGAAATATTGATGGTTTTTTATACACTTTAACATTTCTTTCCTAATTTAAGTATTTATAGTTTTTCCATAAAATGGATTTATTAAGTTATCCTTACAGCTCGATAAAACTCTACCAATGTCAGAATACGGCATTTAATTTGCTACGAGATATTCGAAAAAATCTAGTTGTTGAACAGATTCAGTCATATTTTTTAGATGGTTTTATCAATGAAGAATTAGTAATTATTGTCTTGTTTCCTCTTCAACAGAAAAAAACTCTTTTAGTAAGCTTTCGAATGGCTATAAACTTTTAGCTGTTAGCTGCTTGTCCTCATCATTTGAAAAAATGAAGTTGCCATCGATATGCTGGCTATCCTGTATATATTCCATAATGTGATTTCATATTGTAAAACCTCAGTCTATTCCGTGAAATTTTTGTATGAAACATTTTTCTGTATCTCTTTCAGTAACAAAATTAAAGGGGGGGTCAAGACAATTACCATTCATTGTATAATTTGAAAAGAAATTCACGTGGAAACTTATTGAATAAATGACAAAGCTAGACAGAAATATATCTAAATATCTTATGTGATCAAATATCAATCAATCGAATAGTATGAAAGATATTCAATAAAATGTGTGATTGAATCAATCAAAATCATCACGTCTGATTTTTTTTTAAAGAATTCGAATGTGCTTAACAGAATATGAAGTCAACTAATCATCGAATTTAATAATATGTACAATTCACATGAAACAAAAAAGTCCCCAGCTGAGGTTGGTGCAAAACGGGGTACCTACCATAGTAGTCTGCGTATGATACCAGAGATCAGGGAAAAACCTCAGTAGAAAAAACCCTGTCTCGCTGTTTTTACAAAATTGAAAGTTTAAACTATTTGAATAAATACCTTCAACCTTCAATGTTCGGACAAAAAATACCTAATTTTTGCTCTTTGGTCAGGAGGGTGTTTTACCAGGTCTGGCCTTCCAAGTGATGATTTTCCGAATCTTTTGTTCTTCTTAGACTGCTACAGACACCTTCTGAAGGGTAATCATCTCCCATTGATTTAAACAGTGGTATTTCATTCTAAATATCGAATTCAATGATAAAAAACGTCTGACAAACTTATGTGAAAATGACAAATAGTAACTATAGATTTAATTACTATATTCAAATAATAGGGGGTTGAGAAATGACCTAACCTTATAATTAGCATAACTGTCATTAATGTTGTGAAAATGAAATGAAAAAACATAAAATAGAATTATTTATGGATTGTAGAGAAAATACGGTAAATTAGAGAAAATAATGTGAAATATTCGTTTACGCTAGGCCTCTTGAAAAAATAATCTGCTTTATGTTCGGATATTATTGAGAGTATTATAAATCTATCGGACAAATTGAAGCCAAAGAAGTTCTCATTTTATTGGTACTTTTACTGAGTAGTAGTAAAAATTCGGTCTTTCAGTGAGATATTGTACAGAATTACTGCAATAAGATACCTTACTAAATTTGACAGGTAAATGTAGTTCAGAGTTGGCGGCAAGTCTCTGATGTTATTTCACCCAGACGTCTAAGATAATTGAACATTTTGAAACCAGACCATGTTCGGGAACCACTATCTTGAAATGCGACTAATCTGCCCAAAATGGTACTTCACTACATGTTATGTTGAGATTTCTGAGATTATTCGTATACCAGTCGACATATTCAGAAGTGCGTAAAATAATTATGCTGTGGATAGTGAGAAATACCCAGTAGCCAACAGAATGATCAACAATTGTGTGGGGATATCATTTTTATATTTTTTACATTATTTCGTAACATTTACCAATACTTTCTGTTCATTTGTGAACGACAAATATTTTGAATTTCCTACAAAATTTTGGAAATTCTTGGAAATCACCACTAAAATTTAGGTATATGATTTTCAATGAAATTATATCGAACACAATTTTCCATGCACATAAACTTCGTCCACATATTACTGAGCACAAAGCAGGCGTTTGTTCATTTATCTGAAGATGGCAGTATTTACTGTCATAACGTAAAATAGAGCCAACGTTGTCGAATGTACCCGGCCTCGTCCGACGAGCTTTCGAGTTTAGATCAGAGAACTCTGCGATTTATGCAACTTTTTCGTGATATTGACAACATTGCCTATCAATCTGACAAGAAAATGAAAAACATAACCTAAAATTTTAATATACACAGTGGACCATGCCAAACTTCCATGGACTACTTTGTGCTCAATAATATGTGAATGGAGTATAGTATATCAACAGCACTCACATATTTATGTAGAATAATTGTCCTATTCAGAAACTAGTAGGGAATAAAGTCACTTAGCAGTCTGAGCAATATATTTCAAATTATCAGTTTTCGAAATTGAATCTAATACTAAAAATAATAAGAAATGTTTATTAATATTTTTAGAAATAAGAAATTTTATGTATAGGTAGTTGAAAATAATTCAGGATTCAATAAATTATTTACTATAGGTACTACTATTTTTGAAAATAAAAATTATACGGCAATGAAACCTTTCACAATTGAAAAAAAATATAATTATTCGGCAACATTTAATATTTTTGTGAAAAAATTGATGCTTCACACCAAAATAGATATTAATATAAACTCGCCCTTAATTTGTTTGTCAAGTTTTCAGAAGAATCGACATCCCAATGAAAATAAATAGTTTTGACCTACCTTAAATACTCAGTTAAGAACCGATAAAGACCAAATAGGTTGAGCAATAAATTTGAGAATATCTAGTTTAGGTTAGGTTTACAACCATTTATTACATCGTTGTAAAAACCAGAGTAAAATTCCTCCCACAATTCCTGCATTATCCGGCAAGTTGACAATTTTGTTCAGTCAGTTCAGAAATATGACAGGTAGATATGGTCAAAACTTGGCGCCAATTCTATATGACTGCGATATAGCCACCAGACACTAAAGTTTTTCGACATTTTTCTGAACACAGACCTCACTTCGTACTTGGTATCTTGACTTGGCGACTAGATAATCGCATTGTGTTGAAAACGATACTTTATTCCATTTTAATTTTTGGGATAATCGATAGGAGCGTTGACATTTTTAAATGTGTGTTCCTCATGGTCGCTTGAAAGGGTGGCAGACAGATACAGATTTATGTCTGACTTGTTCCCCGAAAATCCCTATAGAGCTACGTGACTCAAGTCACTTGCTTCGTTGAATAAAGCAGAGATCGATTCCCAAAAGGCATTCATGACTCTTTCCTGGTAATACCCAATGCGGATTCAAATATTGGCCTAAGTGGTGTATTTTACGAAATGATACCTCGGCGGCAATTTTGGTTGCAATTCGGTATCTTTATGGGTGAATAACTAGGGATACCGTTCTGATAATTCAATCGTCATTATATGTATACGGTGCTCCTTAATTGAAGGCATATCTGATCAACATTTGAGACCATGATAACGGAATAAGATGAGTGAGACTATAAGTGTTTTGTTGGTAGGTTTTTTCCATGGAAATACAGTACTTATTAACCTACATATACGATTGGTTTTCCCTTCACTGACATCGAAATATTGCGTAATAATCAATCTGTGTTTTTGCGTGCTCGACCCTAGGGGAACAGCGTGTGTCTGTGAGTTTCGAATGCCCAAATATGTCAAAACCTAAAATATATTTGAGTTCATGAAAAAATATGGGTAACTTACGGATTTTATATGAGCAAATTTACGAGAAGACTATCTGAAAATTAAAAAAAAATAAAAATGAACTTCAAAATCTCAACACAATTCGCCAAACAATTTTTCCTGAAATTTTCAATATAATGAGATATCAAGTTAAGATATAATTTTTAATGCATAAATTGATGGCATTCATTCAACCAGTCTATCTAAATATCAATTTTGCCGAAATATCTAATTTTGCTTTAGTGCTCACAAGAAAATCCTACAATTAAATTTCCTAACAAATAAACAGATGTCTGTTGATATAGTTTATGACTTGAAATCTAAACTTAATATGATAATTGTTGCCTGAAAATTTGTTTTCATTGATCCATAGATATGTAATAATTTCGGATTTATTTTAAATGTGTTTATAAATATTTTTTTAACAGATAGAAATAGAAATAAACTTAGTAGAGAATAACAGTAGTCGATTAAATAAAAATCAACAAATATCAAACTCAGACTCCTGAACTATTTATGCATGTCATCCAAAGAATCTGCATCGACGTTTCTTTGGATGACATGCATGAATTGTTCAGGAGTCTGAGTTTGATATTTGTTGATTTTTAATTTTATCGACGAATGTTATTCTCTACTCTCTCTACTCAGTTTATTTCTGTTCATACATCTCTGGCAGTTGCCATGAATCCTTCCTTATTCATATTAATCAATAATATACAGGGTGACTGGTGACGTAAGGGACAACGGCTAACTGGAGATAAAGGACCTCAAACTGAATGAGAATTGGGGGTTTAAATGTCCTATAAGGCTATTAGTTTCAGAGATACAGGGTGTTTTTGCAAAAGTGCTAAAATTATAAACTCCCATATCTTCGTCAATATAGCAAATCTTTCGCTGATATTTGGCAAGGTTGTTACTATACATGTTCTCCATCAGATCGAGAAGAAAAATTCCCAAAAATTGCAGGTCCGCATTCAAAAATTTCAATTTCCTTGACAGGTTAGAAATATCACTCGGTATATGAGATAAAAAAAATTGAATTGGAAAATTGGAATCTCCAAGAAACACTGAGTAAAAATCTGTTTTTAGTTTGAATGGCACAAATTTTTTATAGTTTTTATAATACGTTGAAAGTCGAATATTACAATTTATTCATATTAAATTCAAGAAACATACTATTCCTGATAGAAAAAACACTGAATTGAGATACTTAAATAATCCTGATGCATCTTGAACTCCTTTTTTATTCATTTTTTATCAATATTATAAGAAAAATTGAAAAAACAATAGAAATACAAAGAGAGGAACAGTAGCACATATGATTCAAAAAAAATCAAAAAACAATGCTCGATATGCGAGAGCCATTCCCCTCACACACTTAATGACTCTTTTGAACATTGAAGTACTTTTATATCCACAAGATGAAAAATTATACTCTTGATAGAACAGAAACACTGGATTTCAGCTCGAGAAAAGTTTGACTTTCTTCTCAGAACCCCTGAACAATAATCCATCTGGTACTTATGTTTTCAACAAAATTTATTCTTCAATGAAATAATGTATGAATCTTGATTTTCCTCTAATATGTACTTAGGTGTAGCAACTTCATCTTCTTTTGAGAAGCATATGAATTTCTTTAATGCAAACAGAATATTAGGGAAACAAGTGATTTTTTAGAATAAGAGGTTTATTATTCATTATAAATAAAATACATCCTACTATACACAGAGTAGGCTTATTTCAAAAAATGACCTTTATATTCATACATTCATTGATTGTGAATTATTGGGAATTGTGTCGTTTGTTTATCTACTGAAAAATGCCTTCAATATTCACGAATGAAGAATATGTAGATGATACTTGTTTTTGGATTGCGCAAAATGAACGGATATAATATTTGCTCTCAGAATGATCCTCATCTCAAAGAGAAAGAAATCATTAGAGTTCAAGAGAGCCAATAAATGCGTTGAAGCAAATTGCTCTGATTTCGAACATTAGCTTAGTTGTTTTCTCATGAATCATTGCACAATTAATAGAAGAATAAATTTTGTTGAAAGAATAAGTATCAGATGGATTATTGTTCAGGCGTTCTGAGAAGAGAGTCCAACTTTTCTCGACCTGAAATCTAGTGCTACTGTTCTATCAAGAGTAATTTTTCATCTTGTGGATATGAAACGTACTTCAATTGTTCAAAAGAGCCAATAAGTGTGTGAGGGGAATGGCTCTCGCATATCAAGCAATTGTTTATTTGATTTTTTTATGAACCATATACGCTACTGTTAATTTTTTTTGTTTGTATTGTTTTTTGAGTTTTTCTTATAATATTGATAGAAAATTCAATGAAAAAGTATTCAAGATGTGAAGGAATATTCAAAATGCGTCAGGATTATTTAAGCATCTCAAATTCAGTGTTTTTTTTCTTTCAGGAATAGTGTGTTTCTTGAATTCAATATGAAAAAATTGTAATATTCGACTTTCAACATATCATAAAAACTTTAAAAAATTTGTGCCATTGAAACTAAAAAAGATTTTACTCAGTGTTTTTTGCAGATTCCAATTTCCTAATTTATTTTTTTTATTTCATATACCGAGTGATATTTCTCACCTGACACGGAAATTGAAATTTTTGAATACGGACCTGCAATTTTTGAAATTTTTTCTTGTCGATCTGATGGAGAATATGTATATTAACAAGCTTGCCAAATATCAGCGAAAAATTTGCCATATTGACGAAGATATGGGAGTTTATAGTTTTAGCACTTTTGCAAAAAACACCCTGTATCTCTGAAACTAATAGCCTTATGGACATTTAAACCCTCAATCCTCATTCAGTTTGAGGTCCTCTATCTCCAGTTAGCCGTTGTCCCTTACGTCACCAGTCACCCTGTATATTTATATAACGAATAACTTTTAAATTCTACCCAAACTATTCTACTATTCAAATTCGACTATTAAAAATCATAGTGATAAATAGTTATTTTTGTATTAAGTGCGTAAAATGAATTTTATAAGCACGAAATAAAAACAAAATTTTTTTGTACAACTGTGAATGTAAATTTTCATCGTCCGAAATATAATTATTGGAGATAATGCTTCCAATACAATATTTCTATGCTTTTCTATTTATCCAGTGCTCTCTCTTTGTATAGAAACGACTTTTTAACAGTGAAAGAAGTAAATTCTTTTTTCAACGGTGAAAAAAGATTTTTTTGTACAACTGTCAAAAATACTCTACTTTTCTTCATCACAAAATGATTAGTTTTTTTCACCGTTAAAAAAAAGTCTTTTTTTAACGGTGAAAAAAGTAAAGACTGTTTGCATAGAAATATAACATTGGAACCCATTGTCTCAATCATTTTATATTTCAGACGATGTAAATTCACATTAACAGTTGTACAAAAAATGTTGTTTGTATTTCGTGCGTATAAAATTCGTGTTTTCATGGCACATTCGAGTGAATTTTTGGCCTCGACCTGCGGTGCCGGCTAAAAATTAACACTCTCATATGCCATGCAAAAAACACTCATTTTACGCAGTTAATACAAAAATAACTATTTTAAACGATGAAAAAAGTATTCATTTAGACATGATAAAGAAAAGTCAAGTTTTTGTGCTAGTTGTATAAAAAGTTATTTTTGAGCTCATTATGTTGGAACGAAAATATTGATGAATTAAATTCAATTTTCTGATGTATGTATGTAACAGCATCATAAAAGCTGGGCCTCTCTAAAAATACACAAAGTGGATATTGTTATTACGAAATCAAATGATTGATTGAGTGCGTCTGCAATTCGGCTTATCATCAGATTCTTCTGAAAACAACCGTTGTTATGGTTTAGAAGCACATAAATATTTTTCGGGTCTAGATGCAAGGCTCCGATCTTTCCTATGGACCGACGTATGTGTATACGCAAAAACAGGAATACTTACGTTTCAGAGATTAGCTATGAGACCTCGTCATTGAATAGGGTTGACTAATGGCCAGGGATATGATAACATTCATATCCGTTAAGATTGGTTGTATTGGCATTATCAGGAGAATTTTTGTTTGATATGAATAGGTCTTTACATGGAGCTTATGTGGACTAGTGAACGTTAGAGAGTATGGAATTTTAACCTTTATATTGACAACAACAAAGGAATATTCCATTTTCATGTTTATAGGGAACACGGGAGTTTACTGACTATTCGAATATGATACGGAGAATTGTGAAGATTCCTTTATTCTGGGGTTGGAAAAATATTTTGTTGTTTTTTACATATCAACATACCCTCCAGTACCTATTTATGATGCAGATATTTAGTTCAACAGGGTTTTCTAAGCGCATGGTGTTATTCCAGGAATGTGATATAATATTTGTGGATAACTCGAATAGTGATCTGACAAAAAACACATTTGTTTCATGTATTGCTTGAATGGAAAACTAATGTTACTTGATAGTTAAAAGTTCACATTAATATTTACACTGTCCAGATTTATACATTTTGTTTTACTTATTAATACATATTTCAATAGAAACATAAATTGTGATAATTTGTCAATATAAAATATTATATCGTTTTGAGAAGACATTACATTTTGAAGAAATATTGTTAGCAACGAAAATGAAAACGTTTAAGAAATATACGCTGATTCAGTCGACAATATCATCTATTTAATCGACAAAATTTCAGTAAAACTGAAAACCAGAACATATAGTTAATTGATGTATGATAAATAGAATTAGGAGTAGCACGGTAATTGTTATTTTTAATATTCTTCGTTCATTCTCTTATTATATTTACATAACAAAGAACGCGAATAATATCCCAAAGTTTCATTTTGATGAGCGTTTGGACGAGACCATGATAATTAGCATATATCCGATATATTTTATTGTATATTCATTTTTGTGTCCCAAGTCCCACCCCACATTTTCAAATTAATTTGCATATCGCCTACATGCATTTGAGAATATTCTTCGAGTATCTGATGACTTGAAAAAGGTAGCTCAATCAACAAACACTACCTGAATAGCAGTTATTAATCATTATTTGTATGTTTTTTTTTCTGAAAGGTTCTCCAAAAGAATAATGGTAACGCTACGTATTATTCATTTGCGTTATGCCATCTACTTAAATAAATATCGGAATGAAATTTAAAAACTTTGAGAGACGACATGATCCAGTTCACTAAGGAAATGGTCGATGAGTAACAGTCAATGGAAAACAATGTTGAATGTTTCCCCCCCCTTTGTTGTTGAAATTTAAACTGAAAAAATGTGGTTTCAGCAAGACGCTGTCACCTGCTACACAGCCACCTCAACAATCAGTTTATTGATAACAAAATTTGGTAATGATATCTCAACTAATTATCCTCACAGTTATTGTGATTTAACGCATTGTGATTTCTTTCTTAGGGGGATATGTTAAGTTTCAAGTTTATGTTGATAATCCAACAACAATTGGACAACTAAAAATCAACATTGAACGTGCTATTGACGAAATACAGACAAATTTAGTCACTTGAATGGTGTTATTTTCTATACATAATGGCATAATGTGACCTTTCAATTAAAAGAAAAATCTCGTGTGTTATTGAATAATTTATGCTTTTTGAACACTCGTTCTACTTAAACGAGTGCTAAATCATTTTGACCAAATGTCTGTTATTTTCTAATTTTGAGCCGAAAACTATCTCAAACGATAGGGTTCGACTCCCAGCTCCGGGCTTTCCTTAAATTTTTGGAATTATTTCCAGAATATAATTCTGATCGTGCTGAGATTTCGCATCCATATACTTAGCATAAATCTCAAGTCCTATATAAAATTTTGAGGTAATAGCATTAATGCTCCACCAATGAATGAACGTTCAAAAGCACCTGCTCAGGGCTTTTCTTGAATTTTTTAATGAGCATATGAACGAGACCACACCATGACAAGAATCCGAAAATATTGTATAATAATTATTCTTTCGTCCCACCCTGTATTTTCACATTGATTTGCATATCGCCACATACATTCGAGAATATCTTTTTGTTATTTGATGACTTGGAAAAAGGAAATTTAGTCAACACTGGATTAACTTCAGATATATTGGGACACTGCTTTATATGCTGATGGACAAAATTAGCGCACCACCTAAAATTTCGTTAAATTTTAACAATTAATATCTTCTCGATGTTTAGTCTGATTTCAATGTTTTTTTCTTTCAATTGTAGCTCTGTTATTTTCGAATTTCCTCCATTAAACAGAAGTCCAAAAAATAAAATCTTCATGTTGTACAGGGCGTTTAAATAATGTCATGTTTTATAGTCAAATTTTAACGTCTTCTGTGGGCAATGCCAGGTTGCTGAGTCATATAAAAACAATAAAGCGTTTTAGCCCAGTATCTCTTGAGTATTTTGTTTTTTTAAAAACCAATTTATCTTGGAATCGTCCAGAAATATTCAACATTTTATCAACTCTTGTATTTTATGCATTAGCAATATCTTCGCAACCATTTGTCCGATTTGAATATTTTTTTTTGTTTTAGCTCTTTTATTATTATTGGCAAATATCATACTACAATGAGATGTTCAAAAAAAGAAATGAATCATGCTGTACAGGGCGTTTAAATTTTCTGGTTTTTTTCATTACAGTTTAACGCAATACCAGATACCTGAGGCTTCTAAAAACTATACAGTGATGTAGCCTGATGTTTCCTGAGTGAAATGCAAGATGTTATGAAAAAACATCACTGTATAGTTTTTAGAAGCCTCAGGTATATGGTATTGCCCACAGAAGGCGTTAAACTGTAATGGAAAAACCGGAAAATTTAAACGCCCTGTACAGCATGATGCATTTCTTTTTTGAACATCTCATTGTAGTATGATAGTTGCCAATAAAAGAGCTAAAACAAAAAAACATGCTAATGCATAAAATAAAAGAGTTGATTAAATGTTGAATATCTCTGGACGATTCCAAGATAAATTGGTTTTTAAAAAACAAAATACTCAAGAGATACTAGGCTAAAACGCTTTATTGTTTTTATATGACTCAGCAACCTGGCATTGCCCACAGAAGACGTTAACATTTGACTATAAAACATGACATTATTTAAACGCCCTGTACAACATGAAGATTTTATTTTTTGGACTTCTGTTTAATGGAGGAAATTCGGAAATAATAGAGCTACAATCGAAAGAAAAAACATTGAAATCCGACTTAAGATTGGGAAGATTACAATTGTTAAAATTCAACGAAATTTTAGGTGGTGCGCTAATTTTCTCCATCAGTATATTTCCAACATTTTGAATGTAGAATTTTTTTTCTACAAGATAAAATATGTTGTAGAAAAAAAACCTTTGTTATATCCTAAGTAGCTGAACCTAATGATAATCCTCCTATTCTCATATCAATCCTTGCCTTCAGCTAGGAAATGAAATAGGTTCACCAATTCACGGAGCTTTCCATTTCACCGTTGATGTATTCGTCATAGTAAACGACTTAGATCGCTGACCCGTTCCAACAATTCATGATATAATCTTATATCTTGCTTTCATTGCACAAATTGGGTTGCCGGAAGGCTGTTTCTGTTTCGGTATGCAGACGATGACCTGAGATAATTTTGAACAGAATGTCTCAGTCTGTTCTATTCGCTACTATACGTGCGCGTATAGACATGTGAATCAGCGAAGTTTATTCTTGAATCGTCTTATTGTTCATCATGATTCATTAATTGGTTTATAAAAGGATGTGTGCATTGCAAATGATATGGAGCAGAATAAGATGAGTTTCATTTTTGGTATAGACTTTTTTGCTATATAATGCATCAATGAGTTTGACTGTACATAGATGTGCTGAAAAGTATCAAAATTCGGTGTACGTAAAGGGTTTTCCAATAAGAGGTGTTATTTTGAATAGCCCGCTATTTCGGTAGCTGTCACGTTTGAAACTGCCATTTTTTGACATTTGACAACTAGAAACTACGCCATAAATAGAAATGGAACGATATACGGAAATTCACTATAAAAAGTGGTGAAAATTTGGCAGAGACGGTTCGTAAAGCTCGAACTTTTTAGGTGAAGCACCTTGTCGGACCTCGATAAAGAAATTACTGGAAAAATTCGATTTGTTGGAACAAGCTAATGATGTGAAGAGTAAAACCCGAGCACGTTGCTCAAGAAGGGCCGATAATATTGCTGTTATAGCCGAAAGTGTTGAAGAAAACTTAGGTTTGTCCATTCCTCGCGTTCTTTGTAATTAGGCATTCCACAAACGTCATTACAATGTATTTTGCGTGAAGATTTGTGTCTTAAGGCTTATAAAATTCAGTTAACATCAACAACGTCGTTTATTTGCTGATTGGGTCGTTGAAATGCATGAAAATGATCCGGAATTCCATCGAAAAACCATCTTGGCTACCGAGATCTTGTGATTTAATACCCTGCGACTTCTTCCTTTGGGGCCACGTGAAATAGAATTCAAGACCTCAAAGATGGAATTCGTGAGGCTATCGAGGACATAGGGCAGTCACTTTGCGATTTGGTAATGGAAAATTTCATTGATAGGATATGGTCATGTAAGCGTGATCGTGGTGGTCCATATTCTATGAATATCAAAATAACACCCCTTATTGGAATACCAATTACCCTTTAGTACAAGACCATTAGTCGCTCGATTAATAACCGAATTGATTACAAGATTGTTGCGACGATGTCAACTTGAATTGTTTATAAATTCTTGATTGAAATACATTCTCATTTTACACAAGACATACATTCTACATAATGGAATTTCGATGTTTCTATGTTCCAGTAGAGTTTTGACATTTCTCGTAGTGCTTCTGAATATTTTGTGTACGGTTGCCATGAGGGTTGCACATTGAAATATAGTATAAATTGGGCATTAAAATGGGTCATCAATGTTTAATTTCGTGCACATTAAAATAACCTTTCATTTCGATGTCGGCGGAAATGAATTTCGGGCATATCGTCCCATTCTTCCTGAACGGCTAAACTAAATTACTGAAAGTTGAAGGTGAGCTTTAGCGCTTGTATATTGCTCTCCCTATAGGTAACCACATACGTGATTTTATAAGTCACATTGGATTCAAGTCAGCTGGCCAGTTCATTCTCTGGATTTTGTTCTCTTGAAGTACATTTGGACCCTTCATGTGCAGTGTGGTGAGCGTTATCATACGGAAAAAAACTTATCCCATAATTTGTTGCGCAAAGAACCAGTGATTGGTTCAATAATGTTTTTTCGTAGATGGCACCAGTAATTGTTCATTATTAACTACAGGCCCGTGTTGAAAAAATAATGGATCATTTGAACCACCAGGTGACCTTCTCACATATGAATTACACGTCATTCTATGGGGAGGGTCATCAGAAGTAGAGAAGTTTTTGTGGCTCAAAAAAGAATAATTCGACTGATCTTTGGTCTAAAACCCCAGGAGTCCTGCAAGCCACTGCTTTTGGAACATAAAATAATGAGTTTTCCTTGTATTTACATTTTTAGATCTTTATTACATATTCACAAAAATATCCAGTCTTTCACGAAATGCCCTGAATATCATGAATATAATACAAGGCATAAGAACACAATCTCGATCCCTGTGCATAGAACATCCAAATTTGAGAATTCACCTATATACAGTGGAATTAAGCTCTATAATAATCTACCAAAGAGGTTGAAAAATTGGAATACTTCAGATTTAAGGGGGAGGTCAAAAACCTTCTGCTGGAAAGATGTTTCTACAGCAAAAGTGAATTTTTGAGTGCTGTTATTGAATGAAATATTTGTTTTTTTTTTTCTTTCAGTTATACATTGTTAAGTTGTTAATTGACTTGTCCTATACATGAACCATGTCTTAAAGGATTAAAATAAATTATTATTATTATTATATCTAGAACGATATAAGAGCATAAAATAATAAGATTCAGTACTATGCCGTCACTTGTAAGCTGTCCAACTGAGTGCAGGTGAGAATTCGATAGTACAGATAGAGTGTGTACATTTTGGTCACATATTTTTGTACGGCATTGTTACCATCGATAGATCCGTGAAAAATAATAAAAATCGCGCGTAGCGCCGTTAGAAAATGTGGAGCCACAAAGTCGAATTTTTTTCAATTTTCCGACAATTACCAGGGTGAATTTGGTCATTTGATTTTGTACGGCATCTTTGTCATACTATTTCAATACTGCTTCTAATCCATTATTTCGCAATGCCGTACAAAAATCATGCGACAAGGGGAAAAATCTAGGGTTGCAATCCCCTTTCTTTCCGCAGTCCAGGGGGTGATTTCACACAACATGAAATAAAGTTATTTTGAAAGTATTTCATGCAAAGATAATATTTTTTCATATGCCATACATTTTCGTTGGTCCAAAGGGGAAAAAAGAAAAAATCCATTTATTTGTCCTAATTTTCATAGTCTTTTCGTAAGTCTTCGTTCCTAGTTAGAAACTATGTTGAATATAGTTTTGTATTCTATCCATTTATACCAAAATATAGACCTATTGTCATTGATAATTCCAAAATACAAAATACAACATATTTTTGAGAAGTACTCATGACACTGAAGTTATAGCCGACCCCCTTGTCGCATGATTTTGTACTGCAAACTTCAGTGTCATGAGTACTTCTCAAAAATATGTTGTATTTTAGAATTATCAGTGACAATATGTCTATATTTTGGTATAAATGGATAGAATACAAACCCATATTCAACATAGTTTCTAACTAGGAACCTAGAATTACGGAAAGACTATGAAAATTAGGACAAGTAAATGGATTTTTTCTTTTTTTCCCAAACGAAAATGTACGGCATATGAAAAAATATTATCTTTGCATAAAATACTTTCAAAATAAATTTATTTCATGTTGTGTCAAATCACCCCCTGGACTGAAGAAAGAAAGGGGATTGCAACCCTAGATTTTTTCCCCTTGTCGCATGATTTTTGTAAGGCATTGCGAATAATAGATTAGAAGTAGTATTGAAATACTATGACAAAGATGCCGTACAAAATGAAATGACCAAATTTACCCTGGTAATCGTCGGAAAATTAAAAAAAAATTTCGACATTGTGGCTCCACATTTTCTTATGGCGCTACGCGTTTTCTTATTATTTTTCACGGATCTATCGATATAACAATGCCGTACAAAAATATGTGACCAAAATGTACCCATTCTATCTGTACTTTCGAATTCTCACCTGCACTCAGTGGACAGCTTACAAGTGACGGCATAGTACTGAATCTTATTATTTTATGCTCTTATATCGT
Source organism: Propylea japonica (assembly GCA_013421045.1). Classification (NCBI taxonomy): domain Eukaryota; kingdom Metazoa; phylum Arthropoda; class Insecta; order Coleoptera; family Coccinellidae; genus Propylea; species Propylea japonica. The sequence goes on from CM024247.1 coordinate 28,871,990, forward strand.
TCCAGATAGGTCACCTGGTGGTTCAACTGACCCTTATTTTTTCAACACGGGCCTGTAGTCTATATACCTTCCAGCACATTATGCATCCGCTTTGAAATTGCATACTTCCATGTTCATGTTCACTGTGACCATGATGAGGTTTCATTTCTTATTTAGTTTATGCATTTTATTTGGAGATTTCTAACTCTGAATAGTCTGAATGATTCCTCGCAGCTATAATATTGATCCGAAACATCCTGCAATCAGAGCAATGATATAATTTCTTCACCCATTTCAGATTCCCCCATTACATAACAACATCTGCAGAATCTCCTCTTGGTAATTTCAATGTCATTCCTCCAGTTCACCGGGCCAAAACATGACCCAGAATGCTCTAGACCATTTCCTTATTCCGCCTTTTCAGCGAACCACTCATCAGAAACGAATTAAAGTGCAATCAGTTTCATAACCACTGCCCGGTAAGATCTCGGCGCAAAAATCGTACTGTGGCCTGGTAATTGAATTAGCCAATCAACTTTTTTCGTTTGGACCGATAAATGCCAATTTCATTGTTTTACCGCTACAATCGAGAATCGGTGCTGGCGTGTGAGAAAACCATGATCCACCTGCTAGATGTTTCGACATATATGAGGCTTTATCGGTTCTTTGGGCGGAGATGAGCAATTGGTTTCATGATATTCGATTAGCTATGTGTGTATGGTGCTGTTGAAATACAGCGGGTCTTGCATAATGCATGTATTTCTCAGTTTATTTGGAACTGTTCTAATTGATAATTGAAAAGGATGATATTCTCAAGTATTGCAGACTACGCTACTACTGCGTTTTATCGATTGAAATATAATTCTGCATTTTCAAAAACTTTTAAGATTTTCACTCCCAGTCTCTGAAATAGAAATAATTAAAAAATATTCAACTAAGATGTAGTGTTCCTGCGAAAATCTTTGCACTAATTTGTCAGAAACAAATTGGTTTTGAAAAATTGTTGCCTAACAGTAAAATTGAAAAGGAAATAAATGAGAAGGATAATGTAACGTTTCGGTGTCTATATCAGACACCCTCTTCAGACAAACTTGTAAAATCTTCGGAATTGTGTGTTTTTTCATTTGCAGTCTAATTGTCATTGGAAGTTTTCAACACATAGAGATATTGATGTATTTAATTTTGAAATTTCAATGTAATTTTCTTCTTCGATAAATCAATCCAACTACAATATATTTCAACAGAACAATTGGCCAAATTATCTACATCATCTAACAAAATACATCTGGATTCCTAATGACGGAACCTGATAATTATAAAAGGTAAATTAAGGAATCTACATGTATTTTGTTAGATGAAGTAGATAATTTGGCCAATTGTTGGAATAGATCGTATTTCGATTGATTTATTGAAGAAAGAAATGACATCAGGCACAGTGGCGCGGCCAGGATTTTGTTTTGGGGGGGGGCTGAACTGAACAATTTCTGATAATACAACAAATAACGAAAGTTGCAAAAAAATGGAGAAGAAAGAAATAACGAAGAAATTAATCTTTGGGGGGGCTGCAGCCCCAAAGCCCCCCCCCTGGCTGCGCCAGTGATCAGGCAATTTCAAATTAAATAAATCAACATCTCTATGTGTTGACATCTTTCAATGTCAATAAGACTGCGAATGAAATAACACACAATTCTTAAGATTTTACAAGTTTGTCTGAAGAAGGTATCTGGCATAGACACCAAAACGTTACATTATACTTTTTGTTTATTTCCTCTTTTAGTTTTACTGTTAGGCTACAATTTTTTCAAAACCAATTGGCTCCTGACAAATTAGAGCAAAAATTTTCGCAGGAGCACTTCATCTCAATTAAATATTTTTTAACTGCATTGATCAAGGAAATTCTGGAACAGTGTAAAATAAGACATACCTTCTCAGCTAGACTTTCTGAAGAGATATCATCAGCAAAATGGAATCTTCTTAGAGATAGATAGGAAAGTTTTTATGACCACTGCTCGGTATGATCTCGGCTCAAAAATCGTACTGTGGCCTGGTAACTGAATTAGCCAATCAACTTTTTTCGTTTGGACCGATAAATGCTAATTTTATTGTTTTAGCGCTGCAATCGAGAATCGGTGCTGGCGTGTGAGAAAACCATGATCCACCTGCTAGATGTTTTGACATATATGACATATCGATTGAAATATAATCTGGGAGGATTCTGCATTACTAAAAAACTTCCTAAGTTTTCACTCCCAGTCTATTGAACAGAATTAATTAAAAAATATTTAAGTAATATGAAGTGCTCCTGCGAAAATCTTTGCACTAATTTGTCAGGAGCAAATTGGTTTTGAAAAAATTGTTACCTAACAGTAAAACTAAAAAAAAGGTAATGTAACGTTTCGGTGTCTATATCAGATACCTTTTTCAGAAAAACTTGTGAGATCTTCGGAATTGTGTATTTTTTCATTTGCAGTCTAATTGACATTGAAAGTGGTCAACACATAGAGATATTGATGTTATCAATTTTGAAATTTCTTGATGTCATTTCTTTCTTCAATAAATCAATCCAAATACGATCTATTCCAAAACAGAACATTAACGGAATTATCTAGTCTATTGAACAGAATTAATTAAAAAATATTTAAGTAACATGAAGTGCTCTGCGAAAATCTTTGCACTAATTTGTCAGGAGCAAATTGGTTTTGAAAAAATTGTTCCTAACAGTAAAACTAAAAAAAGGATAATGTAACGTTTCGGTGTCTATATCACATACCTTTTTCAGAAAAACTTGTGAAATCTTCGGAATGTGTATTTTTTCATTTGCAGTCTAATTGACATTGAAAGTGGTCAACACATAGAGATATTGATGTTATCAATTTTGAAATTTCTTGATGTCATTTCTTTCTTCAATAAATCAATCCAAATACGATATATTCCAAAACAGAACAATTAACCGAATTATCTACTTCATCTTACAAAATATATGTGGATTCCTAATGACGGAACCTGAAAATTAAGGAATCCACATGTATTTTGTTAGATGAAGTAGTAGTTTTAATGTAAGGCAACAATTTTTTCAATTTGTGCAATGATTTCCGCAAGAGCACTTCATCTTAATAAAATATTTTTCAGCTGCGTTGATCTAGGCAATTCTCGAACAGTGTAAAAGACACCTTTTCAGCTAGATTTTCTGAAGAAATATCATCAGCAAATGGAATCGTCTTAGAGATAGATAGGAAAGTTTTTATAACCACTGCTCGGTATGATCTCGGTTTAAATATCGTACTGTGATCTGGTGATTTATTTATTCGTGTCAGAGCATCACATATAATAAGTATAGAAAAATAATAAGTACAGTAATATAGTATACTAGAGCTAAACATTTTTTGCGCAGAATCGGGCGACGTCAATTGCGTTCGGCTTCGCTGCCACAAGGTCCTTTATGGTACATCTAGCAGGGCACAGTGGGCAAGTGTACATATGTTGGGGGCCATCCATAAGTACGTCACACGTAAAGGGGGAGGGAGGGGGTCGACAAAGTGTGACATGGTGTGACAAGGGGTGGGAGGGGTCCTAAGTTTCGTGACATCACATTTCAAAATCTAGAGGTACTAATTGCGTAATTTGAAATATTAATTAAACTAAAAAATATGTCCAACTCTATCTTTAGGTCAATACGGTTTTAAACTGTTTTTTTGACAAGTTCATAGCCGCTTCTGACACGTGCCGATCGCCGACGAGCCCTTTGACTAATGCCGCCAAACGCACCGCACCTCGCGTAGGTAATGTTTTTGTTTCTATATTTTCATTCGACAATTGCTTTCGCTGAGTGAACGACGTCGTTTTTTTAGTTGTGCTATTTTGTGGATATAAACATACACTACTGGAAAATTAAAGGATCAGAAAAAATTCCAAATTTTTTGGCAATTTTCAACATGCCGTAACTTTGAGAGGAATGGTCGTACAAGGAATTCAAAGAATGAAATTGTAGCTCCAAGTGTCTAGTTTTTGGATTAGGACTTCAAAAAATTTAAGTTTCAGTGGTTTTCGAGTAATGATAGAAAAATCAGCAACAAAAAATTCTCAAAATTTTACCACTCATTTTTTTCTTGTCTACGAGCATGGAAATTTTATTTTTGCATAATCGTTATAATGATGGGATACTTTGTTAATTCAGCTTTAATTTATTTTTTTATCGATTTATTTATCCACTTCTCGCCGAGATATCGGTTTTCAAATTTAAAAGGATCCATAAACATGGCTGAACGTTTGAGAGCCGTTATTGAAAACAGGGGTGGCAATACCCGTTATTAAATTACTAAAATTTTTTTTTTATTTTATTTTTTTTTTTGAAATCTATGTATTTTCTGCAAATGAACTATTGGTTTCCTCAACATTTTCGATCCAGCGGTTGATTTTCCAAGAAACCACCAAGCCCTTTTATTGTTAATTTTTATATTGATGTGGCATGAAGAAAAAAAATATGGATGAGCAATGGTTGTTCAATAATGGGAGTTCATTTGAGGTCTTGAAACCCTCCTTCAATTTTCTGTGCGATCATTGGTTGCTGAGAAATCGTTAATTAAAGACAAATGGATCATTTTCCATTTGAAGACCGATATCTCGGCGAGAGGTGAACGTATTGAGGTCAATAAAAACATAAACTAAAGCTGAATTAACTAAGTATCTCCTCATTATAACGATTATGCAAAAATAAAATTTCCACGCTCGTAGACAAGAAAAAATAAGTGGTAAAATTTTGGAATTTTTTTTTGCTGATTTTTCTATCATTACTCGAAAACCACTAAAACTTAAAATTTTTGAAGTTCTAATCCAAAAACTAGACACTTGGAGCTACAACTTCCTCTTTTTAAATTCTTTGTACGACCATTCTCTCAAAGTTACGGCATGTTGAAAATTGACAAAAATTTGGAATTTTTTTTGATCCTTTAATTTTTTCCAGTAGTGTAGTTTAATGAATCAAGTTCAAAATGAACACAAAGATAGATTTAGGTAATATTTACCGGAGATTATACGAAACATACAGTGCGACTTACGCTGATAAAAAAAACAGCATATACAGGAAGAAGTTAATTCATTATTCATTAGGTAATTTTTTTGTTATTGTTTCAAATATTTGATATTATGTTGATTTCACAAAAAAGTACTTAATTTAAATGGAAATAAAACTAATTTCAGAAATGCTGTTTAATTTAATAATTTTTCGATGTTGAATTGCAAAACATGTGACGTCACACTAGGGAGGGGGGGGTCTCAGAAATGTGACCACCTGTGACAAGGACGGGGGGGGCTCAAAAACTCATGAAATTAGTGTGACGTACTTTATGGATGGCCCCTTGCGTGGTTTGCAGTTCTCCACATCGCACAGACTGGAGTCCACAGGGTAGCCCCACTTATTTAGGGTATCTCTCGATCTCGCCGTGTCCGTCCGCAGTCTGTTTAGCGCCTTCCAGATCTCCAGTTTTCACTGCCTCCCGGTGCCAGTTCTTCACTCGGCTTCATCCAATGTTGGTTTGAGGTCTTCCCCCAAAGGTCTACTCTGGTTTTAGGTTCCTCGTAATCTTCTGTCGATCTCAGGAAGCTTCGCCTTGATTTTAGTCGCTGAGGGGCCGGTTGGACACCGTTTAGGGGGTGGCGTTCAGATTCTGCTACTTTGGATCGTTCTTTGAGTGCAGCTGCTTCCCTACGGATGGCAGTGGAGCGATGCCAGCTAGGTGGTGGATCTTGTTCAGGGGTGTTGGCTTCAAGCATCCGGTGATGATTCTGTTTGTCTCGTTGAGGGCGACATCAACTTGTTTTGCGTGCGCTGAGCTATACCAAACCGGGCATGCGTACTCGCCGGCGGAGTAACAGAGGGCGAGTGCTGAGGTTTTGAGAACTCTGGGTTGGGCTCCCCAATTAGAGCTTGTCAGCTTGCGGACTAAATTGTTTCTTCCGCAAACTTTGAGTTTGGTGTTGAGGCAGTGGCGCTTGAATGTTAAGGCTCTGTCCATTGTTACGCCTAGGTATTTAGGGTTAGGGCAGTGCTCCAATGGTACTCCCTTCCATTCGATCTGTAGTTTTCTACCGGCGTGTTTGTTCTTAAGATGAAAGGCGCATACCTGCGTTTTGTTGGATTTGGCTTCAGCTGGTTATCTCTATAGTACGTATCCAGCTCCACTAGGGCCGCGCTCAATCGTTGTTCCACCTCTTCGAATGTTTTCCCTTGTGCTGTGGTTGCCCTATCGTCTGCATATATATAGCTCATTGTTCCTTCAGGGAGGGGTGGGTCGTTGGTATATATTTGAAGAGTAGTGGTGCCAGCACGCTTCCCTGTGGCAGGCCGTTTCTCTGGATCCTCCACCTACTCCGCTTTCCCTGGTGATTGAATTAGTCAATCAACTTTTTCCGTTTGGACCGATAAATGCCAATTTTATTGTTTTACCGCTACAATCAAGCATATCGGTGCTGGCGTGTGAGAAAACCGTGATCCACCTGCTAGATCTTTCGACATATGGAGCTTTATCGGTTATTTGGGCTGAGATGTGCAATTGGTTTCATGATATTCGATTGGTTATGTGTGTATGGTGTTGCTGAAATACAGCGGGTCTTGCATAATGCATGTATTTCTCAGTTTATTTGGAATTGTCCCAATCAGTAATTTGGAAGGATAATATTCTCAAGCAATGCAGGTTACTCTATGATTGCGTTGATCATGGAAAGCTTCTGAAAATTCTAAAAGATTGTCTAATTGGATATAGGTACACAGCTAAACCTTCTGAAGAGCTACCTGACATCAAGAAAACAGAGAGTTGTCTTGGGGTAGATAGGGAAGTATGTAAGTCGGATGATGTAGAAATTATTAAGGGCGTTCCCCAGGGTAGCATGGTAGGTCCTCGTTTGATCATTGTTAGCTGTAATTTTTGGCTGAATTAAGTTTACGATTGTGTAGCAACTTTTAATTGAGGTTGTAATTATTCGAAATCGTTAAACACAATTATTATTATGAATGAGTGGAAACTATTTATTCATATTTTCAGGTGCTGACTGAACCAAATCAATGCGTCCACGGATACTCCTGGCCCAAATGTAATTCTCTTTTTCTCTGTAAGTAACATTGGAATGAAGGTTTACTGCTAGGACTGGCTACGGCAGTCGATTTTTCGGAGTCGAACAAAAATTAGGTATGAAATGTAAGATAGTATACACACAACTTTCTGGGGATTGACTGCGAAATCCTAGTGATTCATTGAGCACCATTGACTTCATTCAAGTCAACCTAGAAGAAGTGAACATATAAAACATAAAATAAAGATAATGTCCCTCAAATCACAGTTTTTGAGAGCTCGTTCTACTTGAACTAGTGCTATATCGTTTTGTCCAAATGTCTGTAATTTTCTAATTTTGAACCGAAAATGTTCTTAAATGATAGGGTTCTACCTTCCCTGATGATGAATTCGTGGTCAAATTCAATTCTGTCCGTGGGGCTGTCCGGCCGTTAGCACTTCGAAGGGATTGTCCTAGAGACTTGAAATTTTCAGGGTGAGTTTGGTTCCCAAATGGCTAGGTTAAGTTCGTTAATCAGCCAAATCGTACAGGGTGTTCCATAAAGTATGGCCATTCAAAATTTTTTTCCTCAATATCTCAGACAAAACGAAACCCATCGAAATGAAATGTTGAGGCCATATGCAAGATGGTGATAATGCAAAATTTTGCAGACACAGTTCAAACAGAACCATAGAAAATTTAATTGGAATGTTGAAATGATAAACTTCATATATCCATAAAAAAATATCCGATTCGAATGGAATTTATTTTATAAATAAAGATTGACACATGCAAAATTTTGTGGTCATAGTGTCAACAGAACCCTAGAAAATTCAACTGGAACATTGAAAAAATTCTTTATATTTCTAAAACAGGACATCCGATTCAAGTGAAATTCAATCTCAAATCTCATAACAAATTTGAGGTAATATTCTTATTGATCCAACAAAGAATGAGCGCTCAAAAGCCCCTGCTCAGGGCTTTTCTTAAATTTTTTCAATATAGCACTGATGAAAAAATTGTCTAATATACTGATGGACAAAATTGGCGCACCACCTAAAATTTCGTTAAATTTTAACAATTGATATCTTCCCAATCTTTAGTCGGATTTCATCGTTTTTTCTTTCAATAGTAGCTCTGTTATTGTGGAATTTCCTTTATTGAACAGATGTCCAAAAATAAAATCTTCATGTTGTACAGGGCGTTTAAATAATGTAATGTTTTATAGTCAAATTTTAACGTCTTCTGTGGACAATGCCAGGTTGCTGAGGCAAATAAAAACAATAAAGCTTTGTAGCCTAGTATCTCTTGAGTATTTTGTTTTTTTAAAAACCAATTTATCTTGAAGTCGTCCAGAGATATTCAACTTTTTATCAACTCTTGTATTTTATGCATTAGCCATGAATATCTTCGCAATCATTTGTCCGATTTGAATGTTTTTTTTTAGTTGTTATAGGTAGCTCTTTTATTGGCGAATATCATACTACAATGAGATGTTCAAAAAAAAGAAAGGCATCTTGCTGTACAGGGCGTTTAAATTTTCGGTTTTTTTTCATTACAGTTTAACGCCTTCTGTGGGCAATACCAGATATGTGAGGCTTCTAAAAACTATACAGTGATGCAGCCTGATGTTTCCTGAGTATTTTGATTTTTCAAAAAGCAATTTCACTTGTACCCTTCCAGAGATATTCACATTTTTATAACATCTTGCATTTCATACAATATATTGAATATTTTCAGTCTAGTGATACTGGGGTTTACAGTTGTCATAATTTTTTCTAATTCATAAAATTCATTCGAAATTAATAATTGTGTTAATTTCTAAAGTTTTCTTTACTTTGCATAAGTCTACGGAGACAACGACCAAAGAAAAATAAATAAGAATTTACTTTCAACACAACACAAAAATAAACGAAAAGAAATTAAGAAAAACAGAAAAATGTATGATGTTATAAAAATGTGAATATCTCTGGAAGGGTACAAGTGAAATTGCTTTTTAAAAATGCAAAATACTCAGGAAACATCAGGTTGCATCACTGTATAGTTTTTAGAAGCCTCATATATCTGGTATTGCCCACAGAAGGCGCTAAACTGTAATGAAAAAAACCCGAAAAGTTAAACGCCCTGTACAGCATGATGCATTTATTTTTTTGAACATATCATTGTGGTATAATATTCGCCAATAAAGGAGCTACAACAAAAAAAAAAATTCAAATCGGACAAATGGTTTCTAAGATATTCATGGCTAATGCATAAAATACTAGAGTTGATAAAAAGTTGAATATCTCTGGACGACTTCAAGATAAATTGGTTTTTAAAAAAACAAAATACTCAAGAGATACTAGGCTACAAAGCTTTATTGTTTTTATTTGCCTCAGCAACCTGGCATTGTCCACAGAAGACGTTAAAATTTGACTATAAAACATGACATTATTTAAACGCCCTGTACAACAGGAAGATTTCATTTTTTGGACTTCTGTTCAATAGAGGGAATTCGACAATAAAAGAGCTACTATTGAAAGAAAAAAACATTGAAATCCGACTGAAGATTGGGAAGATATCAATTGTTAAAATTTAACGAAATTTTAGGTGGTGCGCTAATTTTGTCCATCAGTATATATTGAAACCACTATCGTCACAACATTCAACCAAAGGATTCTGGAACAATTGCCCAAAAATTGCGGTACTCTTCTTCTAATTTCATTATTTGTCGGAAATATTTTTGGAATATCCTGTTGCAACTTAGATAGTTTCTACCCCTTCTTTGTGTTCTATTCTCGGGATTCTGAGATAACGAATGATACTGATCAGAAATCTGCTTCATTACTAAGTTGCGGAAGAGAACCTATTCCTATCTCTCAGATCGTCCGAGGTTAATTATTTCCTATGAAATTTGAGTAGTTTGATATTTCTCTCAATTGAATTGGCCTGATCGATTCCTTTATTCTATTGTGTCGAAAGTACTTTCTTTTCATTAAGGTCAATCAACCAATTACCTTTTCCATCCCAACAGCAACATCATTAACTATTGCTTCAATAAATCGATTATTACAGAAAAAGAAATATCCATCGATCAATAGATAGTATGTTTGTGAGATGAATATAATTATAGGAATAATTCTTGCAAGATAATCATCATTTGAAGTTGTATTAAGAAATACATTGAGAGAGTTTTTTTATTCTTGTTTTCGGATGTCACGTTGCTATTTTTTTCAATTTCAATAATATTAATTAGAACTTGTACCGGCTGTCCTAAATTAGTTGGCTAGTGAGGGGATCTCAGAAGGCCGATGGACTAGAACAAAATGGATCTATTTGGCGAAAACCGCAACCTTGTAAGTCAAACCGTTTTCGAGCTATTAGAGAAAATTGGAAAATTGCATCAAATGAAAAGTTCTCATAACTTCTTTATTGCTGAAGTTATAAACATGAAACTAAAACATTATTAGGCACTTTTTTCAGTAGAATTGATTAAAGTATTCGATTTTTCTTTATTGCATTTTGTTCTTGCTCATCGGGTTTCTGAGATCCCATCACTACACAACGAATTTAGGATACCCGGTACATCCGAAAATGTAGGTCATTACGAAAAAAATGTTATCGAAAATTTTGTCTCGTCAGGTAATTTTTGTGGAATTTCGATTATCTTAGGCATTAAGTGAGTCCAGCAAACATTCAATATTGCATGAACGTTGAACTCAACAAAATTTGTAAATCATTCAAAGAAAGTTAATGCATGTTTTGGAGTGGCAAACATGCCTCGACAATTAGTTCGAACACATGCAGAGTCTACATAGGGAATATTTGTAGAAACAGTAAAGCGAAATTTATTATTTCAATGAATATGATCCACAGTTTAAATGGGGAACTGGAAATAGGTTAACGCTTAGAGCAAAAGGTAAGTAAGTAAGGAGTTTCTGGAGAAGGAGAAAGTCGAGAGGCAAAATTCTGGCGGAATCTCCCAGGGATGGATCATTCCGCTAAGTTTCTTCGGAACTTCGAAACAGCAAGAATCAAAAGATATCTGGATCTTAGTAAGAAACAATTACACCTCCCTCACTGGAAGCACCTGCTGAGGATGGGATTATCGGACACTGACTAGTGTAGGTTCTGTGGGGAGGAGGAAGAAACCCCCATTCAACTAGTCACAGAATGCTTTGCCATTGCGAGCCTGAGGAGAGAATGCCTTGGGCAAGAAACTTGTAAGAGTGAAGAACTAGCCTCGTTGAAGCCTTCACATATATTGGATTTTATCAGATCTCTGGAAAGGGTTCGAACAGCACTATAAGGATGCACAATCGACCTTGAGGTCACAGTGAACTGTAACCCCTTTTTAAATTAAACTTAAGTAAGTTGTCATACTCTGAGGGTATAATAATTTTGAAAACCGTAGTACCACAAAGCCAAATTTCATCACTGAAAAGGTCTCTCAATTGTTAAAAACTATGCTCAACACAAATCAATGAAAATCCAATTTGCATTCCGTTATCTAACACAGTGAGAAGCAGTTAAACACTTAACGCCATAATGATAGGAAACAATTCAATCTAGAGGATGCAGACTCGTATCTCAACACACTTCTAATTAGCATAATCAACGTCCCCACCTACACTTCATTCGCACCTTTCGATTTCCGATTAGAATCTCGTTTGCTGGCTACAAATGCGAATCGGCCGAAGCCAACAAATTACAGATCGGCGTGTAAAGATAAAGAATAGGTATTACAAAACCGCGAGCACGGTCTTGTAATCTGTGCGTAACATTAGGCGTACCTACTCGATGGATAATGGTGTGGTTTGAAAAGTGAAACTGTTTTGGTTTCGCTTTTGACGGTTAGATCTGCGTGATGGGATAATTGAACGATTGTTTTTTAACGTTAGGAAACGTGTGATTTATGAATTTATCTTGTTTCTGATTAATTTCGTAGACAAAAGGGCATAATTGATTTGAATTATTGAGTAGGGACATACAATACTGTGAATAGTTATACTTTTTCTATAATGGCCATTTCCAGTATGCTCAAAAAAAACTTTCCAAATACTCACTTAAAATTTCATATCATTAATTTCGATCATATATTGAAAATGAGACTTCTATCCTGTTGAGTTTCGAACGTCGCGCCGTGAATATGTACAGGGTGATTCACTTATCTTGGTAACCTAATTTTTCTCGAAAAAGGATGAATATTTTTTCATTCATTTTTCCTTCATTCAATGTTGACTTGGGATGAATTAAGAATCCAGGCGTCGAGGCGCTATCAAAAATGTTTTCTCCATTCATATATGTACATACCTTTTTTATTGTGTCATTCGAAAGATAATTTAATTCTGAATGTTACTTCTGAATACCATTTTTTCTATTTCTTACCGTGAGCGACCTGCAGCGTATTTTATGTTAATTCTATTCCATTTATTTTTTTCTGTACTGTGACAGTGTGCCTTGATTTAGAGACATCGATGTGGTTATGTTGCTTAAAATCAAGAAGACTTTGTAGCGAACTATTTCTCAAACAATAAATTCATCAAATATAATATTTTACAATAATATAAACAATGAAAGCAGAGAATAATATTAATTGATTAAAATCAACCAATATTACAATAATAAAATTTTTTTCAATAATAAATGCAACGTGATTTTTTTAGCGCTCTTTTTTATTGAACAAGTGCTATATCGTTTTGCCGAAATGTCTGCAATTTTCGAATTTTGAGCCAAAAATGGTCTCAAACGATAAGTTTCGACTCCCTGATGACGAATTCATGGTCAAATTCTATCCGAGGGGCCGCCCCGGCTCCCAAATAGCTCGGTTGAATTCGTCAAATCAAACAGGGTGTTCCATAAAATACGATCATTAAAAATTTTTGTTTCTCAATATCTCAGACAAAACGAAACCAATCAAAATGACATGTTGCAGCCACATGCAATATTCTCATAATAAGCCTCATGCAAAATTTTGTGGCCATAATGTACACAGAACCATAGAAAATTCAATTGCAATATTGAAAAAAAATCATTGTTCCATAAAAAAATATCCGATTCGAGTGGAATTTATTTTGTGTATGAAGATGGATATACTGAATGTTCAAGCAAAATGTTGAGGCCATAGTGTTAACAGAACCATAGAACATTTAATCGGAATATTGAAAAGAAAAATCTTTATATTTCTATAACAGGATATGCTATTCAGGTGAAATTTCTTTTGTGCATAAAGACTGATATACCTAATGTTCAAGCAGAATTATTGTGTGGTCATAGTGTCAACAGAACCATAGAAAACTCAATTGGAATATTGAAAAAAAGAATCTTTATATTTTAATAACAGGATATCCGTTTCCAGTGAAATTCATTGAATGAATTTAGACTGATATACTGAATATTTAAGCAAAATTTAAAACGGATCACATCATCAGAACCATAAAATTACTTTTTTTTATTATTCATTTTTTATGTTTCATTTTCTGAATAATTACCAGAACATAATACCGATTGTGCTAAGATTGTGCATTTATATATTCGGTAACAATCTAGTCCCATATAAAATTTCGAGGTAATGGTCTTATAACTCCACCAATGAACGAGCGCTCAAGAGCTACTGCTCAAGTCTTTTCTTAACTTTTCATTACTTACAACTTTGCCATTCAATTCCGACAATACATTATTACTCATGACAGTCTCATCCAAAAGAATTCAAACAAGTCTTGTGGTTATTAACATGACTCAGTTCCTTGTTAATCAACGATGTCCATTTCAGAAGCTCCCTGATATGCTTCTGGAGGCCTAAACAGGTCCTAGATGGAAAAGGTCACGAATGAAAGTATGAACACGAAGGTGTAATGAGATTTATCGTATTAGTCTTATATTTTAATAGTTCCATTTGCTTCATTTTTATTTCTGGAGGGACTTAGATACCCTGTCCGGAATATAGTAACCTTGAACTTGTTTTCTCATCTTTCATGGCCACAAGAAACGCCGTAGTTGTAACACTTGCACTGGAATTTTTGGAATTCCTCCATGTGATCAAAATTCTCAGCGCGTAAAACGTGGTGGAACATGGGTATGAAATCGTATCAAAACATTTGTTATTCAAATTATTGCAAACGAGAAATACAGATGTGTCATTCGTTGGTTACGTTTAAATTCAAGGTTCTTCTATTTGTTATTTTCTAGGTATTATAATCATCCTTTTCTTCCGAGTTATTTGAGTTGAATCAGATATTACTGAAATGGATGAATTGAAGGAGAAATCATTTCGTCACTTCGTTTCAAGGGATCTTGTTAAATTATCCGAATTTTGTGAAGGGATAAAGGAAAAAAATTGTTGATTTATTTTGTTGATGAAATTATCCTCAAAATTCACTTCTCATGGCAAAGGCATAAATTATAAAATTATTATAAAAATCTGCCGAATATGCTGTCGTTACCTTCACATTTAATCTCAAGATTTTTTATAACTACTTGGTACTATATAATATTTCCGTAATTTTTTTTGTTCGAAATGAAAAGTAACATCTTAGGATAATCCTGAAAAGTTAATCGAAAACTTTTGGATGGTATTCACATAATTTTTGGATGAACACATATTACCTCTAAAAAAAATGCCCCAGTTTTCGATATTTAGGAGATAAAAATGGTCTCAAACGATAGGGTTCGCCCTGATGACGAATCCGTAGACAAATTCAATTCTGTCTGTAGGGCAGCCCGTCCAGCCGTTAGCAGGATAACTTTCGAAGGGATTGTCCTAGAGACTTGAGATTTTCAGGGAGAGTTCGGTTCCCAAATGCCGTGGTTGAATTCATTTAACAGCCAAATTGTACAGGGTGTTCCATAAAATGTGGTAATTCAAAATTTTCGTTACTCAATATCTCAGATAAAACGAAACCAATCGAAATGCAATTTTGCGGTCATATGCAAGAAGCTCATAATCAGCATTATTCAAAGTGTTAACAGAACCATAGAAAATTCAATTGGAATATTGAAAAGAAGGAATTTCATATTTCCATAACAAGATATCCGATTCAAGTGAAATATTTTTCGTGAATGAAGATTGATATATTGAATGTTCATGCGAAATTTCAAGAGGATCGCATCATCAGAACCATAAAAATAATTTTTTTCATTTGTTGATATCTACATATTTCATGTTTTGAATTATTTCCAGACTATAATTCCGATTGTGCTGAGATTTTGCATTTATATACTCAGCAGAAATCTTAAATTCTATACAAAGTTTTGAGGTATATAGCATTATTGCTCCACCAATGAACGAGCGCTCGGAAGCATCTGCTCAGAGCTTTCCTTGAAGTTTTTATTATAAAATGTGAATATGGAAAAAAGTTTCTTGCGCAACAATATTTAGGGGTTGTTTTTTCTATGCAATCATAAAGGAACACCACCAATGCCTTAATGAAATATCAACTCGATTTAATGTTTGCTAGTTTTTCGGTTTTTAAGAAAAAACAGTTGCATCAGCTTCCCCTACTTGATATCTTGAATGTTTAGTTCGTGAAAGAATAGAATAAAAGGAGGAAGAGATGAGGCACTGAAATAATGCAAAAGTTTCCGATTTTTATCACTGCTCCTAGATTCAAGAAAGATATTAATCTTCCAAGTTATGATGAAAGTTGCTTTCTGACAAGGATATACATAATCTTTTTGACATAATGAAGACCCAAACTAACATATTGGCATATTTCTTTGACCACAACGTGAGAACAAACTCAGCTGTCATCAAGGTCCTCCATTATTTGGCCTAACATTAATTTCAATATCAAACTTATCTACACCCCATAAAGAAAGATCAAAGTAAACCCCATACCTGCTCTTAATCCCCAAGGAGATATGTCGGTATCCAGGTAACGTCCTGTACCATCAAAAGACAGAAACCTTCTGGAAGTCCCATTTTATTGTCACACGACACTGTTGTCGGTATTTTTTGAACTTATGACATCCATAAAAATGTTCTGGTGGCTTAGTTTGCCGAACTTCGGGAAGACATATGGAAATAAGTCGAAATCTTTGTACGTTCTTAATTCCAAGATAATGAGGGCGATAAAGCGTGTTAAGATGAGACTAAAACGACTTTTATGTTCTCGAGATAATGAAAAATGGGTCTGTTATGGGTGTTATGAGTTTATACGCTCTCTTTCGTGTTCATAATTTTGGATAAAATATTAGTTGATCTTGGAATGATAATGGGATAATTTTTAGGCGGCTGCTTTCGTGTCTTTTGAATTTTAATTTCCCCAATTAATGATTGTGATATAGGAGACTAGGAGTGTTGGAGGTTTTTCAATTTAAGGAAATTATAATACTTTAATATTTCACCAATCAAAGAGACGTACTTTTCGTTTTGTTTTTA
This sequence comes from Propylea japonica, assembly GCA_013421045.1. Lineage (NCBI taxonomy): Eukaryota > Metazoa > Arthropoda > Insecta > Coleoptera > Coccinellidae > Propylea > Propylea japonica. The sequence continues at coordinate 28,888,371 of CM024247.1, forward strand.
AAGAAGAGGGGAAACTGTTCTAGACACACCTCATAAAAATTTTGTGTCATATATTTCAATGAATGATAATTGATGTTAATGAATTGTTGAAGTGAAATTTCAAAGTTGAAACCTTGAGTCGACTGATGAATGTATGTAGGAACATCAAAAATACCAATAAGATATTATGGAAATGCTTTTCGAAATTTGCGGAAAAATCTGACTTAAAATGTATAAAATTATGCCCAAATAGTTCACCTACAAATTTTTTTAAAATCCTACATTTTGAGCATAAATTTGTTCATTTTAAATCATGTTTTCAGCAGCCAAATTCCCAAATGTTCATTCAGTTTCACAGCTGTGCAAATTTCTTTTGCTTTGTCTGGGATAATTTTCCATAGTAGGTAATATATTTTTGATACCATGAGAAAAAAAGAGATTTTTACAGACAGCAATCCCACAAACTTTTTCGAAAACGTTGATATTTCCATACGATAATTTTAAATTGGAAATTAGGGTGCTTTTTCGATTTAAGGTCAATATAAGGCGAGAAAATTAATATTTTGAATAGAAAAATTCATAGTATATTTGGACATAAAAAAAGCTTTTCAGAAAATTTCTCAAAAAAAGTTTTGGTGGAATGAAAATCCAAAAACTTGGTTTTTTGAATTTTTCACATGAATTTTGAAATTATGTAGAAAAAAATTGTTATCTGTTTTTACCCTCATCTCCTACCATCTCCTTCCATTTTCGTTGCGTTTTCTGTCTTTCTTCGGTTTCAGGATGAAAAATATAGTAGAATACCATATTTTTCCAAAATTATCGAACCCGATCATTTTTGATCGTTTTCAGTAGCAAGTTTATTGGAATAGTGAACTTGTTGATATAATTTTAATTTATAGCGAACATTTAAAACATTCTGTATGTGCAATATTATGTCGATGACCCATTTTGATATGCTGAATATTATTTTGAGACATCTTTCGTATCACTTGAGAGACAAGGCAAATTATTTGGACGAGAGTAAATATTTTGATTTTTTAACACAGTTCATTGAACTGCACTGATAATAAGGTTTGATTGGTTCAATTCAGAAATTAGCAGTTGTTATCTTATTTAACTTCAGTTAGTAGCTGCAAAAGTCTCATAATATTCGCAAGATAAAATATAACACTTCTCGGTTACCTATTCCGTTTTATTTTTATCGATCTTTATCAACAAGTAAGTGTAAATTCAATTGACATACTCACGATCTCCATGTATATTGTGTGATCACTGACCTGAAAATAAAAAGTTAAAATTAGTTAGAAGGTAAGATATATCAAATCGAATTTCAATTTTGTGTTATTTGAAAAGTTTATTGTATGTTTCGCTAGAATATAAAGTAAACCGTTGAAAAAATGTGCTTGATTAAAAAAAAAACAATGTTTTGAGCTTGTCATCACGATTTTGAATTCATATACAGTTTGTACATGGAAAAAGTGTAAATTCGGTATGAATCCTTGTTTTGAAACACCCTTTTATATGAGAATATTTTCGAATTGTGCTTCTGTTTAGATACCCTACCCAGATCACAAAATAAAGTACGCCCTTCAAAACAAATACTCGTTTGTGATGGGCGACCCAGTAATTTTATTCGTGATAATCCGATACGCTAAATCTTCAATTAAATTCATTCGAATAGGAGCATCAATGCTCAATATCATATGCAAGACATCAAATAAAAAAAACGAGACACAATTAGTTGATTGCGAATTAATTATGTACTGCATTTTCAAGGCCATCCATTGACCCATCAGTGTTTTTCATGTGAACATAACAATATCCGATGCATCCCATAATGTCAGAATCTGACGTCGACAGAGGTTCTCGAATACAGTGGTTTTCATTTACAATGGTAATTAGTGGAATGGGTCGATAAACTGTTTATACAGTTCTCTAATTCTGTGGTGAATCCTTCCATTATGCTATATCTTGAAGAGCAAAATCGTGCGTTAATATCTCAGACTCACACATTTTTCATGGTTATATTTCATTAATATTTATGTTAATACTGTGTCAATTGAGCATTTTATGCATTTTGTTTAACTAATGTTCTGAAATCAAGGGAACAATATCAAATACAGAACCAACTACACATAGCAACTTATCGAATAAAATACATTTTTCCTGAAACTTGGGATTGAATCAAGCCAGATCATGACATTCGATGTTGTTAGAGATTTACCTACTTGCAAATATAAAACATTGCCGAAATAATACCTACCTAGTAGAACCTATGTCATCATTAATCAAATGAATGAACAAGAAGCTAATCTGTTGAATGTAAGATTTAATTAAGCAATATCATGTCATATGATTTCCCGAACATATAGTATCTAGTGGAATCTATGTTATCGAAATCGTCTAATAATATACAAAATGTTTATAGAAATGTAGATATTTATGGAAGTATCAGAACAATATCGATGAAAATCAATGAATAAAACGATAATATAAAGAGTTTTCCATTTAAGTTGGCCTATTAGAAGTTTTTGGTGAACTTGTGAATATTTATTTCTGAAATTTTAGGAGCAGCCTTGAGGATGAATTAACTCTTTGCCTAAAATATTTTCAGACGACAGTGTTGCCACGTCTATCTCAAACGCATATCTACTTCCTTATTTCAAATGCAACTACCTATCTTTTTATTTATGTATCGATTCAATACCAAATTCGCAGTATAAAATACTTAAAAAAATTTTCTGACATGCATTGCTGTCAAGTTATGCACAAATTCTTGATTTTTTTTCCTCTGCCAGTTTGGAAATGCAATATCTCGATTATTTTCTATGCGAACGGAACCAAACTCAGCAGTCTCATAGTAGAGAATCCATGCATTTATGTGGTATATTCCGTATTCTGATACATCGTAAGGTTTTTCGAAGATCTCGATCAGAAAATGTGGAACTTAAAATTGAAATATTTCGAGTTTATCAAATAGCAACCCCATATTTAATTTACAGTATTCGATACTGAACGAAAAATGAAAGGCAGTCTCCTCTTACACTAATTATTTATTTTGGATAGTTTTCGAATGAGATGAAAAATACTGAAATTCCTCCATCCTCAAGACTTCACCGAAAAAATTCAAAACGAAATATTCACTAGTTCTCCAAAAACGTCTAATAGGCCAATAGGAAAACCCTGTAAAATATGAAAGCTCATTTTTCAACCAAATTTTTAAGACACTTCGTGGCTCGTTTTTCAATTTCGAAAACATACGCCCTCTGCACATGTGTTATGAATAACTATGTATTGTTATTCTTCATTGAATTGGGTTTCACATACAATACAATTGGCGAATGAGGGATGACTTAGGAAGAAATTTGCACATCAAAAATGATAATTTTTTAGGGACATTAGAAAATTGACGATTTCACGCTTTAGTAAAGATGTGACTAATGGACCTTCACGATCTATTGGTTACATCACGGCCATGCCTTTTTTTAGGTTAATGGATAATATCAATATTGAAACCGAGGTTTCAAGTTATCATAGCGCGACGAGTATTGTATCGATGATGATAAGATTTAGACGAGATTGTGGTCGATTATCTCAATATCAGCCGTTCTGCTATATCGTTTTGCCCGAATGTATGTAACTTTCAAATTATGAGCCGAAAATGGTCTCCAACGATAGGGTTCGACTCCCTGATGACGAATCGGTGCTCAAATCGAATTCTATCTATTCGTGAAGCCGACCGTCCAGTCAGCTGTAAGAACGATAACTTTCGAAGGGATTATTCTAGAGACTTGAGATTTTCAGGGTGAGTTCGGTTTCCAAATACCACGGTTAAGATCCTTAACTAGAAAAATCGAACAAGGTGTTACAAAAAATAGGGTCATTCAAAATTTTTGATCCTCCTCAATATCTCAGACAAAACGAAACCAATCGAATGAAATTTTGCGGCCACATGCAAGAATCTCATAATAAGCCTAATGCAAAAATTTGTGACAACAGTGTTAAAAGAACCATATAAAAATCAATTGGAATATTGAAAAGGAGAATCTTTACATTTCCATAGATTTCTAGAAATTATTGTGAATGAAAATTGATATACTGGTTCATGAAAAATTTCAAATGATCGAATCATCAGAACCATAGAATTGAATTTTTTTCTCATTATTGATTACATAGCTCATATTTTGAATAATGTTTTAGCATAAGTACTATACAAAATTTCGAGGTAATAGCCGTATCGCTCAAAAGCATCTGCTTAGGGCTGAAATGTGGATAATGTGGATCACTACAATGTTGCCGAACCTTGCATATAAGTCAATTACAAAAGACAAAACTATTGTATAATCACGAAATGACGATTTTATTATAACCCAAGTTATAAAGCTGTTTTTTCCGACTTCCTCTCTACAAACATGCAGTTGAACAGATATCAAATACCACTTTTTCCGTCCACCGTTTCAATTTCTCAACTCAGTGTATTCGTTCTGAACGCGCTAAAACGCTTAATGGGAGAAATTTCAGCAGGCTTTCTCACGAACAAACACTTGTTTTGCTTTCGATTACAACATCGGATAATGCTTCAACGTAGGAGATGAAAGATCACAAAAAATTACGAATCATTGCAGGAACATAATGTGGAATTCATTATGGAAGTATAGGAAAGAAATTAAGTACAATAATTATAGGAAATGTTCGATCACTTCCACTCGTAATATGTTTGGTTAGAAATTTGATTATCTCTATCTTGCAATCGACCGTTCAAATGAGGAGGTTAATTAGGAGGTTTTTTTGGACCACTGTGTATTTGTAGAACTACCGTATCTTCTGAATGGGATGGATTCACTACAAACGAAGGAACTAATTAGAAATGTGAAATACAGAGGTGCATTTATTCGTTGATGTAGATATGTATTTTCAAACGAACAGTTCAACGTTTTCTTGATGGGTTTTCAACAGATTTGTACCAATATCAAGCAGGTTCACCTACTCAAAGTTATTAATACACCCCAGAAGTTTAAATATTTCACTTGTATTTCCTTTTTAAACGGAATGAATATTGATTAAAAAACACAGATAAGAATCCTCGCATAAATTTTGAAAATATTTTTTCTCAAACGTGATTATTAGACCATCAAATGAAAATGAAAATTCAAAAAATGGAATATGTGAAAATTCGATAATAAAAATATATTCTATGGTTAAGATGATGCGATTGAAATTTTACATGAACATTATGTATATCAATATCCATTCACAAAACAAATTTCACTCGATCGGATATATTGTTGCAAAATTTTGCATGAGGCTTCCATTAGCATTTTCTATATGGCCGGGAAAATTTAATTTCGAGAGGTTTTGTTTTGTCTGAGATATTGAGGAACAAAAATTCTTGATGGCCAAATTTTATGGCACGATTTAGCTAGTTAACGAACTTGACCGCGGCATTTGGGAACCGAACTCACCCTGAAAATCTCAACTCGCTAGGACAATCCCTTCGAAAGTTATCGTCTAACGGCCGGACGGCCGCACGGATAGAATAGAATTTGATCACGGATTCGTCGAACCCTATCGTTGAAGACCATTTTCGGCTTTAAATTCGAAATTTACAGACATTTGGACAAAACTCGTTTAAGTACAACGAGCGATCAAAAACCTATGAAGCGATAGTTATATTTTCACTTAATTATCCTGTTTGTTTATGTTCGGCAATGAATATCTCGAAAAGATCTTTACTGTATGAAATGTTTCAAAACAATTTTTCGAAATGAAGATTCGAAATTCTAATCTTACAGACATATGTGTAGAATTATATAGACTTACAAGAGCATAAAACCTACTATGGTGATAACTATTTTTGTATAAAATTGAAATAAATTGATAGAAATACTCAAAATAAGATACCCTATGTCATTCGCAATGCTTCCGATAAAAACAGACCCATTAGAATTCTAATCAATATTAAGTCATATTAATTTATTATCAACCATATTAAAATTTTATGACTTCTTAATGAGAGTCTAGAATGGAACTATTTTCGGGTGAATATCTGAGGAATAATTAATTATAGATAAGAATAATAACAAATATACTAATTAAATCATCATAATTTTATCGATAAAATACGAAAATAAAAATCAGTTATTTCCGAATTATTTTTTGGCATCAAGTCATGAGAGGGTGAGACCAATTCTTTTAATAGCAATTTTTTTTGGCTTCGTCAATAAGCAGAATTGTCGCATCTGGGGCTCGGAAAACCAAAGAGTGAAAAGCCTCTCCATCCTCAACGTGTGACAGTTTGGTGACGGTTATGGTTCGGCGGAGTCATTGGACCTTACTTTTTCGAAAATGGGGTTGGAGCAACAGTTACGGTGAATGAATTGCGCTATCGAGAGATGATTAATTATTTTTTATGTCCGAAATTGGATAGTATTGATCTGGACAAGATTTACTTTCAACAAGACGGCGCTACGTACTAACAAGCAACGAAACCATTGATTTTTTGCGGAAAAGTCTCTGGACCGTGTTATCTCTCGAAGAGGTAACCACAATTGGTTACCGAGATCTTGTCATTTAACACCTTGTGACTTCTTCCTTTGGGGTCACCTGAAAGAACGTCGATTCAAGACCTCAAAGATGAAAAAGTGAGGCTATCGAGAACATAAGGCAGCCACTTTGCGATTTGGTTAAGGAAAATTTCATTGAAAGGATATGGTCCTTTTAAGCGTGGTTGTGGTGGTCATTTGCCTGATGTTATTTTCCACTATCAACGGCATAGCTTCTTCTTGATAATAAAATAAACATCCGATCATTCATATTGAAAAATGGCATTTCTCTTTGAATGTCAAAGTAACACTCTTATTGGAAATCCCTTTATCTAGTTTACTGTCGAATGAGGCGGAATTATACTCATGCTTCCTTCAGGAGGTTTGAAAACAATCTTATAATTGCTCATTTTGAAAATATGAATTTTAAAGATCCATATTTATTTCAAATCAATAGTTATTTAAAATTATTTCTCACCAAAATAGTATAGGCATTCATGCGACTCCCATGAACAAATTACAGCCCACATAAAGAAAACAGAAACTATCATAGAATACTTATTATACCAGTTATAAGGCCAGTTAAACACGATAGGCTGTTCTTTCAATTTGAATACATTAGTCGCGCTCAATAAATAATGTAAAGAATCAAAATCTATTACACAGAACGAACACATGTACGCTGGTGAGTCCTATTAGGAAAGGCGATTTATAGATGGACATTCTCGATTTTAAAGAGAGCTTCTTAGCAGGAGCAATAATAGATCAATAAGTTATTATCTTACGATTCTTATGTCGTCTTCGAAGAATTAACATTATGATTAGAGAATTTAACTAACCATAGCGAAATTATTCATTATTTTCTGGTATTTGAATAATGAAGACATTATACAGGGTTTTAGGTTTTAATGTTATTATAGTTCAGAAGATGATTCTAGACATCAAAACATGAAGAAACCTTTATTTTAACTTCTTCATCCTATCTACTTTGAGAGATTCGAATATAATTCAGTAGAAGGTTTGTTTATTGTTGTTTAAATAGTCTGGTGATACAAATATTTATTGATTAGGGCCAGAGGTGGTGATAAAGTGAACTTTTGATTGTTCTTTTCCGCAAATCACAAGAAAATATCATTTTCCACCGACATCGAAAAAAAGGTGCTTTTAATGTGTACGAAATTGAGCATTAATGACCATTTAATGCTCAATTTTTTTTAGCCATTTTAATGTGCAATCCTCATGGCAACCGTACACAAAGTATTCAGAAGACATTTCTCGTATACGAGAAATGTCAAAACTCTACTGGAACATAGAAACATAGAAATTCCTTACGTCAAATGTATGTGCGAACTGAGAATGTATTTTATGCAAGAACTTATACACTATTCATGTTGAGATCGTCGGAAAAATCTTGTAATCAACTCGGTTATTAATCGAGCGACTAATGGTCTCGAACTATTAACGCGTTCGCTCCGCTCACGCATTAAAATATCTTGACCATCAGTCGCTGTCTTTAATAACTAGTTTATTAAATAACTATTTCTTAATGTAAGGAAATGATATTTCCTTACTGCTATTGATGTTTACATAAAACATTCATGTGTATTTTCGCACTTTTCTCTTATTTCTTTGGCAATAATTCTAATGAAGCAGTATTCACTGCCTCAACCACCTCTGGAGGAGTCCCAGGAATGGAAATTTCACTATTTGTTGTCATTTTACTTTCGAGAACAGCAGCAATTAAATTTATAAGTGTCAATATTGACAATTCAACCCAAAATACGTTTTCAATGTAATCCAAGTCATTTTATTACGAACTTCAAAGCTCCATGCATTTTCGAATTAAATTTTTCGCAATGTTTTCAAAATTAAATGAAATCAAATTCGAAGGATTTCCATAGAAATAAAGAGTTTTCAAATAAGAGGTGTTATTTTGGTATTAAAAAAATTCCATTTTTCAATATAAATCATCGGATGTTTATTTCATTATAAAGAAGAAGCTATGCCGTTAATAGTGGAAAATAACATCAGGCAAATGACCACCACGACCACGCTTAAAGAACCATATCCTTTCAATGAAATTTTCCATAACCAAATCGCAAATTGGCTGCCTTGTCCTCGATAGCCTCACGAATTCCATCTTTGAGGTTTTGAATCGACGCTGGGCTATTGGCGTAGACCTTCTCTTTCACGTGGCCCCAAAGGAAGAAGTCGCAAAGTGTTATCTTATCACAAGATCTCGGTGACCAATTGTGATCACCTCTTCGAGAGATAACACGGTCCGGAACCTTTTCCCGCAAGAGATCAATGGTTTCGTTGCTTGTTAGCACGTAGCGCTGTCTCGTTGAAAATAAACGTTGACCAGATCAATACTATCCAATTTCGGCCATAAAAAATCTTTAATCATCTCTCGATAGCGCAATCCGTTCACCTTAACTGTTGCCTCATTTCGAATTTTTCGAAAAAGTAAGGTCCAATGACTCCGACGTTCGTTCCAGTATATTTTCTACGAAAATGCCTTATACCGAAAATGTACCGGGTTTTTCACTATAATTTGACCCCCCCTTTAACTTTGTTACTAAAGGAGATACAAAATATGTTTCGTATGAAAGTTTCACGAAATCAACTGAGGTTTTTTGAAATGAGTCCAGAAACTGAAATATATACAGGGTGGCCAACATATTGATAGAAACTTCATTTTTTCAAATGGAAGACCCTGTATATTTTCCCATGTTTGGCTACCTCTTTTTTTCCCTGATTTCGAATATGTATCATATGTTGGTCTATCTCTTTTATTCTGAAAACCACAGAGTTTCAAATTTTAAGAACCACCTGCCAAGATCTGTAATCATTTTACAAGTGGCAGAGTGCGTTTACTGAAAATGCGTCAATGGGAAGATAAACAGGGTGAACAACATTGAATGCATGTATATTCTTCCTTTTTTTGATAGGCTATTTCAAAGTTTTGAAATGATGACACCGAATAAAAAAATATGTGAAATACCTACAAAATTATTTATATCCGAACAATCTACTTAAAAGTATCATTTTAGAATTAATACTTAACAATTACTTAACCAATGAAAAATCATAAACTATGGTAGTAGGGTAAGAATAACATCAACTAAAGAAATAGCTCTAAATGATAGTTCATATAGTTGTCTCAAGTTGTTTAGACTATTTAAAAATTAAAGATTCAAAATTTGTTTCTAGTCATTACAATATTATCATTATTGTTTGCGTGTTGACGGGATTAGTTCCGAATTATGGGTTTAATATTGGTTGATTTTATATCATTAATATTATTCTCTGCTTTCATTGATTGTCATTATTGCTGAAGTAAATTTTTTCCTTTAGAAACGGCTATAAAAACGTGTTCTAAGGTGTTAAATCGGGACTATTTGGTGGCCATAAAATGGGTGCGCCATTACCAAGGCTAAGATCAAATTGGCCACTTGAATATTCACGAACTTCCAAAACGCTATGCCAGATGGTTATTGAAATTTGAAACTCTGTGGTGCTCAGAATAAGAAAGATTGACCAACATAATATGTTACATATTCGAAATCAGGGGAAAACGAGCTAACCAAAAATGGAGAATATACAGGGTGTTCCATTCGAAAAAATGAAGTTGCCATCAATATATATATTTCAGTTTCTGGACTCACCTCAAATAACCTCAGATGATTTCGGGAAACTTTTATACGAAACATTTTTTTGTATCTCTTTCAGTAACAAAGTTAAAGGGGGGGTCAAATTATAGTGAAAAACCCGGTACAGGGGCCAACACACAGCCCTGAATAAACCCACAGTTCCTCATAGTAAAGATTCTTAGTGATGTCTTTGTGCATCGCAAAGATGGATCACCTCCACAGTGAACACATCAATAGAAGATATAATCATAATTATCATAATGCGTAACCAAATATTCGTGTTCAACTAAAATCGTGATATTACTTTCATCAACACTCAGGTCGAACATCCTCCTCATTATCAGCGAAGATTTTTTATTTCTCATAATTTCCTACATATTAATTGATGAAATGCTTTATTGTTGTATTGTTTTGGCGAGTTCAATGCCAGCATACGCCAGCATTCTCGATGTTATTAGTCAATAATTCCTTCGATAGATAGTGAAATGAACAAAATTATTCAATATTTCAAGGACGGGATGGTAGGATGTTCGCGTAATCAATAATTTGCTATGATTTATTCGACGGGTAGTTGTAGGAGTTCCGTTATTTTTTTCAAAGATGAGGCAATATCTCATTGAAAAACGATCGGGTATTAAGGATTTTCGACTGTTTTATTCTTCCTAGTTTGTTTAATCGAAACATCCTTGTTGCATACAGTCAATATAATTTTTTATCGATTAATTTCATATTCAGAAACGTATTGAATCGATGTATTAGTTGTAGACAGTTGAAAGGTGCCGACAAGACGTTTGAATGTTTTATTTAAGTATGGGTCTATCTTCAAATCAATCGAGTTGAAATCGTCATTAATATGTGAACGAAGAATATGAGGAATGGTGTATTGATTAGTAGAATACAACATTATAGTGTGTTATACCTTTTCAGTATACAATAATATTGAGAAATATTATTCTACATATATAAAAAGAAAAACTTTGAATGTGAAACAAGGAATATTGAAAATATGAGTGATATAATTCTAGGAGATCAAGAAAAAGCTTTTTTAATGATTCAGGGTTTAAGAATGGTATAATAAAAATTCCAAGAAAATATATCCTCAAAAGTAACATTCACGCTAAAATACGTTGTTATTATCAAATTGAGTTCAATTTGTAGGGCCAAATAAACCAATTGATATATGTAAAATGATTACCTAAATAATGGTGCAGTAGAGAGCTTCTTCCACACCACATCTGAGGTTAGGATTACATCGCATTTGAAAACACCACTATAAAAACGTGGAAAATTCGAAAAAATTTCAGTATATTGAAAATAATTAGCTAGTTGAATATCATTTTTGTTCTCTACGATCAAAACAGCCCCGACAATATTTTCATTAACTTTGTTTTATTACTTGAAAATCTGTTTCCTTACTTTGGTATGAAACATAAAAATATTTATTGCCTTCAAAGTGAGAGAACAAACGTACAAGTTTTAAATACATTTTTTATCAATGACTTTGCTATGATTTATTCGACGGGTAGTTGTAGGAGGCAATATCTCATTGAAAAACGATTTTGTATTGAGAATTTTCGACCATTTTGTTCTTCCTAGTTTGTTTAATCGAAACATCCTTGTTGCATACAATCAATATTTTTTATCGATTAATTTTATATTCAGAAACATACTGAAAGGAAATATTAGTTGTAGACGGTTGAAAGGTGCCGACAAGATGTTTAAATATTTTATTTAATTATGGGTCTATCTTCAGATCAATCGAGTGTAAATTGTTATTAATATGGGAACCAACCAAATGGGAAATGGTGTAGTGATTTATAGGATACAACATTATTGTGTGTATACGTTCAGTATACGATAATATTCAATGGTTATTAAACATATAAAAATTTAAGAAAAGCCCTGAGCAGTTGCTTTTGAGCGCTCGTTCGTTGTGGAGCAATAAGGCTATTACCTCAAAATTTTGCATGATCATTCACTTCACCAATTTACATCCCCAAACTTGATTTCATTGAAATCGAAAGGTATTTCATGGCAATATTTGAATTTTTTTCATATAACGATAGAGTTTTCTTTGGTTGTATTAACGCAACTCTCACAAATTTTTGCGTACAGCTTCGAATTGGCATAGAACCTTTTACCTCAAAATTTCAGCACGAAATTATTCGTTTATAAATTTAGAAAACAATTGAATTCTATGGTTCTGATGATGCGATACTCTTAAAATTTTTGCAAGAACAATCTTCATTCACAAAATGAATTTCACTTTAATAAGATATCTTGTTATGAAAATTTTCTATGGTTTTGTTAACGTTATGGCCACAAAATTTTGTATGAGGCTTATCATGAGCATCTTGAATGTGGCCGCAAAATTCCATTTTGATTGGTTTGAATGGCCATATTTAATGGAACGCCATGTACGATTTGGCCAGTCTAACCGCTGCATTTGGGAACCCAACTCTTTCTCAAACTGTAGGACGATCCCTTCGAAAGTAATCGTGTTTATGGCAGGCCGGACGGCTCCACGGACAGAATTTAATTTGACGACGAATTCACCATCAGGGAGTCGAACATCATCGTATCAGAACATTTTCGGCTCAAAATTCGAAAATTACAGATATTTGGGCAAAACGAATAAGCACTCGTTCAAGTATAACGAGCGCTCAATAGTATTTATGTGACATATAACCATCCTTGAGAAAAAATTTTGAAGATAATTTCCGTAAGAGGTCATACGACGAAGATGTAAATACAACAGAAATAGTTTTCAGATACAAATAAAAAACAATTACTCGATTTCTTTTTCATTTACGGCTATTCTGCCGAATCGGTTCAAATGTTGCTATGATCCTTCTTGAGAATCGTGAAAGTTAACGATGCAGTTCTGGCAAATTGCAAATGTTAACTTCCCATCTTGAGAAAGTGGAAGTAGAATTTGAAATGGTAGAAGCTGACTTCTCTTAATGTTTGTTATTCTCTAACAAATTATGCATCATTAATTCAGTGTTTGTCACTATGTTGATAATTTGTTGTTTTCTAAGTTCAGTTCCCAGGTCATAAACCTCATTCCGGCAATTGTTACAATTTTTATGTTTTATGAGCGTTCAAGCGCTGAAAACTCCATTAGAATAATTGAGATCGTGTAAAATTGGCAATACGTAATGTGGAACAACAGATTTCCAGGAAATGCATCGTAATTAAAAATTGTGTCAATGTGCTTGTAGAATGGCGTAAGAATGCAAGAAAGATTTGAGTAAATATCTGAGTTATTCGATTTCACATTCAGAGGGGAAAAAACTTTTCGTTTTGAAATGATTAATTAGATTAATTGGTGATGATATAACGTGTCTTGATAAGGTTGCCAAATACGTGGTTAAGAAAATTAGAACAACTAACTAAGGATTGAGTAAACAATATTCAACATATCTTAAGAATTCTGATTGAGGAACGCAGTTGCTTTTGAGAAGACTACCTATGAAATGGAAGGTTAATGAACTATTAATTTAAAGAGATTTTCATTCATTTTGTTTAGTTCATCATGATGATAATGTGTCAGCGCACTTGTGAACATCATTCTTGATCTATTATTTGTTTTTAATGCTTCATAGCACATATCTAAAAGAAAATATTGAATATAATCGAGAAAAAAAATTATGAATGATCATATAGCGCGCCATAAAGTAATGTAACTCGTCGATAATCCTGACACCCGTCTATTTCTATTTTCAAAAAAAAATTATCCTATGCTACTTTTTAATTGAAAAATTAGGAAATAATAAAGAAAAAAGAAGAAAAGAATAATTGTAGGGTTGCAGTGATCTCCAATCATAAATTGTAAATTATATCGTAATTTTTAGGGATATAACAGGACCGGATCCGGATTACTGAATCCGGCCGATCCGGCCAAATTGGCCGGAATTCCGGTCCGGCCGGATTTATATGAAAATCCGGCCGAATTATTCGAGATTTGAATAGTATATTATACAAAGAGCGAAAATGTAGGTCATAACGCAGATGTGTGAATGAATACTTTACTTGAATACTTTATCTAAGACTTCTTCAGTGAAATTCGAATCATTCTGCATTTTCGAAATTGAGAATGTCGAGGAGAATATTTATCAAAAGCGTTGACATTAATCGTACTCCCCTCAATATCAATATGTATTGTTTCCTTTTGACCAACCGGTGAGGTCTGTTTGATCTGACCTTTTTTTTATTCATTTTGTAAGTAATTCCGAGAATCCTTTTCTATTTACTGAGGTGAGTTCTAGGGATGAGTTATTACAACCCACGCTGTTGTTTTATGGATACTATTGCTGCTCAAAATCAGTTTAATTATGACTATAGTCCGTTCACGAAAGGTTGAGCCGTCGGTTGGCCATGATAATTTGACATATTCCACTGTGTATTGATATGGAATCGTGCATTTCTATTTCGATTTATTGGAATTTTAATTATAGGTATGAGAAACTACACGACCCATACAATTTCCTATATTAATTTTTATTGAATTATGAGATTCTTTTCAGGGTGGATTCTAGTGGAAAAATTTCGTGACTTTTCTTTAATTTATTTATTTCTGTGTCAAACACTTCCATAGTAACATATCTTAATTTTTAAAACCTGCCTACTTATAAACTCTTAACTAAATAATCGATCCATATCAATTCCCCTCAAATTTTTTTGCATTTTGCTAAATTTTGAATAAAATTTGGCAAAAATGGAAATAAATTTCAAATTGCACTGCTAGTTTTCTTTGGTCTTCATATAATAAAATTATTTTGAATATTTTTTTTCTCAATCTATTTGATACTCTTATATCCAAAATATATGCAATTCATCTCATTTGGATGAAATTCCCATCAAATTCCCTTTGTAATTCCTTCGATTGTCTGATGAATGATCTCTTTATGATTTTTTTTATAAGTTTGTCATAGACTTCTTCAACAAATTCTGACACTTCAACTATTTCCATTTCTTCTTCATACAAAAATACCATACTCTGAACAGGCCTTTCAACTAACACCACATTGCAATCTGAATAAACAATATAATTGTCCATTTCTATCACTTCTGTATCGGTTAATTTTCCCAAATTAATTTCATTAAGATTTTCATTTGCAAGTTTGTTCCCCTCAGCATTATTTTGTATTTCGCTTTCTTTTCTCTCTCCCATTCTTTCAAATAATTTATCCATTTTCTTTTCCATTCTTTCTTCACTTTCCTCCATTTTCATTTCCATTCTTCTAAAGTTTCTTCCATTTTCTTTTCCATTGTTTCTAATTTCTCATCTATTTTACTTTATTTTCTTTTCCATTTTTTCCAATTTTTCAAATATCATTTCCATTATATTATTTTCCATTACTAGAACTCCAGCCACTACGTTGGGCGCCATTTGATATGGAATCGTGTATTTCTATTTCGATTATTGGAATTTTAATTATATGAGAAACTACACGACCCATACAATTTCCTATATTAATTTTTATTGAATTATGAGATTCTTTTCAGGGTGGATTCTAGTGAAAAAAATTTCGTGACTTTTCTTAATTTATTTATTTCTGACTGTCAAACACTTCCATAGTAACATATCTTAATTTTTAAAACCTGCCTACTTATAAACTCTTAACTAAATAATCGATCCATATCAGTATATTAAAATTTTAGGTTATGATCTTTATTTTCTTGTCAGATTGATACGCAATGTTGTCAATATTGCATAGAGTCGTCTGATAACTGGCAAGCTTGTCGGACGTGGCTGGGTACATTCGGCAACATCGAATTTATTTTACGTTATGACAGTAAATACTGCCAACTTCAGATAAATAAAGAAACGCCTACTATGTGCTCAACCTTTCGTGAACGGAGTATATATTATTCTTTAGAAGTAGATAAATAATATGATAACACAGTAAAAACCATTTATTTGGAAATGAATATAACTTCGGCAAAGATCCGGCCATGTTACTGGTCCGGTCCGGCCAGATCTTGAATTATACTGAAATCCGGTCCGGCCAAAAATTGCCGATCCGTTCCATCCCTAGTAATTTTTCAAATGATGAACGGCACAACCAATTCTGGTTGCTGGATAGGTAATCAAATTACCTTCCTTTTGATGTAATACAACACATATATATTCTCGTTTGAAAAAATAAAGTTAAGGAGTGTGCGGCGCAGGGGATCAAATTAAAAAGGAATAGGGTAAATTGCTTTTGAAATCAAAAATCGAAGTGTGCGAGGATTGTTCTTAATAATTTTTCGTAACAGCAAGAATTATTGACGAGTCACGTTAATATTTTGGTACGCTGTATAATTAATAATAAAATATAATTTGAATTATCAAAGTATGGTAGTTTTCACACAATTTTTGTCCTCCTAAACAACTGATATAGTTTTTGAAAAGTCGAAAAGCGACATAGCTCACTAACCATCGAATTTTGATCCCAAGGGCCCAAAAAACATAGGATCAAGTGGCATTTCAAAATACTCGTGCAAGCACATGAGAAATTCGAAAAATTCAGTTTCTACATCTACATATAAAAAGTGAATAATGAATTGGTTGAATATCATTTTCATTAACATACAAATATTCTCTTTCCACCAAGGTGGAGGAACAAACAAAGTTATAAATAAAATTTAAATGAAAAAAATTTTGAAGATACTTCGGCGACCATGTAGTTCATAGTTTCACTTTCATTTACTTCAAAAAGAGTATAATTATTGCAGCAACTTATAGTCCAACTTCCTGTTTGTGGTGTTTTTTGAAACTATCTATTATTAAAAACTACCTCGTTAGCCGCAACTCTGAAGATACATCGTTGCTAATTATCCGGCGTCGGTAATTATACAAGATTTCCCATTCCATACAGGATTTTGCACCAAATAAGTTGTAGCAATAGTTGAAGAGCACAGTGAACTTTTGCTTGTATTGTATTTAAAGGTTTTGTGACTCTCATGAACTTGTCGAATAAAAAATGTATTCAGGACAGATATTATTAAAGTAAAATAAGAATTTACTTGGGACCAAATTTTTATTTTTCAACATATTCGGAACGATGTAGTGATGATTTTACATTTAGTAACATAAAATTGATGAAACATTCCATTCCTATTCTATTGCTAAAATTTTTAAAAGAATAAAAAATTTGGAATATTTTCTACTTCTTGAACTGTTCTAAAAATTTTGCATAAAACAGATAAAATATTATATGATTCGGGAAACAACGATACATGAAACTAGAGTAAGTTTTGATCAATTCACATATTTTTCGAAGCAAGTTTTGGTTTTGTAACACCACTTGTTTTCGAAATTTCATGAAGTCTTGGCGTACATTCTCTTTCCTGAAATTAAGGTTCGTTTTTCAACTCTCAAGAAAATGCCGTACCGATTGAATAATCAAATCTTGTAGTTTTCATACAATTTTTAACTTCCTGAACAACTAAGATATTTTCTGAACAGTCGAAAAGCGTCATAGTTCATTGAATTTTGACTTTTGACCCCTAGGGCCTGGATGGACCTGCTTTGTGGTAATAGACCAATAGAATAGCCCCTCCAAAAGATCACGTCGCATTAAAAAACACCCTGTCTAAAAACGTGGAAAATTCTAAAAAAATTCAGTATATTGAAGGAAAAATAATTAACTAGTAGAATATCATGTTTGTTCTGTAACGATCAAATCAGGCCCGCTATCAATTTTATTTAACTATTATTTATTATATAAAGATTTCTTTTCGTAATTGGTAGAACACAAAAAAATATATATTTTTCACCAAAATGAGAAAATAAACCTACAAGTTATAAATAAAATTGTAATGAACAAAATTGTCAAGATACTCAGATGACCATGTAGTTCATATAGTTTCACTTTCAATAATTTAAAAAGGGGCATAATTATTGCAGCAACTTTTAATTCAACTTCCTGTTCGTGGTGCTTCTGAACCCATTTATTATTAAAAACTCCCTCATTAGCTTCATGTCTGAAGATACATCTTTGCTAATTATCCGGAGTCGGTAATTATACATAGTGTCCCATTCCATTCGGAATTTTGCACCAAATAAGTTGTAGCAATAGTTAAAGAGCACAGTGAACTTTCGCTTGTATTGTATTCAAAGGTTTCGTGACTCTCATGAACTTGAATATTTTTGTTGAATAGTAGGTATTTGATCTGTACGGTCATTAAGAGGTCGTTTCCTTTGTTCGGGACGTGCCTTTTTTTCAGATAATTTCAGAATAGTTCGGGAATTATTGATAACTATCCGGCAAAAAAATTGTATCCTGCAAATTGTTGGCAGATAACTGTATATTCGCATGTACTTAATTTGGTTTGTTTTATAGATAGCGGTGTAATTTGAATTATCTATTTAATATGATGTCGTGAATAACTTTTCGGAAAAACTTGAAACGGTTAGCTTATTAAAATTTGGAAACACGTGTTTTAAATCATACTACCAGAATCGGATTATACTCATGATCAGATGAGTCATGACTAGGGAGAAAAAGCGAAATTTTTATATCGTTCGATCACATCCTGACTAGACCGAATTTCATTATTATTTCTCGAAATTACTGGAATTGGTGAGTCTTTCAGAATCATTTATGCATGTATTCAGGAATTAAATGATATTTTTGTTAGTTTAGTTAGCATATTCTGATCATTGGTTCAGGTTCAAAACAAGGAGGCTATAATTTTTTATTATTTTTTTTCAAACTTTATAGGTTTTCACTCACAGTCTCTGAAATTTCTAAAAAACTTTAAAGATCTTCACTTTCAATCTCTGAAACAGAAATAATTTAAAAAATTTTAATTAAGATGAATTGCTCCTGCGACAAATCTTTGCACTTATTTGTCCGGAGCAAATTTGTCTTGAGAAAATTGTTGGCTCACAGTAAAACTGAAAAAGGAAATAAATGAAAAGGACAATGTAACGTTTGGGTGTCTATATCAGACACCTTCTTCAGACAAACTTGTAAAATCTTCAGAAATGTTGTGTTTTTTCATTTGCAATCTAATGACATTGAAAGTTCTCAATATATAGAGGTGTTCATTTATTTAATTTTGAAATATCCTGATGTCATTTCTTTCTTCAATGAATCAATCCAAATACGTCTATTCTAACAGAACAATTGGCCAAATTATCAACTTCATCAAAAAAAAAATACATATGGATTCCTTAATTTTCCTTTTATAATTATCATCAGGTTCCATCATTAGGATCTTTGTGTTGTTCCAGTTCATCATATGATCTCCGCTATTTGAATATATGTACATGATCAGCGATTTGTGATCTGTAATGTCTCTATTTTTGATGTTGTTCTTATGCTTCCGTTTTCTTATCTCTAAAGGTCTCTCCTGTATAATTATTTCTGAAGGTCTCTACTGTATAAGATTTTCCACATATATATTGTATATTGTAAACACAATTTTTTGATTTTTGTGTCTCATTCTGGTTAGAATGGATCTCAAATCATTTTGTGTCTTGAAATTTTTTTAGAAATGCAAAATCCTCCCAGAATATATTTCAATCGATATATAATTTTTTTGTTGAGCTTAACTTGATCTATAAGACAATCGAACAAACATAGAAATCGTATCTGTATATTTAGTAAGTAGCAAATGAAAAAGAAGAAGAGAACAACATTTTGCAGGCGAAACATTCATCATTTATTACAAAACTTAGGTATAAATTTTCTGAGTTCAAGTTCTTTCTTTATTGACAGATTATTGATGATTCCAAGTTAGGTATTAAACCAATTTGTCCATTTGAACAGCTGTCAGTATCACCCCTTCAAAATACAATGACATCTTTAATTTATGATTGATTATATCGGTCATTCTGACGGTTACCGTGTGAAACCCCCCTTTCGAGCTCCCAAAAATCATTTGACATTACACATATAAGCCGAATTTATTTTATAATCACTATTAAATTAGTCTCACGAATGATGAATACAGAATTCAATACATTTTGAACGTAATGCGAGACGAAATGATAAGAACATAATTCTTCTCCAGAAATATCGTTTTTGAACTGAGATAGATCGTTGGAATTTTATGCTACTTCTATTGTCGCAGGGAGGCTTTTTCTCAAAGACCTATTAACAATTGAGGTAAGGAGGCTGATAAGTATTGGGCCTTATAACACTTGCCATCAGGGAAAAACACCAAATCTTAGTACTGAAGAATACATTACACAAATTCATAACATAAGCTCAAAATTATATAGAAGCTATATCTTCGAATTTTTTTTAAAAGAATTTCAGGTTTATTTTTTTATTCATTTATTCGTATCACTAACAACCACTCACAACTATCAACTGATATTAAGTCGTTGTTAGTGATAAGAATAAATGAATTAAAAGTGGTGTATGGAAAAAAACGAACTTGAAATTCTTTGAAAAAAAATCGAAAATATAGCTTCTATATAATTTCAAGCTTATTATATGTTATGAATTTGTAGAATGTGTAATGGATTGTTAAGTACCAAGATTTTGTGTTTTTTTCTGACTTCGCATTTTTTCATAATCAAGAAAGGGGTGTCTTAAACTGTCAACTGATATTAAGACACCTCTCTCTTATTATGAACAAATGTGAAGTCAGAATAATTTTTTCGTTATATATCTATGCATGGTAGATCGTAGTTCATTACACATAGCAATGAAACATTATCTTTATGTGAATTTACTTTCGGATGAATAAGAGAATAATCCTCAGTTGAAGTTTTGTGTTTCGATTGTTTCGTTACCAGAAAATAATTAAAACATAAAGGTAGATATTGATATTTTAAATCCTACGATCAAAAGTTGTGCAACATGCGTTGGTTCTGATTCGAATGATACCAAAAATAAAATACCATGAACCAAGCATCTGACACAGTGATCAGAGACCAGTCTCTTGTGCATCTGTCACTCATTACTGAGAGTGACAGATGCACCAAATTTCAAAACCAGGTGTAAATGAATATAGAAATGGTAGTTCAATATACTCTGATGCATGATGCAGATGAAACTTTTGTATCTGCTCAATATGTTCAGAATAAAGTTCTGACTTGGGTCGAAAATGTTTACTTTCGAGAATTATACTTTCAGAGTTCTGACCTTTACTGAAGAATGAATTTCTCTACTCAGTGTTTTTGAATGAGAAAACCATTTTTAGCCTTCTTCATCCTAATACGGCAATCTCGAATGGAAAATGATTTTGTTGATGCCTCCACAGCTTCTTTTTTTTTACATTTCAAAATCACCTTTTTCTCATCAAAAACACTTTAGGTTTTATTATTTTCAAAGCATTAGGTCTATTGGATTCAGCTTTCCGAGAAGTACAATAGATATTATTTTTGTTTCGTTATGTTCAGTCAAATATGTGTACCGAGATTCCAGGGGGTAAAAGTACATTGAAAAAAGTATAGTTTGTCGAATAAACTTGTGGAACAAAGTGCATATTGATATTCCAAAGTTGAAAAAATCTATATTTCAGATATTTTTATAAAGGGTATTTCTAGAGGGTGAGTCATGATTTTTTACGACAACTTCTTTCGTAGTATTCGGTTTGGTGAAAAATTGAAGCATTTGGCGGAGCGTAGAAAATTTCATGAAAAAAGTACTCTTATTCAAATACGAAAAATGAATGATGTCAGCAGAATCATTCGTCACGTTGCTGAACAATAAGTACCTAACAATAAGTCTGCTCTAAGGTTTGGATGAAAATAAAAGCAATTTTGTTCAGTAGTTCTAAAAAATAATTTTGATTGTGGAGAAGCTTTAATTTAATCAACTTTGGAAGGATAATAAAATATGCATTTTGCACTATAAGTTTATTCAGCAAACTATACTTATTTTTCAATGCCTACTATCACCCCTAGAAGTCTCGGTACACATTTTTGACTCATATGTAGATCAAACAGTGTGGAACAGCCAAATGGAATAAATTCGATAACGAATAAATGAGAGTTTGTTGAAGAAAACGCTTGGGCACGTCCATTAGTATTTTTTTATGCAAATTTTTCAAAAAAACTAATTATATAGGGAGCGACATGTGACAGTGGCAGATACCAACTTTCTTATTTTGAATACAACATACAATATGATTATTTCTTGGATTCTTCAGAAAATTCTCCATTCAATGTTCCATACCTATCGTCAACTGTTTCGGAAATATTTAGTGTTTTCAGATGTATACAGAAACTAACATTGAAAACAGAGAATTATTTTATTTCACAAGACGTTCGCGGCGAACATTTTGAACATCTCTTACAATAAAATTGATGTTTTTTGACATTATTTGTGAAATAAAATAATTTTTTTAATGTTGATTTGTGTGATACATCTGAAAACACTTAATATTCCCGAAACAGTTGAAAATAGGTATGGACAATTGAACTAGAATTATGTCTAACATTTTCTGAAGAATCCAAAAAACCAATAATATAGGTACAGGGAGTTGTATTCAAAATAAGAAAGTTGGTATCGGCCACTGTCACATAACACACCCTATATAAATTATTTTTAAATGCGCATTTAAAAATACAAATCGACGTACCAAAGCGTTTTTCCCAACACGCTCTCATTTATTTGTTATCGCATTTATTCCTTTTGGCAGTTCCACACTGTAATGATATTAATGGAATAAGATTTTCTTGTTGTCTCGCGATCAAATTTTTATACAGTTTGCACTTATGCAGGTTATGTAATATAGCTTTGGAACAGTTATGAACTTTTTGAATAACCCTAAGTTTTAGTATCTTTTACATCTAAATATGCTGGTTCGATCATATAAAGCATAAAATGAAGTAAGCCACGGTATTTAAACGTTCCAGAAACCGTTGAAGTGTGTTGTCGGTTCTACCGTATTTGGCACATCCTCCTTTTCAATTTCAATTCCGTATGCAAAATGGAACTGTTACACGTCTTTTATTTACATATTATATTCTATAATATATTACAGTTACGATGTTTTGATAATGGACACGCTGTATAACTCACTACAGAGCGGCGGTGTTATCGGAAACTGTTATTTGGTACAGTTACAACGTTTTGTGTAATTGAAAAATTGTCGAGATGCATGTCGCACTCACATAGAGAGGTAAGAGTAGCGGGAGAAAGTTCAAGATTTATTATTTATGTTTTTCGTATGGTAGTTTTGATCGTGATTTTCAGGATTTATGGAAGTTGCAATTCCTACGTAATTACCCAGGTGGAGTGACACTGTATCTTGTGTTTATCTTGGGTGACAGGTGAAATTGCTTGAGTTATAGCTGTTATTTAATTGCTCTTTCCGGTGATAAATCTTCGGTTATTAAACAGTGTAAATTTGGTTAATTAAGATGTCGAAAATAACTGAGGGGAAAATTAGTTGAAAAATCACGATTTTCCATTATTTTTTTTTTGACGGTAGTTTCCGAAATATTCATTAAATATTAATGCATCAAAATGAAAATATGCGAATTTGTTAATTGAAATTTTTGTTCATAAGCATCATATCAAATATATTTATTCTGACTGAAGTAAATGTGTTTCGTGGTTATCGTCCACAATAGCTCTTCGCCAGAACCAAAAATGAATCATAGAGTATTCAAATACGGTTTACAAATACAAAAATTTCAAATTACAAACAAATTTCATGAAAATTTATTGGATTCAATAATAGGAAATACGACGGGAATTGATTCTATTAAATGAAATCCTCTGAAAAAAATTAGAAATGAAATAATAACAGATTTCAGTAAATTCCATTCTAATTAATACTGTGAGATTTGTGAGGTGATATACCTAATATTATTATGATTGCTAGTAGAATGTCACCAATATTAAATTAACGTAGATTTATCCATTACGAATGAATAGATTCAGATTATATGCTTTAATTATCCAAATGAACATAAAGAACCCAAAATAATTTTCAAATTGAAACCCCATCCCAAAATAATTTAAAATAAATGTCTTTCCATTGAGAATTAGTAACTTGAAACATAGATAAATTGAAAATAGTAATCATCGAAATGAATACAATCTTCAATAGGATGTTGTCTCTGAGGGATATGGGACACTGACGAGGCCTAATAAGGCCGAAACCGGTCTGTCTCTTCCCTCATTGACAACATCTTGAATAAATCATCCCAGTCCGCATGAAGAAGGTTCTGTGAGCCTATAAATTGAAGATTGTATTCATTTCGATGATTACTATTTTCAATTTATCTATGTTTCAAAAATTTGTTAGGTTAGCCTCCTTAAAGGCAAAGAATTTTTTTTTATTGTCATTTTTTCTTTATCTTAAAATTAGTAACTTCATTAAATTCTTTTCAACATAATATGTTCGGAAAAACATATAAAAAATTAACAAATCATTGATTGGCTTGACACGAGCAAGATTTATTATCAATAACATGTATAATTCAATAAAATAATACTCTCAAAATAAATAAAAAAACTAACGCAGCCTCATCTTATCTGGATAGTTTGAGATATTTTATTAACAAAATTCATTTGCAATACACAGGCACGAAATCAACAATATATTTCCCTTGATAAATTTTCGATCAGTGTTTCTATTCCGAGCTTTTTGAATAATGTCTCAATAAAGCATCAGTAATATTTGTCGACCGAAAACCGGAAAAATCTCTACCTTTCTTAAAACAAACATTTAAATAAAACACGCTAAAAAAAAGTGAAGTTATGCTTTTCAATGATAAGACTCATCCTGATGCCCTGTATGAATTATAAAATAAAAGCCCACAAACTTTCTATATGGGTAATCGTCATTCTGAACATTATTTACCCAATAGTTGCCAAACTGAATATTTACATAAGTGGACCTAGTTATTTCAATTTCGTAATATTTGTCATTATAATCAGTTATCTAAGCTTTTTCTTCTGCAGTGCGGGCTTCTGCCGTTCAAAAAACATTTTTTTGGCATATTCAATTAAGTAATAATACAGTAAACAACAGTTGAGTAATGTATCTACATTATTTGGATTTTCAAATAAGAAAATCATCGAAAGCTTTCCCTGTTCTTTGTTGAGTAAACTATAAATTTTCACACAGTATTATATGTGTAAAAATGGATTTACGTATCTCATGATTTTCTTTGGTAGTTTGCAATATAGCTTTCTTGAATTTCTTTATTTCATTGAGAACAACCTAGTTGTCTGAAATTAATTTCGATTTGCAATTTGATAGCGTTGAACATTTTGACAAAACGCTTACAAAAAACAAATGTGCAAAAAAGAAGGGGACAGCCCAACTAATAATACAATCAAATTTCCATCATCAAAATTTTACGTCATATTCCTACTAATATTATATTATTGAATTCCTTTTTCCCTACTTCATGATTGCAGTGGCACTTATCTGATAGAAGACACGATTCAGTCCTCGATTCGACAATTTCTGATATAATAAACTATAGGTTGTCCCGTCTGAGGAATACAAAAAATTGGTAATTTAGAAGCTACTTAGTCACTGTTCGTGCGGATCCAAGGACAGTCTAATCGAACATAAAACCACAAATTTAATTTTCGACCTTGATTATATTGTTTTTCTTGGTCATGGTGCTCGTTAAAAAGTGATCAAAAATATTTCCAAAAACATGACATAACAAGAATAAAATTAGGAGTTGAATTGAGGTAGTCCAGCGATTGTCTCCCCAACTCAGAGAAGAAAGATGTCAATCTGCTCCCGAAACTTTTAATTGTTTTATATCACTTTCGTCAAGATATCGAGATAATCAATTAACTGAGGTTAAATTTGATATATCTGACTAAATGAACATCTGATGGAAAACCCTTTTTTATTATTGAAACAATGATATCTTCTAGTAGCCATTACAATTTTAATCAAGATGATATCGAATGTACACTTAAATACACATACTCGTATAAAAGAGTATAAATCATGTCAAACATTTGCTGATTACCGAATGGTTTCAGTAGTAAGAGATGATCATTAAAAGTCCAAGAATATACTTACATAAAATTCATTAATTTCAAATTTCAGGGCGACCATTCTTAACTACTATAACATTTATTCAATCGCTAGATTAATAAACAATTGAGTACAAGATTTTTTTCGACCTCCTAATGTATTGAGTATAAATTCTTGATTGAAATATATTCTCATTTTGCATAAGATATACATTTGTCATAATTCAAATTCCTATGTTACAGAAGAATTGACCAGGACAATCATACATTAAAATAGGAGAAATCATGCCTTAAATGCATCATTCTTGATCAATTTTGTGTTCGTGAAACCGAGTCTTCATTTTGAGTACGGAGGAAAAAATATAAATTTTTTACTTTTGTAGTCGTCTCACTACTATTCCCCAGCATTGAAATATTACTGGCCGTTGTTACTTCTTTGAAATCAGTAGTAAAGAGAGTACATAAACAGTAGTCACTAAATTGACCGAATATAGATAAACACAACAATCTGGGCTTCAAATATAAGAGCCATCTTAGAACAGCTCAAATGAATTGTTTGACAACTGGTTCAATCAGAAATAGATTGAAGTGTTGTTTTTAGAGAATGATAAGAACTTCAAAGAGTGACGAAAGTTGCATTTCTGAAAGTAGCAAGTTGTAACTGTTTTCCTGACGACGCCTTGCGAATGCTGGCTGAAACGTTAAATACAATAAATAATGGAAATAAACCAAGTTATATCTCAATAATGCACATTTATGTACACTCTTCATATCATCGGAAGAAAATATGATTTGAAATGTTACTTTTTCCGCCGACCTCGAAATAAAAGGTGATTTTAATGTGTACGAATTGATCATTAATGACCCACTTTAATGCTCAATTTTTTTGGGTATTTTAATGTGCAATCCTCATGGCAACCGTTCACAAAGTATTCAGAAGCACTACGAGAAATGTCAAAACTCTACTGGAACATAGATACATAGAAATTTCATTTTGACAAATGTATGTCTTGTTCAGAATGAAAATGTATTTCAATCAAGAATTCATACACAAATCATATTGAGATCGTCGGAAAAATCTTGTAATAAACTCGGTTATTAATCGAGCGACTAATGGTCTCGAACTATTAAAGCGTTCGCTCCGCTCACGCTTTAAAATATCTTGACCATTAGTCGCTGTCTTTAATAACCTAGTTTATTAAATAACTATTCTTATCCGAAATTCACAAAATATCTACATAGATCGAAATTATTCATGTCAATAGCAGATTTTATACGGAATATCAGTGAAAGTTGCAATAAATAGTTCAAGCATCTAAAATAATAGTGATGAAGATTTTTCAGATTAATAAATTTGAAAAAAGCACTTTCTGCTCGACATTGCCATAAAACAGTGTTCTTCAAACTAGGTTAGAGTTAGGGTTGAAACATTTTGTGAAAATCATGTTTTATACATATTCTATCATGATTTTGACATCAACAATCATATTATGAAATGCTCCGTATAAATAAGAAGGATTTTTTCCCATATTTGATATTGCCTTGATATGACCAATTTTTTTCGATTATCACACTAGATTCTTACTCAAACTCAATGACATTGATGGCATACTCATCTATCATAGTCTCCATTCTGAATTCACACAGGAAGAGAAACAAAAACAATAAGTAATATCACTCGCTAGAATTATTACACAAAAGTAATGGCGTGATTTCTCATCGCTTCTGTGCAGCCGTAGGTCAAATTGCCTCATCACAAACAACGCGGATACTTTAGAAAATTGTTCAGAGAGCGATTTTTTTTGTGCCATCAAGACGACATCTCAATTACAGTTCAAGAAACAACAAGTGACAATTCGGCCTTGTGATGCAAGTAGAAATTGTCTTAGCGATTTAATGGCTGAAATCATCCTTGTTTAAACAATTTTCAATTTAGGTTAATGAGTACAATACCAGGGTTCTCGAAGGAACAGACATCTTATGCTCAATTGAACAAGCTGAGATTGATGCAAATAACATTAGTTGAAGAGGCAACTTGAGAATGTTGATATACAGGAGATGATTTATTATGTATGTATGTGATATCGTGTCATTTGAATTTGTTATTCTATTAGAACTGAGTGTGAAACAATGTAGAAATCGGTAGGGAATATAATAATTTTCTCACTGTAAATGTTCTACATAACACGTTTAAATGCTGTTTGGTACCTTTTTTGCTCAAATGTCTGTTATTTTCTAAGTTTGAGCCAAAAATGGACTCAAACGATAGGGTTCGACTCCCTGATAACGAATTCGTGGTCAAATTCAATTCTGTTCGTAGGACCGTCCGTCGTTAGCACGATAACATTCGAAGGGATTATCCTAGAGACTTGAAATTTTCAGGGTGAGTTCGGTCCCCAAATGTCTCAGTTATTTCGTTAACCAACCAAATCGTCAGTGTTCCATAAAATATGGCCATTCAAAATTTTAGTTCGTCAATATCTCTGACAAAACGAAACCAATCGAAATGAAAGTTTGCGGCCAGATACAAAATGCTCATAATAAGCACTGTGCCAAATTTTGTGGCCATAGTGTTAACAGAACCATAGAAAATTCGACTGGAATATTGAAAACAAGAAACTTCATATTTTCAAAACAAGATATCTGATTCGAGTGAAATTTATTTGTGTATGAAGACTAATGTAGTGAATGATCGTGCACATTTTCAAAAGAATCGGATCATCAAAACCATAGATTTAATATTTTTAATTGTCAAGTTTTTACATATTTCAGTTTTCGAATCATTTCCAGAATATTATTCCGACCGTGCTTAAATTTAGCATTTATATTAAGTATCAATCTCATCATCAAGTCCTATACAAAATTTTGAGCTAATAGCCTCATTGCTCCACCAATGAACGAGCGCTTAAAAGACATGCTCGGGGCTTTCTTAAATTTTTTCATTTTTTTTTGCAGCAGCATTAAGTTCCTCAGCCACCTCTGGAGGAATATCGGTAATGGAAATTTCATCATCTCTTGTTATACTTTAGAGAACTCCAGCAATTAAATTTGAAAGCGTCAAATTCAACAATTCAACCTCAATACTTTTCTATTGTTATCCAATTTTTTCGAAATTAATCAGGATCCGTAGAATTTTGCAGTATTTGCGAAAATAATTATTTCAAAATTTCTGAAAATGTTGAGTCAACTTCCTTACTGTAAGGTAATGTCATTTTCTTACACATAATTTATTTATTATAATTATGAAAAAATAAGTTATTCAAAACATACTCAAAATTTAAATGTTCAATGAAACACTTCGAGCTTGATGTGAATGACATTAGTTGAAAAGGCTATTCGAAAACATTGATACATAAAGATGATTTATTGTATGATCACAAGTCATTTACAATTTGTTTTTCAATTAACAAAGAGTAGGAAACAAAGTAGAACTAGTTACTGACCAATGTCGACAATATTGGGAATAATATCACAGTATTGAATTAATTACAATTTCAGTGATAACATGCGAAAAAATGTCATGTAAACAACCAAGTGTATATTGTTTCAATGATCATAACAGAATACTTAGTTGCAAGATAGATTAGTTTCGATATCTAACAAAAGATCAGCAGTAAGCATTATTTTTTCAATTCTACGAATGTAAAATTGAAGGTTTTTAAAACTAGTTAGACTAATCAGCGACACTGTGTCAGGTATCAAATACAAAATTTTCAATGGACAAAAGAACGATCATTTACGTAAAAATCCATAGTCCGTCCTAGAATGACATCCATCCAAGGCATCTGTTAAAGATCGAGATTAGGTTGGTAATAGCTCATTCGGTGATTTTCAATTTGAGGAATTGAGAAATGTTTCGAAAATAATACACACAAAAAAAAATATTCGACTTTCGACAATTTATTCTTTTTGTTTATATTCAGTTTTGAAAGAACATAATAATTTTATTCAATTTGGACTTTCAATAAAATGTGCCAAATAGTTTCAATTTCAAATTCTGAGAAAGACAAGGAGTGTTTCGGATCAAATCAAAAGAAGTTAAATATCACACAAATAATAGTAGTACCAATGCGATGCCATGGCCCATGGGAGGATAAAATAATTCATCTTTTTCTGAATTGGAAAGGAAAAATAATAATAAAATTTCATTGAATCCATTTAGTTCCTTCTCAGCGCATTGTATTCAAGTTCTGAGTATGCAGATGAAAATGCCATAAATCTCCTGTGAAACAGCAACATTGTTAGGAGATGGTCAAGGTGGCCGATATCTCATCTGGAAGGCTTTTAACAGCTTCTCTGTTGGACCATCAAGCCCCACACGTGGTAGCAATTGTTAACATCTGTCTAACGTATTCATGCTATTTTTAAATGGATTCTCTTATAACTGACTGATTTTTATCTGGGCCATATTAGGTTGAAATTCAATTATTTAAATTTGAGAGTATTTTAGTTATACGCAAAAACTATAGCTTCAGGAACGACTTCTGTTTATGGCTAATGAAACATTGACAGTAGAGACTATCTTTAACATATACAAATCAAACAACTTGCATTCATTCCTTTTTTTTAGCTTTTCTTCTCAGTGCTGTAACCTAATGACGGAATAATTTTCAACCAAATGAATTAGACGATATTGATTAGTGTCAGCAATTGAATCTAAGATCATCAATTCAAAATTTTTATATATTCGAATGAAAAAGAAAACACTTTCAGTCTATGAAAAGTGTATCAGTTTTGTAGAGAACTAATTTTTTTGTTCAATTTCAATGAACATAACAACAAATTTCGACATATCAGTCCTCCTGAAGTACCGAATATAATGATAAAGACCAAATTTTTCCGGAATCAAGCTTTAGAGGATTTTATCTATTTCGAGATTATAATTGCAAAATACAGTTTTATTTTCAACAGATCTACAATGTGTGGATATATGTATATGTACTTAAAATTTTTCGATTCTACTGCTCCATCGATATTTAATAATTTTCCGTATAGTTTAGTACTCATTTGCGCTGAGAACAAAGTGAATTTCTTGCCGATATATTGTTGGTAGAAATATAACTTAATAATAGACTTCCAATACGGTCTGAACGAAACCCTCATAGGGTAATGACCCATGACCCTAATATCCAACGTTACGTACGATTTTATCGAAAATTTCCTGTTGCCCATAATGATCCATGTTTTTCTGTGCTATATACTTCGGTTGTTATGCCTCTGTGGTTATTCACCCGTGAAATAATAAATATTCTGGACAATTTGGGCTTGAGTTCCTAGTCGCTACACCGGAAACTGACCTGCATTTCACCCCTAGGCAAGAATAATTGAAGGAGCAGGTCAACTGGGCTAACCCTTGTAAGTTTCACCAATATAGGTCCCAATATTTGGTTCAAGCTCGTATTTTGAATTCAACATCCAATTTCTTTCGAACAGAAAATTTCACTTCGTCCATTCTAAGAGAAATCGAAGAAAACAGAAATCAAACTGATTCACGAGACCATTATGTTAGATACACAGCCAATAGCTTCAAAAATAATGTTGTTCAATTTCATTGCGAATTGCTGTGCAAATTTTAATGTTAATTACTTGAATTTTGAAAACCGAAAATCCATTTTCATTATTAAACTCATGCCACATCCAATTGAGAGATAGCAATGAGGTCTACTTTCTCCTTAGGAATATAATCTTTTTCGCAAAGTTGATTATTTTCCTACAGGAATTCGTTCTTATGTCGACTGAAGATAGTGTCATGCCACCCAGTAAAGTGAGTCCAGTTTGCGCCATCGCATTACATTGGTATGACATGTGCTCAGTGGTTTTTAACTGATTCACATACCGCGTACTGATAACTGCGTTTTCCCCATTGATCCTGGAATCTCAAATACAACGATAAGCCTTCTTTTTGGAGAGTGAAATCAGCTATTTTGCAGTGTTGAATATGCGAGAGTGCTTTTATTTTCCAATCATCAACATTCACTCCAAACATCTTGTAGTGAGTGTTACCCAGCAAAAGGGCATGGGCATCAAATTTCGGGATCACTCGTTCGATGACGTTTACGTTCCTGAGCGAGTGAAATCGGACAAATAGTTCGAAGTAAGTTACTTCTCGAGTAATACATCAACTACTTGTTCCGACGAAAGTACACGTTCATTTGGAACGGATGTATTTATAAAAATTTCCAAAAATCCTCGCTCAAAACGTCACGAACGTATACGATCTTCGAAAGAGTGATCCTGAGAGCTGACACCCTGGTCTAGAGTAAGAACTACTGGCTTCTTTTTTCACAAGAGCTTATATTTTTCAGTTTCCTCAATATCTGTTGAGCAAAAACTCAAATTGAAAGGGGTTTTTGCTCTCTGTCACTGTTACTAGAGATCTTTGATTCAGAATTCATGGCTAGGAGTGGCGAGTATTTGCCATCAGAGTATCAGACGCAATGCAAATTCTAGCAGACTTATACCGTCTGGGCATCAGACATACTTGAGCACATCCTAAGTGTACCTGCCTGGAATGGTTCGGGTTTATGTTAGAACTACAGTACAATCAAACATTGTCAACGGAATGAAATGTTTTCAGCGAATCATGAAAAAAAAGTCATACGACCAATACTTTTCACGTATTTTCTTGCTCCTACGAAAAACCAAGTAGAAAAGAGGTAGAGGTATAGAAATATTCCTTCTGGTATGCGCAAAATTATATCGTCAATATATGTTAGATATTGTACGTCCATCTCATCGTCAATAAAATACTCAAAACCTCCAACTTTCTGAAAAGCAACTTCCGACGCTCTTCGTGAATGTCTGTCATTTATGACGGGTCTCAGAAAACAATAATCGATGACTTAGATCTATTTTTGATTGAATTAGTTGTCGAGCAATTCATTTGATCTTTTTCAAGCTAGATCTCATTATTGGAGCCCAGATGTCACAAAAAAATTAATAGATATTTTAGTTGTAATCCAATGACTGATGAAGTGCCATAACGATATATTTATTTGATTAATCTTCGTCAAACCTAATCAAAGAGATAATATATCAAGTAGATTCACATCCGTTCATTCAATCACAAGGTTTGGGAATTGAATTTATTCCAATGAAATTTGATAACTTATGTTATTCGGGTTTCCGAAACGTATTACATTACAACATTAATAAACCAATTCAGGTAGGTGATAACATTATTGGAAATACATGTCGATAATTTTTTGATATCGCAATATAGAATTTCATTGTTCTTTATCTGTGGGAACTATCGTGGTTGCCATGCAACTTTAAATGTCTTTATTGATTACAGAACCCGAAAAGACTTTTCTGAAAAGATATGACGAGTTGGATGACGCCCGTAATGACCACAGTTCGTGTCAAAACTTCTATAGAAAGAGGAAAAATAGCTTAGTATGATTGTCAGGAGGAATTTGTATTGTATATTATCGATTTACGTTATTGTGTGTATCCTAGAGAATCCTGAAAGCTTTTGTTGAGAGATAAAATACAACTTTCGGAAATTTGTCTTGATTTGTTGGCGCAGTCTTGGAATTCTGCTAAATGATGTAGCTCGAAGGATGATTGGAATTATTTCTGATTCCATTATCAGTTCCGTATTAAAATTTCAGAGGCCAGAAATTGGGTAAATTGAATCTAATAATTTCGAACACTGTAAGGAATGAAAAATCTACATAAGTATTGCATTTATAGAATCGTTTTAGCTCTGCAAAAATTGAAGAAGGTTGTCGCTCTTGTTCATATCTTGTATCTAACAGTTATTGGTTTTACTCTACTCATTTATGAAGTCAACTTTAAATCTCAAACAAACCCTAAAAATCAATTTTTTTTTCAAGTTTGCAGTCGCACTGTTACACCATTCCTTTTCAAGAGTTATTTCAAGGGGTTTCAGATAGTAATTCCAAAATTGCAAACGTTGAAGAAATTGTTATTTTACCTCAAGTGTTTTGATCGAGTATTTTAGAAAGAATACCGTGGTAGATTGATATAAAAAAATGATAATGCAAGCAATATATGTTGAAATTGAATTTGAAAAAATCACTTACAACTATTATTGCAACTGCGACTGTTATTCTGAAAAATAACAAAAAACGGGTTTACAGAGGATAGAAGGTGAAGCCTTGGATGAACAAAAAATCAGGCAATACAGCCATGGGTCTAAATTATCAAAAAAGTATTTCGTTTCATTTATTAGTTTTTTATTACATCTTGAATAAAGATATTTAAACATATTTATTATCAAGCAATCCAAGAGAAAAAATATACTTGTATCAAGATACGACAAGAAGTCAAATTACACAGAAAAATTTTATGTTTTTGGACCCGACTCGACATTTACGAAAAGGCTTGAAATCCCACGTTTCAGGGGTGAACGATAGAACCGGTTCTATTTATTTGCAAGCTTGAAATAGGCACCTAAATAGAATCAGTCAGGCCGACAAAAAGGCAAGAAAAAAGCATGGTGTAATAGGGGTATAACTCCGAAATAAGGGCTCATTCTAAGAAAATTTGAATTTTGTTGGATGTATTTAGGGACCCTTGTATATTAACGGAATAAAACTTTTAAGCCAAATTTATCAAAAACTTCAGTGTAGTGTCAAGTTTCCACAATCTAAATATAACTTTTCTCGAATGAATATCCTGGAAACTTCTACCATTGTCCTCCACTCTCCTTTGTCCTTTAGCGTGAACGTCTGGTCCTTGAGTTTCTTTGGGGAATCCCTGTTACTTTCCATCCATTGTTACTACCACTTGTGCCACTCCCATCAAGACACCCTGTGATTCTTGCCAGCACCGGGTCCACTAATGTGTATTTTCTTTACAACTTCTTCCTCAGGCTTCGTACCTCTCTGTGTGAGGCCTGCTACCGCCATAACTACCCTATTTCTTGAACTACCCGCTGAATTCTTAATGAAATCGGTTATACCAGATTTGTGTTTTTTGTAGGGGCGATCAATGGAAGGATCAAGAATGCTTGGATAGATTTAATGTGGGATGACGTTTAAAAATGACATTTGAATGTGGGAAAGATCTAAGGGGTTTGCGTTAGGGCAGTAGAGTGGCCAGGGGTTATTACATTTCTTTCAATATGCATTAATGCGTCTTAGGAATATGAATTTTTCTACTGATAATCAGATTGAGAATTCGTCGAACTATTTTTCGTTGTTACTTTCAATATTTCAAACCATCTTGTTAGAAAGTATGTATTGCATTATAAATTTTGAAATGAGATACTTCTAAATTGAGATAGAGATTTTAAAACCAGTTCTGAATCATTCAATTGCCCTGTTATGTGGAATAATAAATAAATAAAAAATACAAGTGAAAATAAAAACACGAACTAGGCGATTTAATTTTCTCTACATCAAAAATGAGATTTAAACGTTTCAATGAATTCTTAACCTTTTACAGTTGTATTACAGAAAATCAAAGTTCAATTTCAGAAAAGGTAACTTGTATTTCAGAATAGGAATCTGTAATTCAGAAAACAGAAATTGAAATTTAGAACAGTTATCTCAATTTCAGAAGAATAAAATTGAAATTCCGATTAGGAAGTTGAAATTCAGAAAAACAAAGTTGTAATTTAGAAAAGGTAAATTTCTGAATTACATATTACTAATCTGAAAATCAAAGTACTGTTTCTGAATAAAAAGTTGTTATTCTGAAATTCATATTCCCTATTCTGAATTTCATTTCACTATTCTACAATTTCCATCTTCTGAAATTCAATTTGCTTCTCTGAATTACAATCGGAAAACGTGTAGTTTCTGAAAGATTGCATTTTCTTCTCCAATGAAACAAATTAGAAACATAAAAAGGCATCTGAATGAGACAACCACTACAAATACATATACGTAGATATGAAGCTAAATAATAAAATGAAACACATCATTATTGCTGGCTTTAACGACATATTGATTAACGCTAATAAATTTTCAACACTAAATCAGATAAAGAAATACTTCCGTAAATAGACGGTTAAGAATTCTGATTTTATAGTTGCTTATTAAGTTTAATGCTGGTTGTTATTAGTTCATACAAAGAAAGATTAAAACAAATATATGTATATAAGGTCAGTTATGTTTCTATATCGAGAACGCCTGTCAGTCTATGATTTCGTTGCATAGAATAAGGAAACGAAAAATCGTTCTTTCTTTGTCTGAACGCTTTTCAATTCACCATAAATAATTTTTAAATAAGTGGTTATTTAGATATGATTAAAAATTATATTTTGTTGGAGCTGCAATTCTCAATATACAATGACTTCAAATTAGAGGAAAGTTATCGTGTTGATATCGGTATTGTTCGAAATTTTCCTTAAACTTTATGTGATATTCCGAATTTCGATATTGATTCTGAATTGAAAAACACAGTAGGTATAGTAATAATAGAACAATTTATTTCGACAAATAGAAAAATTTCAACATAAAGCTATGTAGTAGCATTTGATAACATGTAAGTGATACCAAACATATAATCATAGCACGAAAATTAGTAATAAATATATTATAAGAGAGGAAACAACATTTCAATTTGTCTATATGCACACAAATATAAAACACACGAGTATTGATAAAACAAAAAATTATCATCGTTATCGAAAAAATGCCGAAATACTGTATTATTTGCAAGACATGAAAAACATAAATGTTTATAAACAGCAACATCACATAATAGAGTACAGAAGCGTGGGTTGATGAATTCCACACCCTGTGACAGTCTTTTCGCTCCTGTTGCCACAAATATCAACTTTTTCCAACTTTTTTCTTTGCTGTGTAACCTTGAATAATGCTTGTCTGAACTGTAATCAAAATTTTGATACCAGCTGATCTAGGTTTCATAAAAATAGGGCTTTCTTCTCAGAAAAAAATTCGAAATAAACCATTGCCTAGTTTCAACTGACTGTATTGAAAAAAAATGTACTACGTAGGTTTGGCATGTTTTTTCGAAAGTTGGCGCATTTAGTAAGGATTCCATAATGGTATAGCTGCCGTAGTTCAAATGTATTTTCGATTGCCTTTGAATACACTTTTTCGTTAACTGCTTCCCAGTAATAGTCCAATTGATTCAAGTCCGGTGAACGGGCCGGCCACGAGATTGGACCAGAAAGTCCGATCCATCTTCCGGGAAAAAATGTTATCAGAAAAAAAAATTCCAGAGAAAATAATTTTTCCAGAAAAAATTTTTTCGGAGAAATTTCTCTGAAATTTTTTTTTTCTGGTAACATTTTTTCCCGGAAGATGGATCGGACGTTCTGGTCCAATCTCGTGGCCGGCCCGTTCACCAGACTTCAATTCATTTATTACTGGAAGCAGTAAACGAAAAAGTGTATTCAAAGGCAATCGAAAATAAATTTGAACTACGGCAGCTACAATTAAACAAGTATTATACCATTATGCTAAATGCGCCAACTTTTGAAAAAACATGCCAAACCTACGTAGTACATTTTTTTTTCAATACAGTCAGTTGAAGCTAGGCAATTGTTTATTTCGAATTTTTTTTCTGAGAAGTAAGCCCTATTTTTATGAAACCTAGAGAAGCTGGTATCAAAATTTTGATTACAGTTTAGACAAGCATTATTCAAGGTTACACAGCAAAGAAAAAAGTTGGAAAAGTTGATATTTGTGGCAACAGGAGCGAAAAGACTGTCACCGGGTGTGGAATTTTGCTTGTTTTTTTAAATGCGCATTATTTTAAAATCATGCAACTTAGCTTTTTGTTATATTTTTCTGACAACCAGCATTACTTGCCTTTTCACCCGGTTCCGGGTTGACGTCGAGTAATGGGACACCCTGTATAGAAATGTCAAATATCAAAACACAATAAACATTTACTTTGTATATTTCAAATTAATTCCATTGATACCGAACTTAGGACCTTTCTATGTTCTTTATTGATTTGAAGCAATCAATTTCCGCATCATTTTTTCGCGCAGATGAAAGTTTTATCTGCTTTGAACCGAACCGAACACGACCGGCTGCTTCATTAGAATTCGCGATTCATCAAACGCAAGATAATATTCAATTTCCTCCAGAGCAGACACGAAGGTAAGTCTCCTAGAAAGCGGTCTCTGTCAAAACCTAATGATTTATAGTGTCTGCATGTGATTAAACTATTCATAACCTATCCATCTACATACAGAATATATATTATACCCAGTTATTATGCAAAAATAGGATCAGAGCAAATCAGATAAATCTCTATTTGGACCTAGCAGAATTTAACTACACTCACCGGCAGAATAATCGATCCACTCAAAAAATCGATGGAGTTTGTTGATTCATAAATATGTTATTTCAAGTCCGATTTGAATGATTTTTTTTCAATTGTAGGTAGTAGGTTATATGAAATCAATCAATAGTTTTGAATTTCAAGAAAACTCCACTTACATTATTTTATAGAGGGTGAAACAAAATCTGTTTTTTTACCCTAAATTTAAAACCATCCTTGGTGTGTTCCAGTTGTTCCACCTCTTGATTTATTATTTCATCATCAAGACACATCTTATCTTGACAATTCTATTCTTCATGTATAACAATAGCTCAATTTTTGTTAAAGATACATGGTTTTCAGAGCAACATTGAATTCCACAATTTCGCTATCGCTATAAGAGTTCTTTCACAGATTCAACCTTTAACCCGAACGTAATGAAAATAAACTGAAAACTAAGTGAAATCATAAAAAAATAGAAGTCTTAGCGCCACATGTTCCTTATACACCATTGATTGGACATGATTTCTTGCCAATGATTATAATACCCGACCGCATGGGGCTAGGATTGCTAAGGAGTATTTAGCAGAGGTCGATATCTAAGAATTCAATTGGCCTGCTCTTTGCCCAGATTTGAACCCAATTGGGCATGTTTGGATACTCTTGGAGGAAAACTCGATCTCGCGTACCAACTCCTAAAAATTTACATCAGCTCAGTGATACTCTTATTGATTCAAAACCTTATTGAGGGCATGCCAAGACGAATAGCACTCGTTATCCGCGCCTGGACAGAATGTTTTTCACTTAGTTTTCAGTTTATTTTCGAAAGGTCAGAAGTGCTGTTATAGTCTTAGTGAAATTTAATGTTTTACTGAAAACCCCGTATCAATAACAAAAATTAAGATATTGTTGAAAATGAAGAACAAAGTTTTTGGGAAAAGATGAGTCGCGATGATAAAATGGGAAATCACATGATGGTCTTGAAGTTAGAGTGAAAAAACAGATTTTTTTCACCCTGTATAAAATGATGTCAACAATCAACATTTTAGAAAAAATTCAATCAAATCGGAATCGAAATAACATATTTATGAATTAACAAACTTCAATGATTTTTTGAGTGTATCCATCATTTTGCCGGTGAGTGTACGTAAGATACCAGCGTTGCGACCACACATTTTTTCCGCAATTTTATCAGAGAGATTCTTGAGCGGAATCAATTCAAATGGAACAGTAATCGATGACATAATCTATGCTGTTGTTGTGGGGTCTGGTTAATAAAGTATATCAGATTGTTACATGTGATTGGATATTGAAAGATTTATCGAGGTTACTATTTGTATAATGGTGCTTCTGAAGTTTTATTGAAATGACAAGTGAATTCCAAGCGAGTTAAAGTCAGGATCAACGAATTGATATGTAAAGGGCAATGAAAATAAAAATTTCTCTCTGATGTGTTGTTTGGAAATATTAATAGTTGATCGATATACTAGAAATACTAAATGAGTGTATCAACGGTCAACTGAAGATTTCTAATGAAAATAGTTATTTATTAAACAAGGGAGAAAAGTATTAGATTTTAGCTCGCGGTTATGTTGTCAACCGACGCGAAGCGGAGGGAGACAAAAAACCGAGAGGTTTTTTGACAGGGAAAGAAGTAATTTCGTAAAAAATTATATTTTGTGACCTGTCAACAGATATAAATGTCAAATTTCTTTTCCGTCACAGAAGAAATGACATTTTTTTTCTCCTCGTTTTTTTCCAGTCTTCCTTTAGGAGAGAAAATGTCAAAAATTTATATATTTAGTTTTTTGCTGATATTTTCATTATCACAGAATTAAGTAGGTATTTGTACATATTTTTTCTCTAATAATAAGGTTACTTTCTTGCACTTCACTCGATTTCATTATAGACATGTGGACGAGATATTGAACTTGCACAAAGGTTCAACCTTCAAACTTTTGCACCTCTAGACAAATTGTCATTTGCACAGCGAATTCTGATGCGCTAATCGTCAATGTGTTTTACATGAAAAAAGTACTCCTGGTTTATTGATTTGAAGTGAACCGTTTTCCGGAAAACTGGCATTTTATGATCAAAAACAATTTGTTAACGAATTTTTATTTACAAAATGAGGAGTGATAATTTACAATTTCAATAATTTCAACAGAATTTGGCAACTATGTTTTTGAGTTTGAATTGCATGTTATTTTTCATTATTTTTAGCCACCCTAGTTTGTTTCAATGGTAAGTGTGTTAATTGTCATAGTGCTTTAATTTGATTTTTGATCATAAAATGACACTTCTCTCAAAACTGTTCACTTCACAGCAATCAACCAAGAGTACCTTTTTTATATAAAACACATTGACGCATCAGAATTCACTGTGCAAATGCAAATCTGTAGA
The DNA here is from genome assembly GCA_013421045.1 of Propylea japonica. Classification (NCBI taxonomy): domain Eukaryota; kingdom Metazoa; phylum Arthropoda; class Insecta; order Coleoptera; family Coccinellidae; genus Propylea; species Propylea japonica. The sequence goes on from CM024247.1 coordinate 28,929,081, forward strand.
GTGGTGTAAAAGTTGGAGTTTCAAACCCTTGTGAAACAATGAACAACTTGAGGAGATTCTTATATGCTAAGTGTACTTATTTTCAAATATGATGGGTGGAATTGAACTCTATTGATGGTATTTTCATTATTAAAAGTGATAACAACTCACTTTATTCCAACGATAATCAAGTTCCAAATATCAGCGTTTTCAATTTACCAAAAAATGGTAGCGATATAAAAGTGAACCATACAATACGAATCAATTTTACACCATTATTATTCTTATTTATTCACATCAACTCCATTTCAATTTGAAATGAAAGTACGGAAGTGATAATCAGATCCGAGATCAGATCCAAATCAACTACGAAACCAATTTTTAATTTTTTTTCTACCAGAACCCTATTACTACAGATTGAAAATAACTTTCATTTTTCAAACGCACCAATCACTATTTCCCATGGCGGCTGTAAGTATTTATTTGCAAACTGACCCTATTCAGGTGATGCTCATTAAGGCGGATAAAAAGTTTTATTTTCATATAAAATGAGTGAAATTGATAGTATTTTCATGGTTAAAAGTGATTTAAAAACAAATATTTTCCCAACAATAAACAAATTGACAATATCATTGTTTCTAATTCACCCAAAAAAATGGTGGCGATTTAAAGTGAACCATACGATTCAATTTTACTCCGTTTATATTTTCATTAATCAACATCAACTCCATTTCAATTCGAAAAGAAAGTACGGCAGTGATAATCAGATCCAAATCAACTACGAATCCAATTTGTAACTTTTTTCTACAAGAACCCTATTACTACCGATTGAAAATAACTTTCATTCTTCAAACGCACTAATCACTATTTCCCATGGCGGCTGTAAGTATTTATTTGCAAACTGACCCTATTCAGGTGATGCTCATTAAGGCGGATAAAAAGTTTTATTTTTTTATTTTCATATAAAATGAGTGAAATTGATAGTATTTTCATGGTTAAAAGTGATTTAAAAACAAATATTTTCCCAACGATAAACAAATTGACAATATCATTGTTTCCAATTCACCCAAAAAAATGGTGGCGAAATAAAAGTGAACCATACGATTCAATTTTACACCGTTTATATTTTCATTAATCAACATCAACTCCATTTCAATTCGAAAAGAAAGTACGGCAGTGATAATCAGATTCAAATCAACTACGAATCCAATTTGTAACTTTTTTCTACAAGAACTCTATTACTACCGATTGAAAATAACTTTCATTCTTCAAACGCACTAATCACTATTTCCCATGACGGCTGTATTTATTTGCAAACTGACCCTATTCCAGGTGAAGCTCATTAACGGATAAAAAGTTCTATTTTTTATTTTCATATAAAATTAGTGAAATTGAACACCATTGATAGTATTTTAAGATCAAAAGTGATTTAGCAACTTAATCTTTTTCTCACGAGATTCAAGTTCCATATATCAATGTTCCCAATTTGTCAAAAAAAGTGGTGGCGAAATAAAAGTGAACCATACAATTCGAATCAATTTTACACCGTTCATATTTTCATTAATCAACATTAACTCAATTCCAATTCGAAAAGAAAGTACGGCAGTGATAATCAGATCCAAATCAACTACGAATCCAATTTGTAACTTTTTTCTACAAGAACCCTATTACTACCGATTGAAAATAACTTTCATTCTTCAAACGCACTAATCACTATTTCCCATGACGGCTGTATTTATTTGCAAACTGACCCTATTCCAGGTGAAGCTCATTAAACGGATAAAAAGTTTTACTTTTCATCGTCCTAGATTGTTCGTTGCTACAGACGATTTTATTCGTGGTTATTATTCCTATCTATAATTGAATTTTGTTAAATGCCAGTTATCCATGAAAAAATCATTCGGTGTGACAAATTTAGACCAGAGATACCATTAAAAGCCTTCGCGTTCACTTTATTAAGTGAAAACTAGCAATTTTTTCGAAGTTTTAATGAAACGATCGGGATCATATCCATTAGAGACAATTAATCGTTTGCATTCTTGCTGTAAATTGTTTCGCATTGAGGAGAAATCAACAGAAAGATCCAGATACTTCGAACTGAGTTATATTGCAATAGTAATTTGTTCCATCAGTATGTTCTGAATAAATCACTATTGAGTAGTGAGAAACATCTTGGAAATTGCTGAATAATATGAGCTCCTCGAAAGGTATTATGTTGCTGTCGCATTTTACTCAACTTGTGGTTTTCATGAATAAAACAACTGGTGATCTCTTTTACACTTAGTGTGAATTTTATACATTCCGCATTCCTTTTTGTATTTTTAAATTTAACTGAGAGATTATTGTTTACTTTGCTTATATTGTTCATTGACTGAAATGTAAAAGATTGAACAAAACGAAGAGAATTAATTATATTGTCATTGTATTATTTTTCGCGGAAGAATCGATGAAGTGAAACCCGGGTTGGCAAATTTTCTGAACACTAGGTATGATGAAATATGAATGATAGTGAAGAGTATGCATTATTGGATATACAAGATCAAAAGGTGATCGAGAATCGGAGAAGTTTAGAATTGAACAATATTTGTGCGAATATATCAAGGTTTATTGAAAATTTCTCGGAAAATTTTCATCAACTATTCAACAATTCGGACAGAATTCTCTAGCCGTCGTTAGAAAACACACTTTAGACCGAGAACTTCTAAAAACAGCAATTTTCATTGATGATTGTTCTTCAAGAATTATCAGAAGAAAAACAGAATCTGAAAATAAAAGGAAATGGCTTTTATATCAATGGCAAAAAATTCCATCAGTCAATCATTTGTAGATCTCAAAAACATTTGGCTTCCAACAAAAGTGACAAATATTTGCGAAAAGTAACGAAAGTTGCCCTTTTGGAAGTTACGACAAAAGTTTAACATTTCAATAATAATATTTTCAGCCTTGAATTTAAATTTTTTCAGAAATTTATAACAAGAACGATTTTTCACCTGTGACTACCATGGTATCCAATTAAAATCTGTTCTGGTGTTATTTCAAAGAATAGTTGATATATTTTGAAGTTTTATTGCTGTTTGAAGTGTTGATGTATTGGTTTTTCAAAAATTGATAATAAAACTCCGGAGGACCAAGAAATATTCAATAAAATGTAATGGAAATATTCAGTAGTCATATAAGTTAAGTGCGAAAAGGGAATATAGGTAGGTACTAGGTACTCATATTATTTCTCATATTTTCAAAAATTGATTCAAGGTGAAAAATTCTTTGTATGAAATATTCCATCCTCAATACTACACCTTTTTGTTTTATATCAATTCAAGTGGAAAAAATATAATTTTAATTCCTTGAAGGTGACAAAATTAACTAAAACTATATTCTGACAGTTTTATTTTTTGTTTTCGCTCGAAGATAATATAATGAGTTACATTATGAATATCCCTTTTATTCATTGTGGAAAACACTTATGAAATAAAATTCTTTATGTCATTATTCAAGAAAATTATAAAAAATGCCGAGACAGGTTAACTTTTGAATTGAGTTGTACGTTATGTAAACATAAATTTAAATATACTAGGTGATCCACGCAAGTTTTCCATAGTCGGTGTTGTTTTTTTAATGAAAGACCCTGTATATTTGCATAATTTTGAAATCCCCTTAATGAACCGATTTCAACAAACTAAATGATGTATGGTCAATTATGAATTATACAGGGTGAAATATTTATTTTTAGAGTTATTAAACACATATGCGTGAATCACCCTGTACATTTTAATGTATGTTTACATAACGCACAACTCAATTCAAAAGTTGACGTGTCTCGGCGTCGGCATTTTTCAAAATTTTTTAAAATGATAACATGTAATGAAGAATTTTATTCCATAAGTGGTGTCCACACTGTATATGATATTGAATCTCTTTCATGAAGTGTAACTGCAGAAAAGTAAAGTAAAAGTGAAATTGATAGTAAGTAATTTTTTCATGTTAAAATCGCAAGAAGATATCTCAGGATTTTATTCATAAATTATTCGTCAAAAACGGAAATGATTTATGCTCGGATTTATGAATAATTCAGAACTTCTAAAACTATCTGCTAGATTCAATTGACAACAAACATTTAGAAGGTGTTAGGATTCTTTTGTGATTGTTCTAACTTTCATCTCACTCCCTCCAAGTATCTAAGAACCAGAAAAAATGCCGAAAATATAACAAAGAATGACACATATGTTCTGCCCGTCTAGAAGCCATAATATTTATCCCCCATGGCATCATAATAAGCCAGATTCTTAATTTTTTTCACCTGGACGTCTCTAACATCATTTCAGTTAGGCGCAACAAAAAACGTGTACAATTATCATAATATATCTTATGACATTCAATCTACCCCAGGTTTAATTGTGCGTGAAGACTGTACCCTTGGGTCGACCTGGTCTTTGGGATATAGGTAGTCATTCTTGTATTATTCCGGGAGGAGCATTCACACATTGTTGAAAGAGAATTGAATAACCGAAGATGGAAGAGATATGAACAGCTAATTTATTTTACTTGTTGGAAAAAATTATACCCGAGTACCTTGACGATGATTGTTATATTCCTATTAATTTTTCTCAAGCTGTGAGGGTTCCGTCGATAATTATAAAACTACTTATCTATGTATCTTATAATGGTGGTAGAGATCAGGCTATAATCTTGTTTATTTATTTGATTTGAGGCAACTGAGATAAGAATTATCCATCCCTTCGGTGCTGTATGGTGGATCAATATTCGAATACATACAGGGTTGGGATAAAGAATGGAACAAAGTTAATATTTTTTGTACGAAAAGGACAATATTTATGAAATTAAGTTAGTGAGTGCAATGGCGTGAAATGCATTTGATGTACAATTTTTTGTTGTTGAAATCGAGGTTGAAATACTTCCGATTGAAATGGGATTTCGTTTTCGTACATAAGTACGCGGTAAAGAGTAAAAAATCTGTATTTTTGATGATCATTAAATTTCTTAGTATGGTATCAGATGAATTCCCCAAAGGCTGTTGAGTCCTCCAACTTTATCTTTTTGTCTAAATAGTCAGAAAATTGGGAGGATTCAACATAGAACATAGAATCACTACAAATGTGATGATACGATCTTTAGATATTTTGCACGAAAACGCGAATGGATACTTTTACCCTCGCTTTTACCTAAATAATAGTACATTATATACCGCGGGACTGCCTCAACTCTCTGGGCACATTACTCAATGCTGAAATCGGTTATTAACATTAGAGAAGATATTGATATAAGTAAATTTCCAAAATTATTAGCTTTTTTGAAGAGAAGAAATGAGGGATTTAAGCCAAAGAAGTCAAGAATTCTCACGTCTGAGCAGGTAGATCAGTTCCGAGATCAGTTCTTACGGGAGGCTCCGGATGATAAATATTTAATGCTTAAGGTAAATTTGGAAATTTGTTTATATTCAGAAATTTTAAGAAATCAATTTTTTTTAGGTTGCACTTATTTTGGGCGTTGCGGGAGCTTGTCGTGGAAAAGAGTTGGGTGATTTAGAAATCGATGATGTGAGAGATTTGGGCGATTCCTTCCTAATTGCGATTAGAAACACCAAAAATAAAATTGACCGAAATTTTGTGATCAAAAATTCAGAAAACAGTGCCATCAGTTTTGTGGCGATATTTCGGAAATATGTGGCATTGCGAAAGACCAGGGACACCTCATTCAAAATTTTTTGTTCAATACATCAACAAAGAATGTACTACGCGAGTAGTAGGAAAAAACATGTTTGGTACATTTCCACGGCAAATAGCAGCTTTCTTGAAATTAGAAAATGCGACGTCTTATACGGGACATTGTTTTAGACGCACATCGGCGTCTTTGTTAGCTGATTCGGGAGCAACAATAGACGTGCTGAAGAGACATGGAGGATGGAAATCCTCCAACGTGGCCGAGGGATATATTAAATCGTCTATTAAAAATAAACAAAAAATTTCAGATAAAATATTTGGTCAAGTCGCCGATTCGTCCACTATAGTTATGCCACAGTCCTCATTCTCGCTTCCTGTTTCCGCAGGATCTTCGAAACAAACACCAGTTCAATATGAAAAGGACCTATCTGTTACTCGTCAGTTACCTGCTGCATTAACTCAGGAAAGACTGGTCAATATGACGAACTGTCACAATATTAATTTGAATATTAACGTTAATTACCATTCTAATTAATTATATCCCTTAAATTCGTTTGTTTGTGATTTAATCGTTCCGGGAGTTTCGTCAATATTTAATCCCGGAGGGATTAAATGTGACACTTTAGTACCGAGTTTAGTACCTGTCACAAGGGAGTGAATTTGTCACTTTAGGCCCGGAAGTACGAAAACTACTTTTTCTTTTTCAAGTTAAGTATTGAAAATAAATAATATTTTTTTCCATCTTGAGCATTCACAAACCACACAACATATCTAGCAGTCACTACCTAGCAAAGGTAATGTAAAATAAACCGGCCATAGGCCAGTTTGACAGTATCAAGATATGGGAAGTCGTTAACTTTTATTGCGTCATTTGAGAACCTGAAATTTCAACAATTCAACATTTTTATAGACGAGCGCAGTATGTCAAGAAAAAGTCATTGAAACACTGTACGGGGTGTTCCCAAATGAAATGCTTCTTTTTAAATGGTTGTTTCTTGGAGCTATTTCAGGAAGAAAAATACATATGAACGTATGTCGTAAACATGCTAAATTTTGAGTTACAGGGTAGTGAAGTTTCCTGAAAAAAAATTTTTTTCCTAACTACCATCATTCTTTTGCAGATATTTCTAAAGAATTTTGGCACACACCTTTTTCTTAGAAGAAGTTAACTCGGAAGTTAAGCTCAAACCGAGACTCAAACCTTGAAATGAAGCGTGTTTCTTGATATATACATAATGAATAACACATACCTTATATACAAAATAATAATGTTGAATTTTGACGGTGAAAATCTCGGGAAAATCTACTACTTGTTATTCATTGATTTCCTCGACTAATCAGTGAATAAAAATTTTAAAATGTTATTTTAACCTGTTTTGAACTAAATCTCTATGTTTTTGCGATAAAAAAATGTAAAACTCTTTTCGTTCTTTCGTTCATTTTATTCTGTGAATATTCAACTCATTCAAAAAATATCAAATTACATGATAAATGCTAAGATTGTATGAGAATTGCACTGACATTGCATCTTATAAATTAATAATTTTCTGAATGAGGAAAAATTGAATTGGACATTTATTCATAAATACCCGAGTAAATACCTTATAGTTGTGTTCAGATGATTTTCAACGCTTGTAATTTTTGACAAGACGAAAAAACCGAGGAAAAAACTGAAAGCACAGTAACCATACAAATTTTATACGTGGATATTAATTGTATTCAACTCGGTATTTAATTAATTTCTCGAAGTAAGTATCACATAAAATTTAGCAACATCCTGTATATTGTTGGATAATAAATATATAGATTTGAAACATTCGGATTACAGATATGCATCAAATAAAACATGTAGGTATGTCATGAAATTTATAGTTCCCACACTAAGCTCAAAATGTTATCGCGAAAACTAAATATATAAAATGATAAAACTGCGGTTTCTTCCTCATGCAAATTCGACGATAAAACGACAATTTTTTCCGAAAACATATCGTTCAACTTCTCGAACAAGTTGCAGAATTTTTAATGGGAGAATTTGCATCTACTCCATCGATATACCGTAAAAATTAGAAGCAATTTATTGAATAATTCATGAAAATACATAACGAACAGTCGCCTGACAACTTTTGTTGTATTTTCTTCAGATTTATTGCACAGGAATGAGCTTTCACTCTTTGACATATGTATATCGAAGTTGTAACAGAATGGGACATTTTATTGAAATTTTTATTTGGAACGTTCATATAGATAATTTTTGATTATGCATGCGTTTACATGAATTAGAGGGAGATAAAAACTCATGAAATGGTTAAAATTGAATCAGATTGTTCTTGATTTAGTTGATCTACGTCATTCGCATTCGAAGAAATTTTAGATGTATTTGTCAGCTAGTTAGAGAAATGGGAATACATAATTCATTATCAGATTCTTGAATGCTTTATCACACTCGATCACAGTCAATTTCGGATAAAATATTCATTCTATCCACGATATCCATTTCTAGATAAATGATTCAACTGTTATTCGACTGGAGAGTGTAATCAGATAAAATGAATTATTTTCAAAGAAACTGACATTGACATATGATATGAGATAATGTGAGGAGAAATTGATTCAATCGTGTTTTGAAGTTGAAAAAAATTAAAGTTTTTTGAGTTCGAAAAATTGGGAAACCAGTAGCTTGTTTTGAAAAACTTGTATGTATAAGAGGTATGAATTTAAGTTTAAATCGTTTCAATAGAACAAAAAGAAGTAACAAAAATTCCGTTTGAAATTGAAAAAAAACGATTTGCTTTCAATTCGAAAAACAATTTTGTCAAAGATTTATGGAGACAGTGGTTCGTTTCGAAAAGTTATAATATTTTATCTGTTCAAAAATAACTAATGGACAGAATGAGTAATCAATCGTTTCAATCATACCGTGAGAAGACGAAAAAAAGTCCAAGAATCAGGAGAACAGTCGCACGTCTTGCAAATATTCTATTCAAAAGCCATGAATATTCCATTTGAATTCATGTATCAAAATCTGAAAGTCCTTTATCCACAGTAGAAAATAGTAGAAGTAGAGATTTTTGAACATTTAAATTGGAAGATTATCATCTTAATTTAAAACTATTCTCTCAATAATACATCTCAAATGCTTCATAAAATATCTATTCCACTATAAACGTTTCAGTTTCTATTTGAATGTAAACATTGTGATCGAGAGTAAAAGTAGTCATTATAATCAACCTTTATATCTCTGTATATATGTCATGTTTATTCTTGCTTCAAATATGAGAGTTTAATTGAACAATTCACATCAATCGTTCGGTAATATTGAAGAGATTTGTATTGTATTTTTACCTGATAATCTGTTCCTAATATTCGGCGTAGGGCATATAACGTCCTTCTTTCTTATTCCTGCAATAATTTTCGGTCCCTCAAAACTTGTATAAGGCGCAGCAACCAACATATTTCCCACAAAACACTCAAGAAATAACACAAAAGAAAAAGTCCAGCATGGTACACACAATTTCTATGTTTACACGGATTTCATTCCGATTTCCACAGTCCTTTCTTGGTTTTGCAATCAGTCTCTTAAGCATAGGTGAAACGATAGAAATCTCCGATCTTAATTCAGCGAAAAAGTGAAAATTCCCGATTGTTTACATTCGAAGTTCAAATTTGGTGCGATTCGAATTTAGCGTCTGCGCGCAACGACCGTTCGAAACAGCTGCTATCGCACCGTGATCGTTCCAAGGCAATCTGGGATTGTTTGAATGACTGAACTGAAAGCTCTACTGGCGACTGATCAGTTGCTGGCGGGTTGTAATTATGCCTTCCCTGGAAGGGATTGTCATTTGTTACAGTTGAGACGGGTCCTTAAGCACGCTAGATCTGCGCAGTGGTGGTGCGTTGTGATGATAGGGGTGTCTTACCCCCTGTTTTGCACATGTGGGCTCAGCTGTGGGAGCGAAGAATTGTTCTATTCTTTTATACAGGCTTGGAAGTCAAATGTAGGTTCTTGGGATAGGTTTTAATGAAGGGATGGTTTTTTGCCATGGCTACTTTAGATGTGAAGATAAGTCAGGTTCTCATCATTCTGAAGGGGGAGATGACCAAGATCTTGAGCCTAGATCTCTGATTTTCCCGCCATTCTGAGCATGCTACTTCGGATATTTTTCTGTGACTATTCGACGGATGCATGCAATTAGTGCAAAGCTGCACCCTTATGATTTTTATGTGAATTTGATGTCAAAATTTACGGCCTTGTTAAATTCACCCCATGGGAAAATTGATAACTCAATAAAAGAGTGACATGAAACAGTGCGAATAATTTGATAATATGGATGGATAAAAAAGCATTGAAGTGAACTGTCATCAATAAATCTGGTCACGTGTTGTATGTGGGAGTAAAATAAAAATAGTGCAGTATGTTATAGAAAGATCTCATATACATTTGGGGTCCAGTGCAGACTGCGTCCGATGATGTAAATTGTAAGCTGTACCTGTAGAGTAACTAAACCTGAGTTCCTGATGAGAAATTTGTGTATTGCGGAAGTCATTCCAAAATAATAAGAAAAATTTTACAATTTTATGGGCCAAGGATTAATTTTTTTTATTGAATGCAGGGGATATTAGATATCAAGTTTTCTATTCGAATTTGAAACAGTTAATTCAAACTTTTATTCTCATTTTTTTGGTATATATGTATTGAATTGTTCGTGTCATTTGTACATGCTTCGAAGTCGAATGTAAGTCCTTGGGATAGCTTTCAATGAAAGGATGCTTTTGTGCCATGGCTACTTCAGTTATGAAGCTGAAGTCAGGATCTTATCATTCTGAAGGTGGAGATGAGTGACATGGACCAAGATCTTGAGCTATATCTCTGATTTTCCCGCCATTCTGAGCATGATGCCCTGGAAAATTTACCGTGAATACCTTTTGTACTGGAATACAATTAGTGCTGACTTTTACTCTCATGATTTTTATGTGAATTGGGCCTAGTTGAATTCATCCCATGAGAAAGTTGATAACTCAATCGATTTCAATCGATTTAATTATGAATTAATTTATTATTCCGAAATTTACAGGTCCGTGTTCAAATGTTCAATGATTCATAATATGATGATGCGAAGTGTACCATTGATCCTGATAGGCTTGTTCGAAATAGTATTTATTGTAGATTCTAAGGAGAGTTTTGCTTTTCGAAAATTTGATGTACAGGGTGTTTTATAAGATGTGGAATAAAGAATATGATTTTCTCAGTCCAGGCCTGCACTATCAGCAAGCCATTTTATGCAAACATTTGTTACTGGCACATACTCATTTCCTGAAATTTTCATGAAGATCCATGCAGGCATTCAAGAGTTATGTCAATTGAAAATTTCTGTAGAAATGCTTCAAACATTCTGTATCCCTTAAACGAATATGTTAGGACATATTTATAACAGTGATTCCGGAGTGATTCAGACTCAAAAATGTCCTGTATCTGCCCTGAAAGCGTGTACAATCATTCTTAAAACACCCTGTATATGTACTGAATTATTCTATTCATTTACACATGCTCCGAATGTAGGTCTTTGGGGTAGGTTTCAATGAAGGTGTGGTTTTGGTTACTTTAGATATACAGAAAAGTCGGGTTCTTATCATTCTAAAGGGAGAGACCCAAAATCTTGAGCTAGATCTCTGATTTCCCTCCATTCTGAGCATTGATGCATTGAATAATTGCCTGTGAATATTTGACGGTAAACTCTGATCCAATTAGTGCTGGTTTGCACCCTGTTGATTTTTATGTGAATTTGTTGTCAAACTTATTGCCTTGCTACATTCACCTCATGGAAAAGTTCTTTACTCAATAAGAGAGTGAAAGAAAACAGTGTGAAAAATTGAGAAAATATATATCTATGGATGGATAAAAAGAAAAACCTTAGCCCCATTTCGCACCAAGCCAGTCCAGTCCAGTCGAGTCAAGTCACTTCAGGATTGGAACTATTAACTCGTTTAAAACAAATGGAATGTTTCATACTAGGCCCTAGTGTGAAACAAGATTTCACATTTCATTTTTTTTTAAACGATTTTAAACGAAGTTAATAGTTCCAATCCTGAAGTGACTTGACTCGACTGGACTGGACTGGCTTGGTGCGAAATGGGGCTTAGACTACACAGGGTCTTTCACGAGGAACCTCACCCATATTTATACGGGAAACTACTGAACGTATTTCCATGAAATTCAGCACTTATAAGTATTTCACGATGCTGATGAAATCTAAAATATTTTCAAGGCATGAGCACCTCCGGTTTTTCCGGAAATGACGTCAACTTCCGTTTTTCAAATTAGAACACCATTTTTTTTATTGCAGAAATAGATTCCTTAGAAAATTTCAAGTTATTTTGATATAACATTTTTCAGTTTTGGTTGGAAAATTCTCTCTGAGCGGGAAAATTCGAAAAAAAAAATCGAAAATAGAGCTCCGCTGAAACAAGAATAACTTCGAGGTTTTTGGATGGAAAATTTTCATTTTTGGGATTTTTCAAGATGTAAGATTGATGTATTCACTTTAAGAATCGAAATCGCGATTCATGATACAGGGGGTGAAAAAATCGCTTTCAAAGTTAGGGATGACAAAATCGTGAAAAATCAATTTTTTCGAATTAGAACCCCATTTTTTATGGCAGATATTGAATCTACGTTAAAAAATAATGTGAGTGTATGCATCACACCCTTGCCCTAAAATGGATATTTTCTGAGTTTTCACAAAAAACTGTTTTTCGTCTTGAATTTTCAGCTATTTCTTTTCCCTTCACGCCAAAAAGATGAAATTTTCAGGAACTGTTACTTAAACCATGTTTTAGATTTTATAACCCTAATATGCAAGAGAAAAAAGTTACAGGTTGTTCCTAATAGATGGCGAATTTTGATTCGAATTTGTTACGGAAACCTCTTCATTTCAACTAATCGGCCATCGGTTTTCTCTCCAGTGATGAATAAATAATTCCTTATGAACCATATGCAACAACTTACCATGTTAAACTTTTTTTCTTTTTAATGATAGATATCATTAATTACATCTGCCACATTCTAACTTGAAATTTCTAAGGAATCTATTTCTGCAATAAAAAAGTGGTGTTCTAATTTGAAAAACGGAAGTTGACGTCATTTCCGGAAAAACCGGAGGTGCTCATGCCTTGAAAATATTTTAGATTTCATCAGCATCGTGAAATATTTATAAGTGCAGAATTCATGAAAATACGTTCAGTAGTTTCCCGTATAAATATGGGTGAGGTTCCTCGTGAAAGACCCTGTATACTTAGTCTAAGATAAAAACCTTCCAAGTGAACTGTCATCGAATATCGATAAATCCAGTCACGTGTATGTGGGAGCTAAATAAATGGTACAGTATATTATGAAAAAATTTTATATGCATTCGAGAATTTAGTGCAGATTGCTTTCGATGACGTAAATTTGTAAACTGTACTTGACTTTATTTTTCACGGAATGTTCTACACGCTTTTTTGCCCTGAAAACATTTTAAGGTTCAGGTCAACCTGGTGGACTCCAAATTAGGTATATAATTTTGTGTTGTGAAAAACTTCATTTCATGTCGATTTATATTTCATAGGCCATTTCAAAAAAGGAAATATTTTGCATTTTTAATGGTAAAAACTATCAGTTAATTCGAACTTTTACACTTTTACGTTTTCGTATATACAGGTTTGGAAAATCACATCTGAAAATACGATATAGAATGCATCAGACAGAGAATTCTTCCTACAGTTGACACAGATGAATAGTCGAGACAATCACTTGCTGTAACACACTGAATTCAGTAGTCTTATTTCGTTATTCTAGTCTTGTCTCTCTCTTATCATTTAGAGGAGCGTAGTTCTTTAGTATGGTAGGCAACAGTAAATACTTGAATCGAGTATTACGGGCAGCCTGACGAATTAAAAATTCTATACGTTGAGTGCGGGTTCCCTACCATACTGCGATAAGAGAGAGACAAGACTAGATTATCGCAGTGAGACAGTTGAATTCATTCAGTTATCGCACTTGATTATCTCGCCTATTCATCTGAGCAACTGGAGGGAAGAATTCTCTGTATATGTATTCAATTGTTCTATTCATTTCATTTATACATACTTGGGGGGGGAGAGATGACCAAAATATTGAGCCTAGATCTCTGAAATTCCCGCCATTCTGAACATGCTGCTTCAGATAATTTTCTGGAATATTTGACGGATGTATGCTATGAGTGCAGACTTGCACCCTAATGATTTTAATGTGTATTTGATGTAAAAATTTATGGCTTTTTTAAATCCACCCTTGGGAAAGTTGATAACTCAATGAAAGAGTGACATTAAATTGTTCGAAGAATTGAAGGAGTATGTATGGATAAAAAAACATTGAAGTGAATTGTCATCAATAAATCTAGTCACGTGTATGTGGGAGTGGAAAAGTGCAGTAAGTATAAAGGATATTTCATATACATTTAAGTATTAAGTACAGACTGTTTTCGATGATGTAAATAATTTTAAACTGTACCTACAGAGTAAGGAAAACTGAGTTCTTGATGGAAAATTTGTGTATTGCGAAAGTGTAATAAAATTGTTACTTTCCGCTATTTTTTGATTTCCGACGGAATGTTCTATTCGGTATTTCCGCTCTGATAACATTTCTAGGATTAGGTAAACATGGTGGGGTCCAAATATTTTTTTTTTGTTTTGAGAAACTTAGTTTTTTTTTGATATATCATGAGCCATTTCAAGCAATATAGAAGATTTTACAGTTTCAATGGCCAAAGATGAGTTTTTTCATTAGATTCAGTAGATTGTAGAGAATCATTCAATAATTCAGGTTATTATGTTTTCTATTCAAATGTGAAAAAATCAGTTAATTTTATACTCATAAAGTTCAATTTCATTGTTGACAATCGTGAATCAATCTCGGAATAAATTCATTTGTGTATAACAAAACATTATACAGGGTGTTTGGTAGCTGGGTGCAAACCTTTAAGGGGGTGATACACTAGCCCATGTAGAACATATTCATACAAACATTTTATTTTCTAGCGCGTTTTTGATTTTTAAGGGAACTTTTACGATTTTAGTACAAAAACCCAAAATTGGTCAATTAAATGCTAATAACTTCTAATCTTAACAGAAATGTCCGGTTTTTTTTCATTTATTTTAGTAGTCTTATGTGTCCCCAATCGTACTAAAGTAGTTTGAAGCACCATTGTATCCAAAAAAGTTATGTACAGAGCATTTAAACTTTACAAAAAAGAAAGAAAATAAAAAATCTGACCTTTGATGCCAATTAAAAAAATAAATAAAATACATACAGGTGTTCAGACACTTTTAAAAACATGCGTAGTTATTGCTCTTCGTTTGAGGTATCATTTATCTAGCTAAGTCCTAAACTTTTTTAATTAGGGTACCTGAACCAGTTAAAGGTCGTAAATATGGATTTTTTGGAATTAAAGAAAAAAATGTTTTGTACTGTAAAAAAATTATTGTTGGTGTTCAAAATGTCCTCCACCATTGCGTATACACTTTCTACAACGATTTGGTACTTCAGTTGTGGTTACTTTCATTTGCATTTCCTGTTTCATAATTTCAAACGCTGCCTCTATTCGCTGTAATTCTCCTCTCGTGGTGATTTCTGTTTTGTATACGAGTTCTTTCGCCCGACCCCACACAAAAAAATCCAACGGAGTCAGGTCGGGCGATCTGGCAGGCTAGGGGATGGGTCCGTCTCTCCCGATCCAGTTGCCAGGAAAACAGCGGTTCAGGTGTTCGCGGACGCGGACTTAGCTAGATAAATGATACCTCAAACGAAAGAGCAATAACTACGCATGTTTTTAAAAGTGTCTGAACACCTGTATGTATTTTATTTATTTGTTTAATTGGCATCAAAGGTCAGATTTTTTAATTTCTTTCTTTTTTTGTAAAGTTTAAATGCTCTGTACATAACTTTTTTGGATACAATGGTGCTTCAAACTACTTTAGTACGATTGGGGACACATAAGACTACTGAAATAAATGAAAAAAACCGGACATTCTGTTAAGATTAGAAGTTATTAGAATTTAATTGACCAATTTTGGGTTTTTGTACTAAAAATGGTAAAAGTTCCCTTAAAAATAGAAAACGCGCTAGAAAATAAAAATGTTTGTAAGAATATGTTCTACATGGGCTAGTGTATCACCCCCTTAAAGGTTTGCACCCAGCTACCAAACACCCTGTATAATACATAAATTTTAAAATAATATAATATGATGTATGCTGTATATCCTAGATAATAAAGTCATTCTTTTGTAAAAATCGCAATTGTATCAATATGTATAAGCTATAATTACCAGATATGAGTTTGATTGTCAAGTGAGTATAAAATGAATGATCTGACTGTGCTCAAATACATATTATATAAAGTTGTGAGGATGTGTGTTGAAATTCATAGAAAAAATTGTTCTTTCGAAAATGTTTTCGTCACCGTACGCGATTTTTTCTTTCGTTTTGGTTGCTTATGTGTACGAAATGAAACACATGTTTTTCGATTGAAAACCATTTCTAATTTTCACCAGTGGCGTCATTACAGATCTATGTTCGAATAAATGTGGTGAAAAAAAGGTACGCCAATGCTTTTTTGCAAATTTGAAATTATTTTCAAAATCATTCACCTTCATTTTCATTGTTTTGGCAGAGGATAATCCACCCAAGATTATAGAAACTTTTAACCAGAACTAATTTCTACTAACGTATGGGTTAAAATATTTGGTGACTGTTTTGTTAAGCCTTTCTTCCTACCCTTAAGATTAAATGGAGAGTCATACTGCCGCGTTTTGGATGAAAGTTCATCGATTTTGTTGGAAGATGTCCCCATTATGAAGAGAAACGCGATGTGGTTTATGCACAACTTTTATCTTGAAATGAAGGGACTCAGCTGCCTCAATCGGGGTCTAGACGATTTTGGAAGTTATCAAAGAACTCTCTTACCATGATATAATCTTATATCATGTTTTTTACATTTACTTCATCGATATCTGTCATCAGATAGCTGCCACTCTATCTCATTTTGTGAAATAGGTGATTTTATGTAGTTGACCAAAATATCTTATGTGCCCAGATGTGAAGTGGATATCAAATTGAAAATGTGAAATTTATGTTTTTCAAAAACCTTCTGTCTGCTGAGAAGAATCTTACTTTATTTTCTAATTATTTTTTTATTTTGATTTACCAGACACCGAATGTATTGGTAGGTCCCAGGGGCACAAAAATTATTTGTATTCTTGTTTCGAACAAAAAAGTAGATAAACATATCCGAGTTGAGTTTTTTTATTGTTCACATGAAATATAAATATAAAATATGGCCGAACTCAAACTTACTAGATAGCATAGTATCACAAAAATTACTTGTTTCAGCCTTTATTTTCATTCCAAAAACAAAACTGCATTGATAGAAACATATCGTCTGCCATACAGGCCAGTGGATTTTCGTTCATATACCACTTTCTGAAATTTCCCCTGAATTTTGAAAACATTTGATATTTTGCGTGAACCTATTTGCAAAAAATATTTACACTAGAATTTCTAAATGATCCAAATCAGACAATCAGAGAGGTGATCGGTTATTAACCGAAAAAACATTCATTTGAGACGCCACTGTCTAAACCGAAACAAAGTGAAAAAACTTGAAGAAGCATATTGAAGATAAGATAAACGGAAATGAAACTGTTGCAATAAAAATTTTTATCGAAAGATGAGCTCAGTACATTTATTGACTTTAGAATCTTATCTACAATATTATTATTGGTATGGTCTATGGAAATGAGGACAAATCTCAAATTCTCGAGTGATTTGGACAGTAGGATTGGCCATCTGGTTATGATATTCGTTCGTTAATTTTGCTACTAAAGATGACGTAAATGTGTATTCATGGTTGTCTACTATGAAGAGCAGGCAACCAATGTTACACTTCTTCTGTATTTTTGGTTGCCTGCTACAAGGTGTTGGAAACATTCACTGCTATCTGTCATAGTAAATTCAACTGCATTTTATGATTGATTGAATAAACGAATAAATGAAGGAATGAATTCAAATTTGAAAGCTAGAGAAATATTATAAAATCATGAATACAAAATGTTACATCCTCACCTCAATTGTCAACAGATTTCACGGTAAAGCAACAGCTGCGGTGTCCGAGTGGTTAAGGAGATGGACTTGAAATCCATTGGGTTCTACCCGCACAGGTTCGAATCCTGTCGCAGCGTGTAATTTTTGTGTTATTTTGGTAAGTGATCGAATTTGTTGCTATACTGAATATTAAAACTTACTGTCATCATATATTCGAAAATTGATCTTAGAAATATTTTTAGATGAAAACAATTATGAATAACTTTCATGGATATATGATATTTTTCCATTGAACAAAATAACCAAACCGAAATGTTGAAAAAGTG
This sequence comes from Propylea japonica, assembly GCA_013421045.1. Classification (NCBI taxonomy): domain Eukaryota; kingdom Metazoa; phylum Arthropoda; class Insecta; order Coleoptera; family Coccinellidae; genus Propylea; species Propylea japonica. The sequence continues at coordinate 28,947,176 of CM024247.1, forward strand.
AATGTCGAAGCTTTTGTGTTCACGATTTTCTGAAAAGAAGAATAATTTAAAATTTATTATTTTGAGTAGTATTGGTTTCATTCATACAATATGCAACTTTTCACTTCAAACCCCCAACTTCAAATTTTGTTGTTGTTAGTTCCGAAAGTTAGGTATTAAGTTTAGTTTACGACTGCTATTACCTAGTAATCTTTTTACCATTATATTGTTTCTCGCATTAAGAATTAAGAATAGTATATTATGCAACGAGCGTAATAATGATACAATTTTTTTTTATTTCAAAGGTCTGAACGAAACTTTCGAATGACTGTAGTAACGAAACCGTTTGATATTTCACAATTCTGTTTTCATATTAGTGATTGATCATTATGGAAGTACAATTTTAAAATTTTTTATTCATTTCGGGTGAAAATGAAATTCAATTTGACAAAAAAAAATTTGGAAAATTGCAAGTTTTCCGCCATTTTGTATTTTTTTTCTCAGTTTGTCAACTATTCCGAATAGAGGACCCAAAAATACTGAGATTCGACCGAAAACCGTTACTTCAAGTGTTATACATAACAGACCACACTAACATAAGAATCCTCAAAAATGACGTTTAGCACCCTGTATCTCATGCTTCGAAAACGAGATATAGGTACTTATTGTATGAGGCAAACATGATTCTCCCGATGTCTTCTACACGAATATTAGCCTATTCGTTTTGAGATATTTCGTGCTCCTGAGTAACTCAAAAGCTCGAAATACGGCTTCCCATTGGCTGCGCACAAGCACTGGTACAGCTCAGGCAGGAGCTCGAAATACCGCAAAACGAATACAGTATAAATAATATGTTTGTCCAGTTTATGATGAAACACCTGTATAGGTACAACTGTGCAACTGGGTAGAAAAATTCTCTGTCTGATGCATTGTATATCGTATATTTCCGATGTGAATTTCCAAAAATGTGTAAACTCACCGTCATTAATCGATCCACTCAATAAATCGATCTTTTATTGAGTGGATCGATTATTTTGCAGCTAAGTGTAGTTTTTGCTTAAAAAATTGTGAGTAGCAGTTTTATTATTCATAGAATTGACAGATAATTATAGATATTCATTACCAGCCTGTATAGATAACAACTCATAGACTAACTAAACGGAGAATAGATGAGACACTAGTAGAACAAGCTTCAACGACATCTTTTTTTGTACAACATTACTAATTCGTGAAAAAAGCTCAATGAAAAGGAATCTGTATCGTAAAGCTGCCTCAAAAAGAATTCTGTAGTACACCTTCTGAATAGGTAGGTACACCCATATACAAGGTGCCAAAAGTTTTTTGAAATTCAATTTCCAAAAGAAATCAGAAATGGATTCGTGCAAGTTATCGATGAGTGAGAAATTTATTTTCATGAAAATAAATACCTGCAACGAACTTTCATCTGATTTTCTTTTGGAATCGAGAAGTGAGGATCAATAATCAAATTCTGGATAGAAAAAAATGTATTAACTGAAAATATATCACCAATTGAAAATATAGATTCATTTCATAAATATCTAATCAATAAACTAATAATTGCATTGAAACCATTCTCAAAAACTAACATAAAATGAATTCAATAATACAAAATATGAGTATTTACCTACTAAACTTATTCAATACATGAAAAACTTTTTTGAAAACTATCTTAATTCTTATAGGTAACAGAATATATATAATATATATTTTGAAATCACCTTTGTTCATCTCGATTTTCACATCCAATAACACAACACATCTTCACTCTTGCAGGCATATCGAAATTCATGATATTTCAAAAAGAACGTGTCAACCACTCCTTGTGTCAGTTGACAATTCAAAGTGTTTTTTGATAATAACGATTTACAATACTTACTATTTTCTCGATAGGATTTCCATGAATGCAACGACATCTAACTAACAATTGAGAATAATTTTTTCGTGTATTAGTATCCTCCTCCGACAGGTGGCGCGACATATACGAGTGGCTCATCTATTATTTTAGTTTGTCTATGATACAACTGTGCAACTGGGTAGAAAAAATTCTCTGTCTGATGCATGTATGTCGTATGTTTTCTGATGTGAATTTTCAAAACTGTATAAACTCACTGTCAAAATATCGTCTACTCAATGAATCGATCTATTTATTGAGTGAATCGATTATTTTGCAGCTAAGTGTAGTTTTTGCTCAAGAAATTGTGAGTGGCAGTATTATAAAATTAACAGATACTTATGGATATTCATTACTGGAGAGTATTCTCTCACGATTTTGGCCGATAGAATGGGTTTTCCTTCCTCTTCGTAATTTTCAATATTGAAGCGAGTTACAGGAGTAAACTACAAATTCCATCCGTAGTCTTTTCTTCAACTACATTACTTTTTCTTGTAAGTAAAGGGATCAAGACGTGACGAATCGTGAAACTTCAAACTGCCAGAAGTTTTATTATAAAAAACTTTAAAAGCTTCATCGTTATTTCGGTTTCAAAGTACAAAGGAGAAACGAGATCTTTATGTTGCATAAGCAGATACACATTCCATCCAATTTGCAGCATCAACTGTATTTTATTATTTTCTTTGAGTTGACTTTGTCGTGTGCAAGTGAAAGGCATCTTGTAGGGGTGCCGTTTCTGGTTCGAATAGAGTTTGCCGTCTTTCAACATTCACTCAAGCAATTAGTATTGAATAAATGGTGTACTTCAAAAATTTATATTATTGCGTGCCTGCGTGGTACAGATATCACAGTCCTGTTAAATGTAAAAATAACAAATAAGATTGAAGAATTTGTCGAGGGGGCTGAATTATTAACGGACCTACAGGGAAGACCTGAACTGAAACTTCTAACCGTAGGAGATAGAGAAAATAAATGGCGTATCACGGTGGTCTTTTCGAGAAACTCATTTTGTCCTCAACCGCGCATTGCTATATCGTCTTTTGTTTAAGAGTTATAACCAAAATTTACATTTGAGAAATTTTTCATTTTGTCGTTATCTCCGTTCCTGTTTGTGCTATAAATTTGAAACACAAGCATTATGCAGATACTTTTGTGATAGGAATCCAGTGGCTTAATTTAATTTTTGCTGAGGGGTTTTCTTCCTGACTTATAGCATGAAATTATCTTTTATCTTATAGAAACAATTATTTATTTTTCTTAAAAACAATCACCGTTTTTTCCTCGTTTCAAAAATATATTATAACAAAAGTGTCTGAAAAATGTTTTGTTTCAGGTTGATAGCACAAATAGGAACGGAGATAATGACCAAATAAGAAATGTCAATTTTGGTCTATAACTCTAAAATAAAAGACGATATAGCAATGCGGTTGACGACAAAATGAGTTTCTCAAAAAAAGCTATTCATTTTTCTCTATGTATTCCCATTGTTCAAGGAATCCTTAAACAATGGTAGTAGATACGGTTAAAAAGTTCAGGGGTCACCAATTCTTGCCACCTTGAACAGTGTGGTTTTAGGAGACACCACAATACAATCACAGCCCTCATTAACACACAAGCCATAGCCAAGATTTGTTTCAGGCAGTTGATGATCGGAAAGTAGTAGCCATGACACTGCTCGACTACAGTGGTGTTTTCAATACACCAGACCTAGATACTTTATGCACCAAACTAAGCCACTTGGGTTTTTATTTTTACGATAGAGTCGTTAAACTTGTGAGGAGTTACCTATTTGAGCAATAGACTCAGTCCACTTTCCTAGATGGTGAATATTTTTAACCAGAGCCCAGTGGCGCAGCCAGGATTTAGTTTTGGTGGGGGCTGAACTAAACAATTCTTGATGATACAACAAATACGAAAGTTGCAAAAAAAAGAACTCAGAAAAAATTGAAACAGTTAGAATCCCCCCCTAGCTGCGCCAGTGCCAGAGCCTGTGACTTTTTTGTTCTCCCAGGGGTCAATACTTGGACCCTTATTATTTCTTCTGTATATTTCGGATTTCCATAAATACGTTCAGGGTGGCCTGAATAGGGATGTTGACTCATGTTACGAATTCATATAAATTGAGGTTTTCCTCATAGAAGGAAATTTTTAAAACCCTAAAAAACCATTTTAGTGATCTTATTATTCTCGTTGAATTAAATAAAGCTGATTTAAATTATGTTATTTATTATCAACTATCACGTGACTGCGAACGCAATCAGAGGTAATCCGTATAGTGACGTCAAACTATCCGTATTGTCATTGCAAATTCGAATGTTCAGTGCTCAGATCAACAAAATACATTCATAGGCCGGGTTCCACAAAACTCGAATCACCTTGATTATTGAAATGTCATCATTTCTCTGCAATTTTCAGTTCATTTTTGACATAAACCATCGACTTACTTCAATATAAACGATTTGATTGCCAATCAAGCTATGTAAAACCCACGGTTCTGTGACTTGAACCATAGTAAATATATAATATATCATATCTATGATTCGAACTTACAAAGTTGAAAGCTGAAAGAGAACAGAATACCTAGTTCGTTACAAGAACGATAATCTACAATTTTCTTTATAATGGATATAGGATTCATCAAGGGTAATAGTAGTAACTTTTACCGAAGATAATTCCCTTATGGTCGCAAGTTTCTTTGCTGAAAACAATGATTTTTGTGCAGCGGAGCTTAAAAACGTGAAATTGTCTTTGTAAGTGGCAGACTTTTAACTCATATTTATTATTACAAATAAAAGAAGCACCTCATTCTGCATTTACAGACCGACCTATTCATTTTGAAGGCTTAGATTGAACTTTTCCACAGGGATCGGGCAAAATCAGTTCGCTTTGACAGAAGTCAAAGTATGTTCACTGTATTATGACGTAATCATCAGAACGTGACAAAATTGGGCATTTCAGCGGGAATTTTGAATTGTCTTTTCATTTACTCATTTTTGATGGCAACTACTATATTTTTAAGGAAAAAGTATTTTTTTCGTGTTTGTATAGGGTTTATCTATGAAATAAAATAAATTCCAAAAAGTAGTCAACATCCCTATTGGTGAACCCTGAACTACAACTTTTTAACCTCATGAGGTGAAGAAAAATGAATAGCACATTGCGGTAATAATCACTATGACGTTGACCGCATTGTTGTATCTTTTTTGTTTTCGAGTTATAATTTATAACCCGAAATGTACTGTTAATGCAATAAATTTGAAACGAAAACATTATACAGCTTTTATATTTTTCATATGGATATGACTTAATCTAATTTCTGCAGAGGGGTTTCCTACCTGATTCATTACATCGAAATTTGCTTCTTCTAAAGAAACAATAATTTATTTTTTCTGTGACGGGAAAAAATTTCCTTTTAAATCTCTTGACAGGTCACAAAGTATATCTTTTTACGAAATAACTTTTTTCCCTGTCAAAAAAATGAGTCACTATGTATCCGGGAAAAAAGTACTCACTTTTTTCCCGGGAAAAAAAGTAATTTTGTGAATAGTCATATTTCTTTCAGTGTTAAATGGTCGTTATTCCTGTTACAGAAAAAAATAGTGTATTAAACATGGGAAAAATATTAGATTTTAGCTCTCGGTTTTTTGTAACCCTCCGCTTCGCGTCGGGAGACAATATAACCTCGAGCTAAAATCTAATACTTTTTTCCCTTGTATAATAAATAACTAATTTTGTACAACAACTGTCAAAAAACTTGACGAAGTTAATTCACATTCACAGCTGTACAAAAAATGTTGTTTGTATTTCGTGCGTATAAAATTCGTGTTTTCATGGCACATTTGAGTGAATTTTTTGCCTCGACTTGCTGTCTTGGCTGAAATTGACACTCTTAGGTGTCATAAAAAAACACTCATTTTACTCACTTGATACAAAAATAACTCTTCACTTAAAAATAATCACCGTTTTTTCTCGTTTTGAAAATATATAAAAGTCATATATCGTTGAAGGTCAGTTGTGGCGTTTGTAGTTCATGTACGATTTCTATCGAGACTAAATCGTGACGAGTTTATAGCCAAATCCAATACAAATGTAAGGAGTCGAATGAACTTGGTATGAAGATTGATTCACTGTCTGCTGACAAAATATACGTAAACGAACATCTAACTGTGATGAACAGCAACTCTACAGGGATGCCCGCGAGACAGCCAAAGAGCGCAATTACAAATTTACTTGGTACAGAATGGCAACGTTCTCATGCGTAAAGACGACTCCAGTAAAATTATTCATATCAGTAAAACAAGCGACCTCAAAAATATAAAATAACTCGTATAAATCTAAGGCACTTATCATTTTAAACAGTGGTTCAGGATGGCTCTAAATATAACATATCAAAATGTCCGAGGACTTCGGACCAAGCTTACGGAATTTAGACTTAATTCCTTAGCTAATAACAGTGACATAGTGTTTATCACTGAATCCTGGTTGCACAGTGATATTTTAGATCATGAAGTGGTTGACCCCACTATATACAGTATATTTCGACGTGACCGTGAAACTTGTGCAACCGCAATCACAAGAAGACTGGTGGTGGTTTTTCATCGCGGTAAAAAATGTACTCAATGCATTTCTTGTTGAGGATTTCCTGAGTGACGCGGAGGATGTGTGGGTGAAGCTAATTATTAACAACATTCCTGTATACTTGTGCTGTGTTTACCTTCCACCTGGGGAAAAGTTAGCCATGGATACTTATTCAAACAAATTGGACTTAATTAAAGGTAAAATGGGTGATAACTTGGTGCTTATTTGTGGTGACTTCAACTGCTCGTCTATAAGCTGGGCCCCACGAGCTCAGACAGACCGGTATCCACTTGAAGCGAAGACGTAGAAAATCAATACCCAATTTGGTTGACACTTTATCCTTTTGTGAATTTAAACAATTTAACTATTTGCTTAACTATCAGAACAAAACCCTTGACCTAATTTTGTGTAACAAACATTGCATAAATTACCTAGATAAAAGTGATCACCCTCTGGTACCAGAGGATAATTACCATCCTTGTGTAGAACTTATATTAAAGGTACTCCAATATCAGTTGAAGAATAATACTAAACGCACTACGTTCAATTACAAAAAAGCTAATTACGATGTAATAAATCAGCACCTTTCATCTGTTCCGTGGTCGACTCTTCTGATAAATCATGATATCAATGAAGATGTAGAAATAATGTATAATATTATTAACAAAACATTGAAGATTTTGTCCCTAGGAAAACTATCAACGAAAAATTTCCAAATTTTTATTCCAAAAAAACGATTAAACTCGTTAAACTAAAAATCGTGTCCACAAAAAATGGAAAATCTATGGAAATACATGTGACCTCATCCGCTACAAATCTCTTCGTGCCCTATCAAAAACGTACATAGAAGGTGACTATTCCAGGTATATTACCTATCTGGAAGATCAAGCCTCACATGAGCCAAATTAATATTTAATATGACTTCAATGAAAAACAAAAGTAGAAGATCCAAGTTTCCTTCAGTTGTGACATGGGTGATCAGGTGGCCACTGGCGGGGTGGAGATGTGCAATTTGTTTGCGAGCTTCTTCCGGGGCGCGCTTTTGTGGAGGCGGCGACACATCCAATAGTGTCAAATGACTCTGACGGACGGCACTTTCCCTACTTAAGTTCAATAGTATTAACAGCTGAGGATATAAAAATCCATACGATCTCTCGACCGACGTAAGGGACCCGGTCCTGATGGTATCCCCTCTCAATTCGTACAGGGTTGCCCCTCCCTCAGTATACCTCTTGAAATAATTTTTAATAAATCTTTAGAATCTGGCAACTTCCCTAATATATGGAAGCGGGCAATTGTAACACCAATTCATAAAGGTGGGGACAAGACTCGCGTTGAGAATTACCGACCTATAAGCAAATTGTGTATAATTGCGAAACTGTTCGAATCAATCGTATATAAATATATTATCTCTCTTGTGAAAACTCTATCATGCCCGAACAGCACGGCTTTTTGAAGGGGAGGTCTATAGAGACCAACTTAGTAAATTTCCTCGAATATATCTATAAAAATCTGGACGATAGAATCCAAGTCGACGTAGTTTATACCGATTTCACGAAATGTTTCGACAAAATAAACCATGATATATTATTGAGGAGATTGGCTGCTGTTGGAATCGGTGGTTCGCTGTTGAGTTGGGCGAGATCATACCTACTCGGAAGAAGTCAGTACGTATCTATTGATGGAGAGTACGTGTCAGAGGATATTGATTGCACGTCTGGCGTTCCTCAGGGTTCGCATCTGGGTCCGCTCTTCTTTTTAATATACGTTAACAGTATGCATGCCGTCTTCAGATGTTGTCGTTTTCTCATGTATGCAGATGATTTGAAAATATTTTTCCTCATCAGAAACTTAGCGGACTGCCTAACAATCCAGAGAGAACTTGACTCCTTCACAGAATTTTGCAAACTGAATGATCTCTTTCTGAATATTAATAAATGCCACGTCATGTCTTTTACAAGAAGTCAATCACCCATCTCCTATAATTACAAAATTGGCGAAACATTGCTGACCCGAGTTACCAAAATCAAAGACTTAGGGGTTATATTCGACTCTAAACTTTCATTCAGCTACCACATTGAAAACATCGTCAGATCTGCTAGCAGAATGCTTGGATACATTTTCAGGCAATGCAAATCCTTTAAAAAAGCTCCACCTCTAATCCGTATTTATTACGCATACGTTTTCAGCCGCTTAAACTTTGCATCAGTAATCTGGAACCCACAGTACCAAATCTATATTTCACGCCTAGAAAGAGTGCAGAATAGATTTCTTAAACGCATTGCCTTCAGAGAGAACCTGTCACTACAGCATCCGAGAGTAGATCGTTACCCCATTTTAAGAAAAAATTTTGAAATATTATCTCTCGAAGACAGACGTAAAATGAATGACGTCATTTTCTTATCAAAAATTTTGGGTGGCCATCTGCAGGCTTCAGATATTCTTGAAATGATAAAAATCAACATCCCGTCATTCAATCTAAGGCAACACGAGCTATTCCATATTGAATTTAAGCGTAATAATTACTCGAAAAACAGCCCAATCGTTAGAATGCTACGCTCCGCTAATGAGGCACAACACTTGGTTGACATATTTCATCTAACACCACACAAAAATTAATTTACATTAAAAATTCATATATTGGTGCCTATTGAATTTCTGTTGCCTGCATTTTTTGTTTTATTTTGTTATTTTGTCTCTGTAAATTTTTTCCTTGCTCTATTCTTCTTTTTTGGATTTTTTGGTTTATTTTTCGATTGTTAACAATTCTTCAAGAAAGCTGTACACTGCTCAATTAATTTGTAATTTTGTGAAGCATTTTAAATTGTAAGGACTATCTTTGAGTGTAAAATTTTTGTTCATGTTCTCTATTGTGGATACTGTTTCTGGGTACCACACCTGTTTGTATCCCTAATTCTCTAAATAAATAATAAATAAATAAATGTCTCAGAGCCGCCAAAGTCCGTGGGAGATAGGGTAAATTTTCGGGCGTTTCAAACATGCTCTATGGGCAAAAGTTCGGGGTATCTGGGCGCCATGGTAAAGATTCACATGGGTCGCTTCAAAAAAGTTGAATACTAACTCTCACAACATGAGGTCGAGCATTATCTTGCTTAAACATTGGATTCTCGAGCTAGTTAACATGAGGGAGAATATACAGGGTTTTCATCATAAACTGGACAACATATATTTTCGTGTAGAGGACATCGGGAGAATCATTTTTGCCTTATACAATATATCCCGTTTTCGAAGCATAAGCGAGATACAGGGTGTCAAACGTCATTTTTGAGCAAGATTCTTATGAGTGTGGTCAGTTATGTATAACACTATTATTATTATTATTATTATTATTATTATTATTATTACACTTGGTGTAACGGTTTTTGGTCAAATATCAGTATTTTTGGGTCTTCTATCCAGAAAAGTTGACGAACTCCGAAAAAAAATTTACAAAATGGCGGAAAACCTGCAATGTTCCAAACTTTTTTTTGCGGTTGTCAATTGACTTTTGTTTTCTGAATGAACACAATTTTCTAAGACTTTCTGTGAAAAAATTTTTTCAAAAATCGAACACAATTTTTTTTTTACATGTCTACAGCGATGAAAAAATTTCACTCGAAATGGATGAAATTTTGTACAATTGTACTTCTTGAATTATCAATCACGAATATGAAAACAGAATCGTAAATATTGAACGGTTTCGTTACTACAGTCATTCAAATGTTTCGTTCGGACCTCTGAAATATTGAAAATAAAATTGTTTTCGGTTCTAGAATCAAAATGATTAAATTATTGGCATGTCTAAACATTTTAGATGAATTTAAACGAAAAAAATCAGTGAAACTTAGTTGGGACTCGAAACGACGTAGGTATTAAATAGGGAAATGGCACTGTTCTAAGGTTATTAATATTCGTTGAGAGGCAACGGTAGTCTGTAGTTCATAGAGTTTGACTACTGGCTAAATTATATTCACTGAAATTAAAATACCAGTCCAACTCTATGAATACGAACTACTGTTGCCTGGCAACGAATATTAATATCCTTAGAACAGTGCCATTTCCCTATTTAATACCTACGTCGTTTCGAGTCCCACTAAGTTTCACTGATTTTTTTTTTCGTTTAAATTCATCTAAAATGTTTAGACATGCCAACAATTTAATCATTTTGACTCTAGAACCCAAGACAATTTTATTTCAATATTTCAGAGGTCCGAACGAAACATTTGAATGACTGTAGTAACGAAACCGTTCGATATTTTACGATTCTGTTCTCATATTCGTGATTGATAATTCAAGAAGTACAATTGTACAAAATTTCATCCATTTCGAGTGAAATTTTTCATCACTGTAGACATGTAAAAAAAATTTGTGTTCGATTTTTGAAAATTTGTTCATTCAGAAAACAAAAGTCAATTTGACAACCGCAAAAAAAATTTGGAACATTGCAGGTTTTCCGCCATTTCGTAAATTTTTTTCGGAGTTCGTCAACTTTTATGGATAGAGGACCCAAAAATACTGAGATTTGACCAAAACCGTTTACACCAAGTGTTATACATAACTGACCACACTCATAAGAATCTTGCTCAAAAATGACGTTTGACACCCTGTATCTCGCTTATGCTTCGAAAACGGGATATATTGTATAAGGCAAAAATGATTCTCCCGATGTCCTCTACACGAAAATATATGTTTGTCCAGTTTATGATGAAACACCCTGTATATGGCTCCACTAATTCTGGAAAGTGACGCTGCGCTATAATGTTACCCCAAATAAGACTAAAGTTTACCTATACCTGTATATGCAATAGCACCCCATCTACTATAACTCCTACTGCCCAGTGTACATGACGCTCAATATCAAATAGTGTCTACGTATTTCTCCCCGACATCGCCTAACCCTTTTTCGGTCTTGTGAACACAAGAAAAATCGAGATTCATCAGAAAAGACGACGTGAAGCCATTCCCCATTCCAATGTTGACGTTCTCTGCACCACTGTAATCCTTGCCGGCGATGCTCAACCGTCAGAGGTAACACAAGATAGGGTCGATAATGCTGCAGTCCAAAAGTCCTTATCCGGCGTTAAATCGTTTGAATCAGTTAAAGATCAAGTGGTGCAAAATCTGTCTCTAATGGCCATAAGTCTTAGGTCTTAGACGTCGATCTTGATCTTCATTTGTGCCCTTCGACGTCCGGTGCCTACTCTTCTTCTATCAAACCATGCTTGACAGCAACTCATAACAAAAAGTACAGTAAGCAAAGTTAATTGTACTATATGAAGTCATTCACAAACCATGAATCATCAATTCAATATGAAATTGAGATGGTTGCTCATCTTTTTTATTCGTCGAAACCATATTTTCGTCCCGATCCTACTGACAGAAAGAGTTGGTTCCTCTTTCAGATATGGAATAACCATGAAAAGACTGAAAATGAGTCATCTGTTTTTTTTGGCCGCCGAATTCTGGAGATACTCAGTATTGATATTGAATTATCAACTCGGCAAAACAGTCTTACGATTTCTCTAATCAAATGATAGAATCACCAAGCCTATCGCTGCATGCTGATCTAGTTATATGTTATACCCCTATTAACCATTCCTTCTTCATGCCTTTTTGTCGGCCTCATGTCTATGGTCGGCCTGACCGATTCCGCCTGAAATTTCAACGAAATGCCTGGAATATTTTGATGCCTATTTCAGACTTGCAGATAAATAGACCGGTTCTATCTTTCACCCCTGAAAGTGGGAATTTCGAGCCTTTTCGTAGAAATGTCGAGTCGGGTCCAATAAAACAAAATTTTTCTGTCTAATTGACATCTTGGCGTAACCTAATATATTTTTTTTCTCCAACCATAAAAAATGTTGACATTTTTGTACTATTTTCAGGTGCAAAAGTCATACATTTCCTTACCGTACAAAAATTCACTCGTTACTTAGCAACACTTTTAATCCTAGGATTAAAAACGCTACTCCTCCGGATTAAAAGTAATGGCATTTGACGTCTACTTGACAATCACTGTCATGATTCTGTGTTCAAATTCATAACCAAATTATGAACGATTTTTCACTAAAACCAATTTTATTGTAATTTTGACTTGGTTGGAGAAAAAATAGTATACCTATATTATTCGGACTAAAAGTGCCTATTTTAACTCGCAATTTTGCATTCGCTCGGCTACGCCTCGCAACTGCAAATATTGCTCGTAAAAAAAAGATGCACTTTTAATCCTTATAATAATATACTATTCTGTGACGGGAAAAAATGTGACATTTTATATCTCTTGACAGGTCACAAAATATGACTTTATACGAAATTAACTTTTTCCCTGTCAAAAAAATTGTTTCTCTATGTAGCCGGGAAAAGTACTCACTTTTTTCCCGGGGAGAAAGTAATTTCGTAAAAGGTCATGTTTCTGCACCATTAAATGGTCATTTTTCCTGTCACAGAAAAAAATAGTGTATTATACACGGGAAAATATTAGATTTTAGCTCTCGGTTTTTTGTCTCCCTCCGCTTCGCGTCGGGAAACAATATAACCTCGAGCTAAAATATTATACTTTTTTCCCTTGTATAATAAATAACTATTTTTTTTTGAATGCTCAATAATAAATATGTTCATTACTCTTTATCTCTATTCAAATATGTTAATGGGCGGATAATAATTTAGACTCATGGCTTTTATTGCCTGATTTTTTAGTCTATCCAAGGCTTCACTTTCTCATATAAAACCGTTTTTCGATATTTTTCAAAATACAGAATACAATAATTGTTATAAGTGATTTTTTCGAATTCAATCTTTTTTTTATATGAATATAGATACCATGGTATTCGAATATATTCAAACAAAACACAAGCTTAAGGTTTCTTCGATGTTTGCAATTTTGGAATTACTTCCTGAAACCCCTTGAAACAACCCTTGAAAAGGCATGGTGTAATAGTGCGATACAATATAGAGATATAGACATGAAAAAAGGCATGGTATATTGAGGGTATTAGTATCTTGATAGAAACTCAGGGAGAATATTTGCCTAATTCGGATGACATTATTGTGGTGAAATGATCTTTTCAGCTTTTTCTTTCGATTTGAAACCGAAAGTGTAACCAACAAGCTAAGTTTATATATCAAGTCATTCACCAACCATGAATCATCAATTCCAATATGAAATTGCTCCATAAAACCACGCAATAATCTATTTATCTCAAACGTTCTGTTGCCGCAACGCACCAACTCCAGAGAAATTCGGTGCCCACGGTGTCCGAAAGCGTCTCTTATCACCCTCATTAAAGCTTTCGGAGACAAGCGTATAGTCGTGATTCAATGACCACATTAAAAAATGGCCATACCATTTTTATTTCGATCATAGTGGCAGGATGAGGTCATTCTGCTTTCGGATATGAAATAGCCATGATAAAAGGTCAGATGAATACGTTCATGATGATTCAAGGGTATATGTACTGTTTTTTCATTGAAAACCATAGTTACTCATTTGATAGAGACTCGGGTAGAATATTTTCCTAATTCGGATGACACTATTGTGGTGAAACTTTTAGTCGTCAAAGCAATTCTTATGACCTTTCGAGCTTTTTCTTTCGAATCGAAACCGAAAGTAGATCCAACAAGCAAAGTTTATATATCAAGTCATTCCCAAACTATGAATCATCCATTCCAATATGAAATTACTCCATAAAACGACCCAATAATCTATTTATCTCCCTCGTTCTGTTGCCGAAACCAATCTCCAGAGAAATTCGGTGCCCACGTTGTCCAAAAGCGGCTCTTATCACCCTCATTAAAGCCTTTGGAGACTAGCGTATCGTCGTAATTTAATAACCCCAACCCTTCCACTGACCATCCCAAATATACGAACAGCCAAGCAAACACAGGACCCTAAACGAACAAAAAACCTAGACACTTTTGTGAAAATCGGCGCGATAGCGTCCGCGCATGCGCGCGTATCGTCACCTACGGACGTCTATCGAACTGCCAGAGCCTAGGGACGCAGTGTTACGCGAAAAGACGCCTCGTCGCGAGCGTCCTGAGCGTCGCAGACCGTATTTTGGTGGGCGTACCTACGAAGTTCTGTGCACAATGTGGTGGCAACATACCATCCTCTATGGTCTTTGTCTAGCAACTAGGTTTATGAGGTTGTAGACACAGCCGTTTGATCGTGCCAAAATTTTATTAGATACACGTTTCGCTAGGAACTTTTGTACGTTTCGGTTAGCTTTTGAGAATTCTGGCTTTTTATGGACATTTAGTTGAAGGTAGGTTAACCTTATAGGCTGACCTTCAAAGAATTGAATCATCCATCATTGTCGTGCGATAATGTTTTTGTCAGACAGAGATAGAAAAGATTATACAACACTCGATTCGAGAGCTTAAGTATTCAACTTTTCAACGTGAAAACGGAATATGCAGAAAGTGGTGATGATGCAATGATTAGTTGAACTTGAAATGAAAATACTGAATCAATCAATGTTAGTATCGAATTTTTGATGACGATGCAAAATCGAAAATTTTTTGTTGATGGAGCAATTTCTTGAAAATAATAACAAGAATTCAATCCTATTTGTTTATTAGCAATGACAATCTGATTTATGTGATAGAATATCAAGGGTTGTTTTAGTCATCAATCATCATTGTCAAATAGAAGCATTTTTGTGGAGTGAAAAAAAGACTTTCGTTTCAACATACTCACTGATGTACAAACCCACTAAAATGGATGATAATCCATTGACATTATTTGAAAAAATGGCAATGATAAGTATACAGAAATCAATTCCGAAGGGGATGAAAAAAAACAAACGATTCTCATGATTCGAAGAATGCAAACTTAGATATATTACGTATTAAATTATACAGTACCAATAAACTTCTGAAAACGGGGCAGAACTTTTGCTTGACCTAGTACCTCTGATGTTTTTAGACCAATTAGAGCTGCGCTGTGACATTTTTATATTTTGATGGTAACGTTACTAAAAATTAGACATGGCGGTTAAAAAAATTTAATAACAATATTTATACTGACTGCACAATATCGAAAATTCTGAGATGATTACCTACTTCATGTAGTTGAGCGATTTCCACATTGTTCATCAAATTCATAAAGTGAAAAAAACTCGTATGTATATAGATTGTGAACTCCTGAGTGATGTTGATCCTTAACATTCCCTAAAGTATTTGAGGAAATTATTCAGGTTAAATTTCAATGGTAACATTCGTTACTAGTCGAGGTTATCATTTTTCGTATCGGCACATGTTCCTAATTTAATTTTTGCACAAATAAAATCAAGAAGGTTTTCACTGCCATGTTAAAAATTTTCTTTCAAGATACACCAACAAAAGTCAGCCAAGTCTCTTCACATAAAAGAAAATCTTGAGGATATTCCAGAAACAAATGGTTGAATATGGTGAATATTTTTGTTTCTTTTTTTGATTTGGATCGGTTATTCCATCTGTTATGAGAGACGCACGTTTGAAGAGACTGGGTGATAACTTTTTCGATAATTGAAAGGTACTACAAAACATGATCGAAAAACAACTTTGTTATTACGTTTTAATTGTGAGTAAGGCTGAAAATACTAGGTATGTCACAGTGGCTAATGAAAATCAAGTTTTAGGATCTGAGCCTAAAGATACAAAAAATATCAGTTGGGTCGACTGAAAACTTTGGAGTCATAGCCATCTGAAAGATGGGATGATATCGTTACAGTTAATATTTGTCATTGATATGAAACAAACAGTCACCTGATGTTGGCTAAAATAAAATAATATACAAGTTCATTGCGGCAAACATTATATTATAGTCACTTTCTCAGTGCAGCAGTTTCACCAGGTATATGATTCAGATGGACAAATTGAAATTCCGATCAGTAATTACTTTACAATCTCTTCGGAAATTTTGACAAGGAGTTGCAAAATGGTGGATGCGTCCATACAATTTCGATTTCAAATTGAAATATTTTGGGTTAGAAGTGAGCAATATGAGAGACACATATTTTTATGTAGTACTTCTTGAGTATAATATACTATTTTGATTCCACTCGGTATGTAGGTACTCAGATAAACAATACAAGTGACTTAAGCAATGTTGGATGATTGTGTTGTCATTGACATAAGAATGAACCAATTAGGTACTGACTTTTTGGACGTTCTCAGATAATCAATCCCTTTTTATACCTGAATGTGGCTTTCAGTACTGTGTGTCTAAATTGCATTAGTCTACTTTTAAAGGGGACAGACTTCGAAAGGTGATTATACAAGTGATTTGCAACAAGATATGTCATATAACACATGGTGGAAATGTTGACGGTTATTCTTCAATTTAACATTTTTTGATTTCACGAAAAATTAAAATTTTTCTCTAAAAGATCATTATTCAGTTTTCCTTGTAGTCTCATCAAATTCGATCACATATTCGAAAAGGCCAATAAATTTGCTACAAGATGAGAGAGTCTGTGTGCAGAAATCACTCGTATTGCAGGCGTGGTAAAGAGAAGAATATCACGATTCTGAAGTTAGCAAAATCAGTCCCATTTTTCCAATGGTTTTTTCGATGAATATTGATAATTATGCACACGTTTTCCCCTCAGTGAAAAATACCTCATTTAGTCTACTTTCGAATAACATATCAATTTTTGTGCTAGCTGCACATTATCCGCTATAATATCATGGCTAACATTCCGAACCTAAATTTGCTCTATTTTGAAGCTCTTCGTGATTGAATCTTGGTGTAATTTTATGGAAATCATCAATTCATCTGTTATTTGAGACCAGACTTACATTTTGTAGTGGGTTCCAGAATAATTCAGGAGAGTGGGGGCCATCGGATATTTGAGGACTGATGTGATCACTTTCACGAAACCAGGTGTGACAAATTCATGAAACAATCATGTATGACAGAGAAAAAACCATCATGCGACTATAGCTCTAATTTCCAACATGATTCAACATGAGGTTGGCAGTCATGAGAGAAGAACTCTTCGGACCAGTTATACTTACGATATACGATCACTTTGATGCTGAAGAATTCATCAGATTAATCCAGAGCAACTTGACAGACATATTCGATGAAATGCACCTGTCTCACAGGGAAAATGTAGTGTTTGAAATGAATGGCTGCCCAGCACATAGTAGTCGGAATGGCAAGATATATTCAATGAAAATGTTGCGATATCTCACGCCTTTGGATTTTTAGGTCTTGAATACTTTGAAAGAGAAACTATATTTAAATCGCTTTCAGACTTGAAAGGATCTCATCAACAGAATAAAATTGTGTTGTGCAGAAATGCGTCAGAAACTCCATGAACTTTGTAGAGTTGTAGATTCAGTACGAAAGCGATGTGTCAAATGTATTGAAGAAGGAAGTCCATTTTTTCGTTATTATTTCGATTCAAGATGAATTGATATTTTTCATAAATCTACATTGGAATTTGATCACGAGCAGCTACGAAATAGAGCAAATTTAGGTTCGGAATTTTCAGACTATTTCGTTTTTATCAGGTTAGCCATGCTATTATAGCGGAGAATGAACAGCTAGCACAAAAGTTGAATTGTCATTCGAAAAGAAATTTTTACTGAGGAGAAAGCGTGTTCATAATTATTAATATTTCATCATCAAAAACCATTGGAAAAATAGGTCCGATTTTGTTAACTTCAGAATCGTGATATTCGTCCTGGTCTTGACTATGATATTGAAGATGTGTAAAAATTTCAATGAAATCCTCATTTGATTGTGAACATAGTTTCAACCAACCTTATGTCAGTTTTTCAAAAATGAAATATATTTATGTATATTCCGAAAAAAAATTGTTTTATATGAATCAGTTTAAGTTGAAAAAATAAGAGATGGAAACAAAATGGCTGAGAAATTTTATACAGTTTCGAACATTTTTGTGATAGTTTCGAAACGAATGACAAAAAACTTCCCAGAATAAAGGTATGAGAGAATACACATAAAATATGTAAAAATATGATGAGCAATAAGCAAACCCATACCCAATATTAATAAACCTTCAGGGTCAGCAAGAAAGCGCCCTCATACTACTGAATTAAAATTTCACCGAACGACAGAAATCACGTATACACCTTCCGGCATTTTACTCCATCCAATTTTCGGTTCGATATAGTCGCTGACATCACAACTTCCCTCTTTTTGTCCCATCATACTCATAGCAATCATTTTCCATAGCAACGTTTTATGATTTGCAGGAAAATTGCACAGTAAAGCATATGTTATAATATGAATGTAATAACAGAAAGGAAGGTGGTCTCCATCCAACAGGGGGCCATTTAAATAAGCAGAAAAACCTTTTTCCTTTTCGTGAAATTCGAATTCAACTGATAAAACGACAAAATCACGTATATTACAATATACCTGCAACCATTACCGATTAATAGAGTCGCTGACATCACAATTTTCATTTTGTGCGCTCGTTCTACGAATGCTATATATGTTTGCCCAAATGTCTGTAAGTTTCTAATTTTGAGCCGAAAGTGGTCTCAAACGATAGGGTTCGACTCCCTGATGATGAATTCGTGGCCAAATTCAATTCTGTTCGTGCCTCAGTTGAGTTCGTTAACCAGCCAAATCGTACAGAGTGTTCCAAAAAATGTGGCAATTCAAAACTTTTGTTCCTCAATATCTCAGACAAAACAAAACCAAACGAAATGAAATAGTGTAGCCACATGCAAGTAGCTCATAATCAGTCTCATGCAAATTTCGTGGTCGTAGTGTACACAAAACCATAGAAAATTCAGTTGAAATATTGAAAAGAAAAAACTTTATATTTCCATAAAAAATATTCGATTTGAGAAAAATTCATTTTGCGAATGAAGGTTGATATACTGAATGTTCATGCAAAATTTTGTGGCCATGGTGTTAACAGAAGCATAAAAAATTCAATTGGAATGTTGAAAGAAAGAATCTTTATGTTTCCATAACAGGAAATCAGATTAGAGTGAAGTTCCTTGTGTGAATGAAGACTGATATTCTGCTACGTTTTCGAGCTTTGTATTGTGTTTTTAATGTCTCTTGTTTCATTACTCAAAAACTTGGTCTTAGCGATCTTCATTTCTGAACCCACTTTTTCGAAAGTATCGGCTAGTTTTCTCAACATTTCGGCTACTTCTTTGACATTGCTTCCAATCAGAACAATATAATCGGAGATGGTTCAGGTAAGATACATCGATAGTAATATCCTTTGTTTTCAACTGTGACGATTTGAAGTTATTCTCTAGCGCCAGCGTGAATCATTTTGGAGAAATGAAGGGTTTACCAATGAGAGGTGTTGTTTCAATATTCAAAGAAAAATACCATTTTTCAATATAACTGATCGTATGTTTATTTCATTATAAAGAAGAATCTATGCCGTTAATAGTGGAAAATAACATCAGGCAAATGACCACCAAGACTACGCTTACAGGACCATACCCTTTTAATGAAATTTTCCATAACCAAATCGCAAAGTGGCTGCCCTATGTCCTCGATAGTCTCACGAATTCCATCTTTGAGGTCTTGAATCGACGCTGGGCTATTGGCGTAGACCTTCTGTTTCACGTGGCCCCAAAGAAGAAGTCGCAAGGTGTTAAATCACAAGATCTCAGTGGACAATTGTGATAACCTCTTCGAGAGATAACACGGTCCAGAAACTTTTCCCGCAAAAGGCTTGAGTTCTTGTGTTAACTGAACTTTATGAGCCTTAAACCCAGATCTTTATGCAAAATACGGTGAAATGAAGTTTGCGGAATGCCGAATTCCAAGAACGACGAGGAATGGACAAACCTGGGTTTTCTTCAACACTTTCGGCTACAGCAGCTATATTCTCGGTAGTTCTTAAGCGACGTGCACGGGTTTTATTCTTCACATCACTAACTTGTCCCAACAGCTCGAATTTTTTTCCTAGTTTCTTTATTGCGGTCCGACAAGGTGCTTCACGACGACTCTGCCAAATTTTCATCATTTTTATAGTGAATTTTGAAAATTTTAATGCATTCTTGAAGCGTGTTTCCTTCCATTTTTATTAATGGCGTAGTTTCTACTTGTCAACTGTCAAAAAATTACAGCGTCAAACGTAACATCTACAGAAATAGCTGGCTATTCAAAATAACACTTCCTATTGGAAAACCCTTTAGTAGGCGATTTACAGTTGTTCAGTATTCATGTTATGTTTTCCCCACAAACCATATAAAAGCATGCATGCACTGAGAGAAAAAAATGAGCCTAAAAGGCTAGGTAAAAGCAGCAGCATTGTAAATTCATTATCACGATATTATTATACCGTATGCGTGCAAATTCCACCGTAAACCACGTTGGAAAAAGCCGCACGCATGAGCTCTCAGCCAATATCCCCAGAGCGTTCTCCATCGGCGTATGACGACGCATACTACGTCATTTAATTTTACATGATTTTCCAATATTTCCTCCCCGTATGAGCCTGATCCTAAAGCGTAAATCCCATGGAGTCACGCTTCGACCACCCTTCCTAGAAAACATGCATATCTGCGAATTCAGGGTTTTATTTATAGGTTTTCCAATTACGTTTTCGATTTTCATATACGTTTTGACAAAAAGGAGGAAGTTGTAACGTCAGCGATTATATCGAACTATAAATTGGTCTGTAAAGGGTGCAGGTAGGAGCAGTAAGAGGTAAGATCCGTGATTTTGTCGTTTTAGTGGAATGTTGAATTCAGGAAATGTAGAATGCTTTCTCTGCTAACTTTAATGGTCTTTTGTTGGATGAAGACCTATTCTCTTTTCGGTTATTACATTACATTTTACTGAGTTTTCATCCAAAATTTTGAGGCCTTAGTGCCAACAGAACCATAGAATATTCAATTGGAATACTGAAAAAAAGAATCTCTATATTTCTATAACAGAATAACCGATTCGAATGAAATTTATTGTTTGGATCAAAACTGATATACATGCAAAATTTCGAGAGTATCGCATCAGCAAAACCATAGAATTTAATTCTTGTAATTATTTATTTTTTACATATTTCATTTTTTGAATAATTTCCAGAATATGATTCCGATTGTGCTGAGATTCTGCATTGATATATTTGGTATCAATCTTAAGTCCCATATAGATTTCAAGTAAATAGTCCTATTGTTCCACCAAAGAACGAGTGCTGAAAAGTTCCAGGTCAGGGCTTTTTAAATTTTTTTTTCAATATTTCAATATTGAATGTTATTGATATTATTGACTCGAAATTTGGTATACGTTGAACACATTCACCATGATCTGTGAAAATTGAGAGAAGATCAAAAAATTCGAGTCTGGGAGTAGAATTTAGTGGTTTCCATCCGTTCAAATAAAAAATTGTTTCGTAAACCTTAGTTAGCGAAAAATTTTATATCTTGCTCGATTTTGATATATTTAACCGTTTTCAAGAAATACACACTCAAACAGTAGAAAAGATGAATAACAGGATTACGTAACAAATTTTTTCAATGAAGTGAATGTACACTCCAAATTATACGTTGCTGGCTCGAAATTTTCAATTTACTCCTAAGCTTTTACTCATTACTGAAATCTATTGCATTGAAATTATGAATCTCAAAAAGAAAATAAATCAGTATCGTTTTCCTGCAGCTATTAAGAAAGTTCAAGAATGTTAAAACTCTTCAATGATTTCGAATTTTTACAACCAGTTTTCTGATTATTATAACAGTATAAAGACAAGGACAAAAGTATAATCGAAGATCCAAACAAATTGAGCGTAGAATCAACACGGCCGGAGAAGCGAATCCAAAAGTAAAATATTTTCCTTCCCCAGATTTCCCTATCTTCCTGAATTCCATCCATTAAAACCACCCTCAGGCACTAATTTCCGCGTTCTCAAATCAAACTCGAAACCCTCCACAATCGTTGAAACGTCAGCAGAACTTATCCTTCGGCAAATACATCTTCCAGGTGTGCTCAAGCCCTGCCCTCCGGTCTATAAAATGACAGAATCCTGAGGTCGGAAAGGTCAGACGCGAAAATGCCGAAGGAAAAACAACCCCAGATGAGACGAATGTGTTTGTTATTCATGGCAGATTTTCGGTCTTATGAGATATGGTCTCTCTTGTTTACCATGCGGGATGAATTTTGTACGAAAATGTCTGTAGAATGTTGTAGGCTGATTCATTTGGTTTTCTGTGGTTCATCTCAGATAATTTGCACGTATGCGGTGAGATTTGTGTTAATACCAGTTGCGGTTAGTTATAATTTTGTTCGTCTAAGCTATGATTCAAAAATAAGACGTAATTCACATATGAATAATTGTAAGTCTCAGAGGTCACTAATGAACATAGAGGCAAAAGTGAGAAAAAGAACTCTACGTTTAATTTTTCCACATCTGCTTATAAACTTTAACTTAACCTAACCTAAATTGACCTAACCAAACTTTAGTGCCCGATTGCACCGTTCGTCTAAGCAACGTTTAAGCCCTGAAATGACGTTTCATCAATGGAATAAACGTCACTTAGGGCTTAAACGTTGCTTAGACGAACGGTGCAATTGGGCATAAGTGTTCAAGGTACTTGCGTCAGCTTTCGAGATTCGGTTTCATTTTGTCTAACAGTAATATTGAAGTTCATTTACTTGCGAAAAAGAGATCTTTTAGGTGCTCATACCGTGTCCTCCGGTCGATGAAATGGCAGAATACTGAGGTGGAAAAGTTAGACGGGGAAATGAAACCGCGAAAATGCTTTAGGAGAAACAACCCCAGCTGCTGAAACGAATGTCTTTGTTAATCAGGACAGATTTTCGGTCTTACGAGATATGGTCTCTCTTGTTTGCCCTGCGGGATGAATTTTGTATAGGACAATTTTTACGTTAACTTTACCTGAGAGGTATTTAACCTTGAGATTCTAATACTAATTTCTCAGGGAAGGCTTGATTACCACAGCGACAAAATTCCTAGTCAAGTTTTCAACAATATACAGGGTGGGGCAGAAAAAAACCTATCCGATTTCAAATCCCTTTTTCTCAGAAGAGAGAGCAGGTAGAGTAGTGGGGTAAAAACCGTTAGAAAGCTGGTTTTATGCCATTTGTCAGTAGTCAACATGCCTTGGTCTGGTGAACATCGTGCTTTTGTTATTGAGCGGTTTATCGAATGCGGCGGTTCGATAATTGCTACACAACGTGCTTTTCGAATTCATTTCGGACTCGGGCGTCATGATCCTGTTCCACATCACGCTACGATTAAAGTGTGGGTGTAAAATTTTAGACAGACGAGTTCAGCATTGAAAAAGAAGTCGCCTGGACGTCCCAGGACAGCAACAGGACCTGAAAACGTGTCCAATGTGAGAGCCGCGATTGAACGTTCCCCGCGTCGTTCGGGTTTGCGTGAACTTATCCACACTTTTCCAGCCACGGTTTTTGACGTGTATACTGTCGATGTTGGGATAGAGGACAATCGTGCGTCATTTAGCGACAGTGTTGCCAGATGTATCTCATGTATGATAATGAGATTAACTTACACATGGAAAAACACGAACGAGTGATTTGTTTTTTAATATCTAATTACCAATATCTAGAACTTTTTTAGTCTCCGTCGAAATATAAGGGAAAACTTAAAAACTGACCAGCCACGGTTTTAGCGATAACTGTGCAGGGGGTCATCCGGGGGCGGTGCGTTCAACAAAAATTTTTTTGCATAGTATTTTTGACACAGATATCAAATCTATTGAGACATTTTTTTGGGCGTCCGTCTAAGTACGAGAAAAAAATAAAAAAACTGACCAGCCACGGTTTTAGCGATTACTGTGTGGGGGGTATCGGGGGCGGTGCATTCTCAACAAAAATTTTTTTGAATAGTATTTCGAACACAGATATCAAATCTAGTGAGACATTTTTTTGGGCGTCCGTCGAAGTACGAGAAAAAAATTAAAAACTGACCAGCCACGGTTATAGCGATTACTGTGTGGGGGGTATCCGGGGGCGGTGCATTCTCAACAAAAATTTTTTGAATAGTATTTTGAACACAGATATCAAATCTAGTGAGACATTTTTTTGGGCGTCCGTCGAAGTAAGAGAAAAAAATTAAAAACTGACCATCCACGGTTTTAGCGATTACTGTGTGGGGGGTTATCCGGGGGCGGTGCATTCTCAACAAAAAGTTTTTTTTTTTTAATAGATTTCGAATACAGATATCAAATCTAGTGAGACATTTTTTTGGGCGTCCGTCGAAGTACGAGAAAAAAATTAAAAACTGACCAGCCACGGTTTTAGCGATAACTCTGCGGGGGGTTATCCGGGGGCGGTGCATTCTCAACAAAAATTTTTTTGAATAGTTTTTCGAACACAGATATTAAATCTAGTGAGACATTTTTTTGGGCGTCCGTCGAAGTACGAGAAAAAAATTAAAAACTGACCAGCCACGGTTTAAGCGATAACTCTGCGGGGGCTTATCCGGGGGCGGTGCATTCTGAACGAAAATTTTTTTGAATAGTATTTCGAACACAGATATCAAATCTAGTGAGACATTTTTTTGGGCGTCCGTCGAAGTACGAGAAAAAAATTAAAAACTGACCAGCCACGGTTATAGCGATTACTGTGGGGGGGTTATCCGGGGGCGGTGCATTCTCAACAAAAATTTTTTGAATAGTATTTCGAACACAGTTATCAAATCTAGTGAGACATTTTTTTTGGCGTCCGTCGAAGTACGAGAAAAAAAAATTAAAAACTGACCAGCCACGGTTTTAGCGATTACTGTGGGGGGGTTATCCGGGGGCGGTGCATTCTCAAAAAAATTTTTTGAATAGTATTTCGAATACAGATATCAAATCTAGTGAGACATTTTTTTGGGCGTCCGTCGAAGTAGGAGAAAAAATAAAAAAACTGACCAGCCACGGTTTTAGCGATAACTCTGCGGGGGGTTATCCGGGGGCGGTGCATTCTCAACAAAAATTTTTTTGAATAGTATTTTTGACACAGATATCAAATCTAATGACAGATTTTTTTGGGCGTCCGTCGAAGTACGAGAAAAAAATTAAAAACTGACCAGCCACGGTTTTAGCGATTACTGTGTGGGGGGTTATCCGGGAGCGGTGCATTCTCAACAAAAATTTGTTTGAATAGTATTTTTGACACAGATATCAAATCTAATGACAGATTTTTTGGGCGTCCGTCGAAGTACGAGAAAAAAATTAAAAACTGACCAGCCACGGTTTTAGCGATTACTGTGTGGGGGGTTATCCGGGGGCGGTGCATTCTCAACAAAAATTTTTTGAATAGAATTTCGAATACAGATATCAAATCTAGTGAGACATTTTTTTGGGCGTCCGTCGAAGTACGAGAGAAAAAAAATAAAAACTGACCAGCCACGGTTTTAGCGATAACTCTGCGGGGGGTTATCCGGGGGCGGTGCATTGTCAACAAAAATTTTTTTGAATAGTATTTTTGACACAGATATCAAATCTAATGACAGATTTTTTTGGGCGTCCGTCGAAGTACGAGAAAAAAATTAAAAACTGACCAGCCACGGTTTTAGCGATAACTCTGCGGGGGCTTATCCAGGGGCGGTGCATTCTCAACAAAAATTTTTTGAATAGTATTTCGAACACAGATATCAAATCTAGTGAGACATTTTTTTGGGCGTCCGTCGAAGTACGAGAAAAAAATTAAAAACTGACCAGCCACGGTTTTAGCGATAACTCTGCGGGGGCTTATCCGGGGGCGGTGCATTCTCAACAAAAATTTTTTTGAATAGTATTTCGAACACAGATATCAAATCTAGTGAGACATTTTTTTGGGCGTCCGTCGAAGTACGACAAAAAAATTAAAAACTGACCAGCCACGGTTTTGCGATTACTGTGTGGGGGGTTATCCGGGGGCGGTGCATTCTCAACAAAAATTTTTTGAATAGAATTTCGAATACGGATATCAAATCTAGTGAGACATTTTTTTGGGCGTCCGTCGAAGTACGAGAAAAAATTAAAAACTGACCAGCCACGGTTTTAGCGATAACTCTGCGGGGGGTTATCCGGGGGGTGGCGGTGCATTGTCAACAAAAATTTTTTTGAATAGTATTTTTGACACAGATATCAAATCTAATGACAGATTTTTTTGGGCGTCCGTCGAAGTACGAGAAAAAAATTAAAAACTGACCAGCCACGGTTTTAGCGATAACTCTGCGGGGGCTTATCCGGGGGCGGTGCATTCTCAACAAAAATTTTTTTGTATAGTATTTCGAATACAGATATCAAATCTAGTGAGACATTTTTTTGGGCGTCCGTCGAAGTACGAGAAAAAAATTAAAAACTGACCAGCCACGGTTTTAGCGATAACTCTGCGGGGGGTTATCCGGGGGCGGTGCATTCTTAACAAAAATTTTTTGCATAGTTTTTTTGACACAGATATCAAATTTAATGACAGATTTTTTTGGGCGTCCGTCGAAGTACGAAAAAAAATTAAAAACTGACCAGCCACGGTTTTAGCGATTACCGTGTGGGGGGTTATCCGGGGGCGGTGCATTCTCAAAAAAATTTTTTTGAATAGTATTTCGAATACAGATATCAAATCTAGTGAGACATTTTTTTGGGCGTCCGTCGAAGTAGGAGAAAAAAATTAAAAACTGACCAGCCACGGTTTTCTGACCAGCCACGTTTTAGCGATAACTCTGCGGGGGGTTATCCGGGGGCGGTGCATTCTCAACAAAAATTTTTTGAATAGTATTTTTGACACAGATATCAAATCTAATGACAGATTTTTTTGGGCGTCCGTCGAAGTACGAGAAAAAAATTAAAAACTGACCAGCCACGGTTTTAGCTATAACTCTGCGGGGGGTTATCCGGGGGCGGTGCATTCTCAACAAAAATTTTTTTGAATAGTTTTTCGAACACAGATTTTAAATCTAGTGAGACATTTTTTTGGGCCGTCCGTCGAAGTACGAGAAAAAAATTAAAAACTGACCAGCCACGGTTTTAGCGATAACTCTGCGGGGGCTTATCCGGGGGCGGTGCATTCTCAACAAAAATTTTTTGAATAGTATTTCGAACACAGATATCAAATCTAGTGAGACATTTTTTTGGGCGTCCGTCGAAGTACGAGAAAAAAATTAAAAACTGACCAGCCACGGTTTTAGGCGATAACTCTGCGGGGGGTTATCCGGGGGCGGTGCATTCTCAACAAAAATTTTTTGCATAGTTTTTTTAACACAGATATCAAATTTAATGACAGATTTTCTTGGGCGTCCGTCGAAGTACGAGAAAAAAATTAAAAACTGACCAGCCACGGTTTTAGCGATTACTGTGTGGGGGGTTATCGGGGGCGGTGCATTCTCAACAAAAATTTTTTTGAATAGAATTTCGAATACAGATATCAAATCTAGTGAGACATTTTTTTGGGCGTCCGTCGAAGTAGGAGAAAAAAATTAAAAACTGACCAGCCACGGTTTTCTGACCAGCCACGGTTTTAGCGATAACTCTGCGGGGGGTTATCCGGGGGCGGTGCATTGTCAACAAAAATTTTTTTGAATAGTATTTTTGACACAGATATCAAATCTAATGACAGATTTTTTTGGGCGTCCGTCGAAGTACGAGAAAAAAATTAAAAACTGACCAGCCACGGTTTTAGCGATAACTCTGCGGGGGCTTATCCAGGGGCGGTGCATTCTCAACAAAAATTTTTTGAATAGTATTTCGAACACAGATATCAAATCTAGTGAGACATTTTTTTGGGCGTCCGTCGAAGTACGAGAAAAAAATAAAAACTGACCAGCCACGGTTTTAGCGATAACTCTGCGGGGGCTTATCCGGGGGCGGTGCATTCTCAACAAAAATTTTTTTGTATAGTATTTCGAATACAGATATCAAATCTAGTGAGACATTTTTTTGGCGTCCGTCGAAGTACGAGAAAAAAATTAAAAACTGATCAGCCACGGTTTTAGCGATAACTCTGCGGGGGGTTATCCGGGGGCGGTGCATTCTCAACAAAAATTTTTTGCATAGTTTTTTTGACACAGATATCAAATTTAATGACAGATTTTTTTGGGCGTCCGTCGAAGTACGAGAAAAAAATTAAAAACTGACCAGCCACGGTTTTAGCGATTACTGTGTGGGGGGTTATCCGGGGGCGGTGATTCTCAACAAAAATTTTTTTGAATAGTATTTCGAACACAGATATCAAATCTATGAGACATTTTTTTGGCCCCCGGATAAGCCCTCGCAGAGTTATCGCTAAAACCGTGGCTGGTCAGAGTTTTTATTTTTTTTTTTCGTACTTCGACGGACGCCCAAAAAAATGTCTCACTAGATTTGATATCTGTATTTGAAATACTATTAAAAAAAATTTTTGTTGAGAATGCACCGCCCCCGGATAACCCCCCACACAGTAACCGCTAAAACCCTGGCTGGTCAGTTTTTAATTTTTTTCTCGTACTTCGACAGACGCCCAAAAAAATGTCTCACTAGATTTGATATCTGTATTCGAAATACTATTCAAAAAAATTTTTGTTGAGAATGCACCGCACCCGGATAACCCCCCGCAGAGTTATCGCTAAAACCGTGGCTGGTCAGTTTTTAATTTTTTTCTCGTACTTCGACGGACGCCCAAAAAAATGTCTCACTAGATTTGATATCTGTATTCGAAATACTATTCAAAAAAATTTTTGTTGAGAATGCACCGCCCCTGGATAACCCCCACAGAGTTATCGCTAAAACCATGGCTGGTCAGTTTTTAATTTTTTTCTCGTACTTCGACGGACGCCCAAAAAATCTGTCATTAAATTTGATATCTGTGTCAAAAATACTATGCAAAAAATTTTTGTTGAGAATGCACCGCCCCCGGATAACCCCCCGCAGAGTTATCGCTAAAACCGTGGCTGGTCAGAAAACCGTGGCTGGTCAGTTTTTAATTTTTTTCTCGTACTTCGACGGACGCCCAAAAAAATGTCTCACTAGATTTGATATCTGTGTTCGAAATACTATTCAAAAAAATTTTGTTGAGAATGCACCGCCCCCGGATAACCCCCCACACAGTAATCGCTAAAACCGTGGCTGGTCAGTTTTTAATTTTTTTCTCGTACTTCGACGGACGCCCAAAAAAATGTCTCAATAGATTTGATATCTGTGTCAAAAATACTATGCAAAAAATTTTTGTTGAGAACGCACCGCCCCCGGATGACCCCCTGCACAGTTATCGCTAAAACCGTGGCTGGTCAGTTTTTAAGTTTTCCCTTATATTTCGACGGACACTAAAAAGTTCTAGATATGGTAATTAGATATTAAAAAACAAATCACTCGTTATTGTTTTTCCATGTGTAAGTTAATCTCATTATCATACATGAGATACATCTGGCAACACTGTCGCTAAATGACGCACGATTGTCCTCTATCCCAACATCGACAGTATACACGTCAAAAACCGTGGCTGGAAAAGTGTGGATAAGTTCACGCAAACGTCGTTCGCGCGGCGAAAACATTCGCTCGCATTGGCGATTTCCAACCGCAGTATTCGGCGAATTTTGCACCGGGACCTCAAAATGCATCCCTACAAAATGGTTGTTGCACAGAAATTAAGTGAAAGGGATTTTGAAACCCGTACGAACCTGTGTCGCGATCTCCGAGAACTGCCAAACGACGATGTTGTGCTCTTCACGGACGAAGCCCTTTTCACCTTTGTGGCGCCGTAAACAGGCAGAATTTTCGATATTGAAGTGACGAAAATCCTCGGAAATCCATCAGGAACCCCTCCATAGCCCAAAAGTGACTGTGTGGTGTGCTTTTCCCGCCTAGGCGTCTGGGGGCCCTACTTTTTGAAGAAATTGGGCAAACCGTAACGGTCAACAGCGAGCGGTATTGTTTCATGCTGGAAAATTTTCTTAGACCCAAAATGGAAGAAAATGGCGTGGAAAATGTGTGGTTTCAACAGGATGGTGCAACCGCCCACACATCGCGACGATCAATGGACATTCTCAGGGACGGTTTCCCGGTCGCCTCATTTCACCGGATCTCACTCCATGTGACTTCTCCTTTGGGGTTACCTCAAATCGAAGGTTTACCAGCATCGACCAAGGACCTTCTTGCTTTACGAAGGGAAATTGCTCGGGCAATTGAGGAAATTCCTGTGGAAATGACGGTGAAAGTCATGGAAAGCTACCGCGAGCGCCTAAATAAGTGTATCCGCTCCCAAGGATGACATTTGAGTGATGTGCTTTTCAAAACTAAATTAAAAATGGCATAAAATTTGCGATATGTTAATAAAAAAAATTTTTTGACAAGCTGAGTGGTTTTAATTTTATAACGTTTTGAAATCGGATAGGTTTTTCTGCCCCACCCTGTATTATAAAAAGAACAAGATGTACAAATCTAAATTTATAGTTCCAATCACAATCTCTCAAATTAAACAAACTACTTATTTCAAAAGAAAAGTCCAAATTGTGGCTCCACTTCCAATGCACTATCTTGTCTTCTATAGTGCCAGATGTTCTCGAAAACGGGATATGCCTTCAAGTCGGCTTCGATAGACTTTAGGTATGCTTCCAGCTTTCTACCATAAGTTAACTTCCAAGCAAAGTAAGTACAGGCAAATGTAACGGCCAAAAATTACTCAACTTCAGCCAATGATTGTATTTCAGTTCAAAGTCAAGCTTCAGCCAATGCTTGTTTTTCTGTTCGAAAAATGTGGTCGAAGCCAAGGAATGTGGCCCAAGCCAGGAGCTATATGAAATTAACATTAATGAAAATGTGCACAGCAATTTAACAGAACTCCTTCTCGTTTCTTGAGAAAAAAGTTAGGTATTTACATTATGTCAATAATTATTAGTAAACCTGAGAAGGAATTTTACTCTGGGAAAATGAAAAGCAAAAAACAGAACATGTTCTATAAAAAAATTAAAACAATCAATGCAACAAATACAGAACCAGCAAATCACCATAATAAATCCACAGATGAGATTTTCTGCTTGAATTAAAGGAATTATGTGTCAGTTGCAGGAACGTCCGTTAAAATTTAAAGGTCCATTAAACTCTTAAACCTCCATTATTACAAGGAACTAATGGAGGATTAAGAGTTTAATGGACCTTTAAATTTTAATGGACGTTCCTGCAACTGAGCATCTGACTTACCGAGGCTAAATATCTCGCAAACTGAAACTCAGAAATACCAGACAAAACATCCGATGGATTCAGATACAAATTCTTCACGATATATAGAATAGATGTTTTCTCCTTCAGAAGAAAGCCGGAAAAGGAAGTCAAATAAATTTCACCACATCACGCAGATTCGAGGATCATAGAAGGGAAATAACCTGACATAAAGTTGACCGTATGTCAATGTACATTCTATGATTACTAGTGGCGTTTCAAGAGAAAATAAAGAGGATAAGCTTGCAAGACGTTGCACAATGTCTGCAGGATATTGTAGGCCGGGTCATTTGTTACTCTGTGTGGTTCATCTCAGATGATTAGCACGTATGCGGTGAGATTGGTGTTCATGCCAGTCCCGCTTGGTGATGAGTTTGTTCAGGGAAACGCTAATTCAAAAATATAAAATAGTTTACGTACAAAGAGTCGTTAGTCCTTCAGATCAATGAGGAAAAGATAGGCCTTGTCAAATGCCAACAGAGACAAAAATCAGTAAAAGATCTTATGTATATATTTCCCCCATTGCTGCTTATAAACATAAACCTTTAATCTAACTTGGTGGTTGGTGAAGTTGTGCAGGAAAGCGCTGTTTCGAAAATATAAAATAGTCGTTATTCTATAAAAAAGCAAACATAGATGGCCCTGTCATATGTTAACAGAAGCAACATTGAAAAAGAAGATCTTTAAGTTTGTATTTCCCTTATGGCTGTTTATAAACATTAACCTAACCTACCTTCAGGTATTCAAGATATATGCTCCAGTTTTCGTGATTCTACATTAATTGTGCCTTGCAGCAATATTTGAGTTCATCTAATTCAGAAAAAACATCTTCCAGGTGTGCTCAAGCTCTGCCCTCCGGTCTATAAAATGACAGAATCCTGTGGTCGGAAAGGTCAGACGCGAAAATGAATCCATGAAAATGCTGAAAGGAAAAACAACCCCAGATGAGACGAATGTGTTTGTTATTCAGGTCAGATTTTCGGTCTTATGAGAAATGGCCCCTCTTGTTTGCCCTGCGGGATGAAATTTGTACGACACTGTCTGCAGAATGTTGTAGGCTGGGTCATTTAGTTTGCAGTGGTTCATCTCAGATGATTAGCACGTTTGCGGTGAAATTTGTGTTCGTACCAGTAGCGGTTGGTGATAATTTTATTCAGGGAAGTGCTAATTCAAAAATATATAAAATAGTTTACATATAAATAATCGTTAGCCCTTCAGATCAATAGACGACAAAGTCTTGCCAGATGTGAACAAAAGCAAAAACTGGAAAAGAGATCTTTATGTTTTTATTCTCCCAAGTGCGTTCATAAACATTAACATAACCTAACCTTAACCATTGTTTAAGGAAACCTGAACCTTTAGCAATGCCTTAAATAACCCTATCTTACTTAACATTGGGTGTTCTAGATATTTGCGTCAGTTTTCGATGTTATACGTTTCATTGCGCCTTGCAGGAATATTGAAGTTCATTTAGGTACTTCAGAAAAATAGCTCTTCCAGGTGTGCTCAGGCCCTGCCCCCGGTCTATGAAATGACAGAATTCCCAGGTCGAAAGGGTCAGACGGGAAATGAATCAGCGAAAACGCCGAAAGAAAAACAACCCCAGATGAGACGAATGTGTTTGTTATTCAGGGCAGATTTTCAGTTTTATGAGATATGGTCTCTCTTGTTTGCCCTGCGGGATGAATTTTAAACAACAATGTCTGCAGAATGTTGTAGGTTGTCATTTGGTTCTCTGTGGTTTATCTCAGATGATTAGCACGTATGCGGTGAAAAATGTGTTTACTTTAGTGGTGGTTGGTGATACTTTTGTAAGGGAAGTGCGGATACAATAATACAAGAATGAATAAGATGAGTTGTTAATCCTCTCGGTGCTGAGATACAGTATACCTTTGTAGATGGTCTGTTTGACAATTCTAAGAAGATTTACAAATGATTCAAAGTCCATACTTAAGCTAAAAAAATTATACTTAGTACGGAGAAACTATTTGCAACAACCTTATAATATAAGACAGATATATGCCCTCGAGTGCATACCACATACCATATAAAGAAAACTAAGAATACAAATATCATTCACTACCTTAGATCAATAAATCACATACCTAGATGGACCCTATCAGATGAAAACAAAGGCAAATACACGGAAAATATTTTTTTGTTTATATTCCTCTCCTGCTGTTCACAAACATTAACTTCGGTTATTCTTATGATTTTCGAAATATTGACTCCAGTTTTCATGATTCTACATTTCAATGTACCTTGCGGTGATATTGAAATTCATCTACTTAAGAAAAATTCCGACATGTAAAAAACATTACAGCCACTGAGACAGGTGAACACCTGCTATGCAAAATCGGAACGAGTAATGGGTGCAGCACCCTGAAAAGTAGTAAAAGGCATTTTCGGAAACTTACTCGAACATAGAGCAGGGTCACCGCATGCGCACTGTAGTTTAACTTTGTATTGAAAAAGGAAGCAAAAAGTCTTCTACTCTTTTCTTAGTAATTCCATATATTCTATTCCTAATAATTATGCAAAGAGAAGAGAATTTGGCTGAATATAAAATTTGTGGTTTTATGAGCTAAGAAAATAATGTAATCCAACTTCTTGGTAACTTTGTATGTAGATCTTTCTGCGCTTAGCTACAGCCTTCTTAACTTCTTCAACATAGTTACTCAAAGATAACCTTAAAGATGGGATGGCATACCAGAAATTATAAGAGAGATTTTACAAAAGCCAATAAATGTAGACAAAGCTAGCAACAATCCGAAAATAAACTGGAACTGAATAAACAAATTCATCACCTCTTTAACATAGGTAGGTACTCAAAAATAACATTAAACGCGGAAGGGCGCACCAGAAATATTTTACAAGAGCCAATAAATACAAGCAAAGCTAGAGACAATCCGAAAATAAGCTGGGACTGAAAAAATAAATCCATAACATATTTGATAATGTTATTGATACTACTGTCACTTCAAAACTTAAACCCTGACTTAGATATATCCTAAGCTTAAACCTAATGTGTTCGTAAACTTAGAACCCGGGTCTGTGATCCGAGTAGATCCGTCACGTGACCCAACAGATCGAGTTAGTTTCCGAAATCACCTAAAGTTCATCTAGGCCTTGCACCTGACTGTTGAAATGCACGGGGCCTTGTCGACCCTCCTATAATCTAATCTAATCTATTGTTTTCATTAAAATTATTAAATAGTGAAAATGGATCATATCCACAAACAAGAAACGATCATGTTACATTCAACAACAAGTTGAATAGTTGATAGAGAGAACCAAGACTTTTAACGATGTCTTTATAATAATAATGATTTAATAATTATAATAATAATAATTTATAAACAGGGGAATTCGAATTCCCCATTACAGGGTAACATTAAAGTAATACACCGATAACTAGAACGAAAGAAAACATTTCCATATTAACATTGCCACCAAGAAACAGCCTGGAACTCAAAAAACTATGAAAACACATCGTAACTAAGTTTATTAGTACTATCACATGATCGATATACAGGTGCTCGTTGGAGTATGTTGGTACGAGGAGTAGGCAGGACGAACGCCAGCGGTAGCCTGGTCACCATTCTTGGTACAAGGAGATTAAATCGTGAGAGCAGGAAAGAGCAGTCAATCTTTCCGCTGAGGAGCTTATAGTAGGAGAGCTGGCACGAATTTTAGGGTAGGTATTTGAGGCAAGCTGAAAACTTGTCAGATACCTCTCCTATTATATCCCAACTCGGGATTGCAGACCTGGCTGGTGAGTAGCGGGGCTAAATCAGCCCCTACATTTTTAAAAATTTATATTTTTTTTTCAGATAGAAAGCCCTACCGAAATGATCTGTCTTTTTGGGAATCTTATTTTTAAGTTATAAATAACACTCCATTAAAATTTCAAGCTGCCTCGAAAACATTTTTTGCAAAATATTTTTGCACGCGTCTGGCAATGTTAAAACTCCGATTAAATTATCTGGCTTATTTTTTTTAGTATTTATAAAGCATACCACTGCACATATATAAATTGCGTATTGCCTCAAATATATTTTTGGGAAAAAAAAATATTAAATATTTTTTTTTTAAATGTAGGGGTTGATTTAGCCCCGCTACTCACCAGCCAGGTCTGCAATCCCGAGTTGGGATATAATAGGAGAGGTATCTGACAAGTTTTCAGCTTGCCTCAAATACCTACCCTAAAATTCGTAACAGATCTCGGACTATTATAGATGAACTTTGCGCTGTGTAGACTCTGGCGCGCTTGGGAGGTTGTCATTGTCATGATACCGGAAAGGTCAGCATCACGCTCGGGATACCTTCCTGTCCTGCTGAACAAGATGTATTTCGAAAATTTCCTCTGAATTCGCTCGACTGGTGCAAGATGGGGACCATATATTGGAAACCAAATCAACTTGGCATATTCTAATTTACTTACCACAAGCAAAAAGTAAACGCTTCTAAGAGCAGATAAATCATCGAATTCCCTGAAGTACCGGAACATGAATCTCAGTGACCTACAAGAAGTGGAACAGACCTCCTCAACATGTGGAATGAAACTTAATTCACTGTCGAAAAAGACTGCTAGGTCACGAATGCGGTCCCCAGATGTAATCAAATGCTCACCTACATGGTAATCAAAGGTGAAATGCTGAGGCTATCTCGGGTACGCCACCTTAAAGCACTTTTTCAAATTCAAAATGAGACCATTTTTCAGGCACCAATCGTGTACAAACTCCAGACATGACTGAACCAAAATATCAGCAATGTGACATATTCTCAAGAAGAGTTCAAATCATCCATATAGGCTGAAGCATTGCAACCAAGTGAGCACATTAGGTCGTTTATAAAAACGATGTACAATAGGGGACCCAGATTAGACTCCTGGGGAACGCCAGTTCTGAGCTCATACTCAAAAGACTTGAAACCATTATAAAATACGTAATTTTTTCTTCCCTTCAAATATGAATTCATTAGTTTCAAGAAAGAATGAGTGAAGCCGAAAGATGAAGGTTCCCAAGTAACACCGTCATATTTCTTTGGCATTGAATGCCAAAGTCATGTCATCAATTCGCTTTAAAATCCAAATTCCATGCCAAAAGCATGTCAAAGCCAAATGGCTGTTTTCTAGAGCACTGAGATAGAAATCACGGCTAAAACTAATGCCAAATTAGGTTAGAAGCAATATAGAATTTTTTGAAGCGATAAAGTGGCATCTAAAGCTTAAAGAAATGCTAAAGTATTTCCAAAGCCATGAGAAATTATTCGAAGCATTAGGATAGCATTCAATGCTAAACAAATTCCAAAGCCATATGGCATTACGTGAAGAAATAATTTCGCATTTATTGCTTGAATGAAGGCTAGAAGAATTCTATTGCTTTATGGAATTTTAAGGAGCATTTGTTTGGACTTTATGGCTACACTATTTTCCAAATAGAGACATGTCTCTCAAATAACCTAAAAATAAAAAACTGTTCTGATTCGATTCAACTGTTCTTTTACATTCATTGATAATGGACAAAAACCAGATGAATATTTTGTATGGAACCATTCGAACGCACCAAAATGAGAAGATGATCATAGATAAAGGGAACATCTTAATCTATGAAGATGATTTAACAATTAATTTAGTAAGACCAGACCATTGACCATTTCTTCTTCTTATCTTGTCAGCTCGCGAATGGCATTTTTGAATGCCATATGGCAACAATGGCCATTAAGCATTCTTTTGGATGATTAACATGCCAAAAATAATTATGGAGGATATCTTACACACAGAAATTTGCGGTGTTGCCATATTTCGATGTAGTACAGTAAAATAAAAAACCCATTTATCAATTCGATGACCAGTGAATATATATTACTGTATGGTTTGCCCTCAAAACTCAGTTTTTTGACAGGTAATTGGATTGCCTAATAGACGCGTACACCATAACAAACATAAGGATTCCAAATGAACGTAACCTCACTTCGTTCGTAAACGTAATTATGATCATTTCAAGTATTGAATATATGAGTTCAAGTGATAGTTGAAATAACTTGAACTGTGGTAGCACTGGTAGCCCGCGATTAAAACTAGAAATTGAACTCAAATATTCAATTATTTAAAATTATAAACATAATTTTATTATATGTTCGAACATAACGGGAGTTTTACGTGAATCGGAAACTAGATCCAATTTTTTTTAGAATATCCTCTTATGTGTTTATTTGTTTTCTTCAATACATATACGCATCATTTTTTTTGCAATGCATAACATGTACAATAATATTCCCTCTTCGATCATTCAGATATTTCATTAGGTATCCGAATGCGACAAAAGTGGTCCGAATCTGGCGTATCCAGGCGGAGAAAAGCCTATGGGGTTGCTATGGGATATAAATCAGAATTTTTTTGAACATGGCAACTACGCAATTTGAGTGCTGATTTTTCATGAATAATTAAAGTCTATATTTGATTTGTTTGATGGCCTATATTCACCTAAAATTTGCCTTGCCACATATTTGTGGCCATACCTTGCACATTCATCATGCATACATTTACTCCTACATTATTGTTTATGCCAGATCTCATAATGTCAAGTTAACATGTCAGTCCATCTGTCCTGTCTGCATTATTTATGCCTATATTGAGGTTATGAAATCGAGAGTGATTGTAGCTTTTCAATTACCTCTAAATGCCAAAATGAAGCCAAAGCGGTATGGCCGCCAAATCGAATCACAGGCCAAAAGTTGGAATTGCCATCTAAAGAGCCTTAGCATTTTTTTTAGATTTTGCAGTTAAAAGTTGACCACTAAATCTAAATACATGCGAGAATATGTGCTCATTTTTGGCATGGAAAACGTCCCCATAACCTTTATTAATACGTCATTTGTGCTAACATTAAATGCTAAATCGCATGGTAGATAGCATAGAAATCGCTTTCAGTGTTAATTCAAAGCTTGTCGTGTTACTTGGGTTTGCTCAGGAGTAAGGCGAGATCAATGGTATGAAAGTTACCGTCATTTTTATAGGGCGGGCGTCATCTTGCAGCCTTCCTTCACCAGCCGCCTCTGGTTCACACTGACCTGTATTGATTCAATTCATTGTATCGGGATTCGATTATGGTTCATTAACACAGGTCGAAGGAAGTTTATTTTGGTCCGGAAAATGAGTAATTTTGTAAAAGCAATCTCAGTATGTGCTTGAAGTGTTTTTGTGTTCTATGTTAACTTGGTAGAAATAAGATGGCAAATATGTTACACTGACGTAAGCGAATGGAAGTTTGTTCAACGGATTTTGTTTTGCTTGTTCTTAGGGAAATAAATACACAGAGAGCCTGCTATTTCTAGTTCGGATTACTTTTTTATTATTCCAATTCCAAAATTAGAATGTTTCACCTAACTTATTTATGTCTTTGTGACTTTCTGACATTCGCCGAAAACACGATTGAGATTTATGAATATCAAAAACAGAGGAATTGAATTAGGTAAGGCCTTCAATTGAAAATTTTTTTTTGGAAGTCATACAATGTTCTTCCGTTACCTCTTCAAATTATTTTTCGTTAACTCTAATTGAATATTTTACGGATTTACCTACTTCTTATTCAAGGTACAATTTGTCGAATAGAAAAAAAAATATATACTCTGTCAAATAATCATCGAAGTCAGGAAAGTGAACAATCGATTAACAAAATGAATAAAATAAAATGTAATACCAAAGCCTAATCAGTGACCAAAACATAACTCTCCAAATTATACAGGGTAATTTTAATAACGAAAATAATTGTGTCTTATCACAGAAGGGCCAGTTAATGGCTTTTTTGCTTCTTTTCTTGCTACTATGTTTCTGAGTGACCTAGAACCTAGAGTGATGATACCATGTTTTTCTTCTTATTTTGATGAGTTCTTATCTGCACTCGAATATTAGCTTTGAGTAGATGACTCCAGCAGTTTAGTTTAGTGACTTTAGTGTTCTCATAGCACCTTCACTATCCAAATGGATCACTCTATCACACCCTTCAGAGTTTCTTTTCAAGTTTCTATTTATACATCTTACGATTGTATTTTTGCCTAACACTAAAAAAAACCTAACGGTAGTGTACCGGGTTTTTAACTATAATTTGACTCCCCCTTTAACTTTGTTACTGAAGGAGATACAAAAAAATGTTTCGTATAAAAGTTTCACGAAATCACCTGAGGTTTTTTGATATGAGTCCAGAAACTGAAATATATACAGGGTGACCAACAAATTGATGGCAACTTCATTTTTTCAAATGGAGCACCCTGTATATTTTTCCATATCTGGTTAGCCCTTTTTCCCATGATTTCGGATATGTAACATATGTTGGTCTATCTTTCTTATTCTGAGCACCACAGACTATCAAATTTCAACAACCATCTGGCATAGCGTTTTGGAAGTTCGTGAATATTCAAGTGGCCAATTTGATCTTTGGATTGGTAATGGCGCAACCATTTTATGGCCACCAAATAGTCCCGATGTAACACCATGGACACGTTTTTATAGCCGTTCCTGAAGGAAAAAATTTATATTAATGATATAAAATCAACCAATACTGAACCATATGCCTATAAAACTCTATACTGCTAACGTGAAATAAAAGTTGAAGCCTTCTAGTTGCCATTTTCGATGGCCCCTTCAATCATCTGCGCATGTGCAAATTCAAAATTTGACAAGAGGTGAAAAATTGAGGTTATGATTTTTAGTTATTTTCATTTGACAAGTCGTAATTTAAACCATTCGAGGTTATATTTTGGAGCCTGCGCAGTGAATTCATTGGGTCATTGTACCACGTGATCGCTGCTTCAATTTAAATAGAGAAGTGGATCAATGTTAGCGGTATAGAAGTTTATAAGTATATGTACTGAACCCATAATTCGGAACTAATCCCGTCAACGCACAAAGAATAATGATAATATTGTAATGATTAGAAACAAATTTTGAAGCTTTAATCTCTGACTTAAATCAGAGCCATAATAATGCTACAAAAATAGTCTAAATAACTCGAGACAACTATATGAACTATGTGTATTGAATGAAGGTGGTCATTTTGAGCAATTTCTTTAGTTGATGTTATTCTTACCATACTACAATATAGTTTATCATTTTTCATTGTTTAAGTAATTGTTAAGTATTCATTCTAAAATAATACTCAGATTATATCTAATCTAATGGTCCCGATAATATTCCTTCCTACATCTACAAAGGCTGTACTGACTTTCTAATAGTTCCACTACTTCACATTTTCAATTTGTCACTTTCAGAAAATACTTTTCCTGATCTTCTCAAGTCATCTATAATAACTCCCGTCCATAAAAAAGGGCAAACAAATGTCATTGAAAACTATAGGCCAATCAGCATTTTGAATGCCCTATCCAAACTATTTGAAATAATAATATATAATGATATAATTAACACTCCAATATCGAATTCAATAAGTGCCAACATGGTTTTGTTCAGGGGAATCAACCACTAGTAATCTTTGTTCTTTTACCGAGCTTGCAGTGGAAGCAATAGAAAAAGGTTTCCAACTCGACACGATATATACCGACTGTGAAAAGGCTTTTGATAGAGTCAATCACAGACTTCTGGTCGATAAGCTGGCTATGAGTGACTTTTCGAAGAGTGCTTGTGCTTTCATTAGATCTTATTTGCATCAAAGAAAACAAGTTGTGAAGGTTGGGGGTGAGTTTTCTCATGATATAGTACAAAGTTCTGGTGTTCCTCAGGGCAGCATACTGGGGCCCCTGCTGTTTCTGATATTTGTAAACGACCTTCCTGCCTGTTTGCGTTTCGCATTGGCATTGTTGTTCGCGGATGATTTCAAGATGTCTAGGAGGATTTTGAGTCTACTTGATTGCTATCTATTGCAGGAAGACTTGAATAGAGTGGTGCAATGGTTCAAACTTAATGAAATGTCTCTCAACATAAAGAAGTGTCATGTTGTCACCTACACTCGAAGATCCAACTCGATATATTTCAGTTATAAAATTGAATCGGAAATTGTCGAACGTAAATCGGAAATTAAGGATTTGGGTGTAATCTTTCAGAACAATCTGAAATTTAACACCCATTTTGAGTTTATCACCAACAGAGCTTACAAGTACTAGGTTTAGTTCTTAGAAATAGCAAAGATTTCGATTGTAAAACCACTATCTTACTATATAAAACCCTTGTAAGACCACACCTTGATTATGCTTCGGTGGTTTGGATGCCATTAACCATAAGTCATGTTGACATGATTGAAAAAGTACAGAAAAGATTTCTTCGCTATCTATACCTGAAGAAATACAATGAGTATCCTTTCATGAAGACATATATTTCAATGTTGGAAGATTTCGATATGTGCACATTGGATAACAGACGCAAGTGCAATGCAGTTATTTTCATTTTCAAGATTTTAAATGATATATCATATCAAGATTGTAATTTTGTTAATCTCGTCAAGTTCAAAGTACCTAATTTATATCTGAGGCTTAGAAATAGGGAAACTTTTCATGTAACACCAGGTAGTTCATCCCCTATTAATAAAATGATGCTTATATGTATGAGTTGATTGAGAAATCTGAATTGGATATATTCAATACTAATTTGGGAATTGTGAGAAGATTGTTCTCCTAGGTTAAGTAGTGATAGTGATTTTGTGTTGTTCTGCATATGTAATTACCTTCTTGTGGTGTATATGTGGAAGTAAATAAATAAATAAAATAAAATAAAAAAAAGAAGAAATACAGGACAGGGTGTACCATTTGAAAAAATATAGTTGCATTCAATGTTGTTCACCCTGTATATCTTCTCATTGACGTTATTATAAGTCCAAAAAAGAGCATTTTCAGTAAACGCACTCTACCACTTGCAAAATTATTACAGATCTTGGCAGGTGGTTCTTAAAATTTGAAACTCTGTGGTTCTCAGTATAAAAGACATTGACCAACATATGTTATACAGGGTGTTCCTAAATTGAACGTACAAACGAAAAGGGGAGATTCCTTAAGTGAGTTTAAGAAGAAAAAGTCCCATAAACATGGGGTCGCTAGCGTTTCGTTTTCGAGATACAGAGTGATATTTTTCTGGAACACTGCCACCTGTTCTTCTGCAGAACTTTTTTTTTGATGAGCAAATGTTAATTGGAAAAAATGTAAAAAGAAGCTTTGTTTTTATACTAAACTTTTCGGTCTCTTGTAGTTTTGTCGTATCTACCAACGATTTCGAGAAAAAAAATTTTGAACGATTCTCTCGAAATCCTCGTGAAAATCCAAATTATGATGGGAAGGCCACTTTGTAAGCTGTGGTGAATGAATTCCGTGTCAGTTTTCATGGAAATTTTCCTGATCTGTGGCGATGATTCATAAAGATTCGATAAACTCGTATAATCAACACATGTTTTTGATTGCAACTTTAACACCCTGTATCTCGAAAACGAAACGTTTGCGACCCCATGTTTATGGGACTCTTTTTTCTTGAACTCACCTAAGGAATCTCTCCTTTTCGTTTGTACGTTCAATTCAGGAACACTCTGTATATTCGAAATCAGGGGAAAAAGAGCTAGCCAAACATGGAGAAACATACAGAATGTTCGATTTGAAAAAATGACGTTGCCATCAATATGTTGGCCACCCTGTATATATTTCAGTCTCTGGACTCATATCAAAAAACCTCAGTTGATTTCGAAACGAAACATTTTTTTGTATCTCCTTTAGTAACAAAGTTAAAGGGGGGTCAAATTATAGCGGTACACTAGGTTCGTGGCCTGTATAACCCTATTGTGGTTTTAGAACCATCTGTATACCAT
This sequence comes from Propylea japonica, assembly GCA_013421045.1. Classification (NCBI taxonomy): domain Eukaryota; kingdom Metazoa; phylum Arthropoda; class Insecta; order Coleoptera; family Coccinellidae; genus Propylea; species Propylea japonica. The sequence goes on from CM024247.1 coordinate 28,990,517, forward strand.
TTGACGTTATTTACTTTGAAGTTTTGGGTAGTATATTTCCATTTCCACCTTAAATTCTCCCATAGCATCGAGTTAATGTTCTTCTCGATCCTTACTTTTTTTATCATAACATCACTCGCTATGCTGATTATATTATCTTCGGTACTCAAACAATTTTTCAAATGAATTGTCCAGTAAAATCAACTGGATATAACACTTCCCTGAATGTGAAAAGGAAAAATTTTACGATAAGTTTTCAATAATTTCATAGATTAGTTGAGCTGAAGTGTGTTCTGATTCTTCCAACGATAAAATCGAATTTTAACCGAAAAATTCGATGATGATATGTCTAGCAGCATTACGGATTCATAAAACACACGAAATATGGGTTACAATACTTCCAGGATAATTTCTGTTTGAATTTTTATTAGGTTAAGATTGTTTAGGGTTCAGAATCACGCTATAGACAGTATCGGCGCAGGATGCAAGATGAAGTATATTTCATGAAAATTTAATTCGACTCGATTCGGGACTGAATTAGCCACTTGAATTTGAGTCCGAAATTCGAAAAATTGTTTTTGGTCCAAAGTGTATCACTAGGAACATATATTTACCAGACTTTCACCCTGCCTTACTTAATTACTGGTGAAACTGTATCATGATGAATGATGTAAGTTTTTGTTGCAGTACAGGGTGTTTTGTTGGGAAACGTAAATACTTCACAGGTGCATACGTGGCACCAAGGCGGTTGTGGAGATACCTACTTTATTGGGTCTTACTGTCCTTGTAGACGAGATACATGGTGTTTTATAAATATTGCCCGTTTCTTTTTAAGGCCATATCTAATGAACCACCTGGTATATTTTCTTCATATTTGGCAAATATGTTCCTAATTGAGAGACCAAACGCATCATGCAATAACCGCCTTGAAAATTCAGGTCCGGGTTAACGAAAAATTACGGATCGTTTGAATCCTCGAAACAACACCCTGTACATCGGAATCGTGAAAATCTGTTCGAAAACACCACTATAAACTAAACTGAGACATTCACTTCAAATTTTCGAGCAGACAGTTTTACTGCACAAATTTTCAAGTTTCAAGTTTTTGAGAACTTGGATACCCGAAAGTGGTTTGAAGTGACTTCTTACTATGAATTATCAACAATATCGAATCCATAATTCTAGCAACATTACTTTGTAATCATTTTCACATTGGTTTTCCTTTTTATAGCTGTATACCATTTCAGTTTTTATTTTGAGTTACTCTCTCGTCGTTTCTTATTACTGCACGAATTTTCAACGTAAAAGTGAAGTTTTTGAGAATTTGGTTTACTGGAAGTGGTTTAAAGTAATTTTAGTGATAAATCTATGAGTTATTTATTAAGAACATAGTCATTTTTTGTGTGTAAAGCCCAAACGTATCATGCAATACTCTCCTTGATAACCCAGGTCTGGGTTAACAAAAAATTAGGAATCGTTTGAATTCTCGAAACACCCTGTACATCAGAATTTGGAAAATCTGTTTTAATATTCGAAAATACCACTAAAAACTAAACTGAGACGTTTACTTAAAATTCTCGCCCACACAGTTTTACCGCATATATTTTCAACGTAAAAGTGAAGTTTTTAAGAACTTGGATACCCGAAAGTGGTTTGAAGTAATTTTTAACAATAGATTATCAACAATATTGAATCCATAGAACATAATAATCTCAACATTACTTTGTAATTCATTTTCACATTGGTTTTCATTTATTGAGAATTGACTTGTATCAGGTTAATATCGTATATTTTGAAAAAACTATAAACGAAAAAACTTACTATTAAAATAATTAGAAAAATTACCACAAAAACTGCTCGAAATGTCCTTCATTTTGATCTGAACATTTTGAAGTCCACTTATGAGAGCCTCCTCGACCAATCCATGAATTACCGATAGTGTTATTTAAAAAGTCCCGAACGATTAAGCCTGTAATGTGGCGATGCAGCATCGTGCTGAAAGAACATGTCAGCAGTGTTCAGATTCTCATCATGTAGCAAAACTGATACAACATTTTCCAGAAATTCCAGGTTTACTTCGGCAGTTAAACGTGCAGGTAGAAAATAGGGTCCTAATATTTTATTATCATAAACACCGCACCATACTTTGATTCAAACGATTTATAATTTTTTGTTCCAGCAAACCAAATTCTTGAAAACTTCAAGTTTACGTTGAAAAATTGCGCAGTAATGAGAAACAACGAGAGAGTAACTCAAAAATAAAAACTGAAATGTGAAACAGCTATGAAAAGAAAAACCAATGTGAAAATGATTTACAAAGTAATGTTGCAATAAAAATGGATTCAATATTGTTGATAATTCATTGTTGAAAGTCCCTACAAACCACTTTTGGGTAGGTATCAAAGTTCTAAAAAAACTTCACATTTACGTTGAAAATTGTGCAGTAGTAGAACTTTCTGCGCGAAAATGTGAAGTATACGTATCAGTCAGTTTTTAGTGGTGTTTTCGAATATTAAAAACAGATTTTCAAAATTCCGATGTACAAGGTGTTGTTTCGAGGATTCAAACGATTCATAATTTTTTGTTAACCCGGACCTGAATTTTCAAGGCGGTTATTGCATGATACGTTTGGGCTCTCAATTAGGAATATATTCGCCAAAAATGAAGAGAATATACCGGGTGGTTCGTTAGATATGGCCTCAGAAAGAAACGGGTAAAATTCATAAAACACCCTGTAGGTATCTCGGCTACGAAGACAGTAAGACCCAATAAATGGGGTATTTCCAGAACCGCCTTGGTGCCACCTATGCACCTGTGAAGTATTTATGTTTCCCAATGAAACACCCTGTATAATAGACATAGAGTGCTATCACTCAAACTTGGTCTTTTGACTCTTGACAAGTAAGATTTTCCCCAAAATGAAAATCCAAACTTTTCACGAAAATGGTGAAAATTTTGTACCGGGTGTCATAAATTCGTTGTCTAGTAAGGGGATCTCCAGAAACCCGATGAGCTAGAACAAAATGAGTGGCACATTTTCAGGCTTGATTTTTGGCAGAATTTTTGTGGTGAAAACCGCAACCTTCCAAGTCAAACCGTTTTCGAGCCATTAGAGAATATTGGAAAATGGCGTCAAATGAAAAGTTCTCATAACTTCTTTAATACTGAAGTTATAAACATGAAACTAAAACATTATACAGGCACTTTTTTCAGTAGAATTCATTGAAGTAATTAATCTTCTTTATTACATTTTGTTCTAACTCATCGGGTTTCTAAGATCCCCTCACTAGACAACAATTCAGGACACCCGGTACAAATGATATAACACCATGCATAAACGACCCAGGACATCAGGCTTTTGAGGTTCATAGTGAAAAGACCATACTTGAAATTTGAACATCTTGAGAGCATTTGGTTTCATTCTATTCGTCTACGAACTCTACTTTCTTGTTTAAATTAAGTGCATATCGTTGGTTTACTGCCAAAACAAGAAAAGTACATTTTTACCATTTTTGCGTTAAGTGCATTTTCCCAACCATAATCGATATATAAATGTACTGCATAAAAGATACCTGTTGTACAGCGGAAAACAGCTAAATCTTGAAGGCTTGTTTTGGAAATAATTCAATTCGCTGGAAAGTGCACAATACTAACAGAATGTTACATATCTGGTTTTGACAGTTAGCCGACGATATTAATACAGGAACTATTATTGAGGGAATATTTCGTATTAACTATCGATCCAATAGTTAAGAGACATATTAAGGTTTATTCGAATACATGCACGTGTGAAATTAATTGATTCCCATTTTACTTCTTAAATTTTTTTGTTCGACTGATTGAAGTAGAGGCCGAAAAATTTGTGTGCTTGTTCATATTTGAAAAACGATAATTCAAATTTTAATATCCTGGGAGCTAGCGGATTCATTTTTTCCATTTGGGAATTCAACTCTTTTGTTCTTAGGATCTAACCTTCAAGATTTGAAAAATCGTTTTCCCAATATGAAAAACCACCCAAATCTTCCTGGCCCGTCGTTAGGGCTTTCTGAATTTTTTCATTAGATTATGATGATCATGAAATTGAAAATTACTCTTGGTTTTTAGCAATATGTTATTTAACTCTATGATTTTTTTCAGTATACTACTAACAAATAACAATGCCGCAAGGACCGTCAACGAATCCCCTGATGAAACCCTTCGTGGTACTAGCCCTCCCTGGAATGTACCTTTTTTACAAGTATAATCAATACAAAAGAAAAAAAAAGGAAAATGCTAGGCGAAGATTGACAGAAAAGGAGCTGCTACATCTGAACAATAAAATCGTGAGTAGAATATTTTGAAAGGAAGTGTAAGTCAGAGTGTCAAGAAGAGAATTCAACTGAGAATGGCGAGAAAAACCCGGTTGTGCATCATTATAGTGAATGTCCTAAATCATATTTTAAGGCGGAGAAAAAGAAGTTATATGTTCGACCATTGTGCTTATATCGAATATGTGACGTGAATTTCATTAATCGCAATTACAGTAGTATAATGAATAAAATCGAATGTTTTCTTTAAATGCGGTATGATCTAGAAATTTAAAAGTTTGGGATTTGTTCGTAATTAAAACAGAGTTTTTCCTACAATTCAAAAAACATTTATATGACAGAATGATTGGTAAAATAATCACACTAGACTGCTGTTGAGAAGAATTACAGGGCTGGGTAGATTCAGAAAATAAATGTTAGCTAACACAAGTACTAAAATATCATTCCATAGTAAAATCTAAATGAAATACCTGAGAAAGGTTCTTGAAGCAAATAGGAGGAAGAGAACTACAATAATGATAAATGATATGAAAAACCATAAGGAAATGCAATAAGTATTAGGGAAGAAAAAGCCTAAAACATCTAATTTAATGTCTTATCCTTTATTAATTACTTAAGGAATCTCTCGTTCCCGTTTGTATATTTGTGGTCATGCAGATTTCAAATAAAATACCAGGTAAATTCTGAGTGGAACATTCTGTGTTTTTTTCGGGTATTACGAAATCGTAATAACCAAAAGAGCAAATGCTCTATGAATTTGCCTCTCATATCCAAAATATTTATTGACTTCCTAAGACGTATTTCGACGTGAAAAATAAAAAAAACTTTTGCATAAAAACTTTTATGTATTTTTGATTTCCATGTGTCATATCAGTTCCCGAATTATTTTGTTTATTACTCATCATAGGTATACCTTTCTGCGTATCATGAAAGAGAACATAAAAATCAACCTCAGTGGAAAACTCTGTCTTCCCATGTGTAGTTATTGGGAGCTAGGATTTGTTTGAATAATAAGCTGAAATATTCATATGGAAGGTTTTTTCTAATAGAAACAAATATTTATTTTTCTTTTCATCATATTATTTGTCATGTTGAAATTGCCTTTGAATGAACAAAACACCAGAAACACCAAAACCACTAAAAAAAGATAAATCTCCACTTTTTTATAACGTGAATGAAACATTTTCCCAGATTAAAAAACTTGAGTGGTTTCAATGTCTCGACATGTTTCGAGTTATAAGAAGCTCATCTCCAGGAGGAAAAAACCCGAAAGTGAAGCTAAAAACAGAAAACTCATGGAGAAACAACATCAAAGTCAAACATCAATAATTAAATTTAAATTTTTAAATACTTTGTGAAAACAAAGACAAAGACATAGATAGAAAGTAGAAAAATTGAAAAAATTTGAAAAAAACAGAATGTCATCAGAATAAACTTACAGGTAATCTGGTGACATTCTGCCTTTTTTGAATTTTTTTAATTTTTCGATTTGTCACGTCACTGGTTTTGTATTTATCATTTTTTATTATTTTGTCAAAAACTGGCTTAAAATCAACTGTTTTTATATCCATTTTATTCGTTTCAACTTTTCCTCCTTTGTCTCTGTTTTTTAAAGTTAGGTAATTTTTTAAAATTTAATTATTGAAGTTTTATATTTGGATGAGTTCTCGTTTCTCTATGAATTTTCTGTTTTCAGCTTCCCTTTCGTGTTTTGTTCCTCCTGAAAATGAGCTTCTTATAGCTCGAAGTTTTTTTATCTGGAAATGTGTTATACACCTTATAATGAACTGCCCAGAAATAAGGACCAGTCAAATTCATACTTCGAGGGAAGCTCTTCGAAAACCAGAAGGGCTTGTCTAGATGATGTTTCAGCACCTAAGATGTTCATAGAACTGTCTGCAGATCCATTATTCTGGGTCGGAAATATTTAGACAGCTCTATTCCACCCTGAATATAAAATTTAAATTCGAAATAATGAAAAAGTCTCATAGTCATGAACAATAATTATCAAAGATATAAATGCAGAAACTTAGTTATCATACTCTCTCGAATAAATGGAAATGGATAAAATAATTATGATACCTATGAGGAATACTGCAGAGTGCAGGTAACACATATTTTAAACTTCACGAATTTCCAGTAGACCGGAACAATTAAACATTTAAATTCTCAGCATGAAGTGCCTATGAATGGAAAACCTTATTGATTAACCGTTTTGTCCTGCAGAAATTGGATAGTTCAGAAACATGAAAGGGTTTTCCGAGATCGAAATACCTAGCTTTGTCCACAGCACAATAACCATTTATCGATTTACGCTGTTGTTATTCAAGTGGAGACAAATGCTGACCTTTAATTCGAATGATTTGTTGACTCAGCTCGACTGCTTGTATATTTTACGTGATTACTACGTTCATGCAAGGAGAATATTGAATGGATTTTACCATTCGTCTACGTGGAAGATGAATATTCAAAATTCATTCAGGAAATAGTTGTATGAATAGATTCAAGGATAATTGCGAAATATTTATTTCATTCCGCTAAACTTAGTGTATCTTGAAAATGACCATATTATATTATCTCAGTGTGCGGCAGGTAGATCAACATTTTGCACAAATTATCATTGTACTTATCCTTATTCACACATTTACATCATAGGTACATAAATGGCCTTAAGGTCGAACATTAAGAACATAGAATACCTAGTTCTGTATTAAATTTGAATAATGAACTGAAAACTCAGAACAAAACATAATTATGTGCTTTTTAACCAAATGTAGCAAATTGGAATGGATAAATCCTAATTTTTTATTGTGAACAAGCTGAAGGATGAATTCTGGATTTTGTCGGCGCCATTTATGTATCTACAGTATGCTCACAGCTTACAGCAGCGCTTGGAACTATACTTGATCTGACTTCCTTACTTCTACATGCGAGGAATTGCAGCCTGCTGCAAGCAATAAGAACATCCCGTAACGGGATGGCAAAACCATTGGATGTGAGGCTAACTATTTTCGATTTCGAAACACCCTTTGGAAAGGTTATAGCTGACCGTCCTAGTGTTATTAGTTCCGTGAATTCATTTATACAGGATGTCTGTAAACAAATGCGAGGGTCTTAGTGAAATGAAGATGAGCAGGGGTATTTCATATAATTTTTTTTCGAAATCGACCTCCCTTTCGAGATATAGCCTTTGGAATGCGAAGACGAGTTGACAGTTTCAATTTTTTTAGAGGTCCTAAAAACACTGTGTCATAAATCTATACATAATATGATTCATTAAGTAGATGTTATTCACAAAATCTTTTTTGATTCCATAACTTTATTGTTAGGGGTTCAAAATAACAACCCCTTATGATTTTTCAAAATTGTTTTCGTGAGATATTTTATAATATAAAATTCTCTTATGGTTTCCCATTCAATTCTTGAGAAAAAGCTTTCTTGCAAAATTTCGATACAGTCGATACTTTTCTCTGAAAAAATAAGAACTTACAAGCAGTTATGATCACTGTTCATTACATTTCATCGTATGTTTCATATAATGGATATTCTAAGATATTGTTCATGCTCAGAATTGGCTTTGACAGAAGAAAAAAGATTTTCTATGATTCTTTCTTCAATTTTCAGTTTCAGAAGGGTTCGATTTAAAAAAAATACTTTGCAGTAACAAAAAAACTCAATTATGAAAATAGCAGTTCATTCGAATTTGCATTAGGCAGATATGCACGTTTGCTTTTATCTCCTATTATAGACATAAAACATCTTAGAATATTGATTCTATGGAACACTCACACGATGAAATATGATAAAGAGTGATCATAAATGCTTGTAAGTTTTTAATTTTTCCTAGAAAATTATCAACTGTATCTAAATTTTGCAAGAGACTTCTTGTTCCAGAATTGGATAGGAAACCCTGTATAGTTTACCGAGATCAAAATCAGAGTGGTAGTGGCATTGGGGTATATGGACCTAAACTGAGAATCTCTAAATCCCTGGAGGTTAGCCCTCTATTTTACAGACAGATATACTGGCTCTTTACATGAGCAATCAGGAATGTCCTGAAAGAATCACACTAAAAAGCGTTTCTGCTGATAAACTGGCATAAAGTGCCAACTTGAGCCTTTCTTTGGGCTTGGAGAAGACCGATATAAGGCAGCGGTCCAGCAATGGAAGCTGAATATCACAATAACCTGCTAGATGAACACTGCTGGACACACTCAGGACAAAAAATTTGCCATGATTTCACCAACTTTAACTGACGCTGTCACGAGCTGAGCTTCAGGTGATGGTGGGGCTGCTGACGGGGCACTTTCGGTTCAAATCATTTGTGCCGGCTGATGGAAAATTTAGAAAGATGTTTGACAGAAACAGACTCTGTGAATCATAAGTAGAAACATCTGAATGGTAAGAAAGCGTCCAGAGCTGGCTGGCCTAAGAACAATTCATATAGAATGTTCCTGAGGAGGTTGTATGTTTCATCAACGCCAGTGACGACTTCCTTGGTTTTCCATGAATGAGTATTGTAGAGAACATAAGAAATACATGTCATATCGACCCCAGTTCTAATAAAAATGTACCTACAATCAAATAGATGCCGTTACGGGTGCCAAACATCAGAAACAATTCAACATATCACGAGCGGCTGCCAAATGTTTGCTGGAAATGAATTCAAGAGATCGCATGATGCAGTTTGTAAAATACTTCATCTGGAGCTCGCCATCAAACTGAAGTTTCTGCAAGCCGAAAAAAGTCCATATTATGAGTATCAGCCTGAAATTATACTGAAGAACGATCGTTACAGGCTATACTGGGACCGCACAGTATTATCAAACTTAACAGTTGCCTATAATATGAAAAAATATCGGAAATATCCTGTACCAGAAAAATTACTATTCTCATATCAACCACAGGAATTATACCTAAGAGTCTCAAGTCCAACCTTAAGGAGCTTGATTTTAATGAAAACCTCACAAAGTAATGCCAAAAGCAGTACTCCTCGGATACTGCTAGAACGGGAATGTTTGTAGGTCACGATGGACACCAGGAACAACCATGGAGAGAAGCATTGCAAGACCGACTACCAGGACATCAACCGAGAACCAAGTAACGAAAAAAGTAGAAAAATTATAAATAGGCCAAATAATAATGAGGGAGAAAATATGAGCGGAGTTTATTCGGGACTACCTCAAAGTGCTTTGTGCCATAACGCAAGAAAGCTTGTAACTTCCTTTTTCCAGCTCGTAATGTTTTTTCAGGCCTCACCCACACTTCCACTGCCTGAAAATTTCACGCTCGAATTTAACTTTGCCACGGTGTTTGGATTCTCGTATTTTTCTGGGAAACCGAAATACGTTAGCGCTAATGTAACTCGTAAAGTTTTGTAAAGAAATGGATATTGCGAATTGCTCTTTGCTAGGTGGAAAACATAATGGAAACATGTTAGTGAGTTCCCTATTTTTGAAAACTGAAACAAGAGTTACTTAAGGAATCGATTTAGGTGTGAAATTGGCTCCATTATTCTTAGACTCTGCATTTTAGAATGGGTGAGCCGCACCTCATTACCTGCCAGATTGTTGAGCGAAAAATATATGTAATCTGAGAACCTATTTGTATAGTACATGTATTGGTAGGAAATTCAATATTTTGTAACTAGTCGATTTCGAAATGAAATAAAATGAACAGTGTATGAGGAATAAACAACATATTTTTTTATTTGGGTGGCCTACGTAAATGCCATTTATACAAAGTGCAAAAAAAACGTAACTCGTCAATGGTTCTTGTAAGAAGAATAATTAGGGAAAATCCTCGTATCCGTCTATTTTTGATTTCAGAAGCAATTTATCCTATATACACTTACCGGCAAAATAATCGATCCACTCAAAAAATCCATGAAGTCTGTTAACTCGCAAATATGTAATTTCAAGTCCGATTCGTTTGAATTTTTTTTTCAATTGTAGATATGTTCATCATCAATCAATCACCAGTTTTGAATTTTAAGAAAATTTAGCGTACGTCATTTTATAGAGGGTTAACGAAAATCTTTTTTTTTACTCTAACTTCAAAACCACTCCTGGTGTGTTCCAGTTGTTCGACAGTGTGATTTTTCATTTCATAATCACTTTTTGTTGGGTTTTCAGATCAACATTGAACTTCACAATTTCGCTATGGCTATGAAATTACTTTCACAGATTTCACCTTAAATTCGAAAGTTATGAAAATAAGTTGAAAACTGAGTGAAAACATAAAACAAGAGAAGTTTTAGCGCGACATGTTCCGAATGCACCGTTTATTGGGGACGATTTCGTGTTAAATGCTTTATAATGCCCGACCGTATCAACCGCATGTGGATAGGATTGCCAGGGAGTATTTAGCAGAGGTTGATATCCAAGAATTCAACTGGCCTGCTCTAAGCCCAGAGTTGAATCCAATTGGGATATTGGATGCTCTCGGGAGAAAAATTCGATCTCGCGTACCAACTCGTGAAAATTGCAGTAGATCAGTGATACTCTGATTGATTCAAAGCATCAATGAGGACACCCCCAGACGAATGACACCAATTATCCGGGTCTGGGCGGAAAACACGTTATGTTTAGACTTAGTTTTCAGTTTATTTTCATTCGGTCAGAATTTTAGGATGAGTTTGTTGAAACACTGTTGTTGCCTCAGCGAAATTTAATGTTTTACTGAAAACCCTGTTTCTTTAACAAAAATTGATCTATTGTTATAAATGAAGAATTAAATTGTGGAGAGAAGATGTGTAGAACAACTGAACACAGAGTTGTTCAGAAGTTAGGGTAAAAAATAGATTTTCTTCCACCCTGTATAAAATGACGTACGCCAAGTTTTTTGATATTGAGGATGAAATGACTTGAAATAACGTATTAATGATTTAACAAACTTCATCGATTTTTTTTGTGTGGATCGATTATCGTATTTTGCCGGTGAGTGTAATGAGTGTATATAATTTTTGAATTTGTTACTTCTCTACCCTTACGCTTGGACCCCTCTACATTATTTCAGATGGGAATATAGGATGAAATGTGATAAATCAAATTAAAGGTGATTTGATTACCTATTCAGCAATGTAAGTGAAGTAGATTTGGTTTTGGCGTTTTTACATTATAAAAATAGGAAATAATTGAACAATTTGTGATTGGAGAGTACTGAATTCAGATCACTATTCTTTTACTAATAATTACTTAGGGAAATTCACGAGTTCTTGGATTTGATTTCAGAAGCAGGTCTCCCTATGCTTGTTTGAATTTGAAACTTCTTACCCCATACTCCCTACACCTTTTTTAAATGAAAATATATGGAGGTCAATCCATATATTCGTATATAAAGAAAAAAGGTGAGGATGTGGGTCGTTGGGGGTGAGAAATAACAAATTTGAAAAGGCTAAGGATAAATTGCTTTTGGAATGAAGGGGTGTGAGGATTCTCTTCAATACTTCTTCGTACATTAATTATTGACGAGTTACGTTATTTTGTCGGCAGGTATGGAAATTCACTTCGGAAACATACGATAATCAATAAGACGGAGAATTTTGTCCTCTAGTTGAGGAGTGGTATATTCGAAAATCGAAAAATTTACGTGAAACGTTTTTGACCAAAGATTAAGGAGAGAAAGCTAAAATTCAGGAGAATGGGTAAAACCATGATTGCAAAGGCCATTTTGAGCAAAACAAGGACATTTGAAAACCTTACCCATGATTGCACGTGGGTAACCTATTCGTGGCTTCATTTTAGTTGCGTTTCGTATTGTGTTTGTGTTTATCTATTTTGTGTGTGCATCGTTTGAAATTCAAAATGGTGTACGGAGCATATTGTATGGTGATGAACTGCAAAAATAAGAAAAAGGCCAATCCTGAACTTGCATATTTTTACGTTGCTGAAGAAAATGGAAATGTAGGTATATTGAAACTCGTATCACGTATCTCTGATTCTCAGGGCTTTTTAATTTCGGTGCGCTCAAATGGAAAGAGTTTCTGAGCGAACGATATTGAGTTCCACAGATCTTATACAGTGTGCAGTGATCATTTTTCTACAGATCAAATAAAAAAATTGAGATGCACTATCCTTTAAATTTACATTGTTTATTAATTCCATCTTCAAATTGTGTTTTTTTAAATGTTTTGATAACTGATATGTGAAAAAATTATTGATTTGTATTAAATTTCATTATAACATTTTTGCTGAGTGATGATTTCTAATAAAATTTGAATTTAATGTAATACGTAGGAATAATTGAATTCGAATTTGGCGCCCATTATGACAGTTTTCTGTATTGAAAATTTCATTTTTAGCGCCATCTATGTGTCAGAATTAATCAACTAACCCAAAAAACGTAGTCGGATTTTAGTACCTTAAGTTTCATTTCTGACGAACTGGATGACCAATTGCTAAACATAGTGTCTTTCTCTTATCGTTGGGAGTGGAGTTCAACTGTATTAGGTAATCAAATTTTTCAGTGTGTAGGCAGCCGATTCGAGACCTTTAAATATTTCCAACTATACTGATTGAATAAGGCCACTCTCGACTATGAAATAGACAACAATATTTTTCGCAATTGGTCATTCAATTCGTCGGGAACGTAAATCTTTCGAATATACTAATGTTCAACTCGATGACAAAATTTCCTTTGTCGTGCATTGAATATACAGGGTTACCCATTTTGCGGTTTCAAAAGTAAACGTAAATAAAACACATAAAAAATATTTTTTATCATGATATTTCTTTTTTATTATGAAGTTTGAACGTTGACATTTATGTGAAACACTACATCATTTAAATGACAACCACCTAAATTGTTGCAAGCATCGATTCTTTTGAGGTAATTTTCGACCACCTTTTGACACATATTGGGCGGTATCTCAGCCATAACTTGACGAATATTGGTTTTTAACTACTCAAGAGTTGAAAGTTTATCTGCATAAACACGGTCTTTCGCGTAGCCCCACAAAAAAAAGTCAAGCACTGTCAAATCGCATGATCTTGGTGGCCAGTTGATATCGCCGTCCACCGCCGCCGTGTTCAAGCACCCATTCGAACGTATCCACGATGTTGATGTGAATGGTCGGCTGTTTAGTTTGTTTTGTGAGCTGGATTTTATTTGGGTGTAGGTGTAGATCTAAATGCAAAATACGCTATAATGTTCCGTAAGACAATCCTAATTCCTGAGAATGACGAGGAATCGACAGATTGGGTCTTCGGCAACACTTTCACTTAAAGTAGCGATTTTTTCAATGGTACGAGGTGCAAAGCAAACAGGAGCGATGATGCACAGGGCTTCAATATCTGTAACCAATCCAGTCTCTTCAATTTTTCTTCACAATTCTACCAATTACTTGCGTAGTTGGACGATTATGTAAACCAAAATCTGCTCTTAAAGCACGATATGTGGCTGTGGCAGAATCGCCATTTTTGTATTAGGTTTTTTACAATTTTCATGCGTTATGCGATAGTCAAGCGATCCATTTTCATAAATGTTCAACTTTCAACTAAACAAAAAAAATTTTTTTAAAAAACTTCGTTTGACAGATATCGAATTCCAGCCGTATACTTTTGAAACCGCGAAATGGATAACCCGTTGTATGTTTTCGATGTTTATTTCCATACCTGTATCAGATCTTAAGACAATCAGGATAGAGTTCAGCAGTAATTGGAAAAATATACATTGCACGAATGCAGCTGATGAATGCAGCCTACTTTGCCGATATTGTTGAAGAGAATACGAAACGAAAATAACTTTCTGAATTTCACGAAGTATGAATAATTCCAACAATTTCGATAGGCAGAACTCGTACAAGATTCCGAAACTTAAATCCATTTTGCTTCACTGCATTATTCTCGGCGTAAGATCTCATCCTTGTTATTTCTACATGGAAATATTATCCCCTTGGGGTCTTTCCAACGCGTGAACTCCTAAACAAGAAGAACCATTTATTTTTCAGTCTAGAGCTTCCATCTTTCACATAGCAATAAAGATTCTCGCGTTACCATTAATTTTTAATGGGCGATTTTATTCCCCTTTCAGTTTTTCATTTCTTATGTATTCGTTCGCTATATACTCGTTGCCATCGATTTTCTCTTCACTGGGGAAAGATAATCTGAGATGAGTAAACGATCGAAGGAATTATTTTCGCATCGCATTATATGAAAGCTTATTACTTAACAAGTAATTGAAACATTACCTCAATAAAGGTTCTGTTTTAGACACAGTAAAAGTTATTTAATCAACTAGGTTATTAAAGACAGCCACTAATGGTCAAGATATTTAAACGCGTGAGTTGAGCGAATGCGTTAATAATTCGAGACCATTAGTCGCTCGATTAATAACCGAGTTGATTGCAATATTTTTCTCATCTCATCTCAATATGAATTGTGTATGAATTCTTGATAGAAATACATTCTCATTTTGCACAAGACTTGCATTTGACATAATAAAATTTCTATTAATCTATGTTCCAGTAGAGTTTCGACATTTTTCATAGTGCTTCTGAATACTTGTGAACGGTTCCTATGAGGATTGGACATTAAAATAGCAGAAATTGAGCTTTGAAATTGGTCATTAATGATCAATTTCGTACACATTAAAATCACCTTTTATTTGGAGATCGACGGAAAATAATGTTAACTTTCGATATTTGCTAGAGTGAGATCTCGACTTCGGAATAACGGGATTTTAAGAGAACTGTATCTTTATTGTCGAGTATTTCAGCAGGAGCTTCCGAAGTTCCATAGCAGATTGCGTGGTCATGTTGTGAAGCTATATCAATGTGTTGACGTGAAATTCTCTAAAATTAATTGAAATTTTACTGCGACCATTTTATTCTCTATTATTCAACGTTTCGTCTAGCATTCGCCGGAAACACAGCGTTAGACTTAGACCATTAGCTATTTCAATTTATTGAAGATCTACAGATATTCGACTGATGGGGCTCCTATAGAACTTATTTTTGATATTCTTTGCATGCACAAAATATTAACCTGGCAGCTAAACCATGTAACTCAGACCTTCAATATAAAAAACATAAAACATCCCTTTTTCTGGGTCATACATACAGGGTGTTTCATCATAAACTGGACAAACATATATTTTCGTGTAGAGGACATCGAAAGAATCATTTTTGCCTCATACGATATATCCCGTTTTCGAAGCATAAGCGAGATACAGGGTGTCAAATGTCATTTTTGAGCAAGATTCTTATGAGCGTGGTCAGTTATGTATTACACTCGGTGTAACGGTTTTTGATCAAATCTCAGTATTTTTGGGCCCTCTATTCAGAAAAGTTGACGAACTCCGAAAAAAATTTTACAAAATGGCGGAAGACCTGCAATGTTCCAAATTTTTTTTTGTGGTTGTCATATTGACTTTTGTTTTCTCAATGAACACAATTTTCTAAGAATTTCTGTAAAAAAATTTTTTCAAAAATCGAACACAAAGTTTTTTTTACATGTCTACAGCGATGAAAAAATTTCACTCGAAATTGATGAAATTTTGTACAATTGTACTTCTTGAATTATCACTCACGAATATGAAAACAGAATTGTAAAATATCGAACGGTTTCGTTACTACAGTCATTCAAATATTTCGTTCAGACCTCTGAAATAATGAAAAAAAAAATTGTTTTGAGTTCTAGAGTCAAAATAATTAAATTATTGGTATGTTAAAACATTCTAGATGAATTTATACAAAAAAAGCAGTGAAACTTAGTTGGGACTCGAACCGACATAGGTATTAAATAGGGAAATGGCACTGTTCTAAGGATAATAATATTCGTTGCCAGGCAACGGTATTTTGTAGTTCATAGAGTTTGACTATTGGCTAAATTATATTCACTGAAATTCAAATAACAGTCCAACTCTATGAACTACGAACAACCGTTGCCTGACAACGAATATTAATATCCTTAGAACAGTGCCATTTCCCTATTTAATACCTACGTCGGTTCGAGTCCCAACTAAGTTTCACTGATTTTTTTGTATAAATTCATCTAGAATGTTTTAACATGCCAATAATTTAATTATTTTGACTCTAGAACTCAAAACAATTTTTTTTTCTTATTTCAGAGGTCTTAACGAAACATTTGAATGACGTTAGTAACGAAACCGTTCGATATTTTACAATTCTGTTTTCATATTCGTGATTGATAATTCAAGAAGTACAATTGTACGAAATTTCATCCATTTCGGGTGAAATTTTTTCATCGCTGTAGACATGTAAAAAAAAATTGTGTTCGATTTTTGAAAAAAATATTTTACAGAAATTCTTAGAAAACTGTGTTCATTGAGAAAACAAAAGTCAATATGACAACCACAAAAAAAAAATTGGAACATTGCAGGTCTTCCGCCATTTTGTAGTTTTTTTTCGGAGTTCGTCAACTTTTCTGAATAGAGGGCCCAAAAATACTGAGATTTGACCAAAAACCGTTACACCAAGTGTAATACATAACTGACCACACTCATAAGAACCTTGCTCAAAAATGACATTTGACACCCTGTATCTCGGCTTATGCTTCGAAATCGGGATATATCGTATAAGGCGAAAATGATTCTCCCGATGTCCTCTACACGAAAATATATGTTTGTCCAGTTTATGATGAAACACCCTGTATATCGGGTGTCCCAAGGTGAGTGTCCTATCAGATTTTGTAACTTGGCAAATGATGATTGTTTTTGGTCCATCCTGTATAACTGACAACTATAATTGAAAAGCAGTGACATAGATCAGATCATTATCTAATGACTTGCTAAATTTTGGACTTAAATCTCAAATATTGAGCGAACTTGAGTCATTTTCGTAACACGCCAATTTGATCTAATAGGACACTCACCTTGGGACACCTGATATACTGATCAGATCCAATAAAGAAATAAAACTTATCATCAATTAATTACACAATATTTTTCACGTTAATTACTTTATTCTATTCCACTTCAACTCCGTTATTTTATTCCTCACTGATAACGCCATTTACTGCTACTTCGACTATCAGCCTGGATTTGTTTTGTGAATATATTAATGATGGGTCTCTTTCATCAACCTAGCATTTTTCAAGCAAAGTGCACAAAATATCAACATAAAAGATAAACAGCGCAATTATGTAAAACATCTCTTTTATCTGGGTCATACATATGTACTGATCAGATTCAAAAAGGACATCAATTTTCATCAATTCCATTCAACAGTTTTCACGTTAACTACATAATTTTATTCGTCACTGATAACGCCATGGGCAGTTTTTTCTACAATCAGCCGTAATGGATTTGATTCCAAAATTATAAATGGTAGATATTTAACAGCTCCATACATCCATCATCGTGAGATTATCAATGTGAATAAATTAATGATGGTCTCAGTCATCAAACTGAGCCTTTTTCGTGCACCGTGCACAAAATATTAACATAGAAGATAAACAGCGCAATTCGAAACTTCCATATGAAAAACATACTCTTTATCTGGGTCATACATCTTCTTCTCTGTGCGGTGCCTTACCGGCCAAACTGAGGCCTAGTGGCCCATTGTTCATCCGCATCGTTTCATAGAGACTCAGCTCCTCAGATACGAAGACAGAAACGTCGCGAGCCTGCCAGGAGTGGTCCCTCTCACCATAGGAATAGAAGGTGTTGGATTTCCTAGGTGTGTTGACCTTAACTCAGTATGGTTCAACTCTAACATCGGATAGAGATTTCAGAGTTCCCTGGCTGTCGCAACATATATAAATGTGCTGGCCAGAGTATCCCCTGCGAATATTTTCCAGTGCGCATGCAAGAACCGCAAATAGCTCAGCCTGCACAATGGAACAGTTCTTCCCCAGAGGGATAGCCTGATTGAAGTGAGGACCCACGATTCCGGCCCCAGACCCTGTTGCTGTGACAGAGCCATCAGTGAACCAGGTGGGACCCTCTGGACTAAGAAGCATATTTGATGAAGACCATAAGTCTCTGTCGGGAACAATTACCTGTAGGGTTCGTCGAAGTAGAACTTAGTGCCCGCGCGGTCACCTCTTTGGAGAAGGGGAGCGTGAGCATCCTTAACCATTTTGAGGGCCTTGCGTGCCCAGTGAAGAGTCCTCCATCGCGCCATTGTCCCCGTTCCCAGATTCCTAGAGCTGGCTTCATAGCCACCTCCTTCACAACTAGGTGCAAAGGAGGGAGACCCAGCAGACATTCCATCGCTGCTGTAGGGGTAGACCTCAGAGCGCCTGTAATACTTAAACAAGCTTTCCTCTGGCATTTAGTCATAATGTTCTGGTTGACGGCCCTCTCCATAGAAGGCCACCACACCACAGAGGCATAGGTCAGGATAGGCCTCACCACGGCAGTATACAACCAGTGCACAACGTGCGGTTTGAAGCCCCATCCATTACCCAGCACCCTCCGAGTAGACCAGAATATAACATTGGCTTTATTCGTTTGAGTCTCAACGTGTTTGTTCCACAAAAGTTTGCGGTCCAATATCACCCCGAAATAACGAACTTGTTCGGATAGAGTGAGCCCAACTCCAAACAGACTGGGAAGTCGTAAGTTGCTAGGCACCCTCTTTCTAGTAAAGAGAACCATCTCTGTCTTACTAGGATTTACCGAGAGCTCGTTTTTCAAGCACCATCGTTCAACCCGTCGCAGAGCATTCTGCATCAGATCCCCAATGACACTGATTACCTTACCCCTGATTAATATAACAAGGTCCTACATACCGGGTTTTCCTTTTAAGTTGTCCTATTAGAGGTTCTTCGAACTAGTGAATATTTCGATTTGAAATTTCAGGTGAAGCCTTGAAGATGAAGGAACCCTTCGCCTAAAATATTTTCAACTCGACTGTGTTGCCACGTCTATCTCAAACGCATATCTACTTCCTTATTTCAAATGCAACTGCCTATATTTTTATTTATGTATCGATTCAATACCAAATTCGCATTATAACCTACTAAAAAAATTCTCTGATATGCAGTGTTGCCAAGTTATGCGCAAATTCTCGAAATTTTTTACATCTGCATTGCCAGTTTGGAATTGCAATATCTCTATTATTTTCTATGCGAACGGAACCAAACTCAGCAGTCTCATAGTAGAGAATCCATGCAATCATGTGTTACATTCAGTATTCTGATACCTACATCGTGAGGTACTCCGAAGATTTTGCTCCGAAAATGTGGAACTTTAAATTGAAATATTTCGAGATTTTCAAATGTTTTTTTCTACAATCAGCCTGATTGGATTTGATTCTAAAATTATACAGTAACAGATAGGTATACATATAACACCTCCGTACATCCATAATCATGAGATTATTAATGTGAATATTTTAATGTTAAGTCTTTGTGAGCATTTCGTGTGCATCGTGTACAAAATATCAACATAAAAGATAAACAGCGCAATATGTAAAACATCTCTTTTATCTGGGTCATACATATGTACTGATCAGATTCAAAAAGGCCATAAAAGTCATCATCAATTCAACTCAACATTTTTCACGTTAACTACATTATTTTATTTCTCACTGATAACGCCACCGACGGCTATTTCGACAATCAGCCTGATTGGATTTGATTCCGGACAGATACCGCAATACGCTAACCCAATGACGCAGAGCAATGAATTAACCAGGGTGCTGTGTCCGCTGCGCTGATGGGGACCGTCCATAAAGGCCATTTACGTCCGAATTCAGCTGTCTCGCCGAGATTTCGCACATAATATCTCCAGTGGCCGTCAGAGATATTGCGAATGGAAAACAGATGAATATGTGATATACAGGTCTTGTACTAGGGTGGTTCAAAGGTAATAACTTTTTTCAGCTATTTCATTTGGGGAGCCCATTCGACAGTGGGAATCAATTTCATGATTAGAGATTCCAGTTTGATTCGGCATTTGGCTTTGTTTCCCATATCGAACAACTTTAAGGCTTTATTTTCCATCCCTATAGAGAATTCAATGATGTCGGTTTTTGGAACTCTATATTTATCGCTCGTGATGAGCATATTCTAGTATGGCATGGTTTGGAAGATAGACTGATCACATCTTCTGCAATTATTCTGCATACAATTACTGTTCGACTAGCTCCAGTCTATCTTGCTTGCATGGCTGCTGATGGCCTTAATTTCAATTAATTTGTTCGATTCAAAAGCAATAGCTTTTCTCTCTTTCATGTTGCTTAACGAGGATTGTGTTTTTTGAGAGCACGAATGGTCTCAAACGATAAGATTCTACTCCCTGATGACGAATTCGTGGTCAAATTCAATTCTGTCCGTAGGGCCCTCCGTTAGTACAATAACTTTCGAAGGGATTGTCCTAGAGTCTTGAAATTTTCAGGGTGCAGGGTGAGTTCAGTTTTCAAACGGCTCGGTAAAGTTCATCAATCAGCCCAATCGTACAGGGTGTTCCATAAAATATGGTCATTAAAAATTCTTGTTCCTCAAAACCTCCGACGAAACGAAATCTATCGAAATGAAATGTTGCATTCATGTTTAAGATGATCATAATAAGCTTCCTGCAAAACTTTGTGGCCATAGTGTAAACAGAACCAAAGAAAATTCAATTGGAATATTGAAAAGAAGAAACTGCATATTATCATAAAAAAATATCCTATTCGAATGAAATCTATTTTTTCAATTGATACACTGAATGTTCATTCAGAATTTGTAGCTATAGTGTTTAACAGAACCATGAAAAATTCAATAAGTATATTGAAGAAAGAATCTTTATATTTCCATAACACGATAACAGATTCAATTCAATTTATTTTGTGAATCGAAAATGATAATACCTACATACTGAATGATCCTGCAAAATTTCAAGAGGATCGCATCGTCAGAACCGTAGAATTTAATTTTTGTAAATTTTTATTTTTTACATATATCATTTCTTGAATAATTTCCAGAATATAATTTCGATTGTGCTGAGATTCTGCATATAAGATTTTGAGGTAAAAGTCCTCTTGATCCACCGAAGAACGAGCGCACAAAAGCTCCTGCTCAAGGCTTTTCTCCTCAGCTCTGACGTTCTCATCCGTAACTCTTGTTATGGCACTTGTTTGGCCTTTTACGAATGTGCAAACTCATTTATGCACTTGAATCTTGGGGAGGCACTCATATCTGATCTGCTCGAGTAAATTTCGACGAATTTCTGCAGATTTTACATTATCTCTGACAAAAAAACGAATGATGATGCTTTGCGCAACAAACACTGGTATATCCTTCTCATTCATGGCTATGATGCATAATTAAATAACTTCAAATCTTCTACAAATTCATATCAAATACTTTCCTATATTTCAGATAATAAGATTCCTCAATTAAAATCACGTAAATCATTTGGTTCAATTATTTTCTGACCTCGAATGAAGGCAATAAAGCAATTTGGCAATCCGAATAGAACACGTGTAATATTCAAAACAAAGATTTAATAACTGACCCCTCCAATGAAGTTCCTGGATTTGATCTTCCGAGGAAAATTTGGACTGTTCTCAATTGTATGAGAACAGGTCATGGCCGTTGTAATAGCATGCTTTTCAAATGGAATCCTGTTTCGAATGCGGAGAAGCAGATGAGACAATTGAACATCTGATGAATAATTGTCCCATATTTAAATTTCAGGATAGCTTAAAGGCTATACATGAAGTTATCGAGTCGTTTTGAATTGGGGTGTTAATTTTAAATCGATTCAATGAAGTTTCAACCATTTATTTTTGTTCCTGTTTTCTGCTTTGATTTTTTCGTTTCATAATCAGAATTCCGAAGGCATCTTGGAAAGGGTTATCAGTTGGACTCAAGAAATCCTTCAATATTAAAATAGTTTTTGAGTTCCATTTTCAAATGCTTCATTCATTCAACTGTACAAGTTGCATTTTCTTCGATTACGGCAAAACTAATGAGTTTAAAGAAATAAAATGTTTTGTACGAAAAAATTAGTTGGAGTAAACTTAGTAGTTTAGCCGTTATCGAAGAAAATGTGACTTCTACAGTTGAATGAATAAAGCACTTGAAAAATCACTCGGTATACATATATGGCTATAACTACTCTATTCGCGGTCCCTGGTGTTTTTTCGCTTAGTAACAAACTAGTCTGATATCCAGTGCAGCCATTATTACGACACTGAATTTTTGACCCGTTTATTTAAAATACCGTTTCATATTTGAACCTTCCTCGTACTTCCTTTTTGGTCCTATTCGGAAACCGTATATTATTATGCTTTCATCCAGAGAGTTTACGAGCTTCTTGATGGTGTTTACGGATACGTAAGCAGTTCTGGCGAGTAATGAGTGAGGAGCTTTTAGAATATTATGTTGCAGATTTACATTTTCAAGAGGAAGTTGAAAGTTTCGTAGATGGAGATTTACCACTAGGATGCATATATGAAATTATATGATTAGTTATTTCGGGGTAAATCGGCTGCAAAGCCACTTCGTTTGCACTGTTTGCAGGTTATGGGTCATAATAGTTTCTGACGTGAAAATCTTGATTTCAAGTCGGAAATGATATACAGGGTGTCCAGAAAGGGTATCGGGTATTTGTAAGTTCAATAAAAAATTAAAAAATATTTGTGAACAATGAAGAAGTTTTTTGTTTATTATTAACATATGAATTGGAGAATTATTTGGAAAAGATAATGTTATCCAAATGATGACCGTTGCGGTGCTGGCACTCTTCTAAACGGGAACGAAGATTGGCGATAATACGTTGACACACAGCTATTGATATTGCTACCATTTCTGACCTGATGTTTTGCTTCATCTGGTTTCGATTCATCGGATTATTTTGATAAAACTTACTTTTAAGGTATCCTATGCAAAATAGTCAACGGGCTAAGGTCGGGGCTTCTGGGAGGCCAGTTGATGTTACCCCTTCGCGAAATGACTGGTTGAATCGCTGCAGCCTTTCGTTCGGAAAATCAGTCGATTAGCATATTCCGCATCCTTCAATTCTTGAATCAATTGAATTTTATAGGTTTTGAAATGTAAGTCTTTCTCTAGAATCGAAAGTGAAGACGATTTTTAGTTGTTCAACGCTTGGTTTCGCTTTCGGATGGATAAAGACGGATTTTGAACGACCGAACGCCTCAACTTCTTCAATTGTTTCTTCATCGCGAAGTAAACGAGGACGACCAGAGTTTTGAATTTTTATTGTCGCACCTGTATTCTCGAAGATCCTGATCCATTTCCTAATGCTATCGTCATTTAGCGCGTGGCGTGTAGATATTCCGCACGATAGAGACGTTTAGCAGTCACTATTGAACCACCATTACGATAATACGCTCATACGCAAAATGCGGGATACGTCCCGAGTACTGTTCCATCGTGACTAAAACTCCACAAAATGGTGGATGCCACGAACCCCTTCCCGCTCCTTTTAGACGTCCCATTCTGAATATGGCGCGAAAACAAATACCCGATACCCTTTATGGACACCCTGTACCTGTTTATGTGTATGTATTTGTTTATGTTCTTATTTTGATCAATAACGAATCTGGCCACTGACGGACTTTCAATTACCTGCGTGAAGTTAGCATAAAAAGTTGGCCGAAAAAATTTCCGATGTCACCCGAATGTCCATAGGCGTGCGTCCTATCAATTCATAAGTAGAATTCTATGAATAGCTTCATGAAGGGAAAGATCGAATGATATAAACTCAAGTAAGTGAATTTCTTGAATGAAATTGATCAAACGACAACTATAGATTATCAACGAATATACTTTTGGATTTGCGCAATAAATTGGAAAACGAATTGAATGAAAATATATGTTCCGACTGACTGAGCGCTTGAATCAAGATGAAACATTGAGAAAATATATAATCTTGAAATTTGCAGTCTAATGCTCCCAACCAAAATTACGAAATTTCCCGATTTTCACTTGAAGACGGTCGTGTATCACAATGAAATTTTCAGGAAATGCTCTATGTAAGATTTGCCGGCGAATGCCATCAGCGAAAATCTCTTGCCAAGGGGACTTGGGGGTTAAATTCACCCTTAAACCGAAACTTGTGGGAAATTTCCCGATTTTCACTTGAAGACGGTCGTGTATCACTATGAATTTTCAGGAAATGCTCTATGTAAAATTTGCCATCGAATGCTATCAGCGAAAATCTCTTGCCAAGGGGACTTGGGGGTTAAATTAACCCTTGGAACGAAATTTGTGGGAATTTCCCGATTTTCACTCGAAGACGGTCGTGTATCACAATGAAATTTTCAATAAATGTTCTTCGTAAGATTTGCCATCGAATGCCATCAGCGAAAATCTCTTGCCAAGGGGACTTGGGGGTTAAATTCACCCTTTAACCGAAATTTGTGGGAAATTTCCTGATTTTCACTTGAAGACGGTCGTGTATCACGATGAAATTTTCAGTAAATGCTCTATGTAAGATTTGCCATCGAATGCCATCAGCGAAAATCTCTTGCTTAGGGCACTTGGGGGTTAAATTCACCCTTGGACCGAAATTTGTGGGAAATTTCCCGATTTTCACTCGAAGACAGTCGTGTATCACAATGAAATTTTCAATAAATGTTCTTCGTAAGATTTGCCATCGAATGCCATCAGCGAAAATCTCTTGCCAAGGGGACTTGGGGGTTAAATTCACCCTTAAACCGATTTGTGGGAAATTTCCCGATTTTCACTTGAAGACGGTCGTGTATCACAATGAAATTTTCAGGAAATGCTCTATGTAAGATTTGCCATCGAATGCCATCAGCGAAAATCTCTTGCCAAGGGGACTTGGGGGTTAAATTCACCCTTAAACCGAAACTTGTGGGAAATTTCCCGATTTTCACTTGAAGACGTCGTGTATCACTATGAAATTTTCAGGAAATGCTCTATGTAAAATTTGCCATCGAATGCTATCAGCGAAAATCTCTTGCCAAGGGGACTTGGGGGTTAAATTAACCCCCTGAAACGAAATTTGTGGGAAATTTCCGATTTTCACTCGAAGACGGTCGTGTATCACAATGAAATTTTCAATAAATGTTCTTCGTAAGATTTGCCATCGAATGCCATCAGCGAAAATCTCTTGCCAAGGGGACTTGGGGGTTAAATTCACCCTTAACCGAAATTTGTGGGAAATTTCCTGATTTTCACTTGAAGACGGTCGTGTATCACGATGAAATTTTCAGTAAATGCTCTATGTAAGATTTGCCATCGAATGCCATCAGCGAAAATCTCTTGCTTAGGGCACTTGGGGGTTAAATTCACCCTTGGACCGAAATTTGTGGGAAATTTCCCGATTTTCACTTGAAGACAGTCGTGTATCACAATGAAATTTTCAATAAATGTTCTTCGTAAGATTTGCCATCGAATGCCATCAGCGAAAATCTCTTGCCAAGGGGACTTGGGGGTTAAATTCACCCTTAAACCGAAATTTGTGGGAAATTTCCCGATTTTCACTTGAAGACGGTCGTGTATCACAATGAAATTTTCAGGAAATGCTCTATGTAAGATTTGCCATCGAATGCCATCAGCGAAAATCTCTTGCCAAGGGGACTTGGGGGTTAAATTCACCCTTAAACCGAAATTTGTGGGAATTTCCCGATTTTCACTTGAAGACGGTCGTGTATCACAATGAAATTTTCAGGAAATGCTCTATGTGAGATTTGCCATCGAATGCCATCAGCGAAAATCTCTTGCTTAGGGGACTTGGGGGTTAAATTCACCCTCAAACCGAAATTTGTGGGACATTTCCCCCGATTTTCACTTGAAGACGGTCGTGTATCACGATGAAATTTTCAGGAAATGCTCTATGTAAGATTTGCCATCGAATGCCATCAGCGAAAATCTCTTGCTTAGGGGACTTGGGGGTTAAATTCACCCTTAAACCAAACTTTGGGGAAATTTCCCGATTTTCACTTGAAGACGGTCGTGTATCACAATGAAATTTTCAGGAAAGGCTCTATGTAAGATTTGCCATCGAATGCCATCAGCGAAAATCTCTTGCTTAGGGATCTTGGCGGTTAAATTCACCCTTAAACCGAAATTTTTGGAATTTCCCGATTTTCACTTGAAGACGCGTGGTATCACAATGATTTTCAGGAAATGCTCTATGTGAGATTTGCCATCGAATGCCATCAGCGAAAATCTCTTGCTTAGGGGACTTGGGGGTTAAATTCACCCTCAAACCGAAATTTGTGGGACATTTCCCGATTTTCACTTGAAGACGGTCGTGTATCACGATGAAATTTTCAGGAAATGCTCTATGTAAGATTGCCATCGAATGCCATCAGCGAAAATCTCTTGCTTAGGGATCTTGGGGTTAAATTCACCCTTAAACCGAAATTTGTGGGAAATTTCCCGATTTTCACTTGAAGACGGTCGTGTATCACAATAAAATTTACAGGAATGCTCTATGTAAGATTTGCCAGCGAATGCCATCAGCGAAAATCTCTTGCTTAGGGGACTTGGGGGTTAAATTCACCCTAAACCGAAATTTGTGGGAAATTTCCCGATTTTCACTCGAAGACGGTCGTATATCAAATGAAATTTTTAATAATGTTCTTCGTAAGATTTGCCATCGATGCCATCAGCGAAAATCTCTTGCCAAGTGAAAATCGGGAAATTTCCCACAAATTTCGGTTTAAGGGTGAATTTAACCCCCAAGTCCCCTAAGCAAGAGATTTTCGCTGATGGCATTCGATGGCAAATCTCACATAGAGCATTTCCTGAAAATTTCATTGTGATACGCGACCGTCTTCAAGTGAAAATCGGGAAATTTCCCACATATTTCGGTTTAAAGGTGAATTTAACCCCCAAGTCCCCTTGGCAAGAGATTTTCGCTGATAGCATTCGATGGCAAAACCTCAAGGAACATTTCTTGAAAATTTCATTGTGATACACGACCGCTTCAAGTGAAAATCGGGAAATTTCCCAAAAATTTCGGTTTGAGGGTGAATTTAACCCCCAAGTCCCCTTGGCAAGAGATTTTCGCTGATGGCATTCGATGGAAAATCTTACGGAGAATATTTATTGAAAATTTCATTGTGATACACGACCGTCTTCGAGTGAAAATCGGGAAATTTCCCACAAATTTCGTTCCAAGGGTGAATTTAACCCCCAAGTCCCCTTGGCAAGAGATTTTCGCTGATAGCATTCGATGGCAAATCTCACATAGAGCATTTCCTGAAAATTTCATTGTGATACACGACCGTCTTCAAGTGAAAATCGGGAAATTTCCCACAAATTTCGGTCCAAGGGTGAATTTAACTCCCAAGTCCCCTAAGCAAGAGATTTTCGCTGATGGCATTCGATGGCAATCTTACATAGAGCATTTCCTGAAAATTTCATCGTGATATACGACCGTCTTCAAGTGAAAATCGGGAAATTTCCCACAAATTTCGGTTAAAGGGTGAATTTAACCACCCCAAGTCCCCTTGTCAAGAGATTTTCGCTGATGTCATTCGATGGCAAATCTTACGAAGAACATTCATTGAAAATTTCATTGTGATACACGACCGTTTTCAAGTGAAAATCGGGAAATTTCCCAAAAATTTCGGTTTAAGGGTGAATTTAACCCCCAAGTCCCCTTGGCAAGAGATTTTCGCTGATAGCATTCGATGTCAAATCTCACATAGAGCATTTCCTGAAAATTTCATTGTGATACACGACCGTCTTCAAGTGAAAATCGGGAAATTTCCCAAAAATTTCGGTTTGAGGGTGAATTTACCCCCAAGTCCCCTTGGCAAGAGATTTTCGCTGATAGCATTCGATGGCAAAACCCTCAAAGAACATTTATTGAAAATTTCATTGTGATACACGACCGTTTTCAAGCGAAAATCGGGAAATTTCCCAAAAATTTCGGTTTAAGGGTGAATTTAACCCCCAAGTCCCCTTGGCAACAGATTTTCGCTGATAGCATTCGATGTCAAATCTCACATAGAGCATTTCCTGAAAATTTCATTGTGATACACGACCGTCTTCAAGTGAAAATCGGGAAATTTCCCACAAATTTCGGTTAAAGGGTGAATTTAACCCCCAAGTCCCCTTGGCAAGAGATTTTCGCTGATGGCATTCGGTGGCAAATCTTACGAGAACATTTATTGAAAATTTCATTGTGATACACGACCGTTTTCAAGTGAAAATCGGGAAATTCCCAAAAATTTCGGTTTAAGGGTGAATTTAACCACCACTTCCCCTTGGCAAGAGATTTTCGCTGATAGCATTCGATGTCAAATCTCACATAGAGCATTTCCTGAAAATTTCATTGTGATACACGACCGTCTTCAAGTGAAAATCGGGAAATTTCCCACAAATTTCGGTTTAAGGGTGAATTTAACCCCCAGTCCCTTGGCAAGAGATTTTCGCTGATGGCCTTCGATGGCAATCTCACATAGAGCATTTCCTGAAAATTTCATTGTGATACACGACCGTCTTCAAGTGAAAATCGGAAATTTCCCACAAATTTCGGTTAAAGGGTGAATTTAACCCCAAGTCCCCTTGGCAAGAGATTTTCGCTGATGGCATTCGATGGCAAATCTCACATGGAGCATTCCTGAAAATTTCATTGTGATACACGACCGTCTTCAAGTGAAAATCGGGAAATTTCGTAATTTTGGTTGGGAGCATTAGACTGCAAATTTCAAGTATTATATATTTTCTCAATGTTTCATCTTGATTCAAGCGCTCAGTCAGTCGGAACATATATTTTCATTCAATTCGTTTGCCAATTTAATGCGCAAATCCCAAAAGTATATTCGTTGATAAATCTATAGTTGTCGTTTGATCAATTTCATTCAAGAAATTCACTTATTTGAGTTTATATCATGATTAACAATCGATATTTCCCTTCATGAAGCTATTCATAGAATTCTACTTATGAATTGATAGGACGCACGCCTATGGACATTCGGGTGACATCGGAAATTTTTCCGGCCAACTTTTTATGCTAACTTCACGCAGGTCTTTCAATTGATGTGCCATTTGTTGTTCCAAATTAAAGCAGCTATGCATCTAGTGATTCTTTCGTCTTGTTTATTCTCAATTGACCTTGTTCTGTTGTAGCTTACCGTTATCTCGACTCCAAGGTAATTGAAGGGCAGAACCTGCTATATGGGTTTTCGTCCATCCATTGTTTACATCTCAAAGGCTCTTTGCATTTAATGATGCTTTTGTCTCCTATGGATATTCTCCTATTCAATTGCTTGCTTCATATATAAAACTAACCGACCCGGCAAACCTTGCCGGTTTAAAGATTGAAGAATCTTGTTATAAAGCAGAAATTTAAAATAAGTGATAGATCTCTGAATTTCAAAAACATGGTTTCTCAATATCTCAGACAAAACGAAACCAATGGAAATTAAATTTTGCAACCACAAGCAAGATGCTCATAATAAGCCTCATGCAAAAATATGTGACCATAGTGTTAATAGAAGCATAGAAAATGCATTTGGAATATTGAAAGGAAGAGTCTTTATGTTTCCACAACGAGATATGCAATTGGAGGGACATTTTTTTTCGGTCGTTGTAAAAGTGGATGTTTTCGAGTAATTTTCTGAACGTGTGCTTATATGTGTATGATATTAATTGAAAAATTTTGGTGCACAGTTTTTGCTGTTGACCATTTTTTTAAGTCAAATGAGGGCTCAAACAAAATGTATGCCGTTTCAGGCACATTTCTCCTACTGAATGTTCGTGCAGAATTTCAAGAGGATTGCATCCATCACAAGCATCGAATTTAATACATTTTCAATTATCGATTTTCTACATCAGTTTCTGAATGATTTTCAGAATATAATTTCGATAGTTCTGAGATTTTGCATTCATATATTTAGCATGAATCTCAAGTCCTTTACTTTTGAGGAAATAGCTTCATTGTTCCACCAATGAACGGGCACCTATTCCGGTATTCTGACAACGGCTGCCAAATGTTGAATATAAGAAGCAAAAAGGATCGAAATATACCAACTGAAATTTCAATAAATATTTCATCAGCAAGAATTCCACGTCAACATCCAAGAATAAAATTCCGAATACTGTCAAGTACCGGAGGAAAATGTGGAATGAGAGGTTCACTTCTGCCAAAAAAACACTCAGCGTCGAAGTTGGCCAACACGACTTCGACCAATCGGTGATTTGGTTCACGTGATTGCCAAATGAAACACCGATTTTCTGGAATCTCAATTTCATTCTGACGCGATATCTGTCCCGAAAGTCTCGTTACCATGGCGACTTTCAATTCTGCCAGGAAAATTAAAGCGTAGTGTAGCCCCTGCAGGAATTACATCCTTCCAGCTAATTAAGCTGGAGAAGAATAGATGTTTGTGGGTTTTGTTCTGATGTTTCAATCGATTCAAAAGCCAGACGAGTCAACTCGGGTTTCATTGTAAATGTGTTTTCCATAACGCTTTGAATGAGTGTTTGTTGTCGTTCATTATTATTTCTGTTTTTTTGTTTTCGAGGTATAATTGGATTTATGGATGAAATCGTTTCACGTGTTCAAAATAGGGCTGTACTGGGTTATTCACTTATGTTGGTAACCTCGTTTTTCTCGAAAATAAATGAATATTGTCTTATTCTATTGACGGTATTTGTTACAAGTCAATGATGACTTGAGATGTGCGTAAAAGTCGTAGAAAAGAATCAAGACGCCAGGCGTTGCAGCGCCATCACTTTTTTTTCTTCGAAACATACCCCTTTTTATTGTGAAATTCGAAAGATAATTTAATTCTTAATGTTTCTGCAGAATAACATTTTCTTCTTTTTCTTACCCTCAGCAACATGCAGCGTGTTTCATCATAATTCAATTCCATAAATTCTGTTTCTGTATTGTGACAGTATGCCTTGATTTACGGACATAGATATGATTGTGTTGCTTGAAATCAAAGAGACTCCGTAGCAAACTTTTTCTCGATCCTTATATTCATCAAATATTATTGTATAACAATAAACATTTTTTTGATGATAAATGCAACATGTCAAATCATATGTTCTATATACCGTCCATTGACATCCATACATATAAATTATATATCTTCCTTATTTCACTATACCTAAGTTACTTTGGCCAAAATATTACTTGGACAAAGTAATGAACAAAGGAAAATATATGATTTATGTTTATGAATCGTTATTAGTCCGGTCATTTTAGACATAAAAATAGTGATCAAATAAGAAAATTCCGACAAAGCCAAATTTTTGTAGAGACCTTAGGTTTACCACAAGGAATAAAGTCTCAAAAGTCCCCATCAGTCCCATGTGAGCTTAGGGACTTATTCGGGGTCAAAGGTCAAAATTTTAGGTTTTTTGGATTTTTCTCGAAAACGGTAAGTTTTATCGAAAAAGTACTTCGGAGCAAAGTTGTAGATCTTAAAATTCTCTATAAAAATGGTTCCCATGATTTTTTCTCTAAAACCCACTATTTCCCAGATATTGCGCTTGAAGGAATCAAGTTCTACATAATATGCACACATTTCCACACCACCTGTGAGGTAGTGTACTCGGCGCATTTTTTTAACGTGGTATCCCCGTAGGCCGATTCCACGAACCTTTATGACGTTATTTTCAGGAACAATAATTATTTAATAGTATGAAGATTATTGATATGGGTTACTGAGTTTAACTGTCGTTCTAACTTTTTTTTATTACTTTAATCTGACTCATACTCTTCATATTCAACTTCAACAATCATGTTTTCTTCAATTTCTTCTTGTTCTTCTTCTTCTTCTCCTTCCTGTTGATGAACGCTTAGAAATTGTTCAAATGAAGATGAATCAGTTGTCTCTTCATCAAAATCACATGAATCTTCCTCTCTTGTATTTAATTGAACATTTGAGCAAGAGACACCTTGGCAATTGGTACACGCTGGAGAACACTGCAATCCTACTTTTTTACAGCCACATTTGGCACTACAACCTTTCTTGCAATTGCAAAAATAGTGTTAAGAAGTTTTTCTGGAGCAGGGGGCAGTAAAGTTCGAATCGGTTCCAAAGTATTATTTATCAATACTCGAAACAAATGTTGAGTAGCAGATGCCGATGTTGGAGGAAGACAAGATAGCTGTACTTGCTTTTTGTTTCGTGTATTTTTTACGAATGTTAAATATCTGTACGTATCTATGCAATCAATTTTTTTGGAGCTCCATAAACCGCAAGAAGAACCGAATTCCTTTAGTAATTAGTATTTGAGGTGAAGAATCAATTTCTGTTAATACTTTTGCGCAGTCAATCAAATCATTTTTTTCAAATAATTTTAATGCTGAATTTTTGCCCCTTCTTAACATTGCTGACGTAGTATCGCATCCGGTTATCGCATGTAAAAATAAAATAAAGTTTTGGCATTTCGGATAAGCTGATAAACTTTTTGAAGAATATATTTCTGCCCGTTGCTGCGCCTTCCCAGGTTTTAAAAAGTAAATAATTTTATCAGATGGAGTACTTGCAGTGAGTAGTACTAATAAATCAACATCTTCACCCACTGCAATAGCTGTATTTCTTGCATTAAATTGTTCTATTGCTGTTTCAATTATGAGGACATCGGCGTCATTAGGAGCTTGTTTCACGGCAATATTTTCAGCTGTTAATTTGTTACTCAACATAGAAATAAAACGAGATTTATTATTAATGTTTGCAAAAAAATGTTGTTGATTAACTGGAACTGTCATAAATTCGTCAAACATTATGTCGGTACCTGAGGATGTTTTTGTAGCACGACGACGTTGTTCTGCAGCTTTTATGTTCTTTGTTGTGTCACTGTAGCCATCAAATACTACCGTAACTGTATGACCATAATGTCTACGTAAATACTGAACATATTTTTCAAAAATTACGTAAAGGTAAGGGACCGGCGGTCATTTTAGAGTAAATTTTCTTAGAATAGTATAATGTGTACATAGAAGAGGCACGAGTAGGCATTTTTGCTTGCTTGAGTACCTAAATATGTATATACGAGGCATATGTGTGCATACTATGTAGAACATGATTCTTACAAGCGCAATATCTGGGAAATAGTGGGTCTTAGAGAAAAAATTATGGGAACCATTTTTATAGAGAATTTTAAGATCTACAACTTTGCTCCGAGGTACTTTTTCGATAAAACTTACCGTTTTCGAGAAAAATCCAAAAAACAAATTTGGTTTTGTCGGAATTTTCTTTATTTCAATTGTCTAAATTGACCGGACTATATGGCCGGCATATAAAACATATGACTGGACATGTTGCATTTATTATCAAAAATATTTATTGTTATTAAATACGTCGAACCTCGATAAGTCGAACTTCGATAAATCGAATTTTTGATAACTCGAATCAAATTGGTTGGCAACAGCGCCAAGATTAGAAATTAGTGTAATTTTTGTTCGATAAGTCGAACTTCTATAACTCGAATATCTTGATACCTCGAACGAAATATTTGGCGGCACATTCGATAAGTCGAATTTTCTGGGGTAATCCCTCATTTACGTTAGATTTTCAAGTGCTATTATCGCCGAAAAATCTTGAAGAGGACTCTAAATTGTTTCGAAAAAAACGAAAAACTTAACATTTCTCTAATGGACTGCGTTGATGAAATATCCAATGCGTGGAATATAGATGTTAAATCTGAGACAATTGCTAATGCTTCATGATTATCTGCACGTGGAGGACGATGTTGTTACTTCGGAGTTTCCCACAGATGAAGATATTATTCAATATTACAGGTCCGAGTCAAAATTCGTACAGATCAATGACAAAGATGACAATGAAAACGACATGACGGATGATGATATGGAAGATGATTTGCAACAACCTCCTTCTAATGAGTCGGTAGCAAATTCATTAAGCATTTTGCGTTCATTTTTGAAAACAAACTAACATACAACTGACTCGCTATACAGGGTGTTCCTAAATTGAACGTACAAACGAAAAGGGGAGATTCCTTGAGCGAGTTTAAGAAAAAAAAGTCTCATAAACATGGGGTGGCAAACGTTTCGTTTTCGAGATACAGAGTGTTGAAGTTTGAATTTTTTTCAAGTTTTTTTCTCATAGTATCTACACTTCTCAAGATATTCAACTGAAATTTGGCATAGATATTACATTTGAGGGTTTTCACCACGTGACATGGCAATTTCAATAGAAGATCTACTGGGTGATATTTTTTCTGGAACACTGCCACCTGTTCTTCTGCAGAACTTTTTTTTGGTGAGCAACTGTTAATTTGAAAAAATTTAAAAAGAAGCTTTGTTCTTATACTAAACTTTTCGGTCTCTTGTACTTTTGTCGTATCTACCAACGATTTCGAGAAAAAAAATTTTGAACGATTCTCTCGAAATCCTCGTGAAAGTCCAAATTATTATGGGAAGGCCATTCTGTAAGCTGTGGTGAATTAATTCAGTGTCAGTTTTTATGGAAATTTTCCTGATCTGTAGCGATGATTCATAAAGATTCGATAAACTCGTATAATTAACACATGTTTTTGATTAAAACTTTAACACCCTGTATCTCAAAAACGAAACGTTTGGGACCCCATGTTCATGAGACTTTTTTTCTTAAACTCACTTAAGGAATCTCCCCTTTTCGTTTGTACGTTCAATTTAGGAACACCTTGTATAACGGTTTGAATAACATTGAAGCTTTTTCGAAAACCAAATAAAAAAATCTTCTCGTCAGTAACAAATAACCGAATATTTCACAGTGAAATAAGCGCTGAGGATGTATGTTTCCAGTTTCTTTTTACGTACCTATATGTGAAAATGTATGAGTAAATGTATAAATTGACAGTGTGAAAATTAGTTTGACTTCTTTACTTTCATGTTACATCATTTACCCACATAAAAAATACATTAAGAAAAAATGTGTTTTTTTCAATAACTCGAAGTCTTGATAACTCGAATTTTTCTTTTGGCAGATCATGATTCGAGTTATCGAAGTTCGACTGTATATAATATAATAGTTTATGTATATAATGATAGAGAAATAGTTTGCAACAAAGTCTCTTCGATTGCAAGAAACACAATCATATCTATGTCTCTAAATCAAGGCATACTGTCACAATACAGAAACAAATTAATGGAATAGAATTAACATGAAACACGCTGCAGGTTGCTGACGGTAAGGAATAGGAGAAAGAAGAATTGAGAAGAAACATTCAGAATTCAATCACCCAATAAACAAGGTATATTCCTGGAGAAAAAAAATTATATGGCTCCGCCAGAGCTGCGCCGAAGCATTGTGCTTAGTGCTCGTGGCAGCACTTGAAGCACTTTTGTGCTCGTGAGCACTGTGCTCGGGACCACTTGATTGAACCAGTGCTTATTGCTTGGTGCTTCGCGAATTTTTCGAAAAGGCTTAGTGCTTAGTAATTCGAAAAAGTGCTTCCAAGCACTAAAGTGCTCCCATGCACTTTCAGGAATTACCAAGCACTTTCAGGAATTACCAAGCACTAAGCCCTTCATGGACTTGTTGGAACATCGAAATGACCGTCGCGTGATTCAAATAGACAAAAAACTAAAATATTTTTTTTCGTTTCACTTCTATAGATATAAAAAATTTGTTCATTTTTTCTTGCATTACAAACACTGGTGTTAAGAAAACAATCTCGCTGTATGTTATGGACTTTCTGGAACAAGTTTTTACGTCTTCATTATTTTGACAAGAAGAACAGATTGTTATGGCGGAATTTTTTTAGGAAAATTTTATGGAGCAATGCGACATTTTTTAAAATATGATTCAGGTATCTATTATCATGATTTCAAGTAATTTATTGGCGAATATTTCAGTTACTCTTTGTTATTTGAAGGAATGCCATATAGAGCTCAGAAAACCATAAGAACATTTCCATTTAATTTGTTGAAGAGACGTCACTGTTTCTCTATAATTTTTTTTTGGTATGTCGTCATGGTAACCTGTCTGTATATTCGGAATTTATCAAAAATAATTATTTCGTCGACCTAAAAGGTGATTTTAATATATACAAAATTGAATATAGATAGAGTAATGTCAGAACTCAACAGTAACATAGAAATATAGAAATTTATATTATGTAAAATGTATGTCTTGTGAAAAATAAGAGTGTATCTCAATCAAGAACTCAAAAAAACTACGAGAAATGTAAAACTTCTACCGGAACATAGAAACATAGAAATTTTATTATGTCAAATGTATGTTTCGTGAAAAATGACGATGTATTTCAATCAAAAATTTATATACAATTCATATTGATGTAGTCAGAAAAATCTTGTAATAAACCCAGTTATTAATCTAGCGACTAATGGTCTCGAACTATTAAGCCGTGAGCGGAGCGAACGCTTTAAAATATCTTGACCATTAGTCGCTCTCTTAACTAACCTAGTTGATTAAATATCTATTAAACAACTCGCTGAAAAAAACCTATTGCCAATTTCAATTATGTCCAGTTCAAAACACGATAACACTAAAAAGAAAAAATCAAGACATCAAAAATAAAAATTCCAAACTAAGAGATATTTGGATGGAAAATATTAAGTTTTATTTTGAAGAATGCTTAGTGCTCGGTGCTCGTATAAACGAATTACTCTCCAGAAGTGCTTAGTAATCGGTAGCATTCTTCAAAATCTTCAAAATAAGGGCTTAGTGCTCGAGATTCCGGAGCACTTTTCAATAGGGCTTAGTGCTTTTTGCTCGAAGCACTTTTCTTCAGTGCTCTGCACAGCTCTGGGCTCCGCGACGCCTGAAGTTTTAATTATTTTCTCCGACTTTTCCGCACATCTCAAGTCAACATTAACTTGTATCAAATACCGTCAATAGAATAAAAAAATTCATCCCTTTTCGAGAAAAATGAGGAAACCAAGATAAGTGAATCACCCTGTACATTGAACAATTTTCTCATTATACTTCAATACTTTTTCACATTGATAGGATTTTCATTTATCATAGTAGGCATCTTCAGCGGTATCTAGGTCAGAAGTTACGCAATAACTAATTGGTTTTAATTAAGTGATTGTGCATACGTACCTTGGCTCCAGGAATTGTATGCGATTCGAATGCAGAGAATCCAAAACTCCTATATCAAATTCTCTGATGGTATAATTACCTAAACTCGATAATACATAGCAAAATTTGTCTGGCTGGCCCAGAGTGATAAACGGGAATTTATTATTTTACTTTAGACCTATAAGATACTTCCTGAAAAGCAAGAGAGCTCTTTGCCACCCCCAATCATAACTAATTAAATGATCAGAGAAATAACACAAATAAGTACATTCTCCATTTATTCTCACATCAGTGGCTCTTTTCCGAGAAAACGAAGGATGGAACCCCAATCATAGAAAATTCCCCAACAAACATAAAGACGATATCGAAAAATAAAGAACGAAACATATTAACTGTACTAAATCATAACATTCAATCCCTGTTGAACGAAATGAATCAAATTAATTGGTTTTTCAAAGATGAAAATATTGACATTATTCTACTAAGTGAACACTGGTTAAAAAACGGATCAATCTAGGTATAACCACTAGATTTTGGTCGTCTACTGTAGGCAGAATGCGGAAAATGGCGTAACTATAGTAGCAGTACAAAACACAAAGATTTAGTGAACCTTCGCAGAAAAGATATCGAATTGCAGCGGCCCCATTCCCTAAAAATAATAACTAACCTCTACGGAAGATTCCAACAAGTTCCTGGAAACTCTGACTGAAGCATCAAAACTAATTTTCAAAAACAATGGTAAAGGAAGAATCATTTTTGGAGAAGATGTTGATAAAGACTTTCTTTTCAGGGGAAAATCAACAATAGTATATTCGTTAGCGGACAGAAGGATTGATCTTTGATTAGGTCTGACCATCAAGCTTTACTCTCAAAGGTCACTGAAACAACGATAACACTAACGAGAATAACGATCCTTCAATAAGAAAAAAATGAATAGATCCAGAAGGAACTTTCAGAATTTTAATGATTGATGAAGACCTCTAAGGATAAAGAAGTAGGTTTCACAGAATTTCATACCCACCCCATGTCGATGATATTAAGAAAGTGGTAGTCCACCAGTAGTTAAAATATTTGGAAACGAAGATATTTTGATGAAACGGAAAATAAATTAGATGCTTTGCAGGTTACCATCATAAGAGTGAAAAAAGTTGAAAAAATAACAAAAAATTAAACAACACAGTGAGCGAAACCATTCGAAAATTGGTAGAAGATGCCAAAAACACATTGAAAGCAATGTGGAATATAATCAAAAACAAGAAAAAACAGAATAGGGATGTTGACTCATGTTACGAATTCATATAATTGAGGTTTTCCTCATAGAAGGAAATTTTTGCAATCCTAAAAAACCATTTTAGTGATCTTATTATTCTCGTTGAATTAAATAAAGCTGATTTAAATTATGTTATTTTTTATCAACTATCACGTGACTGCGAACGCCAATCAGAGGTGCTCAGATCAACAAAATACATTCATAGGCCGGGTTCCACAAAACTCCAATCACCTTGATTATTGAAATGTCATCATTTCTCTGCAATTTTCAGTTCATTTTTGACATAAACCATCGACTTACTTCAATATAAACGATTTGATTGCCAATCAAGCTTTGTGAAACCCACGGTTCTGTGACTTGAACCATAGTAAATATATAATATATCATATCTATGATTCGAACTTACGAAGTTGAAAGCTGAAAGAGAACAGAATACCTAGTTAGTTACAAGAACGATAATCTACAATTTTCTTTATAATGGAGATAGGATTCATCAAGGGTAATAGTAGTAAGTTTTACCGAAGATAAATTCCCTTATGGTCGCAAGTTTCTTTGCTGAAAACAAGGATTTTTGTGCAGCGGAGCTTAAAAACGTGAAATTGTCTTTGTAAGTAGCAGACTTTTAACTCATATTTATTATTACAATAAATGTAGCACCTCATTCAGCATTTACCATATCTATCTCTATGGCATTTACAGACCGACCTATTTATTTTGAAGGCTTAGATTGAACTTTTCCACAAGGGATCGGGCAAAATCAGTTCGCTTTGACAGAAGTCAAAGTATGTTCACTGTATTATGACGTAATCATCAGAACGTGACAAAATTGAGCATTTCCGCGGGAACTTTGAATTGTCTTTTCATTTACTCATTTTTATTGGCAACTACTATATTTTTAAAGAAAAAGTAATTTTTTCGAGTTTGTATAGGGTTCATCTTTAAAAAAATAAATTCCAAAAAGTAGTCAACATCCCTATTGAGTAAAAGACACATCAGCATAGAAAGATCACAGCAATTCAACTGAAACCGCCGGCGCCGGCAAGGAATACAAGGACTATTAGCAGAGATGAAAAACAAATTCCACTAAGTTGCTTTTTTCTATTCCACCTGAGATGAACTGAAAGGGGTACAATAGATTAATATTTTCCATTGAGCACCTCAAACTATCGGAGCCCATCAGCATTTTGTTTGAATATTGTTTCATGAGTGGATATTTTCCAGATTAAAAAAACATGAAAAGAGATGATGGATGAATAAGTTGATTTCATTCTGAAACACGACTATTTGTGAGAAGATGTCAGCATTTTCCCATACTTCTTCGTTTTTCTTGATATTTCTCAACTTCAATCTGCTTGAATTCAGGAAGTATGTCTCTTCTCTTCGACAGATAGTTCCAAGTATTCTTTAGCCATCTGCTCTCTGTAACTCACTATCGCAACACTGCGCTCCAATAGATCTTGTTCAAATGGGCTCACTCTTGGAATGCCATAATTATGGATAATGCCATTTTTTCCGAATCTCACTTGAGATACCATGAATCTAAAATATCAGTGAAAAAACTTTGAATATCACATAACTTACAAGACAACTCATGATTTGAATTGAATATTTCTGGATGATAGGTATAAACGTTTAAACAGATATAACAGGTATAGATAGGGTTAAGCCAATAATTGATTCAAATGATTCAGACAAAAATTAAACTCTGTTCATCGAAAAGAAATGTGCAATATTGTCATGCCAATGAATCAATAATTGACTTTGCTTGAATACATTGCAACCACTCTATTTGTTCATTATTGTCACAACAATATAATGCCAATTTTTTCCGAAAATTCACTTGAGGTAGCATGCATCTGGAATATCAGTGAAAGAACTTTGAATGTCGTATAACTTACAAGACATTTCATGATTGAATTGAATATTTCTGGCCAATGATAGGTATGAGGGAACGTTTGGACAGATACAACAGGTATCTATAGAAAGTTTAGCCAATAATGATTTAAATCATTCAGAAAAAAAATTTATACTCTTTTCATCGAAAAGAAATGTGCAATATTGTCATGCCAATTAATCAATCCTTTGATTTTACTTGAATACATTGCAACCACTGTATTAACAATAACAATAACAATAACAATACCTTTATCCCTGAATCCTGAATAACAATCCAAAGAAGTGGGAAACCGTCAATTACAGAGAGAAAAAAATATACACATTACATCCTAGCTCTACATTACAATAATTCATAAATTCTGAAATTGAATATGGTTCAATTGTAATAATCAAGCCTGTTAAACATTTCTTGAATTTCTTTAAATCAACTATATCTAATACATTTTTGGGTAGATTATTATAAACTTTAATACACATATACTTGGTGTTCTTCTCAGTCAGTGTCATCTTATGTATGGGAATGTGAAAGGGAATTGTACGTCTTGTGTTATTTTATTCTCAAACTTCAAAATAATGTGGACTTGTTT
Source organism: Propylea japonica (assembly GCA_013421045.1). NCBI lineage: Eukaryota > Metazoa > Arthropoda > Insecta > Coleoptera > Coccinellidae > Propylea > Propylea japonica. The sequence continues at coordinate 29,031,407 of CM024247.1, forward strand.
TAACGAAAAGAATGCACTCCAAAATGAACAAGCCAAAGAAAGTGAGAATTCTATTCTGTCTGAAATGACCTCTACATGAGTCTCTATATTTTAAACCAATCATAGCTCTTAAAGCAAACTTTTGAAGAATGAACAATTTACTGCAATCCGAACCACTACCCCAGATCACGATTCCATACCTGAGTATAGAATCAAAACAAGAAAAATAGATAGTTTTTAGAAGTTGCCTATCTACCCGTCGAGATAACACCCTTATCATGTAAAGACTCCGATTGGGTTTTTTACTGAGCTGATCTACATGTTCGCACCAATTCAACTGACTGTCCACATAGACTCCTAAAAATTTAGTGGTCTGTGCTATTTCATATTCATATATTTATTTGTACTTTATTTGTCACAACAATATTTGCGAAGAGTTCGCGTATTATTTAAGTGTTTATCTGCATAAGTCTAAATGATTGCTGTCTAGGGTTAGACAGTTGAGACTGTCAAACTGCAAGACATTTTAGTTTAGTGAAGCGGCCTAAAGACGATCAACTAAGTTGAAACTATGTTGTCAACTAGGTTGTAAACCATATGAAAGATTTGGACATATATTCATGGGACCTTTTTTTCATATTTTATGGCCTCTCTATCATCTAGACAGGATGTCTACTTCCAAAGTGGATGAACTTCGAGGGGGGTGATTATAGAAGTGATTGCAACAAAAAATGTCATATAACACGTGGTCGAAATGTTGACGGTTATTCTTCAATTTTCATTTCTTGATTGCACGAAAAATTTCAAGTTTTTTCTCTAAAAAGATCATCATTCAATTGAATATGTTGGAGAAGACAATACAATTGTTGTAGCTATCGATAATGCACTCAGGAATTTCTAGTGGGGGTAGTCATGAATGAATTGGTACAATTTTGTTGAGCATAGGGCATAAAAATTGAGAAGGGCCTGGGATAACCCTTGCTCGAAAACAAATGACGATAAAGCAATGCAGTTGACGGTTTGATGAGTTTCTCGAAAAAATACCGCCTAATGTACCATTTATTTTTTTCTATCTTATATGGTTAAAAAGTTGTAGTTCAGAGATTACCATTTCTGGTCAAACTGGAAATCTGCACAGGGTACAGATTTCTAGATTTGAGATGGGTATATGTATTTAACTGTTCCGACTACTCATAGATGACACTCATCCCTCATTCCCGAGTAATCCAGCGTCCACACCAAAAATACCAGAGACAAGTCTCTGAAAATACTCTCTTGATTTGTCGAGTTCATTCGGCTTGCTTACGCGCTCATACACCATCTTTGAATTGATGGTACTGAAAATCAACGTCAGCTTTCGGCTGTACGTGTTCATTGCTCCACGTTACCGAATTTGATAACTTCAGATTTCAAAACTTTCCTAAGACTTATCTATAAAATTTAGGCGAAAAAAATCGTTTTGAGAATAACATATCCAGATAAAGTCTGTTCACGAAAGTTTGAGCGCATAGTAGGCGTTTGTTTATTTATCTGAAGTTGGTAGTATTTGCTGTCATAACGTAAAATAAAGTCAACGTTGCCGAATGTACCCGGCCTCGTCCGACCAGCTTGCGAGATATCAGAGAACTCTATGCAATATTGACAACATTGCGTATCAATCTGACAAAAAAATAAACAACATAACCTAAAATTTTAATATACACAGTGGAATATGCCAAATTGTCATGGCCAACCGACAGCTCAACGTTTCGTGAAAGGACTATATGCCCCATATTTTGTGTGCACCCTTTGATGAGTAGTATACTGACCGACAGGTTTTTATCCAGTTGGTTCTGACATGAGCATAGCTGACAGCTAGCTCATCTCCATGGATACCGTAGGCGATGGCAGAAATCATTCTGTTCAAAGCAACAGCCTCTGGATACAATGCGGTAACGAAAGTATTTTCTGTTCGAGATCTTTTGGGAAAATCACTGGGTTCGAGACCTCTGAGTCGGGCAGTCAACTCTATGGCACTTCTTGGATTGACAGGACATGGTGTAGCCTTGGAGAATACTGGTACCAATGATTCAAGGTCTGGTCCTCCCATGATTGGGACGTCAACACTGCTGGGATCGAAGCATTGATGTCTAGCTACTTCAGTATTCAAAACAATCTGAAAAATACGAGAGAGATTTAATATTAAACATTACCTCGTTATAGATATAGTTTAAAAGGGGTTAGAGTTCACTGCGACCTCAAGGTCTATTGTGCCCTCTTAAAGTGCTGTTCTCACCACACCCTCTATAGCTCGCCTTCTAGTTCCAGCGGTCTGATGAAATCCAATATCTGTGAAGGCTTCAACGAGGCTATTTCCTCACTCCTTTCATTGAGTTTAAAAATATTTTTAAAATCAATGTTCCTATACAAGTGAACCTCTCACCAATGAAGTAACAAACTAGCACGATACTCAACCTATTGAAGCCGAAAATATCAGAGAAAGAAGGATATTAGCATTGAACATTCGCATTGAATCTTCAATAGGATATACATGATTTTGGGAATTCTATCTTCAAATAAACGAGAATAGTTTAATGTATAGGCTAGATTGTAACTAGAGAACCAGTAGAATTGGGAAATATGCTTCGAGAAGAATATATGATTGAATATTGTTTTTTGTTTATCAGTAACCTGAGCTAGGAAAATGAATAATAAAAATATATTCAAATTAACGAAAATGACTACTGAAAAGATTCAAACCGGTGAATGTTGAAATCTTACTCATTTGAACTTGCAATGAATTACATATAATTTTCAAGTATAATTGTATTATAATGGAATTTTGTAATTACATACCGATACTGGTCCTGGAAATCCGAAAATCCTTGCTGGATGATACCAGTCAGTTCTCTTGAATATATCAGCTACCAACGGTGTCATAACGCTGACTGGAGAAGCACAAACAAGAATCATGCCCTACGAGCATATTTGGTGCATTTTTCTGCTAGTCTACAAATTCGATTTCCTTCTGCCATGATACGATCACCAATAGAAATTTTTGAAGAGTGACCCTCCATACCAAGAGAACAATTACATCAGCAGTCTGTAATATCATGACATCATACACCAATCACTTTTATAAATCACTCAGAAAACTTGCAATAGGTTAAGTGAGATTGTTAGTTGAAATTGAGTAGTTTAGTTATAGTTATAGTTTAAAAGAGCGGTGACATTCACTGCGACCTTAAGGTCTATTGTGCCCCCTTACAGAGCTGTTCTGGCCAAAACCTTCACAGCTTGCCTTCCAGTTCCAGAGATCTAATAAATCTGATAACTGTGAAGGCTTCAACGAGGCTAGTTCCTCACTCTTACAAATTTCTCGTCCAAGGCATTCCTTCCTCAGGCTCGCAATGCCAAGGCATTCCGTGACTAGTGAATGGGGTTTCTTCCTCCTCCCCACAGAACCTACACTCGTCAGTATCCGACACACAATCCTCAACAGGTGCTTCTTGAGGCGACAATATCCTGTACGAAAGCCAGTGAGGAGGTGTAATTGCTTCTCAACAAGATCCAGGTACCTTTTGGATCCCGATGTCTCGAGATTCCGAAGGAACTCAGTGGAATGATCCATCCCTGGGAGATTCCGCCAGATTTTTTCCCTCTCGGCTTTCTCCTTCTCCAGAAACTCCTTCTCATAGGTACATTTAGATATACCACAGAAGGGTTCTGGACCAATGAGTGACATTTGTGCTCTCTCTTTGGCAAGTGTATTGGCCTCTTCGTTTCGTTTCATTCCCGAGTGGCCAACCCAGATTAAAAAGACCTTATTTTTCTTGCCTACCTCGTTGAGTTTGTTCCGGCACTCCCAGATTATTTTAGAGTCAATGACGTAGGAGCTCAGTGCTTTAATAGCAGCTTGACTATCTGAGTGTATGGCTATATCACACTTCTGATAGTTTCTTTCTAGATTTATATCTAGACATCTTTCAATAGCTAAGATTTCCACTTGAAAGGCCCTCATATGGGAGCTGAAATTGAGTAAGTAAACTATAAACAATCGAAGTCTCCCGAAAAGTTTTTATAAACAGCAATATTCGATCAAGCCTGAATAACATTTGGAGATACGAGTATGTTAGTAGGAATGAATACAATATTTTTCATTCATCTGAATAATGGTTTCGGTTGATATTTCTACATTTAGCAGATGAAGAAGACACAAGGAGCACTTCCCTTGCCCACAGAATTCACATTGCCATAATTCATATGCATCCCAAAACGACAATATCCTGTAAGAAAGCCAGTGAGCAGGCGTAACTTACTCTTACCGAGATCCAAATACTAATTGGATCTCTCAGTATCTAAATTTGTAAGGAATTTCTGGAATGATCCATTTCTGGAAGCTTTCCTTTCAGTTTTTTCCTTCTCCAAAAATTCCTTCTTATAAGTGCATTTGCTTGCACCGAAGGAGGGTTTTGGGCCAGCAAATTGCGTTTATGATTCCATTTTGGCTATTGTATTAGCCTCTTCATTTCTGTTGATTCCTGAGTGACCAGGAACGCAGACTAAAGAGTTGTTCTCATTTACTTTATGGTGTAAACCTAATAATATAGTTAAAGTTTAAAAAGAATTACAGATGACTAGGTGTTACTTTCTTCCTCCTCCCTACAGAACCTACACTCGTCAGTGTCGGATAATCCCATACTCAACAGGTGCTTCCTGAGGCGACAGTGTCCTCTGAGAAAGACAGTCAGGAGGTGTAATTGTTTCTTACTAAGATCCAAATATCTTTTGGATCTTGCTGTTTCAAAGTTCCGAAGGAACTTAGTGGAATGATCCATTCCTGGGAGATTTCATCGGAGTTTTTCCTTCTCGGCTTTCTCCTTCTCCAGAAACTCCTTCTTATGGGTACCTATACCACAGAAGGGTTCTAGGCCAGTGTGTGTGAGTGATATTCGTGCACCCTCTTTCGCAAGACTTGTCTCTTCGTTTCCCTTGATTCACGAATAGCCAGAAACCTAGATTAAAAGACCTTATTTTTCTTTCCTACCTCATTGAGTTTGTTCCGGCACTCCCAGATCATCTTTGAGTCGATGTCGTAGGAGCTCAGTGCTTTAATAGCAGCTTGACTATCTGAGTGTATGGCTATATCGCAGTTCTGATTTGTATTTCTTTCTAGATTTGTATTCAGTATATTTCAATAGCTAAGATTTCCGCTTGAAAGACGCTCATACAGAAGCCTAGCTACAGTGCACACTTGGTACTTAGCCCGTATATCGCAGCTCCTGTCTCCTGTAGAGGTTTCGGAACCATCTGTATACCATTTTACGGTATTTTCTTTGAGGTTATAGTCGGTGTATTCCCGTCCCCATTCCTCTCTTTTACTTAGCAATGTCCTGAAGTTTTTCTCAGTGCTTACTTTCTTGATCATTACATCACGAGGGTGGTGAGATCTAGTTGTTCAGAGAGGACTAGACTCTCTGATTCTTTATTCTCTCATTACCTGTACCTTCCTTAGATATTCTGAGGAACGTCTCATGGGCTACCCTATCAATCACTAGATGTAAAGGTGTGAGATCCGTAATGACCTTGAGTGCCCTAGTTGGGCACGTTCTCGTAGCTCCAAGGATGCACATACAGGCAAGCCTCTGTACTTAATCGAGCCTTTCCTCGTACTTATCTGACTTGCCTTGGCAAACCAGGCTGCTGCCCCATATGTGATTATAGGTCTCACAATCATGACGTATTTTTGGGTTATAACCCCAATTTTTGCCGCATAGAAATCCTAATAATACCTCACCCTATTTTCAGGAAAGATCTCCAGCATCAACTAGGGAAAAACAAAGCTGAAAAATTAGGTGTCATTTATTTGAATATATACTACAGACTTCTCTACAGAAATAATTGGAATGAAATTTTTAATGAATACTTCTCTAGAGCTGGAACGAGAAGCTGCCTACCTTGCTGGAAAGCAGCAATTGTACGAAATATGTAAATACTTATTACGACTTTTATGAAATATAGACAACATGTCTTGGTTTACAGAGAGAAAAATAAAAATTTTATTACGAAGGGTATAGAACTACCACTCGTGGTCAGACGACAATATAATAAAAGTGAATGGCAATAAAAACTTGTAAGAGAAAGCACATCTATGAATTATTCTGGATTATTTTACATTCAAATGCTAAATGACTACTTACTTTCATGGCATTTCGATAGTTGTCTATTCCAGCATGTGCAACAACCCTGCATCTTGTATCAATATGCGACAGATCCTCACAAATACCATCAACACTAACACCTCCTTGGAGATGAAGAGAGCTAATAAGAGGATTTTGCTTGATCAAGAAAGCTGTTAGCTCGCCAAGTTTGCAATCAGCCCCAATTAGGGCTACATTACAGAAGCTTCCTTTCAACGTTTCCTTCGTGACTTTTTCAATGTCCGCGTCATCTGTTGAGTATCGAAATTCACATTTGTATTGGTCATTTTACTTTGTTTACTTACGCTTAGTAATAGAAGCAAAAGTTCTTCGCAATAAAAGCCTTGATAACATACTAAAATGGAACAATTTCACCAGTAATTTTGACGTTACTCAAAGGCAGCATCATGACAGTTGAGTCATATTTTTGATAACTTTCGTCTTATGTTTCTCTGAAAAATAAAATCATTGAACTGTATTTAACGAGTATTTTCCTTCATTATGGCCTGGAAATTAATTCGTGGATTCGTATTCTACAGCATGAAAACGGAGTCTTACTACTACCTTTTCTGAGGATTCAGATTTCGGGGAAATAATAGCACGGACTTACAAATTGAAAACTTAATATTCTTGAGAATAAATTGCAAAAAACAATTATGTGAGCAAATTATTAAAGCACGCAATTTCTACTAGGAAGATTATCAACACAAATACAAACAACACAAATACAAACAAACTGGAAAGAATATGTAGCGATTGTACGGTAAGGCTTAGAATACTTCATGGGTCGTGGTGCAGAAGGGTAGTCACCTTGCCAATCGATCACAAGCTGATATAATATAATAGAATCATTTTTTCACAAATGTAGTAAATTAATGGAATATTCTGATTCCAGTATGTATTTTTCACTTCCTTCATCATCACCATGGAATTTTGGAATTTTTCTTTTCACTTTAAGGCTTGGTTTATAAAATAGTTGAAACTTGAAAGCTTATTTATTGGGATTTCTAGGTCTGTAGGCTCAGTGATACACTTTCTTATCATCTACAACATAAAAATTCATGTAATATATAACAAAAGGACTACAAATAACAATGACATAGGTACAGATAGCGTGGTTGCTCTCATCAGATTTTTATTCGGGTGGTAATAAATATCAGTTCACTTCAGGCGTAGATCCAGGGGGTGGGGGGAACTGGGGAAATGTTTCCCCCTCAAATGGCCCTCGATTACCCAAAATTTTGCTGACATACTAAGGGTAAAATAATTACAGGACGGGCAGAAAGTTAATTTGACACAATTTCTATATCGTCGGCTTAATATGCAAATCACATAAGTCCACTTTCGGGCAAAGGACCCCGCACATTTTGTATGGGAATTGGCTCCCGGTGGATTTGGCTAAAAATTTGATATGATGTTCTACTAATCCTTCTGATCAAATGTCTAAACAGTCACGAAGCTGAAAAATGCATACTTCTAGGAGTTTTTAGCGATTTTTTGTAGGTATCCATTATGGCTTACGTATTACCGTTCGCACAGAAATGTTTGAAAATATTTCGAATTGACAGAATCTGCTTTCAATAATCACGAAATATTCTCAAACATTTCTGTGTGAACGGTAATACGTAAGCCATAATGGATACAAAAAATCGCTAAAAACTCCTAGAAGTATCCATTTTTCAGCTTCGTGACTGTAGAGACATTTGATCAGAAGGATTAGTAGAACATCATATCAAATTTTCAGCCAAATTCACCGGGAGCCAATTCTCATACAAAATGTGCGGGGTCCTTTGAAAATTTGTGTTATGTCAAGGAGTTTCGTGGGCACCTGTGCATAAATTCACACAAATCCAAAAAAATCTTCAAGCTGACGAAACCCGCAAGAACGTTATCTAAGAATATAAACAAAATCACTTTAGCACATCCACAAATTTACAGTTTTTTTTCATCTCCTGTAAACTTTGGGTTTTGGTACTTATGTGATTTGCAAATTAAGGCGACGATATGGTGTTTTGATTAGCGGTTAATCAATTTAGTCACTTTAACATTGGCTAAAATACCAACACTTTTTGGTTTTTGAATATCTAAAAGTCCCCCCCCCCCCGAAAAGTCGGGCCTGGATCTGCGCCTGTTTCACACTCATAAGAATAGTTTCATAGATCAGAGTACTTACAACTTGAGAAAAAGAACTACAGTGAACAATACATACATATAGCGTGGCAGCTATTCTCAGAAATTTGATTTTTCTATCATCCAAACAAACTATTCCAGTGAAAAGTGGAATGATATTCGGTACCACCCGAATAAAAAAAATCTGAGAATCCAAGCAATATGTAGGTATGTACCTAATTGTTCTCTGTATCACTGATTCTTCCGACCTAGACATCCCGATAAATAAGCTTTCTGTGAACATTCACGGTCAACAACTAATTCATTTATTGATATACACAACAAATTCGACGTTCTTTGTCAGAATTGTATTCTATTGAGTTGACCTGTGAAATCGTTTTCCCCCTGGATGTATTCAATTTCCTGAGACATCAACTGGGAGCTGCCTTATTCTCCAGAATCTTGTTCAGCTGGGAGCTAGGAAGAAAACGTTCATGAAACTACCAACAAAATAAGGTTATTGCGTGTTAAACTAGACGCAGATCATCCATATTATATGAGAAAGCTATTGTGCAGATATAAAAAAGACTCCATTATGAGTCGTTCATCGATTCATGATACAAACTCCTTTCGAAGTTGTTGCAATGAATATTTCATAAATAGTATAAATGCCTCAGATCAATAAAAAACATAGATACGCCCCAAGCATAATATCGATAGTCGTCGATAGAATGAGTTTGAGAATAAGATCATTCTCTAGGTTAGGCATTTGGTGTCACTCACTTTAAAAAATCTGTCATAAGAGCAAACTATTTATCGAAACAAAATGTTTAAAAATAACATGCTTTAAATGGCTTCCTTGATTGTACATTTTTACAATCGGTATCTAAAACAACAATTCTTCTCCAATATTATTTATTTATTCCAAAATATTCAAGTTCTTGGATGGTATTGGGACGTCTTTCATAAACCTGTTCCTTTAGATATTCCCAGAGAAAAAAGTCAGGAATCGTCAAATCAGGTGAATTACCAGGCCATATTATGTCACCAAATTTTGATATCAAGCGACCGGGAAACATTTCTTGAAACCAAGTTCGAGTTTGTCGTGCTGTATGAGCGGTAGCTCCATCTTGTTGGAACCAAATATGATTTTGTCCTGTTGCGGATGTATGTCGGACCAATAACGATAATTTTGCATATTCACATATCCGCTTAAATGAAAGCGTGCTTCGTTGATTTATCGAAAATTTCTTCATGACAAATTAAATTGTAACTATTGTCAAATAGGAATGTGTCACTACAATTGTCAAAACAGAGGAAATGATACTTTTTGTAAACTGTCGTTTTTTTTCGCATGTCCTGCAAAAATACAATATTTCGGTATTTTTCTGGAGCAAATGAATTTCAATATCATTTCAAAAAGCACATTAAAATGTAGAATCACGAAAATCGGCACAAATATTGTTCTGTCGTCAAGAACTGGTCAATAAATTAAATAAGATTTCCTGGTCTCAAATTAGATCTATTCTTTTTTCAGTAAACTGACAAAACTCTTATTCTAAAACAACTATTGACAATAACTAATTTGATTTTTTCTCAAAATTCAATTGCTGTCATCGCGGTATCTAGGATCCTAAAATTATGAGGAATTCTCCACAACATTCTCCCCCCCGATGACAGCAATTTTAACTGCTGGTCTTCTTAACGTTCTTTGGGTTCTTAATCTCTGCTGATCGAATTTGTCCATCTACCCATTGGCCAGGAGTTGCGAGGTAATTCTTCGTCACATACAATAACGACATCGCCGATTTTAGAGGTCTTGCTTTCTTGCTAAGCGAATAATCCATACTGTGCATCTCCAAAATTTCAACCAGGATGAGAATCTATGGACGTATGTATTGGGTATACTGCAGACAAAATCTTTCCTTTCAACATGAAGGGTCACATATTCTTTTTTCAGTTCCAAGTCAGATCTATTACTCAAAAATATGGAAGGTTGGTTCGGCCAGTTGGATTTGGAATGCTTCAAAAATGGTGGACCTTCTAACCATAACGTGTTCATCATCGATCCTAATTGTTTCTTACAAGAACGAGTTGCTAGGTCGGCAGGATTCGAGTCAGTCGATATCCATTTCCATTTTTCAGGTTTCGTGAGGTCATGAATTTCTGAAATTCTGTTGGACACAAATTGTTTGTATTTTTTTGAGTCAGATTTTATCCAATTTCTTCTTGTTGGATTTTCTGAGTGGACATTCTTCAATTTAGTTTCATTGATTCTAAAAACAAACGTGTCTATTTTAGCGTCCCACCACATTCCCAATATTCTCTCAATGGAAAGGACATCGTCTGAATTCAGCTGCTTGTCAGTGATCGCCTTCAAATTTTCAGGAATTTCTGTTAATACTTCTCTGGAGTTACTGATCCAATTACATATAACAAATCCACCAGCTTTATGAAGTTCAATTACTTGTTTAATTCTGGTGATAGCGTCGTCGATTGTTTCACAGCAGTCTAAGTGATCGTCCATATATTCCTTTGTGCATATGGCTCTGCATGCTTCAGGATATTTGCTTTCATATCGTGTGGTATTCAGTTTAATCACATAAAGAGCAGTTGACGGTGAACAAGTTGCTCCAAAAGTCATTCTTTTCATGATGTAAGTGTCGGGCTTTTTATGTCTCTTCATTCCACGCCGAAGAAATCTTTGGTAATCCACATCATCTTCTCTTATATTAACTTGATGGAACGTCTCCTTTATGTCTCCAGCAAAGGGAATGGAATGTTGTCTAAATTTCATAAGGACGGCTGGGAGTGCATTCAAAAGATCAGGACCAGTTAGCAATGCATCATTTAATGATAATCCCTGACTTTTGGCAGCAGCATCGAAGACAAGACGCAGTTTCCCAGGTTTATTTGGATTACGTACTCCAAAGTGGGGTAAATAATAGATTCTTTCTCGCTTTTGGCCTAACTCCTCTTCACTCAATTTCTGTATAAAATTTTTGTTCAGATATTCGTCGATTTTGTGATAATATTCTGCTGCTAATGTTGGATCTCGGTCCAATTTGCGTTCTATTCCATGAAGTCGATTCAGAGCATTGTAATAACTTGGTGGGAATTTGAAGTTTTCCGTGGCCCATAGCAGTCCAGATTCAAAACGTTCTCCGTTGTAAGAAGTGGTTTCTTCCAAGATTTTTAAGGCTTTTCTATCATTTGGTGATAAGGATGTATCATGACTTGGTTTTGTTATTCCGTAATTATCAAGTTCAAATGATTCCTTTACCAATTCGTGTAGATCATCATCAAATTTTTGATAACAGAAGAAACTGAATTCTGTATTATCGATGACATCCCTCTTATATCTGAATTTCCCGTGAACAATCCATCCAATCTTCGTCCAGCTCAAAATTGGAGAGTTCGGTGGACCTTCGTAAATTTTTCTTGGCATGATTAGATGGTATTGGTCTTGTCCTAATAAAATAGTCGGCTTTATGTTGTTTTCAAATAGCATGTTATGTGGACAAATAGACAAATGAGACCACTCATTCTTCATCTTCGAAAAATCAAACGAGTGACTTGGCAAATTGAAACCAGTCATTGTACGTACGTCATTGATTTCATATTCCTCAGTCTCATAAAGCCCTCTTATCTTTAGTTTTACTCTACGGGAATTTTGGTCTTTGTGATTTGATGAATTAGTCCAGACAATATTCAACGGGTCTTCCTCTCCGATTAATCCCAGATATTCTGCCAGATTGTCGTCAATTAAAGAAACAGTAGAGCCATCGTCTAATAAAGCATACGTTTCAATTGAGTTTTTCTCTCCTGACAGAACAACTGGGCAAACACGAAGTAAAACTTTCTCATTATTGGTGTCAGAAGTCGTTGAACATAACAGTGGTGGGTTATTCGGGTTTTCAACTTGAATTTTTGATTCCAAGTTATCTTTATGTAGGACATGATGATGGAATTTTGTGCAATCGTTGAGTCCACATATGGTCTTTTTTCTACAGAATTTAATTTGGTGGTGTCCAAAACAAGAGAAACACAACTTCCTATTCGTTATCAGTTCCCATCGACTGTCGACAGATCTTTCTAAATCTCTTTACATTTTGAAGTTTGATGGTTTTGACTACAAATCTGGCATTTCGGTGTCACTTGCGTCAGCACAGGTCGATGATTGAGTTTCTCTAGTCTCTCTAGGGTTGAATTTTTCTTGACGTTTTCTGTCATCTAATTGGGATGTAAAATATGCTCAAAATTCGTGCTTGATCTTGGATCCAGGAAGAAAATATGTCTAAAGTTGGCACTCCAATATTCATTCCTGATTGATAGACTGCCCAATTGTATTTCAATGTGTGGGCAACTTATTAATAATTCCTTCAATAATTTTGGATTGCTCAAGTAAATTTCCATATGGAGATTTCTTGCTGTAGCGCTAAAATTTTGAACTTCAGTAGCGAATTTGACAAAATTGAGGTGGTCATCTTCTTTCAAATTTGGTAAAAACGAATTTTTTGAAGTATTGTTTCTATTATGAATTCAGGTCTTCCAAATCTCATCTCCAAAGTTTCCATAATAGATTGTGTATTTTCGAATGTTATCAGTAGGGGTCGAACCGCTTCGAGTGCTTCCCCTTTAAGGGATTTCTGGAGTCTTAATAGATTCTCTTCGTCACTAAAATGATTTTGTGTTCTCTCGAATGATGTTTTGAATATAGGCCAATCTTCAGATTTTCCATTGAAAAAAGGTAGGTCTTGGGAAAAGTTGTGGATCCTGTTATTTGTTAATGCTTTTGATAATCTGTCTATTCCTTCTGCTATAGTTTGAGTTAAAAGTGTTATATTTTCGTCAGAATTTTTGGTTTTCGATATTGGATTTTTCTTTTCTTCATTTTCAAATGTCCTATATTCAACCATTCATGAACTTTTTTCCTTCGAGGATATTTCTGATAAAAAATCAGATTTTCTACTTGAGCTTTGTGAGCTTGTTGTTGTTATTGACATTTCTTTTCTAATCGATGAGCATTTTCGCTCAGCTTCTTTTGTACATCTAAAAGATCCTTTTGATTTTGTAAGTATTCTTCTCGTAATGTTCTTGATTTTGAAGATCTCTTACTGGTTTTCGTTTTCTGGGATTTATCGTCCTCTGTATTGTTTTCTGGAGTTTCGGATAGGCAACGTCGGTCGGATTGCCTTCCATCCGAACTGAGAAATCGAATTGGAGCTTGTCCTTTATTTTTTCGTTCGCTCCGTCTTAAATTGTTCATAATCGGGTTTCGGCACCAAATGTTCTGTCGTCAAGAACTGGTCATAAATTAAATAAGATTTCCTGGTCTCAAATTAGATCTATTCTTTTTTCAGTAAACTGACAAAACTCTTATTCTAAAACAACTATTGACAATAACTAATTTGATTTTTTCTCAAAATTCAATTGCTGTCATCGCGGTATCTAGGATCCTAAAATTATGAGGAATTCTCCACAACAAATATCTTGAAAATCATAAGAAAAGCCAGAGTTAGGTTGATTTTTATAAACAGCAGGAAGGGGATTAAGAATTTCCCTCAAAAGCTAGTTGATAAAATGTTTTCAACCAAAAATTCAATTTAATTTGAATTACGTTCCGTTATTATCTCCGTAGACTAGAAAAGTAATAAATGAAATAAAATTATGTATTGAAATTAATGCATGTGCAAAGATTCCTTCTGTGTCTCCATTTACTCTATTGCGAATGTACTGAGATGAATTAGATTTTAATAAGTCACCTGCTAACAAACAAAGTGTTCTAGTGGGTGATATATTTATTTATTCAATTTTTACTCACATCAAAAGGTACTTATCGAATGGCTTGTACAAATTTTATTTAATCTTTCATATCGGAACGTATTTGATATGGAAAGTTATATCTAGATTATCGAAAAAATTTACTTCATAACTTATGTTGATGGAATTGTTTTCCAGGGTTAAATTTTTTCCGCTATTAGTTAATCTTGCTTGAGAACATCAAGAACAGTTATTAGGATGGAATTAAAAGAAAACGAAAAACATTTCAATTACTTTATTTGCTTAACAAAATGGCGATAAAAATAAATAATGTCATGTTTTTCAGTGGTACAAATCCCAGACAGACAAATGATTTTATTTAGACTACAAAATCATATCTGTATACACCCTTCTTCTGGCAAGTTCTGGCATACAACCAAAAATGGAGATTGTTCGGAACTTTCACTGCTGCGAATCCATCAGTCTTCTTTTTTATAGAGCTTGTTTTGTATTTTTATCATCCGGCAATCTGTTCTTCCACGCTTTTGGAATATGGTTCACTCTCTTTAGTTAGTAGATAAAAAATTCCATGAGTTCGGCTGAAAACAAATAAAGCGAAGTTCAACAGAGGAAATACAATTAGTTAGAATAAAACTCGATAATTGAATAGATGGAAGCTTGATTGAGATATTTGAGAAGAGTGGAATTACGAAGCACTGTGGCCACGAACGTCTTCTAAATGTGCAAAATTCAAAGAAATATCTGAAACCATTTTAGGATCAATAATAAAGATACTTCTTATCCATCTATTGGGTTCGACTTATTTTCTTCCTGATTGAGGTATTCCGTCCTAACGCTAAAATTTTTTTCAATTCTAAAACTTTCGGTAAATATATGGATGCTATGTGTATATATTCTATTCTATAACATAATTTTCTCTTCTTTCTCGATTGATGAAATTATAATTTCATAAAGCTTAGGAAAACTTCAATAAAACAATTCAACAACTGAAGTATATTATAGTGAATAAATTTGGCTAGCAATAAAATTAATCCTAAGATTTAATATCTGTTGTCTTTCTGAGAATAGGAAACAGTAGAGTACACGTAATTGGGAGATGATCGATCTGGAAAGAGGTTTAAGGAAGCATAATAGAGCCATATACAAGAGCATCCAAGCTGCCATTATGGCGATGATCTACAATTTCATCTCCTTAACTTAATGTGGGAATGCCTGGGCAAACTAAATGAACTAACAAAACGCAATATAGAGTCTCATTGGTTTGTATTCCTGAACATTCAGGAGTCAAAGAAAACGAGAAAGCTGACGATCAACAACTTCTTTTGTAAAACTGTAATCCTTCTGTACCAAAGAGAAAAACACAGAGAGAGGAAGACACTCTGGTACCTATAGCGTTTTGATCTAAATTACTCAAAAAATTTCTTGGAACATTCAATACGATAAAATTCCGAACTGTCTTGGAGCTCAGCATGAAGGCTGCACTTCCTCACAGGTGACTGTTAACTCCACAAATAACTGATGATACAAAGTGTAGTCTTAAACTATCAATGCAGATTCTGCAGAAAAAAAGCATCATTTTGTGACATAATATCTGGCCATTGATTCCCAACGGAGAGATATCTGGGTATGTAATGAACATTGCATCATTGAAAGCAATTCAGATAGCTGAATACAAAAAGATTTATTGCGACAAACGCGAGTAAATATATGAGATGTCAAATTCTATGGAGTTATGGACCTTGTTCAGTTAACGTTCAGAGAATTCAAAAGGAGGTAATATGCTCTGCATAATATAATAATAACTTTATTGACATACTCACTTACTCGGCAGACCAATATTAGTATCCTTAGTAAAATGACAGTCTTCGTGGCCGATAGGTTAACAACGGAGGAAACTCTGGGTGAAAAAATAATCAGGGATGAAGACAATGCTATAGAAACCATTCCAGACAGCTCAAGACAAAGGGGCTACGATATAGAACATCAGTACCGACCATAGAGATATCTCTATGGTATCTCTATGGTACCGACACTCCTTCAATGGAATCTTGATTAGTGGAATGAAAGTTTTTAAATAAAAAAAAGTTTGTTGCACCGACAACAAGTGGAAATGTAGAATATCAAAGTATATGCAGCTTGTCTCGTCAACTTTCAGAGAACTTATAAGGAGGTTATATCATCCAGAGTATCCACAAACAATCTGTGGATGCTCTGGGTAATATCTTTCTCTTGGAGGTTGTTTGAAGTCTTATATTTTTCCAGTTGGTGATCGACATATATCAATCCAGGCATGACAAAATGTGATATCAAATCTGAGAAGCTTTCCGTACTCGGCGATCTCTCTGCATTGTCCAGAATTCCATGCATATTGAAGAGATGCGGAGCACCGAATGAAGCTCTGTTCAGTTGCGATCGACTTCACGAATAACGTCAATAAATCCCGAAATGCTCTTGGCAACCGGAAACGCCGATTATTGCATATCGTTACATCAAATCGAATATGCCCAACTTAAACTGCATACTCACTTATTCGCCAGAACCATATTCGTATCCTTAGTAAAATAACACTCCTTGTTGGTGCATTGGTTACCTACCAGCGAAGGAAATGCCTGGCTAAAGAAATAATCAGGGATGAACAGATTACAGTATACAGCCTCTCATCCAATTGAATATTGATTAATCGAATGAATACTTTTCAAATACAAACAGTTTTTTGCACCGACAGCAAGCAAAAATGTTAAATATCCGACTGTATGGAGCTGGTCTCGTCGCCATTTAGTGAACTCACAAGAAAGCATCCACAGATCTCGGATGGGGCCCAATAGAGCGAAGAGCAAAATGGGACATCAAATCAATGGAACCTTTTAGTTCGGCGATCTCTCCCCAATGCTCAAACTGCCAACGATTACCAACGAAGGAAATGACTGGGTAAAGAAATATTCAAGATTGAGGACATTGCATTATTGAGACCAAGCCAGATTGCTCAAGTCAAAGAAGTTATGATAGAGGTCACAGTGCACAGACCCTCCTTTAGATACGTCTTGATTCATAGAATGAAAATTAATTAATGAATTTCCGATATTAACAAATTTAAAAAAATGAAATATCATTCAGGGCATTCACCAACCGCTGATGGGCCCCAATAGAGCGAAATAGCTGTCTGTGGATGCTCTGGATGATGTCTTCTTTTTGTAGGTTGTTTGAAGTCTTGAATTTTTCAAGTTGGTGACCAATATATATCAATCCATAAAAAACAAAATGAGACATCAAATCAGTGAAGTTTTCTACACTCCGCGATCTCTCTGCATAGCCCACACTTCCATGCATATTGAAGAACGTCGATAAATCTCGAACTGCCTCTGGTAGTCGGTAACGACGCTTATTGCATAACAAATATGTCCAACTTAATCGCATACTAACTTATTCGCCATACCCATATTCGTATTCTCAGTAAAATCACACTCCTTGTTAGCCCATCGGTTACCAATGGAGAGAAATATTCAGGGTTCAGGGATGAAGTTATTTTATCCTTGAAACAACTCCAGGCAGCTCAAGACAAGGGAGGTACGATAGAACATCAGGTCACAATGCACAGAAAATTATTCAATTGAATTTAGAATCTTGATTGATCGAAGGAAAATGTTTCAATCTAAAAAAATTCATTAGGCCGAACGCAAGTGAAATTATGAAATATTAAACTCTATGGAGCTTGTCTTATTAAAAAAGTACAAAAACTTAAAAAGAGGTGATATCATCCAGAGCATCCACAGACAGCAGACGGGCCCCAATAGAGCTACTGTAGATGCTCTGGATGATATCTTCTTGTAGGTCATTTGAAGAAATTTTTCGAGTTGGGGACCAACATATATCAATGCATTAAAAACAAAATGAGACATCAAATCGGTAAAGCTTTCTACACTTCGCGATCTCTCTGCATTGCTCAAAATACTTGGGTGAAAAAGTAATCAGAGGTGAAGAAATTGCTATAGAAACCATTTCGGACAGCTCAAGAAAAAGGAGGAACGATTAACATCAGTACAGACACTCCTTCAATTGAATCTTGATTCGTGGAATTTTTAAATATAAAAAAGTTTGTTGCACCGACAGCAAGTAAAAATGTAGAATATCAAAGTATATGGAGCTTGTCTCGGGGTTATATATCCCAGAGCATCAATCAACCGCTGATGAGCCCTAATATAGCTGTCTGTAGATGCTCTGGGTAATATCTTTTTCTTGGAGGTTGTTTGAATTCTTACATTCTTCCAGTTGGTGACCGACATATATCAATCCAGGCATAACAAAATGTGACATCAAATCTATGAAGCCTTCTCGCTCGGCGATCTCTCTGCATTGCCCAAACTTCCATGCATATTGAAGAGGAGATGCGGAACACCGAATGAAGCTCCGCTCAGTTCCGATCAACTTCACGAATAACGTCAATAAATCTCGAAGTGCCTCTGGCAACCGGAAACGCCGCTTATTGCATATCGTTACATCAAATCGAATATGCCCAACTTTATTCACATACTCACTTATTCGCCAAATCCATATTCGTATCCTTAGTAAATAAAATTACACTCCTTGTTGGCCGATCGGTTAACAACAGAGGAAACGCCTAAGTGAAAAAATAATGAGGGATAAAGACACTATAGAAACCATTCCAGACAGCTCATGAGGGGTAGGTACGATAGAACATCAGTAGAGACACTCCTTCAATCGAATCTTGATTAATGGAATGCAAATTTTTAAATACAAAAAAGTCTATTGCACCGAGTCCAAGTAAAAATGTAAAATATCAAAGTCTATGTAGCTTGTCTTGTCAACTTTCAGAGAACTTATAGGGAAGTTATATCATCCAGAGCATCCACAAACCGCTGATGAGCCTCAATATAGCTGTCTGTGGATGCTCGGAGTGATAACTCTCTTGCAGGTTGTTTGAAGTCCTACATTTTTCCAGTTGGTGACCGACATATCAATCCAGGCATAACAAAATGTGACATCAAATCTGAGAAGCTTTACACTCTGCGATATCTCTGCATTGCCCAAACTTCCATGCATATTGAAGAGATGCGGAACACCGAATGAAGCTCCGCTCAGTTCCGATCAACTTCACGAATAACGTCAATAAATCTCGAAGTGCCTCTGGCAACCGGAAACGCCGCTTATTGCATATCGTTACATCAAATCGAATATGCCCAACTTTACTCGCATACTCACTTATTCGCCAAACCCATATTCGTATCCTTAGTAAAATTACACTCCTTGTTGGCTCCTTTCCAGCTCCTGCATCTAGTGGCTGGGAAGGCTTCCATGTCCCTCACGGATTCGGCATACAGCTTCCAGGCCCTCACGTGACTGCATCCGACTATGGAGGAAGGAAACAGAAGTTAATTTATTCGTCTAGATGCAAATACCGGCAGAAATTGGGTTCTGTCAAATTGGCTGAACTCGAGTTACGTAATTTGGTGTCTTTACCTTCGTTACTTTGTTGTTGGAGTTGCTTTTCGACCCCGCGGAGCGATCTTGAATTCGGAAGTAGTTTCATTCGGTTATTCTGATGGTTTGAATTTTAAATTTGATACTAAGGAAGGTAGAAGGAAAAAGAAATTCGAGTAAATGAGTTTCCATGAAATGTTGAGTTTTCTATTTTAGGATGTTTTTTTGAGAGTATCAGATAAAAGAGATGAGTGACCTTCTTTAAATTCATTCTTCTTAGTCGGAGTGAATAAATCTATGGGTAAATCTTCCTAAGAAGATCTCCATGATGGATTGAATGAAAGACAAACGGAATTCCTTATTCACTTGAAAAAGAATCCACAAAGAGGAAACTCAAGGATGTTTATCTTGGCTGGACGGAAAAGCACTGAAGAGCTGTTGCTGATTGTCATATAGCTGAAATGTTACAAATTTCGTCGAATATTTCCATTTATATTGAAATCTCCTTGAACGCCAAACATTGAAACGGAATAAGTTAATATTACGGATTTGGTATGACCAACGAAAAAGCCTCTGAGCGCTTGTTCATATTGAGAAATTGAGTTTCCAATTTGATTAACCGTAAACAAGATAATTCTCGAGAGAAATAGCTTCAAAACTTGAAATAAACTGAGAGCAATTGAAAATTTGAAATTATCATTTCCCCATTGCGATCGAATATGAAAAGGGTTGCGATTTGTATGTTTATAATGAAATTGATTAGGTTAAAGCCAACGATGTTAATGTAATGAATATTATAACAGGGAGTTGAGTTGAATTAACCGAATTGTCGCCTCAATAGGTTTCAAATTTGGCAGAAATTGATTAGACTCTTGTTTGAAACAATAATTATTTAGGAACTATGAATCTGGAATTTATTCATTCCACTTTTTCCGATATCTATCTATCACGCATAGGATGCAAATAATAACTATTCAAATACAGCGGAACTTCCCTATAACGAAAACGCTAAATCCACAAAAAAAATGGTTATAAAGAAATTTCGTTATACAGAAAAGTTGTTTCCATAGTTGGCAATGTCACGCTCGACTTCACTGACGAATTTAAGTTTATAATCAAACTTAAGCACTTTGCTTTTAGACATTTTCGCACAACTTTTCACACCAGCGTAATGTTTAGATTGAAACCAAACAGCCAGGGGTACCTATATTTAAAATGGGTTCAGAGGGATCTCTTTGCACGCAGTAATGATTTAGGTTAAGGTCGGGATTAATTACGTACGTCCGGAAAATTTTCGGAAAAAACCCACCCTTATACCTTCTCACCAATACCCATACAAAGAGTGATGTTCTTCGAATATTTCGTTATAGAGAGAATTTACTTCGTTTCAGAGGGTGTTTTTAACATGGAATTTGAATTCAAGGTGCAATGTCTTGTACGAAATTCGTTATACAGAGAAATTCCTTATACAGACGTTCGTTATAGGGAAGTTCCACTGTATTAAATCTGCATATTATGACCATATGTATATTTTGTTACGGTGGGGTAAAGTCTATAACTTCCAGATCGACTTCAAAACTTCAAGTTTTGAGATTAGAAGGGAAAAGATTAATTCATGAATGAATAGAATAAAATCAATAGCCCTCAGAATATTCAAATTGGATTTATCGTTTTCCCAACATAAACAAGCGCGCGAATGCTTTTGAATCCATGAAAATATTTTATTTTTTAATATATGAAAAACATCACAACAAAAAATATCAAACTTGTACTATTCGACCAAAAATATATTATTTATGGTATTTTTGGTATATTGTAGTCTATTCCTAAGATTCGCTAGCTATTTCCCTTCGTTTTTTTTGTTGCTGTTTCGTATATTAAAATAAAGTTGAATATTTCTATGCGTTTACAGCTTCAACCTCAACCCTTTTCAAAGTTGAGAGAAACAGATGAATAAATATTTGAGAGAATTTACAATTTCTCTAGTAAATAATTACTATCAGCTCATAAAAATTTGACATTTACCTTCTTCGCTCTCCCGTATTTGTACTTTATATGGAAGATATAATCAAAACTTGCTTCCAGCAGTCACGATCCAATTTTCCAAGTTCGGGTATAATTCAATGAGAAAACTTTTATGTTACTTTCAGCGCTACGGGTCTCTTCCAATGTTCATCTAATTTGAGACGAGAAAAAGGAAGGAGTTGAAAATACTGAGAGGATAATCGTAAAGTATTCGATAAACTTAGTCGTACGAGAAAAACTTTTGATTTAGTATGCATGTAATCACATCAGAATTCTTCCTATCTCTGATATTCTATTCATTTGCTATATACGATGTGAACATAAAACAAGATTGGTTGTACAATATGACTCGTTATTGATTTTGAATACTTTGATACGGTTTCTCCTGAGCAGGAGATCTGTTCAAAATGTTTGAATTTTGGGAATTTACATTGAAATATTGACAATATTTGATTTTTTCATTTTAATCGTGTGCTCAATAGGTTATGAAATTTGATATTTCATATTTCCATAGATATAAATCCGATCTCCCCAAAATATTCTTTTTTATATACTAACTTGAATTACTAGAAAACTAGATAAATTGAAAAAGTCTGGAGATGAAGTCCATAGCCCCTTAATGCTTGTTCGTGATGGAAAACTATAAATTGGTAAATATATGAATTTCGGTGACCAGCAGATATTGACAGATTTTAGTATCATCGTATTCATTGAGTCTTTCTGAACAACATTAGTGGAACCAACAGGTGGCGGTCTGTCTTAGTTTAGAAAATATGGGACCCCAATCTTCCAAAAATGTTCCTACTTTAAATCACTGTTTTACTTTAAAACACAGATTTACTGCTCCAATTGGATCTATAGTTCACCTTCGAGCATTCAAATAACTATACGCCCGCAGAGCTGTGCCGAGCACTGAAGAAAAGTGCTTTGAGCACAAAGCACTAAGCCCTATTGAAAAGTGCTCCGGAATCTCGAGCACTAAGCCCTTATTTTTTGAAGAATGCTCGCGATTACTAAGCACTTCTTGAAAGCACCGAGCACTAAGCACTTTTCAAAATAAAACTTAATATTTTCCATCCAAATATCTCTTAGTTTGAACTTTTGATTTTTGATGTCTTGATTTTTCTTTCTAGTGTTTTGAACTGGACATAATGAAATTGACAATAGGTTTTTTTCAGCGAGTTGCTTAATAGATATTTAATCAACCAGGTTATTTAAGAGAGCTACTAATGGTCAAGATATTTTAAAGCGTTCGCTCCGCTCACGCCTTGATAGTTCAAGACCATTAATCGCTAGATTAATAACTGGGTTGATAACAAGATTTTTCCGACATCTATATGAATTGTATATAAATTCTTGATTGACACTTTTATTTTTCACAAGACATCCATTTAACATACTATAAAATTCTATATTTCCATGTTACTGTTGAGTTCTGACATTACTCTATCGCTTCTGAATGCTTTATGCTCGGTTGTCCAAGGAAGTAGCACATACATATTAAAATCACCTTTTATGTCGACGAAATAATTATTTTCGATAAATTCCAAATATACAGACAGGTTACCATGACGACATACCAAAAAAAATTATAGAGAAAACAGTGATGTCTTATCAACAAATTAGATGAAAATGTTTCTCATGGGTTTCTGAGCTCTATACGGCATTCATTCAGTTAACAAACTGTAACTAAAATATTATTACACTAAAATATTATTCGCCAATAAATTACTTGAAATCATGATAATAGATACCTAGATCGTATGTTCAAAAAAGGCGCATTGGTCCATAGAATTTTCCTGAAAAAATTCTGCCATAACATTATAACAATCTGTTCTTCTTGTCAAAATAATGAAAACGTAAACACTTGTTCCATAAAGTTCATAACATGCAGCGAGATTGTTTTTTAACACCAGTGTTTGTAATGCAAGAAAAAAATGAACAAATTTTATATCTTTGGAAGTGAAACGAAAAAAAATATTTTAGTTCTTTGTCTATTTGAATTACGCGACGGTCAGTCATTTCCATGTTCTAACAAGTCCATTAAGGGCTTAGTGCTTGGTAATTCGTGAAAGTGATTGGGAGCACTTTTTCGAATTACTAAGCACTAAGCCCTTTCGAAAAATTCGCGAAGCACCAAGCACTAAGCACAGGTTCAATCAAGTGCTCGCGAGCACAGTGCTCACGAGCACTAAAGTGCTTCGAGTACTTTCACGAGCACTAAGCACAAGGCTTCGGCACAGCTCTACTATACGGTTAGTTTTAATTTCGGTATATTCAATAATGAATGTAGGAACATCGACATTTTAGAGGTACCTACCGGATATCTACAAATTCGAAGGAAAGCCAGCCGTTTTCAATGGTAGATTTGGCACTGACGCAGATTTTTTTCGCGAATATGATACGATGCCTTTCCGTGATTTCCGCCATTATTTGATAGGTCACTCGCTGAACTAAGGAGAAGTGTGTGATTACCATGAAGATCAGCGGGTTTTCCTTAGAATTTGTGGATATGTGGTACCTATCCATTAATTATTGAATATACCTGAAATGAAACTAATCGAATAGGTATTCGAATGTTGAAGGTGATTAATTGACTGAATTGGGGCAGTGAATTTGTGTTTTATAGTGAAAAGAGTAATGTGAAGATGAAACATTTATGGAAATTTGGGGGCCCTTTTTTCTAAACTAAGACAGACCGCCACCAGTTGGTTTCACTAATGTTGTTCAGAAAGAATCAGTAAATACAATGACACCAAATTCTGGTCGATATCTGCTCTTCACCGAAATTCAAATATTTAATGAATATTCTGAGATATATTGTTCATCTGGCCAAACACAAATTCCAATTTTTCATTCATATCTCAAAGCCAGTGGCGGCCAAGAATTTGTACAGTTTCCGCATAGACCACATAATAGAAGAGGCCTGGGGGGCCTAGAACACCCCTGCCTCTCTAGCGTCGCCACTGCTCAAAGCCACCCTGACCATTTAAATTTTTGATGTTATTCCTTCCGAAATTTGTCGTTGCCAAATCAAGTATAAATTTTGTATAAGGAATTATAACGTTATTGATAAGCTTAATATAAAATTCTGGCCGAATACTGGTTTAAATATGGATGATTTCTAGAAATGAATTCTTGAAATCTCTGTAACTCAATGACAATTTGGCCGACTAAAATAAATATTTAGAGATGATGATTCATGAATATTTGCAAGGCGTATTGTGTTTTCTACTAAACAATTTGATATTCGGACCAGAAAAATTTTTAGATTTGAAAATATACGAAAAATAAAATTTCGGATCATCACAACTAGAGAACTTTCTTTCAGTAATTTTGAATATCAGCTCATTGCCTAATTATGACATGAATGTATGAATGGATATCTCGAATAGAAAATCCAAAACAACTTTGTTACGGAATAACAATAATAACATCAGTAAAGTTTTCGTTGCAGATTTGAGATTTGTACAGCAAAATTGATAGAAAGAATAAAAGCAATCGCTCTCAGCATATTCAAATACGAAATATTGTTTTGCCAATAAAAACAAGCGCACAAAAGGGTATTACTACACGTCAGCGAACTTAAAACCAGAGGTTTAATATCAGATACTTATATAGTTCAAACTTAACACAAAATATTTCGTGAAATACTTGAAAAGTTTCCCATAATGTTGGTATAACAATTAATTTCATGATATATCGCTCCAATTCGCTTCAAGCGACATTTCCATGACGAAATTAGAACTATTTCGATTGTAATATTTAAATCATATGTCTTTTCCCATTATGTAATTATGTAATTCAAATCTTTGTGTAGGAATGAATCGTAAAATGTTATGAAATGAATAGAATAACATTTTATGAATTCTTTCTCATGATGACATCAATAACAACAAACAGTGTCAAAATATCACATGAAGTTTGTAGTTTTAGCTAGCTTGTTCATATTATATATTGGGAGAATGACATTCTGAATTTGAATAGGTACTTTATTGAATATGACAATTGTTTCATCCGAAGATTATAGAGTATACTATATACTTAATCTTTTTTCTTCATTAAACCGCTGTATAGTTAATATGAATAATGAAAGCAGAGAATTGATAATAATCGATTAAAATCAAGCGATATTGAACTTAATATCATATTATCTGCTTTCATTGTTTATATTCACTTACATTCCTACTTAAAGTTAATCCTTATTTCGTATATTGTATTCTATAGTTGATGTTCTAGACGTTATTATACACACTTCCGATCACAAAGATATAATGCTAAAATGTATTGTCAAGAAGCCTGAGCCCTCTGTAGATGAGCGACATGAATACCTATAATTGGGGACCAAAGTTGAGTTATAGATTTCCAATATGAACAACCACGCGGGGCACATTCAGTAGGTTCTTGAAAATATAGTTTGACAGTGAATACAATAATTGTCGATACGATTGGCCAACAAGCCAGAAAAAACTCAATTACTTCGAAATTTCTAAAAAAAACTTCCACAACCTCAGCCTCTTACCTGTATCAAATCACACTATACTTTTACACTGACATCCTAGATTTCTATAAGCCTGAATAATTTCCGAAATCACTTCAGTTAGGAATCAATGAAAAGCTAAGTTTTGAAATCAAAGTAACTCAGAAAGAAATTCGAAAATTAATATGAATTATTCATTACTTGCATTGAAAACCGAGATAATTCACTTTCTGTTATTTTAAGAAGTAAATTGTAGACTTTCATCAACATGTTAGACTATGTTATGATGAAGAGATTACGGAAATTGAACTGATTTTGTAGAGAAGCAACATCAGTTGGTAGTGATGCGCATCAGTTCTAAACTTAGACTAAGGTTCAAAATCACAACAATGTCAAATAGAACAACCGATTTTGTATCAGTTTGGAAGTGATGCAGCGTCAAATAGGAAGGGCCTTATATTCAATCAATTTATACAGAGCAGAAAAATGTATTTTGCTTATACATACTTGAAAACAATATGGGTTATATAAATTTTAGTTCAGAATGTCAATAATGTCATTCGTCTCTATTTCTAGGGGTTAAAATTTCTAACGGAAACTCTTGAAATATTGAAAACTAAACTGAAAGTACGGACTTAAAAAAAGTTGTTTTGAAAATATATTGATGAAGCTAGCACTTCGAGAATGAATCTCAGTTACTGAAAGAATAACTGGAATCAATGAATGAGAACGAGGAGAATTCAAATTGAAATTCTTCAATCTGAACAACCAAATCTATTTTTTCTAAGATTTCCATCGTCATCGAACCAAAACATACCACTTAACTCGGAAATGAAAAAAACTCCCTTTATTGCAGATCCGCGTTTTTTTCCGCATTTCACACAATTTTATTCGAATTCACCTGACTCTCAACTCAAGAAATTGTCCTGGTTCAGGTCGGTAGATTATTCTAGTTTATCAAATTCATCAATTTGGTCGCCAAGAAATTTGATCTTTCGGGTAGAGCGATCAAAGACCTGTTCAGAACTTCTGTTTTCCAAAAGGAATGATGAAGGAGTCAACGAAGATTCAAACTTGAGTTCTAACTTTCCAATACGCGAAACTGTTCAAGTCAGTTCTTCTTCAAAATTTCGTATGAGTTAGAACAATAATTGTTCATTCGACTCGTCATCGACACAAAAAGAAATTCAATTCTTTTGAACACTCCATAGAAAAACTTCCACAATCGCAGCCTCGCGTATCGAATAAAAAGTTTTCCCGCATTTCCCACAATTCAATTCGCTGTATCTTGCATCACAGCTCACCGACCAAGTTCACGAAATGGACCTCGTTCAGAAGATAGCTGGCTTGACACGTTGACAGCCGGGCTGGAGCGCCTTGCCCTCGTTAGGATAAAAATCAGCGTGCCTCAGAGGAACAGGTATGCCGTAAATTCCGGCGGCGGTGTCCTGTGAAACTTGGACGCTTATGAAATTAGGCTCTGAAAAATTGAGTTCATCAAACCATGGGTATATAGAACAATCCTTAGAGTTCATGGGGGAACTTATTTCTGTTCTACAAGAATTGAAATTGAAAATCCAAAAGAATCTGATCTACAGAGTATGTCTCTGATACTCTCTGATACTTCGTACACAACTGCAAATTACAGACCTATAACCTGTCTATTTCTCAAAAATTGCAGAAAAAATACCTAATCGAGAGGAGAATAACTGAGTTCGTTGAAAAAACATTAAATTCGATAAACAGCAATACGGATTCCAAGATAGAATTAAGACTTTAGGGGTTACAACAGACTTACTGGAAATGTATCACATGAGTTAGATCAGAACAAGTAAGTGTCCATTATATTCATTGACCTCCAAAAGCTTTCGATTCTGTAGATCAGGACAGCACTTGGCACATTACAACACCTATTATATGTAATAAGTCTCAGATATCTACCACTGAATGCCAGGTACTTTGGACTTGCGGATTTGTGTTGTCTGTCAGTGATCTTCATGAACTTGAATGCAAGGCAGGTCAGGGCTTAGTCTTGTTCAATAAGTAGATATGTAACAGCAGATATCTCCCACTGAATGCCAGGTACTTTAGATTTGCGGATGATAAGGCATTTGTGTTTTCTCTTTCAGTGATCTTCAAGAACTTGAATGCAAGGCAGGTCGGGGTTTAATCTTGTTCAATAAGTGGATATGAACCAGCAGATTGACAATTAACACTTCAAAAACTGTGTACATTATAATCAGACAGAAGAACTAATTTAACGGTGAACTTAAACTGCAACTGAACGGAAACCAATTGAAGGAGGTGACTGAATATAAGTACATGGGATTAGTAATACAAAATAATTGTTGGAAAGCACATATTTGATATACAGGGTGTCCCAAAACTCGACGTCAACCCGGAACCGGGTGAAAAGGCAAGTAATGCTAGTTGTCAAAAAATATGAAAAAATCTAAGTTGCATGATTCTAAAATAATGGCATTTAAAAAAACACGCAAAATTCCACACCCTGTGACAGTATTTTCGATCTTGTTGCCACAAATATAAACTTCTTCCAACTTTTTTTTTGCTGTGTAACCTTGAATAATGCTTGTCTAAACTGTAATCAAAATTTGGATACCAGCTGCTCTAGGTTTCATAAAAATAGGGCTTGCTTCTCAGAAAAAAAATCAAAATAAACAATTGCCTAGTTTCAACTGACTGCATTGAAAAAAAAATGTACTACGCAAGTTTGGTAAGTTTTATCAAAACTTGGCGCATTTAGTGAGGATTCCAAAATGGTATAATACTGGTTAAACTGTAGCTGCCGTAGTTCAAATCTATTTTCGATTGCCTTTGAATACACTGTTTCTTAAACTGCATCCCAGTAAAAAAGTCCAATGGATTCAAGTCCGGTGAACGGTCCGGCCACGAAATTGGACCAGAACGTCCGATCCATATTCCGGGAAAAAATGTTACCAGAAAAAAAATTTCCGGAGAAAATAATTTTTCCAGAAAGAATTTTTCCGGAGAAATTCCTCTGGAAATTTTTTTTCTGGTAACATTTTTTCCCGGAATATGCATCGGACGTTCTGGTCCAATCTCGTGGCCGGCCCGTTCACCGGACTTGAATCCATTGGACTTTTTTACTGGGATGCAGTTTAAGAAAAAGTGTATTCAAAGGCAATCGAAAATAGATTTGAACTACGGCAGCTACAGTTTAACCAGTATTATACCATTTTGGAATCCTCACTAAATGCGCCAACTTTTGACAAAACTTGCCAAACTTGTGTAGTACATTTTTTTTTCAATACAGTCAGTTGAAACTAGGCAATTGTTTATTTCGATTTTTTCTGAGCAGCAAGCCCTATTTTTATGAAACCTAGAGCAGCTGGTATCCAAATTTTGATTACAGTTTAGACAAGCATTATTCAAGGTTACACAGCAAAAAAAAAGTTAGACGAAGTTGATATTTCTGGCAACAGGAGCGAAAATACTGTCACAGGGTGTGGAATTTTGCGTGTTTTTTTAAATGCCCATTATTTTAGAATCATGCAACTTAGATTTTTTTTTATATTTTTCTGACAACCAGCATTACTTGCCTTTTCACCCGGTTCCGGGTTGACGTCGAGTTTTAGGACACCCTGTATAATAAAAAAAAAATTCCTTTTGTTGGTGCATTGAGGAGATGTACTGAATATTCAAACAAAAGATCCAAAAACATAGTGTATAATGCATTTATAGCACCACATCTTAATCATCTCAAATTTGGAACATCGAAAAACTTTAAATATTTGAGCAGACTAAATTCATTTAAGTACAATATAAAGAACAAACTTGTGAAATCTGAGGCTGACAGTAAGGCCGCTCGCAGACCAAAACGACGCGACCTCGACGAGACAGCAATTTCCAATCGACGAGAGGTCTAGCACCTTGTTTTGAATAGGAGCTCGCACACCGGGGAGACAGCGACGCGACCGCGACGATACCTGTCAGATGCCGATCTCGGTGTGCGGGCTCCTATTCAAAACAAGGTGCGCGACCTCACGGCGATTGGAAATTGCTGTCTCGTCGAGGTCGCGTCGTTTTATTCTGCGAGCGGCCTAAGGAAGTAAATAAATGGTCACAACTACAATGTTAGAAATGCTTTCAACTTAAGATATGAATACTCCTGGAATCTAAACACTCAAAACTCACTAGGAAGGACTATTTACACACTCTACCATGACTTGAAGGAAGAAACATGGAAATTTACCTGTTATCGTTGAAATTTTTTTACTTTTATATTTTGTTAGTAATTTTTATAGAAATTATATTACTGTTACTCTGATACCAGTGAGAAATCTGCTGTTTAAGGGTCAGAAATATATATAAATAAAACAAAATAATCATTGCCACAAGAACAGGAGGGAAGGAAAAGTTTGTGGTTGAGATTTAAGTCAAGGAAACGAAACCTAGAGGCAGATCTCCAATGAGATGGACCAACAGATTGAAGAAAATGACCTGGCACTTGATACCTGAAGCAATACATTTAGCCCAAGATAGATGCTCACGGAGGCATCAGATTCAAGCAAATACCTTAATACTATAACAACACACTGTAAAGGGTAGAATAACAGGATATCAAGAAAAACTGCTACAATCGCAGCTTCGCATATCAAATTAAAAGTTTTTTTGCATTCCCACAATTTAATTCGAAGTATCAGGACTCGCAATTCACCGACCAAGTTAACGAAATTGCGTCGATCTGGAGATGAGTCGGTTTTCTTCCTCTGTTTTTATATATAGTCCGTTCACGAAAGGTTGAGCACATAGTAGGCGTTTCTTTATTCATCTGAAGTTGGCAGTATTTGCTGTCATAACCTAAAATAAAGTCAACGTTGCCGAATGAACAGGCCTTGTCCGACGAGCTTGCGAGTTGTCAGACAACTCTATGCAATATTGACAACATTGCGTAACAATCTGACAAGAAAATAAAGAACATAACCTTAAATTTCAATATACACAGTGGAATATGCCAAATTTCCATGGCCAACCGACGGCTCAACCTTTCGTGAATTGACTATATGTATATCTCAGTGAAATATCATAGACATGAACTAAGCTTCTGTGTATACTTGAAGAAATGTTGAAGGAGTCAACGAAAAATCAAACTTGAAGTCCAACTTTTCAACTCGAAACACGTCAAGTCAGTTCTTTCTAAAAATTTCGTATCAGTTAGAACAATTGTTTCATTCGACTCGTCATCAACTCAGAAAGAATCCAAATTCTTTTGGACCCAAAGAAAAACTTCCCCAATCGCAGCCTCGCGTATCAAATAAAAGTTTTCCCGCATTTCCCACAATTCATTTCGAAGTATCCTGCATCGCAACTTATCCACCAAGTTCACGACATTGCCTTCGTTCAGGAGATAGCTCGGTTGTTTTTCTAGTTTTCCGAAATAATAAAGTTAATGGTTTTATATAGAGTTGATGAATATATCCACAAAACAATCTAATTTGTAACTGAACTCAAAAATAGTTTCGTCGATTTTAATTTTATTTGTAGCCATTTTACTCATGTAGGGTGAAAATTAAATTGTTTTAAAATCTTTTTTGTGGTAGGGTAAGCAAAACCACAATTTAAAATTATTTTCATACACCAGTCTATTCCAATACAGAGTTACAGACCAAAGATAAAATAATGAAAACTTTGGAAATTTCAAATTCACTAGGGCACCAAACGATAATATATGATGAAAAAAATTGGACATGTCAAGTTTTCTTTTGCCATCAAAACATATATTTTCGTGAAAACGTTTTTATGACCTGGAGTGAGTAATTTACGCTTGAGGCACACTTTTTCTATATTGATGACTCCAGGTTAGTTGAATGTAATAGCTATACAGTTGTTCAAATAATCAAATGAAGTTATTCGAAATAAGACACGCATATGAGGTAGAAACGAGTATGTAGGTGTCACAAGAAAACTGGACGTGATTGAAAAAAATCATTGTGAATTGTTAACGAGGGCACACCAATATGAACAAAAATCATCACAAAGTTCGTGGTACAAAAACAGTGTTTTTTTTTTATTCTTTTATTCTAACCACATATGGGGCAGCAACTCTGGCTATGTTCCCAGGATCCGTAGTTAATTGATTTCTTTGCGATGTGAAGACGCCACACCATCACCAAGACTTTTCACAACGTCCATGTCTTACCCAGGATTCGAACCCGGTACCGCCGTGCGAAAAAACAGCTCTTTCAACCAACTAGACCACGGTCGGCCGACAAAAAAAACAGTGTTTACCAGTGTAATTATTCATTCGACTCGTCATCAAATCAAAAAGATCCCCGATTCTTTCGAATACTCCAAAGAAAAACTGCCAATATCGCAGCGTCGCGTATCAAATTAAAAGTTTTCCCGCATTTATACAATTCTGGACTCACCGACCAAGTTTACGAAATTGCCCTCGTTCAGGAGATAGCTCGGTTGACAGCCGGGCTGGAGAGCCTTGCCCTCGTTGGGATAAAAATCAGCGTGTCCCAGAGGAACAGGTATGCCGAAAATTCCGGCGTCGGTGTGGATGACATCGATGTAATCGGCGTCCGAGGCGGTCAGGCGTCTGGACGTATCTGGAAAATGAGATTTACATCAGTTTTACGGATGAAATTGGGCGGCAGATTATTGGACCTGGTTGGAGGATTCGTTATGAATTTGAGGGAATGTTATAGGTGTCGAGGGAGGATATTACTTTTGATGGAATGTATATTTTTATGAAGGGTGTTCGTCTGTTGGATATATCCAGGTTTCACGTTGCATCAGATTCAATTTTTTTTTAAATTTTGTTTGTTTTCGAATCTGTGCCTTTACTGGAAATTCTGTGATAATATTCTTCCTCAAAATGTATTGAATATTTCGTTTAAAATTTTGAGTTGAGCCTTGAGGATGAAGAAACCCTTCGCCTGAAATATTTTCAAGTCGACAGTATTGCCACATCTATCTCAAACGCATATCTACTTTCTTATTTCAAATCGAACTAACTAAATTTCTATTTATGTACCGATTCAAAACCAAATTCGCAGTATAACCCACTAAAAAAATTTCTTTGTCATGCAATGTTGCCATGTTATGCACAAATTCTTGAAATTTTTGACATCTGCATTGCCAGTTTAGAAATGCAATATCTCGATTATTTTCTATGCGAACGGAACCAAACTCAGCAGTATCATAGTAGAGAATGTGGAACTTAAAATTCGAATATTCGAGATTTTCTAATGCAACTCCATATTTATTTTACAGCATTCAATTCTAAATGACAAATAAATGGCAGTCTCTTTTTACACTAATTATTTATTTCGGATAGTTTTCGAATGAGAAGAAAAATACTGAAATTCTTCAGTATTTAGATTCATGATTTATGGTTGTGTTCACAATGAAATGGCTCTTTAATTATGAGGTAAATTAATGAAGAGTATTCTACGGTTGAAATCATTAAAAGTGCTGGATGATCATGTATATCATAGAAAAAAGTTTATCCATGTTATTCAGACACGATTCAAGTTGTTTCAAAATTCACGGACAATGCCAAAAAATTATTATTGAAAGGTTCCGTAGGACCTTCACTAATCGTAATTCACATTTAGCAAAAAAGACTGGAAATAAATTCCGAAAATTGTTTTGGCTTTCGGTAATCCTGGCCCAATGTTCATCACCTCAATAATAGAATACATTCCGATAATTCACCTTATAATCACACAGCATTATGTCCATAGATCATGACTTTAAATACTGAAGAATTTCAGTATTTTTCATCTCATTAGAAAACTATCCAAAATAAATAATTAGTGCAAAAGGAGACTGCCATTCATTTTCATTTAGAATGGAATGCTGTAAAATAAATATGGGGTTGCCATTTGAAAATCTCGAAATAATTAAATTTTAAGTTACTCATTTTCGGGTCAAAGTTTTGGAAGAACCTTACGATGTATCAAAATACTGAATATACCACTTGAATGCATGGATTCTCTACTATGCTGAGTTTGGTTTCGTTCGCATAGAAATTAATCGAGATATTGAATTTTCAAATTTGCAATGCAGATGTCAAAAATTTCAAGAATGTGTGCATAACTTGGCAACAGTGCATGGCACAGAGTTTGTTTTAGTAGGTTAAATATAGGTAGTTCCATTTGAAATAAGAAAGTAGATATGCGTTTGAGACAGATGAGGCAACACTGTCGATTTGAAAATATTTTAGGCGACTTAAGATTTCAGAACGAAATATTCACTAGTTCTCCAGAGACGTCCAATAGGCCATCTTAAAAGGAAAAACCTGTATGTAAATGAAAACCAGAGCAAAAAACTCTTTCTTTCTGTTTAATCGCCATTGAATGATTAGATTTGTTGAAATACCAAGCAGAAATATATCATATTAAGCACTAAAACGCAGCCAGTTTACAAAAACTGCACAGCGTTAATGCACTTGAAGCATCATAACTCTACAATTCAAATTACGTTTCAAGTGCAGCCACTGTATTGCTTATGTGCAGAAGCTATATCACTTCTTCACTTCACCAATTTTCACGGAGTAACCATAGACAACATAGGAGTAATTAACAATGGAGCAAGCGCTGTATACGGAGAATCTAATACTGCCGTGTTAATTCAAAAGGGCGTATCTGAGTGTCTTGATTTCGAGAAAATGCGATCTTTCTGTTACGATATTAGCCATTTTGGTTTCTTCATTATTACATTTCACATTGCAAATTGCCATACACAACAGATTCAAAAGAATCATAATCTTGATAGATACGAATTTCAAGGAAAATATAATATATAATTTCAATTTGAATTTCTCATGTTTAGGTATATTATGATATTTACATCAGTTTTACGGATGAAATTGGGTGGGAGATTAATGGACCTGATTGGAGGACTCGCTATGAATTTGGGCGAATATTTTAGGTGTCGAGGGAGGATATTACTTTTGATGGAATGTATTTTTTATGTTTGGTGTTCAGCAGTGGCGCAGCCAGGATTTTGTTTTGGGGGGGGGGGCTGTACTAAACAATTCTTGATTATACAACAAATACGAAAGTTTGGAAAAAATAAAGAAGAAAGGAATAACGAAGAAATTTAATCTTTGAGGGGGGCTGCAGCCCCAAAGCCCCCCCCCTAGCTGCGCCAGTGGTGTTCAGGTACCTTGTGTCTGATATATCCCGGGTTCTCGTTGTCGCGAATTCAGAATGTTCTAGTTTCAGTTTGTTTTGAAACGGGGACTGAATTTTCAATTTGGGGATAATTTTCATGTTTTGTCATGTATACCAGCAAAAAATATACAGCATGTTTATTTTACGGCAGAGAAAAATGTGAACGTATGATACTAGAGCATATACCATGAAACCCTAACTAAAAACTCTTTATTTCCGTAAAAGTGTTGTGATTTGCTGATTGGGATTGAGCTGTAATAAAACTATAGCATTGCTACACTTGAGGCGTCAAAACAGTACAGTTCACATTGCTTTTAGAATGCAGCAGCCACTGTGCACCAATTGTAGATATGTGGTGCTGCATCTCAGAGTTAGAAGTAATCAGCTTTACTTTTTACTCTGACTTCAGCATTTGCTGAGAATCAGCCTAGTTTAAGAAGGGTTAAATTCTGTACATTAACACTTCATATTGTTTTCATCAATTGACGAAGTGCACGAAAAGTGTATCTACAGCTTTAAGTGCTTCGAAGGTTCTTTTGAATTCTCGAAGGATATTTCACATTCTCAAATTCACTTTTGAAAAACAACTGTTATAATTTTTATTTGTATAAATTCTGTATATATTCGAATTGAAGCTCAGAATTTGTATATCTGAATGTTCGTGAAAACATCGGGAGTAATAAAATACAGTGAATATTTCATTATCAAAAATTTCAATCCCAACAAATTCATGATTTGCTTATTTTCGACATCATTGCATTTTCGCTAATTCCATACCTTTCTAAATATACCTATTCAATAATAGTTTAGAATTTCAGTCTTGCCTAAGGCTCTGGATGAGAGCCGACAAGAATGATGTAGTAGTTCAAGAGAAATTATAACCTAGAAAACTCGCCAAATCATTAGAAGCAATATTTTAATTCCTCCCCCACGGAAAACTTTCAAAGATAATCAGAAACTCATTGAAGAAATGGAATTAATCTCAATTTAATGGAATTACAAACCGAGTAAGAAATATTGATGAGTCCGAAGGATTTAATGCTGTTCGCACTCCAATACCCAATACTTCTAATCGATTTGACGACTTTTAGCCGAGTTTTATCCTCTTCTGTGGAAATTGTACAGGAAATTGGATTTGATTTCTGTAATGGCTTTTCTATGCAAGAATGGATTCGCCTGAAAGCATAAGGACGAGTACGTATTCAATAATAATGCGATCAACAGAAAGTCACTTTCTTGTCGTAGTATTTTTGGTGCTTGTATTCGAAGAGTTTGGCAGGAAATATTCTACTTTTAAGGCGTGATGTAGTGTACTACTACCACCTGTTCATTGTCGAATGAAAGCACTGTTCAGTTTATATTATAATAAACCTGAAATAAACCTAAAATAAACGTTTCTGCAATATTGAAATCACCTAGTTATTATTGTAAAATTCAAAATACTTAATCATTTTCGAAGATGGAGTTCAGAATTGATTTCTAATCGATTCCATTAATTTTTCTGCTATACTATTCATGGTTCTACTGTACCCAAGTTCCAAAATAACAACATGCTTAGAAACAGCATACAACACATGGGGTATATTCAGCAAAAAAGCATAAGGAGAATGGTTTTGAAATTACAAATCTATAGCTTCTTGGACTCAACTTTGATGATGAGTAAAAAAATAATGGTCTAATTTCTGTACTTTCCATTCACAAATTGTTAATTATGCAGCAGATGACCGCTATCTAAATATTATCGACCAGACTAGAATGCTCTGGTTGCTTCGGCTGATTCACGAAATATACTCATGATTCGAAGTAAAATTAACCTCTGATATATCGGGTGTCCCAAGGTGAGTGGCCTATTAGATTATTATGGAAACTATTGATAGTAAAGATTTCAAATTTTGGGGATCGATATTTAGCCACATAATGTACATTTTTAATACAATTTCTCATTTCCAGTGTTGCCGGATGTACGACAATTTGGCAACAACTTTGTTATTTGAAATGGTACATCAGGTATTTCTATTTTTTACGATCCTCCATAAAATATTAAATCTATTCACTGTTATTTTTTTATACTTATGTTCAACGGTTTTTGAGTTAATTATTTCTCGAAATTTTAGATCAAATTGGCGTGTTACGAAAATGACTCTAGTTCGCTGAATATTTGAGATTTAAGTCAATATTTTCGAAATCATTAGATATTGATCGGTTTTACCATGTCACTACTTTTGAATTAAAGTTGTCAGTTATACAGGATGGTCCACAATAATCATCATTTGCCAAGTTACAAAATCGTTGAGATAGGTATAGGGACGTGAATAGAAATATTGTAAAGTGTGTTGTACTGATTAGAAAAATTTAAAAATATACTAGGTGTCTAATTTGAAAAAACAGATTTTTTTACGATTTTGTAACTTGGTAAATGATGATTTCTTTTGTTCCATCTTGTAAAACTGACAACTATAATTCATGAGCAGTGACATAGATCAGATCAATATTATTATTATTATTATAACAGAAATAAGAGAAAAGGCATTGCCTATTAATTTCTCAATACAGTACTAAAATTAAATAAAGTAACCACAATGTTATCTAAATACTAAACAAAATATCAACATGATTGGCAAAAGTGCAAAAACAAGAAAAAAAATCATCTCTGTGTGCCATCATAAAGATTTTTGAACTAATGACTTGCTAAATTTCTACTCAAATATTGAGCGAACTATAGTGTCATTTTTGTAACGTGCCAATGTGATCTGAAATTTCCAAAAATTATTAATAACTCAAAAACCGTTAAAGATAGGTATGAAAAAGTAAAAGTTAATAGATTAAATATTTTATGGAGTATCATAAAAAAACAGAAATACCGGAGGTCCCATTTGAAAAAACAAAGTGGTTGCCAAATGGTCGCACATCCAGCAATACTGGAATTCACAAAATTTGAAATCTTCACCATCAATAGTTTCCATAATAATCTAATAGGCCACTGACCTTGGGACACCTGATAGGTGGCTCCCAAAATCCCATTGCAAGATATTGTACTATAGCCAAGGGCGGATTTACGGGGGGGTAATGGGGGTAATTACCCCCCCCCATGAATATCGAAAACCTTAAGAAAAGTTACGCAACGTGGTGCACATATTTCATTTGTTTGTTTTTTTATACTAATATTACTTTACTACTATTTTTCTTATTATATTATTCCTCCTAAATATTTTGATTACATTTTTTTCAAGTTTTGAACCTGATTTATCGATCTTGAATCATTACTACCCCCCCCATGAAAAAAAGATATATCCGCCCTTGACTATAGCTCTATAAGATAAAATGATTTCACCGAATACTTATTATTTAGCGTCTTATATCTCATGGCAAGATTTCCGTCACAATTCACTTTTTGGGTCATTGTTGAATTAAGATTGCAACGCTGCTCTATTTATGTAGTTCAGTTTAGATGAACATGACACCATTCCGTCAATATATTATGATGATGCAAGTGAGCATTTCATCCGAAATTACATTATATGCGTATTTCGCTTATATCTTCTGTATTATAATTTCATTCACACAATAAAAAATGACAAATTTACAGGTCAATAAAGATTATAGTGTGAAACAGATGCTTTTATTCGATGTGAAAAGCTATACTCTCCCTTCGAGATCTTATGGTGAAAGAAGTAGTCAGCTAAATAGAGGATGAAAAGTCTTGTTCGCACTACGCTAGTAGCTTAGTCGAGTAATGAGAAATTTAGTAGCTATGTCCATCCAATCGTTCGCACTTTGGTCGGGTAGAGTTCACAAGTGAGAAGCACTTTGTTGAATGAACAACTCCCAACGCCCAAAGTTTTACGCGATTTCTTTGAAGCGAAACGAAACCATGCGTAAGATGGACGACGAATTGCAACGTGATAAAGAAATAGACTTGTGAATCTAATCGTTATGGCTATTTTATAAGAGGTGGATGATGAAATTTGTATCCTGGTATGCGGACTACTTCATTTGTTTGTTTTGTATGATTGAGATTTAATATTTCACAAACATTCATGTTCGAGGTATTCTGTTACGAATTTAAGGTGTCTGATTTCTTCGCTCCAACGGAAAGACTTTTTCGGTATAGAAGTATTCTATCTATCATTTTAGGTTATCTAATGCAATCAACTAAACTGATCGGTTCGGACCTGTCTAGTCCGTGAGCGAGTGAAGAGTATCGAGTGGTGGGGTACTCAACTCGCCCGATAAAATAGAATCAAAAGGATCGACTCGACTAAACTACACACTAATCTACTCGACTAAATTCTTGGTGTTCACACACGTTTATTAACTAAATTTTTAGCTACTCGACTAAACTACTAGCGTAGTGCGAACAAGGCTTAAGTGATTGAGTGCAACTACCTTCAGGGTGGTATATAAGCTCGTCCAAAAATATGAACAAAAGTTTTTATTAACTTGCCCTCCACAATGCACCGTTTTCGAGATACACTATGTTTGAATTGAAAAAATAAATGTTGTTGCGAATATGTCCGAAAACTTTTATCGAACAGAAACCGTTTTTTGAGCATTTTCTAGCTATAATAAGCTCTGCTTTGTGCACATTTTTTTATTAATTGGTGAAGGTTTTGAGGGATAGGTGGGTGCTTTTCCCCACAAGGCTGGTGGAAAAATTATGAGTCTTGAGAAGTCCGTTCGCACCAACATTGTTTTCTACAGAAAAAAGTTACTCCTGGTTATATGCTCTAAAGTCGATAGTGACAATTTATTATACAAGGAAAAAGAGTACTAGATTTTAGCTAGAGGTTAAGTTGTCTTCCGACGCGAAACGGGGGGAGACAAAAACCGAGAGCTACAATCTAATATTTTTCCCGTGTATAATACACTATTTTTTTCTGTGACAGGAAAAAAACACGATTTGATAGTGAAAGAAATATAACTTTTGACGAAATAACCTTTTTCGCCGTTATAGAAAAGAAGAACTTTTATGTTGAAAAACATGGTCAATTTCTGGATTATTAGTGAAGAAGTTCAAAAAAACATAATTAAAAAAATTGACCATGTTTATCAACATAAAAAATTACCTATTTTTCTCGAAAACGTTCGACTTTGAAGCTTATGACCAGGAGTACCTTTTTTGTGTAGAAACACTGGCGATTGAAATGGCCGTCGAAAAAACCGGGTGTCAATTCTCTGGATCAATCATTCGACGAACGTATATGTTCGTGATATTTTGAGCGTAGATTTTTTTGAAGTGAATTAATTATATCCATTCAAAATGAACGTACATTTTCGTCAAAACGAGTAGTCGACAAAATGCTTGAGAATATCGGATATAACTATTACAATTTCCTAAAATCTGCGCTCGAAATATCACGAACTTGTTCACTAATAATCCAGAAATTGACCATGTGATTCAACATAGAAGCCCTTTTTTCGAAAACGGTCGCCCTAAGAGCGTATAATCAGTATTAACTATTTTCTGTTGGTGTAAATAGGCTTCAAGGCTTCTCAAGACTCATAATTTTTCCATTAGCGTAGAAGTTATGAAGAAGAGCACCCATTTAACCTTCAAAACCTTCACCAACCAATAAAATGTTAGTTAGTTTCACTCAATCACTAACGAACGTATACTTTAGACTTTCGAGCTTATGACCAGGAGTATATTTTTCGTGGCCCTCTAGCTTCTTTCATAAGCGTAGAAGTTGGGGGAAAGCACGCACTAACCCTTCAAGCAATCACAACTCGAGAAGAAAAAAATCCGCACAAAACATAGCTAATTATGATGGGAAAATGCTCACGAAAGCTTTTTTGTATACGTCAAAAAGTTCCAGAGATATTCGGAAAAAATAAATTTTCTCAAATTTCAATATTCTGTACCTTGAAAGCCGTGCATTTCATATTTTGGACGAGCTATAACGTCAGCATTGTTTCACAAACATTATGTGAGGTTGGGTTTGAGTTATTCAAAAATTTAATTGAACCGTATTCGCCTCAAAAGAGATATTCCTACCTTGTATGGAAAATTCAGGAAAAGCAGGGTCGAGAGCTGTTATCCTCCTTATTCTCAAACCTGCCCTCAAATATTTTCCAGCAAACGATGCCACATGTGCGCCAAGGGAAAACCCAACAATATGAACATGAGCTAAGGGAAGTTCTCCAGTGTTGTGAAAAGTTTCCAGGAAATTACTGAGAAATTTAGCGACGAACTTCACGTTGGCTTTTGCTTGAGTGTACCAGGGAAAACTGCTTAGGGTGGACCAATCCAAAATGATGAAGTTTGTCCTCTCCACTCTGGCAAGATAGGCTGGAAAAAAGATATGTAATAATTATTCAATAAACTAGTTTATTAATGACGGTGATTAATAGCCGAGATATTTTAAGGCGCGAGCAAAGCGAACTTTCTAATTGTTAGAAACCATTAATTGTTAGATGAAAGATTTTTCCGTCCACCGCATTATGAATTGAGTATAAACTTATGATTGAAATTAAATTTATTTCACATAAGAGATATATTTGACTGAAAATAAATTTCTATGTTTCAGTATAGTTGTATACTCGTATTGCTTCTGAATACTTCATGTTCGATTGCCTATAACGATTACACATTAAAACAGGAGAAATCACGCAATAATCTGGTTCACTATTGATCAATTCTATATACGTTAAACTCAGCTTTTATTTTGAGGTCAACAGGAATAGTTGTTTAATCAACTAGGTTATTAAAAGCAGCGACTAATGGTCAAACGCGTTAATAGTTCGAGACCATTAACCGCTCCATTAATTACCGAGTTGATAACAAGATTTTCCGACGATCTCAATATGAATTGTGTATGAATTCTTGATTGAAATACATACTCATTTTGCATAATGCTTACATATGACATAATGAAATTTCTATGTATCTATATTTCAGTAGAGTTTTGATATTGAAATACTGAATACTGAACGTGAACGGTTGCCATGACGATTGCACATTAAAATATTGAAATGAGCATTAAAATGGGTCATTAAAGTTCAAATTTGTACACATAAAAATCGCCTTTTATTTTGAGGTCGACGGAAATAGTTAGGTATTTAAGCTAGTACTTATTAATGACAAGATATTTTAAAGCGGGGGATGAGCGAGCGCGTTATTAGTAAGTTATTAATCTTGATTGAAAAATGAGTTGATTTCGAGATTTTTCTGTCGATCGCATTATGAATTGAGTATAAATTCTCGATTGAAATTCATTCTCATTCTGCACAAGAAATAAAGGGTGTCCCAAAATTAACGCAAGATTTGAATTTGCCGCCATTTGTGCAGTGAAGTGTTGGCAACCCTGAAAAAAAAGCAATTTGACAGCTAACAGTATAGGGTTTTTAAAAAAGGAGCGTTACACGATAGAACAACGTGTCTTCATTATTAAAGAATATTTCAAAAATAGTGAAAGCTTGGCGGCTGCAGTTCGAAAATTCCATACAAAATATGGTCGGAATAGTGTTTTAGCTTCGTCAACTGTGAAGAGATTAATTGAAAAATTCATGGAGACTGGATTCGTTGGAGACGCCAAACACACTGGTCGTCCAAAAACAAGCCGTTCAAATGTGAATGTCGAAGCAGTGCGTGAGAGTGTTGCTGACAATCCAGGAACCTCAATTCGACGTCGTGGACAAGAATTGCAAATTTCAAGAACCTCTCTACAGCGTACACTCACCAAAGATCTGTGTCTTCATGCTTACAAAATTCAATTAACACAACAGTTGAAGCCTAATGACCATGGACAGAGAAGAGAGTTCGTTGAATGGATTATTGAACATCAACAAATGGACCCTGATTTTTCAAGCAAAATCATCCTAAGCGATGAAGCACATTTTCATCTTGATGGCCATGATCCACTAATCTCTTCACAGTTGACGAAGTTAAAACACTATTCCGACCATATTTTGTATGAAATTTTCGAACTGCAGCCGCCAAGCTTTCACTATTTTTGAAATATTCTCTAATAATGAAGACACGTTGTTCTATCGTGTAACGCTCCATTTTTAAAAACCCTATACTGTAAGCTGTCAAATTGCTTTTTTTTTCAGGGTTGCCAACACTTCACTGCACAAATGGCGGCAAATTCAAATCTTGCGTTTATTTTGGGACACCCTTTACATTGGACATAATATAAATTTCTATGTTATGGTAGAGAGTTGTGACATTAATCGTTTTGCTCCTGAATACTTTGTGTTCGGTTGCCGTTAACAATTGCACATTATTATAGCATAAATTGAACATTGAAATTGGTCATCATTGTTTAATTCGTATAACTGAAACCCATCTTTCGTTTTCAGAGCACCGGAAAAAGCTATTTAATCGACTTGTTCATTAATGACATCGAATAATAGTCGAGGTATTTAAACGAGTAGGGAAGGCGCGATATTTATGTGACAGTTTAAATTCTACATATTATGTGAAAATATTTTATGGAATTAATTTGCTTAATGTCAATGACAATAAGCAGATTATTTTCGTTGAAACATAAAGAAAAAAAGTAATATCCATTTTCAAATGGAAACCCTAACCATATGATGTGAATAATATGAAATATTGTTGAGTTGTAATTCTTCTTTTATGAGTGTATTTCGTTTATGAATCGTTCTGAATAAGAATGTTTTTTTCCTAGCCGATGCATTTAATCAATGTCTATCATAATTCCCTACGAAAGAGGAGAAAAGTTCTAATTAAAAAAGGCATTGTTGTGGTATTTCTTGGAGGGTTTGAGAAAAAATATAGGTCTTGAAGGCAATCATGAGGCCTCTTTTTTTCTCGATTCGAGTGCAAAGATAATTATTTTAAATTCACTATAAGCAACGATTCAATCATAATTCTGCTAGTGTGAAATCTTTCATCCCACAATCAAAAATCACTAGAAAAACTCTACCTGACCATAAGTTTGATGGAATACAGTAATTTTGCAATTAGTTCTTTCTTACATTAGTTGTGTATAATCATACAATTAACTGAATGGGACATATCACAATAATGAAATGGTACAATGGTACTCTTTGAAC
Organism: Propylea japonica; assembly: GCA_013421045.1. NCBI lineage: Eukaryota > Metazoa > Arthropoda > Insecta > Coleoptera > Coccinellidae > Propylea > Propylea japonica. The sequence goes on from CM024247.1 coordinate 29,075,590, forward strand.
ATGATATTGAAATAATAATCGGCATACAAGAGCTTCGCAATTAAACTATCTGTTTAACGTTTATTTTATCGATAATTAGTAGGAAAATTCATTATAGTTAATTACGTAATTAGTTGCACAATTGGTTCAGTACTGTCATTGAATGGGAATCAATAGCTGTCATTAATTATTTTCAATTGTGTTGGAAACGATGAGAACATGAATATGTGTTAACTTTTAAGTGCTCTATAGTTTGATGATAAGCAATTAATTTCAGCCTTAAATGGAAGAATAACTTTGCCAACAGATATGATTAACTAAATGGAAGAGTGGGTATTTTCAGAAAAAAATATTTTAATAATGATGGACTCTCTGAAAATCTGAGTGATGAACCGTTTTTCGTTTCGTTGTCAGGTTTTCCAGAAAAATTAACTTATTGAAATTATCTAAGTAAACCAATAGAAAAAAAGAACTACTCTTTCGAAAAGACCTGGCTCTGTTTGGATGGTATGACACGATAGTGATAGTCAACAAGATGCGAATTACTGAAAAAAAGTAGATACGTTTATGTAGTTGTTAATTTGAAAACTGAAAATCGTTCATATTTCCAGAACGGATCATATGTCATTTGTAATGTTTACATGAAATTTTTTTACACTTTTTGAGGTCAATATTCAGTTCTGAAAATATTGAAACTTTGTTTCTGAAAGTTCGGTACCTACCTATACTTTTTATACTACTTATCTGATTTTTGATGAATGAATATTTTCGATCCTTTGAGGAGAATTTGATATTCAATTATCTATTCAACCATTACATATTTTTAAAGAATAATATTAGTGAATATAAACAATGAAAGCGGAAAATGATATTAATCTATTAAAATCAATCAATGAGCTCCTTTCATTTACTTTGAACGTTGAAGAGATGAACTCCGAAGTATATGAGTTTCATATTGATTATTCTCTGTTTTCATTGTTTATATTTTCATGGCGATGCAAGCGTTTATTTCATTTGATCGTTTATGAATATAGTTCCATCAATATTTAAAGAAGGTTATTTGCCCGATAGCTGATCGAAATTCTACAACCATATTACATGCAGTAAATTCGATGGAATTGCTCACATCTTCTTAGTTCAAACTCCCAAGCGAAACACAAGAAAACAATATCGACACATTGGATCAGAAAGCCCCAATAAATTATACACGAGCTTATCTATTCTTACCATTTTTTATGGCTTCACCGCTCTGTCCTGGAGACAACTCTGAGAACCCGTGAATGTAAATGGTTGTGCGTATGTTGGGGTCCAGCGGCCCTCAGAGCTCCTGCTCTGGTGAAACGATTTAGGATCGTTTAATTTTCTGGCCTTCCTTTCGCGTAAAAGAGAAATATGGTATACTTGTTGAGACGGTAGAATTCACAAGCTACAGGAGTATCACAAGATTGCAACATCAATGAGCATATTAGTACGCAATGTTTGCTCTTGGAAATCTTTTAGATGAAATTCTATATCTACTGCTACGAATAGAAATAATAAAAGTCATGGAATTGAGAAATAAGAAGATTAAGAATCTATTCATTTGTAAAAAAGTCATGGTACTCCAACCACATAATTATGATCTAGAATGATATTGGTACTCCGTTTTAGGGTGCTGTTGGTTCTAATTCAGAAAATTCAAAACTCTACATTCAGGCTTTATTCATACGAATGGGATACTGACATTTCGTTTATATCAATTCGAATCATAATACGGATATACTGGTTGTTGAAAAACAACGTTTCGATACTTTGGAAGCTGATTCCAGACCTCAATATAAGTAAAAACTGTAAAAAGCTGATCGAAATTCTACAACCATATCACATGCAGTAAATTCGATGGAATTGCTCACATCTTCTTAGTTCTAACTCCCAAGCGAAACCAAGAAAACAATATCGACACATCGGATCAGAAAGTCCCAATAAATTATACACAAGCTTATCTATTCTTACCATTTTTTATGGCTTCACCGCTCTGTCCTGGAGACAACTCTGAGAACCCGTGAATGTAAATGGTTGTGCGTATGTTGGGGTCTACTCCAGCGGCCCTCAGAGCTCCTGCTCTGGCGAAAGGATTTATGATCGTTCCATTTTCTGGCCTTCCTTTCGAGTAAAAGAGAAATCGAATGTCTTGCTTCAGGTTCACTGGGCAGCAGTTCCAGCAGTTTCCCCTGGGTATCGCTGTTATTTGCATATCATTTCCACCTGGAAGAAAGGGGAGAATGTTCAACAATGCTGGAGGAAATAAATCTGATCGTATTGGGAAGGGAACATTTCTAATCTAGTCATGAAATGGAAAAAAAATTAGATTATAAGGGAGTAAATTTTTTTCGTCTTTCTTGCGAAAACATTTTCAATTTGAGATTCGCCGGTAGTCTTGAATACAATAGTTTTCTGATCAACAACTGATTTTACGAAATTTGCACGAAAGCGAAATTCGACCGCAATTGAATTCACCATAAAATCGATATTTCAGGGTCCTTGATGAAGCTTCACTACCAAAAATTTGATTGAGTTCAATCGAGGTATTTTTGATTTAAAAGAAGTAAACATAATCGTTCAAAATTGTTCACAATTTAGTTCCATATTTTGGTCGAGATTAATCTTTCATGTAACAGTAAACTACACGAATAACACCATAGACAAACTAATAAAATAGATGAGCCACTCGTATATTCCGCGACTGTTGGAGGAGGAGACTAATACACGAAAAAATTATTTTCAATTTGATAGTTAGGTGTCGTTGCATTCATGGAAATCCTATCGAGAAAATAGTAAGTATGTAAAATCTTTATTATCAAAAAACCTTTGAATTGTCAACTGACACAAGGAGTGGTTTGACACGTTCTTTTTGAAATATAATAAATTTCGATATGCCTGCAAGAGTGAAGACGTGCTGTGTTATTGGATGTGAAAATCGAGATGCAAGAAGGTAATTATAAAATTTACATGTATATTTTGTTAACTATAAGAATTAAGATACTCGTAGTTTTCAAAAAAGTTTTTCATGTATTGAATAAGTTTAGTCGGTAAATACTCATATTTTGTATTATTGAATTCATTATTTTTAGTTTTTGAGAATGTTTTCAATGCAATTATTAGTTTATTGATTAGATATTTATGAAATAAATCTGTATTTTCAATTGGTGATACCTATTTCAGTTAATAAATTTTTATTCTATCCAGAATTTGACTATTGATCCTCATTTCTCGATTCCAAAAGAAAATCAGATGAAAGTTCGTTGCAGGTATTATTTTCATGAAAATAAATTTCCTCACTCATCGATAACTTGCACGAATCCATTTCTGATTTCCTTTTGGAAATTGAATTTCAAAAACTTTTTGCTTCTTGTATATGGGTGTACCTACCTATTCAAAAGATGCACTACAGAATTCTTTTTGAGGCAGCTTTACGATACAGATTCCTTTTTCAATTGAGCTTTTTTCACGAATTAGAAATGTTGTACAAAAAAAGGCGTTGAAGCTTAATCTACTAGTGTCTCATCTATTCTCCGTTTAGTTAGTCTATGAATAACACTCATTTGTCATTAGTCAACTCTACCATAGAACTCTCACTTCTCAGTTGCCATATTCGCAACACCAGAGTTGCCCAATCCCAAAAAAAAAAACTTTAATGATTGCCCTATTTAAAAGATTTTCGTTAAGATATCCCAGTGTTCTCTGATAATAGATAGTTATCGAAACCCTAACTTTCTTAAAGGATCCTGTAATAAAAGATCCCTTAACGTTGGTCTGACATTCGAGCTATATAAACTACTTATTTCCTATCGACTTTATTGAGGCATTTTCTTTATTTTGACACTTATGACAATTCATGTGTTGCCGATTATTGAAGTATCCGGAAAATAGAATTTTTCGGCAACCGTCCGGGAAGTACCCACTTTCCGGACGCTTTTTCTTTGAGAAAGAAGCCTTTCCCGGCCTAGTCCGGGAAGTACGTACTTCCCGGACTAGGCCGGGAAGAATCACGTCGTTTTGATCATAGTAAATATGAAAATCTTGGTAGGTATATTTTTGATAAATGAAGTTACCATAGCACTGAGAAAACGGCTGACAGTTCATATAAAATTAGTTGTCAAGAATTTGCATGTTTTCTGATCGCAATCCCAATCCGCATTAAAATATGGAAAGCAGCAGTGATAGTGACAATGAAAATGTGCCTTGGGAAATTTCCAATATAGCAGCCGCTGCTACAGCACAATTATTGCCTGAAAAATCAAAATCAAGGTATGAAAACGTGTATGATTCGTTCACGAAATGGATGGAGATGAAGCAATGCAAAATTATAACAGAGGATGTAATGTTGGCCTATTTGGCGCATAAATCAGAAACAGTCAAATCCTCCACTCTGTGGAGCATGTACTCTATGTTGAAAAGTACCATTTTAGTAAAGAAAAATGTGAACATAGCCATTTTCCCAAAAGTTCTCGCATTTCTTAAAAGGAAGAATGTTGGTTACAAAGCCAAAAAATCAGAAGTTTTCAGCAGTGAACAGATCAGCAAATTCATTAGAGAAGCGGATAATGATACATATCTAATGCTGAAGGTGATTTTAACAAAATATACGATTGTAGGATATAAAAGTATCAACTTACTTTTCAGGTAGCAACAATTATTGGGTTAGCCGGCGCGTGCAGAAGAGAAGAACTGACAAAAATGTCGATTGATTTAATAAACGATAAGGAAGACATGTTGCTTGTGAAAATACCGGATTCCAAAACACATTTGAGAGAACTTTTGTTGTAATTGGGCAAGAAAACCTGCTGTTGTATAGACAATATTATCTTTACGGCCATCTCATACTCCACACAACAGATTATTCGTGAATTACAAAAAGGGAAAATGTTCGATTCAGCCTGTTGGTATCCACACTTTCGGGAGTCTCGGAATGAAAATCGCAGAGTTTTTACATTACCCAATCCTAAAAATTACACAGGCCATAGCATTCGTCGAACTTCGGCGACGTTATTTGCTGACAATGGTGGAAACATCAAAATTTGAAGAGACACGGTGGCTGGAAGTCTACCAATGTGGCTGAAGGATATATAGATAATTCCCTTGAAAACAAAATTAAAATTGCCAAGACCATTCAAAAATCACCAGATGAAAATAATCGATGCGAAACGGAAACTTTGCCATCTTGTTGTGGCTTCAACAAAAGGAATTTAAATATACCAGGCATTTCAAACAAATTGAATCCCTTCAATATCAGTAATTGCTCGAATTTTAATATAAATATTAATATAAATAAGAATTAGAATGTTTCTGTTAATATGTGATATTTTCTGTTCTGTTTAATTTAAATAAGAATTAAAATATATAAAAAAGAAATGTGTCGTCTCATTGATTTGTTATTCTAGACGGTTGCCGAAAAAATATTGTACGCAACACGCCCGAAAATGGTTTTTTTGGACTCATAGACTTCTAGGACTCGCTTGCGCTCGTCCTAGAATTTTGTCTATTCGTCCAAAAAAACCTATTTTCCGGACTTGTTACGTAAATTACTATTTTTGGACGAAAAGACAAATTTGTGGAATTCTGCCAATTCAAAAAAAGCTATTTTCGAGCGTGTTGTGGACAATATGCAAACTTTTAAAAACTAATTTCATATTAATTGTAAGCCGCTAGTTCGTAACGTAGCATTGAAATTGGCAAATTTTTCCTAAAACTACCAACCCAAAATAATTAAAACAAGGCGTACTTTGTGCTCTATAATATGTGAACGGAGTTTAACTTAGTGATCCATTCTGATAGTCAAGCTTCTATTGAAGCACTCAAAGCTTATATGGGAGCGCCGAAAAAATCAATTACGTAGGTTAGAACAACAAACACTTTGAGTCAAGGTTTCTGGTTACTCAAAAATCGGAGAAAACGAAGAGGCAAACACACCAGCCAGAAAGGGAGCACAAACGTCATTTACTAGCTGGCCCAGAACCCTTCTGTGGTAAAGCTAAATTCTCCTCGGAGAAAGAGTTCAAGAGAACTTCAAAAATGCAAGGTTCAAAAAGTATGCCTTGTCATTGCGAGCCTGTGCAGAGAATGTCTTGGAAAAAGAATTATAAGGGAAACGTGGATCTACCCTCCCTGAAACAATCTCAGATACTGCAGTGAGTTAAAGATCTGGAACTGAAGGGCGAGCTGTAGCGCAGTGGCGAAAAATATCTTTGATGAGGGGCACAAGATACCTAGAGGTCGAAGTGAAATATAATGCCGGGTCCACACAGGTGTGACGTTTAATGTGATATTACGCATAATTTATTACGCGACTTGTGGACCGCTCACGACTTCACGGTGAATCTTTGAGCCGAATCCTGGTTCGCCTGCTGTTTCATTCAATAGCCGTCCAAACGTTAACTGCGATCCCCTTTAAAGCTACGGTTTCCTCGGACAGATCGTCGACCGTCGCGTCCAGGCCGTCAGCCGTCGAGAATAGCGATTTCCGTCGGAAGTGGTTTCCTCGAATTATTAGTGGATCGCCTACATGTGCACATGAATTACCTACTTATGGTGGTTGTAAGAAGAAATTATCGAAAATGGACCTGACAAAATTAATAGTTCTGTTATTATTGGATGAAGAAGACGAGAAGCTGATAATGGCAACTCTTAATGATCCAAACAAGCCAGTGGATAAACTATTTTTGAGACGTAATATAGAGGGTGCCTCCAATGTTACTGTGCAAAGAAGGTTCTTTGGAAATGAAATGAAATTTAGGGAGTATTTCAGACTTTTCCCTGAACTTTTCGAACAAGTTTAGACTTATATTGAATGTGACAGAACCAAGAAAGGTACCAATAGGATAAAATGTCCAATTTCTGTTGAAGAGAAGCTTTGTATAACATTGAGATAGGTTCCGTTTCCGAATTAACTAACGTAAACAATAATTTTACTTTCTTTAAGACTGGAAGTTGAACTGCACTTCACCGCTCGAATCTAAACTCAGCTGATCAGAACCGCGAGTCGCGACGTCCAAATTCGACGTTCAGGCGCCGTCCAGCTATGCGATTGCTAGAAAAGCGGTACCACTGAAATGCATTGGTTAGATAAAACGGTCACAACGCAGCGACTGGCGTCTTGGACGCGACGGTCGACGATCTGTCCGAGGAACCGTAGCTTTAAGCTACGGTTTCCTCGGACAGATCGTTCGACCGTCGCGTCCAGGCCGTCAGCCGTCGAGAATAGCGATTTCCGTCGAAAGTGGTTTGCTCGAATTATTAGTGGATCGCCTACATGCGCACGTGAAATACCTACTTATTGTGGTTGTAAGAAGAAATTATCGAAAATGGACCCGACAAAATTCTTCTGTTATTAATGAAGGAGAAGAAGACGAGGAGCTGATAATGGCAACTCTTAAAGATCCAAACAAGCCAGTGGATGAATTATTTTTGAGACGACGTCATACAGAAGGTGCTTCAATGTTACCGTGCAAAGAAGGTTCTTTGGAAATGAAATGAAATTTAGGGAGTATTTCGGACTTTCCACTGAACTTTTCGAACAAGTTTAGACTTATATTAAATGTGACAGCACAATGAAAGGTACCAATAGGATAAAATGTCCAATTTCTGCTGAACAGAAGCTTTGTATAATATTGAGATAGGTTCCGTTTCCGAATTACCAACATAAACAATAATTTTACTTTCTTTAACACTGGAAGTTGAACTGCACTTCACCGCTCGAATCTAAACTCAGCTGATCAGAACCGTCGGTCGCGACGTCCAACTTCAACGTTCAGGCGCCGTCCAGCTTTGCGATTGCTAGAAAAGCGGTACCACTGAAATGCATTGGTTAGATAAAACGCTATTCTCGACGGCTGACGGCCTGGACGCGACGGTCGACGATCTGTCCGAGGAAACCGTAGCTTAAAGCTACGGTTTCCTCGGACAGATCGTCGACCGTCGCGTCCAGGCCGTCAGCCGTCGAGAATAGCGATTTCCGTCGGAAGTGGTTTCCTCGAATTATTAGTGGATCGCCTACATGTGCACATGAATTACCTACTTATGGTGGTTGTAAGAAGAAATTATCGAAAATGGACCTGACAAAATTAATAGTTCTGTTATTATTGGATGAAGAAGACGAGAAGCTGATAATGGCAACTCTTAATGATCCAAACAAGCCAGTGGATAAACTATTTTTGAGACGTAATATAGAGGGTGCCTCCAATGTTACTGTGCAAAGAAGGTTCTTTGGAAATGAAATGAAATTTAGGGAGTATTTCAGACTTTTCCCTGAACTTTTCGAACAAGTTTAGACTTATATTAAATGTGACAGAACCAAGAAAGGTACCAATAGGATAAAATGTCCAATTTCTGTTGAAGAGAAGCTTTGTATAACATTGAGATAGGTTCCGTTTCCGAATTAACTAACGTAAACAATAATTTTACTTTCTTTAAGACTGGAAGTTGAACTGCACTTCACCGCTCGAATCTAAACTCAGCTGATCAGAACCGCGAGTCGCGACGTCCAAATTCGACGTTCAGGCGCCGTCCAGCTATGCGATTGCTAGAGAAAAGCGGTACCACTGAAATGCATTGGTTAGATAAAACGGTCACAACGCAGCGACTGGCGTCTTGGACGCGACGGTCGACGATCTGTCCGAGGAAACCGTAGCTTTAAGCTACGGTTTCCTCGGACAGATCGTCGACCGTCGCGTCCAGGCCGTCAGCCGTCGAGAATAGCGATTTCCGTCGAAAGTGGTTTGCTCGAATTATTAGTGGATCGCCTACATGCGCACGTGAAATACCTACTTATTGTGGTTGTAAGAAGAAATTATCGAAAATGGACCCGACAAAATTCTTCTGTTATTAATGAAGGAAGAAGAAGACGAGGAGCTGATAATGGCAACTCTTAAAGATCCAAACAAGCCAGTGGATGAATTATTTTTAAGACGTCATACAGAAGGTGCCTTCAATGTTACCGTGCAAAGAAGGTTCTTTGGAAATGAAATGAAATTTAGGGAGTATTTCGGACTTCCACTGAACTTTTCGAACAAGTTTAGACTTATATTAAATGTGACAGCACCAAGAAAGGTACCAATAGGATAAAATGTCCAATTTCTGCTGAACAGAAGCTTTGTATAACATTGAGATAGGTTCCTTTTCCGAATTAACTAACGTAAACAATAATTTTACTCTCTTCAACACTGGAAGTTGAACTGCACTTCACCGCTCGAATCTAAACTCGGCTGATCAGAACCGTCGGTCGCGACGTCCAACTTCAACGTTCAGGCGCCGTCCAGCTATGCGATTGCTAGAAAAGCGGTACCACTGAAATGCATTGGTTAGATAAAACCGTCACAACGCAGCGACTGGCGGCCTGGACGCGACGGTCGACGATCTGTCCGAGGAAACCGTAGCTTTAAGCTACGGTTTCCTCGGACAGATCGTCGACCGTCGCGTCCAGGCCGTCAGCCGTCGAGAATAGCGTTTTATCTAACCAATGCATTTCAGTGGTACCGCTTTTCTAGCAATCGCAAAGCTGGACGGCGCCTGAACGTTGAAGTTGGACGTCGCGACCGACGGTTCTGATCAGCTGAGTTTAGATTCGAGCGGTGAAGTGCAGTTCAACTTCCAGTGTTAAAGAAAGTAAAATTATTGTTTATGTTGGTAATTCGGAAACGGAACCTATCTCAATATATACAAAGCTTCTGTTCAGCAGAAATTGGACATTTTATCCTATTGGTACCTTTCATTGTGCTGTCACATTTAATATAAGTCTAAACTTATTCGAAAAGTTCAATGAAAAGTCCGAAATACTCCGTAATTTTCATTTCATTTCCAAAGAACCTTTCTTTGCACGGTAACATTGAAGGCAAGTTCTGTATGACGTCTCAAAAATAATTCATCCACTGGCTTGTTTAGATCTTTAAGAGTTGCCATTATCAGCTCCTTGCCTTCTTCTTCCTTCAATAATAACAGAACTTTTGATTTTGTTGGGTCCACTTTCGATAATTTCTTCTTACAACCACAATAGGTAGGTATTTCACGTGCACATGTAAGCGATCCACAAATAATTCGAGGAAACCACTTCCAACGGAAATCGCTATTCTCAACGGCTGACGGCATGGACGCGACGGTCGACGATCTGTCCGAGGAAACCGTAACTTTAGTTGGCCAGAAAAACCGACACCCCGATGGATCGGATCGAACGTTGAGACGAGCCTTACGCGTAATGCTCGTAGTACCGTTCGTCTTAAGACTCGCATCCACAGTGCAAGGCTGCTCGCTGCAGTGCGAATGATTCGTGTATCCACAGTCCGAGGCCAAGCCGAACATGCGCGACGAGGCATTCGTAGCGAGCAGCCTCGCACTACGGATACGGGCCATTACATTACGAATTACATTACGCGTTACATTACACTCATGTGTACCCGGCATAAGTCTCTTAATAATCATAATCGGTAAATTTATTCTCAAGAAGATTGAATAATAGTGAAATTCATTACCTAAAATGTTGTTCCAGTTTTGACCTATGCTCAGTTACCTACAAAACATTTCTTGATGAATCAAGTGAAAAACAACAAATGCCAATTCATTCAGTCATCAACATTATTCGTATTCTAATTTCCATTCATGAACTTCTCAGAAACCCACGATATTACAACATTCAAAGAATGTCACAATTACGAATATAAAAATGGAATGGATGGAAGTAAATACACATAAAATTTTCCGAGAGGAAAGGCATTTCAAAATTTCCTCACTCACCCCAATAAGGAACATTCACCCTTCCGCTTCGAAACGGTATAAACTGAACATAAAAAGAGAAATAGCCAATTTTGACCTCCATTATCTGGAGACTCAGTCATGCGATGTTCCACAGTCAAACCAACGGTAATACATTATGGAAGACGGTAGGAATTAGATATCGTGCGAACTATCTGATAAATATAATTATTAAATGGTGGAAATATATTTCACCTGTTGAAATTGTGGAGGAATTACTCGAGATATTCGGAGATTAGTATTACATATATGGTGTTGATACCGATGAGTCAGATGAAAAAACTCAATTACCTACATCTATTAGATCAGATTGTGGTCTATTGACGCTGTGAATACCATTTTGCACTGCGACCAGTGGGCTATTTTTTATGTTAGCATACTAAAGCTTCGTTTGGCCCAGCAATGTAACCTCTTTAACAAAGTTGATTATTTTCCTAGACTTCGCTCTTATGTCGGCTGGCGTCAAGTTCTCGCCACCAAATAGAGTTAAGCCGGGTTTCATAAAACTCTGATCACCGTGATTATTGAAGTGTCATCATTCTGTGCAAATTTCACTTCATTCTTGACGTAAACCATCGACTTAATTCAAAATCAACGATTTGATTGCCCGATCAAGCTTTATGAAACCCACTGTGTGAGGTTTTCACTCCCAGTCTCTGAACAGAAATAATTTGTTTTTTTTTCAGTTTTACTGTTAGGCAACAATTTTTTCAAGACCAATTTGTTCCTGACAAATAAGTGCAAATATTCTCCCAGGAGCACTTCATTCAATTTTTTCTAATTATTTCTGTTCTTGAGACTGGGAGTGAAAACCTATAAAGTTTTTAAGAAATGCAGAATCCTCCCAGAATATATTTCAATCGACCAATGTGTCTTGTTTGCGTCGTCACTTTGCAATGGAATAATATGTGCTCAATGGTTTCTCAGGATAATTCACCTCATTTAACCTCAGGGCCGATTTGAACTCTTTTCCTTCCCTAGGCCAAAAACAATTTGCCGCCCCTCTGAGTAAAGAGAATTCAAAAATTTCAAATTTTCTATCTGAAAATCAAAAAATCTAATGTTTCAGAGTGTATATTTCATATAGAAAAAATTACAGTTTTCATCATCAAACTATATTGGTTTTCTCTCTTCCGTCTTTTCCGCAAATTGTTGAAACACTACTTCGAAGTCTAATTTTTTTTAACAACTCAGCTTCAACACACAGAACGGCCTGAGAATTAACGCTCTTGACACATGCTAGAATGCTAGATCGCAAATGAGATAAAATTCGCTTCAATGCTGAAAACGACCTCTCTGCTGAACAGTTCGTTCGTTCGTTGCAAAAGTGCATTACATTATAATAATTGTAATATCGATACAGGGAAACACTTGCACTAAGCTTTTATCACTTCTAATGCAGGTACTCATCTTGTGTAGAGTTTTTGGAGGTTGTTCTAACTGAGTTAAGTAGGATTTGAAGAGCAAACATTCATCGCTTTTCACCTATCTAAATCGTCAGAAAAACTAGAGATGAGATAGTAACCGCTACTCCAAATTCTTCAGAACTAACCGATTGCAATTTTAACAAAAAGGAGAATAGCTATTTTTACGCTCATCCAGTTTTCTTATTAGATAGTCAATTACAACAAGATAAAACCCTACTCTGAAGTTTTCCCTCCCACTCAAAATAGTATGTCCCACTCGAGTTTCATCAGCAGGAACAGTTCTTGTTGTGGCTCTTCTTTCTTCACTTCGATATTCGTCGAATCCCGAATTATCTTCGCTCTCTCCTCATAGTCCGAGAGCTGGTACGAATTTTAGGGTAGGTATTTGAGGCAAGCTGAAAACTTGTCAGATAACTCTCCTATTATATCCCAACTTGGGATTGCAGACCTGGCTGGTGAGTAGCGGGGCTAAATCAACCCCTACATTTTTAAAAATATTTTTTTTTCTTCCCAAAAATATATTTGAGGCAATACGCAATTTATATATGTTGGAGTGTAATGCTTTATACCTAAATACTAAAAAAAAAGCCAAATAATTTATCGGGGTTTTAACATTGCCAGACGCGTGCAAAAATATTTTGCAAAAAATTATAAAAAATGTTTTTGAGGCAGCTTGAAATTTTAATGGAGTGTTACTTATAACTAAAAAATAAGATTCCCAAAAAGACAGATCATTTCGGTAGGGCTTTCTACCTGCCAGGCCATTAAAAATGTAGGGGTTGATTTAGCCCCGCTACTCACCAGCCAGGTCTGCAGTCCCGAGTTGGAATAAAATAGGAGAGGTATCTGACAAGTTTTCAGCTTGCCTCAAATACCTACCCTAAAATTCGTGCCAGCTCTCCTACTATCAAATCAAACTGATCTCTCAATTCTACGATATAATCAACCAATGACTCATAATATAAAACTACTTTATCTATACCAATGTCAACTTTCAGATGTATTGCTCACTTTATCAAATCAAATGTGCGAAACTTTCGAAGACCTGGTGTGTTAATCCAATAAGAACGTTTTTTTTCAATCATCGACCTTCGTATGACCGCCACGATAACGAAAAAAAACATAATGTGTACAGGTGTTCCAAAATTGACGGAAATAGAGAACGTCTGAAATTTTGTAGTCCAGATCAGATTATTTCAATAATTTAAGATTTAAGAAATATTGAAAAATGATAATCGTAAAAGGTTACAAAACTTTGAAATAATTCGGTCGAATAGTTTGAGAGTTATTAAACTTTGAAATGTCACTTATAAGGTAATGTTTATTGATCACTCCTTGATCACCCTGTATGAACGTGCCAAGCAGAGATTTTGAATTTTTCTCATTAATTGATTCTTTGTAGTTACGAAAATGAAAAAAAACATAATGTTTAAGTACGTTCCAATATTCATGAAAATATAAAAAGTTCGAAATTTTCAAGTACAGATTTGATTTGTTCAATTTCTGAAATATTGAAAGATGGCAATCGTAAAGGGTGACAAAAATTTCAAATTTGAAATCATTCGGTTTAATAGTTTAGGAATTAATTATTGAACTTCGAAATTTCAGCCATAAGATGAATATCACGATAAGAACCTCTTGTTGTGAGACCTCCTTGATGTCCTTGATTCGTGGTATCGGTTTGTCGCATTCTTCCCGGGACACCCTGTAGAAATCTCTGACAGGAATTCTGCACAAGTTGGATCCTTCTCTGGCTACTCTTGTCACCTTGAGGCAGTTTTCATACACTAGATCGCAGTGGTTGAATGAGGACAAAAGCTGGGAATCGCAGAGTAGAATTTTATCTTATCTCGTTAAGAAATGACGTTTACTAAACAAAAGTTTCGAACGCAGGGAAGCTCTTCGTATGCAGTCCGAGTACTCAAAGAACATTCTACGAAATCATCCGCATACATCGGTTTACGAGGTTCAAAAAATAAAACATCGGTGCATGATTTCCATATAGGAAGCTTCTTCTATAAGTATTGGTCTTGTTCGAGACCAAAATCTATGGTTTTCGACAGAGATATGTTCCGCTCATTATACTTACAAATTCACTCGATTGTATTACAGTTTTATGTAATAATTTATGTTATAGTCGTAAGTATATGTCATACTTTCACTCGTTACGGACGTCTGAGTAGTTAATGGGAGCAATCGAAAATGATGACTCGAACCAAATAGTGAATCTTCTGTTTACAATATTCAAATCACCAAATGAACAGAATTTATCACAGGGCGAGCGTTCAATTTGTACATAAATTTCAACTTGAACTTTTTCAGATTGCTATATTTCAGATAAAATGTGCCTGGAAATTACTTTACGCCATTTTTGAAGGCTTTAGCACTGGCCTATATTGAAACAAAATATGGATACAAACATCTCCTCAAACTGATCACAAGAATATTCTATGTTATTGAAATTGTCACATATTTTGTCCTTTGCCCAGAAATAAAAATTAGCAAGCTCATATACACTCTTAACAAAAAGGCTAATAATTCCATTTGAAGCTTTTGCTGAATTCCTCTTGAGATATTATATCCAAGAAATGATATATAAAACGTTCATGAAATTCTCCACTGAATTAATCGAAAGTCACTAGCAATCAATATTTTTGCAAAGGTTCTGATCGGTTCAATTTGTTCATTCTCACCTTGAAACCAACAGAAAATTTCATCAATTCAACATTTACATGAGTACCAGATATCCTAATTGTTCATAAATAGCTGTCAATGATTGTTCGTATAAGATATACAATTAGCAGGTGAAGTGAATCTATTGTTTCTTTTAATTGTTTTGAATAGTTTATCCTTGATTCATAAGAGTAAAACGGATGTTACAGAGTTCGTAAAGTGTTAGTTTTCTCGGAAAAGAACTTGACTCATTTTTTCACTCTTGTTCCTAGGAAAACAGCGCACAATAGATCTCATTGAGATCGCTATGCAAAAAGCTAATTACCTACTTATTGAACAAAATAGGAAAAAGAAGGCATTCATTTATTGTATATTATTTGTGAATTTTCAGTACAAAATAGTTTCAAGAGATTAGGATTTGGATTCACTAATGAAACAAACGAGTTTGAAAGACTGGCTTATAGCAGGAACTTTACGACTCACGATTTAACAATTATAGGCATTGAAGCAGTCAATTGGAAGCTTGGAAATATTCATTAAAAATTGAATATTTCAAATTCTGTTGAAGCATATCCTTGAAAATTGTAGTGTATACGTATAAAGAATTGATTAAATTGTTTGTGAGGATATTGTAGTTCGAAGTAGAAGAGAATTCGAAAAATGTGGATTTTCTCGAAACCTGTGCGAATCTCTGTCGAACAGTATTTCATCAGCAATTGTTACTGAAAGCATTACGAAAGGAAAATCATGAATTTTATCAAGAAAAAATTTTTAATAACAAATCGGTAGGTAATAACTGACAAGATGCTAAAAATCTGAAATCTTTGAAGTTGGTTGGAGGATTGAAAAGAAACATTTAAATTATTGTCAAGATCAAGACAATCAATTTGAAGGAAATTTTAAATATTTTAGGCCAAATGTGCCAAACGAGGGAAAATGCAAAAAATCATATTCAAAGTGGTTCCTAGAATTCGCTTCAAATAAAGTAAAGTATTGATGAAGAAAGACTTTATATGATGACTGGTATTACATGTTATGACATTGTAAAAAATTGTAAAGTTATGACCTAATATGAATTAAAATACCATAACAGTTTTTTCAAGCTTTCGAAACTGATAAAACCATACAGAACTTATATTGGTTTTGAGTAAATTAATTTATATTTACAATAATTCATTTTGATCTTGAACAATGTAACGGACATTTCGGAACAATCGAATGGTTTATGAATGTACCTTCGTTGGAAATAACAAAGTTGCATTTTGCAGGATATAAATAAGTTTATCCTGCAATCGTTTCAATACTGGTTACAACATAAAGCGCATTTCTTTCACTATAATCCTTAAATCCTATTTAACAACCCTAATTTTATCCCTATCGATTATTATAACTGATAGGAATTCCTGTTAATAGAAATTGGCAAAAGCTGTGATAACATTTCGATAGAAATACATTAAAGACTATATTGAATTATTGATTTATCCCATGATATTCAATAATTTAATCACACGTCCATGTCTATTCACCAATATACATATAAATAATATGGTTATTTCATTGGAGCTATCCTTGAAATTTCGAGAAAGAGCCTCTGAATATAATCTGATTATACTCAATGACACATTGAATTGCCAAACGAATGCAATAACAAAATTAATAACATTCGATTTTATTCCCTGGGGACACCATGCAGCTCCGATATTGTTCGAATATCTATTTGGCAATGAATTTGTTTTTCGGCCACTGACCTTAACGAATTGGACGAAGGTGATACACTCTAAATATCGATAGTTCCGTAACTACAAAATTTCAAGATAGGCTGATATGAAGTAATGTTTCTTAGATATTTTGATATTTCATGAGACCATTGAAATGAAATTAACTATGGTCAGCATCAAATGATGTTCACCAGAAACTTATTCATCATGATTCTTTTCTGTTGAGATGTCTCAACAAAAATATTTATGAAACAATATCTTTTGTACCTCTCCTTCAATGTGCATGGAAGATATACCGCAAAAATCGTATTTTTATGAAATCGTTCAAAAATCCTACTTTGTTTTCGGACTGAAAAAGCTACTGTTTCAGCCCAAGCTATCCAAATCCTTTTTTTCTGATTTGTGGTATAGGTTCACTTGAAAAGATGGTAAATTTCTACTCCATATCAACTCCAGTGCAATGAGTATTTTATTCATCAATAAATAGAAGAGTTATTGAATGAAACATTGAAAGAAGTCCTGACTTAAGGAATTGCTCCCTTATTCATATTGGAAAAACTAAAACTTCGAATATGTAGAGAACTATAGAGTTCGATTGCTATATCCGATATTTGAAAATAAATTTAAGAAAGCACTGACCTGAAGTCGGGGGGTTTTCGAGCTCTTGATATTGGAAAATCCATAATTTTAGTTCGAATATCTTGAGAACTACCTTTCGATTTGATTCATGAATAAAATTTTTCTTTTCAAGTCTCAAACCTTATAAGTTTTGGAATTTGATTTTTTGTGAGTATTCTCGTTTGACCGTGAGGCCGGTGAACAAAATAAACGTCATAGCATATTGTCGAACTTTTTTTCCAACATTGAGATGATTCAAAGTTATATTTTTGTTGAAACTAACAATTTCAAGAAAATTCTTGAAATAAGGTCAAATCATTTATTCTTTTTCTGGTGATATTGTACTACTACGCATTCAAAGATCAAAAGTATTATAATGATACTTTTGTATTATTCAAACTAAAGTAGCATTTTCAAACAAACTAGAGGTTTGAATTCAACACCTTATTCAATCGACATTCCATTTGAAAAGTGTAAAATTTCTAAGAAAAATTTCTTTTAATTTTCTAGTGTAGAATTCTTCGAAAAATCGAATAGACTCTTGGATTCGAAAGAATTTGGGGGAAAAAATGTCAACTGAAGTATTTAAGTCCTTCACTGACAAAGTTTTAATTTATTTTATTTGAAAAATATCAATATTTGAAATCTTCTGGAAAATTTGAGCCGAAAATATCTTACCTTTTCGAAATATCCGAAAGCCTGCACATAGGTCAACTGATACATGATTATTATTAAGATAATAAAACTAATTTAACAAAACAAGAATGAAACAAGAACTATTCTACTCTTTTGGGCCATTAGCGAACTCAACCGAGAATTTCGAACTTATAGTAGCCGTATAAAGAAAACTTAGCATCTTTTCTGCATTAAAATAGCATAATTTTAATAGCCCACTGTTACAAACGATTTGGATCGATCATCAAATCTAATCTTGCAGCAAGGGTAACATTTAATGGAGTGGAAATATTAAAGTTTCAAGAGTTCTGAAAATGCACTTCGGAAGTCACATCAGATCTGTTTTGAATAGATAAATAGTCATGATGTTGATAATGGATTATTTCTGAACTTCGGAAGTTTCAACTTCAAAACTCTCTATCGAATGTGAGAGAACCTAGAACGTCGAAACTTGTGATGGAAATAACATTTCGAAGAGCATAATTTGTACAAGGGAAGCCATTCAAGTTTCTGAATTTTCAATGTTTTATGTATTCTGCAATCAGAATGTTCAAGTTTATGAACAAAAGTAGATAGACTTGAAAATGCTGAGTTGTAACATTGTGATTGTCAATACAGAATAATATTAATCTAATAAAATCAAGGAATATTGAACCCATACTTCGTAGCTAATTTCGTCAACTACTAGAATGTAATTTCACCTAGAGCATTCATAGACAGCTCTTCTGCCTATTGGGGCTTATTAGTATGGAGAATTGCTCTAAAGGATATGAGGCATTCTACACATTATTTTACCAGAGTAGGAGGTGAGTGAAACGTTAGCCATTCCTTCTCCATAGAACATTCCATAGTTCGTATTCGATCGCGACCGTAATTTGCTGGCGGATGATTGGACTATAGTAAAGAGAAATAGCTGCCTACTCTGCCACGTAAAGATTAAGGATGGAAATATAGGAACCCGAGCACTAAGATGATGTTAGCGCCATCTATGTGTCAGGATCAAGTACTAAAATTCGAGAGAATGGGTAAAATCAAAGATTGTTGAGGCCATTTCGAGCAAAAAGGACATTTGATTGCCATGATTGCACGTGGGTAACCTATTCGTGGCTTCATTTCAGTGCGTTTCGTATTGTGTTTGTGTTTATCTATTTTGTGTGTGCATCTTAGGAAATTCAAAATTGTTTACGGATCATATTGTATAGTGATGAACTACAAAAATAATAAAAAAGTCAATCCTGAACTTACATTTTTCACATTGCCAAAGAAAAGGGAAATGTAGGTATTGAAACTCCTATCATGTATTTCTGTTTCCCATTGCTTTTTAATTTCAGTGCTCTCAACTTGAAAGAGTTTTTGGGCGAAGAGATATTAATTTCAGCAGCTGTAATAGAATATGCAGTGAGCATGTTCTACAGATCAAATAAAAACAAATGAAGAAGCACTATACTGTTGAAATTTCCATGTTTTTCATTTCCATCTTTAAACTGTGGTTTATTTTTAATTGTTCTCATAATTCGGTAACTGATTTGTGAGAAAATTATTGATTTGTATTCTATTTCATTAATACATTTTTGGTGAGTAATGATTTCTAATAAAACTATAGCAATACAATATCGCATTTCATTAATATCAATTCATTTAAAACAATGTTGAGATGAAAAATAACATCCTGATCACGAAGCAAAGCACTAGCCAAGTTTGAGTCTTTGCCAAATTATACGAGTATTAACTAACCTGAGTATGCAACTATTTGCCTAGTTAAATAAAATGAATAACCAGAATGTTTTTCAAGAGAAAAGTTAGGTCTCTATCACCAAATAGTTTATAGTATCGATAAGTTTTTAACCATTTGTTAGGATACTTCTCTTTGTCTTTTTCCAAGTAGGATGCTAAATATTTAGTATATTTTCCATATGACTTATATCTTATATATCCGTACATATATTCAAGGATCAGTGATTTAATTGTTATTATTATATCATTTGGCTGATAAACATATAGATTAAATGTAATATTTATATAAGGCATCAAGATATAATTAATAATTGTTATAATTATATCATTTGGCTGATAAGCATATAGATTAAATGTAATATTTATATAAGGTATCCTATCTCTATGATATAAGGATATAAGGTAAAAACTTATTTTTTTTCCAACCATCAAAAAATGTTGACTTTTCTGTACTATTTTCAGGTGCAAAAGTCATAAATTCTCTTACCGTACAAAAATTTGCTCGTTGCTTAGCAACACTTTTAATACTAGGATTAAAAACGCTACTTTGATCCTTGAATTAAAAGTAAATGCATTTGAAGTCTACTTGACAATCACTGTCATGATTCTGTGTTCAATTCATAACCAAATTATGAACGATTTTTCACTAAAACCAATTTTATTGTAATTTTGACTTGGTTGGAGAAAAAAGAGTATATATTATTCGGATTAAAAGTGCCTATTTTAACTCGCATTCTGCATTCGCTCGGCTGCGCCTCGCAACTGCAAATATTGCTCGTAAAAAAAAATATGCACTTTTAATCCTTATAATATACTATTTTCTCCAACCATCAAAAAATGTTGACATTTTTGTACTATTTTCAGGTGCAAAAGTCATAAATTCCCTTACCGTACAAAAATTCACTTGTTACTTAGCAACACTTTTAATCCTAGGATTAAAAACGCTACTTTTAATCCTTGGATTAAAAGTAATGGCATTTGACGTCTAGTTGACAATCACTGTCATTAGCATGTGTTCTTTATAACCAAATTATTAACGATTCTTGACTGAAACCAATTTTATTGTAATTTTGACCTGGTTGGAGAAAAAATAGTATATATTATTCGGACTAAAAGTGCCTATTTTAACTCGCAATTTTGCATTCGCTCGGCTGCGCCTCGCAACTGCAAGTATTGCTCGTAAAAAAAATGTGCACTTTTATGGGCCCCACTCACGAAGTGAGTGGGACCCATTATAATATAATATACTATTTTGCTGTGACGGGAAAAAAATTTGACATTTGATATCTCTTGACAGGTCAAAAATATAACTTTTTCACGAAATTACTTTTTTTCCCTGTCAAACCTGGAGCTAAAATCTCATACTTTTTTTCCTTGTATAATAAATAACTATTTTTCCAACCATCAAAAAATGTTGACATTTTTGTACTATTTTCAGGTGCAAAAGTCATAAATTCCCTTACCGTACAGAAATTCACTCGTTACTTAGCAACACTTTTAATCCTAGGATTAAAAACGCTACTTTTAATCCTTGGATTAAAAGTAATTGCATTTGACGTCTAGTTGACAATCACTGTCATTAGTATGTGTTCAAATTTATAACCAAATTATTAAAGATTTTTGACTAAAACCAATTTTATTGTAATTTTGACTTGGTTGGAGAAAAAATAGTATATATTATTCGGACTAAAAGTGCCTATTTTAACTCGCAATTTTGCATTCGCTCGCTGCGCCTCGCAACTGCAAATATTGCTCGTAAAAAAAATAGCACTTTTAATCCTTATAATATAATACTATTTTTATCAACACCGATCGAAGACTGAAATAAAGCCGTACCTAAAAGGAACGTTTTTCTTATCCTCAGTATAAAAAGGTTGAAGAATAGAATATCCAATGTGGACATAACATTTGAATGAAACAACCATTTCAGTTTCGTTATAGGGAATCTCCGTTCATGTTGAGTATCTTTTATTGATCATTCTTCCTTGTTCTCCCCGATTTTTAATGATGGTTCAATCAATCACGAAATGGAAATAAAACGATCAATAGCGCCATTTACTAATGAAATACTCCACTTGGAACCTTTTCGTGATTCCAGACGTTTCCAGTGTTCTGGGAAAATCATTGAATCCCGACTAATACAAACTTTCTTTTCAATTCGAGGTGTGATCCTTCTCCACTTTTCCGACAAACGACAATATACGTCACTGTCCATTAACACCCCATCTCTTATACATGAACTGGAGGTTCGATGTAGAGTTGCCGATGAAATCGACCTGATAAAAAATGAACACAAGGTCGGTTCTGATCTGTTTTTTTTGAGAGCTCGTTCTACTTAAACGACTGCTATATCGTTTTGTACAAATGACTGTGATTTTCGAATTTTGAGAGGAAAATGGTCTGAAACGAATTCCTGGTCAAATTCAATTCTGTCCGTGGGGCTGTCCGACCGGCGGTTAGCACAATAACTTTCGAAGAGATTGTCTTAGAGACTTGAGATTTTTAGAGTGAGTTATGTTCCCAAATGCCACAGTTGAGTTCGTTAACCAGTCATATTGTACAAGATGTTCCATAAAATATGGCCATTCAAAATATTTGTTTCACAATATCTCAGACAAAACGGAACCAATCGAAATGCAAGATGCTTATTATGATAAGCCCCATGCAAAATATTGTTGCCAAAGTGTTAACAGTACCATAGAAAATTCTAGTTGAATATTGAAAAGAAGAATCTTTATATTTCCATAACGAGATACCCGATTCGAGTGAAATTTATTTTGTGAGTTTAGATGATAATATGCTGAATGTTCATGCAAAATTGAAAAAAACGCATAATCAAAACTAAAAAAAGCAATTGGAATATAGAAAAAAAAAATTTAAATTTTGTATTTTGGAATTTGGATTTTGAAGAAATTCAGAGCGAATTTATATACATACGAACAATCAGATATATTATAGTGGTAGGCAAAACGCATTCAAATAATCGAATAATAAGCGGGAAATATTTTACAATGTTTCCAATCCAAGAAAGTCGGCACTGAAGAGAACATTTTTTTACTATATTGATATGTTCGAAAAAATAAAGATAGAAGTTGCTTCAAGGCTGAGTAAGGAAAATTAATTGATTATTTTCCTTACGTTATGTCTTACGAGTTTGAAAGCCGTCTAAAACGAATTTTCCTTCCACTTCGAGGTGTGATCTTTGTCCACTTTTCCGACAAACTACAATATACGTCACTGTCCATTAACACCTCATCTCTTATACATGTACACGAACTGGAGGTTCGATTGTAGAGTTGCCGATGAAATCGTGTCCGTGAAGTTAGCACCCACTTTTTCGAAAATGAAAGAAATTTTTCTTGCATTCGTTAGTAACTCGTTAGTAACTATTTGTAACATCAAATTTTCGTTTGTACCTCAAAGGAACTGGTGGAAAAACACCGCATTCCGCTGGGTGCTAACTTCACGGGCACCCACATTTTCGAAAATCAAAAAAAAATTTGTTGCATTCGTTAGTAACTCGTTAGTAACTATTTGTAACGCAAAAATTTTTGTTTGTAACCTTACCTGTCATGAGAAAATGACACCTCCAAAATGCGAAGTTAGCACCCACTTTTTCGAAAATAAAGAAGATTTTTTTTGCATTCGATAGTAACACGTTAGTAACTATTTGTAACTTAAAAATTTTCGTTTGTAACCTAACCTGTAATGGAAAAATGTTACCCCTAAAATGCGAAGTTAGCACCCACTTTTACGAAAATGAAAATTTTTCTTGCATTTGTTAATAACTCGTTGGTAACTATTTGTAACATCAAAACTTTTGTTTGTACCCCAAGGAACTGGTGAAAAAATACCGCATTCCGCTGGGTTTTAACATCACGGACACCCACATTTTCGAAAATTAAAGAAAAATTTGTTCCATTCATTAGTAACTAATTGTAACGCAAAAAACTTTGTAACCTTACCTGTCATGAGAAAATGACAACCCCAAAATGCTAAATTAGCACCCACTTTTTCGAAAAGGAGAAAGGTTTTTTTGGCATTCGTTAGTTAGACGTTAGTAACTATTTGTAACAAAAAAATTTCGTTTGTAACCTAACCTGTAATGGGAAAAATTACACCCCTAAAATGCGAAGCACCCACTTTTTGGAAAATGGAGAAAATTTTTTTAATCGTAAGTAACTCGTCAGTAACTATTTGTAACACAAAATTTTCGTTTGTAAGTTTATCTGTAACGATGAAATTACATCCCTGAAGTGAGAAGTTAGCACTTAATTTTTCGAAAATGAAGAAGAATTTTTTTGCATTCGTTATTAACTCGTTATAGTAACTATTTGTAACACAAAAATTTTTGTTTGTTATAACCTGTAATGGAAAAATGACACCCTCAAATGCGATATTAGCACCCACTTTATCTAAAATGAGGAAGATTTTTTAGCATTCGTTAATAACTCGTTAATAACCATTTATAACACATAACATAACATAACAACAATTTTTATCTGTAAGACAACCTACAATAGAATAGTCACATCTCTTAAATGCGCGGTTAGAACATACTATTCCCAAAAAGAAAAAAACAAGTTCTTTTCGATTCGGTAGTAACTCGATTGTGTCTGTTTGTTTTAGAAAATTATGAGTTTGTTAACTGACAATAAAAGAAAAAACAGCAACCCTTAAATGCTAACACACGCATTTTTTTACTTTAAAAACTTTCTTGCAAATGTGATTTCAGTTTCAATATTGAATAATGGTAAGAAACATTAGATTCATGTTTTTAATTTATATGAATCAGAATTGTATATTACTTTCATTCAAACATCAAAAATAAATTGAAGAATGCTCTGCGACAAAATTGGAAATTAGAGACAAAGATTGTAGCAAAATTCCTATCATTTTAAGGAGTATTGCTTTATTTGAGCAGTTCTGGAGTTCATGAGTTCATGACACTCATGTCTTTTTTTCAATCAAAAACCCTCCAGTCTGATTCCATTGAGTTGATAAATTTATATTGCCAATCAAACTAGCGCTTTTTAAATCAAATCAATTCAGATATTAGATAAATGAGAAATAGGACTTGGAAAATAAACGAAATAGCATGTCCTATTTACCGTTTATCTATATTTCAAATTGATTGGTTATTATATTATATATAAATGAATAAATAAAAAATTATCTAATGCAATATTTCGTTTTCAGAAGTGGAATATTATATATCTTCGTAAGAAAAGTCTCGAAAAAATATACTGTCGCATTAAAAAAGAAAGGACCTTTTCAAAAACATATCGCATTGCCCATATTGTCTGATAAAATGATGGATTTCATGTCGAACCCTTAAACGAAATTGAGGATTTTCCACACTTCTTGTAAATGTGAAACCTTTTATGAATTAATTAATAGGTATGTGATTTATTAATTTCAGACAAGTTATATATTTGTATGCTCTAGATTTTACCAATCCATGAGTAACTTTCGATATCTTAAAATGCTGTCTGTTCATGCATTCATGAAAATAATTTGCATTATATTGTAACAAAAATATATTTTCAGAAAAAAAATTTTTTACTTCATATAATGATTAAATAGATACTATACAATAGTAGGTGGACATCAAGCCCCATTGTTTTCGGTACAAGCTTAATTTTTTAGTGCTGTGATCATATAACTCCAAAGCCCCATCATTTCTACGACATACAGCAACGTAGTGTCCTTAACGAAAATTTTTGAGTTACAAATAGTTACTAACGTGTTACTAACAATGCAAAAAAAATCTTCTTCATTTTCGAAAAAGTGGGTGCTTACTTCGCATTTTGGGGGTGTCATTTTCTCATGACAGGTAAGGTTACAAACAAATTTTTTGCGTTACAAATAGTTACTAACGAGTTACTAACGAGTGCAACCAATTTTTCTTTAATTTTCGAAAATGTGGGTGCCTGTGAAGTTAGCACCCAGCGGAATGCGGTGTTTTTCCACCAGTTCCCTTGAGGTACAAACGAAAATTTTGATGTTACAAATAGTTACCAACAAGGTATTAACAAATGCAAGAAAAATTTTTTTCATTTTCGTAAAAGTGGGTGGGTGCTAACTTCGCATTTTAGGGGTAACATTTTTCCATTACAGGTTAGGTTACAAACGAAAATTTTTAAGTTACAAATAGTTACTAACGTGTTACTATCGAATGCAAAAAAAATCTTCATTATTTTCGAAAAAGTGGGTGCTAACTTCGCATTTTGGAGGTGTCATTTTCTCATGACAGGTAAGGTTACAAACAAAAATTTTTGCGTTACAAATAGTTACTAACGAGTTACTAACGAATGCAACAAATTTTTTTTAATTTTCGAAAATGTGGGTGCCCGTGAAGTTAGCACCCAGCGGAATGCGGTGTTTTTCCACCAGTTCCTTTGAGGTACAAACGAAAATTTTGATGTTACAAATAGTTACTAACGAGTTACTAACGAATGCAAGAAAAAAATTTTTCATTTTCGAAAAAGTGGGTGCTAACTTCACGGACACGATGAAATCCACCTGATGATAAAATATGAACACGAGGTCGGTTCTGATCTGTTTTTTTCTTAGAAGATTTTTACTGGTTTCCGGAGGAATTGAGAGCAAATTTCATACCAATCAACAGCCAAGTATAGTGGCATAAAAACAAGCGAATAGTAATCGGGAGAAAATATGCAGTTTGTCCCTGAGGGTCTCCACTCTCCAGCATAGAGAACTTTTCGTTACCATTGATATTTTCGTTAAAATAAGAGTTGCTTCAGAGAATAATTTAAAAAATTATTCATAATTACCGTAGAATTATTAGTTATAAATAATTATATTTATTGACGACTATTGTTCAATCCATTCAATATTAGCTTCAATATTATATTCTTTTTATTGATATTTCTTCAGTATTTTAAAGTACTCCAACTATCAAATCAAGTATGGGTAAACCTTGTCTATCGAGAGCAAAATCTACTTTTATCACATCAATTGAAAGCAATTTTTATTACAAAATATACAATGACAAGTTCTACTTCGATTTCTCATGCGTCAACTTGACTCTTTCCACACTTGTAATAGAAGGGTCTTTTTACTGTCGCCAAATGTTAAAATCTTCAAAAAATATGTTCAGTAGTTGTGGATAAAGTATAGTATACTACTCGCGTATATGGCTACTATTCACTCGCTAAACTTCATGTAGTGAATAATAGCTATCATTCCATCAAGGTGACAGTTCGATCAATGATAATTCTCTGTAGTACAGTCAAATAGGGTTTTAAGCAGGAAAGTTTGGGGTAGTTTTGATTTTTTCGGTTTTTTATGTTTTTTGGGGTGCTGAATCCGAATCTGAGGTTTGCTAACAAAATTTCGTGAGGAAACATTGAAAAAAATACAAAAAAATAGAAAAAATCTCATTCTTTGGCAGTTTTCTGCTTATAACTCGGAAACTATCAACTTTTCTTGAAAAACCTTTCCATACAAAATGAAAGTACATGAAATTTCCTACAAACTGTATTACCACAGCTTGTTCTGCGACAACCCGTTCTGGCTCAAATTATAGTTGAAAATAAGGTATTTTCTATGACTCAATAAATGAAAATAAATTAAATTCCGTGGTTCCGATGATGCGAACTTCTTGAAATACTGCATGAACATTCAGTATATCAGTCTCGATTCACAAAAAAAAATTTAACTTGAATCGGATATCTTGTTATGGAAATATAAAGATTCTTCTCTTCCATATTCCAATTCAATTTTTTATAGTTCTGTTCACACTATGGCCACCAAATTTTGCATGAAGCTTCATATGAGCATCTTGCATATGGCCGCAACATTTCATTTCGATGGGTTTCGTTTTGTCTGAGATATTGGGGAACAAAAACTTTGAATGGCCATATTCTATGTTTCATAAAACATGGCCATTCAAAATTTCTGTTCCTCAATATCCCAGATAAAACTAAACCAATCGAAATGAAATGGTGCGGCCAAATGCAACATGCTTATAATAAGCCTTATGCAAAATTGTGTGACGATAGTGTAAAGAGAACCATAGAAAATTGAATTGCAATATTGAAAAGAAGAAATTTATATTTCCATAACAAGATATCCGATTCGAGTTAAATATTTTTTTGTGAATCGAGACTGATATACTGAATGTTCATGCAAAATTTCAAGACGTTCGCATTATCGGAACCACGGAATTTAATTTAAGTATTTTCATTTATTGAGTCATAGAACATACCTCATTTTCAACTATGATTTGAGCCAGAACGGGTTGTCGCAGAACAAGCTGTTGTAATACAATCGTAGGAAATTTCACGTACTTTCATTTTGTATAGAAAAGTTTTTCACGAAAAGTTGATAGTTTCCGAGTTATAAGCAGAAAACTGCCAAAGAATGAGACTTTTTCTCTCTTTTTGTATTTTTTTCAATGTTCCCTCATGAAATTTTGTAGCAAATCTCAGAATCGGATTCAGCACCCCAAAAAACATAAAAAATCGAAAAAATCAAAACTACCCCAGAACTTTCCTGCTAGGGGTTCTTTTGAGCACAAATTGACTGGACTACTGTAACAATTTCAAATGGGGTTAATGTCATTGACATTATGCGAATATTTTCTGAAGTGGAGAGTTTGGATACATCACCCTCGACATCAGCTCAAATTGGAAAAACGATAATTCTAATTTGAATTGAAAGTGTAGAATTAAAAAATAAAATAGGATCAATAGTTTCCAGATAATTTAAATTTAAATGATCTGGTTCGCAAAATTAACAAACGCGCATAAGCTCTTGTCTTCAATTTTTATTTGGTTGGTTGACAATGAATTGTGACTGAAATGAGCTATATTAGTTTATTAGCATTTCATATTTCATATCTGTAGAAATGACTACCGAATATTACGATAATAATTATTGAATAATATTGAATCACAATAGGTGAATCGAAGTATTCTGCTGTGCGATACTACCTCACGGACTATTACGAAAACTATCAATGAAAAACGGGTAATGATCTGTGAATGATGTGCGAATTATACTTGGTTTAATTATTAATTTTCGACTATTTTTCTGTGTAATTTAACATGTATATACCAATCACCCTTGATAAAATGTTACGCTTGTCTAGTTACTTTTATTGATTAATTCTTGAAAACCTCTTCTTATCTGGACAACATTGATGAGTTGGGTAGCTATTTCGACACAATATTTCACAATAATTTATATTTCGTCGCAAATGTATATTCAAACTACATGGACTATATTATTTTGTTTACGGGTTTATTGACATATTACCTACATTTGCTACATTCGGTAGACTATAAGTAATTCATTCGAATAGGTAGGAAAACACTGACATTATTATATGAATGTAATTGAAAAATGAATCAGTATGTTTTGCAATGGACGAAAACTAGCGGGGTGTTTCAGAATAACTTTATCAAGCGCCAAATGAATATCTTTCAGCTTAATTCAAGAAGAAAAGTCCAGATAAACGTGGGTCTTGAATTTCAAGTCAAGGGCGTAGAATTTGGGGGTATGTTAGAGGATTTTTTCCATTATTCTTGACGGGGTAGCTACTATGCACATTAAACAACACCGATAAAAAGCTTGTAAATGTTTGTCAGTTGTGCTTCAATTCGATATTAGTATGTAACCATTTTCAGGAAATTCACACTTGAAAACCATAAATAACAGGTGTACCTGCTCAACAATTTTTTCAATGAAGTAAATTGATAATGATAATGTGTTTTTACAAAAATGAACGAAGGCGTGACTCAACTGGCAAATTAAAGAATGTGATCGAAATTACAGTGAAGATCCACAATAATACGCTCCTGACTTACTGATTTTTTCTCAATTCTTACGGAGCCTTCTGAATGGATTTGGCATTTAAAATCAATATGCCCTATGTTCGAATGAACTTTTCTCATTAAAATAACCTGGGAAATCTCTCTTTCGCGTTTGATGACGTTATTCTGAAACGTCAGTAGGAATATCACTTATATTATGAGTCGACGACTTCAATCGTTACACATTTTCTAGAATTTTGGTACGCAGCTGAAGCTTTGTTACGATATAACCTTAGTATAGACTTAGTAAATCAAGTATATCGGGATATTGCCTAAGGATATAAACCTAGGGTGTCAGGTATCGTGATAATAACATGAAATGAAATAAATGATCCTTCTATTCAGATTTTGTGGAAACTTTTGAACTAAAATTTCAAGAAAAGCCCTGAGCAGGTGCCTGTGAACGCTAGTTCATTGGTGAAGCGATAATGCTATTACCTCAAAATGTTGTATAGGACCTGAAATTATAAGTAGGCCAAGCAATAGAGGTTTTTTACGTGACAAAAATACTACCTGAAATCTGACTGTGCAGTCATGCAATAGGTAGTTTTTACATGTTTTTCATGATAAATTCCACTCCTGAATCGTTTTAGGTTTTTTTTGAGAAGCGTAAAATAGCCAAAAAATTCCAAAATTTTGCTTTTTCGCTTATAAAACGTGAGGTATTGATCTGATCGAAAAGCTGTTAAGGCACTTTTTGTAGATAATTCAAAAACAAAAAAAAGAGAGGTAACACGTCTCAAGCGGATAATTAGTTTCCGAGAAAAGTCCAAAAAACTGAAAAAAAAACATCAATTTTTCGAAAATTCATAACTTGGTCAATTTCTGAGATGAAGCGTAGTTGCCCTGAATTTAAGTGGTTATTAACATATACTTTATTGGTGCACAATTACAAAACTGTCGGATAAATAGTTTTGGCACAATCGCAGTTTTCTGAATTCGACGTACTTTTTTCAAGAAGGTCGTGATACTCGGCTACTTGTCGGATTTGAATTTTACAAAAAGCATTTTAAAGAAAAAATAAAATTATTCGAATCGTTTATTCTCTCGATACCGACCGATAATGTTTAGTGGGTGAAAAACGGCAAACAGGAGCAAAAAGGCTCGAATGCATCAAACTAGTCGCGGGGAGTGGCAGTCGCCCGGTACGCGACGCGCGAAAGATACAAGGTACCTATAGAGTTTTCCCCTCGCGTAGCGGGCGACTCCCACTCCGCGACTAGTTTGATGCAATCGAGCCTTTTGCTCCTGTTTGACGCCGTTTTTCACCCACTAAACATTATCGGTCGGTATCGAGAGAATAAACGATTTGAAGAATTTTATTTCTTCTTTAAAATGATTTTTGTAAAATTCAAATCCGACAAGTAGCCGAGTATCACGACCTTCTTGAAAAAAGTACGTCGAATTCGGAAAACTGCGATTGTGCAAAAACTATTTATCCGACAGCTTTGTAATTGTTCACCAATAAAGTATATGTTAATAACTACTTAAATACAGAGCAATTACGCTTCATCTCAGAAATTGACCAAGTTATGAATTTTCGAAAAATTGACGTTTTTTTCCAGTTTTTTGGACTTTTCTCGGAAACTAATTATCCGCTTGAGACGTGTCATCTCTCATTTTTTTTTATTTTAAATTCTATACAAAAAGTTCCTGAACAGCTTTTCGATCAGATCAATACTTCACGTTTTATAAGCGAAAAAGCAAAATTTTGGATTTTTTTGGCTATTTTTCGCTTCTCAAAAAAAACCTAAGACGATTCAGGAGTGGAATTTATCATGAAAACATGTAGAACTACCTATTGTATGACTGCACAGTCATCAGATTTCAGGTAGTATTTTTGTCACGAAATCGACCTTTCTATAGCTCTATTGCTTGGTCTATAGTATAAGAATGCAAGATTTCAGCAAAATCTGAATTATATTGTGGAAATTATTCAAAAAATTGAATATGTGAAAAATCAATGATTAGAAAATTGAATTGTACGATGCTATTTTTTTTTAATTGAACACTATATCAGTCTTCATTCACAAAATGAATTTCACTAGAATCGAATATATATTGTTTTGGAAATATTAATATTTTTCTTTTCAATATTTCAATTGAATCCATGGGTTTGTTAACACTTTGGCCACAAAATTTTGCATGAGACTTATAATGAGCATCCTGCATGTATCCATAAAATTTCATCTCGATTGGTTTCTTTTTGTCTGAGATATTGAATAACAAAAATTTAGAATGATCATATTTAGAAAACCGTGTATAATTTGGCTGGCTAACAAACTTAACCGCGGCATTTGGGAACCGAACTCGCCCTGAAAATATCAAGTCTCTAGGACAATCACTTCGAAAGTTATCGCGTTTACGGCCGGCCTCACGGACAGAATTGAATTTGACCACGAATTCGTCATTAGAGAGTCTGATCTCTATCGCTTGAGACCATTCTCGACCGAAAATTCGAAAATAAGTAATTAAGTCGAACAGGTGCTCTAAAACAGCAATGATCACTTTCACATGAACAAAATTGAATAATCTGGAATATTCACCCGATTACTTTTTACAAAAGTGTAAGAAAATGGCATTGCAGAAAAGTAGTATTTTGTGATAACGAATAATCTTTTCATCAAGGTGAAGTTGGGAGAAAGTAGAATACATAACTATGGAAACTAAAACCAATATATGTTTTTCAAGATATAACGTCTTCGGATGACCTTTCCTTGATGTGCAAAGTTCAGTTCTTCTTCGCCTTACTCTATTTCGAGAGAGGATATTTCATTTCTCTCGAATCCCGATGTATCCGCCATCAGGATTCAAAGGAAAAAGTGACAGAGAGCAATGGATTCTGGAAGAGAACGGGGAGGTTCTCGGTTGCCAGACCGTAATTCTTCGATGGCTTATTCTTTTCGGATTATTATGGCTAGAGAAAATTATTTATGCTTAGAAGTCTCAGGCTTTTTTGTCGGTGAAGCAAAAATGGCGTCGGGAATTTGACAGAGATTAATTTTATAAATGGAAAAATACGAACGTGTGCCAACACTGAAATTCGAATCAAGGATTTTGGGATAAAGTCAGCAGCTCTTATGCGCTTGTTGATATTTTTGCTCTTCGTTCTCTAAAGCTCAAGTATTCATTTGAAATGATCTCGTGGAAAATCTGCCCGGTATCAATAATTCGGGTATAGTTTTTGGAATATTGAACTACCATGAAACAAGTACTTACATAATAAAGAAAGAAACTGAATCTTGTGATTTTAATTCAACCTCATCAACAAATGAGGGGCAGAATCAATTAATTAATGAAATCAAAAGGATTTATTTTCCAAAAGTGGGGAGCAGTTTGGATATATATTTTTTGAGAATGATTCCATCATCAGGCCAGCTGAAAGTATACAAATTGTCGGCTCAATATGCAAATCTCATAGGTCCACTTTTGGGCAAATTTGAAAATTTGAGTTATGTCAAGGATTTTCGTGGGTACCTGTGCATAAATTCAAACAAATCCAGAAAAATCTTCTAGCTGACGAACTCCGCAACAACGTTATCTAAGAATATAAAAAAAATCACTCAAGCACATCTACGAATTTACAGTTTTTTTCCTCTCCTGTAAACTTTGGGTTTTGGTACTTATGTGATTTGCATATTAAGGCGACGAAATGTAGAACATGTATTTATTTAGGTTATAGTAGAAAACTTACTGTCTTTGAATTGAAATGAACACGAATCGTTTAAAAACATTTAAAATAGTTTTCTATTGTCAGAATTGTTAAAATTTTTTGATCTCTTGTCAACTTTTATTATTGGTACATATATCTGTTCTTGCAGGAATGTCAACTGAATATGGAATTGAAGGATATGTGGGAAATGTGATATCTAATATATTATTATAAGGTGGTCTATTGGTGCCGAAAATTTCTTGAAATTTAATATTTACTGTTTTCAAGAATATATGATTTTGAAAATGCTCCTTCTGTCAAACTCTATATAATCATTAAGTGAAAATTCGTTGTCTTTATTTCTTAAAATTTCTAATTGTTAGGGTAATATTATTTTATGGTAGTTATTTTTTTATGAAGTTTTTTCAGATTATCCAATGTGATATTAGTGATGTTCTGTCGAACTGAACGAAGTGATTTATATAACTTCAATCAGAAAGATCAGTTGAAGCGATCGTTCTTTCGTTTTTAATCAGTTCCCCCTTCCACAACTCTAAAGTGATTGCAAGTAATTATTCTAATCGCGGAATAAGTTCCATCAGTTCAATCAGTACGAAAGAACACTACTATTATGTCTGATATCGTTCAGATGTGATGCCTAAAGCGGAATGAGGTTGGTTTCTTTTGTGTTCAGTGAATCTTTTTTCTACGTTACGAGTTGTCATTCCTATGTAAAATGAAGGGCAGTTTGTGCATGTTATCTCATAGACTCCGCTAGATTGTTCACGTTCAGATTTTATTTTATCATTAATCAGTATATCCGCTCATAACTAAACGACACAGAAAATTAGCGGATTTACTGATTAATATAGAATGAAATCTAAACGTGAACAATCTAGCGTAGTCTATGAGGTAACATGCACAAACTGGCCTTCATTTTACATGGAACTGACAACTCGTTACGCAAAAAAAATATTCAATGAACACAAAAGAAACCAACCCCATTCTGCTTAAGGCATATATCTAAACTTTATCGGACGTTATATCACATTCGATAACCATAAAATAATATTACTCGAACAATTAGAAATTTTAAAAAATAAAGACAACAAGTTTTTACTTAATGATAATATACAGGGTCTCTATAAATGATTGTAACAGCGCAGTTGGCTTTGGATTATGCAAACCACAGAATTCTGTGATCATGCTATGCTTTGATTGGTTCAAGATTGGTATTCTGCAATCCAAAGCCAACTGCGCTGTTACAATCATTTATAGGGACCCTGTAGAATTTAACAGAAGGAGCATTTTCAAACTCATATATTCTTCAAAAACAACAGTAAATATTAAATTTCAAAAATTCCCGGCAACAGTCGACCACCTTATAATAACATATTACTTAGATATCACATTTCCCACATATCCTACAATTCCATATTCAGTAGACATCCTGCAAGAACAGATATACCAGTAATAAAAGTTGACTAGAGATCAAAAAAATTTAATAATTCTGATAATAGAAAATCATTTTAAATGTTTTTGAACGATTAGATAATGTTCATTTTAATTCAAAGACAGAAATTTGCGTACTCTCACCTAAATAAATACATGTTCTATATTTGTAAACTTTCAGCTAGACTGATGGAGGAGAATAATACCGAAATCGATCGCCGAAGATTATGATAAATAATACATAGTGTGTTTTATTACATTTCTTACTAATTTGAAATAAACAATTCGCTCAACAGTTCAATAGTTATTCTGCTGCCAAGAGAAAATTTTATTATTCCTCTAGTTATTCCCTTCAATCCGAATCAAAAAGAAACTGGATGAAATAAGAAAACTAATGATTAACTATTTTCGGGTATTATGAATGAAAGTGGGAAAATACATCAGAACGACAGAGTTAATTTGGAATCACAAAGACTAAAATGAAAAAATCTCATTTCAAGAAGTTAATAGTAATATTTAATAAACTCCAACCATTTGAAATCATGCACGACTTTTGGGAATTTTCTGCACGGGTATCTTTCGCTAAACGAATGAGCTCTTATTTGTATTGTTCATTCAATATAAACTGATTAAGAACCCATAACCGCACACAACCTCGTTGCGTTCCGTATTGATTATCGATTTATCTAAAACCCCTAGCAAGGAATTTAATAACCACCTTCTCTTACCTATTCAACTGTGCTAACTAATGCTTTGCAGCTTTCCAGATTTTCCGATAATAATTATCGCACAAAATGGAATTTTCTATGAGTTCGTTAATTCTTGATAATAATTTGAATTTCGTTATTCATCCGTTTTCGTATTATGAGCAAATTATACCGAATGTAGCGATTGATTCTGATAATAGTGTTATTATGCAAATATTCCAACATTTCCTAGGTCGAATTACCTGGTTTGACAGGAAATTATCAGGAAATTGATATGCAGTTTTTTCACGAATTAATTGGACTTCCTTATTTAGATTCAATTGTAAGGACCTAATTGTTCATTTCTATCAGCGGCTTAGACTTTAACAGAACAAAAAATTTAAGTTTTGTATTCAAGTAAATGTGGGTACCATGGTACCCACATTTACCACATTGATTCGTTACATGTAACGAATCAATGTTTGGGCATTATTGTTTTTGAAGATAGCAATAATTTTTAATTGTTTCGAGAATATTCCAGGAAAAACTGATATCTGACTGTGAAATGTTTGACTTCCAACAATGTTTTCAATGAGTACGGTCAAACCGACTGATTAAAAATTTAATAAAAGTCCTGAGCAGGTGCTTTTGAGCTCTCGTTCATTGTTGAAGCAATAATGTTATTAATTGAGATTCATGTTGAGCATATGGATTCAATATCTCAGCACGATCAGAATTATATTCTGGAAATTATTAAAAAAATGAAATATGTAAAAAATCAATAAATAAAAAAATTAGAATCTATGGTTTAGATGAGCGATTCTCTTGAAATTTTACATGAACATTCAGTATATCAATATTCATTTACGAAATAAATTTCACTCGATTCGGATATCCCGTTATGAAAATATAAAGTGTCTTCTTTTCAATATTCCAATTGAATTTTCTATGATTCTATTTTTACTCTGGCCACAAAATTCTGCATGAGACTTATTGTGACTATCTTGCATGTGGCCGCAAAATTTCATTCCGATTGGTTCAGTTTTGTCTGAGATATTGAGGAACACCCTGTACGATTTGGCTGGATAATGAGCTTAACCGAGGCATTTGGAACCGAACTCACTCTGAAAATATCAAGTCTCAAGGACAATCCCTTCGAACGTTATCGTGCTAACCGGCGGATGGCCACACGGACAGAATTGAGTTTGACCACGGATTCGTCATCAGGGAGTCAAACCCTATCGTTGGAGACCGATTTCGGCTCAAAATTCAAAAATGACATTAGGTCAAAATGATACTTATAACACTAGTTTAAGTAGAACGGGCGCGCAAAAAGGTGATAACAACGACTAACTTGACATCTTGTTCAAATTTTCCAGTTTCTAGCCAAATATATCCTTAAATAGGTATGAAAATTATTTATCGACCGTAATTGTTATTAAATTGAGAGTTTATTAGGATTTCTCGGTCGAAGGATCAGTGATACACTTTTATTTACCCAAGCTTTCGGTAATTTTTATTACCTTTCTCAAGGATATATGGTGTGATTTTTATCCTAGTAGTAGTAAAATATTTTGTAATCTCACTCTCACTGAGATACAAAATTTAATGTTGCCTTTAATACATGAAAATTATGGAATTATAGTTGAGTATTTTTGAAAGTTTAATTGCTAATCATAATATGATTAGCAATTGAACTTTCAAAAATACTCTAATTCCATAATTTTCATGTATTAAAGGCAACATTAAAATTTTGTATCTCAGTGAGAGTGAGATTACAAAATATTTTACTACTACTAGGATAAAAATCACACCATATATCCTTGAGAAAGGTAATAAAAATTACCGAAAGTTTGGGTAAATAAAAGTGTATCACTGATCCTTCGACCGAGAAATCCTAATAAACTCTCAACTTAAATAGGTACATAATACAAAAATTCATACTAAACTAATGAAAGGATCATCAAACATCAACGGAACCCATATCTATAATTAATAATTCAAGAGGAACAAACATGTAAAATGTTTTCGTAATGTAAGAATCCCGAATATAAAAGATCTTGATGAAATCAAGAATATTTTAAATCAATTTGAATTTATATTTCCATTATAAGCGCTTTTCTCTTATAGATACTACTATTATTCTTATAATTGTCTACATCTACAAAAATCGAGCTCATAATAAGTGGGTTATCAGTGCTTGTTTATTTTTACTCCATGGTATTTTCGATTCGAAGTGTGCATTAATAAATGGGACTGAATGCTGCACGTAGTTTATATACTAAATAATGTCGTATTGGTAAGAAAAGTTAATCCCTTGAGTGGTATACAGTTTCAGTTAGATAACTACATGAATTATTACGGAAAATTATCTTCCACGGTAGTCAATGCCACATTTGGCACTTTTCCTCGAATTATTACAGAACGATTTGTTGAAATAAAATATGGTTTTCTAATTGCAAAATGGAACATTTAGTAAAAAACAAGGTATTGATCAGATAGTTCTTGGTGTATAATTCGCATCCAATGCAAAATAGTACTTCGAAAGAAAAGAAAAAATAAATGAACATACTAATAATTTCTATATGAATTATTCAGTTCAACAAGAAATATAATTACAAATCACACAGCATTTGATATTTGGAAAACTCTCAGATAACAATTTCAAGGTATCAAATGTCCTGATTTTTTCATCTAATTTCCTAAAAACGAAATTTATTCATTTTATGACAAATGAATCATAAAAATGTCAAAGCATTGGAAACAAACAACTGGAATTTCCAAGAAGGTTATTTCACAGCGAAAAAATGTATTTTTATTTATAACATTACCCACATAGTATGTTGTTTGTGTGATTCATAATCTGACCATTTCAATTGCAGTAAACACCATAATCGTTCCAATTTGTACCAATTATGTGATCTGACCTCCATTCTAATGAAAATAATCATCCTAACAAAACCCAAAACTACATGGAAAAAATCCGTACCCGTACAGGTGAAAAAATTATCAAAATTAGATGTCCCTGCAAACAAGGAAATAATGAACATAAATGAATATATGGATTTCCCTAATTCAGCAATTAGTATATCAACTTTCGAACCATGGTTCAGAAGCAGAATTTTAATTGTATCCTTCATATAAGTACGTTATATTTCCTTTATCTGAAGTATTAGTCACTTCGAATTAATTTTACGATAATCGTCTGATGAATTGAGGCTTGAGTTGGTGGTACCTCCATATTCCCATATTCAAATTCATCATGTTCAATGAATTGAATGTCACCAGTTACCTGAATTTTGTATTTCACAGTTTTAGCAGAAGAAAATGAAAAATGAACGGAGCACAATACATTATTCATACATAGGTACGATACAAGAGCAAACAAATAAAAACCTCCTTTTCGTATGATAAGTTTGGTGATTGGAATACCTTATGAGATTCGTAAAAGAAGATGATTCAAATCGTACGACTTCTTTATCATAGCGCATTTTTTCTCTCATCCGAATTGAATGAATATATTTTGAGAATGCATCCGGAAAATAAATGCCACAATAGTTAAGAAAACATTTTCGATATTCGAATTGAGTCGCTTTACAAACAGGAGGATTTATCACACTTGATCTGGCTCCTCAAGTGACGATTCGTCGATACCTCAGATTTGCAAATAACTGTCTACAGAATACTATATATTCATCTCCCATAGATTCAAACAGTGGTATTTTTCCTAGATAAAGAAATTGTGACGACTTATATCAAAATGACAATAATAATTGATAACTCTTTTTCGATATTTCAATATTTTCTAGTATAGATTGAAACTGTTAGGAAACAGGAACGTGTTCTTCGAATCGATAAATCTCAAATTATTGAAAGTTCAACTCTATGAAGAGATTCAATTAAAATATATTCACAAAAAAAATATCGTCCCATTTTTGTCAAGATTTTCAAAATTATCAAACTATAATTTGGTTCAAGACTCTAGTTTCATATGCATAAGGAAGCAGGCTCTTGAAATTCCAGGAAAAATAGTTTTCAGTTAATCGTAAGATATACACTTCGATTATCAATTTTTCTCAAATTTACCGACTTTTTGTAAAGCCTTCACGATCCATGGAAAACGTTCAGAAATATTCGAATTATTAATCACCCTTCAAAAAAAATATTATTCCTTGTTTTTTTCAATATAGGTAAACCTCCTGAACCATTGAAATATGCCATTCATAATACTCAAATTGGTGAGTCAGTTGTTGATTATCAACTAATCGCTACCAAATTGAATACAAAGAAGGAATTTATATACATCATATTCATTTGATTTCATAATTATTCATATTATTTGATTCAATTCTATTTCTCTAAAAATAACATTGAATGAAAATCGTTGAAGGACAATGTATTTATTTGGCTTTATAATAATTTTTGGTCACGTTAGTCATTTTAATATAATAATAATTGAAAAATAGAATCAGTTAAAGATTTAAAAATATCGAATTAGACTCAAGGAAAGATCAAATTATAATCTTCACGAAAGGTTTCACAAGTCTCCATGTAGCTATTCTCCGAACAAATATGATATT
Organism: Propylea japonica; assembly: GCA_013421045.1. NCBI lineage: Eukaryota > Metazoa > Arthropoda > Insecta > Coleoptera > Coccinellidae > Propylea > Propylea japonica. The sequence goes on from CM024247.1 coordinate 29,115,405, forward strand.
CCGATCTCGATCGAAATCTGAACATAAAATCGCAACAATTATTCGATAAATAATTAGATTCGCTCAATTAACTCAGCTATTCCAAAACTAAACAACCCCTGAAATTTTTCAGTTCATTTCATTCGAGAAACGTCGTTCAAGAAAGTTTTTCCAGAATTACCCTTGATTTCGAATTCTTCAGGTGTGAGTCCGATCAAGATGCTCAACACCACTCCCGGATCAAAAATTGCAGACATTTCGGCAATGATGAAAAGAGGTTTTTTTTATGATTAGATAATACTTTGATTAAAATTCATATTCAATCAAAATCTTCCATCATCATCTCAGTAGATATCTAATACCCCTATTACACCATGCCTTTTTTGTGCCTTTTTGTCGGCCTGACCGATACCGCCTGAAATTTCAACGAAATGCGCATGCGCCTGGGACTACTTTGTTGTCTATTTCAAGCTTGCAAATAAATAGAAGCGGTTTTATATTTCACCCCTGAAACGTGGGAATTTCGAGCCTTTTCGTAGATAGAAATGTCGAGTCGGGTCCAATAACACAACATTTTTCTGTCTAATTTGACGTCTAATATATATTCTTTTTTTGAATTGCTCAATAATGAAAATATTTATTACTCTTCATCTTTATTCAAAGATTTAATGAATGGCATATTAAAATAAACAAATAAATGAAGCTACATGCTACATACCTCTTTTCACCTATATATATATATATGAATAATTCAGACTCATGGCTTTTATTGCGGATTTTTAGTTTATCAAAGGCTTTACCTTCTATCTCTTGTGAAACCCTTTTTTGTTATTCTTCAGAATAACAGTTACAGTTACAATAATAGTTATAAGTGATTTTTTCAAACTCAATTTCATCTTATATTGTTTGCATCATTATTTTTTCATAACAATACAGATACCATGGTATTCTTTCGAAAATAATCCAACAAAACACAAGCTTGAGGTAAAATATCAATTTCTTCAATGTTTTCAATTTTCGCATTTCTACCTGAAATCCCTTGAAAAAACCCTTCAAAAGCCATGGTGTAATAGTGCGACTCATTTGGGGAAAATTTACCCAACAAAAAGCCCTGAAAAAAGGCTCGAATATAGACATGACAAAAGGCATGGTGTAATTAGAGTATAATGAATTACGTGATTTGGTGGGTTTCTTACAAAAACGTAGAGAATAACATTTTTCTCGTCGCTAACAATAATATTATGCGAACAGAGGAATCAAATGGTGAAATTTAAAGAGGCACTCACCAACTTCAAAAATATAAGCACTACAAGTCACTTTATTCCTAATCAAATTCAAAGGTATGGTAGCAACAGGCTTAATGATGTTCTCCTGCACAGGTTCAATTATATTCTTTTGCACATTCTGAATGGACTGCGTGATGTTAGACGTAAACGGCGACATAACAAAATTAATTAAAAGACCTAAAGTATTCGAAAGCACTTTCATCTTGAAATTTAATTGGGCTAACCAAAAAATTCACAAGAAATTAACACCTCACTCGGAAATTGTCATGTTAATGTTATCGGAATGTTTTTTCAAGTTTGACGAATCGATTTAAATCGTATCAGAGCCGGTAAGTTTAATTTCTGCATTCGACCGGTAGAAGTAGCTTGTGGGTATTGTCGACGAAATTGCTTAGAAAGCTATTTTTCCGCGACTATGGGTCCCCGCCATTTAACGGGGCGTCCTCAACCATGCTGCCGGCCTTTGAATGCAGGAAGGAAATTATGGTGACTCTGGTGTGTTTACTTATGTTAATAGGTTGACTAATATTGTCGTTAAATTTTGGCTAGTTTGTTGAAATGTTGAAAAGCTTCCGGTTTAATATTTTTACTGATTCCGGAACCTTGAAGTAATTTTTTATGGTCCAGTATTGAATTTAGAATATTAAGTACACTCACCGGCAAAATAATCGATCCACTCAAAAAACCGATGAAGTTTGTTTTTTCAAAAAAAAATGTTTTTTCATGTCCGATTTGATTAATTTTTTTAATTGTAGGTAAAATCATTCTACACAGGGCGAAATAAAATATGTTTTTTGCTTCAAATTTGAAGCCACCTGTGGTGTGCTCCAGTTGTTCCAATATGTTATTTCTCATTTTATCATCAAGAAACATCTTTCCTTGACAATTTCGTTCTTCATTTTCAACAATAGCTTAATTTTTCTTGATGATACAGTGTTTTCAGTAATATATTAAATTTCGCTAAATCTATAACAGTTCCTCAACAAATGTACCCTAATATTCTGAAGTAATGAAAATCGCGTCTGCATGCGAAACTTAATGTCCATATCATCATAATTTCAATGTATTTTCTTCATTCCATTTAAGTTAAATACTCAATTTTTGCTTGCTTTTTTCTAGGAAAACGGTGGGGTTGAACCTTTTAAGTAGTGAAGAGGTTCCTTCCAGAAGTTATCGCGTTTAAGGATCATAAGGCCCTAGTTCGAAATCAGTAAATAAGTTGCTGTGGTGATAGTCATTTTACGTCGATAAATTATTGACCGCGGCAAAACTAAGTTTGGATTTTTTGAGACAAAACCTAGATAGTACTGAAATTCAAGAAGGCTCAGAAAATAAATGTTGGTCAAAAATATTTTTTTCTGTGACGGGAAAAAAATGTGACATTTTATATCTCTTGACAGGTCACAAAATATGACTTTTTACGAGATTGCTTTTTTTCCCTGTCAAAAAAATGATTCTCTATGTAGCCGGGAAAAAGTACTCACTTTTTTCCCGGGGAAAAAACTAATTTCGTGAGAAGTTATATTTCTTTCACTATTAAATCGTTGTTTTTCTTGTCACAGAAAAAAATAGTGTATTATACACGGGAAAATAGTAGATTTTAGCTCTCGGTTTTTTGTCTCCTCCGCTTCGCGTCGGGAAACAATATAACCTCGAGCTAAAATCTAATACTTTTTTCCCTTGTATAATAAATAACTATTTTTCGGCAACTGTCTGGGATATTTTTCCCGTGTATGATACACTATTTTTTTCTGCACAGGAAAAACGAACATTTAATAGTGAAAGAAATATAACCTTTCACGAAATTACTTTTTTGCCCACAGGAAAAAGTGAGTACTTTTTCCCGGATATAAAGACACTTTTTTGACAGAGAAAAAAGTGAGTTCATAAAAATTCTTATTTTATGACCCGTCAAGAGATATGAAATGTCACATTTTTTCCAGTCACAGAAAAAAAATTGTTTGTCACAAATTGGAAAAAGCATTCAAAAATAATTGTTAGTTATAATATCCCAGTGACCAACCCCTTTTTCAGTAAACCTTCAACACACTGTATGTTGGAAATAATGCCATTCCGGACCTACATTTATGGGACATTTTTCCCATGAAATTATTTGAGAAATCGCCCCTTCAAATATGCCCCATCAATTCAGAAAAACCCTTTATATTGGTGGATATGAAAAATTGTTAAAAACTTAATTATCACATACAACCCGATTTTTTGTGATAAACATCATCGATCGATCATCAAACAAAGAGCCTGATATTACCAAACACTATAATTGATCATTGTCAAAGTACAATGGGGCACCAACCGCATAATGAACAACGTAACAATTAAACATTATGCACATTATGTTCGGAAAAAATGTCATGGTAAACTGAACGAATTAATGGTTGCAGCATCAAATGAATACATCTAATTATATTGTTGAGACAGCGATGATCAGCTATGTCAGTGCCATAGATTGGAGCAATAATAAAAAATCGACATTGAAATGAAAATTAGTTGGTGTTAGCGACCCATCTGTGTGAATTGGACAATTAGTGATGAAATGCTTCAGGTATTTGTGATAATATTCGACCTTGTCGGAAGAGAGCACTATATAAATTAAGTGAAAAGAGTCATTAGCACTCACAATTCCTATTAAACTTTTTTACTTTTATTGATATTCTCAGTTGAATTCATTAATCGTGGAATGTATTTCATATCCCCTGAAATATTGGAAAAAACTAAAACGTATTCCATTTCCCCTCAATATCTTTTTTACACACACCTACACTCATGCTTTTTGTCAAAATATTACTCATCAACGTGTTTTTTCGATTTTTTCGGAAAAATTAGATATCCTTATGATACTACTTACGAAAATCTGAAATCCTTTATTATTGATATTGCCATTTAATGAAATAGCACAATTCATTTTGAAATCGCTCTTCTAGATTCAAAGATACGACTCTTACCTTACTTTTTTTTCGATTCGAAATTGAACAAACTGAGTTAGATATTGAAAAGAGTTATTATAATTCATTACTTTAGTGGAAAAATTCAATATGCCTATCATGGGAAAAAACTGACAGTCTTTTCATCACATGCGAAAGGCCGATATAAAAAAATTATGCCATTTCTTCAAATAACAAAAACAATAAAAGATTTCAAAGTTTCAAGGAAATTCCTGGGCCCTAATGAACTATTTTCATTGATATTGGGTTGAATGTAACATAACTACTATACAATTTTTTTATTTATACTTATATGGGGTTCGAAATAGTTAAATATTTAGATAATATATAATATGTATTTGTCATTCTAAGGCTTCATTGTTTTGCAACGTTATTTCTCGAGTCTATCGTAGGTATGAATACCGTAACATGTCACCAAAGCATTCGTGCTAAGATAATCCATTCGCAATTTGCGATATATCTCTGAATTAATCACATTAGGGTATTATTTATAAGCAAATTAATTTCCGGGAAAGGTATATTTTGATATCGTAAGTCGTTAAGTGGACCCATTAACACTTTAGTCTTTATTGCTATGAGGGCCTTGAACTACAGATTCTATTTGATACATGCGTTTAAATCCTGAAATAAACGATGTACTTTATTGTTTTCCAAAATGTTTACTTTTCTCATCAGAAGTTATAATTTTTACTGAAAATGACAATGACGGTTTATGAGTAGAGATAATTTATGCAAGAATCATCAGACCGACTATGTTCGTGCGAACAAAATCACCTCTCCGCATAACATTCAGGAGAATATCAGCAGCCAGAATCTATAAATTGAACGAAAAATACTGATTAATAGTTATTTAATCAACTATGTTATTAGAGATAGCGACTAATGGTCAAGATATTTTAATGCGTGAGCGGAGCGAACGCGTTAATAGTTCGAGACCATTAGTCGCTCGATTAATAACCGAGTTGATTACAAGATTTTTCCGACGATCTCAATATGAATTGTGTATGAATTCTTGATAGAAATACATTACAATTCTGCACAAGACTTACATTTGACATAATAAATATTCTATGTATCTTTGTTCCAGTAGAGTTTTGACACTTCTCATAGTGCTTTTGAATACTTTGTGAACGGTTGCCATGAGGAACTCACATTAAAAAAGCCACAAAATTGAGCATTAAAATGGGTCATTAACAATCAATTTCGTACATATTAAAATCACCTTTAATTTCGAGGTCGGCGGAAAAAGTATTTTTGCAAAAAAGTGGGTTTACGTACTACGATATTGGACAATAATGACCAATTATAATGTTTAATTTATACAATTTTAATTTGCAGTTGTCATAGGCAACCCAACACAAAATATTCAGGAGCAGTACGAGTAATGTCACAATTCATCTAAAACATGGACATTTGTATTGTCAAATAAATATCTCGAGCAAAAAAAAATTTTCTCAATCAAGAAGACATATAAAATGTTTACGTTTCGTGACCATAAGTTATTCAAAAACGTTTTTATAGAAAAAGAAAACGTTTTTGTGGGATTTCATTATCTCAAAAATATATTTTGCCACCTGTTGGCTGATTGCAATGGATTCCATACATATAATTTTATCGATTTCATTGAGATAGATGCGATAAGTTGAGTCGGCGGAGGTTCTCTAGCTCAACTCATCAATTCTTGATCTGATTACCTATACCTATTTGGGTTGGCATCCTTTGCATTGAAAAACATAGATGTTATTTATTTTGAGTATAATTGTATGGTGCTCTTTGAATTGAATAACAATACCTCCTTGTATAAAGAACAGCATCTTTCACACAATCGATAAACAAAAAATAATACATGTAAAATAGAAAGGACTGAATCTTGGTTATCTGAAAAAAAATTAAACAATCTCTAGATTATGAAAGATAAACTGATTAGGGTGATTCTCAAATTTATAATGCCATCAAATGACCTGTAAAACATTAGCCCCATCTTCAACACAAAAATGTGTTTTTTCTATTGTTCACAATTTTTTGATTATGCATTAATCGAAATTTCACTAAACTACTTTCTTTGAGGACAGTGAATTAGAATGTTATTACTCCTAATTTATATCAAAGATATAATCAATTTGCTGGCAAAATTCAAATATTATATTTTTTATCAAAAAAAAACTACAGTTTTATAGTATAGTGCAGCAAGCACTGATTTCATATACAAAGATATTTTTAATTAACGACAGGATTACTCAGCCTTCTGTACCCGTATACATTATTTTCTTAATACGATACTTACACTGATTTTTCATTGAAAGTGATCGAATATTACCATAAACATCGTTTATCTATTCGTGGATTTGAAAATTTCAGTTACTCTTCTATTCACATCAATGATTTGACAGATATATCGATTCATTCGTGACGGAAATCTTCAGTGTACCAACACAGTAAAGAAATACGATGAGAACTTTGCCAATTAATATAATAAAACTAAAATATATTATATATACAGTGTGTCTGTAAACAAATGCGAAGGACTTTGGGAGATGATTCCCCGATTAAAAACATATTTTTCGAAATCGACCCCTCTTCCAAGACAGAACCTTCGGAAGGCGATGACGAGTTGACAGTTTTAATTTTTTTACGGCTTCTTAAAAACACCGAGTCATAAAACTTGGGAAAATATGAAGCATTAAGTAGATGTTACTCACGAAATTTTTTAGATCTCATAACTTTGTTATTAGGGATTGAAAATAATAACCCCCTTTGATTTTCGTTCTAAAATTGTTTACAGGGAATAGATTTTCGAAAAACGGTTTTCCATTCAATCCGGGAGAAAAAATCTCCTGCGAAATTTCGATACAGTCGATACTTTTCTCGGAAAATATAAAAACCTACGAGCAGTTATGATCACTGTTCATTCCATTTCTTCGTATAAGTGTTCCCTAGAATGTATATTGTATGTCTATGACAGGAGATAAGGGCAAAACTGTATATCTGCCAAATGCAAATTCGAATAAACTACAATGTTTATTACTGAGTAGTTTATTTTATAACTGCAAAGTTTCTATGAAGAAAATCGAACTCTTCTGAAACTGAAAACTGTAGAAAGAATCATAGAAAATTATTTTTTTCTGTCAAAACCAATTATGAGCATAAACAATATCTTGAAATATTCATCCTATGGAACGATGAAATGGAAAGAACAGTGATCATAACTGCTTGTAAGTTTTTATTTTTGCCGAGAAAAGTATAGACACTATAGGAATTTTGCAGGAGATTTTTATTTTTCGAAAATCTATCCCGCGAAAACAATTTTTGAAGGAATATAACTCAGTGTTTTTTAGGTCTCTAAAAAACACTAAAAAATGTGAAGTCTTCATCGCCTTCCGAAGGCTGTATCTTGGAAGGGACGTCTATTTCGAAAAAAAACTCTATGAACCACCCCTGCTCATTTTCATCGAGGAATCATCTCCCTAAATCCCTCGCATTTGTTTAGTCACCCTGTATAAATAGCATTATTGATGATAATGATGTTCAAGAACAATGGTGGAGCAGAGATCCAGAAAATTTTATTATCCTGCTGTAAAGGTGCTCTATGCAAGAAGAGCAGACAGCAAAATTTGAATTTCATTCAATTCTTCATTTGATTGAACTCATAAACCATCATTTGACACAACAACGATGTGAGCGACATACGAAATGTATAGCGTATGTTTTCCGTATGGAACCTTGATCAGGCATTGCCGCAGTTAGCTTATTTCTGAATTTATTGCTTTTCAAATCGAACAATTTTCAACCTATAAGTGATTCCACCATTACAGCAATCTCAGCAATAATGAATAAATTCACGACAGATTTGGAGAAAACATATTTTGGCCACTGAAAAAATTCCCGCCAGAAACCAAAAAACATTGAAATCAAAAAACAACTGAAACTTCCAATTCTATTTCATTATCATATTAATTCACTCCATAAAAATTCAAAAAAATTACATTCAAATATCATAACCTAACAAATTAAATATGGTAAAATACTTATTCAACAAACCTTTGAATTCACCAGCGACTAAAGCGTCAACTTTAGGCTTACCAACCCTCTTGTTCATTCTTCATCGCTATTGAATTAGAAAATTAATCAATCTACCTCGGTTACAAGCTACAAGCTGTAAATTTACAATTCAATCATCTTTCTTTCCCAATCTAAGCTGGTAATTGCCATCCGAAGGCTGCCTAAGGAATATTTCCAGGTAATCAAGCCATTACAATCAATTCTACATCAGTTCTGCAGTTCACATTAAACTTCAATCTTTAATGACCGTTTTCGGTGAAAGTGAAAAAAAATGAAAACATTAGAATACACAGTGATGATCATTATTCACATACCTAGTGGCCCAGTTGCCAAAGGAGCGTTACTGAAATAATTGTGATAGTTTATGTCGTATGAAACTTTTTGCACATAGGCATTACTCAATTTAACTTCAGTTCCGATCAATTAACTAATCGAATTCCAATTGCAATATGAAGGTAAGAAAATTTACTAACCGCTTGATGGCACCATTTGATTATTTTTAAAATGTAGATTGTCGAATTGGAATTATGAAGAAGTGATCAAATTTCTGCTCAATTGCTTCAAGAGACAACGACGTTATATGCAAATTCGGATTGTAAATTAATTCAATTGTCGAACAATTAAAAAGGTTTTCCAATAAGAAGTGTTATTTTGAATAGCCCGCTATTTCGGTAGATTTCATTTTTCGACATTTGACAAGTAGAAACTACATCATTAATAAAAATGGAACAATACACGCTTCAAGAACGCATTGGAATCATTGAAATTTACTATAAAAATGGTGAAAATTTGGCAGAGACGGTTCGTAAAACTTTTTTGGGTCGTCTTGAAGCACCTTGTCGGACCACAATAAAGAAATTGGTGGAAAAATTCGAGCTGTTGGGACAAGTTAGTGATGTAAAGAATAAAACCCGCGGACGTCGCTCAATAACAGCCGAGAATATTGCTGCTGTAGCCGAAAGTGTTGAAGAAAACCCAGGTTTGTCCATTCCCCGTCGTTCTTTGGAATTAGGCATTCCACAAACGTCATTACATTACTGGACAACGTTTACTTTCAACAAGACGGCTCTACGTGCCACGCAAGCAACGAAACCATTGATCTTTTGCGAGAAAAGTTTCCGGACCGTGTTGTCTCTCGAGGAGGTGATCACAATTGGCCACCGAGATCTTATGATTTAACACCTCGCGACTTCTTCCTTTGGGGCCACGTGAAAGAGAAGGTATACGCCAATAGCCTAGCGTCGATTCAAGACCTTAAAGATGGAATTCGTGAGACAACGAGGACATAGGGCAGCCAATTTGCGATTTGGTTATGGAAAATTTCATTAAAAGGATATGTTCCTGTAAGCGCGATCCTGGTGGTCATTTGCCTGATGTTATTTTCAACTATTAAAGGCATAGCTTCTTCTTTATAATGAAATAAACATCTATATCGAAAAATGGCATTTTTCTTTGAAAACCAAAACTACACCTCTTATTGGAAAACCCTTCATTTCAGATGCAAAAACATTCGAAATACACAACGTTCTTTTGAAACCGAACTACATCTCAGCTATGTTCGTTAATGGGCAAAATATACAATAAACTCCTATCATTATCGGATTGAACTGAGTTTCATTTTATTGTTTTGAGTAAAAATTGTTATGTATCTTAAAATGAAGTATACCTGTCAGTAGACTATCTTGGCACAATTATAAGACGTAACATAACTTTTTTCGTTCAGAAGTTATATAATTTTCGATAGGGCAAAATACTGATATTGTTTTCGAGGTTTGATTTCCTGATCAAGCCTTTCCTTTTTCAAGCACTTCAACAAGAGCTCTCCGGCGTTTGTCGACAAATCTCCTGCAAAAAAGCTTACCAAACGTTGCCAAACCGTTTTATATGGTAAATAGCACCAGACAAATTTTACTTCATAATATCAATTTAGTACGATTGAAATGTATACTCATTTGGAATATGAAACAATAGGTTAATGATGAAATAAATATACGAAGATGTGAGAATTGATTATAACATTTTTTTAAATTCATTTCTCTCACCTTAGTTGTTCAAGGTTTTTGAATTTTTCAGCTCTTTCTCAAACATGCATTGATGGCACTTTCACTAGTTTGCACTACATACTATCATTGTTTAAGGAGAAGAGCCGTGCCACTATTTATATAAATGCTGTGAACTGTATAAATAAAGGCTGAAGTCAATTCCTAATGCCCGATTGCACCGTTCGTCTAAGCAACGTTTAAGCCCTTGAGTGACGTTTATTTCATTGATGAAACGTCATTTCAGGCTTAAACGTTGCTTAGACGAACGGTGCAATCGGGCATAAGGCTTTCAATATTAGCACCATTTGTATTCGAACATCATTAAACAAAATCAAAACAAGCACCAAAATTAAGTCCAGGAGATTTCATTTCAATATCAGATTGCGCAGCATCAATAATTCTTGAGACAACAAATGTCGTCTTGGAGCGAACAGAAGCCTTTTCAAACTGCACAATACATTCGATAATTATTGGTGTTTGATGAAGATTCACCGCTAAAAGTTGAATTGAGTTCATCGATGTACTGTTGCTATATATTTTCTTTTGAAATGAGAGCTAACAAAATACAATACAAGAAACAAAAGATTCCCTAGCTGAGGTTGGTGCAAAACGGGGTACAAATGGTACAATACTTGTCTGCGTATGATACCGTAGTTCAGGGAAAACCCTCAGTAGAAAAAACCCTTTTTTTTCAAACATAGATAAATTGAAAATAGTAATCATCGAAATGAATACAGAACCTTCTTCATGCTGACTGGGATGATTTATTCAAGATGTTGTCAATGAGGGAAGAGACAGACCGGTTTCGGCCTTATTAGGCCTCGTCAGGGTCCCATATCCCTCAGAGACAACATCCTATTGAAAAACTTCTACATTTAAGACCACTTGTAAGACTCTATCGAGTATTATCCTACAGATGGTGACATCTAGTAGTGAGTAGTGTCAAAATGAGAAGTTTAATCATCACAGATCGCATGCTGAAAGCACTGATTACTTCCTCTTCACTCTTTGAGATGTAAGCAGTGGTCCTACATCAGGGCCTTCATGCAAGTTTCTCCGAGTGATGGAAACACCCAATTTTTGGCGGTTGTGACGCCAAGTGATTTTAAGATAAAGAAAAATGACAAACAAAAAATTCTTTGCCTTTAAGGAGGCTAACCTAACAAATTTTTGAAACATAGATAATTGAAAATAGTAATCATCGAAATGAATACAATCTTCAATTATAGGCTCACAGAACCTTCTTCATGCGGACTGGGATGATTTATTCAAGATGTTGTCAATGAGGGAAGAGACGGACCGGTTTCGGCCTTATTAGGCCTTGTCAGTGTCCCATCTGTAGGATAATACTCGATAGAGTCTTACAAGTGGTCTTAATGAAGAAGTTTTTCAATAGGATGTTGTCTCTGAGGGATATGGGACACTGACGAGGCCTAATAAGGCCGAAACCGGTCTGTCTCTTCCTCATTGACAACATCTTGAATAAATCATCCCAGTCCGCATGAAGTAGGTTCTGTGAGCCTATAAATTGAAGATTGTATTCATTTCGATGATTACTATTTTCAATTTATCTATGTTTCAAAAATTAGTTAGGTTAGCCTCCTTAAAGGCAAAGAATTTTTTGTTTGTCATTTTTTCTTCATCTTAGAAAAAACCCTGTTTCGCTGTTTTTACAAAATTGAAATTTAAAACTATTCGAATAAATACCTTCAATATTCAGATACAAAATACTTAATTCATGCTCTTGAGTGATGATTTTTCGAATCTCATGTTCTTCTAGGATCGCTACAGGATCCCATTGAAGGGTAATCATCTCCCATAGATTTAAACTGTTGCTGATTATACAGGTCGAAAATTGTGAAAAGTGATCTCATGAAAATATTTCCAATTTAATATTACGAGTTTTTGTTTACAAAACAAATAGAGTTGTTATTTGAAAATGTTTTGAAAAGACATAACCTCAAAAATTCAAAACTTTCCGATGCAGTTTCCAGATTAAGATTGCAACACTACAGTTGTGAAATCTGGAAATATATGAAGAAGGTTACACTCGTGTAAATGTATATTCGATTATTTGAATTGCCACACTATTACAAGGGCGTAGCCAGGGGGGGGTTTGGTGGTTCAAACACCACCCCCCACCCCCCCCGAAATGTTTCAGAGTTATATTTTGTTGCAATAATAATCTTTCATTGTGCACTTAAACCAACTTACCTCCGAAAATCTAGTTAAAATTATCAATTCATATCAGCAATACGGATGATATTAAAGTTTCATTCCATTTCTAGAACATACTATCAAACAATTAACTGATAGATTTTCTAAACACCGAAAATTAATATCAGCCTTATCTGGTCTGCTACCCCAGAATTTCAACAGAGAATATGAATTAGAAGACGCATTATCGATGTATTCTTCACTACTCCCAGAAAAAAATAAAAACGTAATTAAAGCAGAATTTGAAATAGGGAAAATGTCAATGAACTCCAATTCAAAATCGGCATTATAATGCTTAGATGAGTGCAATCAGAATATGTATCCGAACATCTACATCCTACTACAAATTTTAGCTACTATTTCAGTATCTACTGCTACTCCAGAAAGAAGTTTTTCCAGCTTGAGGAGAATTAAAAATTACCTGCGCAATTCTTCTAGCGAAACTAGATTGAATGGGTTGGCGCTTATGAATATGGAAATTGATGAAAATGAAGTGGTTGACCAATTCGCTAGACAAAAAAGACGGATAGACTTCAACTGAAGGAATTCACCATAAAAAATATTGTTTGTGTTTTCTCTCTGTTTCATTTTTAATACCTATTCATATGTTATTGGTACTATTTTGGAGTAAAACATTAAAAAACTCTATTTAGTTTCAATGAAAGCACACATCCACACTAATTTCATATTGATTCATCCTGTAAGTATTGTTTGGGAAATAAATATTGTTTTTTGAGTTTTTGTTTGAGTGAATAAAAATTAAATTCTGAAGCATTTGAAAAATAGGTTTACCTAACCTAACCAGTAATATCTATGTTGAATATTGTTTCCGAAGTGGGAAAATGTTTTTTAATTTCTTAAAAACAACAAATACTTGCTAAAGAAAGCGGCCGTCACAATTCCCGGCACCTACAAAGTCAATTACCAAAATGTCAAAACCCCCCCCCCGAAATTAATTCCTGGCTACGCCCTTGCACTATTATATTCCAATTTTCTGACAGCTAGAAACATCTGAAATCCGAATTAACAGATTAGTCTTCGTAACTTTCTGAAAGCTTAGGTAATACTTGTAAATTACCTATCCGCTATGCTATGGGTTATTTCCTAGATGTGAATACGCAAGGAATTGCTTTAATTTATAACGATAGTTTGTTTATAAGTAATCAGGATGCACCGAAATGTCAAGGTTGAAACAAGTGAGCAGAAAACCTTTTATTAATGGCTATTTATATTGTGTTTTATTGAGGACAAGAACTGAGGAAAACCCGAATGACCATCACTGTTAGGTACATTCTCGTTTCGAATTTCAAGGAAGTTAAGGAAGATTTATATTTTTTTCCTTAAATAAGTTGTATTTCCGGAACCAGTTGAGCCTCGAGATAAATAAATATTATAAATTACTGCAGATAATCTATCAAATTATTTGAATATGTGCATTTGTCTCTATTCCTCATAAAAAATAAAAATAAGCTCAATCAATCGAAGCTATTTTTTGTACCTCGTATCCTCCATGACACTATTCGAATTTTTGCTATAGTTTTTCACACACAGTGGTGATTCTGGAATGGGAAATATTAGAGGACAAAAAGCAATTAAAATACATAATACATATATTTTATGATTATAGAGGGTGGTCCCGATCGCAACCAAGAAATTTTAACCACGTATTCTACATCAAAAATAAGACAGTTTGTCATATAAGTGTAAGGTGTTTAAATTATAGAGAAAAAGATATTTTTTAATAATAACTTTTACACTGCTCGAAATATTTTTATGAAATTCGAGATATAGATTTTGAGCCTCAAGGAACACTTTTTGTATAATATCATTTCTTTTCTATTCTACCAGTGGCGTTCCTACTGCAGCGAGACTGAATATTTTCAGATAAAAAAATGATACGCCACTGGTTTTTTCGACAATAAAAATTACTATTTGAATCCTTATTTAATATGGAGCAAATTCGGTCTCTCGACTTTTTGCTGTACGAGGTACCGTTTCCGTTTAAAAAATAAAACACATTCTCATGCATGAAGAAATCGCACACGTTTCTTTCACAAAAATAGTCTTATTATCGTTATGTAACTACCTTATCAAAGGGTATAGCCGGGTTTCAATGGTAAATCTGCCCCCGCGGCCTTTTCGATTCATATTGGGGGGATCGATTAGGCATTGAATGAAAATAATTCAGCCAACTTTTCAGCTTTTTATCTTTCGCCATTTTTGAGATTTCTGTGAAAAACACTTTTTTCGATTTTATTTTTTTCTCTTGTGATATCCAAATTTTCGAATGGTGATTTTTTCTGTCGATTCTTTGATTGAAGGAATAGACGAATAATTTTTATGAATTTCAGCTGCAAAATCTATTTTTAGGAAAAAAAATTAAGTTTTTGTCATTTGTTTTTCGGTATTCTTAAAAAGTGTCCACCGCCATTTTTTGACATAAAATTCTTTTTTGGCCCTTTATACCCTGGAATTTTTTCACATTTTTAAAATTGGTGGAACATTTGAAAACAAATTAAAACTGTTTGAATTTTAGGATTCAACAGATATCCATCAAATTTTGGTACCGTTGTATTCATATTGGCTTCCTGAACGATATTAGTGAAAAAAACAATTGGCGATCTGTTTTAGTTTGGCAGATATGGGCCCCCAAAGTCCGAAAAATATTTCACCTGAAAGTCACTTTCTCACTACAGAAACACTGGACTATCGCTTCATTAAGTTCAAAGCCTCTGTGAACATTTTAATGATGATTTCATTCATTTTATTTCAGATATATCCATAATTATTGCAAAAACATCGAAAAAATTCTAGGGAAAGCCCGCCGTTTTTTATGGTAAGTTTGGCACTACCGCGAATTATTTCGCGCGCGATATGACACGATGGACGATGCATACCGGTAAATCCCGCTATCATTTCCTAATGGCACTTGCTGAAAGACGCGGTAGTGCCAAACTTACCATAAGGAACGGCGGGCTTTCCCTAGAATTTTTTCGATGTTTTTGCAACAATTATTGGATATATCTGAAATAAAATGAATCAAATCTTCATGTTAAAATCTTCAGAGAGGCTTTAAACTTAATAAAGCGGTAATTCAGTGTTTCTGTAGTGAGAAAAGTGCCATTGAAACCCGGCTATACCTTTTGGCGATTTCTTCATGCGTGAGAATGTGTTTTATTTGTTTAACCGAAAACGTGCCTCGTACAGCAAAAAGTCAAGAGACCGAATTTGCTCGAAATTAAATGAAAATTCAAATAGTAATTTTTATTGCCAGAAAAATCAGTGGCGTATAATTTTTAATCTGAAAATATTCAGTCTCGCTGCAGTACTGCAGTATTCTACTGGTAGAATAGAAAAGAAATGATATTATGCAGAAAGTGCTCCTTGACGCTCAAAACCTATATCTCGAATTTCATAAAAATATTTCAACCAGTGTGAAAGTTATTGATAAAAAACATTTTTTTTCTATAATTTTAATACCCCGTATCTCGGAAAGGAAACATTTCTCGACATATGTGTAATATATTCGAGTACACTAATATGAGGATACTCTTATATATTATATTTCAGGTGTATATTAATATGAATATAACCAGAATAAAACTACTGCTTGACATCTACATATATTCTCAACAACTACTGTACAAAGTATCTCCGCAGAGATTGTCACACATGTTACATACAATACGAAAACATTAGCTTGCGCAGAAAACCCGCGAATATAAAATATTATTCTAATATATATTACAATATGTTTATACAATGTATGACAATTTGGGCTTATTTTTGCTGTAGAATACGTGGTTAAATTTCTTGGATACGATCCGGATCACCCTGTATTAATGTTTCTTTGGCGATTGGAAGTATAATCCTAAGGTATAAGGTTAGGTGCATTATTTCTAAAAATGCTATCAAACAACTTAACCTATCTATTTAAGATTCAACGAGTTGCTTTCTTCACGAGCGAGGTTCATATAAATTAATCGAAACCCATTGAATCAAAATGTTAAAAATGGTTACTTTTCCCTGTGTTATGATTTTGACCTGGCAAAAATTCTACACAGAGCTACCAGAGTTAAATTGAAAAATCAAACAGGGTTCATTTGAATATTATGATAATGGTTCTTTTTCAAATAATTTCAATAAGTCATGAACCGATAAGTAGCCTATCGATGGATCATTATTTCTCGATTTTCTATATTCTGTACATAATAAGATGTTATCGGAATTGCACTGGAAAAACAAGAAAGGGTTACTGAACCTTCAGGCTCTGTAATCGGGTGTTTCACATTCACAGCATTAATTTTGGAACCACAATACCGTTCAATAAAATATTGTTTCAGGACAAAGGCAGTCGACTGGCCAGGTTCGGTTTGAAAAGCAATTTTGTATTCTTGTCGGAAATGTGGCAAAACGTGACGTTCTCGATATGGGTGTGGACAAGCAATTATATGTACCTAAGTTTCGGTACTTACTCATGATTAATACATCCGATAATTAAGATTTAGATCAGTGAGAATCTGAAAGTGGGACATCCTGGAGTCATTCAGTCAGTAGTTTATCAAATAATTTTTCTTATCGCGTTTTTTCTTCCATGTTTATATTAATTGAAAAAGCGAAAAGATTTCTGTTGATTGATTACATCTATATTCTAGACTCCATTTGAAAGGATAACAGGAATTTGGAGATTTATTCATTGAGTTTTTTGGTATTGTATTGTCAGAACTTCTGCTACGTTTCGGATAAGTTTTATCCTTTTTCAAGGCCTAAAACATATGATAATACAATATAATATAATATATTATCAATATAAGAAGGTCTGAATGAAACAATGCTGCACTCACCCCTCACCTCGTTATTCTACATTCAACGAAAATATTTTTATTATACGAATGGCAATCTTCAAATTGAAGATATTGAAAATTTAATGCAGTCTGATAGATGATTATGCATCTAACTTCTATTGTATTGAATATAATATTGAATCTTTTGAATTTTTAATATTTTTTTGAACTTTGATTTTTCATTTATATCGTGAATTAATTTTCGACTGATCTCGATATTTGTATTACTGGTTGTGACTGTGATAAATCCTGGACAGAGGAATCCCTGCTTCTGAAGCAGTCAATAGTTATCTGTTTTCAATGTTCAATGAATACACTGCTTTTATTACCTTCCAGAATAGTTGAATTTCTTTAACATTACCTCCTTATCACTTTTTCTGTATCTAATTTATAACAATGTTAGAGGAGTAGTCAAATTACCGTGAATAACTCGATACAATTCATATAAACTTGAAAAAATCATTCTCCTTATCCTCTAGGTTCCAGATGCTAATGATATCTCTATTTGTTTCAGGAAAAATTATTGAACAAGCTTGAGGAAAGTGAACCTGAACTCGCAGGATGCCAAGAAGAAGAGGTGAGTGTTAATTTAATACCACCAAAATTAAACTGAATCATTTTGTCGAATCGTTTCAATTTCTTTAACTTACAGCACATCCAGCAATGACGAATTTATTAATCTGAATAATTTCGATTCAATTCATAACGAAAAAATGTGTTTGTCTATTTTCGATATTTTGTATAAAGCAAAATATACAAAGACCTTGGTACTAGTTTGTAACTTATTTGAAATTACTGGTTAAAAACACTGGTTCTCAAGATCCGTGTTCAGGAGATTTCTACATTTTCGGCCCTAGGATAGAGATTGTGATAAAAGAAAAATTTGAGGAACTTATTTAAAAATTCATAAATTGTAAAAATAAGTATTTGATAGTGATCAAAACATACGTTACCAGTTAATCTCGTGAACTGAAGGTTACCTACTCAAGTTTTTGTAAAACCAGATGATGATATTATATTTCTAAAAAACTTTTTACTTTTTCACCAGTCTCTGAAACAGAAATAATTAAAAAATTTTTAATTGAGATAAAGTGCTTCTGCGAAAATCTTATTGCACTTATTTGTCAGGAGCAAATTGGTTTTGAAAAAATTGTTGCCTAACAGTAAATAAAAAGGAAATAAATGAAAAGGATAATGTAACGTTTCGGTGTCTATATCAGACCCTTCTTCAGACAAACTTCTAAAATCTTCGGAATTGTGTGTTTTTTCATTTGCAGTCAATTAGACTGCGAATTGTGAAATCTTCGGAAATGTGTGTTTTTCCATTTGCAGTCAATAAGACTGCAAATGAAAAAACGCATGAATGACGAAACGTTACATTCTACTTTTCATTTATTCTCTTTTTTATTTTTACTGTTAGGCAACCATTTTTTCAAAAGCAATTTGCTAATGAAAAATAAGTGCAAAGATTTTAGCAGAAGCAATTTATAAAGATAAATTTTTTTTAATTATTTCTGTTTCAGAGACTAGGAGTGAAAACCTGAAAAGTTTTTTAGAAATGCAGAATCCTCCCAGATTATATTTCAATCGATATCTGATAATGATAGTTTGTAGTCCTAAATTGATCAAACATTTCCCAAAGAATTTCCCGTGTAAAATTAATTGCTGAGGGGTATGCCTTTTTTAACTTGAATATTTATTGCCAAAAGTTAGTTATTATTGAGTTGTTCTTTGTTTCAGTGTGTCATATGTATCAATGCAAAGGCTACAATGGAAACCGTACCGTGTGGTCACAAAGTCGTTTGTAGAAAGTGTTTTGTAAAAACGATACAAATAGCTGTTTCCCAAAGACTTTTACCTCTCAGATGTGTCATATGTAGAGCGAAAGTATTGAGACTGAGGGTGAGTACAAATATTTATCTCTTCTTATTCACTTTTCACATTTCTCATCCATCCATTGGAATTCATCAATTCTACTTCGACGTGAACATTTTGCACTAAAAAATTTTTAAGAAGAGCCATGAGTAGGAGCTCAAAATATATAAATGCAGAATCTCGGCACAACCGGAATTATATTCCGAAAATTATTCAGAAAAAAAATATGCAAAAAATAGATAATTACAAAAATCTAATTCTATGGCTCTAATGATGCGATTCTCTTGAAATTTTGCATGAACATTCAGTATAGTAGTTTTCATTCTCAAAAAAATTCACTCGAATCGGATATTTGGTTCTGAAAATATAAAGATTCTTCTTTAAATATTCCAATTGGATATGATTTAAAAAAACACTGATCACTAAACATAATATGATTATTCAAGTAGATGTTACTCATAAAATTTTTTTGATCCTATAATTTATTATTAGGATTTGAAAATAACAACTCCCTATGATTTTCCTTCAAAAATTGTTTTCGTGGGATAGATTTTCGAAAAATAAAATTCCCTCAATTCTGGAGAAAAAAGTCTCTAACAAAATCCCGTTACTTTTCTCGGGAAAAAGTTATGATCACTGTTCATTTCATTTCATCGTATGTTCCATAGAATGAATATTCTATATAAGATATTGTTTATCCTCAAAATTGGTTTTGGCAGAAGAAAAAAGATATTCTATGATTCTTTCTACAATTTAAAGTTTCAGAAGAGTAATGAATACTTTGCAATAATAAAATAAATTACTCAGTTATAAAAATGGTAGTTTATTCGAATTTGCATTTAGCAGATATGCTTTTATCTCCTGTCATAGACATACAATATCTTAGAATATTTATTCTATGGAACACTTATATGATGAGATTGATTGAACCGTGATCGTAACAACTTGTAAGTTTATAATTTTTCCAAGAAAAGCATCGACTGTATCGAAATTACGCCGGAGACTTTTTTCTCCAGAATGAATAGGAAACCACAAGAGAATTTTATTTTTCGAAAATCTATCAAACGAAAAAAATTTTCGAACAAAAATCATGGGGGGTTGTTATTTCCAACCCTTATAATAAAGTTATGGGATCTAAAAAAATTGTGTGAGTAACATCTACTTAGTACTTCATATCATGTATAGTTTTATAACTCAGTGTTTTAAAGAAGCCGTGAAAAAAATTTTAAACTGTCAACTCGTCATCGCCAAAGGCTTCATCTTGGAAGTGGGGTCGATTTCGAAAATAATTTATATGAACTACACCCTGTATAGAGAATAGTTTCATTAATCTTGAGCTTGGTCAACTTGAATCCCTTATAATCAAAGCTTTTCATGTCTCAGACCTTGATAGCTCAGCCAAAATAGAATAACACAAGTTGTCACTTATATACAGCATGTTGAATATTACACCTGATTTTGAATGAATAACCAATAATTCCATCGAATAAAGCCGTCAAAGAATATTCATCCACGTAACTGCAAGAAATGAAATAAATTTTAAAATTCTTTGTTTTTTCATAGACGGGGCCAGCTCTGCCATCATCTGTAAGCGGCTACTCCGTCAACTCTAGAGCATCTTCTGTTCCACAATCTGACAGCCTGTACAGCGTGAGCAGTGGCGGCTCGTCCATTTCTTCCAATTCCAGTGCTTCCGAGTGCGGTCCTGGAAACCACATAGCCAGGGGTGGGGTAGTAGGGGGCTGTTGTGGGGGTAGATGTTCGGGGGCATATCCGAGGCAACCGGCCGCTGGAGCATTGAGGAGAAGTCAGCAACACTCGCTGAAGATGCGAAAGCAAGACTTATGTAGGCCGGATAACAGACTGCCTCCGATCAGGGAACTGCCTGGACAGAGTCCTAGTCACAATACACCTCCTGCTTCCACTAGAATAAGGTGACTAAGAATAGCTCTTTTCAAATGTTGACCTTGAAAATTTTGACATTCAATATCTTTGCAACCAAAGTTGGAATTAATTTCTTTTGATGATTGTAGTTCTATATATTATTACCTAACTCCTTTTAGAAATATCCGAGAAATACTTAATTACTGATATTTTATCATTCATAAACAATTTCCATTGAGACTAATGTTTTCTAGATTTTATCGATTGTTTGATGTTTTGCAATTTATGCTCCAACGCCGAACATGTTTCAGAGCATTTGAAAATGTGGAAAAAATATTGAAAAGAGGTGGGTAACTGTTGGGCAGTTTTTTTCAAATACAATGGTTTTTCAAATAACAATCTTTTGATAGGGCTGATGTTTTTAATTTCACAAATTATTGCTTTTGGAAGTCATTGTGTACACCGTCAGCCTCAGAATCAACTTGGACAAATTCTTAAGTGAACCAGAATGTTGGACACATCAACAATCTGGAGACGCCAAGCTTTTGAGAATTTGAATTACCTATTTTTTCAACACTACCGTAAAACGGGGTTACTTCGACAGCGGGGGTAACTTCGACACGTATAATATCATGCATGTTTTTTGCATACAAATTGACTTTTTTAGTGTTTTTTCGGTTATCCATTTATTGTTTATTGTTACGAGTATCACTATTATTATCATTATTACTATTTTTCTGTTTTTATTATTATTATTTCTAGTTTTGTTTTTCCTCGTTATTTCAGGTAACACGTACCTAATTTTTGTTAGATGCCGCGCACCTACGTCAAAAAGCTTTTTTTTTACTTGTGTTACCTACTTTATTTAAGAGTTTTTGTTTAGTTGAAAGGATGTTTTTTAGTTGCTAAATATATAAATGATTTTCTGCGAGTATTATTTTTAACAACCCATTTACTATTATTATTATCATTACATATTTATTTTTACATTTTTCGGTGTCGAAGTTACCCTGGAGAAAGCTAACTTCGATTTTGTGCATAATTCTGCATGGTGTCGAAGTTACCCCCAACCGGGATAACTTCGACACCAAAAAGAAATTTTAAAAAAAAAGGTGAAGGGGGGGTGGGGCCACAATAATTTTTTAGTGAATACAACCAAGGCTTCAATTGTTACAATGGAATAGGAGCCAAGGTTGTCAAGCGTATAGTTTCCTTTACAGAACAACAAACATGCCAAAAACCTGTCGAAGTAACCCCGTTTTACGGTACCAGATATCCCTGACAACCGACTTGCTTTCGCCAAATTTATTTTAATTTTGGCTTGGTTGGAGAAAAAATAGTATATATTATACAGACTAAAAGTGCCTATTTTAACTCGCAATTTTGCATTCGCTCGGCTGCGCCTCGCAACTGCAAATATTGCTCGTAAAAAAATATGCACTTTTAATCCTTATAATATAATATACTATTTTTTCTCCAACCATCAAAAAATGTTGACTTTTTTGTACTATTTTCAGGTGCAAAAGTCATAAATTCCCTTACCGTACAAAAATTTACTCGTTGCTTAGCAACACTTTTAATCCTAGGATTAAAAACGCTACTTTTAATCCTTGGATTAAAAGTAAATGCATTTGAAGTTTACTTGACAATCACTGTCATGATTCTGTGTTCAAATTCATAACCAAATTATGAACGATTTTTCATTAAAACCAATTTTACTGTAATTTTGACTTGGTTGGAGAAAAAATAGTATATATTATTCGGATGAAAAGTGCCTATTTTAACTCGCAATTTTGCATTCGCTCGGCTGCGCCTCGCAACTGCAAATATTGCTCGTAAAAAAATATGCACTTTTAATCCTTATAATATAATAACTAATTTTCTGTGACGGAAAAAAATTTGTCATTTTATCTCTGTTGACAGGTAACAAATAGTAGAGCACTAGAAAGATAGGTATGCCAGACAGGCTGACTGGGTCTAACCATAGACTCGAAAATTACAGATGGTAATGTCAATTTCTCAGTTATTGTGCTCTATTATTAGTTGCGTGCTTTTTTTGAAGAAAAGTTAATAGAAAGTATTGAATTTTTATTCAAAACAATAAAGTTGGAGACTAGACAGGTAAGCATAAGCATTTATTCGATTACAGATTTCATTTCATTCGAATTGTTCTGTAATTTTCGAGTCTGTGGTTGGACCCAGCATGGCTGTCTGGTATACTCCCCTTTTCAGAGCCTTACAAATAGTGTATAATACACTATTTTTTTCTGTGACAGGAAAAACGACCATTTAATAGTGAAAGAAATATAACTCTTCACAAAAATACTTTTTTCCCGGGAAAAAGTGAGTACTTTTTTCCCGGCTACATAGAGAATCATTTTTTTGACAGGGAAAAAAGTAATTTCGTAAATAGTCATATTTTGTGACCTGTCAATGGATTTAAAATGTCACATTTTTTTCCCGTCACAGACAAAATATAATTTTTCACGGTTTATACTTAGTTTTTCCCTTGTAAATGTAAATATATCCGGGAAAAAAGTACTCACTTTTATCCGGGGAAAAAGTAATTTCGAAAAAAATATATTTCTTTCACTATTAGATCCTTGTTTTTCCTGTCACAGAAAAAAATAGTGAATTGAACACGGAAAAAAATTAGATTTGAGCTCTCAGTTTTTGTCTCGAGTAAAAATCTTTACTTTTCCCTTGTATAATAAATAACTAGAATATCACGCAGTTAATGGAAAGTGATGGAAAAAGAATATTTCAATATGCAATTAAATCTGTTCATATTTCATTTGTCGATTTATTGATTATTGCTCAGTTGCAGGAACGTCCATTAAAATTTAAAGGTCCATTAAACCCTTAATCCTCCATTTGTTCCTTGTAATAATGGAGGTTTAAGAGTTTCATGGACCTTTAAATTTTAATGGACGTTCCTGCAAATGACACTATATCGCGTACAATATGCCCGTTATGAATGTTTTACAAACTTATCAATAATTTTCCAATTTTATCTAAATCTACCAGTTCCCAACAAAACCTCAGAGGGATATGAAAAAATCGAAAAAAGCCTTGAAGTGAAATCAGAAGCCTTTGCGCGCTTGTTCATATTGAAAAATCAAAAATTCAATTCACAATATTGTGAGATCAAATGATTTGATTTTATTCATTTATGGTTTCAGCTTCCCTTCCGAATCTTGAATCTACCTTGAAAATTCCGAGTGGCCCATTTACGATCTGAGCCGAGATTTTCTCCACATGAACCTTTCCTGAATATTACATTTGTGTCATTTCATCACGATTTTTTATTGGGGAATTCATTAAGGAACTTTGCACAAGTCTTCATATCATCACAGAACATCGAAATATGAACTTCAAATAATTATAACTCGAGAACTATTGGACCAATTCGGCCCTTTGACGAACTTTACTGAGCATTTTCCACACTACACCTAGTAGGTACCTTCCATGAAAATGACAGGCCATCTGTATGATAGTTATTGTGTGGTCGCGCGGGCAAACTGATTGTTTTGACATTGGATTCTTCACAATAAATGCAACTGAGTTTTTCGAGAGCAGTCCTGAAATCAAAAAATTTTTAGGAAAGCCCTGGGCGGGAGCTTTTGTGCGATCGTTCTTTGGCGGAGCAATAAGACTATAACCTCAGAATTTTATATGGGATTTGAAATTGATATCAAATATATGAATGCAGAATCTCAGCACAATCGTAATAATATTATATTCAATAATAATAAATTATTCAACAAATTAAATATATAAAAAGTGAATAATTGTAAAAATTAATTTCTATGGTTCTGATGATGCTATCCACTTGAAAATTTTCAGGAACATTCGGTATTTCAGTTTAGAATCTCAAAATAAATTTCACTCGAATCGGAGATCCTGTTATGAAAATATGAAGATTTTATTTTCAATATTCCAATTGAATTTTCTAAGGTTCTGTTAACACTATGACCACAAAATTCTGCATGAACATTCAGTGTACCAACCTCTATTCAAAAAATCAATTTCATTTGAATCGGATATTTTTTATGGAAATATGAAATTTCTTCTTTTCAATATTCCAATTGAATTTTTTATGGTTCGGTCTACACTATGGCTACAAAATTTTCCATGAAGCTTATTGTGACCATCTTACACATGGCCGCAACATTTCATTTCGATGGGTTTCGTTTTGTCGGAGATAATGGGGAACAATAATTTCGAATGGCCTAATTTTTTGGAACACCCTGTACGATTTAACTGGTTAACGAACTCAACTGAGCCATTTGGGAACCGAACTTTCCCTGAAAATATCAAGTCTCTAGGACAATCCCTTGGAAAGTTATTGTGCTGACAGACGGCCGGACGGCCCCACGGATGGAATTGAATTTGACCACGTCAGAGAGTCTTACCCTATCGTTTAGGACCATTTTCGGTTCAAAATTCGAAAATAACAGACCTGTGGGCAAAACGATAGAGCACTCGTTTAAGTAGAACGAGCGCTCAAAAATTACAATTACAATTCGTCAAGACTATAGCACGCTATTCCCATTAGAACAAGCACGCAAAACGAAATAGAGACACATAGTTATTTAACTGTTAGTAATTTCCATTATACAAAAAAGGAAGTGATTAGTATAATCATAATCATAAAGGTGTAGTTCTCCTATGTTGTACGGTTTGTGTTGATACTCCTACTTCTTACCATATTATGTTTACAAAATGGTGAATGCGCTCGGTTAGAAATGATATGAAGGAATCTAAGATGAATATACAGGGTTTTCCTTTTAAGTTGGCCTATTAGACGTTTTAGGAGAACTAGTGAATATTTCGTTCTGAAATTTTAGGTGCAGCCTTGAGGCTGAAGGAACTCTTCGCCTAAAATATTTTCAAGTCGACAGTGTTGCCACGTCTATCTCAAACGCATATCTACTTTCTTATTTCAAATGGAACTACCTATATTTTCATTTATGTATCGATTCATTACCAAATTTGCAGTATAACCCACTTAAAAAAATTTCTCTGCTATGCGCTGTTGCCAAGTTATTCACAAATTCCTGGAAATTTTGACATTTGCATTGCCAGTTTGGAAATGGAATATCTCGATTATTTTTTATGCGAACGGAAACAAACTTCGCAGTCTTATAGTGAAGACTAGATGCATTCATGTGGTATATTCAGTATTTTGATACATTGTAAGGTTTTTCGGAGATATTGCTGCAAAAATGTGAAACTCAAAATGAAATATTTCGAGATTTTCAAAAAATAAAATCTTCATGTTGTACAGGGGGTTTAAATGATGTCATGTTTTAAAGTCAAATTTTAACGTCTTCTGTGGGCAATGCCAGGTTGCTGAGGCATATAAAAACAATAAAGCGTTGTACCCTAGTATCTCTTGAGTATTTTGTTTTTTAAAAAAACAATTTATCTCGGAATCGTCCAGAGATATTCAACATTTTAACAACTCTTCTATTTTATGCATTAGCCATGAATATGTTCGCAACCATTTGTCCGATTTGAATGTTTTGATAAAATGTTGAATATCTTTGGACGATTCTAAGATAAATTGATTTTCAAAAAATAAAATACTCAAGAGATACAAGCGTACAACTCTTTATTGTTTTTATATGCTTCAGCAACCTGGCATTGCCCACAGAAGACGTTAAAATTTGACTATAAAACATGACATTATTTAAACGCCCTGTACAACATGAAGATTTTATTTTTTTGGACTTCTGTTTTATGGAGGAAATTCGACAATAACAGAGCTACAATCTAAAAGAAAAAACATTGAAATCCGACTAAAAATTGGGAAGATATCAATTGTTAAAATTTAACGAAATTCTAGGTGGCGCGCTAATTTTGTCCATCAGTATATATTGTGAAGATTACGATGCCCGAAATGATATTGGATTTGTTGAACAAACGATACACTTTCATGTAACGTGGTTGATGTTCGAAGATATACCTACATTTGTTTCAGAGTTTATCGAGATAAATTGTTGTCGAGTTTATTACTCGAATAAATATTCTGTTCATTATATGCATTTTTCCTTACCTCTACTAATAAAGCTGCAGCTAAATAGGTGAGATAATATCATCAAACAATAAACAGAATTCACAGAAAGTTTTCGATTATTTATATCTCGAATTCTCTGAATGAATATATAAATGCTCAAAGTGGACCTATAAAATTCAACGGATTTACACTAACACATAACTAATTCCTCACCGAAGGAAAATAATTACCTTAAATTTGCTGTTAGCGTTTTTAGGTTACCAGAGTGTTTTATTGGACTTGGTCACTTTTCACAACCTTGAATCACGCGATGAAAACTCGGTTAAAGTTCTTAAGCTTTCAGGAGATTATTTCCGTCGGTATTTTATTAGGATCCTACTACTGGAAATACTGATATAAAGCTTGTTTGTAACATATACTTCGAAATCCAAATGGGATCCTCATTCACATTATGAAAATACGTACCTATAATTAAATCATTTTTTATGGAATTGAACGAAAAAGACTGTTTTGAGGAGGAGAAAAGAAACTCTTTTTATGACCTTGACAAGGGAGGGCATCTGTTGTAGGTGACTCCCAGAGTTCAGCTATCATAAACATAAACATAAATATTACATCCCGCTGAGAACCAACAGATTTGTTGAAGTTTCCGTTCAGTTTCATCACGGATCGTCCACAAAAACTGAACTATTGAAATGTTTGGAATAATGTTCGCAAATAAAGATGAAATGTACTCACATCGTAAAATTTTTTTGTTACAGTAGGTTTCTGAAGAGATATTTATAATATATATTCTCCATTTCAACTGTAAAATATTTCATAGAAAGTTACTATTACTTTTTGTTTAAAAAGGTGAGAATATGAGAATATGAGAAAATTTTAAAATTTTCAGTTCTTAATTTTTGATTGATTATTATAGTTATTCCACAACTGAATTCAAATTCTATAATTCCTAGCACTACCTCTTCTGTCAATCAACTACAGAATAGTTGAATGACTACTTTCAAACATCCCGCTGAGAACCAACAGATTTGTTGAAGTTTTCGTTCAGTTTCCTCACGGATCGTCCACAAAAACGAAGCTCAAATATCTCAGTTTTCCTACCCACATCATCCTTTAGATCCCATTGTAAGAACCAATCACTACATCAGCTCCTGACAAAATTTATCCAGGCTTCTAGGAAATTTACAACGACAAGCCCGATGTAGCAGAGTTTTACGCTTGGCTGGTCTTATTTTGCCGTAAATGCACACTTTCCGCTGCGAAGAAGGAATTAATGATCCAATTTATTTGAGGTTGCACGTCCTGGGATATGGTCTTTATTTCTGCAGTATGCAAAATCGATACAGTTTAACGAAATACTTGAGTTTTCGTTCCTATTTTTCGGCATTAACTTCAAGGGGTTCTGTACTCTTCTAAAGTTTGTTTCAAATTGAGCGTTTTTCAAGAATAAATAAAACACATTATTTGCATTCATTTACAGAAAGTTTTCATAGGTATCAGTATTGGCGTTTATGTACAAAAAATAATATCTGCCAAATGGCCTTGTCTGGCAGCTCTACAGACATCCTTTCAATCGTCAAAATTTTCAGTGACTTTTTCAAATAATTGAGACTCAATAAAGACACGAATTATTTCATTCTTTAGTTCAGGAAATGATTTACAGTTTCGATTCATAATTCCTGAAGTCTGTTCATTTGCTTTTATTGTTATTTTTGTAATAATTGAAATGAAGACATAATTTTCTTAGAAGATGATATGAATAAATATTCATCCAAAATCCAAAATTAATGATTTCTAAAATTAGAAATCATTAATTTTGGATTTCCGTGGCTTATTTATCTTAGATCTAATCACTTCCGAAATTCAGATGAATTCACCTTCATAAAAAAGTTCAGAAGGATGACCAATTTATCCTGTTTTCTCCAAAAAAGTCGATTATCTGTAAAAATAATTATTCTATGGAAAAACTGATTGCGTATTCGTTTTCTACGCTTCCAAGCTAGTCTATAAAATGGTCTGGGTAGTTAGAGCTGAAAAAATTTCAAAAATTTTTAAAATTTTTTCAGCTTCAGCTACCCCGGTCATTTTATTTATTGATTCGAAGGCAAAACGACTACAAAATTAGTTTTTCCATAAGATAATTATTTGTCCAAATGTTTTTTTCGCAATGTTAAAATTTTTTCGATTTTTCAAGGACCATTACTTAAAAATTACATGAGATACAGAAACTCTGTCATGATAGTATTAATCTACGCCCTCGAATTGATAAGGGTGTAATATGAGGGCGATCGGAGTCGAAAAATTTTTGGCCAAAAATCGAATTCTCTCCGATTGCCACCAAAATTTCATCATTTACTAAATCGAGGGCCAAGCTTACTTACTGTAGAACTGTTAAATACCAAACCATGAATTTTTTTTCTTATATCATGTACCAAGTACCAAACAACAACAGCAATTATAACAAGCTAGGTCCACAGAAAAGGGAAGTAGTTCAAAAGGAACAGAAAAACCAACTCATTCCAAGTTTCACGAGAAAATAACCAGAGCCATAGATTAAATTTAATCTGAGGAATTTGGACGTCGGTGCAAGAGGAAAAGTTAATCTAGGATTTAAAATTCTAACGAAGGGTTACTTAACGGAGGATTAAAACGATAACGGTGCAATCGGCCCTCATTAGCAGTGGCTGATGCCTCTTCAGTGGAAAACTACTCTGGACACGTGATATCCAAGAATTCTTTCTTATCTGCTTTCTGTTGTTTGCGTTATTTTACAGAAAGGAATACCACACCTCCTTTGCTATTTTCGTTTCGTGAAACGCAGGTGAAAATACTTCGACACTCACGAGAAAGGAAAATGTGATTTTTATGAACCGATCGAAATATTGATACGAGTAAGATGATATCTGGAAAGCTTTTGCCCTCTGGGAAAATATTTATGAATTCGAGGTTATGAAACAGATGTTAAGAATGCCATTTTATCTTCTCTTTCCACTTCCCTAGTGTCAAGAATATGCTCCCAAAGTGTGATTCAACATAACACTCGATAAAACTGTCAGAGACAGAGTTTCTGTTGTCTCTGAAACTGTTTTGATTTGCGAGCACGTTTGAATTCTCCTATTTAGGGTGAGTGGTTCAGTTGTTGACACCCGATAGTGATTGACACACTGTACATTATATACCGATGAAATCAACTATTGGTGCTATCTAGACTTTTTTCATCTGTCTCCACATATTCTGAACGATTCATTTTCATTTGGGTTTACTTCAATTTCCTAAGGTTATCATTCTGAAAAACGCCATCATTAGGCCATTTGGTGCGAGAGTTTGTAGTGTCAATATAAGAATATATATCAGAGTTCGCTAAAGGATAGCGAATTCACATAATTGCGTATATTTTTCGATTTTGTTCTTTTTCATATTCGTCAGAAGTTTTCTACAGAGAATTTTTGATGTAAGTAAACCCTTCAATCCATACTAATATTATAAATGCGAAAGTAACTCTGTCTGTCTGTCTGTCTGTCTGTCTGTCTGTTACTCTTTCACGCCTAAACGGCTGAACGGATTTTGATGAAATTTGGTATGGTGATAGATGATAACCTAGAAATGGTCATAGGCTATAAATAATCACGCCATCGTTCTTAGGGGGTAGGCAGTAGGCAGATAACTAAATTGAAGTAGTGATTTTTAGTCGTTTTTGTTGGGACTTTTGCTCTTTCACGTCTAAACGGCTGAACAGATTTTGATGAAATTTAGTAAGGTAATAGATAGTTACCTAAAAACGGATATAAGATCAAAATGATCACGTCATCGTACTTAGGGGGTAGGATGTCGGCAGAAAACTGAATTGAGTTAGTGATTTATTTATGGTTTTTGCTGGGAGTTTTGCTCTTTCACGCCTAAATGGCTGAACGGATTTCGATGAAATTTGGTATGGTGATAGATGATAACCTAGAAATGGTCATAGGCTATAAATAATCACGTCATCGTTTTTAGGGGGTAGGCAGTAGGCAGATAACTAAATTGAGTTAGTGATTTTTAGTCGTTTTTGTTGGGACTTTTGCTCTTTCACGTCTAAACGGCTGAACAGATTTTGATGAAATTTAGTAAGGTAATAGATGGTTACCTAAAAACGGATATAAAATCAAAATGATCACGTCATCGTACTTAGGGGGTAGGAAGTATTCAGAAAACTGAATTGAGTTAGTGATTTATTTATGGTTTTTGCTGGGAGTTTTGCTCTTTCACGCCTAAACGGCTGAACGGATTTTGATGAATTTGGTATGGTGATAGATGATAACCTAGAAATGGTCATAGGCTATAAACAATCACGCCATCGTTCTTAGGGAGTAGGCAGTAGGCAGATAACTAAATTGAGTTAGTGATTTTTAGTCGTTTTCGTTGGGACTTTTGCTCTTTCACGTCTAAACGGATGAACAGATTTTGATGAAATTTAGTAAGGTAATAGATGGTTGCCAAAAAACGGATATAAGATCAAAATGATCACGTCATCGTACTTAGGGGGTAGGAAGTAGGCAGAAAACTGAATTGAGTTAGTGATTGTTTTATGGTTTTTGCTGGGAGTTTTGTTCTAGCATGCCTAAGCGGCTGAACGGATTTTGATGAAATTTAGTTAGGTGATAGAAAGTAATCTAGAGAAGGATATGGGCTATTAATATTCATGCTATCGTACTTAAGGCGTAGGCAGTAGGAGAAAACTAATTAAGTTAGTGATTTTTAATCTTTTGTTTTAAAAGTTTACCTCATTCACGCCTTAACGACTGAACGGATTTTTAGACTTGGTTAATATAAAGATAGGATCCTAGGCACGGACACAGGCTACTTTTTACGGCGGGAAAATACCTCATTCCCGCGGAAATCTAGCGTGATCGTGTCAAGAAGCGCATGACGCCATAGCTACTGAAATGATTTTGATGTTTTTTTTTAACTGAGTGTTACTAAGACTTCAAGTTACTATTTGATCACTTTTCTAACTTAGAGGGTCGGTAGGCGGACGAAGTCGCGGGTAAAAGCTAGTGATTTATATATTAAGGTTAAGCATATGGCAATAACTGGGTCAATAATATTACATCGAACAGTGATTGACATAAGGTTCAACCTTAATATACAGGGTGTCCCATTACTCGACGTCAACCCGGAACCGGGTGAAAAGGCAAGTAATGCTGGTTATCAGAAAATATAAAAAAAAATCTAAGTTGCATGATTTTAAAATAATGCGCATTTAAAGAAACACGCAAAATTCCACACCCTGTGACAGTCTTTTCGCTCCTGTTGCCACAAATATCACCTTTTTCCAACTTTTTTCTTTGCTGTGTAACCTTGAATAATGCTTGTCTAAACTGTAATCAAAATTTTGATACCAGCTGATCTAGGTTTCATAAAAATAGGGCTTACTTCTCTAGAAAAAAAATTCGAAATAAACAATTGCCTAGTTTCAACTGACTCTATTGAAAAAAGAATGTACTACGTAGGTTTGGCATGTTTTTTCAAAAGTTGGCGCATTTAGTGAGGATTCCAAAATGGTATAATACTTGTTTAATTGTAGCTGCCGTAGTTCAAATTTATTTTCGATTGCCTTTGAATACACTTTTTCGTTAACTGCTTTCCAGTAATAGAGTCCAATGGATTCAAGTCCGGTGAACGGGCCGGCCACGAGATTGGACCAGAAAGTCCGATCCATCTTCCGGAAAAAATGTTATCAGAAAAAAAAATTTCCAGAGAAAATAATTTTTCCAGAAAAAATTTTCCTGAGAAATTTTTCTGAAAATTTTTTTTCTGGTAACATTTTTTCCCAGAAGATGGATCGGACGTTCTGGTCCAATCTCGTGGCCGGCCCGTTCACCGGACTTGAACCCATTGGACTCTATTACTGGGAAGCAGTTAACGAAAAAGTGTATTCAAAGGCAATCGAAAATAAATTTGAACTACGGCAGCTACAATTAAACAAGTATTATACCATTTTGGAATCCTCACTAAATGCGCCAACTTTTGTTAAAACATGCCAAACCTACGTAGTACATTTTTTTTCAATACAATCAGTTGAAACTAGACAATTGTTTATTTCGAATTTTTTTCCGAGAAGTAAGCCCTATTTTTATGAAACCTAGATCAGCAGGTATCAAAATTTTGATACAGTTTAGACAAGCATTATTCAAGGTTACACAGCAAAAAAAGTTGGAAAAAGTTGATATTTGTGGCAACAGGAGCGAAAAGACTGTCACAGGGTGTGGAATTTTGCGTGTTTTTTTAAATGCGCATTATTTTGAAATCATGCAACTTAGATTTTTTTTTATATTTTTCTGACAACCAGCATTACTTGCCTTTTCACCTGTTCCAGGTTGACGTCGAGTAATGGGACACCCTGTATAAATCATTGAAGGGTTTACTTACATCGGTTAAACTTCGGAACTTCGAGACAGCGGGATCCAAAAGATATCTGGATCTTGGTAAGAGCAATTGTCCTCCTCACTGGCTTTCTTACAGGACATTGTCGCCTTAGGAAGCACCTGTTGAGGATGGGATTGTCGGACACTGACGAGTGTAGGTTCTGTGGGGAGGAGGAAGAAACCCCCATTCACCTAGTCACGGAATGCCTTGGCATTACGAGCCTGAGGAGGAAATGCCTTGGGCAAGAAACTTGTAAGAGTGAGGAACTAGCCTCGTTGAAGTCTTCACAGTTACTAGATTTCATTAGATCTCTGGAACTGGAAGGCGAGCTGTGAAGGTTTTTGGCCAGAACCGCTCTGTAAGGGGGCACAATAGACCTTAAGGTCGCAGTGGACTGTAACCCCTCTGTAAACTATCAACTATCAACTACATCGGTTAAATATTCCTCGGAACCTTAATAACAGTATAAACTTCTAACAAATATAAAACTCTAACATATACACTTATTGACACTACTGCAAAATCTCGCGCCAATATCTTATGATGGCGTTTTCAGAATGATAACCTGAGGAAATTGAACTTGATCCAAATAGGAATAAATCTTTATGAAATATGTGGAGTTGGTAAAAAAAAACTAGATAGCTCTTATATTTTCTTACATCGGTAGGTATACAGTGTGTTTGGTCTTGACTTAGCGATAATTTAAGGGCATCACATATACCTAATTTTATCGACAAAAACACCCACATTGGGGAGTTTACCCCCACAGTTTTGGAGTGGCCCCCATTTTAAATTCACTATTTTATTTTAGTTGACTCTTCTGACTATATCGATTTCCTTGGACATAAAGGACCTAAATATGTGAAAAAAATGTTTTTTGAAAGATGATGCTACTATCTAACAAATATTATTAAAAATGAACAATATGAAAACATTCAACTCAGAAATGTCATAAAAAAAATCTTTGAAAAGGTGTTAGTAAAAAAATGTACTGATTTTCCTAGTAAATCCGCAATAGTACAAGAACTAGCACATTGAAGTATAATTTTTTCTCAATGAGCTAACACGCAATGATATTAGCTACAAAACGATACCAACATAATTTCTGTAAGTTACATAATTAGAAAGTAATTGCTGTTCGAACAAGAACCTTATGAAAATTGATAAAATTAAATAAAACTCAGTACTGCACTTTCGATTATTTTCAATGATCAAACAAACAAATTAACCATAAGAATTGCTCAAAATGGTCGCCTCTGCTTTGTAGACAGGCAGTGGCCCTCATGACGACCTGTAGCAAAAAAAAGTTTGGGGCGCTCGCGTAGTGGTCATGTTCGAACAGCAATAATTCTCAAATTAAGTGACTTACAGAAATGACGTAGGTGTTGTTTTGTAGCTAATATCCTTGTGTGTTGCCTCATTGAAAAAAATTATACTTCAATGTGCTAGTTATTGTACTATTGCGGATTTACTAAGAAAGTCGGTACATTTTTCTACTAAAATTTTGTTAAAGAATTTTTTATGGCAGGTTGTAGTATCATCTTTCAAAAAACATTTTTCATATCTGTGAGACCGATATTATTTGGAAGGGTCAACGAAAATAAAAAGTAAATTAAAAGAGAGGCTACTCCAAAACTAAGGAGGTAAACTTCCAAATGTGGGTGTTTTTATCGATAATATTAGGTATATTTGATGCCCTTAAATTATCGCTAGGACTTACCAAACACACTGTATATGTGAAGATCACTAAAACTTTCTGTTACTTCGTTGTTTATATGGAATAAAATTGTCTAAAATTTTTAATTTCTCTAGTATTTTTAGTATGAATGTCGCATCCACCCATACAATGAAGATGTATGAGTGAGAGAAAGAAGAATTATATCATTTCCAAAATTGGTGAGATGAAATTATGTCAATGACTATCAAACTAGGTGTCAATCACTATCAAAGTATGTCAATGACTATCAAATATGTAACTTCGAAGAAATTGGTGTCTCCTCGAATATTCAATCGATATTTATCGAAAATTTGAATTCCAAAATATCAACATTCAACTATAGTATTATATAATTACCATAGTGTGGCAGTCAAACTAGGAACCGAATTCGCCTACTGAATGTATCCATGCACTTAAGGTGTCAATCGCTATAGCTTTTACCCTCTTTCTGTTTCAGATGTGCACAAAAAATCGTTACACAGTTAGAATCGGTTTCGATGCTAGGAAAGAAAAAATATCAAAAACTACCGCAAGAAGATGAAGGTGAAGAAGAGGAAGAGAGTGAAAAGTCTGTTCTCCTGGATCGTGACAAAAAATGGTGGAAAGACTCGAAATGGTCAATCGGTGAGGACAAGAGCGAAGAGAGATCTGACAATAAGAAGAATGAAATTGTAGAGAAACAGATGGAGATGAGAGGAAAAGGAAAATCAATGCTGAAAAGCGATAAGGGAAAAGGAAAACTTGCTCTTGCGGTTGGAGAGGAAGAGCAACAATTTTAAAATGAATTTTTGAAGCTTTTCGAAAGGAACCCTTGAAAAGTATTCGGCAATATCAAATCACATTGAATCAAGCCCGATTTTTTTCGAAATAGTTGAAATATGAGAAATAAGTCTCACACAGATAGCATTTTATTTCAATTTAATTCGAAAATGGCGCAATTTTTGGTGTGGAGGTTTACTATTTTAGCTGTCAATAACTTATTTACTCTTACTCAGAACAGCTTCGGATTGCTTCCTTTTTTTCCTTCGGGAGTTTTTTCCAGCTGAAATTGAATATTTTGAACGAATTGAACATTCAGAGATAACTCGGATTATCAACCCACATTACAATGAGGATTTTAATTTTTTTTTAATCTGCATGAGTCAATTAGAAACAACTGTTCATTTCAGAAAACGGATTCCAAAGTTAATATGAATTCCACTAACATTTGTAGATATTCGAAGAGTAGGAATAATTATTGTTCAATTGAATATAATTTCACATTTCATCTCAATTGTTTTTTTTCGGGTGTTGTCGTTTGTCTTATATTTCTGCTTAATTTGTCAACAATTGTGTTCAGATTTTTCTGTAGTCTTTCGTTATTATCTTGATTCATTTCAACAAACTGTCTTCGTTAATTTATTTTATTTTATTTCTCCATATCTTATATGGACTACTACCAAGATCTTAATTATCTATTATTTTGATATCTATATTGCTTCAATTGTTTTTTGTCTTCATCTCATAGTGCGTATATTCACCTTTCAATTATCAGAAATATTATTTCTCAATTATTTCTGTTGTCTCTTATATTTGGACCTTCTCATTTTTTTTATTATTTCTGATCGGAATAAATGTTTCCTATTCTTATTTATATCGTCATCAGTATCCTACTTCCTCATTTCTATGACCCCTGAATTCTGCTTGATAGGTATGTTTCACAACTGATTTTTTTTTCTAGAATAACACCCCTCATTTAATATGTCGTGTGCAACAATGTATTTTCATTCTTCATTCTTTTGCTTATGGTTCTGTTCATCGATTTTTCTTCAATACTTTTTCGGTCGAAACTGTATGGTGGGCCATCTATCCATACCATCTTTACCTGCGAATTGATTTTTATCCCATGAAAAATGAAATAATATTTTGATCATTTCAGATATTTCCTAATCTCGGTTTGACAACAACTAGACAGTAATTTTTCTCCTTTGAAGATAAGTAGAATATTTCGGGCTTGATTCAATTATGTCAACTTGTGTCAATTATTTCAAAAGCAAATAATTTTCACTCCGAAAATAATTCAATTTATAGTGTTCAATTCGTTATTTACATAGTTTACCATTCATCAGAAAAATTTATCATCGAGATAACAACAAATATTCAGGTACCTAATGTAGTTTTTCATTTGAAAATAAAATGTCGATAACAGGCAATGGTAATCAGGAGTTCCTGTTTTTATATTTACAGACAGAAAAAAATATTGAGAATTGAATATGTGTTGAAACATTTAAGGTTTGCCTAATTCCTAAACCTGGGGAAAATAGGTCGAAAATGCAGAGACTATTAATCAATGTTATTACAAATAATTATTAATGAATAATAATACTTTTAGTTTAATTGAAATTTTGGAATCGATGAGTTTTCAAAAATTATTGAAATTTTTGTAATAAAGTTCGTGAATGAAGATGAAATGTACTCACATCGTAAAAAGTCTTTGTTACCGTAGGTTTCTGAAGAAATATTTATTATATATATTCTCCTCTATTTCAACTGCAAAATATTTCATAGGAAGTTACTGTTACTTTTTGTTCATACAGTATGAGACAAAATCGGAAAATATGAGGAGATTTCTATCCATTCCTAATTTTTGATTGATTATTGTTATTCACAACTGAATTCAAATTCAATAATTGCTGTCACTACCTCTTCTTTCAATCAACTACCGAATAGTTGAATGAAATTTCGAGGCATATGCTTCTATTCTGCTAAACTCAATTCCTGAAAAGTTTCAGTTGGGTTTTGGCTATTGCATATTACTCTCCCTAAGTAATCTCATACTTTTTCAATTGAATTCATCTCTAGTGAGTGTGCTGGCCAGTTCTTTCTCTGGAAAATGTTTCTACTCCTTCGTGTGCGGTATGGTGGGGTGTTATCATTCTGACAAATGAAATTATTCCCAGATTCAATGTGCAGGGGAGCACTGATTGGTTCAATGCTGTTTTCTACATGGATGGCACTAGTCATTGTTCGTTCAACGACAATAAGAAGAGTAAAGTAATCGAATAATATAACCCCAGCAAGCGTAAAGGTCTACTTACTTTTAAACAATTTGAGAGTTGATAAGGGAGGGAGGCAAGATTTTCGACGATGTGTATACATATTGTATCTTCTTCACCTTTAAATGCAGGAAAATAATTATTTTCTGTTTGATATTTGCTACTCTAAATGAGTTGTTTCCTATTGAAGACCGAAAATTATAATTCACTCTTTCGAACATTCTACTGAAACATCATTAGTGATAAAAAAGTTGAAAAAGTCAAATTCCCATTGCCAGCTGACTGACTTTATAGAGCTAAACTGAGCTACTTGAACACGATATTGTATTAAGGATGAACTATAAATAAATGAATGGTGATCACTCGCAATATTTTTATCGAATATCGAATAACTGTAAACGAACACTATAAAAATAAAACTTCTTTCTTTGAATCAGATGAAATATGTGTTACGTAATGTATACCTACATTTTGATTTATATAGAAATTCATATTTACCATATTATATTTAGCTACCCTGACTCATAATAATCTGTGATAAAAATTTTATGTATTCAACAGACATGCCTGAATACGATATTAATAACTGCAAAAAGTTTTAAAATCAAAATGTACGTAAGATCTAGGTGCATAAACAAACGGTTGTGATATTTCTTCTCAAAACGCTTTTTCAAAAATGTGCAATTTTATTCGTATTAAGGTGTGTCATACATGGAATATACATATTTTAAGTTGTATCATAGAATATAATTACATTTCATAAGATTCAAAGAATATGCTTGATTATGATTGGAAGTTCCATCCGGGAACTGGATGGGGTAACTATGAATTTTACTTTTATTGTCATAAAAAGAGTAAGTACAATTTAATGAACATCCTGTATACATCGTTGATACCCGATCCATTTAGTCAGAATATCACCTATGCGAAAACGAATGATTGATAATAATATTCATAGTCTTAGAAAAAACATATCGTTTTACAATAAATAAAATCAAAAATCAATTAGAAACGACGTTGCATTTATGATCAGTTTGTTTTCGTATAGAGTGAATTATTTTAAAATGTTGGCAATAATATTTTAACGATTATTGATTATAACATTTTAGGCGTCGCAGTTGCGGTGCTACGGAATAGAGTTTTAGTTTTATAATAATTAATAGGTGTTGTAAAAGCCGAAGTGTTCCTGAAGAATATTGAAGAATCATATGATAGTTGCTCCAAGATGTTCGTTCTACTCTTCATTCCTCATTTGATTCTTAGTTTCAACTCCAGTGACTAGTGAGCATATACTATAAATAATTATTATTCAGTGTCCCTGAATATCTTAAAATGGCTTCTGAAGACACAAAATGATAAAACCAAAAGAAAGAAATATTTAAGGGGCTTGGCCAAGTGGTTTTATGTAGATTTCTATCATTTTGTGTCTTCAGAAGCCATTTTAAGATATTCAGGCCAACTTAATGAAAGGGAAAAAACACCAACAATACGAAAAAAATTTCCACTAGGGTTTTTATATCTGTCTTTTAGAATAATGACAAGAAATGAATGATACGCCGCTAATAATCCTAAAATGCACATGCTATATCATCAAATAAAACATTCTGAATTTGATGATGGAAATAAATCAAATGAAATGCACCATTCAGTCGTAGATTGAAATATACCGGATGGCCCACCACTGACGCGATGGTCATTTTGAGGGTGTAAATGATGATATTTTAAAATTCTTTTTTGTGGTGAGGGTAGGGTACCCAAAAGCACAATTTGAAATTATTTCTATAAATACAGGGTGTACCAATACAAAGTTATACTACAAAAAATGATGAGTTTCTTCAGATCACTCTGTACATTCAATGCACCGTTTACGAGAAAATCACGAAAAATTCATAATATGGAGTCATTTCGAATAGTAATTTATGAATACCAGTTGCGCAAGCAATACAGACAATGTTTTTTTGAGTAGACATATTATCTACTCCCATAAAGAGAAAAAAAATTGAACTCTGGAATGTACAGAGTGGTCATAATCAATTCTCAAACATCTGCTTCGAATAATGGTCAAAAACTCTCTTATTTCAAATGGCACGCCCTGTATTTCTTCATCTCGTTGAACGCATAAATTAATTTCGAAATTTTTTTCATAAGGTTTGCCTATCCTTGAATCCATTAATTTCTCAGCAATTCTCGATTTTCAATTCACTACACATTGAACAGGTATACTCCGTTCACGAAAGGTTGAGCCGTCGGTTAGCCATGATAATTTGGCATTTCCACTGTGTATATTGAAATTTTAGGTCATGTTCTTTATTTTCTTGTCAGAATGATACGCAATGTTGTCAATAGTGCATAGAGTTCTCTGATAACTCGCAAGCTTGTCGGACGAGGCCGGGTACATTCGGCAACGTTGACTCTATTTTACTTTATGACAGTAAATACTGCCAACTTCAGATAAATAAAGAAACGCCTACTATGTCTCTCAACCTTCGTGAACGGACTATATTTAATTGATTAATTCTCTGAGATTCATTCTGCAACTGTCAA
The DNA here is from genome assembly GCA_013421045.1 of Propylea japonica. Taxonomy (NCBI): domain Eukaryota; kingdom Metazoa; phylum Arthropoda; class Insecta; order Coleoptera; family Coccinellidae; genus Propylea; species Propylea japonica. The sequence continues at coordinate 29,156,280 of CM024247.1, forward strand.
AACACTCATCATAGAAATTTTTTCTGTGATTAACATAAAATTGTTGGTTTACTAGTTTTTAATGAAAATCGAAAATTGCTGAGAAACTATCAGGTTTAGGTATAGGAAAACCTTATGAAAAAATATTCAAAATTAATTTTAGCGTTCAACGAGATAAATAAATAACGAACATTTGAAATAAGAAAGTTTTTCACCATTATTCATAGAAGATGTTTGAGAATTAATTATGGCCACTCTGTACATTCCAGAGTTCAAATTTATTTCTCATTATGAGACTAGCTAATATGTCTACTCAAAAAATTTTTGTCGGTATCGCTTGCGTAACTGGTTCCTTCATAAATTACTATTCAAAATGGCTCCTTATTTTCAATTTTTCGCGATTTTCTCGTAAATGGTGCATTAAATGTACAGAGTGATCTGATGAAATTCATCACAATTTGAGCTTGCCTTTCCTTTTTTGAGGTCATATACATAGTGTCACATTTGAAAAAGTGTAACTGTGGTCTGTACCTTTCTATTGGAACACCCTGTATATATTAATTTAATTTTTAATTGTGCTTCTAGTTACCCTTCACTCACTACAAAAAAATATTTTTAAAATATCATCATTTACACCCTCAAAATGACCATCGCGTCAGTGGTGGGCCACCCGGTATATTGGCCAATAATACCCAGCTATAATAATAATAATATCCAAAACATATATGAGTATTAGTATCTTTGAAATTTGTATGAATGAATTATATAGTCATATATTCAACGATAACGAAATGACAGACGATCTGCCTTTTCGGTGGGCTCATAAATCAAAAATCAATCAAATCATCAAAAATTACTTTCGATTTCTAAGCTCCCTCTGCAGTCTGCGGTCAACAGACAGTAACTTGATTTGGGCTTCACTATTGCAGATTTTTCTATTGACTCACTATTGTTTGGAAGCCTATTTTAGCAAGAGTATAAATGATTCTTACTAATAAATGAATCCATTATTCAATTTGTGGTTACGGATGGTTAATTCATCTTCGTATTAATGCCAATGCTTGTATCAATTTTTCACAATTCTGAGGTAAAACGCATGATTAAGGTAAATTCATAATAATGACCTCTTTCTTTTGAAGATGATATTAATCCCCTTTACATGCATTGCCCAATATCAATATACTTAATGGGTATAATTTGTTGATATTTCAAGAAAGATTTTGTGAAATTCAACCTTACAGCAGAACTATACCTACAGCTCAAACCAATAAAATTATCGCAACTTGAGCTTTTATCAAATAATTAGTAATATAATTCTGATTAAATCAAGGCAATGATGTGAAGATATTTAAAACAGATATATTTTTTATTTGTAACGTTTTTTCGATAATAGTCTCTGACATTATGGAGTTAAACAAGAATCAATTGAAGGAGAGAGAATTATACTTGTCACAAGAATTTAGACAAGCTTCGGAGATTTATTCGATCAAGTGTAAATGATATTGAATCTAAACTTACAATGTAATGATGATCAATATTCTTCAAAAAATTATCACTGCGGGAAATTGTGGTTACAATAAATAGTTATTGAAGATCTGTTCATTATTATTTGAAGTTCCAAGTTCCAAGAAGTTCAAAAAATTTGCAAAATCTTCCTCATCATTACGGTGCACTTCAATATGTATATCTCTAATAAAGTGAAAGTGGTTAATATTTCCATTTTTCTGATCAAGAGTATTCATTGTTGCACATATTTGTCTCATTAATTTTTGTATTGTTTCACTCAACTTTTCATCAAAGGCTTCTCAATCAAAATTTTGTCAAGCTAGAGATTCGTATCACAGGAAATACAAAAAATTTAAGAAAAGCCTCGAGCAGAAGCTTTGGAGCGCTCGTTCATTGGTGGAGCAATAAGACTATCACCTCAAAATTTTATATGGGACTTGAGATTGACACGAAATATAAAAAAGCAGAATCTGAGGACAATCGGAATATTATTCTGGAAATAATTCCATAAATGAAATTTGTAAAAAATAAATTCTATGCATGTGATGTGATCCCCTTGTAAACTTGCATGAACATTGAGTATATCAATCTTGATTCTCAAAATAAATTTCACCCGAATCGAATGATGATGGTATGGAAATATAGAGATTCTTCTTTTCAAATAAATTGAATTTTCCATGTTTCTGTTAACACTATGGCCACAAAATTTTGCATGAATATTCAGTATATAAGTCTTTATTCAGAAAAAAAAATTTCACTCGAATTGTTTTTTTTATGGAAATATGAAGTTTCTTCTTTTCAATATTCTAATTGAATTTTCTATTCTTCTGCGTACAATATGGCCACAAAATTTTGCATGAGACTTATTATGAGCATCTTGCATGTGGCCGCAACATTTCATTCCGATAGTTTTCCTTTTGTTTGAGATTTTGAGTAACCAAAATTTTGAATGGTGATATTTGGTAATCGAACTCACCCTGAAAATCTCAAGTCCCCAGGACAATGCCTTCGACAGTTATCGTTCTAACGGACGGCCCCACGGACAGAATTGAATTTTATTTGACCACGGATTCGTCATCAGGGAGTCGAACCCTATCGTTTGAGACTATTTTCGGCTCGAAATTCGAAAATTACAGACATTTGGGCAAAACGATATAACTCGTTTAAGTAGAAGGAGTGATCAAAAAAGAATGAAATGGATGAAGAAAAACAGGACCAGCAGGACTGCACTTGTTTTGTTACATAAGGACCATTTAGAACATGCTGCGTTTTGAACTAGTTTTCAAGTTGATAGAATTAAGATCACGATATATGTTTATGTACTGAAATATAAATAACCAAAATCTGCGCCTGAAAAATAATCAAAATTACGATTAATAAATCCTTCATATCTGAGAAAGTGATGTGAATATTTTCAAGAACGAGGTATTATTACTGAAAAGTTCATGAAGGTGCAGAAAATATCATGACATCATTCAATATCAATTGATGACTGCTCTAGCTAACTTTACACAGATATTTCTAATAACAGTTGATCGTCTCAAAATACAAATAAATGAAAAATACATCTACATATTCTTTTCATTGTATTAAAAACGTTATAAGATTCTATTATTTCGTACATAGAAATATCCTTATTCATCTGAGCATAAAGAATTTCAGAGTGTATATATTATTTCTGTCGAAAACAAACAAAACAGAAAAAAATATTATTTATAATATTCAAAATGCCGTCTACACAACAACAAAAATCAAATATCATCACGATAGCCTTCTATATCTCTCATTCCATAACATGCGTTGTATCTCGCAAGATATTCCCTTCCCCGCTTGCTTCTGTTCAGGTTTCCACTGCAATGAAGACCACCATTAGCATTCATCATAGCATAATCGTAGCAATCTGTTACGCCATCACCATTGCAATCCTGCAAAAAATATTTGAAAAATTTTCGTTATAATAAAAAATCAACAGCTTACTCTGCCAAATTTTATGAAATAGTTGGTGATTACTCTCTGAGCACAGTCATAATGAATACAACAATCTTCATAAGCTGGAAAAATCAATGATGCAATGTTTTCAATTCAAACCATAGAGAGTTATCGAAACGCAAATAGAAGTTTTAACTTAAATAAAGTTTCCTATATTTTGACATCTGCTATGCGCATCAAAGAAATCAAAGAAGAAAATTTGCCAACTGTGCATTGATGGCTTTTAAAACCAATGGTGGAAGGGGGTGATATTTTGGTTTGCGATTAAATATTTTTTTCCGAGAGCAATCAAAATAATAATTTGAAACTCTCTTCGTCTTCAGGATTTTGAAAAAATATTATGGTTCTTTCAATAAGAAAAAAATGAAGAGACTTTTGACTCGTATATGATGATTACAACAGAAATCTGTTTGAAGATATCAACTAATAATATCATCGCAAAAAAAATTCTCATAGTAAGTTTTTAAATTATTAGAAGTTATACAGGGTGACTGGTGACGTAAGGGACAACGGCTAACTGGAGATAGAGGACCTCAAACTGAATGAGGATTGGGGGTTTAAATGTCCTAATGGCTATTAGTTTCAGAGATACAGGTGTTTTTTGCAAGTGCTAAAACTATAAACTCCATATCTTCGTCAATATGACAAATTTTTTCGCTGATATTTGGCAAGCTTGTTAATATACATATTCTCCATCAGATCGACAAGAAAAAATTCCCAAAAATGCAGGTCCGTATTCAAAAATTTCAATTTCCGTGTCAGGTGAGAAATATCACTCGGTATATGAAATAAAAAAAATTAAATTAGGAAATTGGAATCTGCAGAAAACACTGAGTAAAAATCTGTTTTTAGTTCAATGGCACAAATTTTTAAAGTTTTTATGATATGTTGAAAGTCGAATATTACAATTTTTTCATATTGAATTCAAGAAACACACTATTCCTGAAGAAAAAAACACTGAATTTGAGATGCTTAAATAATCCTGACGCATTTTGAATATTCCTTCACATCTTGAAATACTTTTTCATAAAATTTTCTATCAATATTATAGGGAAAACTCAAAAAAACAATACAAACACAAAAAGATTAACAGTAGCATATATGGTTCATAAAAAAATCAAATAAACAAATGCTTGATATGCGAGAGCCATTCCCCTCACATACTTATTGGCTTTTTTGAACAATTGAAGTACGTTTCATATCCACAAGATGAAAAATTACTCTTGAATAGAACAGTAACACTAGATTTCAGGTCGAGAAAAAGTTGGACTCTCTTCTCAGAACGCCTGAACAATAATCCATCTGATACTTATTCTTTCAACAAAATTTATTCGTCTATTAAATTGTGCAATGATTCATGAGAAAACAACTAAGCTAATGCTCGAAATCAGAGCAATTTGCTTCAACGCATTTATTGGCTCTCTTGAACTCTAATGATTTCTTTCTCTTTTGAGATGAGGATTATTCTGAGACCAAATATTATATCCGTTCATTTTGCGCAATCCAAAAACAAGTATCATCTACATATTCTTCATTCGTGAATATTGAAGGCATTTTTCAGTAGATAAGCAAACGACACCATTCCCAATAATTCACAATCAATGAATGTATGAATATAAACGACATTTTTTGAAATAAGCCTACTCTGTGTAGTAGGATGTATTTTATTTATATGAATAATAAACCTCTTATTCTAAAAAATCACTTGTTTCCCTAATATTCTGTTTGCATTAAAGAAATTCATATGCTTCTCAAAAGAAGATGACTAAGTAGTAAGTACATATTAGAGAAAATAAGTCCTCAAAATTCATACATTATTTCATTGAAGAATAATTTTGTTGAAAACATAAGTAGGATGAAGTGGGTAATTGCGTACCTGTTTTGACGTAATTCAACTTCTTCAGACTTTGGTGGGGAGGGGATTATTCAGAATTCTATTTTTTTTATTTCATCTTTTAGCGGCGTTTCTCTAGATTACAAATCACCCAAAGAATTTTAAAAAACTAGTTTTTTCATGGTTGTATTGCTATTTTTTTAAAACCACCTCCGAAGTACACATTTGCCCCACAAGTTGGGGCAAATGTGTACGCCGCAAAGAAATCCTTTACAATTCAGTCGTTTTGCTGTTGGGGCAAATGTGTACAAAAGAGCAATTAAGGACAAGAAATTCTGTAGATGATTTTTTTTATTTCCGATTTTCCAGTGAAAGCTATGCACTTTTTTTGTTGCCCACCTTCTGTCCTCTCGTAATTGCACAATTTACAAAGGTGAAAAAAAAGTAAAAAGCATCGGAGTAAAAAGTAAAAAACGTCTTTAATAGCAAAATTGAAAAGAACATGTCAGAATTTGTATCTTGAAAGGTAAAAAAAGGAAATATAGTGGCAAGTCCTGGCCAAAATGAGAATAGAAAATTTGAGTGAGACCTCCAGCAACTCTGCTAACCCATGTTGTAGGAGGAAAAGTTAACTGGAAATATCAAGACACCTCTTCTTCCCACAGATGGCTCTGGAAACTTGGTGACAATAGCATTGCCATCGATTCGCTAATATCTTCAGAGGGAGGGTAAACGAAAGTGTTTTCTCCTTTTTTTTCACAAATTGCACATGGGAGTTAGCCCTTCGAATTAAGTAATCTTTCCATTTAAGCCCTAATAAGATTGTGAAAGTCTAATACGGGGTGGGTGAATGTGTATTCTATGTAAATTCTGCTTGTGGTAAATGTGTACTCTAGTACACATTTGCCCCGGAAAAAATACACATTTACCCCGGGACTGAAAAAAAACCGGGGTAAATGTATACCCACATTATGTACAGGTAAACATTAATTTAACTTATATGCAGCTATTAATGAAGAGAACAACGAACCTTCAAGTGATTTATCAAAAAACTAATCAAATCTATCTGAAAATGGTGATCCTGCAGCACTGTAAACAAAGTCCGCGAAATGTGATTCAAAACCAAAATACACCTGAGGAAATGGAGGCAGATTGATGAAGCCCTATTGGCTAGACATAGTTGCAGCCATCTGAGAAGTAATCATTGAACTACAGGCTTCCAAATGGTGCCCCTAGCTAGCAGCTAGCTTCAATTTTTTCTATTTTTTTTAAAGTAGTACACATTTGCCCCAAGTACGCAATTACCCCACTTCACCCTACCAGATGGATTATTGTTCAGGGGTTCTGAGAAGAAAGTCAAATTTTCTCGAGCTGAAATCCAGTTTTCTGTTCTATCAAGAGTATAATTTTTCATCTTGTGGATATAAAAAGTACTTCAATTGTTCAAAAGAGTCATTAAGTGTGTGAGGGAAATGGCTCTCGCATATCGAGCATTTGTTTATTTGATTTTTTATGAATCATATGTGCTATTGTTCCTCTCTTTGTATTTCTATTGTTTTTTTAATTTTTCTTATAATATGATAAAAAATAATAAAAAAGGAGTTCAAGATGTGAAGGAATATTCAAAATGCATCAGGATTATTTAAGTATCTCAAATTCAGTGTTTTTTCTATCAGGAATAGTATGTTTCTTGATTCAATATGAATAAATTGTAATATTCGACTTTCAACCTATTATAAAAACTATAAAAAATTTGTGCCATTCAAACTAAAAACAGATTTTTACTCAGTGTTTCTTGAAGATTCCAATTTTTCAATTCAATTTTTTTATCTCATATACCGAGTGATATTTCTAACCTGACACGGAATTGAATTTTTGAATACGGACCTGCAATTTTTGGGAATTTTTCTTCTCGATCTGATGGAGAACATGTATAGTAACAACCTTGCCAAATATCAGCGAAAAATTTGCCATATTGACGAAGATATGGGAGTTTATAGTTTTAGCACTTTTGCAAAAACAACCATGTATCTCTGAAACTAATAGCCTTATAGGACTTTAAACCCCCAATCCTCATTCAGTTTGAGGTCCTCTATCTCCAGTTAGCCGTTGTCCCTTACGTCACCAGTCACCCTGTATATGTTTCTGCAAACCATTTTTTTTTAATATGTAATTGTAAAATTATTGCAGTTTCATGATAGTTAGCAGACATGATCACCTCATGAATTCGCTTTTTAATTCTGAATTTCATGTCGACAGGATAAGCAGTTATTGAGATAAGGAAAATATTCCAGTGATAATAACTTCGAAATTACTGAACTGGCGATCTGGCCGACTGAAAATTTGAACTTTCAAACTCTATCCGAAGGTTATGTGTGTTTAATTCTAGACCAGCAATACTAGCCAGAATTTTATATTTTTCAAAAACTTTTGATGTTTCGATTCTGATGAAATGTAGGACGATTATGCTAGTAGCTGACCTAGTTCATTATAATTTTGACATCGATCGGATTCCATTAACGGCGAAAATTACAGACATTTGGGTAAAACGACCGCACCGCTGTTCCCCTAAGACCAAACGCGCAAAAAATGTTGCCCGGTATTTTCAAACTTTCTTTAAAAAGTCAAATTCATTTATAATTTATGGCATTTTTTTGGAATATGTATTCCAATTTAATTGAAATTTCTACAACTGTTCTGAAATTTTGCCAACTGTTTCCAGAATTTTTTCCGACTGCTTCGAAATTCACCAACTGCTCCGAGAATTTACCAACTCTGATCAATATTTTACAAGCCCCTAGACCAACTACATTGACATTTGTTCAACTGCTTCAAAATTTTACCAATTGTCTGAAATTTTTCCAACTGGTCTGAAATGTTTCCAACCGCTTCGAAATTTGATCAACTGCTTAGAAAAACTACCAGCTGCTCTGCAAAATTGCCAACTTTGATCATCATTAGGCCAGTCCCTGTATAAACTCCATCCAAATTTTTCAAACTGTTTTCAAATTTTACCACCTATTTTGACAATGTTTCCAACTGTTTCGAGAATTTTCCAACTCTGATCAACATTGGGCTAGACCACGATACACAACCACCGGTATGCCGACGCGCATCGAGAGTGACGTCACTGGGAACATTTCCATAGCATTTGCGTGATTGAAGAGAGAGAGAAGAGAGAGAGAATTGATTAGAATTGTTCTCCTAATGACGTAGATGGGTAGATGCTCGCGCGGACGAGTTTAGACCACGAATCTGGCATACCGGTGTTTGTGTATCGTGGGCTAGACCAACTTCATTGACATTTGCCCTACTGTTTCCATATTTTTTAAACTGCTTCGAAGTTTTGTCACTGCCTCGAAAAGCTACCAACTGCTTTGAAAAATTGCCCACTCTGATCATCATGTATCAACATCCAATTTTCCAACTGCTTTGACAATTTTTCTAGCTGTTTCGAAAATTTACCAATTGCTCTGAAAATTGCCTACTCTTTTCAACAGTGGGGGATTCCGGATATTTCAATAATGTATCTTCGGTAACACATGGATTTTAAGTTTTAAGATAAAGAAAAAATGACAAACAAAATTCTTTGCCTTTAAGGAGGCTAACCTAACAAATTTTTTAAACATAGATAAATTGAAAATAGTAATCATCGAAATGAATACAACTTTCAATTTATAGGCTCACAGAACCTTCTTCATGCGGACTGGGATGATTTATTCAAGATGTTGTCAATGAGGGAAGAGACAGACCGGTTTCGGCCTTATTAGGCCTCGTCAGTGTCCAATATCCCTCAGAGACAACATCCTATTGAAAAACTTCTACATTTAAGACCACTTGTAAGACTCTATCGAGTATTATCCTACAGATGGTGACATCTAGTAGTGAGTAGTGTCAAAATGAGAAGTTCAATCATCACAGATCGCATGCTGAAAGCACTGATTACTTCCTCTTCACTCTTGGAGATGTTAGCAGTGGTCCTACATCAGGGCCTTCATGCAAGTTTCTCCCAGTGATGGAAACACCCAATTTTTGGCGGCTGTGAAGCCAAGTGATTTTAAGATAAATAAAAAATTACAAACAAAAAATTCTTGCCTTTAAGGAGGCTAACCTAACAAATTTTTGAAACATAGATAAATTGAAAATAGTTATCATCGAAATGAATACAATCTTCAATTTATAGGCTCACAGAACCTTCTTCATGCGGACTGGGATGATTTATTCAAAATGTTTTCAATGAGGGAAGAGACAGACCGGTTTCGGCCTTACTAGGCCTCGTCAGTGTCCATATCCCTATAATTGAAGATTGTATTCATTTCGATGATTACTATTTTCAATTTATCTATGTTCAAAAACACATGGATTGTCACAAGTGTCAAAATAAAGGAAATCGTTCAATAAAGTTCACAGGAAATAAGTCGTTTCGATAGCTCAAAAGTCAGACCAACGTTAAAGGATATTTTATTACAGGATCCTTTATTAGGCCTCTATTTGGGTTTCGATAACTCTCTCATAACTCACCTCCTGCTCTCTCCATGTCATCATGGGGTATTGTTACATTACCAGCATCTATCCAGTAAACTTTACTTATTCTGAAGGGACCACAATAACCCTTTTCACAACCTAAAATCAAATTACAGCTGGAGGCAGCATGACACAAACACCGGAAGCAATGCTGGTTTAAGTTACTCAATTTAGTGTATTCTGAAATGAAAAATATTTCAAATAAAATGACGAAATGTAATTAACGATCCACCCCTTTTGTACTTTCAATTGAGCTGAACATTTGCACACATTCATATGTGAAAAATCAATATAATCCAGTCGAATTGTGCTTTTAGCAGGAAAGTTTTGGGGTAGTTTCGATTTCTTTCATTTTTTATGTTTTTTGGGGTGCTGAATCTGAATTTGAGGTTTGCTAACAAAATTTCTAGACGGAACATAGAAAAAAATACAAAAAAAGAATGAAAATCTCATTCTTGGTCAGTTTTTTGCATATAACTCTGACACTATAAACTTTTCCTAAAATACCTTTCCATACAAAATGAAAGTACATAAAATTTCCTACAAATTGAACTACCACAGCTTGTTTTGCGACAAACAGTTCTGGTTCAAATAATAGTTGAAAATGAGGTATTTTCTATGACTCAATAAATGAAAAAAAAATTATTCTATGGTTCCGATGATGCGATCCTCTTGAAATTGTGCATGAACATTCAGTATATCAGTCGCGATTCACAAAAAAAAATTTAATCGAATCGAATCGAACATTTTGTTATGGAAATATAAAGATTCTTCTTTCAATATTTCAATTGAATTTTCTATGGTTCTGTTCACACTATGGTCACACATTTTTGGATAAGGCTTATTATGAGCATCTTGCATTTGGCCGCAATATTTCATTTCGATTGGTTTCGTTTTGTCTGAGATATTGAGGAACAAAAATTTAGAATGACCTTTTTTTATGAAACAAAATACGGCCATTCAAAATGTTTGTTTTTCAATATCTCAGACAAAATGAAACCAGTCGAAATGAAATGTTGCGGCAATATGCAAGATGGTCATAACAAGCTTCATGCAAAATTGTGTGACCATAGTGTGAGCAGAACCATAGAAAATTCAATTGGAATATTGAAGAGAAGAATCTTTATATTTTCATATCAAGATATCCGATTCAAGTGGATTTTTTTTATGAATCGAGACTGATATGCATCATCGGAGCCATAGAATTTAAGTTTTTTTCATTTATTGAGTCATAGAAAATACCTCATTTAAAACTATAATTTGATCCAGAACAGGTGGTCGCAGAACAAGCTGTGGTAGTGCAATTTGTAGGAAATTTTATGTACTTTCATTTTGTATTGAGAGGTTTTTCACGAAAAGTTGATAGTTTCCGAGTTATAAGCAGGCAACTGCCAAAGAATGAGTTTTTTCTCTTTTTTTGTATTTTTTTCAATGTTCCCTCACGAAATTTTGTTAGCAAACCTCAGATTCGGATTCAGCACCCCAAAAAACATAAAAAATCGAAAAAATCAAAACTACCCCAGAACTTTCCTGTAGTGGTTCTTTTGAGCACAAATTGACTGGACTAATATATTTATTTTAAAATTAAGAAAAGCCTTTCTCAGGTACTTTTAAGCGGTCGTTCATTGGTAGAGCAATAATGCTATTACATTACTAATTTTATGCAAGACCTGAAATTCATGTTGAGTATATGAATGTAAAAAAAACAAATTTGTAAATAATCAATAATTTAAAAAAATAAAATTTTATGGTTCTGATGATGCGGTCCTCTTGAAATTTTTCATGAACTTTGAGTATACCAATCTTCATTCACAAAATAAATTCACTTGAATCGGATATCTTGTTATGGAAATATAAAGTTTCTTCTTTTCTATATTCCAAATGAATTATCTATGATTCTGTTTACACTATGAGTACTATGACCACAAAACTTGGCAAGAGGCTTATTATGAGTATTTTGCATGTGGCCTCAAAATTTCATTTCGATTGATTCCGTTTTGTCTGTGATATTGTGCAATAAACATTTTGAATGGCCATATTTTAGGGAACACCCTGTACGATTGTTAAAAATATCATACTTGGCAAATGATGATTTTTTTGGTCCATCCTGTATAACTGACAACTATAATTCAAAAGCAGTGAAAAAGATCAGATCGATATCAATGATTTGCTAAATTTCTGTCTTGAATCTCAAAAATTGAGCGAACTAGAGTCATTTTCCTAACACGCCAATTTGATTTAAAATTGCGAAAAATATTTAATAACTCAAAAACCGTTAGAGATAGGTAGGAAAAGGTAAGAATGATTAGATTTTATATTTTGAAGTATCATAAAAAATAGAAATACTGAATGTTTCATTTAAAATAGCAAAGTTGTTGCCAATTGTCATACATCCGGCAGCACTGAAAATGTGAAATTATTTTTAATATGTACCTTACGTTGCTAAATATCGATCCACAAAATTTGAAATCTCTACCATCAATAGTTTCCATAATAATCTAATAGGCCACTCACCTTGGGACACCCGATTTATTATCATATTTTCCGATGGTATATGGTATTAACGCACAAAGGACCTCCTTGCTAACTTTACAGAATCATTATGTCAATCGACCAGAATCTAATCATCATCATATTATTAGCCTTCAATAGAATGGGCAAAAAATGGTTCCTCAGAGTTCTTTAGCTACGTATTTCACTTCATAAAGTAATCTTTCAGTGAATTTCTTACGATTGTCTTAAATGTCAGAAATTTTCATTAGGTATAGAGAGAATAGTTCGAATTTCCATAGCACACTGATTTTATATTTTTGAAAAGGATCAAAATCCAGAAAAAACGTTTTTTTATATTATTCGAATTCAAAGCGAAAATCTATCAAAATGATGTCATCTAGATTTGAAGATAGGTTTCAATCAAAATTTAGTTATGCCTGAATTGAACTTTGATTTAGGATTTAACTTTTTTTATACTTCATTCAATCTTTGAGATCATTAAGAGAGAAACGAATTATAAATCAATTTCAACATTTCTATGTTAACATAAATCTTATGCGTATTTCAATATTTCAAGGATGCAATTCACAATTCCTCTTACCTTCGGCATTGGAGCAAATCATAAATAGAACACATGCGAACTTCGAGAACCAGTGCATCCTCTTTTTGAAATTTCCTCAATTAAATGAAAACAAATTCACGAATGCTATTAAGGTGGGTCAATAATTAACAGAGTGTTGTACAAGTCAACAAGTCCTTTCAGCTTTCTGGATGATGAGTATTGCAGTTAACCCCTTACTGCAAGCATACACAACATATCAAACGGTGCGGGCCAATAAGGAAACAGCGGACTCAGATGCATGCGCATACCGTGCGTCAACGCTCAACGAGAGAGAGAAAATATCTAATAATAACAGAAAAAAACCAAGAAGACTTCTCTGTTCTTGGCATGTTATAAAAAACTGGAATATTCAGGGGAGAAACAAATTGAAGAAGATGGAAAATAAAACAGAAATGAAAAGGAGAATGAGAATGATTTTGAAGGAGACAAACGTACCGACATTCCACAAGATGAAAGAGGAATATTTCGAGCACTTAGAAAAAGAGCAGGAATATGCATTTCTTAAATATTTAAAGCAGTGAGTGTATCTACATGTGAAAAGTATAATTTAAGATTTTCATTAATTTTTTTCAGATATTATTTCAAAGTGAAGAAAGGATCATGATGTGGGCACACTGCTACAGAATAAATGCAGGGATTAATACGAATATGGCTATTGAAAGCTTAAATAAAGTATTAAAATACAATAAAATGAGGGGGAAACAGAACATAAGGTATAGATTTGAAGAATAAATAATTCTTTTCTAAAAAATGCATTTTAGGGTGGAGAAATTACTGGATACGCTAGAGGAATTGGTAAATGATAAACTATGGAAAAATATCATTGAAACTGAAAGACCTTCTGCCAATTCCTACCAGGCCAGAACTAATAGAGAAGCCCACTCGAGAGCAGAAAAGGGACTGACAGCAAAAGTAGTTTGCTTAGAAACTGGGGATTTTAGAGTTCAATCAGAATATAATAGTGATAAATTTCATATCGTCTCGTATGATGCCTTATGTGAAATGGATTGCAGATCCTTATACTGTGATAAGTGTAAGATATGCATCCACATATTTAATGTGATTGTGCAGAATACACTGTAAAGGCTGTCATGTGCAAACATATCCATGCAGTTGCTTTGGTATTAAAGAGAAGCAGTACTATTTTAAGAAGACCGAATGATGATGACGACGACGACGAGAGCAATAACCTATACATATGCCAACCATCAACAAGTAGGACTGAATTTGAGATGGATGTTCAGAGTATTATAAGGGAATCCAATCAAATTTCAAATGCTCCGATTGATGCTACTAAAGCATATGGTGTAAGTCTTTGGGAATATTCATGCATACGGTTTTTTCAAATTTGATTTTAGGTGGTGAAAGAACAAGCTCATCTGAAACTTGACCTATTGGAAGAGAGTGTTGGTCGAAAAATTGCTAAAATAATTGATGATGCTTATGACTTACAGTGTTCCAATACTCCAACCAGGAAAAGAAAAATTGACAAACAGTCATATTTTCCAAAAAAAATGTAATTCAGTTCTACAGGCTGTACTTTTGAAGTCAAAAGGATGTCTATGGAATTATGGTATGTTTTCTTTGTATGGTGTAAAGTATGCATGTTGCTCATTTTAATAATTTCAGATATTGATGAACAGCTTAATTTTTTTCTTCTTCAATCTTCAGTTTCTTTTGAAACACTGCCTGTTATTATTTTAGGTTGACCTACTCATAGGTGATATGTTTCCAGTTTATCAATGAACAAAGCATGTGTTCTAAGAGCAAGAAGTGTTTGAATTCCAGAGGCCTTGGACAAAAATTTCAGTTTTTGCATTAACCTCAGTATTTTTTTGCATTGTATTATGTATTGCACTTAATTAAAGTTAGAAAAGTAAATGTTTAAATCTGAAATATATTTTTAATTATTACCTACTTCAAAACAAATTAGTTGTGTTTCAAAAAATAATGTGAAATTTAAATTCACCTGCTGTGATTATTAATCCCTATGAGATGATAAATGCAGCTACATGAAAAGTAAGTATTGAAAATCAAATTTATAAGCAGATATAAAAAATAAAATAAAATATCTGTTTTGAATAAAAGCAGGTGTAGCTTTATTTTTGTGACAATATTTATATTGACTGCCACACTTACAATTAATCTTCATATACACTACAAATAGATCAAATGCTGGTGGATTTTCTGTAGAAATTTCTGAGTGATTACATACCTTATAAATGATTGTAGCACCGCCGTTGGCCAGTCATATAATTGACACCCTAACCTGCGTAACAAAGTTATATAAATAATTCAAAGCCAACTGCGCTGTTACAATCATTTATAGAGACCCTGTATAATATACTGTTAATCATTTGTAAATAAAATTATCCACATTTTGCAAGTTTAAGACGTTACACGAATCATTCAAGATACCTATGTGCATAGAATATAAACAAATCTGTATACTACAAGATTAAGTTAATTCGATAATAAAACTGGGATTCCAGAGGAGACCGTTACATTTTTAAAAATTACACTAATTAGGATAGCTTCAGAACAATTTTGGGTTATGGTTAAGGGCCTCAATTGAGACTACTGAAGTGATTTATCAGATTCAATAG
Source organism: Propylea japonica (assembly GCA_013421045.1). Lineage (NCBI taxonomy): Eukaryota > Metazoa > Arthropoda > Insecta > Coleoptera > Coccinellidae > Propylea > Propylea japonica. Next base: position 29,171,833 of record CM024247.1, read on the forward strand.
CTTTTACTTTTATTGATCACTTTCGTAATACTTGTTCAATTTCGATTAAATTTTAAGTGTAGCTGTAGCACAATATTGGTGGGTACATAAAATAGATCTAGAATTTTTTACTGACTTGAGGGTGGTTATTGTGATAATTTCAGATTGATTCAGCATGTTGAAAAATCACCCTGTACATATTACAGTTTCAAATATTCGCTATCTTCAGATTCATGAATAATCTGAGAAAAATTTTCCAGAAAGAATGATATCTAAGTTTCTCTTCAGAGAAATGATAATATTCTTAACTAGGTGGTAAACCTGTATCGTCCAACTCTGGATGTTCCTATTACTTGATTGAATACAAATACTGAAAAAAATAAACATACGAACCAAATTAGGGCGAAACTAAGGATTAACAGAATACTAAATTAATTTTTTTTTTCAATACTTTGTTGCGTCCAATCTATTAATTTTGGCCTTCTTATGAGCTGTACGATCTCAATCGAAGCCCCCAATCATGTAAAGCAAAGCATTGTCACTGAACTGTCTCGATTAGTGTAAACTTCTAAATATGACGGTTTCCTCCGGAAAAAATGAATGAAAAAAATTCCATTCCACTTTCCACAATAAAACCAAAGATTTTTCTTTTTATGCTTGTTCGCATAAAATAATTCTTCGGAAAACGGAAATATCGTTTGCATTATTTTTAAGATGTACGATGTTTTGGATTTGATTGCTGTCAATCCCGTCGCTGTCACCACAAAACACTGTCATTATCGAATGCGATGCGGGTTACGTTACGACGCGACGGCTAATGCAACACGTCGTTCGACCGTCGACGTAGAGTAGAAACATGTGGGACACAGTGCTGTTTCCTTATTGGCCCGCACCGTTTGATATGTTGTGTATGCTCTTACAGCATACTGTGCCATATATGGCACACGCTGTTCAAATGTAATTTTCTAAGTCCTGATTCGTTTTAAGTCCGCACATCAAATTGTTCCATATACGGCACGCTCGCTTCTTTCGCGGAAAACAGTCGTAGCCCCCTCTTAAGGACTTTCGCATATTTATCGAAGTTTTTAGTTGATATCGGCTGTTCAACACGCTACAGCACGTTTTGCAATATTTACCTTCGTATATTTCGTATGTTTTTAGTGGTATTATAAGGAAAAAAATATTGGCGCAAAGGTAAGTGTTTACATTATATCGTTCTATCAGAATTTGAATAGAATTTTTATATTGATACAACAAAAATTGATTTTGTTTACATGTGCCATATATGGCACAATTTGAGGTAATGGCATAAATAAAACATAATTACTGCAATATGTTATTCGGTTACAGATGGATTGCAGACGGTTTTATGGATTAAAAAATGTTCAAATACCAGCAACTTATAGCAGCAGCGATGAAAATCTATCTTCAGATGAAGATCATCGTGTAGAAAAATTATTTTTTCGAAAGCATCCGCTATCAGAGGCGAACAAGACAATTCACACAGTGACAACGACGTGATTTTGGAATTTTGAATACGGACACTGATAGCGATGACGACTATGACATTCCACTCCAGGTTCTTCAGCAGCGAAGCAGCCAGCAGCACCATGGTCCAGATGATGCCCTACCCTCAACATCCAAACAGTCAAATCGAAGAGCGGTGAGGAATAAAATTGACTGGCAAAATAGATTTTTAGATATTTCTGAATTAAAACTCCCAACTGTTTTCATTGTTTTCTTTTCCTGTGATCTGCTACCATAAAATACTAAATGAATTAATTACTAATCGAAAAATAATATTTCGTCAATTCAATCTGTGCCATATATGGCACATGTCGAAAATGTCAATTTTTCCGAAAAATAGAGGTGTTAGAATTTTTTCAGTATTTTTTCATGCCATCTAGTACCATAGACTACCAAATATATTTTTTTCAACGATTTTAAAAAAATCATGCAGTAAGGGGTTAACTTCATTTGAAACTAGTTCCAGTCGTTGAAATTAACATAGCTTAACCAGGTTTATAACAATTAATCATCTTAAAGAATAATTAAGAGCGGAGGGGATATGTTTTCAAACAGAAATTGTTATAGAGCAGACAGCAATATTATGGGAGAAATATTGAATGGTACGTCCGACTTTATGTTTCAATAGAAACATACTTCGATGCGATGTTATAGGCGAGTGATTAGCAGGCGCAATATAATACAGAATTAACTGAATTTTAATTTTTTCTATCTAATATTTCTTTCAAAAATTCAAGCTTAAATTGAAAAATAGTCTACGCTCCGCGAACGTATGGTCTATGGTGCTCCCCATAACCTATGGTAGGCGTCGTATAGCTCACCCTCCAGTGAATAATTCGGGACATACTTCAGGATGTTATAGCTCATCAAAAATATGAACAGAAGATGTCATTAACTCACCCCCTAAATTGCATCTTTTTCGAGATTCAAATTGAAAAAAAAGTTTTTTGCGAATATGGCTATGGCCTCGACTCTACCATTTTGTTAATAATAATTATTATTTCTCCGAAAACTATCGTACAGAAAACACTCTCCGTGAGGCCCGTGAGCATTTTCTAATCATGATGAGTTATGTTTTTCGAGGAATTTTTTTTTAAGTTTCAATAAGTGAATGAAGGGTTAGTGGGTGTATTTGCTTCAACTTCTACGTTTGTAGAGGCATTACTTTTTGTGACGCCCATTTACTGCCAATGTTCTCTACACAAAAAAGGTGTTAGTCATATCCTCCAAAGTAGACCGTTTTCGAGAAAAATCAAATTTATTTGGAAAAACATGGTCTATTTTCTGAAATAATTTCATTATAGAACTTTTTTACCAACAGTCAAAAAAATTACCGTATTTTTCAACATAAAGGATGAAACACTCAGATGAGGATCTACAGAGTGTCCAGTCGATTGACGTCAAAAAATTTTTATTAGAATCCTCCCATCTGTGGCTATCCAAAAACACCCCGTGTTTATCATGCGATTATCTGTAGTTCTCGAGTTATGATCTTTTTAGCATTTTTTTAATATATTTTGCCAGATTGGTTTGAAGAATTCATATCTTTCATTCAGTGAGTATTTTGCAGTTTTATTTTTTCAAAACGGTCGTCCAGAATAATGCTTTGATAAAAAAAATTAACCAGCTTTCAAAATTACTGCAAGTTACACAAAAAAGGCTTGAAAGCTAGAACTTCAGTTTTTAATAGGATGTATTCAAACATTTATTTTCGATTTAGAAATACGAAAAGGTGTTTTTTTAGATTTTGGCTAAGTTTGAAAACTTTCGAAATCCTAAACTACAAAATTCTTAGGAAAAAAATGGTTCTCAATCGGACTTTTTTGTAGTAATCTGCCTTGAAGGCGGGTAAGCTAAAAATCATGGAAACCCGATAAAAGTTGTTGTTTCCTTTATTGAAATTAACGGGTTTCCATGATTTTGAGCCTATCTGCCTTCCAAGGCAGATTACAACAAAAAAGTCCGATCAAGTACCTTTTTTTTCTATGACTTTTGTGGCTTAGGATTCCGCAAAGTTTTCAAACACCATTCTGTTTTTCTCAATCAAAAATGAATGTTTGAGTACATCTCACTAAAAACTGAAGTTCAAGATTTCGAGCCTTTTTGGGTAACTTATTTCAGGGAGATTAATATTTCTATTATTGTAGCAACATTCAGGACGACCATGTTGAAAAATAAAAACTGCAAAATACTCAGTGAAGATATGAATTTTTCAAACCTAGTATGGTGTTTTTGGATAGCCATAGGTCTAAGGAATCCAAAAAAATTATGGACGTCAATCGACTGGACACCCTGTATAAATTACTGTTGAGAATTCGGTAACGAAGGTATGATGTCTTTGTGGGAGAAGTATCCAAATGTGATATCAATTTGTTTGGAAATGAATATTTATTCGCATTATATTTCAAGCATACTATACTGGCGTTTTGAAGGTATTAAATAAGAACATTTTTTCCATGGGAATTCTATGAAAAGCCTATCCAGGTTTCGTCAAAGCACTTGCGGATTGCATGCATGATATCTTGCAAGCCATGCTCTTCCTGGTTCACTCTGATTCAAATCTCCTCTGCATTGATAGCCACCATTGAAATTCATCATCGAATAATCGTAGCAGTCTGTTACACCATCACCGTTGCAGTCCTGGAACAAAAAAGTTATTAATGTTCACAAAATAACATTTCTCTGCTTCTTACTCTGCCATATTTTATAAAGTAGTTCGTAACGATTTTTTGGGCACAGTGATAGCTACGTGCGCAATCCTCATATGCTAAAAAACATGCACTATAATTCGTTAAACATTATTGAAAAATAAACAGGCAAATATTTTCACCATTCAATACTTACCACCAGCTCTTTGCTTGTCATCATCTGGTAGGATCACTTCCCCAGCATCTTTCCAATAAATTCTGCTTATTTTGTAGGGACCACAGTAACCTTGAACACACCCATAAGTCAAATTACAGCTTGTAGCAGCATAACACAAACATCGGAAACAATGTTGATCTAGGTTGATTAGGTTGGTGTACTCTGGAAAAAGGAACACTCTTTTCAGTTGGGTCGAAATTTGAAAGTATATATTTTCTGTTTATCGACTTGAGCCTATCAGAGTAGAAAGGTTGTGATTTCTCAAACCCCCTAGCGATCGGTTATCATACTCTCTACTAGAGGGAACATTCACTCATCCCGGATAGCAATTATCAGGTGGGTTGAGCTCTGAGGTCTTCGGTGTTCATCTTCTCCTGGGCCCTGGGTTGTTCGTTCTTTGTTGCTTGGTCCGTGGTAGTCGGTCAAGTGATGTTTCCATCCATGGTTTTTCCTGGTGTCCATCGTGACCTACAAACTTCCTTACCGTTTTAGCAGTACTGCTTTTTGCATTACTTCGTGAAGGTTTTCATCCAAATCTAGCTCCCTGAGGTTGGACTTGGGGCCCCTAGGAATAATTCCTGTGGTTGATATGAGAATGCGAATGGTTCTGGTACTAGACATTCCCTTCTGATCTGAAGTTCAATCTCTCGATATTTCGATTTATTATTATTATTATTATCAACTATCACAATTCCGGCTAGGGGAAATAATCACTCATTCCGAATAGCAAGTACCTATATGGGTGATTGAAATCTGAGTCAGAGTCATTCGGTGTCTTTCTTCTCACATGTCCTCGGTCGTTCGTCCTGCGTTGTTTGGTCTTGGATTCCTGAATTGAAGTCCTAGTAGTCGGTCAATGTTTTCCTCCATGGTTGCTCGTAGTCTCCATCGTTATCTACAACCTTTCTTGCAGTACCGAGAAGTACTGCTACTGCATTACTTTGTAGAGGTATTCATCCAAATCTAGCTCCTTGAGGTTGAATTCAAGAGTCACAGAAGTTATTGGGTATGAGAAAAAGGATTTCTAGTTTCCGATATTTTGATATTTTCTTGGCGTATTTTTCTAGTATATTGTTATTGTTTGGGGTGGTTACATCTATAAGGATTGTTCTCTTCTCCCTCTTCTTGACTATAGAATTATGTCCGGCCTTTTAGGAGCAACTGTTAAGTTTGTCGAATATAGTCTGAAGTAGGTAATCTTTCTTCAGTAGTGGTTCAGGCTAATACTTATAGTATGGAGTTATCTCAGATGACAACATATTCAGTTTGATTGCAAGTTCTGGAGAGGTAATTTCAGATATGCTGCATCAAGACATTTATAATAATAATCATAATAAAAGTAATGCAAAAAGCAGTTCTTCTTGGTACTGCTACAACGGTAAGGTAGTTTGTAGGTCACGATGGACACCAGGAACAACCATGGAGGGAAACATTGCAAGACCGACTACCATAGGGCATCGACCGAGAAATCCAGGACCAAGCAACGAAGGACGAACAACCCAGGACCCAGGAGAAGAAGAACACCGAACACCTCAGAGCTCAATCTCCCTGATACTTGCTATCCGGGATGAGTAAACATTCCCTCCCCTGTGATAGTGTGATAGCCGATCGCTAGGGGGTTTGAGAAATGACACATTTTCGACTCTAATAGGCTCAAGTCGACTGTTCTTTATTGACAATAATATCAACAGACTTTTATACTAATTTTCAGTAAAAAATTGCCAGTCTCCTGTGATTTGTTGTATTCTCTCTGATGTTTTGCACCCGAAGGGGCGCCCATTAGGCTGTTTTATTTCATGATATTTTCCTCCATTGGTTATCTGTTCTGTCGCCATTTCTCTTAAAGTACAATAAATCGAATGCATCTTCAGATTTTTTGGACTTGGGCCCTTTCTTCGGTTTCTCCCATTATTTATCTCAAAAGGAGTACCTACATTTATTAATGCACTGGACATCATGCGGATATGAAAATACTTAGTTCCTTCACAACTCATCTTTTGTTCTTGAATAAACTTGTATTTTTTCTACTATATTTTTTTACTTTTCATAATTTTAATTTTTTCATTGAATAAAAACTGCATAGTTTTCTCGTATTTTGGATCAAATTTTAAATTTTTTCATGTTACTTCAATTCACCGAAAGCAAAAAAATGATACTTGTTCACAAATTATTTTTTAGCTAAACTATATTATTTGTTCCCTGCAAAATTGATGGTTTTTGTTTTCCATAAAAATAATTTTCTTATTAATTCCGATTCAATCGTCTCTATTGAATATTTTTCTTTCATTTTCATTAAATTTTCAATTTAATTGAATAATTAAGTCTTCATCTGCACAGTCCTGAAACTCGAAAAAAATATTGATTTTTGTGGAAGTAATCAGAGTTTTATCGATGAAATATTCATGACATCATGACTAACCTATCGTTTTTCAAGAACGAGAATTAATGAACCTCAAGATGATACTGATTTGAATTAAATATCATCAGTCTTAATGGCTGAAGTATTTCAGTTGTCCAAATATGTCTTCGGTTGAAGTTATTTAGTATGAAATAGAACAAATGATGTAGAAATTTTGAGATGAATTCTTGTTTGGTATATGGGGGATCAATATTTCTTTGAGTCCACTCAATTTTTATTAGATTCAACGGTTTCTTTTTATCAGTGTATATAGAAGTGTTCGCTGAGGAAATTCAATGCACATTGATTTTTCAAAACAAGAACTTATCGAGCAAATCAAACTGATGAGCAGAATACAATGAGAAAGATATTAAGAGAATGTACATTGTGTTTGATACTCAGATATACGTAGGTACTGGAATATATCTCACTGTGTTGTATTTGAAAGTAGCACTGATTATTAATAATTATTATTATTTATTCGGTTTGAAACATCCTAAGACATTGTACGATACCCATTTGCTAGTGCCTTATATTGCTGCAGTCTTCTAGTTCGCTTAATTCGTTCATCGTTGTGTCCAGTCCTATTTCCGAGGCTCCTATTGGGTTTTTCAACATTTCAACTTTTTTATGAGTATCAAAGAGTTAGCCCGATGCCTCAACGCCCAACCTCTAGAGCCAGCGTTTGATTTCAGAGTATCGTTCTATTCGGTAAATTGCTTTCTCTTCAGGTAATAAACTTTACCTGCACAGCTCGTTGGTCCTCTACATATATTTCCTCACACAAAAAAAAATTTTTTATGCGATGGCTGTAAATCTAAACTTCTAATGCCACATTATTTGGAGTAGATTATGAAGAATATCGACTTGGAATTTTGACATACGCTTTAATAATAATAATACTGTAGAAAAAATTTTGAAACCTTTACTTCAGACGAAGAATCATTCAATTATTTGAGTGGTCTTCTAATCAGGTACGTGGTAAATCCGTTCATTACACCTTGTAGAGCAAAATCTTGCGATAATATTCCATTACCTACATTTATATTTTAAATACCTTTATTGATTAATTTCATATGTGATTTCCCCTGAATACAATTACTGGTATCATAATATGTTTTAATTACTCCAGCATTTCTTGACGTGTGATGGGGAATTTTCTGTATACTGATGATTTTTCCGTTTTTTATGCATATCTGTTTTATTTGATTTAATCATTCAGTTGAAATTCAATTGTGAAACCCCTCAGAATGAAAAAATGTATTATATTCACAACGTTGTTGTGAATTGTGAATTGAATTGGAAACTTCGATTCTATTTGCATATTAGGATATTTATATCATCTTACCTTGACCATAGGAACAAAGCACCGTGATTAGTACACATGTAAACATCTGAAACCAGTATTTCTTCATTTTTAATACTACTATTTTCTGGAAAATAACAACACGAAAAACACAAGGTTTCTTCTGTACTTAAAACACTAGATAAACCTACTGGTATAATATTGATTCTTTGTCATCTTGTCATTCACATTCAGAACTAGTTTCTCTTGGAAATAATTTTATTCTGAGCAATTAGTGAATCTTCAAAGAATATTTATACAGGGGTGTTACAATATGAAAATCAAGATAAATAAGATGGCAATTTCATCGAGGCAGAGCCGGACCGTGGGCGTGGCGAGGGAGGCATTTGCCACGGGCGCGAACGATCTAGGGGCGCAAAATGTGAAATATGAAATATTCCATTTTACATCAAGATTGACTACAAGCTCTATATTTCAAAGTGGCGAATTTACCAGTTTACAAAATTGAGAAACACGTAGTTAACGAACACTACCAAAACGGAACAAAATCCTAGAAAATTATACATGGCGAGAAACACGACTCTAGGTTAGGGCTGCCATAAATGTTGGAGCATCTACCGGGACAAGGCACAAAAATAGGTTAATATACCGTGCAAAAAAGCTTATAGGTCTATATAGGTGTTATGCATACAGGGTGTTACATAATAGTATGTCAAAACTGGAGGGGGTGAATCTACATATAATTTTAAGAAAAAAAGTTTATATGAACATGGCTCCGTAAAAGCTTCGCTGTAGGGTATTGAAATTTCTAAAAAAAATGTTTTTTCTTCATAACTCCTGCAGTTTGTGAGATATTCAATCTAAATGTGGAATGCGGGCTATTTTCAACAGTCTCCATCATAGCAGGGTGTTTTCGTTTCAGGAGCCATGTCTCCTTTTTCCATTCCAACTTTTTTGCGGTACGCTATTGATCAGCGATCTTCGTTTAATTCAAAAACTTTTTTGAATCATGTAATTTTTTCGTATCTCTAACCGTTTTCGAGTGAACAATTATCGAACGTTTGTATGTTGATATTGAATAAGCTTAAGTTGAGTCTCAGATGATGAGCTATCAAAATAATCGTTAAATAATTTTTTCCTCAAAAACGGTAAGAGATACGAAAAAATTACAGCATAACAACCAAATTCAAATTACTGACCGGGACAATTGAATAACTGACGGGGACACTGGGACTCAATGCTTCAAACCAGGACGTGTCCCGGCGTACCGGGACGTATGGCAGCCCTACTCTAGGTGCATTGTCCATTAACTTAAAATATGGGAGATTATCACTACATAGTATAAAACAAAGTCGCTTTCTCTGTCCCTATGTCCCTTTGTATGCTTAAATCTTTGAAACTACGCAACGGATTTTGATGCGTTTTTTTAAATAGATAGAGTGATTCAAGAGGAAGGTTATATGTATAATAACATTCATTAAATAGTGGAAGAAGTACTGTTATTTTTGAGGTTTCCAATCAAAATAATGTACTAAGTATTTTTCACATTGAAAAGGTCTACAGAAAAGTCCGTGATGGTATACCTATGTCTATCTCTTATGGATAACCCACAATAACTTTTTGCCATTTAATTTTACGACAAACAATGGCTAATTTTCGACGCGATTTTAACCGATACAGCATTAATCCTTAACCAATTAAAAACCTTGAATACATTGTTCATTTAATATAGATCTATATGGACCTATTCACCGTATGATTTAAGTGAATATTTTCGAATAGATTACCGTGCGAAGCCGGGGCGGGTCGCTAGTAGTTGTCAATAAAAGGTTCTTCAAAATAAAGGGTTTTCCGAAAAGAGGTGTTATTTTGAATAGCCCGCTATTTCGGTAGATATCACGTTTGAACTTGTAATTTTTTGACATTTGACAAGTAGAAACTACGTCATAATAAAAATGAAACGATACACGCTTCAAGAACCTTGTCGGACCGCAATGAAGAAATTGGTGGAAAAATTCGAGATATTGAGACAAGTTAGTGATGTGAAGAATAAAACCCGTGCACGTCGCTCGAGAATAGCCGAAAATATTGCTGCTGCCGCCGATAGTATCAAAGAAAATCCAGATTTGTCCATGCCTCGTCGTTCTTTGGAAATAGGGATTCCACAAACGTCATTACACCGTATTTTGCATAAAGGTTTGGGTCTTATGACTTGTGAAGTTCAGTTAACACAAGAACCGGATTTCCATCGAAAAATCATCTTGAGTAATGAGGCCCATTTCCACCTCGGTGGCCTCGTCAACAAGCAGAATTGTCGCATCTGGGGCTAGGAAAACCCAAGAGTTATTGTTGAAAAGCCTCTCTTTCCGCAACGTGTGACTGTTTGGTGCGGTTCATGGTCCGGCCGAGTCATTGGACCACTTTTCGGAAAATGAGGCGGGAGCAACAGTTACGGTGAATGGATTGCCCTATCGAGAGATGATCAATGATTTTTTATGGCCGAAATTGGATAGTACTGATCTGGACAACGTTTACATTCAACAAGACGGCGTTACGTGCCCCACAAGCAACGAAACCATTGGTCTTTTGCGGGAAAAGTTTCCGAACCATGTTATCTCTCGAAGAGGTGATTACAATTGGCCACCAAGATCTTGTGATTTAATACCTTGCGACTTCGTGAAAGAGAAGGTCTACGCCAATAGCCCAGCGTCGATTCAAACCTCAAAGATGGAATTCGTGAGGCTATCGAGGACATAGGGCAGCCACTTTGCGATTTGGTTATGGAAAATTTCATTAAAAGGATATGGTCCTGTAAGCGTGGTCGTGGTGGTCATTTGCTTTATGTTATTTTCCACTATTAACGGCATAGCTTCTCTTTCATATGAAATAAACATCCGATAATTTTTATTGAAAAATGGCATTTTCTTAAAATCAAAATAACACCTTTTATTGGAAAACCCCTTATAATCAATAAATGTCAATTATAAAAATTATATATTTATTGAAAAATAAATTTCTTCAAGGGCGCATTTTGAAAGTTTGCCACAGGCGCTAGAATCCTAGTTCCGGCTCTGCATCGAGGACCTGTTTTATGTTATGTTGGAGGTCATTCTGCGTATATACGAGGTGTATTTCAAAATACATTGGCAAAATTATTTCTTTATTAATCAGGACATTAGTATCAATAAACACAAAACGGCAAGATTTTAGTTATGAGGCTATTTCGTTTAACTATTTTGAGAGTTCTACATTAGAGAGATGAACCAACATATGCATATACATATATTCGAAATCAATAGAGAAAGAGCTAGCCGAATGTAGAAAAATTTACATATTATCCTATTCGAAAAAACGAAGATGCACCTGTCATCTTGTCCATCCTGTGTATATTTCATTTTGTTTTAAAGACTTGAAAAAGTTCATTTGATTTCATGAAACTTTTGTACGAAACATTCCTTCACATCCTCATTAGGTGACTAGAACATTCCACGTATATTGTTCATATTTGCTCAGTGATTTTTGTTTCAAATTATAATTTTTACAATATTCGAGTCTCGTTCACTTGATGAAATTTTTGAACGTTAGGTTAAGGACTACCCCAAGTGGAAGGAACTAATTTCATTTCTGACAAATCAGGCAATTGTTCAAAAGTTATAAGAGTAATAAAAAGTTCTTGACATAAAATTATGCTAAAATCGTAAATGATATTGAACAAACAATTTATCGACATATCATACATACACATAACGCCACAATAATCGAGAAGAAACACTGGTGAATCTGGTGATCAATTGCCACAGTAGATTTATTGACAATAACCTTGATAAATACTAACTTTCTTCGTTTTTTCCAGCTTCGGATTTTCTTTGCGAAAATTGTAAAAACAGTAAAAATCATGAAATATTTCCACTCGAAAAAAAAAAGGAAAATTATGATGCCTATCCATACTTTAATCATTTTCATGAGATGAACAAATTAACTAAAATTAAAAATATTTACTACTTGTACAAAAAGAAAGCACAAAACGTTTGAAAATATTTTCGCGACATAAGTAGCTATCTCCTTGTTCGACCAATTCCTGCAGAATTGAATGTTTTTCTGGAACACTCAGGCAAAAACATCATAATTAATATTCATTCCGAAGTCTTCCTTGGTTCCATTAATTTGTCCTTCTGGCTGTGTATCAAAAAATTCATCCTGAAAGGCGAATATTGTGATGAGCACTGTATAGAAGAACCTTAAATTGATTCCTAATTATTCGATGTATCATCTTCACTACATTCTGAGAAAACTTTCATAGAAACATATCAATTACATTGAAAAAAGGTGCATCAAGTGTATCAGTGCTACGCCTACAGCAACAAAACCACAGAACAATAGCTAGGTTTATTAGTATAAACATGGTTCGAGGAACAACAATGGTATGAACATGGTTCTCAACATGATATATAGCCTAAAAAAACTATCGTAACCATTATTCTTTTACTGATTATTACCAAGGGAAATCCACAAAGTCATATTTTTGTAATTTCGAAATTTCTCCCCATCCTCTACGAATTTGAAATCTCTCAGCCCCTAGATCCCAAATGAGATGAGTAGGTAATCAAGTAACCTTTCCTTTGATGTACACACAATTCATCATATTCATATATTTCTATTTGCAAAAAAAGTTGAGTGGTGTGGGCCATGGGGGGGAGGAGTTTCAAATTCAAAAAGCATAGGGAGACCTTCTTTCGAAATTGCAAATCCATTAATTCGATGATAAGTAAAAGAATAATGGTCTGATTGCAGTACTCTCCAATCACAAATTGTGACTTATGTCTTAATTTTTTTCAATAAAAAAGCAGCACAACCAATTCTACTTTTCCACATTGATGAAGAGGTAATCAAATTATCTTTCATTCGATTCATCATAATCCATATAATCCCATTTTAAAAATGAAGAAGAAGGGTGAGAAATATCAGATTCGAAACTGCATAGAATTAATTTCTTCTGGAATTGAGAATCAAAGGGGGCCAGGATTTTACTTAATGATTCTTCGTACAAGAATTATTGACGAGTTAGTCACTTTTCTGGCATAAGGAATATCTGTTTATTGGCAAGTTGTGAATAAATAAGTTTCATATAATTTTTGCAATTAGTTCCGCCAAAATATTAAACTTGTAACAATGCTCAAACGATATCAGAAAGAACTTTGAATACACAGAGTGCAAAGTATTTTTAAATGTCGAATATCATCTTTGCACATTGGCGTACCTAAAGGAGGCAAGTCTACCGAAGTGGCACGAGCAGCAAACTCCGAAGAAACCTAAAATTTCGAACAAATTTTTTTCATTATTTAAACAGGATTGTTTGAATCAAAAATCATCAGAGAGATACCAAGACTTTTCAGAGTATTTGAATATAAACAATAACAACAATATGAACAAGTATGCAGAAGCTTCTCGGTATTATTATACCGAAAAGCTTCCGCATACTTGTTCATATTGTTGTTATTGTTTATATTTAAATTGAGTTTGCAATACAAGTTGATTTCGTAAAGTGCAGACTGAAAGTAATTCTGTATGATTTCTACCTTCATACATTCTGCAAGTAATCTGACAATTTATCACTGAGAGTTTGAAATATTTGAACTGCTATCGAAACAAACTTTCATCGATTTGTTATATTTATGTTGAAGTCATGAATAAATTCCTGAAATCATTCATTCACATCTCGGTCGAAACAATCTTATAAGAGTCATATACAGGGTGTTTCATCATAAACTGGACAAACATATATTTTCGTGTAGAGGACATCGGGAGAATCATTTTTGCCTTATACAATATATCCCGTTTTCGAAGCATAAGCGAGATACAGGGTGTCAAACGTCATTTTTGAGCAAGATTCTTATGAGTGTGGTCAGTTATGTATAACACTCAAAGTAATGGTTTTTGGTCAAATCTCAGTATTTTTGGGTCCTCTATTCAGAAAAGTTGACGAACTCCGAAAAAAATTTACAAAATGGCGGAAAACCTGCAATGTTCCAAATTTTTTTTTGCGGTTGTCAAATTGACTTTTGTTTTCTGAATGAACACAATTTTCTAAGACTTTCTGTGAAAAAATTTTTTCAAAAATCGAACACAAATTTTTTTTTACATGTCTACAGCGATGAAAAAATTTCACTCGAAACGGATGAAATTTTGTACAATTGTACTTCTTGAATTATCAATCACGAATATGAAAACAGAATCGTAAAATATCGAACGGTTTCGTTACTACAGTCATTCAAATGTTTCGTTCGGACCTCTGAAATATTAAAAATAAAATTGTTTCGGGTTCTAGAATCAAAATAATTAAATTATTGGCATGTCCAAACATTTTAGATGAATTTAAACGAAAAAAATCAGTGAAACTTAGTTGGGACTCGAAACGACGTAGGTATTAAATAGGGAAATGGCACTGTTCTAAGGATATTAATATTCGTTGCCAGGCAACGGTAGTTCGTAGTTCATAGAGTTTGACTACTGGCTAAATTATATTCACTGAAATTAAAATACCAGTCCAGCTCTATGAACTACGAACTACTGTTGCCTGGCAACAAATATTAATATCCTTAGAACAGTGCCATTTCCCTATTTAATACCTACGTCGTTTCGAGTCCCAACTAAGTTTCACTGATTTTTTTCTTATAAATTCATCTAGAATGATTAAACATGCCAATAATTTAATTATTTTGATTCTAGAACCCAAAACAATTTTATTTTCAATATTTCAGAGGTCTGAACGAAACATTTGAATGACTGTAGTAACGAAACCGTTCGATATTTCACAATTCTGTTTTCATATTCGTGATTGATAATTCAAGAAGTACAATTGTACAAAATTTCCTCCATTTCGAGTGAAATTTTTTCATCGCTGTAGACATGTAAAAAAAAATTTGTGCTCGATTCTTGAAAAAATTTTTTCACAGAAATCCTAAGAAGATTATGTTCATTCAGAAAATAAAAGTCAATTTGACAACCGCAAAAAAAATTTGGAACATTGCAGGTCTTCCGCCATTTTGTAAATTTTTTTTCGGAGTTCGTCAACTTTTCTGAATAGAGGACCCAAAAATATTGAGATTTGACGAAAAACCATACACCAAGTGTTATACATAACTGACCACACTCATAAGAATCTTGCTCAAAAATGACGTTTGACACCCTGTATCTCGCTTATGCTTCGAAAACGGGATATATTGTATAAGGCAAAAATGATTCTCCCGATGTCCTCTACACGAAAATATATGTTTGTCCAGTTTATAATGAAACACCTGTATATGAATCATTCACCTAGAAAATTTTCACAGCCCAGTGGATTTCGCATTCCAGTTTGAAAATAACAAATGTCTCGCCTGTGTGCACCAAACAGTTTTATAAAAATGTATTTCAAATTTTTGAATTTTTATTATTGGAAAGTATTATTTTGTGCTTCACTCACTTTTTTTGTGACATTTTCACTTATCATTTCCATTCCGGTTGCAAAGGAGGATTCTCCTGAAACTCCTGAATGAATTGTTTCAGTTCTGGACATGCAAATTCCGAATCTTTTCGACTGTTCGTGATCCAAGGAAGCATTACGGCAAGTGGTTGGTCCAAAAATATAAAGCAGTACATGGTCGTTGCAATTGATTACATTGTCGTTATTGCAGTCCTAAAATCAATCAATTGGATTAATATAAAATTGAAGATGTAAGATGTAAGCAGTGAGATCGAAAGTAGCCGAAATGACAGACCGAATATATATAGTGTTTCCCAATAAGGTTGTAGAACTTTGTAAGGTTTTGGCGGCCATATTTGTTTATCAATTTTGACGTTCGAAGTGTCATTTTATTCAGAAAGGTTCAAAGTTTTACCATGAAAAGTTTCACGCTCACACAACGTTTGGAAATCGTCCAAATTTATTACGCAAATTCGCGTTCGCCGGTGGCCACGCGAAGAGAGGCTCATTTCTGGCTGAACGGCTTCGTTAACAAGCAGAATTGCCGATATTGGAGCGATTCTAATCCACAAGTGGTGCAAGAAAGACCTTTGCATCCACAAAAGATCACAGTTTGGTGTGGATTGTGGAGTGGTGGCATCATCGGGCCGTATTTTTTCCGAAATTACGCCGGACAAGCCGTTACTGTGAACGGCCAGCGCTATAGCGACTTGCTGCGTGAATTTCTCTTCCCGAAATTTGATGAAATTGGTGACGACGATCTTTATTTCCAACAGGACGACGCCCCCCCACACATTTCGAACGACAACATGACTTTATTGCGCGATAAGTTCGGCGACTCATTAATTTCGAGAAACGGCCCCATCGCCTGGCCGCCAAGATCGTGTGATTTAACGCCCTTGGACTTTTTTTTATGGGGATATGTGAAATCACAAGTGTACAGCAACTCTCCAGCGACAATTCAAGACCTTGAGGAGAACATTACGAGGTGTATCGAGGCCATACCACAGGAAATGCTAGGCCGAGTCATGGAAAATTGGGTCAAACGAATTAAGGTCTGCAAACGAGCTCGTGGAGGCCATTTGAACGATATCTTGTTTAAATCATAAACTTATACACCATATCTTTCGAATAAATGTTTGAGAACCAAAATCGGTTAATTTGTTGTTGTTTTATTCAATTTCAAAGTTCTATCAAGCTTATTGGGAGACACTATATACTGTGGTCTAACCACTAACTCACTAGGCCATGAAACAGAATGACAGCGGAAGGGGGGTGAAGTGTGTGAATAGTCAATCATTTGTTGGTGTTTGTTTACGTTTTTGCCGGTATTGTGAGTGTTTTTCGGAGTTTATTGCTTCAAATTTACATCAGTTCTTAACAGGTAAGGAAAAGGCCTTTTTATATTATTCAAGTAGTTTATTTGTTCCACTTGTTCCATCTGAAATGCCTTTTCATTGCTCTGTTCCCAAGTGCAGGGGCAATTATACAGGAGTGTCAAAAGTAGCAGTCTTTGGATTTCCCAAAGATTAGCAACGTAAAAAAACTTGGTTAAACGCAATTAAAAGAGATTTTGTTCCCAGTAACAGCAGTAAGGTATTAATTATTGCATTTTTCAAATGTTTTGCCTGAAACTAAGAAGTTACTTATTTCTAGGTTTGCGAACTACATTTCCAAACAGAATTTATAGAAAGATCTACAAGTTACACACATGAAGTCACAGGTCAAAAAGTGTTCTAGATTAAAAATTGGTTGAAAGAATGTTATCAATTAGCTGGCCTTCCATTCATCTTTTACCATTTCTTTTAGGAGCGATACCAACAAAATTGCCAGGTTGTCCGTCCTAAAGCAGATCAGATGTTGGATGTCTGGAATGTGATGATGGGGACTTAATATTGCCAGTTATACTGAGAAAATAGTTATTTATTATACAAGGGAAAAAGGTATTAGATTTTAGCTCGAGTTGTGTTGTGTCCCGACGCGAAGCGGAGGGAGACAAAAAGCCGAGAGCTAAAATCTAATATTTTTCCCGTGTATAATACACTATTTTTTTCTGTGACAGGAAAAACGACCATTTAATCGTGAAAGAAATATAACTCTTCACGAAATTACTTTTTTTCCCCCGGAAAAAAGTGAGTACTTTTTTCCCGACTACATAGAGACTTTTTGACAGGGAAAAAAGTAATTTCGTAAAAAGTCATATTTTGTGACCTGTCAAGAGATATAAAAGTCACATTTTTTTCCGTCACAGAAAAATAGTATATTATATTATAAGGATTAAAAGTGCATCTTTTTTTTACGAGCAATATTTGCAGTAACGAGGCGTAGCCGAGCGAATGCAAAATTGCGAGTTAAAATAGGCACTTTTAATCCGAATAATATATACTATTTTTTCTCCAACCAAGTCAAAATTACAATAAAATTGGTTTTAGTGAAAAATTTGGTTATGAATTTGAACACAGAATCATGACAGTGATTGTCAAGTAGACTTCAAATGCATTTAATTTTAATCCAAGGATTAAAAGTAGCGTTTTAATCCTAGGATTAAAAGTGTTGCTAAGCAACGAGCAAATTTTTGTACGGTAAGAGAATTTATGACTTTTGCACCTGAAAATAGTACAGAAAAGTCAACATTTTTTGATGGTTGGAGAAAATAGTTATTTATTATACAAGGGAAAGAAGTATTAGATTTTAGCTCGAGGTTATATTGTTTCCGACGCGAAGCGGAGGGAGACAAAAAACCGAGAGCTAAAATCTAATATTTTTCCCGTGTATATAATACACTATTTTTTTCTGTGACAGGAAACACGACCATTTAATAGTGCAAGAAACAGACCTTTACGAAATTACTTATTTCCCCGGAAAAAAGTGAGTACTTTTTTCCCGGCTACATAGAGAAACATTTTTTGACAGGAAAAAAAGTGATTTCGTAAAAAGTCATATTTTGTGACCTGTCAAGAGATATAAAATGTCACATTTTTTTCCCGTCACAGAAAAATAGTTATTTATTATACAAGGGAAAAAAGTATTAGATTTTAGCTCGAGGTTGTGTTGTCTCCCGACGCGAAGCGGAGGGAGACAAAAAGCCGAGAGCTAAAATCTAATATTTTTCCCGTGTATAATACACTATTTTTTTCTGTGACAGGAAAAACGACCATTTAATCGTGAAAGAAATATAACTGTCCACGAAATTACTTTTTTTCCCCAGGAAAAAAGTGATACTTTTTTTCCCGGCTACATAGAGAATCATTTTTTTGACAGGGAAAAAAGTAATTTCGTAAAAAGTCATACTTTGTGACCTGTCAAGAGATATAAAATGTCACATTTTTTTCCCGTCACAGAAAAAACACTATTTTCACTATCTATCATATTTCTTTTTCCTCAATCAATATCAAAAATAACCACGAAATTGGTACTCGTTAACAACGATCCTACCTACTCAGAAAAACATAATTTTTCTTTTCTGTTGGAAAAAGAAATCCAAATCGATCAATAATTTTGTGGAAATGACATTGCGTAAATAAATACAGAATGGACTACCTATAGTGACGTCACTCATTCTGTTTCATGGCCTTGTGTTCTAGTAAGGTAGTGGTCTAACTCCTTCCATTGAATCAGAGCCGTTCTGCGGTTTTTCAGTCACTCGTCAAACGTTGGCAGTTGGGAAATCGAAACAAAAGTATTGGATTAGATCCTGATAAATGACCAAGGGTACAGAAACAGGCTGGAACATTTCTTTTTCACTCAGCAAGCTGGACAGCCTACAGAAAATGACGGCCATGACTATGGGACACTGTCGCGTGAAGTATCACTCGCGGGAAATGGAGAAGGTTGTAGATGATACCTCTCGCTTTTTGCAACTTTGCAGCTTTGCAACTATTCGGCTGTCCCTAAAAAAAAAAGGATGTGACACCTTGATTTTCATTCCTGAAACTGTAGCAAATAATGGGTTTGGCCCACAGGAAAGTAGCAAGGTTTACATTGGGTGGTTTTCGGGTGTAGGAAATACCACCTGCAATAAAATTAATGAATAAAGGAAAAATAACAAAATAGCAATTCTGGAGCGAAGATCAAAAAACTACAACCTCACATTGAACCTCTGATGAAGCCACACAGAGCAGCAGCAAAAACTTAGGCATTTCAATACAGAGTAAACCATGAAGAAGGCCTTTAAGACTCCTACACCCGAAAACCACCCAATATTACAAACAAACGAGTCGATAACCGATCAATACTGTAGCAAGGTTTATTTTGATTTTTTACCTTTTTCATACTACTTCGTAGATATTTGATTATTATTATTATAGTATGCAGTACCTATATCAGCATGTATATTTTCCCTTCAGTATGATTTTTCTTGTATTCAAAACTATTTTTGTGTATTTTCCGAGAAAATTCTATATGAAAATGAATAAGCGTGAAATGATATAGAAGGAGACTAGACTCGTCAATCCCAGTAATCATTTTACTAAAAAGGAAGTATTCAATCAATTCATCATTCTCATCCTCCAGTGCCAACGGAAGGTTCAATAGGTTCCTGAAGTACTTGTCGCTTGGCCTTCCTTGGAACTTTAGTCATTTTTCCCGACTTTCCATCTCTTTACTTTTTCGTACATCTGCTTTTTTTATTTGTTTATATTTTTTCCATAAGGTTTTCTTCCACTGGAGTTGAAGTTAAAATTGTGGAATGTTATTTATTTCGGTCCTGTCTTGTATTCATCAAATCTTTCAGTGTAGAACTAATTTCGTTTTGCGTGTCAGGAAATAGTTCTAAAATATCTGGTTGACAATTGGAAGTAAAAGTGAATCAATTCATTTTCAAATGCTCATAATTAGTGAGTGATCTTATTTTGATATGCTGAGAATTGATATTGTGGTAGCTACATTGCAATCTTGGATTGCAATAAACATAACGTTGACCAACATGCATACTTGAGGGCAATAGTGATCACTTGAGGGTAACAGGAGGCAGCTGACTCCCATTGCCCATAACCGATCTGATGGGTAATGATCAAATTAAAAAACCTTCAAACAATGACATAATCTGGACAGCATTTTACTATTAAGAATATTTGACTAAGTACATGTAAAAGTCTTGATCGTATACAACAATAAATCCGACACTTACCTTCAAATTTTTATTGGCGTAAAATTGCTTCGAAAGAGCACGAAAACGAAATATGAGGGTGACCCCTAGTACCCGCTGACTCCCTTACCCATATTAATGTTTATTCAACTTACTTCAGCATATTTGTTCATGTAATACTGTATCGCCCAGATGGAACAAGGAAAAGTTTCGACGCACTTCTTGAACTTGTCTGCCTCACTTTCTCCAGCTTTTTCCTCCAGAATCGGTTTGTTAGCAGCTATCCAGAAGCCAGGTTTTATACCAAAGGGTCCACATGAACATTCAACATTATTGGGTTCGATTTTGTCGCATTTTTCTGGATCGCAACTACGTGTGACACAAAATGAAACAGTTTCGCAAATGCATTTGAGACATTGAAATTCCAGCCCACAGTTGACTGTAACGAAAAATGCTACTTAAAGAATTGATATCTGAAAAGAATCTAAGGTTTTAAGCTTGCAATCGTGTCAGGCTTTCTGGAATTTGGGTAGATGAAAATACGCAGAGAGTTTGAATTATATTTGAGAGCTCAAAACCTTACACTGTGCTCAGTCAATATTTGATCCACTCAACGTTGGTTCGAAATGATCTGAGATTTCTATTTCTGAACCCGCAGTTGCAGGAAATCAGGCTTGCATTATGCCCAACTATATACCCTGCTGCCGGACAAAAACTAGGGTTGCTTGCATACCGAATGCAGAGTCATGGGGGTCATGACTCCCCCCATGGACTGGACGAACTCACAAATCTTGTGTTTGATAAAAAAATGGTTCAATTGAAAAAATAGAATTGAATTTGAGTGTTCGTAAACATTTATTCTATGTTCGTTTTTTCTAGTTGCTCATCATATTTAAGTGAATATTGGGGGGTAATTAGTTTCAATAATGAAAAATCTGAATTTAAGGAGAATAGTTTGTCCATTTCAAGCTGAGTCCAATTCACTGATTACTATTAACTTTTTTAGATGTTTGAAGAACAATTCCTCAGTTTTTATACCTACAGTCGTTTATCCAAAAAATGAAAATAAAAACATCGAAATATTTAATGAGTTAGTGAATCAGTACAAACTTCTATAGACAGTCCTCCTGTTTCAATCGTTATGAATGAATATCGCTCATGGAAGATGAAATGGCAACTAGAGAAGAAGATTCTACCCACGATATATTATCTCATAGACAACTGTGATACTGACATGTATACAATGTGAGAAAATTTTCCAGTATATAGGCAACACTCCCATCAGTAATTGTGGCAAGCATTTTCCACTCTGCGAAGGCTATAACATGGTTAAGAGCTTCGATGGCAGAAGAACGACTTATTAGACTAGCACTACTTCATATTCATAATGATATATCTGTTGATGTAGAGGAAGTCATCACTCGTTTTGCAGAAGGAGAAATGGAAAAATTCCTTTTGTTTTTTAGTTATACTTTTGTAATTTTTCTCATTAACTTTTTGTTTTTGTAATAAATCAAATACACTTCTTGTTCATGTAAGAACTCATCAGAATTTCATTTTGGGGTTGCTGGTTTGTCTCCAAAATATCAATTGCCGGGTATGTAATCCACCTGACACTGACCCCTCCCTTTCTCGAGAGCTGGATCCGCCACTGTGAAGACAACTGATGAAGCTGAATCATAAAGCCCAATTAGCCCCACATCATTCCTCCTGAAATGATGGAAAAACGTTGACCACCTTTTGCACGTGAGAAAATTCAAAAATCAATTTGGCAAATCCACGTACACGCTTTTCACAAGCTACTGTCGGAGCAAAAATCATCTTGGAAGGCAAGGTGGTCAGAATGTGAACTGGTGGATGTGGAAGGTACTTTAAACAATATACAACCTATTCATCCATTTAGAACTCGTACCTAAATGAAGTAACTACAAAATCCATATATCGTTTTGAATATGCTGCGAATGATTTGGAAAAACTCCAGACCTAAAACCTCGTATCCATTGAATCTGTATCGCGAAGATAAGACTAATTATCCCATGCCCCTTTTTGTTTTGGTAGGCCAAAAATCATACCGTTAAGAAAAACTAGTCGTCCTTACGTTTAACTAATAAAAAGATAACATCTTATTCAGTACGATCTCTAGTTTTCGTTTTGACATAAAAAAATGAACAATTATTTCCTCAAAAGTTTTTCTTCTTTTTGATATTTACAGTTTTTGAAGGTTGTATTACCTAAAATAAGCGTGGACTTCTCTCTGTATTGAAATAATTATTATTTCGATTCTTTGTATCATACTGATGAAACCCAGAAGCATACCCAATATCCTCAATCAAGTTGTTTATTTAATATTGAGAGAAACATTGATATTAAGAGAGTAGAAAATGATTATTCAAAAATAACAATGTGTGCGTTATATGAAAATAATTGCGAAAGAAATCAGAGATTTCTATTTTGGCCCTTGAATAAAAAAACACTCGTTTTTTTACAGAAACCATAGATCACTTACCTAAAAAATGTGACGAAAAGAATATATAAACAAACAAAAACCAACGAAATTCCATTTTTTGCACGATTTTCCGTATTTGAGTCAGAGTTTTTACGCAGGTATGAGCTGCTATAATTCAACAATTATACGAAAATATGATGCAGTCTGAAGAATATCTATGGCATTTTCTCCATCATATCGCAAAGCCATTGTTAAGAACTTATCTGTGAATAATCGAGTTTTCGGGTACCGAATCTCAAACCATGCTGACATTCGACGATTTGGAAGTTAGGTACGTAACAATAGAAGAAAGCAATACCTCAAATTCCTTATTACTATTGCTTTTTCTTCATTTATTCAAATCATTACACACAAAGTTATTGGAACAAACTGACCGGCTATTTGAATGATTTTTCGACTTCACTTTTCGGCATTGTGAAAATTATTCATCACAAATTAAATACATATAGTATAAAGTATACAGTTATTGTCTACAAAATAACCAGTGGTTAAATAGCAACAAAGAACAACCGTTACTAAGTTATTAAAGACAGCGACTAATGGTCAAGATATTTTAATGATTCGAGATCAATAGTCGCTCGATTAATAAAGTTGATTACAAGATTTTTTCGGACGATCTCAATATGAATTGTGTATGAATTCTTGATTGAAATACATTCTCATTTTGCACAAGACTTACATTTGACTTAATGAAATTTCTATGTATCTATGTTCCAGTTGAGTTTTGACATTTCTCGTAGTGCTTCTGAATACTTTGTGAACGGTTGCCATGAGGATTGCACATTAAAAAAGCGGAAATTGAGCATTAAAATGGGTCATTGATAATCAATTAAGTACACATTAAAATCACCTTTAATTTTGAGATCGACGGAAATAGTTATTTAATCAACTAGGTTATTAAAGACAGCGACTAATGGTCAAGATATTTTAATGCGTGAGCGGAGCGAACGCGTTAATAGTTCGAGACCATTAGTCGCTCGATTAATAACCGAGTTGATTACAAGATTTTTCCGACGATTTCAATATGAATTGTGTATAAATTCTTGATTGAAATACATTCTCATTTTGCACAAGACATAGGTACATTTAACAATATGAAATTTCTATGTTTCTATGTTCCAGTAGAGTTTTGACATTTCTCGTAGTGTTTCTGAATACTTTGTATACGGTTGCCATGAGGATTGCACATGAAAATGTCTAAAAAATTGAGCATTAAAATGGGTCATTAATACTCAATTTCGTACACATTAAAATCACCTTTTATTTCAAGGTCGGCGGAAAAAGTTTCTTATTGGGCCCCAAAAATCAAATATTTGAAGCTCATCCAGGCAAGTTAAGCATTTCTTGAATTTATCCCATTTAATTTAATTTTACCTTTATTGTGTATTTATGTTTCTAGATAACTAAATGGCTGTTATCTTTATATTTTCAACACTATAATGTGAATAAATAGAGGTTTAACGCGCAACATAGTGTTAATTCAAAAATAATGAAAGCAGAGCATAATATTAATCTACCATTATTAAACTCAAACTCCGTAGCTAATCTCGTCCTCGTTCAAGGCAAAATGCAAGAAAGTGGTATCAAACAGAGCACCTATGAATGGCTATTTCGTCCTTTTTAGGAATCATCAGCACAGGATAGTTCTGAATGATACAAGGTGTTCTTGGAACTTAAAACGAAAAGGCAACTCCTTTCAGGTATAAATATACCGAAGAAGCCATCTCTAGTTCCAAACGAACAACCTTCGTCCATAGCATGAACCTCGAACGAAGTAGCGAGATGTTTACCATTCGTCGCATTGACCGCAGCGTACTTGCATATTTCGCTATATTGTGAGCCTTCTAATATATTTGAACAGATCTGAGAACTGTTTTATTTGTATTGGCCGTATAAACCTCCACCAAATACCAAATTTATTCCAATTAAGGATTTCGAAATTGTGATTACGAAGTTTTCTGTAAATATGACCCCAAACTCATAGTAGCTATCACCTTGCTCAATTCTCATCTGAATTCTGAATAACTGAATTTTAGAATACAACAGGAAAAATAAAACTCACAAACAATAAATAAACTGAATCTTATTAATAATTTATGTTTCATCGATTATTGCGCATAAGAATCATGTCGAAATTATATATTTTCACATATATAAACATATTCGATTTGGCACCCCTTTCATTGTTACTTATATTCTATTTTGTTGTTTTGTCTCAGTCCTATTCATTGTTGTTGCCCTTGGCCGCCTACTAGAAGCTTGCATTGCTGGTAACGTTGTCCAAAAACTCCAAGAGCTGCAAGTGATTGACCTTTACAACCATAACCTCCATATTTGTGGATAAGGGCGAAGTCATCACAGTCGATTCTGTTGTCACCATTACAGTCCTTGAGGAATGAGAAAAAATCAGTATTTTTTATTATATAGTTAGCAGATAACTGTACTCAAACTCAGAAATTCGAACAATTAGCATACATTTTAGTTCGATTCTAAACCTGAATGCTATAACAGGATCCCAAAATAATTTTATTTGAATTCTTATTTACTGACCATACTTCTTTCGATGTTGGTATTTCATTTTATACTACAAGTTTTGTTTTTCTTGAATGGTCTTGACAAAAATAATTGAACTCCTGAACCCGATCCGGCCCCGTATTCTCGACAAGTGATCTTTCTAAGCTAATACGAACTTCATTGCGCGGTGTGCATTTTTGCAGGTGAAAGAGGAACTCGCGCAATGAACTCTTTGGTGGTATACTAAATATTGTTATTATTACAGGCATTCATTTCAATGTACATATAAATGATTATAACAGCGCAGTTGGCGTTGGACTATTATAAATATTTATATTCTGATTTAAACAAAGGTTACTGAGTTTGGGCTGGCCATTCCGAAAGAAGTTGAATAATGTGACTGGAATTGAATATTCGTAGAAACGGTAAGATGAAGAATTTCCATAGCAACCTACAATGTTGCAATCATTTCTAAATACCCCGTATAAAGCACCCTGAGAAATTCTTAACTCAACTTCAGCGGTTGAAGCTTATGGTGAAACTTTAGAAAATATTTTAGTACTTAACTTTCACTGTTAAGAGTAAAATCTTCCAAAAAAAGTTGGAGTTAGTTTTTTTGGAATGACACATTTAAAGAATCCACAAAAAGTTCTATTAAAGCAGGGGGAGAATTCCGTTATATCAAACGATTCATCTTGAACCACTTAATTAACACATTTCAGTTGAAACTTTATCTCAATTTATAAGTATAATCGATGTATTATTACGAAGAGGAAAAGCTCTTTCTATCCAGGATATATTGAAGACCTTTTGAACCGAGATTCATTAGTACATAATGAAGCTTGTTTTGTTGGGAAAACCACAACAGAATAACTTATGTAGTAATTTCTCAAGACCTTAGAACTATTCGTAACTATATATTTTCAAATACATGAATTTTCTGACGAATTTTAAATCGATTCAATTATTAGAAGCAACATGTCATCATTTCCGAAAAAAATCTAGCTTATTCTTTTTGAGCGCTCGTTCCACTTAAACGAGTGCTATATCGTTTTGCTCAAATTTTGCAATTCACGAGTTTTGAGCCGAAATTGTCTCAAATGATAGGGTTTGATTACCTAATGACGAATTCGTGGTCAAACACAATTCTGTCCGTGGGCCGTGCGGCCGTGAGAACGATAACTTTCGAAGGGATTGTCCTAGAGACTTGAGATTTTCAGGGTGAGTTCGGTTCCCAAATGCAGCGGTGAAGCTCGTTAACCAGCCAAATCGTACAGGGTGTTCCATAAAATATGGCAAATCAAAGCTTTTATTTCTAGTTCAACTTGAACGAGTGCTATATCGTTTTGCCCAGATGACTGTAATTTTTAATTTTGAGCCGAAAATGGTCTTTAACGATAGGGTTATACTCCCTGATGACAATTCGTGGTCAAATTCAATTCTATAATTAGGGCCACCCAGCCGTCCGTTAGCACGATAACTTTCGAAGGGATTGTCCTAGAGACTTGGGATTTTCAGGGTCAGTTCGGTTTCCAAATGCCTCGCTTAAGTTCGTTAACCAGCCAAATCGTACGGGGTGTTCCATAGAATATGGCCATTCAATTTTTTTCTCAATATCTCAGACGAAATGAAATAAATCGAAATTAAATTTTGCGGCCACATGCAAAATGCTCATAATAAGCCTCAGGCAAAAATTTTGTGGCCATAGTGTTAACAGAATCATAGAAAATTCAATTGGAATATTGAAACGAAGAATCTAAATATTTCCAAAACAAAAGATATCCGATTGGAGTGAAATGTTAATGAAGATTGACATACTGAATGTATATACAAAATTTCAAGAGGATCGCATAATCGAAACCATAAAAATTTTTTCTGTTTCATTGATTTTTTTAAAACATCCTTTTTTAAGAATTTCCAGAATATAATTCTGATAGTGCCGAGATTTTGCATTCATATAACGGGTTATCCATTTCGTGGTTTCAAAAGTATAGGGCTGGAATTCGATATCTGTCAAACGTTTTAAAAAAAAATTTTTTTGTTCAGTTGAAAGTCTGACATTTATGAAAATGGATCGCTTGACTATCGCACAACGCATGAAAATTGTAAAAACCTAATACAAAAATGAAGATTCTGCCACAGCCACATATCGTGCTTTAGAGCAGATTTTGGTTTACATAATCGTCCAACTACGCAAGCAATTGGTAAAATTGTGAAGAAATTTGAAGAGACTGGATTGGTTACAGATATTCTAAGCCCTGTGCATCATCGTTTTGCTCGTACCACTGAAAATATCGCTACTGTAAGTGAAAGTGTTGCCGAAGACCCGAATCTGTCGATTCCTCGTCATTCTCAGGAATTAGGGCTGTCTTACGGCACATTATGGCGTATTTTGCATTAAGATCTACACCTACAACCATATAAAATCTAGCTTACACACAACACTGAAGCCCAGCCGACCATTCACATCAACATCGTGGATACGTCGAATGGGTGCTTGAACAACCGGCGGTGGACGGCGATATCAACTGGCCACCAAGATCATGCGATTTGACACTGCTTGACTTTTTTTTGTGGGGCTACGCGAAATACCGTGTTTATGCAGATAAACCTTTAACTCTTGAGTAGTTAAAAACCAATAGTCGTCAAGTTATGGCTGAGATACCGCCCAATATGTGTCAAAAGGTGGTCGAAAATTACCTCAAAAGATCGATGCTTGCAACAATTCGGGTGGTTGTCATTTAAATGATGTAGTGTTTCACACAATGTCAACGTTCAAACTTTATAATAAAAAAGAAATATCATGATAAAAATATTTTTTATGTGTTTTATTTACGTTTACATTTGAAACCGCAAAATGGATAACCCTGTACTTAGCATTAATCCCAAGTCCTATACAAAATATTGATGTAATAGCATTAGTTCTCACCAATTGGCTTTTCTTGAGTTTTTTCATATAAAGATGGATCTGTTCCAAAGGCCTCGAGTAATTATATGAATAGAATACTATAGCTTAATCTTGAACTTGAGAATGAATAGATAGATACCTGTTGGAATTTTTGCATATAGCCTTGCACGGCTAGAGCAGAACAATAGGTATCAGCAGCGCAGTGACCGTAGGCTTGAGGAGCATCTACAGCTTCATTATTCACTGTTGGTTTTCCAGCATCGGCCCAATAAGCCCAAGTTATCCTGAAGGGGCCACAAACATCACCTGCACATTGTCCGCTTATATCACAGTTAGAACTTGCTTCACAGAGGCATCCCAAACACGACTGAGTTACTGGTAAATCTTCTGAGAGAACACCTAAAAAAAGAAAGAATATTATAAAATGAGTATATCCCTTTTTAGGGCGAAAGAGTGGGGCTTGGAAAATCATCCTGAAATTTTGTGGAAATATTTTGAAAGGTCCCAAGTTATCCAAAGTGTATTCAGTTTTTATCGATATAGCCCCAAACACAAAATTTTGGGTAGGACATATTTGTCCCAGTGACCGTTTCAGGCATAAATTTTCTCTCAAAGTACATAGGGACAATTATGTCTCACCAATTAAATTACCTGAAATATTTGAACATTATCGAATGGAAAACGGAGAAATGATAATTAAAACTGATAAGTATTAAAATAATAAAAAACAATTGCTCGTGAAATTTTTATTGGAGAAGAAACGAGAAATAAACGATTTCATAAAAACTACAGAAATAAAATTCCCATTCTAATAACACTTTTGGAAAATAAAATAAAATTTATAAATAATAATAAATTCATATAAATTCACCAAAACAAACATTTGACTCCATAATAAACGAAAATGATATAATACTATCATGTGGAACTATGACAATGTGAATGTCATAGTTTCCAAAGAGCAGTATCGTCCGCGTCAGAATCACCCCCAATATCTATCATTTTCTTCAGAAAATTCATTCACGAATTTTTCCAATAAGATAATTTCATTGACAACATCTTGAATAAATCATCCCAGTCCGCATGAAGAAGGTTCTGTGAACCTATAAATTGAAGATTGTATTCATTTCGATGATTACTATTTTCAATTATCTATGTTTCAAAGATAATTGGCTTTCATCTGAAATAAAATATAATGCACTTTCGAACTTTTTCATGCGCAAAAATTGTTTTTCGCCCTACGCCACTGGAATTCAGTTCCATTGAATTTCAAATGTTCGAAGAAAAAATGTTCAAAGTAGCTTATCCGACAAGCATTGTTGTATGAATATAATGACTTCTGGAAAAACTGTCGAGGAATAGAGTGGTTAGTGATTAGGCGATTTTGGGCAGATTTTTTGGAATTTTTCTGAAAATCTTAATAGCTGAAATATTCTTCGCCAAAAAAGTTATTGATACTATCAGGCCGACATGTGTGGAATAACATTATTTATCCTACTGAATGCTTCCAACAGTAAAAAAATCATGAAATTCGTATGAAAATTCATTGTACCGATCCCAACGGCTCCATTATCAAAATTATGAAAAGAAAAAGGGCGGTCATAATCATTTTTTCAATTATTCAGAAGAGGCACAGCACAAAAAGATTCATAGTACAGAATTCACGTAAATCGAAAACAAACTTGTCGATACAAGACAATTGGTTGAAGAGGGGTTTCCTATGGGCAGTGGGACAAATATATCCCACCTGGGCAGTTTTAACGCCCCCTATCAAGCGACAATCGAATCGAATCAAAATTAGTAGTGAGAGTCTGCTGTAGAACGTTCTACACATCCGTTAACACGATAGGCACTTACATATCCCTCATAGTTTTCGCTAAAGAACAGGTGGGACATAATAGTCCCAATGACCTATAAAGGGATATTGAAAATAAATATCCCTAAGATCAGAAAAAAGGGTCGCTTGCTATCATAACTTATACACCACAATTTTTTTATAATTATTTAACCAATAATTCATCTAAACATTGATGTTGCCTTAGTGAATTATTTTGTCCTCAACGATATATTTGCCATCATAGAGATTATATCTCTATGTTTGCCATTTAGCCAAATGTCAAGTGTAAAAGAAGTATATTGCGACAATGCTCTTCTAGAAATGGTATTGAATTTTTAGCACCTTTTGTCCTCTTGTATAATATGATTCATATTGTTCTCGGAGAAAATGTTGTTTACTGTCTCGGCGATGACAAAATCACCTAGGTCAATGCCATGAATGATCACCTTGCTGTAACCCACTTGGTATTCCTATGACAATGAAATATAACTCATATTCTTTATGGAACTCTCACATAAGATATGACATCATCGAGGAAAGATATTGGTGAGATATATTTACACTTAAAATTCAAAGTCTCTTAACTTCTCAACGTCTGCATATCCTCGATTGATATCCACTTATTGACTCTTATTGGGAATCCATAAAATGAAGAAACAGATCCTACTAGGATATCGTCATTCTCCATCATTTTCGATTACTTAGTACCTATATAAGAAGGTGGCCATTATGATTCATAAATAATATGTGCATATTGTTTACAAAAAAACAATATCTGAAAGAAAACTAGGAACTATTTTGTGACGCTGTGATATACGATGGTGAAGTCATAACGTTTATCGCGTTTTTCTACACCCAACCTTTACCTTCCTCTTTTTGCCCCCGAATCCACAGGTAAATTGATAGCCGTTCTATCCTTTAGCTCTTCGTCAATTTCTTGTCTGCAGCTAAATCATGGTCTACTTCCCTCATTTTTTTCAACGATCGCCCCATAAATGTCTTTTTGTTCATTCTACTTTATAACATCCGCTAAATATGTCTAAACCATATTAATTGCTTTGAGTGTTGGTCTTATGTCGTTAATAAGTTTTTGCAGCCATTATTCTCTTCATAAGATCATTTGATATTCTTCTGCCATATCTCAATCTTTCCGCCGAATGGTTCTTATTATTATCTCAATAGTATGATTTGCGATATGGGTTCGATTCTTACTGTATGAATTTGGAATATTGATTCTTGGACTTCTATCAAAATTATTGAAATCAAATTGAAGTGTGGAAATTCAAAAGGGTCTACATGCCAAAAAATTCAAACTGAGATATTCCATAAAACATGTCTAGGACATATAACAAAAATTAAAGAGAAAATTAATTTTTTATCAGAAATGATGACTCTGTAGCGGATGGCACATAGGCCTTTTTGTACGCTATACATAGAACCAGTGTTCCTTAAACAATGATAGAACCCATATATATATATATATATAGAATGAAATCTAAAATTTCGTGAAAGTAGTACTTAGACTTAGACCCTTTTGAATTTCTACTCTTCAATTTTTGCCCTCAGTGGATCCAGGTTTATTCTGTTTGGGCTTTGATACTATTTCTTTACGTCAATCTAGTTAATGTGAATTGTTGATTATGGATGTTGTTCTCTTCTGTTGGCCAATAATTCTTTTTCAAAGCTATTGTATTTGAGTCCAATCAAACATCAATACAATACAATAGGTACTATACCACAAAAACAAAATATATTCAGCTAAGTGTGAAACTAATGATTCTTTTTCCTTTGATTGAGCTAACAATATACATTTTATTTTCATTGATATATTTCACCTTCTGAATTGTACAAGGTTAATAACCCCCAATTTGGCAAAGTATTCAAAAGATCAATGTAATGATAGAACCTTTGTATTTGGAGCAGTCTATTACCTATATGATTGAGTTATTAGATAGTCATCTTGCTATGATTACTATTATTCAACATTCAATGATGCTACCTATTATTGAGGAAGAATATTTTCTTGCTGAATACGTTTCTCATTACCATCACCTTGAAATAACAATAAATCACAATTTTTAATGAATTGGAATGAATATTAATGGATTTTATCATACATTCAGATGATAATTCAAGGGGTAATACTCAAATAACAATGGAATACTTTTATATCAATCATGAACTAATTTATTATGAAATCAATTGAATACTGAAGAGCCAAAGTGAGAACCTTGTGGCAGCCCTGAATTGATCGAGAACTCCTTTTTTCTCTACTCTCCGTATGAAACTAATTTGGTAGGTCTAAGACTAATAATTAAGTACCTATGGTTGAACGAAAATATCCAACTCTGAGAGCAACTGCACTCAAAAATTCTGATTGGCTGAAACGATGGCAAACAAAAGTGTAGATAAGACACACAAATACGAGAGACCCGTTTCACAACAGCTTACAGTTGCCATTATTCTGAAGTGTGATCTGAAGTGAGATTGATGAAATTCTGTTCACGAAAAAAAACATATATGAGGTGTGTCCCCTGAAATGGGTAATGGGTATTTTGGGCAGACTTTTGCTCAAGACTAATAATTAGGTAAATTGAAGACTATGAAGATTTCATATAAGCTCTAATTATGCAAATATTTGGGACCAAAAACAACCTGCAATTTTTCTTTACCACAAAACTTGCTCTGATTAATTGGTGTGATTCACAACGCATATATGTGGGTTGAATTCGCCAAAAGACGAATATTGACGTCTTGCTTCAAGGACAACAACAACAATAGAATATTACTTCAAATATATCCCGGATGCCAATTATTTATAGACTTATGTCATTCATGATCCGATGAATATCACGATAATGATAATTTCCTGGTGTTTTTACTAGGAACAAGGCGATAAAAAGCAGGAATAGGAATCTTTATAAGTGGTGGAATCAAGCATAACATATTATTGTTTATTCAAGAGAATCATAAGATATTATGGTTTTATTATCGCACTGAAATATAGAACAAAATGAATTACCACGCTTGCAATAAGAGTTTTTTCTGAACACATACTCACTTATCTTGTAGCGAATATATGGTCAAATTGGATGAGACTGCCAAGATAACTGAATAATGATCATTTTATGGAAAAAACTCGAAGTATAACCATCTACATGTCGACCATATGTTATATGACATTTTTTGTTGCAAATCATTTGTATAATCGACTCTTGAGGTTTGTCTACTTCAAAAGTAGACACCCTGTATAATATGTTATATAATTATGTTGTCAAAGGCGTTAATTAGGTCGACAGTAATTTTATTTCTCCTATTTCTTCTTGAAAAGGAAGAATATGCCTTTTTTTGGTCAGAGCTTACCATAGTTTTGTTTGGTCTCATTTCTAATCTTGCTTCTCAAAAATCAGATCAGTTCTTTGCGTCATTATTAGTTCAAGAATTATGAACAAAATTTTTATTCAGAACGGAGGTAAGTATAGTCCGTTCACGAAAGGTTGAGCACATAGTAGGCGTTTCTTTATTTATCTGAAGTTGGCAGTATTTACTGTCATAAAGTAAAATAAAGTCAACGTTGCCAAATGTACTCGGCCTCGTCCGACGAGCTTGCGAGTTATCAGAGAACTCTATGCAATATTGACAATATCAATCTGACAAGAAAATAAAGAACATAACCTAAAATTTTAATATACACAGTGGAATATGCCAAATTTTCATGGCCAACCGACGGCTCAACCTTTCGTGAACGGAGTATACATCGAAATTCAAATTTGGAACAGTTGAAGACTACATAAACATTACTTACGATTGAACGTCAGTTGATATTTGTAATTGTAAATCATTTCATTATCAGAATAAATAACGGTTCCCAATTTTTATTACATCTTAGAGGATTCAAGGAAATAATTCAAGGAAATTCGTTATTTTGTTCTGTCAGTATCAATATTTTTCAGATGCACGTGTCGTGTGTTTATAGAACTCTCACTTGCTTACATATTTTAAAATCGTCTTTCATTTTTTGCAAGCTCTGGTTTATCGCTTCTAGTTCCTGCTAGGGAACTATTTTTGCCTGCAGCTATGGTTTTTGAAGAAGAAGAAGTTACTCTTTATGTTTCTCCATGTATTATGTACATACAGGTTTGGAAATTCACATCTGAAACATACGATATACAATGCATCAGACAGAGAATTCTTCGGTCCAGTTGCCCAGATGAATAGTCGAGACAATCACTTGCTGTAACACACTGAGTTCAGTTGTCTTACTTCTTTATTCTAGTCTTGTCTCTCTCTTATCGTTTAGAGGAGCGTAATTCTTTAGTATGGTAGGCAACAGTAAATACTTGAATCGAGTATTACGGGCAGCCTGACAAATTAAAAATTCTATACGTGTAGTTCGGGTTCCCTACCATACTGCGATAAGAGAGAGACGAGACTAGATTATCGCAGTAAGACAGTTGAATTCATTCAGTTATCGCACTTCATTATCTCGCCTATTCATCTGTGCAACTGTAGGGAAGAATTCTCTGTCTGATGCCTTGTATATCGTATGTTCTCGATGTGAATTTCCAAATCGGTATATCCAAAAAGCTTTCTGTGTCTCGCTTGAATGCTCTTTCGCAAACACTTTTTACTGTATATGAATGCTCTTCCTATTCTTTTGATTTAAGTAATCAGATTAAGTTTGTTCTCGTAGAAATAGCCCAGATATAAATCCAAGATGCCCTTTGTGGTGTTTCAATTTTATTATCTACATACTTTGTATGTTAGAATACACTTGAAGAAAATTATTCGAAAACGCAATCCCAACACTACACGTCCATATGATGTCTGAACCATAGACAAACTATGTCTATGGTCTGAACCTTGAAAGGTATTAAATGGATGTCTTTAAGAAGTCATTTTGATATCCATTTCACAATGTATCAGAGATGTACAGTAATGCCAGTAATGGGAGTCTTGAAGACATAATTTTCAAATACCTATTTTTTTAAAGTTGGCATTTTCCGTAATGCTCAGGAACACCACGTACAATACTGTCGACTTATAGTGAAAACCCTTATCTATGAAAAAGTTTGTTTTTGTTGAGTACGCATCATAAGCCTCTCAGATAATCAACTACCTTCAGCGTCTGTGAACGCATCAGTACTAAAAATATAAGTCTAGTTACAGACAAAATATCTGAACATTCTTATGCTCCTCAAATTTTCCTTCCTATAAAAGTCATAAATAATGTGAAAAGTATATTTTGAAACTTAAGACATTAAATAAACATCCTTTAATGCCCTCAATCAATCCTCACTCCTAATATCCGTATGGTCTTTTCGAAGACGCCTCTAACGACCGGTTTACCTACATTGGTGGAGTAAATTGTAGAGTTAGATAGTACAGTACTTTACTATTCCCCCTACTAGCATAATTTGACCAGATTATGCTGTTATCAAAATAGAGTACTAAAAACAGAAGATAGTACCTACACGGTAGAGTAGAGTGGATAGCACATATTATGTGCTATCCCATCTCCAGTTCCACAATTTTACTCTACTCTACTCTACTTCATACTGTCATTGCACTGAAAAAAATTGAGAAGAGTATTTTCTCTAAAGAATATCCAAGTGAACTCTGCCATTTTTTCTATCAATGCAAACCGGGCTCAAGACGTTTAGATTTGTGACAACAGGCGTCTTAGAGGCGTCCAAAGTTCTCCAAGCTCTTACAGGACGTTTAAAGACATCCCCAGAATGGTCACTTTAAAGACGTTTTAAAGATGACTCTGTGCTCTGAACTTGGTTCCAGGCTTAGAGAACATGGTTCCAGGAACAGCGGTTCTTTTTGAGGTACCTAATGAGTTCAAATGGCAGAGCTGCATATCCAGGGCCGGCGCTAGGGGTGAAACAGTGAAGCAAATGTTTCAGGGCGCCAGCTTTCTGGGGGCGGCATTTTTCGCCAGCTGACTTTTCGTATTTAGGGTATGGTAGGGCAATGGTAGCCCGAAAATTCCTTGCTTTAGGCGCCAAATTTACTAGCTCCGGCCCTATGCATACCAAGAAAGTTATTTGAAGTTAGGACCCTACGAAATCAATATTTATTTCCATACAAATAGGTTATTCATATGAGTTCAAATGCAACATATATACTCGTAGAACCCCTGAGGCACATTTAAGGTTTATTCATTTCAGTCTAGTGATCGCAGAAATTCCTCGATTATTCCCAACGAATAACAGGATACACAAATGGCAAAAACATCCTAACAATGCCCTCAGTCCGTTCACCTCATATACATATGGTCGTTTCGTTTCAAAGACGACTCTAAGACGTTCATATTTGTTACCATAGGAAGTGATTGATAGGGTAGCCCATGAGGCTATCCTCAGAATACTTAAAGAAGGTACAAGTAATGAGAGAATAAAGAATCAGAGAGTCTGATCCTCTCTGAAAACTACATCTCATCTGCGAACCTCCCTAGTGATGTGATGATCAAGAAAAGTGAGCACTATAAAAAACTTCAGGACATTGCTAAGTAAAAGAGAGGAATTGGAACGTGAATACACCGACTGTAACCTCAAAGAAAATACCGTAAAATAGTATACAGCTGGTTCCGAAAACCTCAACAGGAGCTGGCGCTGGGATATACGGGCCAAATAGCAAGTGTGCACTGTCGCTAGACTCCTGTATGAGCGTCTTTCCAGCGGAAATCTTAGCTATTGAAAGATGTCTAGATATAAATCTAGAAAATTCCGAAGTGCGATATAGCCATACACTCAAATATTCAGGCTACTATTGAAGTACTCATCTCCTACTCAAAGATGATCTGGGAGTGCCGGAACAAACTCAATGAGACAGGCAAGAAAAATAAGGTCTTTTTAATCTGGGTTCTCGGTCATTCAGACATCTCAAAGATAAATTTGTGTTGTTAGCTTGGTTTCAGGAACAACCGTTACTTTTTGAGGTAAGTTCAAATAGCACAGCTACATATCCAGAAAGTAATCCAAAGTTAGGAGCCCACGAAATCAATATTCATTTCCATACAAACATGTTATTCATGTGAGTTCAAATGCAACATGCATCAAATTCTGAGACAAATTTAAAGTTTAGTAATTTCAGTCTAGCCATCGCAGAATTTCCCCGATTATTCCCAACGAATAACAGGATACACAAAATGCAAAAACGGTATTTTTATGGGTTTGTTGCCTTCATCTTCTTCGTCCAGCTGGTGCAGAAACGAGTTTTTCGAAAGACATAAAACGAATGGATTTGCGAGACATAAAATGAAACTTGTTTTCGGTTCCTTCAGGATTTTAATCACGTAAATTTCACGGTAGTAAGGGGTAGCAGATAAAATATAAATCTCGTAAAATACAAATTTAAATGCAGTTTTATGTAGTTACTCATTGCAAAAATATTGCCGTCAAAATAAAATACGTTTAATGAATTTCCTATCTATAGGTCTTTTACGAATATTTTCCTTCGAGTGGTGTTGTGGCTTCTCTTGTCGTACAAATCCATATCATGATGAGTTCAATGATGAAATTTAACATTTGATTTCCGAGAGAACCTAGTGAAACTTTAAGCCGATATTCTACATACAAATTTCGTCTAAATGATATTGATTTGAATAGGTACAGGAGCAGTGAAATTCCGACATTCAAGCTAACGACTTGAGACTTGATACACTGTAGTCGAAATTCGTACATGTATCAATTTCTTATAACAACAATAACTTGCACAACCTGACAACTACGAGTATCAATGAGTGAAATGTTTATAAAAATGTAAAGCCATCATTCTTTTTACTTTTACTCTTAACAAAATGCATTGAAGAGGCCGGACCAAAAAAATTCCAATTGTAAGTTACAGAATAGTAGGTATTGATTGATTTTAATCGATCAATATTATTATCTGCTTTCTTTAGTAAATATGAATATTTACTGGCGAGTGGCGTTTCAATAAACGCATGAATCCATATTTTGTATAAATCCAATTATTGATATTCAAACTAATTATCAAAATAATTTCAGAAAACTATGGCAGCTTATTATTTCATGAGGTGAATATTCTTCATATAATGTAACGACTCATTACGTTTATGATGCTAATATTGAAATAACCAATATAACATTTCTTTCATTGAGTGAATTCTTCATCAGAAACCATACTTCATGTGAAATTAAAACATTTTAACCACAGCAACTACCCTTAAGTCAGAGGACAGTGAAATATATTGATATACTCATGAAAAAATTATATTAATCTGGTCAAGAGTACGATCTAACATAGTCAAATTTTGCCCAGTCTTAATAGCTAAATATGAATATTATTACGATCTGAAATAGATTCCAAGTTTTTAAGCCTCATTCGTCAGGATGTCGGATGATTGAAATATTTTAGAGCTGTGAATTTAAAAGTTGTGGATAATGAAGGTACCTATTGTGCAATGCAATGTATTATTAGTTGAATCTTGTAATCCTCATCGATATGTGATTCATTATACAGGTGGCCGGACGATTGACATCAATAAAAAAAACAGGTTCTTCATGTCATGGGGTATTCGAATCACCCCCATGTATGTTATCCGATTTTTCACGGTTTCCGAGTTATGATTTTTTTTATGAAATCTGAGAATTTTCAACTTAAACATCTTCGAAAATTTTTTTAAAGAAAAGTAAAAGGCTCTTCTGATATTTTTTGTTGTAAATAGATCGCCATGAATTGTACTTTCATACATAAAATAACCAGCATCGTAACTTTGATAAAAATTATGGAAATGTTGGTCTCAAGTGAGAAAGTTACGTATTTTGGATCATGATCTAAATTTTCAAATTTGAATTAAAAATTTAAACAGGTTACTTCATGGTTTCTTAGTAGGCTTAAAAACTGCGCTCAACACTCAGCTTTCAGAATCATTAATAAAAAATGGTACTCAACAGTCTACTTTTGCTAGAATTAGCCTTCAAAATCAGCGAGGTGGAAAAAATCAAAGAACTAGACATTTACTCAGAATTATTTTTGCCATTTTAAGATTTTTCTGATCAAGTTATAATATAAAATGCTGAAAATTAATGAAAATTAGCATTCGAAGAAACGTTTTAGGTAAAAAAAAGAAAAAGGTATGGCAATAAATCACACATCATGTAGATTGTAGAAAAAGAAATTAATTTATAAAATTTACAATAGGTTTTCAGAAAGGCCACCTCCAGCCTCAATACTTCTACACCCTCGCAAAATTTGTTTATTCAATTATTTTTATTTATTGTAATTTTTATAAATAATTTTTTTTTATCTACATGATGTGTAATTTATTGCCATACCTTTTTCTTTTTCTTATCCAAAACTTTTCTCCTAAAGCAAATTTCAGCATTTTCTATCATAACTTGATCAGAAAAATCTTAAAATGGCAAAAAATAATTTTTGAGTAAACGTCTAGTTCTTTGATTTTTTCCACCTCACTGACTTTGAAGGCTTATTCTAGCAAAAGTAGACTGTTGAGTACCATTTTTTATTAATGATTCTGAAAGCTGAGTGCGTTGAGCGCAGTTTTTGAGCCTACTTAGAAACCATGAAGTAACCTGTTTACATTTTTAATTCAAATTTGAAAATTTAGATCATGATCCAAAATACGTAACTTTCTCACTTGAGACCAACATTTCCATAATTTTTATCAAATTTACGATGCTGGTTATTTATGTATAAAAGTACAATTCATGGCGATCTATTTACAACAAAAAAATATCAGAAAAGTCTTTTACTTTACTTTAAAAAATTTTTTGAAGATGTTCAAGTTGAAAATTCTCATATTTCATAAAAAAATTATAACTCGGAAACCGTGAAAAATCGGATAACATACATGGGGGTGATTCGAATACCCCATGACATGAGGAACCTGTTTTTTTTTAATTGACGTCAATCGTCCGGCCACCCTGTATTGAATCAAATTGCCGATACTTCGAAATAAAGTTCGTCAATATTTTGGTTGTAATACATCAATCAAATATCCCTTTTTTCACAGGTCAATATGAGCATTATAAACACAGTGTTATTCAATAAAAATGAAAAACCTTTAAATATGTTAAGTTGTTCGCATTTAAATTTGCTTTTGGGGGAGTTTTGCCTGAATTCAGGAATTTCGGATAGAAAAATTAGAATGAATAAATGAAAATATCTATAAAATGCAAATTTTCAAAAGAGAATCATGTAAAATGACATGGTTCGACACACTAATGAGGATTTCAAAATCAAAATATGTATTTCAGTTAGGTAAATTTATTATTGAGCCAAAACGTTCTAATTAATTTCAAGTTGAATCATCATCATCATTATTGAGTTAAAACGATTTGATAATTCGAATCTTGATTTTGTTCGAAACTATCTACGATTGAGCAGTAACAGCAATGATTTCAAATTTTGAAAGGTTTCATCTGTTATAACTGATTTGAGAAGAAAAGAAGAATTGATGTATGAATACTTAATAATGAAAACAAAAATTTTCTGGATATTCAATAATAATTGTATCATTAGATTCGAAACTTCAAACTAGAATTCCCTGCAGCGAAGAACTTCAATAAGTTTGTTTTTTTCCCCTGCGACATAGTGCCAACCCTTCAAATTTGAATCATCGTCGGTGCTTTAAATTTACACAAATTAACTGCAAATTTTCGTATAATAAACTGCAATAATTTCTTATATTACTTTTTAGTCTATACACTACTATACAGACAATAAAAGACAGAGGAGTGAGATCTGGAAAACCAATAACACAAATGGTCTGTCAGTTCTCATTTGTTTGGAATAAGAATGTCACTCCTAACAGAATAGTCCGGACTAGTGACCAAATTTTTCAATATTTTATAGCATCATTATATGAAAATGATATTGAATACCCAGATTATTCGACTTTATAAGAAAGACTTTTTCTACATTTTTCTTGATTATCCTCGTATTTCTTCCAATTTAGCTTATTCATATCACATTATAGAAAAAGCTGTCATGTTCTTATGTACCTATTGGGCTATTATAAAGAAATTACCAGTAGAAATTCTCTCACTTTCAATAACGCATTTCACTTTGTTTAACAAGATGCATTCGATGAAAATGAAAGTTTTACACTATACCATAACATTGGTACCTATTCAAAAAAAATTGCAACAATAAAAACTAGTTTATTAGACTACGGTAAATATGTAAAGGTAACTTTCAAATTCAATTTTATTTCAGAAAAAATAACTGTCAAACTTCAATAACTCACCTGCGAAGCAGAGGGCCAAAACACCGAAAACATATAACTTGTCCATTTTAAATAGAGTTTCTTGTTCAACACACACTGACAAAGAACTGATGGTTTATCGCCAAAGAATTAATTTATACTGAAGGTGCTGTATCTATATAAGATTAACAAGACAACCCACTACTATTCAATATTCTTTTCATGCTAAACCAGTTCCCAGTAACTCATGCAAGTTAGAGAGAAACAGCAACAATTTCTGAGATTTCAAGTTTTCCAATAAGAATACGAATCCTTGTTCAGTGTCAAGTTCTTCGATATGAATCAAAATACCTATTAAGATCCATTGACGGGAGGTTTTCCAAAAAATGTGAACATTAATTTGTAGTTAAGAAGATAACTCGTAAATGTAGTTTGATGTATCGTTCATTCTTTTGAATTTTGTTTTATTCCAGTCGTCATTTTGAATTTAATTTCGTGTAGGTATTTTTGTTTTCTTGAGCGAACCTGGAAGTTGTGTCATGCCGGATCTATTGAGGGTTTTCCTAGTAATATGATTCAGAGAATCAGAGTCCTTGCATTGTATGGAAATATTTTAATGTCAAGTTCTTAAAATTATGTGGAAATAATTTCGATCGTCTTAAGAGCTTGAGGAATTCGTTCGTACCTGTAATAGGTTAATATTTCGGTATATTTCTGCAAAATCAGAATACTGATTTTCTGTTTGGATCTGGAAATATTCCTGCTAGTGAAGGAAGAAAAAAAATCGAATAATATATTCTTTAAATATGTGTACCAACTGACCGATTTATATATTAACGTTATATATTAACTATGAATTAACTTATCAAAATGAACCTGTTTTCTACGAAATACCTGCCATTTATCTAAACGAATAAAATTATAGCTGTATATTAACATATCATCTGTATGAAACCTGTAGATTGAAACGAACTTCGATTTATTGATAGGATATCAACAAAGTGGAAGTATTCTTCTCAATCATTGGCAATTTCTATTTAATTGTTTACATGAAAATGAAGTACCTATAGCTATACTTTGCATTCTGCATAGTCTGGAATCATGAAATAAACCCGTAAGGTGTGTGGTACCTTTGAGGGTACGTATTCGGTAACGTGGGGTCAGTCAGACCCCAAACTTTTTTCACGAAATATCGGTGTTCGCATTAAGCTATTGCCTTTTTATAGGTACGGTATGAATGTTTAAGTAGTACAGTATGAATGATATAAATTAAAAAATCAGAAAATAATTATTTTATTCGAAATAAATGAATCTGGATGCGGAAAGAGCTGAAAAATATCTTAAGTCTCGGATTTCACATAATTTGAAAAAAATTCAAATGATATGTGTCTCTGAAGATTCAAAACATAAAATTTAGGTTCTAATACTAATGAACAACTGAAAATATAAACCTTTCTGTGATATTTAATAAAAACTACAAGAGTTTATCTGAGCAGCCTTAGCAGATGCTTCACAAGTCTTTATGCCTTGTTCGTGTGAACATTTAGCGCATCTGCGATCTAATTCCTTCAGCTTCTGAGAATTGAAAGAATGTTCTGTTTCAGAATCTTAGGAATTAAGATACTTATTTTCTATTCTTCTTTTCATGTGGGGGGAAACGTTTTCCAGGACATCCAAGTTTTGAAATAACCATTCTTCAAACCGTGGATCATCCGTTCGCATTCGCTTTTGTGCAAAACTTGATATCGCAACGTTTAA
This sequence comes from Propylea japonica, assembly GCA_013421045.1. Taxonomy (NCBI): domain Eukaryota; kingdom Metazoa; phylum Arthropoda; class Insecta; order Coleoptera; family Coccinellidae; genus Propylea; species Propylea japonica. The sequence continues at coordinate 29,215,176 of CM024247.1, forward strand.
AGCGACATGACTTCGATTACAGAATAATAACACCATTGGTAACCTGGGGTCTAGTATACCCCAACCCAACAAAAATTTCCAGTAGAATCTTGTTGAATCGTAATATGAATAAATTCGTAACACTGAACTACGCAAAAAACATTCAATGAAAGATACTGTAGCGGATGGAAACATAAACTGAAAACTACTTGAACTATCGATAATAAAATCTTGGGGGTCTGGTGGACCACACCATACCATTACGGGTTAACAGTATAAAGTACTCAAAATAATTGTTGTACGTAGCTACTAAAAAGAAGAAAGAAAGTCCAGACGAGAAGTCATAAGCTTTTCGGCGTTTGTTCATAATCCTACATTATTTATATTAGGAAAATGATCATTCAGAATAGAAAATCCTGCACCCCATTGTTCAGATTCATGAATAAATAGAATTGAACTGATAGTCGTGTTCAGAATTGTAAGTGGAGGTAGGGATGAATGAATTAATACAATCTTGTTCAGCATGGTCCATAAGAATTTAGGGGGGGACTAGGTTAATTCCCTCTATCGTCGCCACTGATCAAAGGGCGAAAAACGAGAAAAAAACCGTGATTATTTTGAAGCCAAAATAAATGATTGTTCCTATAACGAAAAACAAAAGTTTTGTAATAAATTCGAAAGGAAATTTTTGGAGAACGTGTCATTGTATATTTTGTAATAAAAATTGCTTTATTGACGGCATAACCATATTTGATAGTTGCAGAACTGAACATGAAAATGACGGACTTAAACCTGATTGGAATAAACTAAAATATTAATATTTTTTCGTTTAACCTTTATGGATATCTAAGTTGTTAAGTTTTTCCTTCATTATAACTCTGGTGTTAAAAAACGATCTCGCTGTATGTTATGGAATGGAACAAGTCTTTATGTTTCCATTATTTTGACACGGAGATCAAATTATTATGTTGTATGGCAAATTTTTTTGGGAAATTCTATGGATCAATGCGACTTTTTTTGATATACGATGCAAGTTTCTATAATCATGCTTTCAAGTTATTTATTGCCGAATATTCAAGTAACAGTCTGTTCACTTAATGAATGACATAAAGAGGTCAGAAAACGTTTTTTCATTGTAGCATTTTTTAGCTTCGCCACAAGAAAAATTTCCATCTTATTTGTTTCCGAGACGTTATTGTCTTTCTTTAACTTTTCGAATTTTGTTTTCTGTTTCGAGACCACATGCGATTGTAACTTTGTTTGTCTGTGAACGACAATGTTGGACTTGCTGAGTAAAAACTATTGTCAATTTCAATAAGGCCAGTTCAAAACACGATAACACTCGAAAGAAAACATCAGGACATTGAAATCAAAATTTCAAACTAAGAAAAATTTGGTTGGAAAATACAAAGGTTCATTTTGAAAAGTGCTTAGTGCTCGGTGATCGTGTAAACGAATTACTTTCCAAAAGTGCTCAGTAATCGCGAGCATTCCTTAAAAAAGAAGGGCTTAGTGCTCGAGATTCCGGAGGACTTTTCAATAGGGCTTTGTGCTTTGTGTTCGAAGCACTTTTCTTCAGTGCTCGGCACAGCGCTGGACCCAACGAACAAACGTATTATACGTATTCTGTAATCTACCTATTATAGGAAGATTATACGAGTATAGAATATCTTATCGTTCCAATGAATTAATCTTATCCCGTTTATAAAACAGTTCTACAGTTTTGTCAAATAATATTACTAAAAGTAATGATACTTGTAGTAGCAGAAGTAAAGTTTGAAAGGTAGTGTGGAAGGTATTTTGTTCCTAATTTAGATTCTTCAGTTTGGTATCTGCATATATTCATTTTTGAATAAAATTAATACTCAATTCTTGAATGTATAAAATCATGTTTTCATTCCATCATTCCCAAAACCGTCATTGTGATTCGCTTTTTGTTTCAGAAGGAAGAATAAAACTTACTATTGAAGATTCAATTCATTTATTTATTGTTTATGCTTACACAATTATACAATTATGGTAAATATAAATAACGAAAAAATGAAAATATCACAAAGGTCAAGTTGAAATAATATATCTAAGAGTTATGTCCTACCTATTACATTCTTCATGTTTTTACATTAATTAGCATCCAAAGCGTATAGGTAGCGTAAGAGAGACATTAAGGTATAGTAAATTCAGTAACTAGAAAAATAAAATTGACTTTTTTGGTAACAAGCAACTACAACAGATTATAGTCATCTATTTAAATGTGATTGAGTAATAATAAACAAATCACGTAAACGAAATCACAACAATATATCGATTTTAAAGCTTAAATTTCACCGATTTCATTTTTTCAATATGAGAACTGAATAATGAGTTTTTTCTTTGGAATTATCATAAAAAGTGAATTTTCATTTCACAGTAACTTAAATAAATATGCAGAAGGAACAATCATCGTTAGAATATTAAAACTAAAAATATAATTATGTGAAGATATTGGATAAGATTATACATGTTAGGGATTCGAAGAATTTGTTCATTCGGATTACATTTATACATTTCTATACATCAAGATGTTGATTATTAAATGATTTCATCTATTTCCTTAGTTCTCCATAATGAAAAAAATATTATCCCTTCAACCAGGTGGAGACTAAAACTGGTATTCTCTAAGACACGTCTTTCAAAAAGTTTGGTCAGATAAACTATCATTCAAAACAGCATAAACTCCAACCTAGCTGCCGCAGCAGCCACAATAGTGCTTTTTTATCGCATTAAATCTGTTATATCCTGTACACACAATAGCAGTGATCTCTTTAAGGGTGAAAAAGCTAGCTTTATGGTGGTTATATACCACCAGCATCGGAACCTTTGCATTGCATCTGTTATTCATAATTAAACTGATACAGAGGATTAAACTAGGCCCTGCAATGTGGTGTGCCAAAAAATCGAGTAAATATTTATGAATTGCAATAAATTATTAATTTCAAATACAAATCCCGTTGTATTCCTACTAATAACGAGAGTTTTGCGATTCCTTTCATTCTACGGGATATAATAAATATTGAGTTTAGTAATTCATTGAATAGGATTTCATTTGCATAAAGTTGTATGCAATTGTCTTATGAATGGTTGCAAGAAGCTAATCAATACCTTTTGCAAAAACATTGGGATTAGTGACTTAGCAACAATCAACATCTCAACTCTCAAGTCCTAATATTTTTCGAATTATTATCTCTTGCTCATAATATTAAAAATGTATATCGATCTAGTTCAATCACTCATATGCAAGTATTGTTATGATTTATCATCTAATAATTCTTAGTTTGGCAATTGAATTACTCGATTTCATGGGACGCCTGGTATTTTCTATTTTCCGAAAATCTTGAATTGGCTTATACAATAAGATACCTTTACCTTGAATTACTGTCTAAAAGCGTTATATACTTGTGTTATAATTTTTTTTAAACATCGATGACTTCAAAGGTAATCGTTTCGTAACCTTACAAAATAAGTTATATCGTACAATGTCAACTCGATTGCTAAAATTCGAATCATTTAATTACACCTCTGTGATCCTTCTGAGAATTACAAACGAAATATATAAATTCGAATAAAAGAAAAATTATGTAATACATTGTATAATGACTAGAACGTTCACACTTATCTAAGTTGAAGACTTTAAATATGAAATCCTTACTGATTCTTGAAAACTCTGTACAGTTACTCCACATAGACCCTCATATTCGAATCGACACATAATTGGAATGAATGGAAATTTGAATTTCTAAATTTATGGCTCATTCCACTACACCTTGGTGTCAAAAATATTCCTAACCTTTTAATTTACACATAAATACCTCCACTTGAGAAAAAAGAACATACTGTAGTGGCGAAATGAGTTGATACTAAGATGTGGGTTATATGTTTAGCAGCATTTTACTGTTGGCAAATAAACATTTTATCTAAAGAGACATTTTCAGTAAACCAGTATGGATTCCATATTTAGTAAATCTCATTTACTCACAGTATTCTCGTTTGTCTCTTGGATTTTACGTGGTTGTCTCCTGGCCGACTTCGATCGTATCTGACCGGCTAATAAGGGATTAATAGCATACAGCCAGTCATGCACATCTTTTTCATGCAGAGTCTGTAGGAGATAACCTCGATGTTTGCTGATTACACTGAAGGTATTCGGGAGCTGCACGTTTCTTGACTGCTCTTCTGAATATTCGACCTGAGCTGTAGCTAAGTTTATCAATGCTCTTTCTACTGGATCTTTCTCATCTCGGAATATAAATACATAAGGTCGTCTTACGGACTAAAAATGAAAACCATAATTATGAACATTTAGCTGTTTTGGAAATTTAATCTGATATTCAAATGTATTATTTCAGAGATTCAGAGAAAATTCAGGTCTGGCAATGTATTGAAAAGAGATTCATAGCGAGAGCAGTAAGTGCGAGAATCTCATTTCTCCACTCTTTCTCAGCAGCGCAAATACGATCGACACGACTAACCTCAATTTCTAGCGCTTATTCGAAATAAAAAGGAACATGAATGTATAGTCCGTTCACGAAAGGTTGAGCCGTCGGTTGGCCATGACAATTTGGCATATTCCACTGTGTATATTGAAATTTTAGGTTATGTTGTTTATTTTCTTGTCAGATTGATACGCAATGTTGTCAATATAATATGTTATATTGACAACATGGAGTTCTCTGAAGCTCGTTGGGCGAGGCTGGGTATATTTGCCAACGTTGACTTTATTTTACGTTATGACAGCAAATACTGCCAACTTCAGATAAATAAACAAACGCCTACTATGCGCTCAAACTTTCGTGAACGGACTATATGTGCTCTAGTAGAATCGAATAGCCCTCTATAGAGCTCCAAAATTTCTCAAGAAATTGATGTTCCGGACCGAACAATAAATGAAAATGAAAAAACAAGTCCTATAAATTTTCCCAGACGACTGTATACGGCTAATGGAATTTCGCGAGATAATGATAGAAGGAATGATTGAAAATGAGGAATTCACCAAAAAAAATTCTGATTATTGATGAATGCTCGCATTTTCTCTGCATGGGCATAACAATTCATCAGTATCTAGAATTCAAGATAAGTATAGGCCAAGGAAAGATGAAAATTAAGGGTGCCATTATGTATACAGTATTCTCACTAATTGAATCTTCATTTTGGGAAATAATATTGTGTCTCCTACCATACCGTGGCCTGCAAAATCACCGGAAATGACTACCCTCAACCTTTTTGTGGCTTTCCTTCAAACAAAAAATAAGTGAGAGTTGAGGTCACCTTCAAGGCTCATAAGGGCGATACAAACTCTCACTCACCCTCAAAGGCGAACTATGAATACGAGCCTGTCTTAATAAATACATCATTTAAGCCGGGTTTCACAAAAACTCCAATCTCGTTGATTAATGAAATGTCATCATTTCTGTGCAACTTTCAGTTAATTTTTGACGTAAACCATCGACTTATTTCAAAATTGACGATTTGATTGCCAAATCAAGCTTTGTTAAACCGACTTTCAAAGTTCAGAATGTTCGATAACATCGACTTACCACCCAACGTTTCTTCCATCCATGAGTCTTATGTTCCAATACATTCAAATATCCCTTTCTTGCGACAACTGGAGATATCCTGATCTCTTCCATGTCTGGGACGTACAGGACAAGGTCTGGATCATGGGGGGCTGGAGGGATAGGCGACATCTGTGGGAATGGGGCACATTCACCTGGCAAAGCAGCTCTTTCTGGAGAGCATAGTTCTATTGAACTGTTTGATACCATGCTAGACAACATGCTTGTACTCATTTCAGTGGCTTCTTCTGAGGGACTACTGACTTCATCTTTGATATTGCTGAAAAAAAGATTTTTTTAGAGATGAGCAATAATTCAGGATAATTTCCAACAAACTAAACTTTGTTCTATTGCTAATATTCTATTTTTATAAGTTGAGAATGTTTTATTTATTTTCCTGTGTTTTGTTTAATTTTTGTGTTAATTTTATTCAATTATAATATTATGTATATACATAATGGTTAGTTTCGTTTCATGAATTAATAAAGAAATTATATGTATAATGAGTTTTGTCACTTGACTATGAATTGAGACTTAGATGCGTTTCTCTAAAAAGAAGAGGGAACAACATTTAAAGCCTCTAATTCGGGTTTTCAACAAGCACAACTTGAATTAAATTCTGTCTTTGACAATTTGAAAAGAAACGTTTAAAATATAAACTGTCTGTCTTGATATTCCAGGTAACTCAATAAAATATTGAAAGAAAAGGGCAATAAAAGTCCATTTGTGGCTCTAGGAGGTTTCAACAAGAGTTGATGAATCTAGAATTATCTAAAGTCACAAAAAACTGGTCAGTCTGTTTCATAATAAGCCCCATGCCAATATCCGAGGAGAAAAATCTTTCTTTAATCTAAATTTCTTACTTCAAAGCGTCTCTAGCTCCTTTTCCTTGAATTAACTTTATACACTTCATCAACAATTCCTTCTCTCGATCAGAGTATTCGTAGAAGTCCAAATTTTGAGCAGCACTAGCATTGATGTTATTGTTTTTGGCTACCATATTGCATACGTCTTTTTCGTTCTTGGTGTATTCAAGATGATACTTATTGTACGATTTGTCGACACCCAGTTTTTCTCTCAATAGTAAAGTGTGTCGTACACGTTCTACCTCTTCCAATCTTGTTAGTTTTTCAAGTTCCCATTGGTGATCGAATATTAGGGAATCTCCCCTAGGTCTCCAGCCATGAAGATTTTCTTCGCCTCTAACATATGTGGAACTTGTGTCCAAAACTCTTCTCTGTCTCCTTTGTACTCCTAAGGATAAAGATGAATAAGTTAACGGTATAGGAACAGATAGCGGACCGAAAAGTTCATCACCAAACATAAAAACTCGAAGAGTGACACACTAATGAATTAATTCTGTACCATCTTGGTGTCAGAATCTATTAATATCAGGGTCATTGGAACATTTACCCTTATGAACTTGTGCTGAATACTTTTTGATCTCAAAAAAAACAGAATATCCTCTATTATATCGACGTGTCAGGATATCATAAATAACCTTTAATTTCAATTCTCACCATTTCCCTTAAAAATTCATTGTGTTCATGACAACAGAACAGCAAAAATATTTGACTCAGTGTCAGTGTTCACAACTCCAAATCATGATTTATTGGTGCTTTTCTATTTGACTGATTAACTGAAGAATCATTACACTTGTCACTGAATCGACCAATAGGAAGACTGCGTCACTGTTTTTGCATCAGTTTGGCAGTGATGTACCGTCAAATAGTAAAGCCCTACTAATTTCAAATATTCGATGCAGGTAATAGGTATCACTATGTATTTTTCTTTCTCTTATTCTTTGTAACAACTGTTTAAAATAGAATGAACCAAAATATTCTTTCTTTCCGATACTTTTAAAATCAAGTTATTAATTTCTGTTTGTTTTGGGCTTTTTTTGTAGATATAATGCAATACTGAATAATTTACTGTAATTGGGATTTTTTCCTGTAGGAAATAAATGGCTTATTATTATATATATTGAAAATATCTATCAGGTATTTGGATTCTTCTTCTCTGTGCGGTGCCTTACCGGCCGAACTGAGGCCTAGTGGCCCATTGTTCACCCGCATCGTTCTATAGAGACTCAGCTCCTCAGACACGAAGACAGAAATGTCGCGAGGCTGCCAGGAGTGGTCCCTCTCACCATAGGAATATAAGGTGTTGGATTTCCTAGGTGTGTTGACCTTAACTCATTAAGGTTTCCACAGTTGAACAAAATATGCTCAAACCGTTTCATCAGTACTCCTGCACCACCGGCATAGGGAGCAGCTCGTCAATCCCATTCCCTTCAAATGCTTGTTAAACAGGTGACCAGTCAATGCACCAGTCACCAGACCGAGTTGTTTCCTCTCCAGCAACAGAAGCCTATTGACCTCAGATCGCGAGGACGGTCTCTCAATGAGAATCCTCGACCACCTCAGGCCCACCCCTGCGCTCCATTCCGAGGCAAATTCCCTGTTCAGCCAGTTCCTGAAGAAACTTCTGACGGATGTGCGACAGATTGGCAGCGAAGGCTCCGGACCAACAAATGCTAATCCAGCTCCCCGCCTAGCCAGTTCATCTGCCTTGACGTTACCAGGTATATCCGCATGAGCCGGACACCAGATTACTTTCAAAAAGTTATCAGAGCCCAGCCCACGCAGAGCTTTCCTGCATTCTTTTACCAAAAGAGAATCAACCCTAACATCGGATAGAGATTTCAGAGTTCCCTGGCTGTCGCAACATATACAAATGTGCTGGCCAGAGTATCCCCTGCGAATATTTATTTCGACACTCCTTTTACATCATTTCACCGCCGTTTTGGTCGCAATTCCGACCTTTATCAAGGATAATGACTTCACAGGAATTGAGTTACATGTGAAGTCATTATCCTTGATAAAGGTCCGATTTTCGACCGAAACGTCGGTGAAATGATGTAAAAGGAGTGTCGAAATAAATTCAAATACCTGATAGATATTTTCAATTTATAGACAACATGGATGAAAGTATGAATACAAAATTTTTATATATATTATATACTCGATGAACTTTTCGCCCTTTCAAGTCACGAATAAATTTAAGATATTTAAATTGGAAAATGGATTATCAGCATAAAATTGAATTTAATATTAAAAATCACTATCATTGAAATGTACAATATTTAGAATAACCCTTCAGAAAATATATAAGCTCAAAAACAAGTTAGAAAATCGCATACTCATCGTAAGGGTAAAATAGCTAATAACCCATTTTCAAAAAACTATGGGGAAGTAGGAGGATCATGCAAAATAGCAAGCTTAAATTCATTAAATACATGCCCTAGCAGTGATACAAAATTTGGAATATCTGCTAAATATTTAGAATATAAAAATTTGCATGCATTCAAAAGCTCTTTAGTTTTGTTTTGTTAAAAGAACATGGCTAATCATATTGCAAAAAGGGGTTTGGGAGGGACACTAAACTAGGGATCTACCTGGACTACCTGCTTCACTAGCTCGACGAAGAAGTAGTTCATATACTCCTGACAATCTATTGGCTTCAGTGTTCCTGTAGCTTCCAGAGAAGAGGTGTTTGAGGGACCTTGGGCCAGTTCTTGCATCTCTACCATAAATGACCATACTCAAATCCTTCGTTATTATAGCAGGGCGACCACAATTTTCCAACTAGAAAAGGGATGCTGAATATGTAGCGGGAAATTTAATAATCTCCATGTTATCATGGATATGATGATTTATGTCGAAAATGATAAACAGTTTTTTTGTACTAAAAAAATTGATAGACTTCATAAAACGTTACTGTAATCAAAATATCCAAGTAAGTGTTTTAAGAATTTCTTATATGATACTTACAGATGAAATGGAAGATGATATGAGTATAGTAAAGCCATACTTTAATACATCGAACTAAAAAGTAACGGAACTCAATAATTCTTGTACGAAAGAATTATTGAGGAAAATCCTCACACCCATCTATTTACTTTCAAAAGCAAATTATCAGTTACTTTTTTGAATTGTGAAAGCATTCTTGCTAAACTACAAATCCATGGTTTCACGAATTTCCCTTAAATATAATTAATAAAAGAATAATGGTCTGTTTGCAGTAGGTACTCTGCGCAGTAGGTACTCTCCAATCACAAATTATTGTGAATTATTTCCTTATTTCAAATAAAAAAAACAGCATAACCAGAAGGTGGGGAGTGAGAAATATCAAATTCAAAAAAGCATAGTAATTGTTTCTCAAATTAAAAATCGACAGGTGCGAGGATTTTCCTCAATAATTGAAGATGAATTTTAATAATGATAGTTTTTTTTGTATTAAATGAGTGAAATGAGTGTTTTTTCATGGCACATGAGAGTGTCAATTTTTGGCCGAGACCGCACGTCGAGGCCAAAAATTCACTCAAATGTGCCATAAAACACGAATTTTATACGCACGAAATACAAACAAAAATTTTTGCACGACTGTGAATGTAAATTTACTTCGTCTGAAATATAATATAAAATAATGCTTCGAATACATTTCTATGCATCCAGTGATCTTTCTGTGTCGTGACTATAGAAACTTACTTTTTTAATGGTGAAAAAAAGAAAACTCTTTTTTCAACAGTGAAAAAAATATTTTTTTACGGTGAAAGAAATTTACGCATCCATAGTGATGGAGAAAAGTCAAGTTTTTTTTGACAGTTGAACAAAAAATACTTTTTTGTACACTTGACTTTTCTTCATCACTATGGATGCGTAAATGATTACTTTTTTTCACCGTTAAAAATAGTATATTATATTATAAGGATTAAAAGTGCATATTTTTTTTACGAGCAATATTTGCAGTTGCGAGGCGCAACCGAGCGAATGCAGAATTGCGAGTTAAAATAGGCACTTTTAATCCGAATAATATATACTATTTTTTCTCCTACCAAGTCAAAATTGCAATAAAATTGGTTTTAGTGAAAAATCGTTCATAATTTGGTTATGAATTTGAACACAGAATCATGACAGTAATTGTCAAGTAGACTTCAAATGCATTTACTTTTAATCCAAGGATTAAAAGTAGCGTTTTTAATCCTAGGATTAAAAGTGTTGCTAAGCAACGAGCAAATTTTTGTACGGTACGAGAATTTATGACTTTTGCACCTGAAAATGTTGACATTTTTGTACTATTTTCAGGTGAAAAAGTCATAAATTCTCTTACCGTACAAAAATTCACTCGTTACTTAGCAACACTTTTAATCCTAGGATTAAAAACGCTACTTTTAATCCTTGGATTAAAAGTAATTGCATTTGACGTCTACTTGACAATCACTGTCATTATGTAGTATGTGTTCAAATTTATAACCAAATTATTAACGATTTTTGACTGAAACCAATTTTATTGTAATTTTGACTTGGTTGGAGAAAAAATAGTATATATTATTCGGACTAAAAGTGCCTATTTCAACTCGCAATTTTGCATTCGCTCGGCTGCCCCTCGCAACTGCAAATATTGCTCGTAAAAAAAATATGCACTTTTAATCCTTATAATATAATATACTATTTTTAACGGTAAAAAAAGGAAAGACTGTATGCATAGAAATATTACATTGGAAGCATAGCTCAATCATTTTATATTTCAGACGATGTAAATTCACTTTCACTGTTGTACAAAAGAGTTGTTTGTATTTCGTGCGTATAAAATTCGTGTTTTCATGGCACATTCGAGTGAATTCTCTCATATGCCATGAAAAAAACACTCATTTTACGGACTTAATACAAAAATAACTATTTGTCACGAAAATACTGCTCAAATAACGTTTCGAATGAGTGAACAAAAAGGTTGGTGAAATGAAATGAAACCAGGAAATGTTGAAGAAGTTGATTTGATAAAAGCTTCTTACCTCTAAGTAAGCAGAAATTGTCATGAAGATCTGCTCTCCTTGAGAAGTTACTCTATTGAGCAATGGTGAATTATGCAAGGAACTATCCCAAGCAGCCTCAAATCTGAACAAAACCCTATCATCTCCCGGAATCTCCAAATATTCTCCAGGGAATAATCCAAGTGAAAGCACTGAGTTATCATTGTCCTCATCATCCTCAGATTCTGGGTTATTCCTTATTCTTCCGACCACCAGTTCTCTTATGTCCCTCCATTTAATTTCAGACAGTTTATCATGCACAATTGTTATGCGTATTCTTCTTTGAATACCCTGCAATAAAGTAATTCACAGTTGTGCAACATATGACCATATTTCCTCAATTCAAACAAACGAGATAAAAAACATTCTCTAGCTTTGTGTATCAGGCGGTTGACATTAATTATGATTGTGTTAGAGGGTTAAGGCCTGAAGGGTAAAAAAACCATTGTTATGATTCTCGGAGGAAATGAGCACCGAAAAACAATTATTGAACAGAGAAAAATATAGGTCGATAAAATTAACAAATATTAAACTCATACTTCGGAGCTGTTCATGCATGTCGTCCAAAGATACTACATGGAGGTCATGTCACACCCAGAGAATCTTCAGACAGCAGTTTCTATTTTTTGGCCATCATCATAACAGAGAAATATTTAAATGACCTAAGGTACTCTAGGATCAGGTACAGATACAATTTAACAGTTAACTAGTGAGAATTTAATCTCACCTAGCGCCATCTCGAATCAATGCTTGCATATACTTTCCTCCATAAGGCAGAAACCTTGGACTACAAACACGAAGTTAATCTATTATCCATGTTTCTTCTTGTTTATATTTCGTTAATTTGTCGTAATCAATGAACTTGAGCGTTTCCTAGCCGAAGACTTCGGTTGAAAAATACAAAATGGCGGTTTACCATCCATCTATGGGCTAATGGATGAACTTCGTGTTTGTTGTGCATGGATTCTGCATTATGGAGAAGGTTATACGCAAGAATTGATTCGAGCCCAATAAACACACAAACGTATACAAAACGTTTATTTATGGTGGTTGAAGTAGATTCAACGTTGTACGTTGAACTTGCTACGTTACATCCGACACACAAATTCAACCAAACGTTGACTCTACATATAATATACGTTTACGATTCAACTGGTTTTTCAATGTGTACTCAGAAACGTTGAATTAACGTTGAATGATTCACTTTTCTTCAACTAAGACGTTAACCAACTTTTATTCTACTCAAAATTCAACCAATTTTTGAATCTTATCAATACACCATGATGCACCCAAAATTCAACCAAACGTTGACTCTACATAAATTATACGAACACAATTCAACTGGTTGATTCATCCACCCTTAAAGAACGTATATATCTTACATTTTTCAAACGTTTTTACGAAGTGAGCTCAGCAACAATTAATAAACGTTGAATGATTTACTCTTAATCAACTTAGAAGTAAACCAACATTTCTTCTACTCAAGATTCGTCCAGTTTTTGGATCCATTCGATGATCAGTGTGTAGATAATACGTTCAATGTAGTTTTGCAGGGAACTTCCCATCGGATCATGTCAATGGAAAACGTACGCAAAGGAGAAGTTCTTTTTGTTTTAGATCACCTATGGAATACCATATTTCAACGTATATTCTCAGTAGATATTCAACGTTTAATAACTAGTAGCGATAGAACGTTTTAGAAACCTAATTGCCAAATTGTGTATCATGAGCCCAACTCATCTATACCGAACTCATTTCCTACATTCCTTATTTTGAATTCTTCATTCATTCAAAATGTTAAATCCATTATAGAAAACAACCTTACATTCATAACATAAATCATCTTTACTAAAGTCATTCAATAAGAAAATTATGAAGATTCTTGAAAGATAATGAATTATTGTCCCTGGCAACGGTGTACAAGAGTCAGCAGGTGTTGTGATGACGTTGATCTGGATAATGCTAGAGCGATCTTGTTGCATTCTGCAGTCTACAAACTGAGTAGTGAGCCACCAGACCTTTTGCTTTAGCTATTTTCAACTTTCGTCATTATGTGATTTATTTATAAGTGCGATAGGGTCTACAGAGATTTTGGTAAGTACCCATCACTACCTTGAAGTTGTTTAGTGTTCAGCAATATTGCTTTTAAAACTATATATGATTGATTAGTTCGAAATGCAATCTGTTGAAGTAAATAAAACGAAAATAATGATTCTTTTTTTTGTAGGTTACCCGATTGAGGCCTGTCGAAGAATAATTGTCTTGAAGACCATGCCAGAAGAATTTTGAGATTCTTTATGAGTTATGACAAACGATTTAGGCTGCTTTTACAATTGGAAATACAGGGAAAAAAAGCATTTCCGAGCCAATGCAACTCATTTATGGTAAGGTTTCATTTTGTAGACCTATATTATCGATATCTAATGAGCATTATTTGATTTGTTTCAGTGGTTAACAAGAAAGAATTTAGGACAGCGACAGATTTACAAATAGCGGATACAACGAAGGCTTCCTTAAAATTTGCCAAGAGAAGGCTCAACGATACTGCAAAGAGTAGAGAAAAAAAAGAGTAAATATTATAAGTGTTGATTCAATGCATTTAGAAATTTGTGATTTTGTTCCTATGTTTCTTATGTTCGAGATTTATATTTTTGTTAAGGTAAAATATTTACAAATCTGTGTTTAATTCAAATAAAAATTTAAAAATATTTTTATCCAGGGTTGATTCAGTCCTTGAGATGTAGGTTACTTTGAAACTCAATATGAACGTTTCATATTTGGGGTATTTTGGTATAAAAATAAACGTTGAGAATTCGTTTACCATCAACGTTATTTCCGAAACCAAAATTCTTCCTTATATTGAAACTAAATAATAACGTTACATCACGGTATTTTACTCATGACAAGGAGGAGGCTTGCAACGTTAAATCAACCTTGAATCAACGTGCGATAAAAACGTTACGGTGAAACAAGAAGGAAACGTATTTCTCTACGACATTTTACAGTTTTTTCAACGATGAAATATAGTGACGTTACCTAAAAAATCCAACGTGTTTTAATCGTTACTGTGTTTATTGGGAGATGGTGCTAGCAAGATTAAAATCTCACTAGTTAACCGCTAAATCATATAATCCTAGCCTAGAGTACCTTAACTCATTCAGAGTTTTCACTATACCTACTGATGCAGGCCTAAAGCCAGAAACTGCTGTCTGCAGATTCTCAAGGTGACATAACCTACACGTAGTTTCTTTGGACTGTATTAATGAATAGCGCTGCTAGTGTATGAGTTTAATATTTGTTGATATTAATTTATTTTTTTATGAATATCATTTTGTTTAATTATCGTTTTTCATACACCCTTGGTAGTTGCCACAAATCCTTTTTCCCTTTGTTATGATCACTATGGGCATAATTGTTATATAATGAAGTATGAATTTATGAAATCAAACTACCACATTTCAGGAAGAACTTGACTACTAATTAGTGGGAGTACCGATTTCATGCAGTCAGAAAATCACGCTAAAACAAACCTAATAGAGATAGATGATGAAGTTGAAGAAGCTACTGGTTTATAAATTAGCAATGAAAGTAATGCAGAAAGAAATAGCAGAGTCCTATAGTCGGTGGCTGAACTGTTCAAATCAAATGGCTAATCCTCTGGCACGAATCTCAACTCTAAAACCGATTATGGAAAAGTAGGTACATTAATGGGCGAGAGTATTTTGAGCAGAAAATGAAATATGGATGTTTGAGTGAGTTGAAAGGAACTAGGCTAGATTGGTAGGTCTTTTTGATGTAGATTTCAGCACAGAGGTGCTTATAAAGAACTAAAAATCTTCCCACCTCTGAGCAGCTACTGAGACTAGGTGTAGATTAGATAATTATATTAAAGTAATCGACGTAGTTATCAATAAACAGGTCTGGCAAAGATAAATCTTGGGATAGGAATCTCATGGTTGAAAAGCGAGACATAGCGAAAGTAAAAAGTACGAGAGAGAACGATGACGCCCTCCCTTATGGATCGATTACATTGAGATACTTTACAAGCTGCTACTGAGCGAATTTAGAAGCGACTGAATTAGCTTGTGAGATTGTGATGATTACACACAAAACTGTCTACTCGCTGAGTAGCCAACAATCTAGCGTTCCACGAGAAGTTTATGTTTGTATCGTTGTCAAGATCTAAGATAAATGTCGAATACGTTTTCAAATTTAAAGAACCAGGAACTACCGTGTAGATGAGAACTCACAGATTGTTCAGTAGCAACTGTGATTACACACGGCTTGTTTACATTCCAACAAGCTAAAACGCCTGCGATTCAGCGTGTAAAGTAGCCCAGCTTTCTACTTTAGTCGCAGCTTTTTTACAATCAGATTGTTGGCTTGTAAACACGGTTACACTGAGCGAATTTACAATTAGATACTAAATTCGCTCAGTAGCAGATTGTGAGTATCTCAATGTAATCGACCCATTAGTTCCTGCACGGTTTTTCAACAGCGTAAGCACAAACCGACCCCACTAATCAGTGAAATAAAAACGCAGACCACCCAAAATTGCAAAATAGCAATAGAGAAAGTCGACGTTGGGTATCCTGTATCACAACTTGGGATGCCGTAGAATACACATGAGCGCGGAAACTTCCCCTGTTAAGTTGGATTCCGGTTTGTAGAGGTGGATTGAATGTATTTCATCTCATAATATCGCACCGTTCTCATCTCTGTCTAACTAATATTTTATCTATAGAGTTGCATAGAGATGAAGGCACCCAAGTTTCGTTTTTGCCAGACCTGTATACTAAAACTTATTCTGGTAACAAAAGATCATCCAAACTGCAACAGCTGTAATCTTAATCAATGTCGTATACATCATATAAAGACCGAGACGAATGGTGGTATTCTGCTTTCATCTGTAAGCCAATCTATAACTTTTCATAAGCTTACAGAAAAATGGCAATTCTGAACCTCTTTAAGGGATCTGTTGCTTACAGAAATAGTTACAAGTATTCGACGGGTGATCGGAAGCATTATCGCATGACATATTGTGAGGTTACGTTGAATGGTTTGATTATTTTAGGACGAACATCAACGTTTTAATAGAAGATATTCATGATGAATAAAAATAGTATGGATTGCTATCGGAAGAAAATCATAACAGGTAAGACATTGTTCAATAATATACATGAGCTGAAAATCATTCTTATTTAAAGTAGGAACTTTATGAGAATTGGAAGGAAAAGGTTGCGTAATCAAATGAATCCATTTTAAATACCGGATGCCCAGAAAATGTTCATTAAACCAAGAAATTTTTTTCTTACCTGTTGTCAATTCATTAGATGAAGGAAACAAACGCAAACTACATTCAGATAAATGTATTTTCAAATTCAAATCAAAACCATTTACTCATAATACTTAAAGTTCTATGATCAAATCTTACGATTGAAGGTTATGTTCATCGATAAGTAGTTCAAAAGTGACACTGTATCTAAGATAGTTACAGGAACCATTCCAGAATTGCATTATTTACAAATCTGTAAGTCGGCCAGTTACAGATCAATCGTACGCTAGTGTCGTAACTTACAGATGAAAAGCAGAATACTACTATTAATTGTTTTCACTTTCTTTTAGATTACTCAGTGGTATTTCAGTTCGAATTAGCCAGCCAATGATGATTGATTGTAAGCTGTTTACTCAGTATTGAACATGTCACTTACTTGATGGAGCAAGAATAATCCTCTGCAAGGTAATTCATCGCTATGTTCTACGACCACTGGGACATATTCTCCATTTGGAGCAAGTTCGCAAATCTCGAACCAAACTAACACATCACACTTGGCATGAATATGTGCAGTACAGGGTGATGGCAAAGCGCCAAACTTGCTGGACCTAACTGGTTGAGAGATAGGGATAGAAGGTGGTAACATTCTTCGTGGTGGCTGTCTCATGCTGCCTTCCAGTTTGGCGTCTTTGTGTAGAGGATGCTGCTGGTAGTGCCCAAATACCTCGAATACTATTGGTTGAGTTTTAATGTAATCGATGAACGACTTGGATGTTGATACAGTTATCTGGAAAATCAGCGTGTAAGCTTTCAGGATACTTGTAAATTTTTTAGTAACCTTACATTTTGGACGTGGTAAAATCCAAGCGGCGTTCCTTTGCCAGTATTTTTCACTGGTTCTGTTGAGAAAGCCTCATCATATCTGTGTAGGAAGCTGAAAATATGTCAAAATATGACCAGTTCAAAATGAATCTATGTATAATTTTCAAAACATTCAAATTTTTCCATTATTCAAAACTGGATCTGATCTTGGAAATGTAAACCAAGAGTGAGCCACAATAGTTCACGTCGACTATGTGTTTTTTTTTTATTTAATGACAATACAACAGAAGATTCAATGAATGTATACTCCGTTCACGAAAGGTTGAGCCGTCGGTTGGCCATGGAAATTTGGCATATTCCACTGTGTATATTAAAATTTTAGGTTATGTTCTTCATTTTCTTGTCAGATTGATACGCAATGTTGTCAATATTGCATAGAGTTTTCTGATAACTCGCAAGCTCGTCGGACGAGACCGTGGACATTCGACAACGTTGACTTTACTTTATTTTATGACAGTAAATACTGCCAACTTTAGATAAATAAAGAAACGCCTACTATGTGCTCAACCTTTCGTGAACGGACTATACTAGTCCGTTCACGAAAGTTTGAGCGCATAGTAGGCGTTTGTTTATTTATCTGAAGTTGGCAGTATTTGCTGTCATAACATAAAATAAAGTCAACCTTGACGAATGTACCCGGCATCGTCCGACTAGCTTGCGAGTTATCAGAGAACTCTATGCAATATTGACAACATTGCGTATTAATCTGACAAGAAAATAATTAACATAATCTAAAATTTTTATATACACAGTGGAATATGCCAAATTTCCATGGCCAACCGACGGCTCAACCTTTCATGAACGTACTATACTCTTAGGTTGACGCTCACTTGGACGAGACGAGACGAGACGAAGCGACGCGTTAGTTCGCCTGGGACCGCGCACTTGGACGAAGCGATGCGGCGATCAGCCATCGGAAAAATTCCCCCTATTTTTGGGTCGCAATAAATTTTTATTACCCATGCTGCATGCCGACTACCTGAATGAACAGGGTAGAGCTATTGTTCGAATCGTATTTCTGGTCATAATCTTGTTTTAATAGCTTCGTCGTCCCACCTTCATATAGGAATGAAAAAAAAAATATGTGACGTAGAAAAAAATCGACATTTCATCTCTGTTGGCAAGTTACAAAATATAACTTTTCTCGAAATTGCTTTTTACCCGGGAAAAAGTGAGTGTATGTATGTATCCGGGAAAAATTTACTCACTTTTCTGCCAGATTAATTTCGTGAAGAGTTATATTTCTTTCCATCGTCATTTTTCTAGTTACAGAAAAAAATTATGTATTATACAAGGGAAAAAAGTACTAGATTTTAGATCGAGGTTATGTTGTCTTCCAACGAGAAGCGGAGGTGACAAAACTGAGAGTTTTTTTTTTCAACTATATATAAAATCATTGATACGAAATGTTTATTTTCTCTTTAACCGATTGAAAAATTAGGTATTAATCTAATTCCTTCATTCAGGTGATTTCAGAAAAAATTAGTTTTCCTACGACAATATCGAAAAATTTCCAGTAATAAGTTCTGGGAAGTTGCATTTTTTATTACCTTGTTGCATACCGCTTACCTGTATAAGCTTCAAATCAGACTAATTATATTCAATTTATTCTGAATATACTTTTGCCGGGGTGGTAAAATCTCTGGCGCTGTCCCTGGTTATTTTTGGGTATGGTCAGCCACAAGGCCGTAGCTAGAAACAAATTTCGGGGGGTCCACCGAATGACAGATTGACAATTTTTAAAGGAAAAGGTTCTAGTCCTGTACTTCAGAAAAATTTCGGGTCCGATGGGGTCCGGACCCCCTCCCCGCTACGGCCTTGGTCAGCCATGAAACATTTGTAAGAATCGTGTTTTGGTCATGATCGATGATCATGTTTTAATTGGAATTTTCCAATGAAATCCTCGTAGTTCTTCATCCAGGAATACAAAAAAATACAAATAATTGATACGAAATGCTTATTTTCTTTTTAACCGATTAAAAAAACAAAGCAAGTAGTAATCGAAGTTCAATTTTTGCAGATCATATATCCCTCGAAGGAATTATTCCACAGTTTTCTAATTCTATCAGATATTTTAATTTCTTCGGAAGGGTTCTTCAATATTTTGTTGTATTTACATAATAAAATACCTATCTTTCAGACGATTTGAATTCACATTCACAGTTGTACAAAATACATAAATGTTGTTCGTTTTGTATATACTTAAATTTCGTTTTTCCAGATCTCAATCGAGAAAATTCTAACCAACACTCTCATGAGCCATTTAAAACAAACTCATTTCACACAAATTCAAAAATAACTGTGTATTTCCCCATTGACCAAATTCGAGTATAAAAATGGAAATATAGCGCGCCGAACTTCCCGTTTCCGGCCGTCGGATACCTACTTTCCGCCTCGAGAAATTTCGCTCACATGCCCCAAAGATCATCCTGGCGACCAACGACTCGCCTCCTCGCTGCTCCTCGCTTCGCGTCTCCTAGGTGCGTGTCTACCCATTCATTTCAATGCAAAAGATCCCAGCGGAAAACGACGCGTTCCTTCCGACCGCTTCGCTTCGTCCAAGTGCGCGTCTAATCTGCCTCGCGCCTCACGATTCTGATCTTCGCTTCGCGCCTCCCAAGTGAGCGTCTACCCATTTGATTCAGTGCAAATCGTGCCTGCGGAAAACAACTCTTCGCTTCGTCTCGTCTCGTCTCCAAGTGAGCGTCAACCTTTAATCGCCATTGAAAAAGAATCATCCCAAAATTTAACCAATTTCAGATATCAAATCTACATTGTGAATTTTAAACGAATAATTTTCTAGTAGACGCATTGATAAAAAACTCCTTCATAATACTATAAACTCACTTGAATTGACAGAATATATCGGCATACTCAGCAGATATTCCAACGGCTTGTAAAACTGTGACCCGGAAGGTAAACTCTTTACCGACTGAAAGATGCTCCGGAATTTCATCTTCTTTCAAATCAGAAGAAACAGAACTATCTCCACGACCAGAATCGGCGTCACATTCGATCAGTTCATCGAGTTTGATGGGGTCTATGTGGTTTTGACCCTCTATGATTCGATCCTCCATGTTATGGATATTTCTATCCACTATAGCTGCAAAAAATTTAAATGTTTCATCAATATGTTGTTGAAATACATAGAGATGAAACTATAATGGTAAACACAGTCAAAAAATAGCTGATGGAATGCGTAAAACTACTTAAGATCAAATAGTTCAAACCTCAGAGTAAAAAGTAAACACGCATCTGTTGACGCAGCCAAGTAGAATCTGAACAAGAACAACATTCGGCGTTGCGAACTTGTGCCGTATTGGGATAATTGGTCTACGGCGCTCCTAACCTTCGCGTTCGTTTATCTAACCCGAACATCCAACCGTGTTCGGAAACTACGGTGCACTGACTTAGATTGATCTATGGTAAACCCTACAAGAGAGCAGGGTCGTAAAATCACCGCATGCCCACTGAAGTTCAATTTTGTATTCGAAAAAGGCAGGAATAAGTCCCCTACTCTTGTCTTAGTAATTTTATATACCCTGAGTAAGTTTCCGAAAATGCCTTATGATACTAACAGCTAGAGTCTACTATACATTCTGCCAGTTTAGCAACACGGTTCTGTTACTGTTTATCACTGTTTAGATATTCGATGCGTCGTGTTTCGATTTAACTGACGTCCATAAACTGAATTATTGTTAGTGGAAGCTTATTGTTGCTTAAGAGTATTCCAGTAATTATAGCTACGGCAAATATGAAAATGTCGTACTATATTCAGTTATTGTAGAAATGAAAATCTAACCTGTTCACTTGACCAGTGCGGCAGTAAAATTATTTCCATCTCTACTATTTCGCTCGCGTAGGGGCATTTCTATTCTTACTCTGAGGTTAAAACTAATGTCTTCCATTCAAGTTTTTTCCTGGTCGACTATTAAAGTTACTTTGAAACGCCTTCGAATGGCTTTTGCGCTTCATGAAAAAACTAAAAAGGTCAAGATTGAGGCGCGTGCACATTAATATTCAATATTCATATCCCTCATAAAAATTATGAAGAGCACTGTGCAAGAGCGCACCAAGGGGAGGGGCTATGGGGCTGCAACCCCCCCCCCCGAAATTTATTATCGTTAAAGAATGGCCACGATTACAATGGAACACGCTCCTCCCATAGAAAGTTAATCTATAACATCACATGGTTCCTGAAGAATTCTGATTAGTGAATCAGTTACACCATTGATATCGATCATCCATGGCCTATCAGCCAGAAGGTCTAATAATAATTATATTTGAAATACCTATAACGAATTAGTGTAAGGCAACGAACACTAACAAGTAAACACAATACACAATTCAGTTTCATTGGGTAACAATTTTCAAAACTGACCCCGGTGTGTATGTCAATCACAGTCCTATGCGAGAAATATGAAATAAACATAAAAATTTCAAGAATAGCAAAGACACAAATCCATAGATTTAAAGTAGATTCATCAAGTCCGGAACATTATTACCAAATTTCAATTTTATACCTTTTGCTGACCATTTATTATCACAGTTAGAATCTAGATTTTTAAAACATAAAGATATCATATTTAAGTATCTTCTTTTACATGTTTATTCCGAAAGCAGAGGATAATGAAATTGAGAATTTAGAATATTTCAAAAACTTTGTCAGTTTTATGAAAGTGACCTGGCGGAAAATGAGGGTTTTATAAACGAAAATTTATTGAAATCTGAGTATATGCTATGGAGAGATGAATATAAAATGATAATTAAAAAGTCAGAGAGTAAGAAATATCAATGCCCGATAGAAACTTTAGCATACATAAATAAAGATTTGTATCCCAGCATTTATTTGTTAGTGAAAATTTTTGTACGATACCTGTTACAACATCAACGACGGAGCGGAGTTTCTCGAGACGTTTAAAAACTTATATGAGAAATTCTATGTCAGAAAATAGATAAACAGGTTTAGCTTTGTTGAACATTTTTATGAGACTGATATAGATTCACAAAAAATAATTGAAAAACTTGCACAGGAAAAACTTCGTCTGGATTTTGTGATTTGATTTATTTTAGTTTTATAGTATGTTTATATTTAGAATATTAGAAATACATTATGTTTAATGTGATATGTATAATTATATAATGAAAGAATAGAATATTTTATGTTGCATGTTGATTCAGCCCCCTCCCCAAAATTCAATACTGGGTGCGCCCTTGGCACTGGGCACAGTAGTGTACCTTGCGGTACACCATGCCTCATTAATATCCTCTTGGAAGTTAATGTTATCTATGTTTCGCAGAATTATCATGTGCTTCCTCAGGCCTTCTTTAAAATAGTTTATTCTGATCTGCAATAACCTCTTAAACGAAGTGGGATCTAGTTAATAAAGTCAACCAGAGGCAAGAAGAATTAAATTGATGTTTAATTTGGATTTTATGATCCAAATCAAGAATGTAAAATAAAATAAAAACACACTATTGTTGTTTATTAAAATCTTTGGCTATCGATTTCGGAATATTATCCATCATCAGGCCAGCTGAAAGTATACAAATATAAAAACATGTATTTATCTAGGTGAGAGTATGCAACTTACTGTCTTGAATTAAAATGAACAGAAACTGTTTTAAAAACATTAAAAATATTAAAAATGGTTCTCCTCGGTCAGAATGGTTAAAATTTGAATTTTAGTCAACCTTTATTATTGATGTATCTTTCTTGTGGGAATGTCAACTGAATCTGGAACTATAGGATATGTGCGAAATGTGATATGTATCTAATATGTTTATTATCGGTGGTCTATTGGTGGCGGGAATTTTTGAATATTTATTGTTGTTTTTCAAGAATCTATGAGTTTAAAAATACTTCTTCTGTCGAATTCTATATTATCATTAAGTAAAAATTGGTTGTCTTTATTTTTTAAAATTTCTAGTTGTTCAAGTAATATTATTTTATGGTAGTATTTTCTTTATGAAGTATTTTCAGATTATTTAATGTGATATGATGTCCGGTATCGTTTAAATGTGTGCCTAAAGCGGAATGGGGTTGATTTCTTTTATGTTCTTTGAATCTTTTTTCTACATTACGAGTTGTCATTCCTATGTAAAATGAAGGGCAGTTTGTGCATGTTATCTCATAGACTCCGCTGGATTGTTCGAGTTTAGTTTTCATTTATTATTAATCAGTATATCTGCTATTGTTCTGTGTCGTTTACTTGTTAGTGTGTAATTGTATTTCTCTAAAGTATGTTTTAATTTTCATGTAGATCTTTGTAGTATGGTGTTGATATGAAATATTTCCTGATGGTGTTGTGGGGGTAGATCTTATCTAGAATTATTTTTCTTTTCATTGATGTTAGAATTTCGTCGATATATGATCTAGAATATTCATTTTCTCTGCCTATTTGGTATATTATATCTAGTTCTTCTTATAATTTTCTGGTGTTAGAGGGGTGTTAAAAAGTCATATCATCATATCACATTAAATAATCTGAAAATACTTCATAAAGAAAATAACTACCATAAAATAATATACTTGAACAACTAGAAATTTTAAAAAATAAAGACAACCAATTTTAACTTAATGATAATATAGAATTCGACAGAAGAAGTATTTTTAAAATCATAGATCTTGAAAAACAACAATAAATAAAATTCAAAAATTCCCGCCACCAATAGACCACCGATAATAACATATAGATACATATCACATTTCGACACATATCCTATAGTTCCAGATTCAGTTGACATTCCACAAGAAAAAACATCAATAATAAAGGTTGACTAAAATTCAAATTTTAACAATTCTGACCGAGGAGAACCATTTTTAATATTTTTAATGTTTTAAACAGTTTCTGTTCATTTTAATTCAAGACAGTAAGTTGCATACTCTCACCTAGATAAATACAGTTTTTATATTTGTATACTTTCAGCTGGCCTGATGATGGAATAATATCCGAAATCGATAGCCAAAGATTTTAATAAACAACAATAGTGTGTTTATTTTATTTTACATTCTGATTCGAGTCGAGAGAACATACTATGGAAGAATTCATTTGTAAAATTTATGATCCAAACTTGCGTAGAAAAATTGAGAAAGGCCTCTACAAAAAATATATCGCATTAAACTTGGAAAGAAAAGTTGTATAGATAATATAAATGAACTTCTGAGATGTACTACACTACTAACGTATAAATAAAGGGTTTTCCAATAAGAGGTGTTATTTCGGTAGATGTCACGTTTGAAGCTGTCATGGAAAAATTCGAGCTGTTGGGAAAACTTAGTGATGTGAAGAATAAAACCAGTGAACGTCGCTCAAGAACAGTCGATAATATTGCTGCTGTAGCCGAAAGTGTTGAAGAAAACCCAGGTTTGTCCATTCCTCGTCGTTCTTTGGAATAAGGCATTCCACATAATGAAATAACCATCCGATCTTTTATATTGAAAAATGGCATTTTTCTTTGAATATCAAAATAACACCTCTTATTGGAAAACCCTATATACTATTACTTGAAATATTGCTTACAGTATCCTGAACATTACCTTGGGATTCTCAAAGGCAATCCTCGCGCTCTGTCTCACTCCAACTTGCTCTGAATTGTCTTCATCAACTACAGCCTGCACTGCCACTTTCAAATATCCCCTAACATCGCCTTTCTCGCTCACGATAGCCACTTTATGGATGAGTGTGACGGGATACAGCAGATTGCTCAAATAAACAAAGCCTCTTCCTACCAACCTAAACCAAGGAAACCGATCATAGAATGGATCTCCTCCTGTCAGTGCTTCAACGTTGTAATCAGGTGAGGTGGGAGACATTTCTGCTTCGTTGTGGTACATTTCTCTCATAAGTTCCAAACGTTGGCTGAAAATGATATTTTGTAATCTATTGCTTACCGGGTTAGGCTTGTTTCAGATATAATGACATCTTACCATATCTACTATACAGGTTAGAACTATTAAGAGGGTTACTACAGTACAGAGATATAGAGAACCTCAGAGTAAACAGTAAAACTGGTACGATACCTTCACGCATTTGTTGACGCAACCAAGTAGAATCTGTTTATGAACGCGAACAATATTAGTCGTTGTGATTATTTTGAACTTTAGCTGTGCCTTTATTCCGTATTGGGATAAATCTCTATGTTTACTTCTTACTCTGAGTAGAGAACCAATAGAGTTGGAGGTTGGCTTGAATTACAAAAAGATCGCTATTCAAGGATGAATTTTAAAGAAATTTAGGAGACTCCTATTGTTTTAATTGCATTTGAGAGTTACATACCTCTGAATTTGACTCCAAGAATCGTTCAATGTCAATACATATCTCAGAACATTATTGCATATTAGATACCAAATTTTATACGCGGGGGTTCTGGAATATGATTATACTGAGAGTGTTATCTTTTATGGCATGGACCCCAAAAACTTTGTAAGCATATTTTTATTTCTCCAAATTTATTTCTTCATGAAAAAGCACGGGTTTTTTGAAAGTCCATTTGCATTTTTTTCGTAAAATTACCAGTTGTCGAGTAAAACGACTTAATGTAATATGTATCCTGCATATCGGGATTTTTAGTCAATCGTAGGAGCCGAAAATCCAACCGTGTAACAATATTCGCTCCTGTTTACCTGATTTTTATGTGTTGGATTTGAATCCTCAGAATAAAGATCAAAAATCAGACTTCAAAATCTTCTTGAAGTATGTGACTCCTACGACTAAAATTTGGTATGTAATATGAAACATGAAACGAATCTGGGAAGCCAAATTCAGAGTTCTGTATCTCCGAAATGGGGGCTCAAATAAATGAAAATTTGTGGAACCATAAATTTTCTCATGATTGTGCTATTGAATTTTGTTGCATATAATGTATATATGATAATCGTTTCGAACCAAATTTCGTGAAGTTATCGGCAGAAACAAATGAGTTATAAGGAAAAAAGAAAATCTTGATTTTTAGTTTTTTCGAACTATTAGAAATATTTTGGATATGATAAGACCATCACACTCGTTCTTAAATAACGCAATTTTCGTAATTTAAGCCACCTACTATTTCTAACGGTTTTCGCTATCCCTGTGGTCCCCCTCTAAATAGTTCTAACCCTGTATAGTCTATAGTGTACATATGGACTCAGTCAAGCATTTGATCATGTCAAATATTCTGAAACAGGCATTTTTTATATAAGAACTAGTGAACTTGATAAATGTTAATTTAGTATTTATTTTTTAATTTTCATTTTGAATCAAGGATTGAA
Organism: Propylea japonica; assembly: GCA_013421045.1. Classification (NCBI taxonomy): domain Eukaryota; kingdom Metazoa; phylum Arthropoda; class Insecta; order Coleoptera; family Coccinellidae; genus Propylea; species Propylea japonica. Next base: position 29,242,022 of record CM024247.1, read on the forward strand.
TTATATCAAATTCGAATGTTCTTATTCATGTGTATTTATTTGTTTGCCTTGATGATATGAAAAGAGAGTTTCTTTAATTGATTTCACTCATGCTGATATCGCCACCTTCATGCTTCAAAAGCGCATTACAATACTTGATTCGCAGGAGTTAACTCTCATTGAGCAAAATGGGTATATCAAAGCTTAAGCACATTTTTAGCAGGTTGGTGCCTCAATAAGCGTAAATGTTATGGGTACAATCTCCTGCTGAATGTAAAATGATTAGACAGCATTCGTATAGCTCTATTTTTTCGAAGCAATAAAATCACGAACTGAAAAAATCACGTGAAGAAATACAGATTGTTCATAAGAACAGCAGCATTAGGAAGCATTAAGTGATCCCATCCAGTTATTAAGGTTATCAAACACTGCTTGGCCTAATAACTTTACACAAAACTTAATTCCACCATCACTTAAAATTTCAGTTAGACTGAAAATAATATATTCCATATCTTAAAAAATTGCTGCGTTTCCTTTACTATCCGAAAAAATTCCAACTCATGTAATAAAACTAGTACTAACGGAATAGCATTGCCTACTACAATCACAAAGAAATTTGCCGAATTTCCAGAATTTTTGAGTATTTTTCTGTTTCTTGTTTACAGTCATGAATCTTTTATGGAATTGACTAGGGATAAAGTATGTATAGTGTAGCGAGGACAAACAGAATAGTTATGTTTGTAGGATGAAAATCGTCAAAAATAATTATACCTAAAAAAATACTTTTCTAGTCTTCTGAATGCTAGCAAAAATTTTCAATGACTTTCATAAAAATCTCGAGATTGACAAACACAAAGCTTAAGCTCACATTTCACTTTCTCGAATGTATGCATTATTTACATTCAGCGGAATGGAAGAGAATAGACAGGGGAAAGAAGATCTGACATTTTATGATACATTATTCAGTGTTCAGTGAGATACATTGTGTATTGTGCAGTCATGGCACCAACCTCGAGGGTAAGAGACTGGTTAAAGTGAAGCGTTGTGTTGGAGCCGGACACTGAGTGAGGCATCGAAGAAAATTTGAAGGATCACAGGCTACATCTGGACTCTCTAACTCTGCTTCCTCATTATAAATCAGTCGCATTAGTTCCAATTTTTGACTAAAGGTGCAAAACAAGTGAATGAATATAAGTGAATATTAGTTTGTGCCTGATAATTCTTAGAAATACAAATATCTCTCAAAAAAAAATAATAAGATAAATTCTATGGTTGTGAAAATGCAGCTGCAAGGTTAACTTTGAAACCTTTTAAAAATAGCTGAAACTTTCGATGTTCTATTCAAGCAACACAAATTATTCGTATTCTCACCGAAGTTTGTCTAAGGACCAATAATGAGTAGCCCCATTTTTGATGTCCTGGACTTCAACAGCCACTATTGTGCGTGAAATAGGAGTATCATCTTCTTGATCATATTCGATGCTTGGTTTTAAATCAGCTGGTAGCGGAGAATATAGAGTATCTGTCAGAAGAGTAAACTGAAACTGGACCTAAAAAAAATTAATCAAACTCAATCGTGAGGATTCTCAGTTTCTATATTCTCAATCAAGTACACAGTTCCATCTCATTTAAGGATTTATCAAATTCAAAGACTTTGGCGAGCTGTTGATAATGGGCGATAATTTCAAAATGAATATTCTGAGAGCTATTCGTTTCCTTCTCAGTTCAACAGAATATTTTATTGATCTGAGGTTTCCTTCTATTCAATTTATCGTTTACGGGTCCACATGGCTGGACTGCACGTGGATATCCCTGAAATGGTTGCGATTTTTTTTATGGATTCACGCTGTGGAATTGGGAAATGAATTCATTTCCGTATTGTATCCATTGTGATTAAAATGGCTTCATTTTCCTCTCTGTGCGATAGAGAAATTTCGAACCAAGCATGGTCTTGTCATCAAAAAACAACATTTGGAATTTCAAATTGAAATTGTGTTGAGATCATCCTTCTCCCTAAATCCGTTTTTTGTTTAATGTTATAAGTTTTAGAGCCATTTAAAGCTATAATATAATATTTTTCAAAAAATGTAAAGATGAATTTACTGTTTCGCTTTTGTTTCAGACATTATGGTGACAAAATTTGCGATCCGAAAAAATTAATTTTTTTGTCGGTAGGGTGCGATGAGCGTGAATATTCGACAGAAGAAAAGATGAGTACTATAAGATTGGCAACAGTTTACACCGAAAATCACTACCCTTTTTGTGCAATAAAAACATTTTTATTCGAAGGCTCGAATCTTGAAAAGCATAGATTGAAAATATTAGATGTGACAAAGGCCTGTGAAGATTTCAACAATTTTTTTTCATGTTTTCACAAATGGCATCGCTCCTAATTCAAGAGCGCATGTTTACAAGTTTCTTACCTAAATTTCTTTTTTTGACAACATTATAGTGAAAACATAAGAATAAAAAATGTATTGAAATCTTCACAGGCCTTCGTGATACTTAATATTTTCAGAATATTATGCTTATTAAGTTTTAAGCTTTCGAATAAAAGTTGATTCATAGCATAAGAAGGGAAGTTGTTTTCGGTATATTTCGAGCAATTAGCTTATGATACTCCTCTATTTGAATTTCATTCTTCCAGTGTTAAAACATCGTCTCTGATATAACCCAAAGGTATTAGTCCGGAGCCAGGTGCAAATTTGGTCAGTCATTTCCTCTCGTGAGAAATTTGGTGAGATGCATCAGAGAGTATGAAGAAGCTGTGATCGACTTTTCTCTTGATGGAATAAAATATGAAATAGTGGCTGAGTGGTCCCGCACTTCAGTGGAGAGGGGGTAGGTTCTTTGGGAAAAATGTAAAAATGGGCGCCACGTGATTTAATTCCACTCAGTAGGATTAATAATAGTTATATTATCATTGAAATCACGAAAATGATATTTGAAAAGTTTAATTATCGGCAAACTAATAAGTTTTCTTCTCCGTATATAGGCCTATATATGGCGCACAATTTATACACATAAATTATAATAGATGTTATGAATATATTTCTCAGTTCTCAAAAACGGTATCTCAATTAAATATTATTATACAAATTAAAAAGATAAACCCAACGGTAAGGAAACTAGGAGATATGGGGAAAAGGCATTATTAGGGGGAAAAGAGGTGTTAATATTATCAGCAGATTAAGTAAAATTTTGTCACCACTTCCTGGCTTTCGCGATACTGAATAAAAGAGTCCAATTCTGACCAAACGCAGCTTCAACTCTGGTTCTGTTGGGGTTGATGTTCTCTCAGTATCCGGTAATGTAAAGTTTGCATACAGGAAGGTGAGCCAGGGGAATTGTACTTATGGTTGAATAGTACTATTGGTGCTGGGGGTACTACAAGCACCCTAAAAAAAAGAAATACGACCATAATGAAAATGGCGTCCTATCGAAAACTACATTTGAAAAATGTATTGGTATTTACCTCTGTATGATGGAGAAGAGGGTAAAATCGGCTTCAGTGATCCCTGGGGATAATAATGCTGATGTATATCCGGGATGGTATGGATAGGGACAATTTTCCTCTGATTTCAATGTCCAAAGTGGTAAGATTATGAAAAAGGCCAATTAATCCGTCTACTGACGTTGGAGATCTCAAATACGATACGAAATACGGTAATACTTGATGACATCCAAAATTTCCAATGAAAATAATCCATAAATGGAAAGAATTATCACTTTCTTGAATTTTCAATTTGGAAACGCAATATCGCCTTCATTCACGGAACTCACCATTCGAAGATAGAGGAAAAGGGACGTTTTTGTGCCGTTAATTTGAATCAATCAGAGCGCCGGAATTTATGGTTTCAGAATTGCCAATACATTTAAATACCCTAAACATCATTTGTCTCATTTTGATATTGGTAAATCGACATATCATCATCTCTCATTCACCCCAGATATAGCGAAGGAAAATATGTTATTGTTTGAGTGCGTCACCTGGACGAGAGCATAGGCGGAGAGGACGTTGGGGTTTCGAAATTGTTACGGTGCATGAAATGAACACGTAACAACTCCCCCCTTACCAGAAAGAAAAAAAATGAGAGAAAAAAAAAGGACGATAGCAACTACCCTGTTTGCCAGACAATTTCCATCCTCCTATCAATTCAATACTTTTTATTTTTTTTTTCAATTTTTTTTTCTTTATATATTATTTTTTTGATTTTTTTTTAATTGAATAGCTATAGAGCTATACGAACTCACTCTGGATCAGGAGGATGAGCTTTTAGATCGACGGAAATTTCAGATTCTCACGTGCAATCAGAACAGCAGAATATCCAAAATAATCCTCTTTCGAGACAAAATACCAGTTTCTTCGAAACGAAAATGAGCTTGGATTAGCAATAATGCACAAGATTCGATTCACGAAATAAATCCCACAATGGATGACTTCAAGTCGAAAGTTCGAGAAATCGAAAATGATCACCATCTGCTTTAACCAAAAAATGTCCATTCACAGATTAACTGGCCTGTCAATTTTTCTAGTTTGAAAATCTATAATCGATAGCTGACACCTGTAGAACTAATGCACGGAGTTAGAAATCACAACAATAACATAACCTGCAAACATCGTAACAAATCTATGATCGATAACTGACACCTGTAACGCTAATGCACGGAGTTCGAAATAACAACAATAAACACAACCTGCAATGTTGGAAAATATCGTCCAAATTACGAGAAAAAAAATTGACAGGATGTCAACTTTTTTTTTTGGAATAACGAAATGGTAAAAGAGCGTTCGACTACTGAAGGCCTCTTCACTAAAAACAGAAGAGGGTCGAGCATACTGCCTCAACGACAAATAATCTCGACCAGCCGAACCTCGAGACATGCCCAAGACTCTAACGATAGGAAAAACCGTCTCAACAAAAAATAATAATGAACGGAAATAAAGGAATAAGCGACTTGCACCCGAGACGAGGATACAAGACTAGGGCATGAAGACTTATAGTTTTAGTCGAAAGTCTCGAAACGACCCCGTCACTCTTTGAACGACGGCAAATTCGATATCAAACAGAAATTCAGAAAATAGAAGAAAACTCGCGGAAATCGAGAAACAAAAAAAAACAACAAACCGGAAACACCGCAGCAATATCAAGACTATTACCCTAGCGAAAAAACCTTCACAAATACATTCGACCTCATTAAAAGTAAGGGGGAATAATAGTACAGCAATGTAACGTAACTGTCGCGGACATGAATATACAGAAGATCTTAGTTGTAATTCAGCCACTGAATGGGGGTAGTGATTACCCTAGTCGATTTATGCTTAAAGCAAGGAAGCCATCCAGCCTCCTCTGCCCCAAAACTACCATTGATAAAACTATGGCGAATCAGGTGGGTGAGCCTTCAAATCTTTGGCATGCCAAATGCCAGCGGATGAACCTGAATCATCCATTAACTCAAATATAAAATTAAACATGATTGAATATAACTGCACGAAATAAACAAACGCTATACGAGTACGGTAAGAATCACAAAAACAACAAATTCGATTAATCTCCATCTTATTATCCATATTAAGAGATAACGTGAAAGGAGCTCAGAAACATGATAGACGATACGAGAGGAACAATAAGCGAAAACATGAATGGCACGAAAAACGGTAGGCGATAACCAGAGCGAAAAACGAAAATCTAGCGATAAACGATAATAACCAGATTAAGCGGAACGATAAGTGACTATCGGAATGATAACAAAAACAGCCAACAAAAACTGAACATATGCTAAAAAACCGGAATCTGGAGAAAAAAAACAAACTTGAAAACACCTAATGAAACCATATGGGCCCCACGTTGGGCGCCCAAACTTGTGATCGACTTTTCTCTTGATGGAATAAAATATGAAATAGTGGCTGAGTGGTCCCGCACTTCAGTGGAGAGGGGGTAGGTTCTTTGGGAAAAATGTAAAAATGGCGCCACGTGATTTAATTCCACTCAGTAGGATTAATAATAGTTATATTATCATTGAAATCTCGAAAATGATATTTGAAAAGTTTAATTATCGGCAAACTAATAAAGTTGTCTTCTCCGTATATAGGCCTATATGGCGCACAATTTATACACATAAATTATAATAGATGTTATGAATATATGTTCTCAGTTCTCAAAAACGGTAATCTCAATTAATATTATTATACAAATTAAAAGATAAACCCAACGGTAAGGAAACTAGGAGATATGGGGAAAAGGCATTATTAGGGGGAAAAGAGGTGTTAATATTATCACAGCAGATTAAGTAAAATTTTGTCACCACTTCCTGGCTTTCGCGATACTGAATAAAAAAGTCCAATTCTGACCAAACGCAGCTTCAACTCTGGTTCTGTTGGGGTTGATGTTCTCTCAGTATCCGGTAATGTAAAGTTTGCATACAGGAAGGTGAGCCAGGGAAATTGTACTTATGGTTGAATAGTACTATTGGTGCTGGGGGTACTACAAGCACCCTAAAAAAAAGAAATACGACCATAATGAAAATGGCGTCCTATCGAAAACTACATTTGAAAAATGTATTGGTATTTACCTCTGTATGATGGAGAAGAGGGTAAAATCGGCTTCAGTGATCCCTGGGGATAATAATGCTGATGTATATCCGGGATGGTATGGATAGGGACATTTTCCTCTGATTTCAATGTCCAAAGTGGTAAATTATGAAAAAGGCCAATTAATCCGTCTACTGACGTTGGAGATCTCAAATACGATACGAAATACGGTAATCTTGATGACATCCAAAATTTCCAATGAAAATAATCCCATAAATGGAAAGAATTATCACTTTCTTGAATTTTCAATTTGGAAACGCAATATCGCCTTCATTCACGAACTCACATTCGAAGATAGAGGAAAAGGGACGTTTTTGTGCCGTTAATTTGAATCAATCAGAGCGCCGGAATTTATGGTTTCAGAATTGCCAATACATTTAAATACCCTAAACATCATTTGTCTCATTTTGATATTGGTAAATCGACATATCATCATCTCATTCACCCCAGATATAGCGAAGGAAAATATGTTATTGTTTGAGTACGTCACCTGGACGAGAGCATAGGCGGAGAGGACGTTGGGGTTTCGAAATTGTTACGGTGCATGAAATGAACACGTAACAAAGCCTCGTGAACGTCAGCTGCGGCTCGGCCGGTGGTTTAAGCGGGTTATCAGAAATGTAACATCTTCACGTTCTTTCACTATAAAAGCATCGAAATACGGATCCATTTTAAACTGTAATTCACCTTTGAACATTCACGTAACGATTCGATTAGTTTCATTTTAATCACTGCCACAGTTTCTTTCACGCTAGTATGATACAATGCTTTTGGGTCGATTACATTGAGATACGAGTACTTTACAAGCTGCTACTGAGCGAATTTAGAACCGAGTGAATTAGCTTGTGAGATTGTGATGATTACACAAAGGAACTGTCTACTCGCTGAGTAGCTAACAATCTAGCGATCCACGAGAGGTTTATGTTTGTATCGTTGTCACAGATCTAAGATAAATGTCTTTTCAAATTTAAGAACCAGAAACCACCCAGTAGATGAGAACTCACAGATTGTTTAGTAGCAACTGTGATTACACACGGCTTGTTTACATGCAAACAAGCCAAAACGCCAGCGATTTAGCGTGTGAAGTAGCCCAACTTTCAACTTTAGTCGCAGCTTTTTTACAATCAGATTGTTGGCTCGTGAACACGATTACACTGAGCGGATTTACAATCAGCTACTAAATTCGCTCAGTAGCAGCTTGTAAGGTATCTCAATGTAATCGACCCATTTCCCGTAATTCCCGCTATCATTTGATATGTCACTCGCCGAATGACGAATCATGCCAAACTTATCATGTTGAGCATTAATTATTGAATATGTATACCTGAAATGAAAATAATAGAATTGTATGTGAATGTTCAGAGGTGATTTATAGACTAAACTGAAGCCGTATTTCGGTGTTTTCATGGTGAAAAAAATGACGTGAAGATGTTACATTACTGGAACTTCTGGGGGCCGCCGCCGCTCAACCCACCGGCCGCGCTGCAGCTGACGTTTACGAGACTTCTTACTACTCTTTGATGATCTCACCAATTATCTTTCGAGAGGAAATTGGTCTCGTAAATCTGTTGCTGGTCCCCGGACTATATCATTTGACATAAAAACGATGTGAGCGACATTCGAAGTGCAACGCACAGATTTCGTATCGCATTTAAAATGGGCAATATATCAGTTGGCTCATTACTGAATTTTTCACGTATAAGTAATTCCAGCATTACTTTTGAACATCTCATTTAACGTGTACGCTAATGATTGTGATTTTGATTGCGCGCCCTCTACAATATCCTTAACATAATTCTAAATGTCAATGCAATACAAAAGAAGAGTTACGGAATAATCAATTAGCAATCGCTTACCTTCTTCTTCAGTTCCACTGAAATCGCGTTAGCTTCCTTCAAAAATATGGCGTTGCCCCATAGGTCATCTCTGAGTGATGTAAACTGATGATGTTTCCATTTTCGCCATGAGTAAGCTGCGATTTCGTAGTCTTTCTCCGTCCAGTTGCACTCTGTGTCAAACAGAGGGTTCACTGAAAAATTGTAGCTCTCTCAATTTTCAAACAAAAGAAGCCACATGCGCTAAGGATTTCTACGGAAAGCACGCAGCAACAAGTGAGTTCCTTACCAAAAATGTCATCCTCTGTGTTGAAATCTTCTGGAGTATATGAACTATACATGGACATAGTCATGCTCTGTTCTTCCACCTGTTTCTGAAGTGCGTCAATACGAGCTTCGTAACTCTGAAACAACAATATACCAACATTTGTAACTATGCCTGCCTCATTTGGGATCCAAGGTGTCGTCAGGTTACAGATATCTACCCTGTCAGAGATCCACAACCTACTTCATTGTGAGGTGCAAATAGTTACAATTTTGAGAAGAAAATAATATTTCTCATGTGCAAACATGGTGCACCCAATGGAAAACGCTATAAAACGATGAAGTTTCCATTGACAAATCATAACATCAACTTTTGAACATCATTCATCGCGAATACACCTCCAATTTTGAATTCCCTACTTGATTAAATACTACTACTTAATATACCGTAACAGTTGAATGACTTCGATTGATGGTTTTATGGTGCGAACAATAAATAACTGTGACTATTGTTATTATAATTCTTCAAAAACAACAAGTATAAGCCAGATTAAATGTAACCAAAACCAATAGAGGATTTCTTAGAAACTTCATAGGTTTTCACTCCCAGTCTCTGAAACAACTATCAATGTCAATCAGATTACAAATGAGAAAATACACAATTCTGAAGAATTTTAGAGTTTGTCTGAAGAAGGTGTCTGATATAGCCACTGAAACGTTACAATATCCTTTTAATTTGTTTCATTTTTCAGTTTAACTGTTAGGCAACAATTTTTTTCAAGACCAATTTGCTCCTGACAAATAAGTGCAAAGATTTTCGCAGGAGCACTTCACCTTAATCAAACATTTTTTAATTATTTATGTTTCAGAGACTGGGAATGAAAACCTATAAAGTATCTAAGAAATACAGAATCCTCCCAGAATACAGGGTGATTTTTTTAAGTGTTTCATTAGACGTTTTCGAGGAAGGAATTGTAATACAGATTCAAGATTTAGGATTTTCGTTTTAGAGTACATGAACTTTAATTGTAAAATATTTTCAAGAGGAATTTACTTCCGGTTTCACCGGAAACTAATGTAACTTCGTTATTTCAAATGCAACACCCTGTATATTTTTGCATATCGAATTCTTCGTTCAATTCTACACTGATTTGATGTATGATATGAGCCACCACTCAAGCGGTTCTTAAATTATAGCCTGATTATCAAATTTTTTGAAAAAAAGGTTGTCACAAATTAGTGTCCATATCTTCAAAATCCCTCATTACAAGAATTTCTTTTTGCGAAAGTGGAACAAAAGAAAGTACGCTGATACTGTTTCTTGTATAACTTATGAGGAAATATTATACAGGGTGTCTGAAAAAGGCCGCAAAGTGAGCCTCAATAAAACTATGAAATCTCACTTTTTTCAAATGGCAACCCTATAATTTTTGTAATTCCAATCGATTGCTGGTCAAAAACCAGTTATGGTGTCCCGAACATTTCATGCCTCTAATATCATTATTTTTGTGTCGTTATTCAATAAAATTCGAATTTCACGATTAAAGACAGGTTGTAAGCTTGCATTTTTGAAGTAGGCTATGTTAGGAACTGTCATTCTTACTTTTTCTTACAGATCAAGCACTAAGCAAAACATGCAATAATAATTTCACTGGAATGATATATCAAGGGTATGTTCTTTATTTGCGGCAAATGTAACAAATTTCTAGAAAAAATAATCAGAAATTCAACGAACGAAATTCGCATTTACTGACTTTAACGAAATTAAAATCAAAATTCCTGTGCAACCTGTCTGATGGAACTTCTTGGATTTGCGTTAATATGTCCTATTATATTTATTTGATTTTTTCATTATCTGTGACTGAAATCACACGATTCTGTTTTGGGTTAATGCTTCCACTACGAGAAAATTGGTTTTGATACTTCCTGAACTTCGATTTTGTTAAAGGTGGTAAATGTGGATTTCTTTCGTTAAAAGTTCTGACTGCCCTTTCTAATATTTTGTTACATTCACCATAAAAAAGAACATATTCAATACATCACTGTTCCTGTTATTCATATTTTGCATAGTGCCCGATTAATCAAAAAAGTATAAATGACAGTTCTCTAAAATGCATTATAAATCAACCATTGACTATGAAATCAACAGACATAGCCTTCTTGAAAACTTCTATCCTAATAAATCTATGGTAAGACTAAGAAACCTTGATTCGATCCTAAAATTCGAATTTTATTCAATAACGGCAAAACTACTGATTTTAGAGGCATGAATGTTCGGGACACCCTAACTGGTTTTTGACGAGCCAGCGATTGGAATTACAAAATTATAGGGTTGCCATTTGAAAAAAGTGAGATTTTATAGTTTTATTGAGGCTTACTTTGGGGCTCTTTTTCAGACATCCTGTATAATATTTCCTCATAAGTTATACAAGAAACAGTATCAGCGTACTTTCTTCTGTTCCACTTTCGCAAGAACAAATTTTTGTAATGAGGGAATCTGAAGATATGGACATTTGATAATCAGGCTATAATTCAAGAACCGCTTGAGTGATTGCACATATACATCAAATCAGTGTAGAATTTAACGAAGAATTCGAATATGTAAAAATATACAGGGTGTTGAATTTGAAATAACGAAGTTACATTCGTTTCCGGTGAAACCGAAGTAGATTCGTCTTGAAAGTATTTTACAATTAAAGTTCATGTACTCTAAAACGAAAATCCAAAATCTTGAATCTGTATTACAATTCCTTCCTCGAAAACGTCTAATGAAACACTTAAAAAAAATCACCCTGTATATTTCAATCGATATCCAATAGAGGATTGTCATTAATTCATGAAATTTCTTTATTTGTTATGTTAAGTGTTTAATTTTTTTCCTTTACCTTTCTCTGTTCCTCGAACAATTGATCTGCCGTTTCTTTCTCTTTCTTATATTGCTCCTCTAATGTCATCAATCTCTTTTCCATTTCAGCCTTGAGATCAACTCCTTGTTTTTCCAACAGTTCTATTTGAGCAAAATTCCAATCAACTTTTTCAGCTGGTGTGTTCTTTTCTCTTATTTCTCTGACTTCATCTGGATGGGTATATCTAAATACATGATTTTTACCCAAAATGACTCTTGAACCAGTTTTAAGGTGATTGGCTCAGTTATCTAAGGAATATTAGATTATTTTTTGAGAAGAAAATTGAATGTATTAGCTTTACCTCTCTACCATTGACGTAGATAAGAGCATTATTGAGTGGGAACAGCATGACTCTTCCATCTTTGTTTTCAAACACACAATGTTCTGGTTTTATATGAGATCCATTTAGTTGAATGTCTTGCGGATTCTGGGCTTCGCTCGTTCCTATTTTAGTTATCCCTTCCTGTAATGATAAAATTATAACCCTACTGTTCAATGAATCGAAGCAATTAATTACTTTTATATAGTAAATAAGACATTCAGACATAAATGGATCCTCATTCAAGTTCACCAAGTGAGGAGTACGTTTAGGAGAAAATACTCCAACTGTAATACCATCTTCTTTTACTGCAACACCCATTTCAGCAAATACAGCTTCTCTCTGGATACGTATTTCTTCCGTTTTCTTCAATTTTTCCTCCCAAGTTTCATTCAGTTCTGAAATTTACGCTCTTATTATGAGTATCTTATCATTAGAGATGAAATGTACCTGCTATCAATTTTTCACTGGCCTGCAACTGATCGACAGCTTCTTCAGCAGTTGTTGATTGCGTTCTAGCACGTTCATTTTCTTTTGTGGGTTTAGTGACCATTTCAGCCCCTGCAAAAAAATGTTCTCAGGAATGTTGCGATGAATTATGTTATTGTCGTTATAGAGTCATTGGTAAAACATTCCCCAAATGGCTAAGCTGTGAAGCACTGAAAAATATTAAAAGAACAAAATAATATAGTAAAAATATACTTCCAAATAAAAGCGAACAGAATAAATAAATAAATGACGAAAAAGTGGATAACATACATGATAAATGTTAAAATATGTTATGTACATTAATTTTGTATAATATCTATTTGTACTATACTTTAATTTTTACTCACATTCTCATTTTTATAAGGGCTAATAATTGTGACAACATTAAGTTGAAATAATAATAATAAATTAATGAAAACACATAAAATTGTTGAACAGTGATACAAGATACAGTGCCACAAGCTCTGTTCCAGTCCAATAAGCCATCATACTTACGCGGTGTTTCTTTTTTCTCATAATGAACTTTACCATCAGGACCTGGCCGCAGAATTGAAATCAATAAAAAGAGTCAACTATCTTACAACTTCATACA